>OY997262.1:155055496-157455496 GCA_963921465.1 Triticum timopheevii | reverse complement strand
ATGATAGATGGAGTTGATGGCATAAGGTTTATGTTACGAAATTTATGTAACATTTCAAGTCCAAATTTGTTAAATGAAGGCATATGACCAGAGAAGTTTTCTAGGGATCAACCTAAGAGATTTAACTTAGTGTCAAATTTTATTTTAACGAAGTTATTAAAAAAATGATCACGAAGGTCAAACTAAGGTCAACATTGCTGAAAAATTATGCAATGAGTTCTAACAGAAAGGCGAGGTCCTAAGATCCAACTTTCATATATAAACATTTTGATATGATTTACAAAATAAAATATATATAGCAAAATTACTCAAATTAGCTTTCTAAATTTGAATCAAATTTTAAATTACCAAAGTTGAAACATTTTAATTCTATGATAAACTAGATGTTCCAACGAATCCGGGGTTAAAAAATTTGTCGAATTCCGACATACGGTGTATGAGATATGATTTTCCAAAGTTTGGGTATTTTTCTGGGAATCAATACGAGAAAAGGATTGGGCTGCAACGTGTCACGATCCGATAGGCCAATACCTCTTCACGTGTGATGGCCCAAGTGGTTCAGTTCTAGCGATTGAACTAACTAGACCAGGAAGGAGAGACTCACCGGGAAAGGAGGTCCAGTCGCCGGAATTGGTCGGGGCGGTGGCGCGTGGCTCGATCATGCAGGAGGAGGTGCACGTCGCCGTTCCTGATGACGAGACGAAGACGATGGGGTATTTGCACGGTTGATCTCGTCCACTGGAGGTCATGGCAGCGGCTGCAAGTAGAACGATAGTAGAGCTTTGGTGCCGTCGTTCGTGCGCTTTGGCTGGAGAATCGAGGGGGAAAAGGGGTCAACAAGGTGTGCACGGGAGATACATACAAAGATAAAAGGAAGAAACGAGGGGTCGTGGGATCCACTGGAGGCGACGGGATCGTCAACGGATGGCGACAATGAAGCTCGGGTCCAGCGTCAAATTATCCGGTTTTGAGGCGAGAGGGAGAGGGCTTTTCGGTCTGGAGGGTGTTAGGGTTGAGGGCTCCCCTTGGGGTCTATTTATACTGGCAGTGGGAGCCGGTACGGGGAGATCAAGGGAGCTCAACATGGTCATTAATGGCTATTTGTGCATTTTTTAGAAAAGGAGGAGGACCCCCGTCCTCTGCATCTGGGAGATGCATACGGCCACTTTATTGATTATTCTCGAGGACCTTACAAAGCATTACAACAATGTGCCTGAATCCACCATCTTGGCAACACATGCCGATACTCCTATCCAAAATGATGAAGGGGTGCTAGCTGGGCCACTACCCAAACCACTCACCTAAGCATAACATCAAAAGCCGGAAGCCGAAACATATTCGGAACCCCAGCTGAGCCACATACCGGGTCTAGGGCACAATCCGGTCAGACGCACTCGTGTGTCGTCGCCGTCATCTTCCACAGGTCCGTCTTCAGATCATATTGAGGCTTCTACCTTGTCTGGCCACTCTGCCATCGATGTCACCATGACGCCAGACATCAACCTCCTCCTGCACGAGTCCATCTCTGTGCATCGGACGCCGAGCCTCCACAGCGCCATGCCGCCGATATCCGCCGCCATCGATGTGTGAGATGAAGCACCGCTCCACCATCCCCGAGCCATCACTTACTTCAAAACGATGCCCCCAGGAGGGAAAGCGATAAAACACCATCATCGTCCGATCCGGAAGACCCAGATCTAGGGTTTCCCCCGGAGCATCCCGAGCCTGATGACGCAAACTGCAACGACGATGCCTCGACAAGGGAACGACATCTAAGATGCCGCCATTGTCCGCCATGACCATAGTCAGCGTGATTTTCATCGGTAGTTGCTCCACCAGACGTGCGCCGCCGACGTCGCTGGTCCCTTCAACCGGAGCAAACTCCAAAATAATGTCCTAAAGAGGGACTACGACGCAAAAGCGCCGCCATCGCTCGATCCAAAGGAGATCTAGGGTTTCCCCCGTAATTGCCCGCGTTGTCAAGGCCCAGCCAAGGGTAGAATCCCGTGGATCTGCCCAGCTGCCGACGAGTCGCACCCACCACCGTGCCGACGGCCGACCAGCGATCAATCCGGCCGCGCTGCCGCGAACCGATCCGGTCACGCCTCCGCCGTCCCTGGCGGCCGCAAGGCACCTGATCGCAAGGCCTCCTTCCGCGGGGAATTGACGTCGCTGAGGCGCCGCCACCACCCGCACTTGCGACGGGCCCGCCGCCACGCTCCGGCCCGGCGGCGGCGGCCCGCGCCAGGCCCACCCGAGCGAGAGGGCCCGAGTCCCCGCCGCCGCCGGCGAAGGCTAGGCTTCGCCTGGCCGCGCCCTTGGGCGGCGACGAGGGAGGAGGAGGAGTGGGGGAGGCTATTTGTGCATGAACGTTTCACTAATCAGTTCGGCAATTTAAGGCAGTAACGTTGGGTTTTAATTCTCTGAATGGGTTCTCCTTACATTCCTCTATAAGTTTCATGCTGGTGGCAAGTCGAAAGGGTGAAGGAATCAAATGCTAGGAGAAGAGTAAGAGGTACACGCGCCATGGTTGTTTCTCTGTGTTCCTGAAGATTGAAAGGAACAGACAAATGTAGAAGAAGACCAGCGCCTGGGCCTTGCGCTAAAAGAAAGGGAGATGGGCCTTAGTGGGAAAAGTGGCCCACGGGAAAGAAAAGAAAGAAAAACTACAATAGAAGAGAGATGGGCTGTGCTGCAGCTACGCCATAAAAAAAACAAATGGCCTTAGCCGAAACAGATTTTCTTTTTAAAATTACAAATTGTTGGAATTAAAAGTTTTACTAAAATAAAAATGTGTATGTTAATCAGTTATTTATTTAGAGCCCACCAAAAATAGTTTCAGTATTTAATAAATCGAATTTTGTGCACAACTACAATTAATGCTATACAAACATAATTGAATTACTCAAAAAAATCAATTTAGAGTTTTTGCAAGTTCTCAAAATGATAATTGTGCAGTTTTAAACATTTCCAATTATATCATTGGAGAAGTCATATTATCTCCTCTCATTAAATTTTTGTTTGAATAATTTGGAAATATTTAAATGGCACTAAAACTCCAATTAAGATCCAAGTTCGGATGAAACTAAAAATTCAAAGAACTTCACATAAAATATTCCTCCACAACATTTTGAGAAAGTCATTTTATTCTCACTCCATTTATTTGTGGTTTCAAAATATTTCATAGGTGTCCAAAAGAAAGGCAATTGGATGAAATATTTGAAACAATAATCAAAAGGTTTTAATTTCCCATGAAAATCATAGCAATTCACTCAATAATATCTTATTATTAACATTCCAAAATTTGGAAAATTTTGGGATGTTACAAACTACCACCCTTAAAAGAAATCTCATCCTTGAGATTTGCAGAGGCTAGCAAAAAAAATAGGTTAGGGTTTGGGTTCCTTGGGTTACTTCCACAGGGTTTGGTCATATCATCTACAGGTTTGCGGTTTATCCTTTTGCCTCCTGTCTTGAGAGAGTGTCTTCTATGAATTCAATTCTGTGTATTCCAGTTCTTTGGCATGCTTAGGTCTGAGACTTCTGGCACCATTATGGAGTCTCTGCTGATTTGTCGTATGACCCAATTGTCCTTTGAGGGTGTTCGGGTGCTACCACCCTTAAGAATAGACTTGAGGGGATTTCCACAATTTCTTCATTCCTTGATGGTTTCAATCAAGCTCCTCTGGCTAGAACTGAGCCTTGGCTCAAAGAACAAGTCTTCACTCAAAGTCCATACATTCAAAACTACTTATTGATACTCTCATGGTGGTCGATAGCTTCTGATGGAACTCCTTGAAGTTCTTTATGTTTCTTTCTCACCGTCCAATCTACGTGAGGCACGATTGCCACTTTAAGGGTAATACACCTTTCCATTCTATGGTTTTAGGCTTGCGCAACGACACTCTACTAGGGTTTCAAGTCTCTCCGACTTACCAATCACACATAGGAAAGTATATAATAAGAGTCTCCGGTATGGGGGCCAATCCATCCCGTACTCAAATCATTGCTTCATATGTAGACAGGTGAATCGCGTATTCTAACACTCGGTCTATCTCACTCCTCTTAAAGAGGTCTTCACCTGCAAAGCTAATAAAACGTATTTGGGGGCGATTATCCTACGCGTGTTGCATTTAAACTTGCATCTTGAGATTTCCTCACATCTTCACGAGTTCCTTCAGATTCCATATGACAAGATGAGATTGAAGTAGAACCTTCTTGAATTGTTCCCACGTGATTGCCTTTTTTAGATTCGTTGATGGTTATATGCATCTTCATCCAAGTGTCAACCTCTTGAAGGAAATACCGAGGAATCATACTTCACCTTCTTCTTTGGTTTTACCTTGGTGTATTTCATTACTCTTTCAATATTCTGAATCCATTTTTCTGCTTCTGAATGTGTCACTTGTCCCATCAAAATAATTTCGTCCATCTATGGGGTTTAAGGTTTGGTCAGAGAGGAGATAGAGTTTTAGATAACAAGGAGGAAGAATATACATACAATCAGTCATTGAACAACTCATATATCGTCGTTTCCTAACGGTTATAATAGGCCCATTTTACTATGGCTTCATCGCGATGTCTTAAATCCTTTAGTTCTTGAAAGTCTTCAGTGCATGACATTCCACCCGTATGAAGGTCTTCTGTTAATCATCCGTAAGCTGCACCTCTCCAGGTATTATAAATAATACAAACCTACGAAGGTCGTATCCTAATAACACTAGTTTTTTTTAAATCACACAACTCAAATGATAACAAAATTCAAATCGATGGCGAAGAACTCCAACAAAACTCCAAATTCCACTCATAGATTTCAAACAAACAATTCCTATGGTACCCTCATCCTATATACTTAAGATGTTCATCCCCACTTTCTCGATTATCTAGACATGCAAGCTATCCACATCACTACATGTGGCCCAGCAATCCCACCCCTATTTATCTTCCCATGGAGCTATCCACGTCAAGGCATCCAGCCAGATCACCAACTATCGCATGCATGCATTGCAATACCAAACACAAGCGGACCAACACGTTGTTTGAATATATTTTTACTACACAACCATCCCTTTGGCCGTTTCCTCTTCGGTATCCTCTATTCCTAAATAGCTATCTTTCACTATTGCTTTTTCCTGGATTGTAATGCTGCCACAACACCTGCTAATGTATTTTTTCCAAAGAAGAGGACTCCTTTGTTCGGGAAACCGACGCATTGCTTCCTTTCTTCTTCCTCAATGCAGCGCCTTGACGCACCGCTCCGTTTCTTCTTCCCCATCGCAGCGCCTCCCGCGCTTCCCGTCTTCTACACGGACCACAACACTACTCTTTTGAATCCCAAGGATCCCCCATCGCAGCCTCCTCTGTTCTTCATGGCAGCGCCTCCCCCTCTTCACCTTCTCAAATCTCCAACAGATTCCAATATTTTAATGCAACAGAGACTGGTAGTTCTACATCTCCTATCTCCTACAGGGTATGCAGTTCCTATCCAATTAAGCAGCTGACCTGCAATGTTCCCGTCGTGTCCATAACCTCAACGCCTCTGCTCCCCTTCAATGCACCTCTTCCTCACGCGGCTCTCCCCAGTCGGTTCTTCATACGCTGGCTACCCAGCACCAAAGCTCTACATGATTTATCAAGTATCAGGTTTTGGTTCAGTCCAAGAAGGTATATTTATTTTAGTTATTGGTTTATCACTGATCTTTGTTCTTTTTTGTCGCTGATCTTAGTTTATAGTAATTGGTTTTTGCTTCTTTTTTCTGTATTACACCTCCCTTATTTAACAAGGGAACTGATGATTTATCAATTGTGTATAGTAGAGTGTATGTATTAGTCTTCATCAGTTGATCGGTTTAGTGCTTGAACATATGTTTGTTTGAATTATTTGCTTGCCACTAATCTTTAATAGTTATTCATACTTTCGATATCATGTAATCAGAAGTTTTGTGGTGTTATCCCAAAGCAAACATCGGTGAGATTCTTTTTTTCATTCTTCTTGGAACCATATATGAACCACACACGTGCACACCTTCTTACTTTATTTTTTTGCAGCTCACTCGGCTACGACAAAACAATGATGACCCCTTCTTGGTGATATCTTGAATGTTGGTCAATACTCTTGAAGGAATCTATGCAGGGAAATTGAGCAACCTGTTGTGATCTACCATCATTAGCGACTTTTATATTTGACATATCACTTGTTGGTACCATGTGTGTTGGCCCTGTCAGATCTGCAACCCTCGATGTGGCCTCTCTTTTCTGTACCAGATTCTCCATGCAACATCTTTCTCAAGGTGTCCCTTGATTCTGCCCCACCAATCCAGGTTTTTGCTGAAGACGAAAGACAAGATAGCCTACACATCAGGTCCAGTTTTTAAAATCCATTATCTTTAACTCATATATTTGTAAGACAATTGCCACTGTTTTTCTGCTACATCTATGGATTTTAATTTCTGCAATACATATCTTAATTCTATACAGAGACGAATTAAAAAATGCTCTTCATCAAGGCTGTACACTAGCAATTTGTATTGTAGTAACATCTTTGAATAGGAAATTTGTCATATTATTTATTCCTATTGTTATCTTCTTTAGCATGTGGACGTTACTCTATAAATCCACAAAAAATTCCCGCAGCAACGTACCAACCTCCCATTATCCTCCAAGTAAGGGAACGGATCGAACCAGTAACCGATGTAGTTACTGCCCGATTCAGCACCCGTGAATCTTCGGTTCCACCTTTGTTTTTATATATATATATATATATATATATATATATATATATATATATATATATATATATATATATATATATATATATATATATATATATATATATTTCCTACTATCGGGTGTAGTTACTCTCACTTTTGTTTCATATGTTCTAGGTAGTATCTATCACATCAAAGAGTATGTACGCGTAGTATGTAGTATATAAGAATGTTTAGCTAGTATACATACTACTTTTTTGGTAGTATGTATCATATTTTGTGCATACTCCATTTCGCGTATAAATATGTACGTATTTCACAAATACAATAAAAGTATGGGCTCACTTGCAATTTTTTTATATAATTCACATAATAGATCCTTTAAATATTGATAAGGTATTATCAATCATATGGGCAGGGAAGACCCCCTGTAAAAAAAATTAGAAAAAAATTATTTATAAATAAATAATAATATTAAGCAATGTTGAAAATGTAAGCAGCCTTGGCATGTATGTACGCATACACTGGCATAAGGATTCTTGAAGGCAGAAGAAGCTCTCAAGGCTAATCGCATGAAGATCTGTATGGCCGAAGAGCAAAGACTGGTACACAAAGACCAGCCAATTATTCACCGAGAGACAATGCCACATGAAGAAAGCAAAGATTCCTGAAGATTTAAGCTTGTCGGCACTCTCTCGCACTTTTCTATATTATTAGAAGGACACGCGTATACCTTAGTAGGACACGTGTGCATGCTACCGTGTGTAAAATAAGTGAAGGAAGGCTCCCGAAGGCCACCTTGCAGCCACCCCTCGCGGCTGTAAAGGGAGACGCTGGGCTCAAGAAGAGGACACAAGACGGGAGAGCACAAAGCACTCAGAGCATTGAGACCCTCCACCAGAGCACCACTTCCTTTGTAGTTTAGCCACCACCACTACTAGTAGAATAGCCAAGAAGGCGCTTAGTTCGCCAAGAGTTTGAAGGTAATTTTCTAGTTGTGTGTAATCCCTTCGGGGCCTCCCGAAAGGGAAAACCATATGTAAATTATGTTGTTGAAATGATGTACTTTCTTGGTTTCACTTAGTGCTTTTATTTATAAATTTATGGGACGAGTTCTTATGCTAGGGATCCTATAGGAGAAACCTCTGCGTGTGTAGTTCTCTGTGTAGCCCAGAGTGACGTTTGAATGAGAACCTTGTGACCGTAGAGAAGTGTTCCCTTCGGGTGGAACTGCCTGGGAAGACGATAGGAATTTACCCCATAAATTTGCAATTAAAACTGCTAAGTGAACGTAACTAGCTACATCTGATACAACATAATGATAAATATGGTGAGTACTGAGTAGGTTTTTACACCACTGCATACATTCGTCGGTCGATTTGTTGGCCTCGCCAGCCCAGAATAGATCCTGTATCAAATAATTAATCCAGTTAGAACGTGAAGGTAATCATATTGAATTAAATATTACTGTGAATAGTGAAAATACTTTTCCAAATAGTGTTTTAAATAGTAAAGAACTTTCGTGAATAGTGCCCTACCTAGTGAATAGTAAATACTATTCAAGATAAAAAGTACGTCCTGTCTACCACTTTCATCTAATTACATATTAACCTAATCAAAATCTTAACTAATATTGATTAGAATATATTGGTAAATTATTTATTTCTATATATTGTTGGTATCAGGTCCAGTGTTTAACCATTGAAAGGTTAAAATATTTAAACTTAGAAGTTAGCGCAGGTAAAGTAATAAAAACTAAGGAAAATTTAAATATAAGGTGTAGAATAAATCCCTCTGAAGAGCATATCTGGCATACATCTCATAGCCAGTTAAATACAGTCGTTGATTTGATATATAACTTTTACATATCTTGGGGAAAAAGACAAGATAATTTAGATCAAAAATTTGAAGGTTTATTCAAAGAATACCAAAAACTTGCGGATAAGTATTCAGGGTTAAATAATAAAATTGATCTAGCTTTACATAAGCTAGAGGAAGCAAAAGCAAGACAGAATACAGTCTGCAAGAATAACGATTATATTAAAGAGGAAGTGTTATCAATAGGCCATTACCTAAGTAAAGGCAAAGAGGCACTTCCACGCACTGAATCAAGACAAGATATACTTGAAATAAAAAAGTTGGTGCAAGAGGTTAAAACTTTGATTATCTCATAATTATATGAGTGAATATACTCAAGCATTAAACGAGGTAGCTAAATATCTGTCACCTCCGATTCTCCGATCACGACTCCCCAAAGAAAGATTCCAAAGTTATAATAAGACAGAATAACACCATCCTCCAGCTATTAATCCAGATTTTAGATAAACTAAATAGTGTTCAAAGCAAAAAAGAAGTTGTGCTTTCATCATCCAGAATAGTTGCCTCTGCTAGAAATATTAATTCAGAAAAATGGACGTATCTAAAGGCTTCCTTAGAAGAGACAAAACCCTCCAATTAGTAAGGCAAGATTCGAGACCTCTGGCCATGAAGCATAGGTTATCATGCAAAGCTGATGATATTGATAGCATTGAAGAAGTTATTTATACAAAGAGATCTAGAAAGATATCAAAAGGATACCCTAAGAAAAATAAAACCGCAGCAAGTATACCACATGGGTATGTTTGAAAGTAAAAGTGGTCTATATAGAATATCCAGAGAAGTTGAATTAAGTGTGTTAACACACCCAGTAGATTTAAGAATTGTAAGCAAAAATATTGAAAATGAACTAAAATATTGTGGTTATAAATATATTCATCAAGGTATGTATATCATAGGAGTCAAAGGTATGACAAGAAAGAAATTAGGTGCAAAGGTTTTAATAACATTATTAGACAGAAGATGGGAATCAGTAGACAAAGCAGCATTAGGATTTTTAGAAGGAGACATGAATGAAAATAGATTAATAACCTATATAGCTCTAGACCTAATGATGCCTGTAAAGAATTTATTGAAAAAATGAGTTTTGGTTTCCAAACTAAAGGTTATGAAGATTTTAAAGGAACAAATTTGCTAATAAGCATAGAATTTATAGGAAGGCTCACTAATAGAAGTAGCTCCAGATATAGAGTGAATGTGAATGACGTAATTGATAGTATGCAATCAAAAGGTATTAAATTTATGAATCCTCTTAAAATTGGCTCTGAAGAAAGAGCAAGAGAAGAATGGAAGATAGGAGAATTAATAGAGAAAAAAGAATTAAAGCAACCTGAAAACTACATAAGCTATCAAAATTGTGAAGGAAGTAGCAGTATTCGATTTATGAACTATAAAGCTGCATCAATAGAAGACTCTGAATCATTTATGTCAGAATCGGAAATTAATGATGATAAGAATAAAGGTATATCTAAATGTATGGAAAAGGCTAATTTAGATGATGAAATAATTCATTGGGAAAAGAAGCTAAAGCATATTGAATGGGAATATAGTCATTCTATGACAAAGGATTGGCCGAAAATTAGAGAAAGAGAGCTATTTATCATTCGAGAAATTGCAAGCTTAAAGAAACTAAAAAACAATAAAATGTCTGTCACTAGTAGTTCAAGCATGGAAGATAAAATTTTAGCATCCACAGAAAGAAAAGCAAATGCGATCATTAATAAAAATTCTATCATTAATAATAATAATAAAGATAAGAATATTATTCAAAAAGAAGAAATTGTTAGTGAAGAAGAGCAATGGGATATCAATAATAAGTTATTATTAGAAAGTTATGAGGAAGAGGAGGAATTAATAAAAGAAATGTGGTTAGAAGATGAAAGATATGATGATTCAGAACAAAATAGTGATTTCTATAACTCACTAGATGGTGTGGGACTACATAATTTAGACAATGCAATGGAAGCCATGGAAGTAGAAAGTGGTGGTAAAAGAAGAAGGGGATATGGAGAATCATCTGTAAAAAGAGAAGGAGAAAGAGAGAGACCTACCAGGACAGCTGGACAATGGCCTCCAGAAAAAGATGATTATCAGCCTACTTATATCCCAGGACAATATAGATACATGGGTACTAAAAGAAGAGATTTTGAAAAACCATTGCAATTCCAAAATTATAAGAATGATGGTGCTATATTAAACCTAGCTGCTCATGACCCAATAGATTGGCCGAATATAATCAACATATGGAAAGGTTTAATAGTACAAAAATATATACAAAATCAGTATAGCATAGGCACTAAGGTAGAAGATATGTTAACATATCTTGAAACATTTTTAGGAATCTGTAAAAGTTCTTTGGGAACAATGGGTAGAATCATACCCTAGTCAATATGAAGAATTAAAAAGGGCCGGAAGTAACCCTAATAACTTTGCGAATGTTATCTCAAATATGATCATAGCAGAAGATCCAGAATTAGGACATACCTCATTGCAAAATGAAAGGTTAAGAGAAATAGAAAAATTAACATTAACTAGCTGGAAAGGTATTAAAGAGTTTTCCCAACATTTTTTGTATAATGCTACTACTGCTAAACAAGGTTTTAATGTAGGCGTAGTAGAAAGATATTTTAATAAGTTGCCTGATCCCCTAGGGTCAATAATATTTGAAGAATATAAAAAGGAAACGGCGGGAAACGTGGTAAACATATCTCAAGCTGTAACATTTGTTTTCAAACAATTAAGAAAGGTGTGTACTAGTATTCAAGCCCAAAGATCTATGAAGAAATCAGATTATAATTTTTGCAATAACATAGTCCAAATACCACTTACATATGGAGAAGAAAGGCATAGGAAAAACAAATATTATAAACCACAAGGAGAGATAATAGAAATTTTAGAACAAAGAAAAGATATTTCTTAAGAAGATCAGACAATAGAGCCCCATTCTTGCATAAAAGAAATGTAAGAAGATACAATCCTAAGAAAACCTATGATAAAACATGCAGATGTTTCATATGTAACTCACCAGATCATCTAAGTAGAACTTGCCCTAATAAAGACCAGAAAAGATACTCTAGCAAATATGAAGAACAAGAGAGAGTGTTAATTATAGATAGCATTAATGAAAATATATTAGTATGTGATGATGAAATAAAAGACGATGAGTCAATATATTCAATTATAGAAATAGATGAAGTAGAAAATGAGGCTCCAGAATATGAATCAAGTGAAGATGAAATAGACCTAATTGATGATTTAGCCGGTTTAAAAATTGAAATGATGAACCAAGTAGATTGTGAACATGATTGGATTAGAGGAAAAGGTGATTATAACATAAAATGTGCTTTCTGTATATATTATCCAAGCCAAGATAATAGGTTTACATGTAGCTTGTGTTTAAAACAAGCATGTGCCTCATGTCTAAGAGCCAATAATCAAAAGTGGAGACAAGAGATAGAATTGGAATCAGTAGAGCGAATATTATCCAGTAGGGTTAGAAATTTAGAAAAATAGAATAAATAAGCTAGAAGCAGAGCTAGAAAAACTTAAAGATGAGTTAGAAAATAGTAAAGAGCAAAATAATAATGTTCCAAAAAACACTGAAATGAAAGAGAAAATGGTAACAGTAAGGGATAAAAAAGGAGACAAATTAATACAATTGAAGGATGCAATTACTAGTTTTGGAAACAAATATATTGTTCGATTACCATTCAAAGAAGTGTTAGGAATAAGGATCCCAGTTAAGATTGTTCTAAAGCCGAATATTTCATATAAAATACTGGCACTATTAGATACTGGTTTCACTAAGAATATCATCCATGATAAATATTTTATGAGATGTCCCGAAATAGTTGAAACTATAGATGATAATAAAGCTGAAGTACGATATGTCAGGAATAAAGAAAATCCATAATCAGCTAGCATATAATATTGAAGCTTACATAAATGGCACAAAATATATAATAGATGAAATTACAATAAGAGATTTATCGGTAATAAATGATGACATGATAATAGGGTTAAGATTTTTACAACAATCTTTACAAACCACAATCATACATGAAGAGGGGGTAACATTTATCCCTTATCAAGATAATGTTCCATACATATCTGAAGTGCGAAAACAAAGAAAGTCTTTGCAAAATGTAGAAATATCTAATTTAGATGATGAATATAGCACAAGTCCAGATCCCCTTGAATTCTGTAAAGATGAAGAACTTAGTGAGACCATAGAAGAATATCATATAGAAAATACATGTACATAATGCATTGGGTTGCAATCATTCTCTCCAAATTGGTATAGAGATATAAAATCTAATAAGGATATAGATAAGATTGTGCAAAGACTAGAAAGCCTACAAATTATTGGAGAAATGCCAATGAAACATTGGGATAAGAAATCTATAGTTTGCAAAATAAATATCATAAATCCAGATTATATAATTAAGTCAGGACCAATAGAAGCAACTCCTAAAGATATCGAAGAGTTCAAAATGCATATTGAAGAGTTATTAAAGTTAAAAGCTATAAGAGAAAGCAAAAGCCCTCATCGATCTGCTACTTTTATAGTTAGAAATCATGCTGAAGAAGTTAGAGGTAAATCTAGAATGGTAATTAATTTTAAAAGGCTTAATGATAATACAGTTGACGATGCATACAACATGCCTAATAAGCAGGAATGGATTAGCAGAATACAAGGAAGTAAATATTTCTCCAAATTCAATTTAAAGGCAAGATTTTGGCAAGTAAAAATGGCTGAAGAATCTATTCCCTGGACAGCATTTACTTGTCCACAAGGCCATTATGAATGGCTAGTAATGCCATTAGGCCTAAAGAACGCACCTGCACTATTTCAAAGAAAGATGCAAAATATATTTAATGAGAATCAAGCATTTATATTAGTATACGTAGATGATTTGTTAGTATTTTCAAAATCATACAAAGAGCATATAGCCCATCTTGAAGTGTTCTTTCGAAAGGTAGAACAAAATGGGCTCATACTATCTAAAAAGAAGATGGAAATTTGCAAAGAGAAAATAAATTTCCTTGGTCATGAAATAGGAGAAGGAAAGATATATCTACAAGAACATATTGCAAAGAAAATATTAGAGTTTCCTGATAATATGAGTGATAAAAAGGTTTTACAACAGTTCTTAGGAATTGTAAACTATGCGCGAAACTATATAGATAACTTAGCAAAGCTAGCAGGACCTTTATATGCTAAATTAAGAAAAAATGGTCAAAGATACTTCAATTCTAAAGATATAAAATTAGTAAAGGCCATCAAAGAAAAGGTCAAGAATTTAAAACCCCTAGAATTGCCTCTGGAAGACAATTATTTTATAATTGAGACAGATGCATCTAAGGTAGGATGGGGTGCGATACTCAAACAAAAACCCAATAAATACTCTCCAAAAGCAGATGAAAAAATATGCAGATATGCTTCAGGAAGTTACAAACTAAAGACGGTAAATAATATTGATAGAGAAATCCTTGCAGTTGTAAATGCAATAAATGCATTTAGGCTATATCTAGGATTTAAAGAGTTTACAGTACGGACAGACTGTGAAGCCATATGCCGATATTACAATAAAATTAATAGTAAGAAAAGCTCAACCAGAAGATGGGTCTTATTTGAGGACACCATAGCTGGGAATGGTTATAAAGTCATTTTTGAGCATATTAAGGGGAAGGATAATACCCTACCTGACATATTTTCTCGTGCAACAAATTTGCAGGAATGAGGAAGGCATTGTTCTCCTCCAGGGATGAATACCTCTTCTTTGGAGAAGAAAATAGGCTAAAAGTTTTCCAGCCAAATACATTCAATTTCAAGCCAAAAACCCATATCAAGCTTGATGAAGCTCAAAGATGCATATTGGATAACTTTTGGTACCAATATACTCTCAAAAGAGAGGAAAAAGGATATTTTTTATCAATTCTCAACAGTTTGGCTGAATATTTTAACGAATTAAACAAAAATGTGCCAAAGCCAGAAAAGGTTGAAATACCAAAAGGAGAAACTCTATATCTTATATTCGATGGAAATAAACCTGGCATATATTTGGAACGGGAAAATATTATGATTGAAAAATTAGATGCAAAAAGAAATGGACAAGATTTAACATTCAAAAGATATTACAGTATAGATGAGGCCTTACTTTGGGCAAGGAAGGTATTAGGACCAGATTATTATATTGACCCAAAGGCTAAAAACTATATCCAAATGAAAAGAGGCATACCTGCTTCACCAACTCCCACAAAGGGGAAGGCATCAAGCTCAAAAAATATAAAGAAAGAAGAATCCCCAAAATATAAGACATATCAAGAATGCCTTCTAAAGGGGCTTGACCCTTTAGACAGTGAATACATAGATCAAGAAATGGATAAAAGGTTTGAAGAATTTACAAAGATAATAAAGAAAGAATTAAAGGAGGAAATATTAAAAGAATTAAGGCAAGAAATGGATGAAAAATTTGAAGAAATAAAGAAAGAATGTGATGAAAAATATGATTTCAATCTGTTAAATGATGATGATCATATGGACATAGCAGGGCATGGGCAGCGACCTGAATAAAGCCCAAACTGCATATATTGATATTGCCCCAATGGGCTTTGCCTGATAGACACCTAGGATAAGTAGGTCGGGACTCCAAAGGATTCAACGCGAGCAATTCTTGCTGCAGCCCCTCTACTTCTCATGGAGCACCACATTACGACCTCATCTTACAAGAGGTGGCGCTCCATCGGAAGCACCAGCGAGGCATACACTAGATTTGCAAGACTATGGGGAAGAAGAAAAGATATTAAGGATTTTTTTTCCGAATCAGATATTGAGGATTCAAGTGGCCTTTAGAAACTAAGCGGGCTACATGTCACGAGCAGAGGGTACGCCAGTCGCCAATGGCCCCTCGCCGCCGAACCTGTGTCAGTTCTGGTAATATTATCCTAATTCTCTAAATTTATGTAGCTTTCCTTTCGCTTTGTCACGTAGATCCATTCACGCGGGATAGCAGGAGCAACCGTAATGTCACCATCTGGCTGATGCACTAATATATCGTGTTTTGCTAGATCTTTACTAGGCTACAAAGTTTCTGTATTCTCGGGTGCATGCCCGTGTTGTGATGCAGGCATACAACCTTCCGTGCAGTCCGTCCCTCGACACACCGCCCATGTGTCTCTTGCATTGCTCTCATGTCCCAAGGTGCCCAACATCGACTTTCCTACTGGTGGGTCGCAACATTTTTGTGCCATCTCAGTCTCACCTGCTCATCAGTAGCCTGTTTTTCCTGTACTATTTAAATGCTCACTGTTTCCTGCATAATACCGTTTTTGGACCTTTGGGAGTCTAGTCACTATTGCATATATGTTTGTTTGGTTATGGGCATGTCCAACTGTTATAACACTGTCCGCCAACAATCTATTCTCTGATTTATTTGTGTACAAGTTCATTTATGAATGCCATAGGTACATTTGCTGTTTGTATAGTATTGTGTTTGCTTCTTAGCAGCTGACAAACACCTACAGAGATTTTGTTGGCAGACAGTGATTTTATTTGTGTTTGTATTTGCTTGCTGACCTAAAATTGTGCTCACAAGAAAGCACTTAGTGTTTATTTTTGAGAGAGAAAAAACACTTAGTGTTTGTGTGTGTGTGTTTCCTGAACTCACATGTATACCTCACGGGCAGAGGCAGTAGAATGAATATGCTTGCTGTGTTGTATGAGTGCAAATGATACATTCATTTGGTATCACCTCCCATTTGTTGTAGTTGTGGGACATTGGTATTTTCAAACTAAACATACTTTTTAGCTCCAAATGGAACCCATTCTTCGTATTTCTTTATTTGTAAAAATATATTTATAGCAACGTGACATCTTTTCTAATTAGCTTTCAATGGTTCATACCTTTTTTTAAACATACATTCCGCAGCAACACGCGGGGTGTTATCTAGTTCACATGAGTTGGCATGGTCGGGTACACTAGTCACACTCTTTCGTTTATTTCACAACTCTCATGGTGGCTTTGATGCTATTTGAATCATGTGGGGTATTCCTTGGTAGTGGTAATCTTCAGCTTCTTCACAACCATCTTACTCTTGAGTGTCTTCAATTCTTCTTCATCCTCTTGGACGCAAACTTCAGTATTGGAGACGCCTTTACTTGGCATCATCTCCGTATAGTATCCTTATGTGCTCTTGCAAATCAGTATCACATATAGTTGTCAAGGGCATTGCAGTCTAGGAGGTTGCCATCTAAGTTTTTGAAAGCAAATGAGAACTTAGTAAAGAAAAGAAGAGGATACGAGAATGCTATTAATAAATAGTACTGAAAATATACGTTGTTCCTATCAAGGTCTTCCATATTTCTAAACCATTTTCTAGGGTCACGTCCTACAGTCAACGTATGCTCTGATACCATTTTGTCACGACCCGGATTTGGTAAAATCCAAGTCTCTGTGCTTACTGTGCTATCCCTGGATCATAGCTAGCACACACAGTAACAAGAATGAATATCAGTAAAACATACATCATTTTACTACAACGGTACATCCAAAATTAAACAAATACATACCATTGGCACAACTCAATGCTGGCACATAATACAACAGAATAATACGTAGTCGCTAAGTTAGGGCTCCATCAACGCCACTAGGCTCGTTGAGTGTAGACCATAACCCTATCCTCTCTTAATCTGTTGAGATCTGCACATGGCAGGTGCAGGTGAGTACGTGGAATGTACTCGCAAGTTGCAAAGGAAAATTTAATAGAATATATATGCAGGGTACTATTGGTGGAGGTTTCCTTTGCATAAAGCCAATTTTCTCCTATACTAAATTTTATAAACTCCTTTTGAAAAAAAATAGTTTTTAGTATAAAAGGTAGGAGTGAGACACTTGGATATACGCACCAGTGTTCATTCTCCAAAATAGTTTAAACCATACATAAGGTTGAAGCGAAACACGTTCACTGTGCTCATTCCTCAACTTTTAACCCTTAAAATAGACTTTTAGAAAAGAGAGGGGAGATTCTTCTTCAGTCCAAGTCTTCAGTTGCTCAAAATTGCCCGTAACCGGGGACACGGCTAATCTATTAGGTTTAACCCTCTGTAGAGGTCGTACAGGTTCCCCACATGACACAACCAATCCCGTTTATCGTTACACACTTGGGTGTACGACTAGAAGGAGGTTGTGACGAAGCCTTTTCATAATAGCCCCCTATACCGCCAAGCCGCCCGCAACTTCGGCACGAAGGTCTCTCTCCGATGGCGTTCCTGGGGTAGAGTTTCCCGTTAGTACTAAGCTAAGCCAGAGCCCATAGTAGCATGCGGCTATACTGGAAGCTACGTCAAACTGCACTTGGAAGATCTCAGTCCCCTAGACGGCGGTCCCCACCAAAAACCTGTGTGCAAGACCCCAGTCGGGCGCATTCACTGCAAGACCCCGATTGGGCGCAATCACTTGTAGACGCTCCTTTCAATACCATTCCGCCCAGGAACTAGAAGTAAAATAGTATATAGTTTTGTTTTCAAAAGATTTCACAAAACGTTGCCCAAAAGAAGGCAAGTTTATATGTTTAAAAACTTGTTTGATTTCAACCCACCCATTTGTGCAAGCGGCCAAGCATGGTAGTAAGTCTTGAATCTATGACTGTAGCTAGTAATAATACTTTGTAAAACTTTTGTAAAACATGCATAGCATTAAAATACAAAGGATTATGCATAATATGAAAACATAGGTCAGAGCATGATCAATTTGCAACTTGCCTGATTCTTGAAGATGAAATATTCTACTCGTTGTCGTCTCGTCTTGTCATTATGATATATCTAATGATAAATAAAGTACTTTAACACGAGCAAAACAACATCCAAATAAAAGATACAATTAACAATACAATTATTTAGTTGTTACTATTATTAAACTAGTTACTATGGCGTGGTAGGGTTGAGATGGATCAAGTTGGCCTGATTGAATATATGACATAAATCATATTCCGCGGTTGAATCAAATTGATACAAGTTAGGATCATGATTGAAGGCAAGGTTCTATGACAAAGTCTATAATGGGCTTGATTGGAATATTTGACTTGGGTCCAATGAAAATGATAGATGGAGTTGATGGCATAAGGTTTATGTTACAAAATTTATGTAACATTTCAAGTCCAAATTTGTTAAATGAAGGCATATGACCAGAGAAGTTTTCTAGGGATCAACCTAAGAGATTTAACTTAGTGTCAAGTTTTATTTTAACAAAGTTATTAAAAAAATGATCAAGAAGGTCAAACTAAGGTCAACATTGCTGGAAAAATTATGCAAGGAGTTCTAACAGAAAGGCGAGGTCCTAAGATCTAACTTTCATATATAAACATTTTGATATGATTTACAGAATAAAATATATAGCAAAATTACTCAAATTAGCTTTCTAAATTTGAATCAAATTTTAAATTACCAAAGTTGAAACATTTTAATTCTATGATAAACTAGATGTTCCAACGAATCAGGGGTTATAAAATTAGTCAAATTCTGACATACGGTGTATGAGATATGATTTTCCGAAGTTTGGGTATTTTTCTGGGAATCAATACGAGAAAAGGATTGGGCTGCAACGTGTCGCGATCCGATAGGCCAATACCTCTTCACGTGTGATGGCCCAAGTGGTTCAGTTCACGAGGAGGACGGGGGCCATCTCCTCTTTAAATGCAAGCAAGTCAAGGAGGTGTGGCGCCTTTGTGGACTGGAGGCGGAGAGGCTGTTGTTAATGGACCAGCGAACGGCTATGACAATGGTGGAGAAGCTGATGGCCTTTCCTGTGGAGAAACAAGCTCTCATTGCTACACTCATGTGGAACCGGTGGTGTGAGCGAAATAACCGCAGAGAAGGAGGCAAAGGCAAATTGAGCGAGGAACTAGCATGGATCATCCAACATCACACGCGTGAATTCTGCACTCTTCAGCAAAACCAAAAGAACGCCTGTTCGTTACCCCAACAGCGTTGGATGCCACCACCCGAGGAGTGGATTAAGATTAATATTGAAGGTTCATTCAGGCCAGATGAAAGAAATGGGGGCTGGGGTGCAGTGTTCAGGGATCATATGGGCGATGTGTTGGTATGTGCATCAGGTTTTCTCCCTAATATTCTGAATGCTCTACATTCAGAGATGCTTGCTGCTGAAACTGCACTTCATTTGGCTTCAGACCTGGGAATGGGCAGGGTGTACTTGGAAACGGATGCACTTCTACTGAAAGATGCTATTGATGACAAGGGCGTTGATTTTTCCGATCTGGGCATTGTGGCCGATCGTTTGAAAGACTTCATTAGGTGTAATTTTATTGAGTGTAAAACTGTGTACTGCCCTAGAGTTTGTAATCAGGTTGCTCACACCTTGGCGACCAAGGGATCGCTGATGCCTGGAATGGCTCCCTGTGTAACGGATGGACCTGATCCGTGTGTATCTCTCTTTGTGGCGAGCGATTTGGCTTCGCACACTGTTTAATGCAATGCATTGAAGCTTAAAAAAGGAAGGAGAGACTCACCGGGGAAAGGAGGTCCAGTCGCCGGAATTGGTCGGTGGCGCGTGGCTCGATCATGCAGGAGGAGGTGCACGTCGCCGTTCCTGATGACGAGGCGAAGAAGATGGGGTATTCGCGCTGTTGATCTCGTCCACTGGAGGTCATGGCAGCGGCTGCAAGCAGAACGATAGTAGAGCTCGGGTGCCGTCGTTCATGTGCTCTGGCTGGAGAATCGAGGGGGAAAAGGGGTCAGCAAGGTGTGCACGAGAGATACATACGAAGATAAAAGGAAGAAACGAGGGGTCCTGGGCTTCACCGGAGGCGACGGGATCGTCAACGGACGGCGACAATGAAGCTCGGGTCCGGCGTCAAATTCTCCGGTTTTGAGGCGAGAGGGAGAGGGCTTTTCGGTCTGGAGGGTGTTAGGGTTGAGGGATCCCCTTGGGGTCTATTTATACTGGCAGTGGGAGCCGGTACGGGGAGATTAAGGGAGCTCAACATGGTCATTAATGGCTATTTGTGCATGAACGTTTCACTAATCAGTTCGGCGATTTAAGGCAGTAACGTTGGGTTTTAATTCTCTGAATGGGTTATCCTTACATTCCTCTGTAAGTTTCGTGCTGGTGGCAAGTCGAAAGGGTGAAGGAATCAAATGCTAGGAGAAGAGTAAGAGGTACAGGCGCCATGGTTGTTTCTCTGTGTTCCTGAAGATTGAAACGAACAGACAAATGTAGAAGAAGACCAGCGCCTCGGCCTTGCGCTAAAAGAAAAGGGAGATGGGCCTTAGTGGGAAAAGTGGCCCAAGGGGAAAGAAAAGAAAGAAAAACTACAATAGAAGAGAGATGGGCTGTGCTGCAGCTACGCCATAAAAAAACAAATGGCCTTAGCCGAAACAGATTTTCTTTTTAAGAAATTGCAAATTGTTGGAATTAAAAGTTTTACTAAAATAAAAATGTGTATGTTAATCAGTTATTTATTTAGAGCCCACCAAAAATAGTTTCAGTATTTAATAAAACGAATTTTGTGCACAACTACAATTAATGCTATACAAACATAATTGAATTACTCAAAAAAATCAATTTAGAGTTTTTGCAAGTTCTCAAAATGATAATTGTGCAGTTTTAAACATTTCCAATTATATCATTGGAGAAGTCATATTATCTCCTCTCATTAAATTTTTGTTTGAATAATTTGGAAATATTTAAATGGCACTAAAACTCCAATTAAGATCCAAGTTCGGATGAAACTAAAAATTCAAAGAACTTCACATAAAATATTCTTCCACCACATTTTGAGAAAGTCATTTTATTCTCACTCCATTTATTTGTGGTTTCAAAATATTTCATAGGTGTCCAAAAGAAAGGCAATTGGATGAAATATTTGAAACAATAATCAAAAGGTTTTAATTTCCCATGAAAATCATAGCAATTCACTCAATAATATCTTATTATTAACATTCCAAAATTTGGAAAATTTTGGGATGTTACAGACTACCACCCTTAAAAGAAATCTCATCCTTGAGATTTGCAGAGGCTAGCAAAAAAAATAGGTTAGGGTTTGGGTTCCTTGGGTTACTTCCCCAGGGTTTGGTCATATCATCTACAAGTTTGCGGTTTATCCTTTTGCCTCCTGTCTTGAGAGAGTGTCTTCTATTAATTCAATTCCGTGTATTTCAGTTCTTCGGCATGCTTAGGTCTGAGACTTCTGGCACCATTATGGAGTCTCTGCTGATTTGTCGTATGACCCAATTGTCCTTTGAGGGTGTTCGGGTGCTACCACCCTTAAGAACAGACTTGTGGGGATTTCCACAATTTCTTCATTCCTTGATGGTTTCAATCAAGCTCCTCTGGCCAGAACTGAGCCTTCGCTCAAAGAACAAGTCTTCACTCAAAGTCCATACATTCAAAACTACTTACTGATACTCTCATGGTGGTCGATAGCTTCTTGTGACGCCCCCGATTCAATCGTACACTAATCATGCACGCAAACGTGTACGATCAAGATCAGGGACTCACGGGAAGATATCACAACACAACTCTACAAATAAAATAAGTCATACAAGCATCATAATACAAGCCAGGGGCCTCGAGGGCTCGAATACAAGTGCTCGATCATAGACGAGTCAGCGGAAGCAACAATATCTGAGTACAGACATAAGTTAAACAAGTTGCCTTAAGAAGGCTAGCACAAACTGGGATACAGATCGAAAGAGGCGCAGGCCTCCTGCCTGGGATCCTCCTAACTACTCCTGGGAGTCGTCAGCGGGCATCACGTAGTAGTAGGCACCTCCGGTGTAGTAGGGATCATCGTCGACGGTGGCGTCTGGCTCCTGGGCTCCAGCATCTGGTTGCGACAACCAGAAAGAAAGGGAAGGGGGGAAAGGGGGGAGAAAGCAACCGTGAGTACTCATCCAAAGTACTCGCAAGCAAGGAACTACACTACATATGCATGGATATATGTGTAAAGGGCCATATCAGTGGACTGAACTGCAGAATGCCAGAATAAGAGGGGGATAGCTAGTCTTATCGAAGACTACGCTTCTGGTTACCGTCGTCTTGCAACAAGTAGAAGAGGGTAGTCTGAAGTCCTCCAACTAGCATCTCCAAGTAGCAACTCCAAGTAGCATCTCCAGTAGCATCGCATAGCATAATCCTACCCGGCGATCCTCTCCTCGTCGCCCTGTAGAAAAGCGATCACCGGGTTGTCTGTGGAACTTGGAAGGGTGTGTTTTATTAAGTATCCGGTTCTAGTTGTCATAAGGTCAAGGTACAACTCCAAGTCGTCCTGTTACCGAAGATCACGGCTATTCGAATAGATTAACTTCCCTGCAGGGGTGCACCAACTTACCCAACACGCTCGATCCCATTTGGCCGGACACACTTTCCTGGGTCATGCCCGGCCTCGGAAGATCAACACGTCGCAGCCCGACCTAGGCACAACAGAGAGGTCAGCACGCCGGTCTAAACCTAAGCGCGCAGGGGTCTGGGCCCATCGCCCTGAGCACACCTGCACGTTGCGTACGCGGCCGGAAGCAGAACTAGCCCCCTAATACAAGTGCAGGCTTACGTTCCAATCCGGCGCGCGCCGCTCAGTTGCTGACGTCAAGAAGGCTTCGGCTGATACCACGACGTCGGGATACCCATAACTACTCCCACGTAGATGGTTAGTGCGTATAGACCAAATGGCCAGACTCAGATCAAATACCAAGATCTCGTTAAGCGTGTTATTATGAAGCAACCGCGGACGCCGATCAGGGCCAGGCCCACCTCTCGCCTAGGTGGTCTCAACCTGTCCTGTCGCTCCGCCACAAAGATCCACACAGAGGGCCGTCGGGACAAAGGTCCTTTCAGCCCCCAATCCGTGAATCACTCGCGGGTACTCTTCGAGCGGACCCGACTTTAGTCACCATCTGTAGTATGTATGCATGTATGTATACACCCGTGATCACCTCCCGAGTGATCACGGCCCAATAGTATAGCAAGGCAGACTGACAAGAATGTAGGGCCAATGATGATAAACTAGCATCCTATACTAAGCATTTAGGATTGCAGGTAAGGTATCAACAGATGTAGCAACAATGTCAGGCTATGCATCAGAATGGGATTATCGAAAAGCAGTAACATGCTACACTACTCTAATGCAAGCAGTATAGAGGAGAATAGGCGATATCTGGTGATCAAGGGGGGGCTTGCCTGGTTGCTCTGGCAAGAAGGAGGGGTCGTCAACTCCGTAGTCGAATTGGGCAGCAGCAGCGTCGGTCTCGTAGTCTACCGGAGAGAAGAGGGGGAAGAAACAATGAATACAATGCAAACAAATGCATATCGATGCATGACATGACAAGTAACGATGCTAGGTGTGCCCAATCGCGGTAGTAGGTGATACCGACGAAGGGGGGAAACATCCGGGAAAGTATTCCCGGTGTTTCGCGTTTTCGGGCAGAGGAGTCGGAGGGGGAAAGTTGCGAGTTCGATAGGTTAGGGGTGTGTGGCGGACGAACGGACTGCGTATCCGGAATCGTCCCGTCGTTCTGAGCAACTTTCATGTAGAAAGTATTTTCATCCGAGTTACGGATTAAAAGATATGATTTTCTAAAGATTTAAATCATCTTCTGATTTTAATTAGTTATTTAATTCCAACATTATCCAAAACAGTGAATGGTGACGTCAGCATGACATCAGAGTGATGTCAGCAGGTCAACTGGTCAGTTGACCAGTCAAACCAGACAGGTGGGTCCAGTGGGACCCACATGTCATTGTCAGGGACATTAACAGAATTCTAAAACTAACTAAATTGGGTTAATTAGTGGGTGGGGCCCGGTAGTCAGTGAGAGATTAGTGTTTAATTAACTAATTTAATTAATTAGCAATTTATCTATTTATTTTTATTCGTTTAAGACATGGGGCCCGCATGTCAGTGGCAGTAGCTGCCATGTCAGCAGTTGACTGGGTCAACCCGGTAAACTAGGACCAGCAGGGCCCACTGGCAGTGGCTCTGGGGTGGCCCCAGGCCAGCCACGTCAGTGGCCGGCGCCGGAGTGACTCCGGCGACCAAAACAGTGGCGGTGCCTCGCCGGAGTTGGCCGGAATCGTGCTACGGAGCACCAAAGCGAGCGCGGCCGGGCGCGTTAGAACGGCGAGACGACGACGCGTCGGTTGGTGGTGGTTGCGCGGGCAGTGGTGGCCGGAAACGAGCGTGGCGAGCTCACCGGCGGTGAGGTGGTTCGGGCGTGAGACGACCACGGCGACTCAGCGCGCTTCGGGGCTAACGGGAAGGCCAGGGGGGAGCTGCGCGACGCGCTGAGCACAAGGGGCTCGGCCCCGTGACCATTTGGTCACTGGAAGGGCGCCGGCGACGAGATCCGCGACGGGGCGCTCGGGTGCTTCGGCGGCAGCTAGCTAGGGCGCAGTGAGGCGAAGAAGGAGAGGGGAGAGGACGGAGTGGAGCTCACCGAGCGGTCAAGAAAGACCCGTGGTGGCTTAGGAGCAGCAGAGCTCGCCGGGGAGGAAGGGGATCGCCGGCGGCCGTCGAGGAAGCAGATGACTCGATCCGTGGCCTGCGGTGCGCCTCGAGCTCGATGGCGAGGCATAGCCGAGGTAGAGGTCGTCGGCGCGTCTCGTGGACGTGCTAGCGAGGCGCGGGGTGGCCGGTGGCCGCGGCTATGGTACAGCCATGGCGACGGCGGCGCTCGGTTACGGAGGGGAACGAAGGGGAGCGCGGTGGATCTGAGGGGGAAGGCGCAAGGACCAAGGGGAGAGTGGGGCGAGTGGGAGGAGAGACCGAGGGGGCGCGGCGTCGGCGTCCTTATCCCCTCGTCTCGTCGCCGGCGAGGGGGGTTCGGCTGGGACGTGCCCTGTTCTGACCCGGGTCGGGGGAACAGGGGAAGGGGACGCGGTGCGGGAGCTGGGCCGGCTGGGCCGGCCAGGCTGGCTGCGGGCCAGGGGGGTTGGGCGGTGGCCGTGCGGGTGGGTTGGGCTGCCTGGTCCAGGGGGCTTCCCCCCCCTTTTGTTTTTTTTGTAATCTCTTTCTTTTATTTATTTTTGGATTTTGTTTTTATTTCTTCTTCTTTTCTGTTTTAATTTTACATTTTAAATACACTAGTTTTATAAAATACATTAGTTGCACCTAAATTAGTGTTAACCAATATGCCACCACCACAATCAACTTGGCACCTAAAATAAATTAGTTTGTAATTGTTTATTATTTAAAAGCATTTAAATAATTGTCCTCGCTGCGTTCTATACATTTTATAGTATTTAAACAATTTTTTTAAAGTGTGGTCTCTTCACCAAAATTACCTTTGCTTTATTTGGCATAACTCAAACATTTAGTTTTAAAGTTTGGAAACTTTTACCGTTTGATTTGATTTTGAATTTGAATTTGAATCAGTTCTGAACTAACGCGAGATTATCGACAATAATCGAGGTGACGTGGCATAATTACCCGAGAGTTACTGTAGCTTGATTACCCGGGCGTCACATTCTGATGGAACTCCTTGAAGGTCTTCATGTTTCTTTCTCACCGTCCAATCTACGTGAGGCATGATTGCCAATTTAAGGGTAATACATCTTTCCATTCTATGGTTTTAGGCTTGCACAACGACACTCTACTAGGGTTTCAAGTCTCTCCGACATACCAATCACACATAGGAAAGTATATAATAAGAGTCTCTGGTATGGGGGCCAATCCATCCCGTACTCAAATCATTACTTCATATGTAGACAGGTGAATCGCATATTCTAACACTCGGTCTATCTCACTCCTCTTAAAGAGGTCTTCACCTACAAAGCTATTAAAACATATTTGGGGGCGATTATCCTACGTATGTTGCATTTAAACTTGCATCTTGAGATTTCCTCACATCTTCACGAGTTCCTTCAGATTCCATATGACAAGATGAGATTGAAGTAGAACCTTCTTGAATTGTTCCCACGTGATTGCCTTTTTTTAGATTTGTTGATGGTTATATGCATCTTCAGCCAAGTGTCAACCTCTTGAAGGAAATACCGAGGAATCATACTTCACCTTCTTCTTGGTTTTACCTTGGCGTATTTCATTACTCTTTCTATATTCTGAATCCATTTTTCTGCTTCTGAATGTGTCACTTGTCCCATCAAAATAATTCCGTCCATCTATGGGGTTTAAGGTTTGGTCAAAGAGGAGATAGAGTTTTAGATAACAAGGAGGAAGAATATACATACAATCAGTCATTGAACAACTCATATATCATCATTTCCTAACGGTTATAATAGGCCTGTTTACTATGGCTTCGTCGCGATGTCTTAAATCCTTTAGTTCTTGAAAGTCTTTAGTGCATGACATTCCACCCGTATGAAGGTCTTCTGTTAATCATCTGTAAGCCGCACCTCTCCAGGTATTATAAATAATGCAAACCTACGAAGGTCGTATCCTAATAACACTAGTTTTTTTTAAATCACACAACTCAAATGATAACAAAAATCAAATCGATGGCAAAGAACTCCAACAAAACTCCAAATTCCACTCATAGATTTCAAACAAACAATTCCTATGGTACCCTCATTCACATGAGTTGGCATGGTCGGGTACACTAGTTGCACTCTTTCTTTTATTTCACAACTCTCATGGTGGCTTTGATGCTATTTGAATCGTGTGGGGTATTCCTTGGTAGTGGTAATCTTCAGCTTCTTCACAACCATCTTACTCTTGAGTGTCTTCAATTCTCCTTCATCCTCTTGGACGTAAACTTCAATATTGGAGACGCCTTTGCTTGGCATCATCTCCGTATAGTATCCTTATGTGCTCTTGCAAATCAGTATCACATATAATTGTCAAGGGCATTGCAGTCTAGGAGGTTGCCATCTAAGTTTTTGAAAGCAAATGAGAACTTAGTAAAGAAAAGAAGAGGATACGAGAATGCTATTAATAAATAGTACTGAAAATATAAGTTGTTCCTATCAAGGTCTTCCTATTTCTAAACCATTCTAGGGTCACGTCCTACAGTCAATGTATGCTCTGATACCATTTCGTCACGACCCGGATTTGGTAAAATCCAAGTCTCTGTGCTTACTGTGTTATCCCTGGATCATAGCTAGCACACACAGTAACACGAATGAATATCAGTAAAACATACATCATTTTACTACAACGGTACATCCAGAATTAAAAAAATACATACCATTGGCACAACTCAATGCTGGCACATAATACAATGGAATAATACGTAGTCGCTAAGTTAGGGCTCCATCAACGCCACTAGCTCGTTGAGTGTAGACCATAACCTATCCTCTCTTAATCTGTTGAGATCTGCACCTGACAGGTGCTGGTGAGTACGTGGAATGTACTCGTAAGCCGCAAAGAAAAATTTAACAGAATATATATGCATGGTAGTATTGGTGGAGGTTTCCTTTGCATAAAGCCAATTTTCTCCTATACTAAATTTTATAAACTCCTTTTGAAAATAAATAGTTTTTAGTATAAAAGGTGGGAGTGAGACACTTGGATATACGCACCAGTGTTCATTTTCCAAAATAGTTTAAATCATACATAAGGTTAAAGTGTTCTTCTTCAGTCCAAGTCTTCAGTTGCTCAAAATTGCCCGTAACCGGGGCCACGGCTACTCGATTAGGTTTAACCCTCTGCAGAGGTCGTACACATTTCCCACATGACACTACCAATCCCGTTTATCGTTACACACTTGGGAGTACGACTAGGAGGAGATTGTGACGAAGCCTTTCCGTAATAGCCCCCTATACCGCCAAGCCGCCCGCAACTTCGGCACGAAGGCCGCTCTCCGATGGCGGTCCTGGAGTAGGGTTTCCCGTTAGTACTAAGCTAAGCCAGAGCCCATAGTAGCATGCGGCTGTACTGGAAGCTACAACAAACTGCACTTGGAAAATCTCAATCCCCTAGACGGCGGTCCCCACCAAAAACCTGTGTGCAAGACCCCAGTTGGGCGCATTCACTGCAAGACCCCTATTGGGCGCAATCACTTGTAGACGCTCCCTTCAATACTATCCTGCCCAGGAAGTAGAAGTAAAAATTATATAGTTTTGCTTTCAAAAGATTTCACAAAACGTTACCCAAAAGAAGGCAGGTTTATTTGTTTAAAAACTTGTTTGATTTTCAACCCACCCATTTGTGCAAGCGCGGCCAAGCATGGTAGTAAGTCTTGAATCTATGGCTGTAGCTAGTAATAATACTTTGTAAAACTTTTGTAAAACATGCATAGCATTAAAATACAAAGGATTATGCATAATATGAAACCATAGGTCAGAGCATGATCAATTTGCAACTTGCCTGATTCTTGAAGATGAAATATTCTACTCGTTGTCGTCTCGTCTTGTCGTTATGATATATCTAACAATAAATAAAGTAATTTAACACGAGCAAAACAACATCCAAATAAAAGATACAATTAACAATACAATTATTTAGTTATTACTATTATTAAACTAGTTACTATGGCGTGGTAGGGTTGAGATGGATCAAGTTGGCCTGATTAAAAATATGACATAAATCATATTCCACGGTTGGATCAAATTGATACAAGTTAGGATCATGATTGAAGGGTTGTGAGGCAAGGTTCTATGACAAAGTCTATAATGGGCTTGATTGGAATATTTAACTTGGGTCCAATGAAAATTATAGATGGAGTTGATGGCATAAGGTTTATGTTACAAAATTTATGTAACATTTCAAGTCCAAATTTGTTAAATGAAGGCATATGACCAGAGAAGTTTTCTAGGGATCAACCTAAGAGATTTAACTTAGTGTCAAATTTTATTTTAACAAAGTTATTAAAAAAATGATCAAGAAGGTCAAACTGATAGAGGCAAAGGTGTCCCGTATTTCGATGAGATGATGGATATCGCTTAGGTGGAAATCGACTTTGACGATCCGACTACGAACGTGCCAGGACGTCGCGCCTTAGCAATCACTAAACCAACTCCGAGAGGTTATTGACCATGCCAGAGCACGATCAACCTGACCACGAGGGTCTGTTTCCTGCGAGCAAATGAAGAACAAGCAAGAAACTAAGATTGCAATCTGGATATTGCGAATATAAGATGAAAGCTTTATTGATCAAGGTGGGGTTCTGAGACGTCTTTGTCTGGTCGTTGAACACAAACGAAGTACGCAAAGTTGCAGCTATGGCGAACTTTAATCTAAACAAAACCCAAAGTCTAAACGGTGCCCTAAGGGCTGTATATATGGAGGAAGAGGGGGGGGGGAATTTCGTGGCCCTTGGTGGAGGGGTCCGAAATCAACCCTATCTCTCGTTTCCCCACACATAGACTCTAAAAACAGCCTATACTTATGTATTTCGAAATTACATAGGCCTGGCCCAATAATAAGGTGACGCAGCACCTAGAATAGCCTCGGGACGAAATTTATGAAGTGGCATCTTGTATATTTCGTCCAAGGCTTCATGCACCCATTATGGTGGCTTCAAAGTCCTGAAATCATCACTTGTAACTCCGTTCTTGTTCCCCTTGCGCATGCCATCATCTCCATGCTTGTTCGTGCTCCAATGTCCATCCTTCTCCAAGCTAGGCCGTTCATTTGTAAGCAAAAACAAATGTATCCAATTTAGGCAGCATCATATTCTCACGAACATTAGAATCATTACCAAGAAACTAAAGTACCTGATAATTTAATTGGCGGGCGCGTGCTCTAGTAATCGGTCCAGTATATGTAGCAGTAGGGGTTGTGGGTGTAACAATGGTATTGATGTCCTCATCATCCTCCCCTTCTTGAAATGAAGTCGTCCTCGACGGAAGCTCATCTCCCTCACCCAAATAAGGCTTCAAATCTGCAATGTTAAAAGTGGGACTAACCCCAAAATCTGCAGGCAGCTCAAGTTTATATGCATTATCATTTATTTTCTCTAACACCTTAAAAGGTCCGTCAGCACGTGGCATTAGCTTTGATTTGCGCAAATCAGGAAATCTATCCTTACGCAAATGTAACCAAACAAGATCTCCAAGTGCAAACACAACATGTTTTCTACCCTTATCTCCAGCAAGTTTATATTTAGCATTCATACGCTCAATGTTTTCCTTAGTTAACTCATGCATTTTTAAAATCAATTCAACACGTTGTTTAGCATCAAAATTAACCTTCTTCGAAGATGGAAGAGGCAACAAATCAATAGGTGCATGAGGTAGGAAACCATACACAATTTCAAAAGGGCACATCTTAGTAGTAGAATGCAATGAACGATTATAAGCGAATTCAATATGAGGCAAGCATTCTTCCCACATTTTCTTATTATTCTTCAAAACAGCCCTAAGTATAGTAGACAATGTTCTATTGACTACTTCAGTTTGTCCATCAGTTTGGGGGTGACAAGTAGTACTAAAAAGCAGTTTAGTCCCCAACTTAGCCCATAAACATCTCCAAAAGTGGCTAAGAAATTTAGTATCACGATCTGAAACAATAGTATTTGGCACACCATGCAAGCGAATAATTTCACGAAAGAACAAATCAGCAACATTAACAGCATCATCGCTTTTATGACATGGTATAAAGTGTGCCATTTTCGAGAATCTATCCACGACAACAAATATGCTATCCCTCCCCTTCTTTGTTCGAGGTAAACCTAAAACAAAGTCCATAGATATATCCTCCCAAGGAACACTAGGTACAGGCAAAGGCATATATAAACCATGAGGATTGAGTCGTGACTTAGCTTTTTGACATGTAGTGCAGCGAGCAACAAAGCGCTCAACATCCCGTCTCATCTTTGGCCAAAAGAAATGTGTAGCAAGTACGTCCTCCATCTTCTTCTTCACGCCAAAGTGTCCCATTAGTCCTCCTCCATGCGCCTCCTGCAACAACAAAAGACGAACGGAGCTAGCAGGAATGCATAGCTTGTTAGCACGGAACACAAATCCATCATTAACGACGAACTTGTTCCAAGTTGTTCCTTCTTTACAATTCTGCAATACATCTTTAAAATCAGCATCATGCACATATTGATCTTTGATGGTCTCCAAACCAAATATTTTGAAGTCAAGTTGTGAAAGCATAGTATAGCGACGAGACAATGCATCAGCAATAACATTTTCTTTACCCTTCTTGTGTTTAATGACATAAGGGAAAGTCTCAATGAATTCAACCCATTTAGCATGTCTACGATTTAGTTTAGCTTGACTTTTAATATGTTTCAAAGATTCATGATCAGAATGTATAACAAATTCTTTGGGCCATAAATAATGTTGCCATGTTTCTAAAGTCCGAACAAGAGCATATAATTCTTTATCATAAGTAGAATAATTCAGACTAGGCCCACTCAATTGTTCAGAAAAGTATGCAACAGGTTTGCCATCTTGTAATAACACACCTTCTAATCCAATTCCGCTAGCATCACATTCAAGCTCAAAAGTCTTATTAAAATCAGGAAGTTGGAGTAAAGGAGCATGTGTCAACTTATCTTTCAATACCGTGAAGGCTTCTTCCTGTGCGGTACCCCAAACAAAAGGCACATCCTTCTTTGTAAGCTCATTGAGAGGTGCAACAATGGTGCTGAAATCTCTCACAAAATGCCTATAGAATCCAGCGAGGCCAAGAAAACTCCTCACTTGTGTGACTGTTTTGGGCTGCGGCCAACTCTCAATAGCTTCAATCTTGGCTTTATCAACTTCAATTCCCTGTGGAGTAACAACATAGCCAAGAAAAGACACTCGATCGGTGCATCACGTAGAGCAATAAAAACAGCACGTAAATGTTCCAAATGTTCCTCCAAAGATCTGCTATAAATCAATATGTCATCAAAGTAAACTATCACAAATCGTCCAATGAAAGCATGTAAAACTTCGTTCATTAATCTCATGAAAGTACTAGGTGCATTAGTTAACCCAAAAGGCATGACTAACCACTCATATAATCCAAACTTAGTTTTAAATGTTGTTTTCCATTCATCCCCCAATTTCATACGAATTTGATGGTATCCACTACGCAAATCAACTTTGGAGAATATTGTAGAGCCACTCAATTCATCAAGCATATCATCTAGCCTCGGAATAGGATAACGATAACGAATAGTAATATTATTAATGCCTCTACAATCAACACACATACGCGATGTACCATCCTTTTTCGGCACTAGAATAATAGGAACATCACAAGGACTAAGGGATTCGCGTATATAACCTTTGTCGAGAAGCTCTTGTACTTGACGCATAATCTCCTTCGTCTCCTCTTGATTGGTACGGTATGGCGCACGGTTTGGCAGTGAAGCACCGGGAATTAAGTCAATCTGATGCTCAATCCCTCGAATAGGCGGTAATCCCGATGGCACGTCTTGTGGAAAGACGTCAGCGAACTCCTGCAAAATGTTAGTGACAGCAGGAGGCAAAGAGGAAGGCACGTCCTCGAATGGAAATAATGCCTCTTTGCACACAAAAGCATAGCAAACAGATTTGCTAAAATCTAGCTCATCAATATCAGATTTAGTGGCAAGTAAACATGCACTTTTCAATTTAATTTCAGAAGCAACACTAGATGGTTTACTATTAGGCTTCATTTGTTGCTCAAATTCTTTTGCCACAATCTAATTTTTACTATTATTTTTGTCTTGTTTTGCTTTATTAGCTCTATTAATATCATCTTTCAAAATGGACTCAGGAGTCATAGGAAGCAAAGTAATATTTTTATCCTTATGAACAAGAGTATACTGATTGTTTCTACCATGGTGTACAGAATTTTTATCAAATTGCCATGGTCGACCAAGTAATAAGGAACATGCTTGCATAGGTACCACATCACAATCAACATAATCAGCATATGTATAGATACTAAAATGCACACGAACAGTACATGTTACCTTAACCTTGCCGCTGTTGTTGAACCATTGGATGTAGTAAGGATGTGGATGTGGTCTTGTGGTGAGAGATAGCTTCTCCACCATCTCCATGCTAGCCAAGTTGTTGCAGCTCCCTCCATCTATGATGACGCGCACAGAACGTTCCTTCACAACTCCCTTTGTATGGAACAAATTATGCCTCTGATTTTGCTCAGCTTGTGTGACCCGTACACTCAAAACACGTTGAGCATATAAACATTCATATCTGTCAGCGTCTTCAGGAGCCATGTATTGCGTTTCATGATCAGAATCATCTCCACCATGTTCTTCACGTGTAATAAGAGCCAAAGTCTCCTCATCGTAGTCACTAGCGGACTCATACCCACCATCCTCAGTAGCAATCATCACACGCTGAGATTTGCATTCTCTCGCATAATGACCTCTTCCCTTACAACAACGACAAATAATATCACTTGTGTGCCCTGTTGATGCCATGGAAGAAGAGCTCTGTGTAGGCCCGGCAGGTGCGCTCTTGGCAGATAGTGGTGGTTGTGCCTGCTTTCTTATATCACAGCTGGAGGTAGCAGCTGATGGAGGTGCTGGTGTAGTGGAAGTAGAGGATGCACGCGGTGTACATGATGAAAGTCGACCTGCAGAAAAGTTAGTTCGCGCCAATGCTTGTCGATCCCGCACTTCACGTTCAGCTTTACAAGCAAGATGGAATAAACGAGTGATATTAGTATACTCCTTATACTCTAGAATGGTTTGAATCTCTCTATTTAATCCACCTATAAAACGTGCAAGCATTGCTTCATTCTCCTCAACAATACCACATCTAATCATGCCAGTTTGTAATTCCTGATAATATTCTTCTATAGAATTTTTTCCATGTCTTAAACGCTGCAATTTTTGAAGCAATTCACGTTGATAATATGGTGGAACCCAACGAGTACGCATAGCAGTTTTCAAAGAAGCCCAAGTAGTTGGAATAGGATATAATCTACAATGTTCAGACCACCATACACATGCAAAACTAGTGAAAGCACAAACAGCAGCAGCATCCTGTCTCTCCTCGGGATATTGTAAACATGTAAAACGTTGTTCAGTTTCTAACTCCCAAGTAAGATATATATCAGGAACATATCTATCATCAAATGGTGGAATATTCAATTTTAGTTTCGGAATATGGTCATTATCTCGTACCTGAGGTGGTAGTGCAGGCCTACCGTTGCGAATATATACCTGACGTCGACCTGCTGGTGGTGGTGCTGGTGGCTGCACGTAGTTCTGATTTTGATCAACCCCATCCTCATAATAGTCCTCCACCTCTGCAGTAACAACATGAGCTATAGAAGCACCAACAGCAGTAGCAGCGGCACCAAAATTTTGTCCTGGCTCAATAGGAACACGCTGTGCTTGTCCATACTGATTCGGAAGGGGGCGTTGTTGTAGTTGTTGTTGCAGAGGTGTGATAGGTGCAGCCGGCGGTGGTTGTGGAAAACGCGCGAGCAATTCATTAAACTTGCTATCAAGCTTTGTTTAGAACGTCTTCTCAATGCCATCTATCTTCTCCATGGCCTCGTCAAATCTGTTTAGCACATCTTGCACCTGTCCACTCATCATTTGCTAAAATTTATCATGTAGCTGTTTGTTCGTCAGGTTCTCCCAATCAGTCTCATCGGCTTGTGATCCTATCATGGTTAGCAGCAAATAGAAACACACAAGAATATGATCCTACAGACTACTAAGAAGTGGTGGTGGTGTATCACAAACCCGTGAAGCAAATCTCAAATTCTTACCAGTTCTTACCCAGCAGCAGGCGGTGATCGGCAACCGTTGTAGTCAAAACTCTCAAAGCTTGGATAGAGCGATTACCAGGGAGAGTCAAACGCACGACGTAGATGTATGTGGAGCTGGGAAGGCTTATAATATGGTAGCAAAAAGGGTCAGCAATAATCAATTCAGAGATGCAAAGTTGAATAAACGCTCAACGACGGTACTGTGCTGGTCCTAGGCTAGACTGTGCTAGAGACGCGAGCCTAGAACACCAACAAAATCACGGCGCGGCACGTAAACAAGGGAGGAGCACACTCTGAATTTTTTCTCTCTTTTTTTTTCCTTTTTTTCACTTTTTTTTCCTTTTTTTTGCTCCGCAACAAATTTTTTCGAAAAAGACTACAAATGGTCTAAAAACTGCCTAGCCAGAATTTTCCAGACTTAGTTTTTTTGAGTTTGGAACTATTTCTCTACTGCCGGTAGCACGGAAGTTGGGGAGTCCTTCTCTGTCCCGACTCGGAGTATGGCGTGATCTGGAAAACCAAAACAGAGTAACAAAATACTGGACTCGGAATAGGACTGGTGGGGGAGATGAAACTGGTGGAACTCGGACTGGTGGCGGAGATGAATCTGGTGGAACTCGGACTGGTGGCGGAGATGAATCTGGTGGAACTCGGACAGGTGGCGGATATATGTTGCAGGTGGACTCGGATTGGCGTGATGGCGGCGGATATGTGGTGGCGTATATGGATTCGGATTGGCGGTGAATATGTGGTGGTGGTATATGGCAGCGGCGACGTGACAACCTGTGAACAGAACTCGAAACTCTAAAAGACTAGACGCTAAGACCAGCAACTTGACACGACGATGCAACCGCAAATTCAACAAAGCAAATACAGAAAAGATTATACAAAGGCTCAGATTGGTTCGGATGGGATGAACTAACCCTAATTTTTTTTGGCTTTTTCGTGGACTATAGGTATGAAGAACAAACTCGATCTAAACTACGAAAAACTGTAAAATCTCACCGAGCAACCTAGAAATCTGATACCACTTGATAGAGGCAAATGTGTCCCGTCTTTCGATGAGATGATGGATATCGCTTAGGTGGAAATCGACTTTGACGATCCGACTATGAACGTGCCAGGACGTCGCGCCTTAGCAATCGCTAAACCAACTCCGAGAGGTTATTGACCACGCCGGAGCACGATCAACCTGACCACGAGGGTCTGTTTCCTGCGAGTAAACGAAGAACAAGCAAGAAACTGAGATTGCAATCTGAATATTGCGAATATAAGATGAAAGCTTTATTGATCAAGGTGGGGTTCTGAGACGTCTTTGTCTGTTCGTTGAACACAAACGAAGTACGCAAAGTTGCAGCTATGGCGAACTTTAATCTAAACAAAACTCAAAGTCTAAACGGTGCCCTAAGGGCTGTATATATGGAGGAAGAGGGGGGGAATTTCGTGGCCCTTGGTGGAGGGGTCCAAAATCAACCATATCTCTTGTTTCCCCACACATACAGACTCTAAAAACAGCCTATACTTATGTATTTCGAAATTACATGGGCCTGGCCCAATAAGGTGACGCAGCACCTAGAATAGCCTCGGGACGAAATTTATGAAGTGGCATCTTGTATATTTCGTCCAAGGCTTCATGCACCCATTATGGTGGCTTCAAAGTCCTGAAATCATCACTTGTAACTCTGTTCTTGTTCCCCTTGCGCATGCCATCATCTCCATGCTTGTTCGTGCTCCAGTGTCCATCCTTTTCCAAGCTAGGCCCTTCATTTGTAAGCAAAACAAATGTATCCAATTTAGGCAGCATCATATTCTCACGAACATTAGAATCATTACCAAGAAACGAAAGTACCTAATAATTTAATTGACGGGCGCGTGCTCTAGTAATCGGTCCAGTATATGTAGCAGTAGGAGCTGTGGGTGTAACAATGGTATTGATGTCCTCATCACAAACTAAAGTCAACATTGCTGAAACATTATGCAATGAGTTCTAACAGAAAGGCGAGGTCCTAAGATCCAACTTTCATATATAAACATTTTGATATGATTTACAGAATAAAATATATAGCAAAATTACTCAAATTAGCTTTCTAAATTTGAATCAAATTTTAAATTACCAAAGTTGAAACATTTTAATTCTATGATAAACAAGATGTTCCAATGAATCCGGGGTTAAAAAATTTGTCGAATTCCGACATACGGTGTATGAGATATGATTTTCCGAAGTTTGGGTATTTTTCTGAAAATCAATACGAGAAAAGGATTGGGCTGCAACGTGTCGCAATCCGATAGGCTAATACCTCTTCACGTGTGATGGCCCAAGTGGTTCAGTTCTAGCAATTGAACTAACTAGACCAGGAAGGAGAGACACACCGGGGAAAGGAGGTCCAGTCGCCGGAATTGGTCGGGGCGGTGGCGCGTGGCTCGATCAGGAGGAGGTGCACGTCACCGTTCTTGATGACGAGACGAAGACGATGGGGTATTCGCGCGGTTGATCTCGTCCACTGGAGGTCATGGCAGCGGCTGCAAGCATAACGATAGTAGAGCTCGGGTGCCGTCGTTCGTGCGCTCTGGCTGGAGAATCGAGGGGGAAAAGGGGTCAGCAAGGTGTGCACGGGAGATACATACAAAGATAAAAGGAAGAAACAAGGGGTCCTGGGCTTCACCGGAGGCGACGGGATCGTCAACGGACGGCGACAATGAAGCTCGGGTCCGGCGTTAAATTCTCCGGTTTTGAGGCGAGAGGGAGAGGGCTTTTCGGTCTGGAGGGTGTTAGGGTTGAGGGCTCCCCTTGGGATCTATTTATACTGGCAGTGGGAGCCGGACGGGGAGATCAAGGGAGCTCAACATGGTCATTAATGGCTATTTGTGCATGAACGTTTCACTAATCAGTTCGGCGATTTAAGGCAGTAACGTTGGGTTTTAATTCTCTGAGTGGGTTCTCCTTACATTCCTCTATAAGTTTCGTGCTGGTGGCATGTCGAAAGGGTGAAGGAATCAAATGCTAGGAGAAGGGTAAGAGGTACAGGTGCCATGGTTGTTTCTCTGTGTTCATGAAGATTGAAACGAACAGACAGATGTAGAAGAAGACCAGCGCCTCGGCCTTGCGCTAAAAGAAAGGGAGATGGGCCTTAGTGGGAAAAGTGGCCCAAGGGGAAAGAAAAGAAAGAAAAACTACAATAGAAGAGAGATGGGCTGTGCTGCAGCTACGCCATAAAAAAAACAAATGTCCTTAGCCGAAACGGATTTTCTTTTTAAGAAATTACAAATTGTTGGAATTAAAAGTTTTACTAAAATAAAAATGTGTATGTTAATCAGTTATTTATTTAGAGCCCATCAAAAATAGTTTCAGTATTTAATAAAACTAATTTTGTGCACAACTACTATTAATGATATACAGACATAATTGAATTACTCAAAAAAGAATCAATTTAGAGTTTTTGCAAGCTCTCAAAATGATAATTGTGCAGTTTTAAACATTTCCAAATATATCATTGGAGCAGTCATATTATCTACTCTCATTAAATTTTTGTTTGAATAATTTGGAAATATTTAAATGGGACTAAAACTCCAATTAAGATCCAAGTTCAGATGAAACTAAAAATTCAAAGAACTTCACATAAAATATTCTTCCACCACATTTTGAGAAAGTCATTTTATTCTCACTCCATTTATTTGTGGTTTCAAAATATTTCATAGGTGTCCAAAAGAAAAGCAATTGGATGAAATATTTTAAACAATAATCAAAAGGTTTTAATTTTCCATGAAAATCATAGCAATTCACTCAATAATATCTTATAATTAACATTCCAAAATTTGGAAATTTTTGAGATGTTACAGAGGTTGAGCACACAGATGATCTACGTATGTTCAAATACGATCATGGTGGTTGTCGTCTACGGAAGATAGCAATTTGTCGAGTTCCCAACCGCTCTTGGAATTACGAGAACTATGAAGTTGTTGCTATCTTCGACAAGCTTGTTGCCGTCGTTACTGATTCCACGGCTCGTCCATTGATATTGCTCAAAAAATCAGTTTTTGTACACGGATGAGTACTATCCTGCAATTGAATACGAGGGTCTTGTGTTTGCTGCCACCACTCATGGCACTGTTTTTGCATGGGATCCTCGTAGTTTCGGTACATTTGTCTTCCACCGTAATTATAATTGTTTTATCCACATGCATGAGAGTTAGCAAGTTTCCCTTTACTAATTAACCTTCTTGTGTTTGCAAGGTCCTGTGAACATTCCACCACCTACACTTGAAAATTTTTATAACCAAGATGACGATGGTGATGATCATGAGCATGAGGAGGAGCAGAACTTATATACTCAGTGACGCCTGGCAACTAATTCCGATGGATCACCTCTTCTTGTCTGTATATAGTGCACTGAGATTGTTACTACTGAGGGAGCACGTGTTGTCTCCCATGGTCACCATCTCCGGACCTATTCCAACACCAGTTGCAGGGTATTCGGGATGGATACTAGTGTGCTAGCGCCAACACCTTCTCCCTGGTTCAGTATTGATAGTCTTGGAGAAAACTCGCTCTTCCTTGGACCGAACTATCCAATGATGGTGAAAGGCGATCCAGCTGCTGTTGACACAACGTTACTACCATTTATGAGAAGCAACTGTATCTATAACTCGGACATTGCGGTGGTTCCCTACCCTGGTCCTGATATATGCCGCTTCAACCTGGATGATCAGTCCTGCATTGCTCTCGATATTGACAATAGCTGGCCCTTCGTAGAGCACCTATGGTTCAAAGCAAGCGTTTCCAACGCCGAGGATCGGTTGAGTTGAAGTTCATTTCATTGCTTGTTATTTGTTGTGTGATGAAAACTTCAGTATTTACTAGAATGTTTTGTTGGAAATAATCTATAATGCAACATGTATCCTCGTTATCGTTGTGTGTTGATGACTTGTTGTATGTAATGAATGGTACATTTGCAAATGCATGTCATAGACTCAATTTATGAATGATTTTTGAGTCACTTCTTGGAGTGTAAGTACCGTAGTAGTATAGCTGGCATCCGATTAGTATATGAAGTTGCGACATCACATAGATACAACCTAATATTGGAGTATGCTAGCCCTCCACCGGCGCGCCGCTTCAAATGGCGGACGAAGTGAGAGGTCGCATCACCTTGTGTCCAGATCTGAGATGCCCTGTGTACCAGATGAATGACTCCAAGTTCGACCACCGTGATGCTAGGTGCGAGCCGAGGAACACTGTTGGAGAGACCCTCCTCATAATTTTCCTACATTGGCCGTTTGATTCATAGGATAGAATGCTATAGGATTTTTTCCTATTTAATCATGTTTTAATTGGCAATCTAGCATCCACTCCAACTTTTCTTTCACTTCCTTTGTTCCTACGAAGAGAGTACTTGCTCTAAATGATGTGCCGCTCCAAGAGCCACCTATATTAATTAACCATGCTCTAAAAAGGCGGACTGGCTTTGGCTATAGTAGTACTGTACTAGGTTAGTAGGTGACCTTGCGCTTGGGTCTTCTCCTCTTTCGGAAGACGAACAATAATGATGGTACTACAGTAGTACTTCTGGCAATCTGGCACCAAATGAACTGCTACACGTCTGCCGCTTGTTAGCAAAAGTTTCTCCTCGTGCTGCGAGCCACCACGCACGCGTTGGCGGGGGAGAAGGCGTAGTAAGCAAGCTTCTCGTCGAGTTGACGGGACACATCAAAGTTATTTAGTACTCTCTTCAAAAAGGGCCGACCATGTCCATGGCTACCATCCCATGCTCTGTCATTGAGTACATGCACTATTCACGTGCCATCGAGGAGAAAAAATATTGCGTAGTACTAGGTGCCATCGAAGTGCACGACTCACTTACGCACTGCATATGTCCATTTTCTTGCATGACACGCCACCTTGATGCTAGATGTCCCGCGTGTCATGGAGGCATATAGTATGATTTTTGAAATGGAGGCATATAGATGTCCCGCGTGTCGGCAAAAGGACGAACAAAGCTCATGTCTTAAATGAAAGAGTGGAAGAACATAGGTTTCCGATGACCGAGAAGGAGCAATAAACCTCGCGATGGAGCGTCTGCACTAATAATATTTTATATTATTCAGAAATATAAAATCAACCAAATCTCTCCACGTTCCTATACCATTCTATAGTATGAGAATAACTTTGAACGTAAGCCATTGATTCACTCTATCCAATGGTCATAGTTGGAAAATCCAAACAAAACCAAGCATTGGATCAACTCTTTTAGCACTCAGATTGTTGCCGCCTGCCCACCTAGCCCACCTATATATCCGCTCACATGTGATGACCACATGAGCTATCCACTCAGATTGTATGTTAAAAAAAGGTCGATAACTAATGCGGCACCTCGGGCCAACGCAGCCAGATTGCATTTTGCACCGGAAATTACACACCACATTTCGTTGACATGTGGTCCCGTTCCAACATGTCAGTGAGACAACGACGAGTCCTTTTGTACAATTTCCGAACGGACGTGTAGGCCGGGGCGCCTCTTCGTGTACCGTGGCAAACTGGCAACCGTCCACCTACTCTTCGCCTTTCCCTCTCGATTTGGAACTGTTGTAGCACGCTCTTTGCCTTCACCCTTCCTTCTGCCATTGTTCGATCGTCTTCTCCATGGAGGGAACATGCCGAAACCGACCCCATTATTCTTGCCACGATCTGAAAAAAGATGACGTGGTGGAGGAACTCATTGATCGGTGCGACGTCATCACCTCGGCTAGCATGCCAGGTTCGTTCAAGACCATTCTCGACTCAACTAATAACATCATTACAAGGAACCCAAGGGTCCAGGAGCGGTTTGATCTCCCCTATCTTCTTCGTCGTGACCCTGCTGACCGGCGCGCGGACGACGGAGGCCTCACCTTGTGCAAGTTGATGCCGCTTGATAATGATAGTGTGATGTTAAGATACCATCGCTTGAGGGTAAGGCTTGGGCAGGCGCACATGGAGATTGGGTTGTTTATATTGGGTCCAACTGCGAGTGGGAACTTGTGAATGTGTACACTCTTCACTGAGTTCCACTTCCAAAAATCTCAGACTGCCCAGAGGTTGAGCAAACCGGTATTCTACGCACGTTCAAATACAATCATGGTGACTGTCGTCTACGGAAGATAGCAATTTGTCGAGTTCCCAACCGCTCTTGGCATTACAAGAACTATGGAGTTGTTGCTATCTTCGACAAGCTTGTTGCCGTCCTTCGTGGTTTGACTGGATGGATATTGCTCAAAAAGCAGTTTCTATACACGGATGTGTATTGTGATGCAATTCAATACGAGGGTCTTGTGTTTGCTGCCACCACTCGTGGCACTGTTTTTGCATGGGATCCTTGTAGTTTCGGTACGTTTGTCTTCCACCGTAATTATAATTGTTTCATCCACATGCATGCGGGTTAGCAAGTTTCCTTTACTAATTAACCTTCTTCTTATGTTTCCAAGGTTCTGCACATTCCACCACCTATACTTGAAATTTTTTATAACCAAGGGGGAGATGATGAGGTTGATGATCACGAGCATGAGGATGAGCAGGACCCATATACTCAGTGGCGCCTGGCAACTTATTCCGATGGATCACCTCTTCTTGTTTGTATACAGGGCACTGCTGATGTTACTAAGGAAGCAGGTGTTGTCTCCCATGGTCGCACTCTCCGGACCTATTCCAACACCCGTTGAGGGTATTCGGGATGGATACTAGTGTGCTAGCGCCAGCACCTTCTCCCTGGTATAGTATTGATAGTCTTGGAGAAAACTCGCACTTCCTTGGATAAAACTAGCCAATGATGGTGAAAGGCGATCCAGCTGTTGTTGACACAACGTTACTACCATTTATGAGAAGCAACTGTATCTATACCTCGGACATTTTGGTGGTTGCCTACCCTGGTCGTGATATAGTAGGCCGCTTCAGCCTGGATGATCAGTCCTGCGTTGGTCTCGAGATTGACAGTAGGTGGCCCTTCCCAGAGAATCACTTCTGGTTCAAAGCAAGTGTTTCCAACGCCGACGAGTGGTTGAGCTGAAGTTCATTTCAATGCTTGTTATTTGTTGTGTGATGAAAACTTTAGTATTTATAATGTATCCTCATTGTCGTTGTGGGTTGATGACCTATTGTATGTAAGAAAATGATATGCCTGCGATAAACTTACTAAATTTATGAATTGCTTTCGAGTCGTTTCTCTGAGTGGGTGCTGCGACGAGGCAAAAAAATATTTTCTGAATACATAATTGTACGTGCATTGCAACAGGTTATCGGATGAGGCCAATCAACAGTAGTACACTATTTATACTAACTTCACATGCTTCGCACGTCGGGCGAGTATTTTTATTGTAGCTGTGAATCCCATCATCCTAGGCCCTCGGATGAGTCCAGTAGAAATTGCATTTTGATGTTTGGGTTCAAACTTTTAGAACTGCTGCACTATCTCTACGTCTACGTATACGTAATACAACAAGTTTTAAACTTGAGACCAGCCACCCACCCTCACAAAGAACACTTTTTAACCTAGCACAGACTCCAGGAAATTTGGCCACAGTGTGAGGTGGGCCATATGTTAATGTGTTCGCTGTACGTAACCAGCACCTCGAATCCTTGATACTACTACTATATAGTAGGGTAGCATGGTCCAGAACAAGCATTCACGTCCAGGAGTACGACACACGCCACCAGCATGACTTCCATCTGACACCATATTTCTTGGAGTCTGTGCTACAGCTATCACTTCAACCTCATCGTTTCTCTAACTCGGCCATCGCGTGGCGGGCGAGGTGGGGGTTTGCCGATAGTTGGTTTCCTCAACTACGGTCCCACTTGTAAGGCCAACTCCAACACACGACCCCAAACAGACCTCCGTTTTGCCCGGATTCTGTCCGTTTGGGTACGGCAATGGGGTCGTGTCCGGGCCATTTCTCATATGCGGTGGTCGTGTGCCCAATGCGCAGACGCATCCCGGCTGTGTACATTTTTCTTTGCAAACACGTATCTTTTTTTCATCATTGATTTTTGGTACATGGAAATACATCACCAAAATTTGACTAGAAAAGCAAGACCAAAGAAAACAAGAACCACAAGAATACATTTTAGAAGATATCCAACTTCCATAACTGCTCCTGTAAGTTGGATTAGTGCCTTCTCGATGCATTCATTGTTGATCTGCGAAGGCTCGATCTTGCGTGCTTCTTTCTTCTTCGAGTGTAAAGAAGTAGACGTTGCTTCCTCGCATCTAGTCTCATGTCTAGCCTCTATTCTATCAACAAGTGCACTAGTCTCATCTCTAGCCTCTATGCTAGCTAAAAGTGCTAGAACATCTACTAAATTGCGCTCTATCAATATATCGATGTACTCTTCTTCCCAATACCAAAACTTGCATCCATTCTACACAATAAAATTTTAAGTTAGCACAACTAGTCTAATCCGAGAGCACAACCGAAGATTCGGTCAAGTTCTTCCTCCTTTTGTCGACACGTGGGACACCCAGCATCCAGGTCGTGTCATGCAAGAAAATGGAGTGGTGGTTGAAGCCACGTGATGTGTATCTTGGGTTAAACTGTAATAGAATCTTACTACTCTTGAGTAACTCCAAAAGCGGCCACCGAAGATCTTTATTGGATTTGTTTTTCATCACCAACACGTCGAGGTGAAAGATGTGCAGGTTCAGTGGGTCCTCTTGCGTTTTCACTAACATGTGGGACCGCATATGAGCAAATAGACGATGGGCTCCGCGCATCTGCTAGCTGGCTGAGAAGAGAGATAGAGGAGGGCTGAGCATGACTCCGAGAAATTTGTTCTACGTAACCAGCACCTCGATATAGGTCGATATAGTGGGGTCGCATGGGTCATAACTAGCATTCACGTCTAGCAGTACGACACTCGCCACCCACACGAGTCCCGTCCGACACCAATTTTCTCGGAGTCCATGCTACATCCATCTCTTCTCCCTCCTATTTTCTCAGCCATCGCACGGTGGGCGGGGTGGGGGTTTGCCGATAGTCGGTTTGCTCAACTGCGATCCCACTTGTAAGTGAAAATGCAACACAGCACGCATTCTCCCTTGAGCAGCGTGCCGGACCAACCATGTGGGGGTGCGACGCAAACACGGCAGACTTTTCCTTTTGAACTTGTAACTTGTAAAATTGGTCCTGCTCCATGGCACGACCGATAGATAGAAATAACGATTTTCCCTAGAGTAATGAGAAGTTTGGTTCTAGCGCGGTTCATGCATGGAGTACGTACGAAAATTATGAAGTTGATGCGAAAGGTAAGATAATTACTAGTAGTACCATATACTACTACATGGATTTGACAGAAAGATAAAGATACATACGGATCCATCAACGACATCCTCACGCCCTAGTGCGCCGGGTCACCAACCGACGTGTGAGGAGCAACGACATTTGCTGCGAGCTCAATGTGCTTCTGAACAATGCCGTCCAAGGTTGCCCTGCGGTCCAAGAAGGCCAGCGTCCTATTGTCCTCCTCTTGCATGTAGTAGTGTTGGGGAACGTAGTAATTTCAAAAAATTTCCTACGCACACGCAAGATCATGGTGATGCATAGCAACGAGAGGGGAGAGTGTTGTCCACGTACCCTCGTAGACCGTAAGAGGAAGCGTTATGACAACGCGGTTGATGTAGTCGTACGTCTTCACGTTCCGACCGATCCGAGTACCGAACGTACGGCACCACCGAGTTCAGCACACGTTCAGCTCGATGATGATCCCCGGACTCCGATCTAGCAGGGTGTCAGGGATGAGTTCCGTCATCACAACAGCGTGGTGACGATGATGAAGGTCTACTGACGCAGGGCTTCGCCTAAGCACCGCAACGATATGACTGAGGTGGAATATGGTGGAGGGGGGCACCGCACACGGCTAAGGAACGATCACGAAGATCAACTTCTGTGTCTAGAGGTGCCCCCTGCCCCCGTATATAAAGGAGCAAGGGGGGGAGGCCGGCCGGCCCTAGGGGTGCGCCAAGGATGGGGGAGTCCTCCTCCTAGTGGGAGTAGGACTCCCCTTTCCTAGTCCAACTAGGAAGGAGGAAGGGGGAAGGAAAGAGAGGGAGAGGGAGAGGGAAAGAGGGGCCGCGCCCCCCTCCCCTAGTCCAATTCGGACTCCCCATGGGGGGGCACCTCCTGGGCTGCTGCCCTCTCTCTCCCCTTAGGCCCACTAAGGCCTAATACTTCCCCGGGGGGTTCGGGTAACCCCTCCGGCACTCAGGTTTTCTCCGAAAATCACCCGGAACACTTCCGGTGTCCGAATATAGTCGTCCAATATATCAATCTTTATGTCTCGACCATTTCGAGACTCCTCGTCATGTCCGTGATCACATCCGGGACTCCGAACAACCTTTGGTACATCAAAAATTTTAAACTCATAATAAAACTATCATCATAACGTTAAGCGTGCGGACCCTACGGGTTCGAGAACTATGTAGACATGACCTAGAACTGTTTCCGGTCAATAACCAATAGCGAAACCTGGATGCTCATATTGGCTCCTACATATTCTATGAAGATCTTTATCGGTCAAACCGCATAACAACATACATTGTTCCCTTTGTCATCGTTATGTTACTTGCCCGAGATTCAATTGTCGGTATCTCAATACCTAGTTCAATCTCATTACTGGCAAGTCTCTTTACTCGTTACGTAATGCACCATTCCGTAACCAACTCATTGGCCACATTGCTTGCAAGGCTTATAGTGATGTGCATTACCGAGAGGGCCCAGAGATACCTCTCCGACAATCGGAGTGACAAATCCTAATCTCGAAATACGCCAACTCAACATGTAACTTCGGAGACACCTATAGAGCTCCTTTATAATCACCCAGTTATGTTGTGACGTTTGGTAGCACACAAAGTGTTCCTCCGGTAAACAGTAGTTGCATAATCTCATAGTTGTAGGAACTTTGTATAAGTCATGAAGAAAGCAATAGCAACATACTAAACGATCAAGTGCTAGGCTAACGGAATGGGTCAAGTCAATCACATCATTCTCCTAATGATGTGGTCCCGTTAATCAAATGACAACACATGTCTATGGTTAGGAAACATAACCATCTTTGATTAATGAGCTAGTCAAGTAGAGGCATACTAGTGACATTATGTTTGTCTATGTATTCACACATGTATCATGTTTTCAGGTAATACAATTCTAGCATGAATAATAAACATTTATCATGATATGAGGAAATAAATAATAACTTTATTATTGCCTCTAGGGCATATTTTCTTCAGTCTCCCACTTGCACTAGAGTCAATAATCTGGATTACACTGTAATGATTCTAACACCCGTGGAGTCTTGGTGCTAATCATGTTTTGCTCGTGGAAGAGGCTTAGTCAATGGGTCTGCAACATTCAGATCCGTATGTATCTTGCAAATCTCTATGTCTCCCACCTGGACTTGGTCCCGGATGGAATTGAAGTGTCTGTTGATGTGCTTGGTCCTCTTGTGAAATCTGGATTCCTTTGCCAAGGCAATTGCACCAGTATTGTCATAGAAGATCTTAATTGGTCCCGATGCACTAGGTATGACACCTAGATCGGAAATGAACTCCTTCATCCAGTCTCCTTCATTTGCTGCTTCCGAAGCAGCTATGTATTCCGCTTCGCATGTAGATCCCGCCACGATGCTTTGTTTAGAACCGCACCAACTTACCACTCCACCATTTAATAAAAACGCGTATACGGTTTGCGATTTAGAATCGTCCCGATCAGTGTCAAAGCTTGCATCGACGTAACCATTTACGACTAGCTCTTTGTCACCTCCATAAACGAGAAACATATCCTTAGTCCTTTTCAGGTATTTCAGGATGTTCTTGACCGCTGTCCAGTGATCCACTCATGGATTACTTTGGTACCTCCCTGCTAAACTTATTGCTAAGCATACGTCAGGTCTGGTACATAGCATTGCATACATGATAGAGCCTATGGCTGAAGCATGGGGAACATCTTTCATTTTCTCTCTATCTTTTGCTCTGGTCGGGCATTGAGTCTGACTCAACTTCACACCTTGTAATACAGGCAAGAACCCTTTCTTTGCCTGATCCATTTTGAACTTTTTCAAAACTTTATCAAGGTATGTGCTTTGTGAAAGTCCAATTAAGCGTCTTGATCTATCTCTATAGATCTTGATGCCCAATATGTAAGCAGCTCCACCGAGGTCTTTCATTGAAAAACTTTTATTCAAGTATCCCTTTATGCTATCCAAAAATTCTATATCATTTCCAATTAACAATATGTCATCTACATATAATATCAGAAATGCTACAGAGCTCCCACTCACTTTTTGTAAATACAGGCTTCTCCAAAAGTCTGTATAAAACCATATGCTTTGATCACACTATCAAAGCGCTTATTCCAACTCCGAGATGCTTGCACCAGTCCATAAATGGATCGCTGGAGCTTGCACACTTTGTTAGCACCTTTTGGATTGACAAAACCTTCCGGTTGCATCATATACAACTCTTCTTCCAGAAATCCATTCAGGAATGCAGTTTTGACATCCATTTGCCAAATTTCATAATCATAAAATGCGGCAATTGCTAACATGATTCGGACAGACTTAAGCATCGCTACGGGTGAGAAAGTCTCATCGTAGTCAACCCCTTGAACTTGTCGAAAACCTTTCGCAACAAGTCGAGCTTTGTAGACAGTTACATTACCATCAGCTTCAGTCTTCTTCTTGAAGATCCATTTATTCTCAATGGCTTGCCGATCATCGGGCAAGTCAACCAAAGTCCATACTTCGTTCTCATACATGGATCCCATCTCAGATTTCATGGCTTCAAGCCATTTTGCGGAATCTGGGCTCATCATCGCTTCCTCATAGTTTGTAGGTTCGTCATGGTCAAGTAACATGACTTCCAGAATAGGATTACCGTACCACTCTGGTGCGGATCTTACTCTGGTAGACCTACGAGGTTCAGTAGAAACTTGATCTGAAGTTTCATGATCAATATCATTAGCTTCCTCACTAATTGGTGTAGCTGTCATAGGAACTGGTTCTTGTGATGAACTACTTTCCAATAAGGGAGCAGGTACAGTTACCTCATCAAGTTCTACTTTCCTCCCACTCACTTCTTTCGAGAGAAACTCCTTCTCTAGAAAGGATCCGAATTTAGCAACGAAAATCTTGCCCTCAGATCTGTGATAGAAGGTGTACCCAATAGTCTCTTTTGGGTATCCTATGAAGACACATTTCTCCGATTTGGGTTCGAGCTTATCTGGTTGAAGTTTCTTCACATAAGCATCGCAGCCCCAAACTTTAAGAAACGACAACTTTGATTTCTTGCCAAACCACAGTTCATAAGGCGTCGTCTCAATGGATTTTGATGGTGCCCTATTTAACGTGAATGCAGCCGTCTCTAAAGCATAACCCCAAAACGATAGCGGTAAATCAGTAAGAGACATCATAGATCGCACCATATCTAGTAAAGTACGATTACGACGTTCGAACACACCATTTCATTGTGGTGTTCCGGGTGGCGTGAGTTGCGAAACTATTCCGCATTGTTTCAAATGTAGACCAAACTCGTAACTCAAATATTCTCCTCCACGATCAGATCGTAGAAATTTTATTTTCTTGTTATGATGATTTTCCACTTCACTCTGAAATTCTTCGAACTTTTCAAATGTTTCAGGCTTGTGTTTCATCAAGTAGATATACCCATATCTGCTCAAATCATCTGTGAAGGTGAGAAAATAACAATACCCGCCGCGAGCCTCAATATTCATTGGACCACATACATCAGTATGTATGATTTCCAATAAATCAGTTGCTCGCTCCATAGTTCCAGAGAACGGCGTTTTAGTCATCTTGCCCATGAGGCACGGTTCACAAGTACCAAGTGATTCATAATCAAGTGATTCAAAAAGTTCATCAGTATGGAGTTTCTTCATGCGCTTTACACCTATATGACCTAAACGGCAGTGCCACAAATAAGTTGCACTATCATTATCAACTCTGCATCTTTTGGCTTCAACATTATGAATATATGTATCACTAGTATCGAGATTCAATAAAAATAGACCACTCTTCAAGGGTGCATGACCATAAAAGATATTACTCATATAAATAGAACAACCATTATTCTCTGATTTAAATGAATAACCGTCTCGCATCAAACAAGATACAGATATAATGTTCATGCTCAACGCTGGCACCAAATAACAATTATTTAGGTCTAAAGCTAATCCCGATGGTAGATGTAGAGGTAGCGTGCCGACTGCGATCACATCGACTTTGGAACCATTTCCCACGCGCATCGTCACCTCATCCTTAGCCAATCTTCACTTAATCCGTAGTCCCTGTTTCGAGTTGCAAATATTAGCAACAGAACCAGTATCAAATACCCAGGTACTACTACGAGCATTAGTAAGGTACACATCAATAACATGTATATCACATATACCTTTGTTCACTTTGCCATCCTTCTTATCCGCCAAATACTTGGGGCAGTTCCGCTTCCAGTGTCCAGTCTGCTTGCAGTAGAAGCACTCAGTCTCAGGCTTAGGTCCAGACTTGGGTTTCTTCTCTTGAGCAGCAACTTGTTTGTTGTTCTTCTTGAAGTTCCCCTTCTTCTTCCCTTTGCCCTTTTTCTTGAAACTGGTGGTCTCGTTGACCATCAACATTTGATGCTCCTTCTTGATTTCTACCTCCGCGGCTTTTAGCATTGCGAAGAGCTCGGGAATAGTCTTGTCCATCCCTTGCATATTATAGTTCATCACGAAGCTCTTATAGCTTGGTGGCAGTGATTGAAGAATTCTGTCAATGACACTATCACCAGGAGATTAACTCCCAGTTGAATCAAGTGATTATTATACCCAGACATTTTGAGTATGTGTTCACTGACAGAACTATTCTCCTCCATCTTACAGCTATAGAACTTATTGGAGACTTCATATCTCTCAATCCGGGCATTTTCTTGAAATATTAACTTCAACTCCTGGAACATCTCATATGCTCCATGACGTTCAAAACATCGTTGAAGACCCGGTTCCAAGCCGTAAAGCATGGCACACTGAACTATCGAGTAGTCATCAGCTTTGCTCTGCCAGACATTCTTAACGTCGTCAGTTGCATCTGCAGCAGGCCTGGCACCCAGCGGTGCTTCTAGGACGTAATTCTTCTGTGCAGCAATGAGGATAATCATCAGGTTACGGACCCAGTCCGTGTAATTGCTACCATCATCTTTCAACTTAGCTTTCTCAAGGAACGCATGAAAATTCAACGGAACAACAACACGAGCCATCTATCTACAACAAACATAGACAAGCAAAATACTATCAGGTACTAAGTTCATGATAAATTTAAGTTCAATTAATCATATTACTTAAGAACTCCCACTTAGACAAACATCTCTCTAGTCATCTAAGTGATCACGTGATCCAAATCAACTAAACCATGTCCGATCATCACGTGAGATGGAGTAGTTTCAATGGTGAACATCTCTATGTTGATCATATCTACTATATAATTCACGTTTGACCTTTTGGTCTCCGTGTTCCGAGGCCATATCTGTATATGCTAGGCTCGTCAAGTTTAACCTGAGTATTCCGTTTGCACCCGTTGTATTTGAACGTAGAGCCTATCACAGCCGATCGTCACGTGGTGTCTCATCACGAAGAACTTTCGCAACGGTGCATACTCAGGGAGAACACTTCTTGATAATTTAGTGAGAGATCATCTTAAAATGCTACCGTCAATCAAAGCAAGATAAGATGCATAAAGGATAAACATCACATGCAATCAATATAAGTGATATGATATGGCCATCATCATCTTGTGCTTGTGATCTCCATCTCTGAAGCACCGTCGTGATCACCATCGTCACCGGCGCGACACCTTGATCTCCATCGCAGCATCGTTGTCGTTACGCCATCTATTGCTTCTACGACTATCGCTACCGCTTAGTGATAAAGTAAAGCAATTACAGGGCGTTTGCATTTCATACAATAAAGCGACAACCATATGGCTCCTGCCAGTTGCCAATAACTTTGGTTACAAAACATGATCATCTCATACAATAAAATATAGCATCACGTCTTGACCATATCACATCACAACATGCCCTGCAAAAACAAGTTAGACGTCCTCTACTTTGTTGTTGCAAATTTTACGTGGCTGCTACTCGCTGAGCAAGAACCGTTCTTACCTACGCATCAAAACCACAACGATAGTTCATCAAGTTAGTGCTTTTTTAACCTTCGCAAGGACCGGGCGTAGACACACTCGGTTCAACTAAAGTGAGAGAGACAGACACCCGCCAGTCACCTTTAAGCACGAGTGCTCGTAACAGTGAAACCAGTCTCGCGTAAGTGTACGCGTAATGTCGGTCCGGGCCGCTTCATCTCACAATACCGCTGAACCAAAGTATGACATGCTGGTAAGCAGTATGACTTGTATCGCCCACAACTCACTTGTGTTCTACTCGTGCATATGACATCTACGCATAAAACCAGGCTCGGATGCCACCGTTGGGGAACGTAGTAATTTCAAAAAAATTCCTACGCACACGCAAGATCATGGTGATGCATAGCAATGAGAGGGGAGAGTGTTGTCCACGTACCCTCGTAGACCGTAAGCGAAAGCATTATGACAACGCGGTTGATGTAGTCGCACGTCTTCACGATCCGACCGATCCGAGTACCGAACGTACAGCACCTCCGAGTTCAACACACGTTCAGCTCGATGACAATCCCCGGACTCCGATCCAGCAGGGTGTCGGGGATGAGTTCCGTCAGCACGACGGCATGGTGACGATGATGATGTTCAACCGACGCAGGGCTTCGCCTAAGCACCGCAACGATATGATCGAGGTGGAATATGGTGGAGGGGGGCACCACACACGGCTAAGGAACGATCACGAAGATCAACTTCTGTGTCTTGAGGTGCCCCCTGCCCCCGTATATAAAGGAGCAAGGGGGGAGGTCGGCCGGCCCTAGGGGGCGCGCCAAGGTGGGGGGAGTCCTCCTCCTAGTGGGAGTAGGACTCCCCTTTCCTAGTCCAACTAGGAAGGAGGAAGGGGGAAGGAAAGAGAGGGAGAGGGAGAGGGAAATAGGGGCCGCGCCCCCTCCCCTAGTCCAATTCGGACTCCCCATGGGGGGGCACCTAAGGCCCAATACTTCCCCGGGGGGTTCCGTTAACCCCTCCGGCACTCCGGTTTTCTCCGAAATCACCCGGAACACTTCCGGTGTCCGAATATAGTCGTCCAATATATCAATATTTATGTCTCGACCATTTCGAGACTCCTCGTCATGTCCGTGATCACATCCGGGACTCCGAACAACCTTCGGTACATCAAAACTTATAAACTCATAATAAAACTATCATCGTAACGTTAAGCGTGCGGACCCTACGGGTTCGAGAACTATGTAGACATGACCTAGAACTGTTTCCGGTCAATAACCAATAGCGGAACCTGGATGCTCATATTGGCTCCTACATATTCTATGAAGATCTTTATCGGTCAAACCGCATAACAACATACGTTGTTCCCTTTGTCATCGGTATGTTACTTGCCCGAGATTCGATCGTCGGTATCTCAATACCTAGTTCAATCTCGTTACTAGCAAGTCTCTTTACTCGTTACGCAATGCACCATTCCGTAACCAACTCATTGGCCACATTGCTTGCAAGGCTTATAGTGATGTGCATTACCAAGAGGGCCTAGAGATACCTCTCCGACAATCGGAGTGACAAATCCTAATCTCGAAATACGCCAACTCAACATGTACCTTTGGAGACACCTTTAGAGCTCCTTTATAATCACCCAGTTATGTTGTGACGTTTGGTAGCACACAAAGTGTTCCTCCGGTAAACGAGAGTTGCATAATCTCATAGTTGTAGGAACTTTGTATAAGTCATGAAGAAAGCAATAGCAACATACTAAACGATCAAGTGCTTGGTTAACGGAATGGGTCAAGTCAATCACATCATTCTCCTAATGATGTGGTCCCGTTAATCAAATGACAACACATGTCTATGGTTAGGAAACATAACCATCTTTGATTAATGAGCTAGTCAAGTAGAGGCATACTAGTGACATTATGTTTGTCTATGTATTCACACATGTATCATGTTTCCGGGTAATACAATTCTAGCATGAACAATAAACATTTATCATGATATGAGGAAATAAATAATAACTTTATTATTGCCTCTAGGGCATATTTCCTTCAAGTAGTCCTTGTGGACGATTTGCGCGTAGACGTGGGTGATTATGTTGATGGTCTTGCTGTGCCAGGCGCTACACGGCGAGCGCGACCTCGAGGTGTACATTCTCCGGCGTGACGACGGGCAGTCGCAGGGCCACCAGTGTGTCGAAGAGGTTGTCACCATAGTGGGCGTTGAGGATGGCGGGCATCGCAGAGCCTGGGCGCGTGGGCTGGAGGCGTACGTCAAGGTCGTCCGTGAGCTTCTTGATGACGATGAACTTGTCGAGGAAGCCGACGAGGACCTCGTCGAACAAGGAGATGAAGTTGTCGTCCTAGTGGCCCCTCGCCCTGGCGGCCTCAAGCACTACCTAGAGATGTTCCTCGGTGCTGGGCCGCAGGCCGGCGTCGTGGACCATCTAGCACAGCCGGCTGATGCCCGCGCTCATCGCCTCCATGGGTCTAGCTTCTAGTAAACTGATCTTGCGATTGGAGTGATCACTCTTGCCCTTGGTTAGCATGCGTATATGTGTAGGATTTCGTACTAGATTGGACTGGCGGGGAGCCTTTATATGAGAAGTGCAGACTGCGTTGAATTCACGTGCGTGTTGGCCATCTACTCCTCGACCCTCTACTGCACCTGCCTTTGGCTGTATGACAGGTGGGCCAGCCACCCGTTGGGCCCACGTGTCATGCACCCAAAGGCAGGTGCAGTAAATCAGTGAAGCTGTGTCCCCCTCTATCACACCCTAGCTAGTTCATGCATTAGAGTGTTGCATCATGTTTACTTTGACAAGAAACTTGGAAATGGGGATGACAGAACCCCCAGCCCCCCTGAAACCAACTAGGGTTTACTAAAATTATTTTCAATGAACCTGAAATGTCCTTCTAAAATGTTCATCATCTTTGCCTTGGTCTTAGAACTCTGACAAAAATGGTGCACAATTTTCTAGGTCATCCTAAGGTCAATGGATTAAATCATATGTTAATTGCATTTAGCCATTTAAATGCTAGTAAATACTTTAAATGTCCAAATAATCCTAAACTGAAATGTTCCATGTTGGATATATTCTAAAGGGTGGGCATGAGCAGTTTGGTGATTTTTGAAAGTGTCTAGGTATTTTTAGAAATGCGACAAACTTACAGAAATAAAAATAAACAAAAGATAAAAGGAAAAGGATCTTGCCTGGCCGATTCCACCACCCGGCCTACCTGGCGGCCCAGCACTGTGTTGGCCCGTGCCAGCCAGCTGCTTCATCCCCGCCAGGCAGGCAGGGAGGTGACGCCGACGAGCACGAGCGCGAGCTCGCCACGGCGCCACCTGCTTGCTGCTCGCCCCCCTGGACGCCAGGCCGACCTCCACGTCGCCCCCTCGACACCCTGGACACCACCATTCACCCCAACGCCTCTCCCTCGCTCTCCCCCACCATGGCCGATGCTGCCGCAACCGCCTCGCCGTCGTAGATGCAGCCACCGTCGTCTCTGCGCCGCCTCACCGTGTCTAGCAGCTCCGCCACCCTCCTCTCCATCGAGCAGACCGAGCCCCGAGCGCTCATTCGCCCTGGAGCCATTGCACCGACCTCGCCCGACTCTACCGTCGCCCGAGATCCCCTCCGCCGTCACTGCTGCTCCAACTCGTCCCCGACCGCGCCGTCTAGCTCATCGTGACCGCCGTGAGCTTCTGCCCCTCCCCATCCTTCCCGTTCTTGTTGCCGTCCTCTGCATCGACTGCAACAGCTTCACCACACGCGTCGCCGCCTGAGCTCATCGCCGATGTAGCTCCGGCCACCCAACGGCCACACCACCATGTCCAATGACTTCATAGCACCGCATAGGCCACATAGGAGCTGGCCTCGTGCCTCCAAGACCACCATAGCAACGAGTTCATACTCACCTGAACTCCGGCAGCCGCATAGCTTGTCGTCGGCGTCGTTTCCGGTGACCTTGAGCTCAACCACCACCACCTCTCGACGCTGCTCGCTCCCGGCTACCTATAGATGGCCTCCGCCCTCCATTTGGTCGCTGGAGGGCGAAACCCACGCCTCCGCCGCATCTGGACATCGGCGGCGGCTAAACGCCGGCGAGTCAGCGCAGTTTGACCAGGGGTTTGACTCCCCTGGGTCACTGACATGTGGGCCCTGCCATTTGGTCAAACCTAGTTTAGTATTAAGCTAATCCTAATTAACTTGGTTAATTAACAAAGACACTGACCAGTGGGTCCCACTGGTCAAGTTTGACCTGGACACCCATGTTGACCTGCTGACGCAGTAATTCACTTTTCTGGATTTATTCTTATGCAGGGAATTTCAAAAAATAGTGCTAATTTCAAAAAATCATAGAAATTAATCTATAACTCGAAATGCAAAGTGTTATATATGAGAAATGATCAGAAAAATCCAATCTATCCATCTGTACTAGTTTCCTGCATGTTTGAACAAGTTAACTTGCTGTTTAGTGCAAAACATGATAAAGCACTATTTAAGATCACATATGAGTTTGGAATTTGAATCATTGGCTCAAAATGGCTCAAACTCATCCGGTCATAGTTGCATTAGCCCAACACACTCATTTTGCCATGTCTCATGCATGCATCATATTGTTGCATAATGTTTGCTTTTGATTGTGTTGTCGGTGCTCTCTGCGGTAGGTTCTGCCCCGGAAGAATACCGCGAGTACCTGAATGAAGACCAGTATCAGACTACGGACCTGCCAGGCAAGCAACCAACCAATATCGATACAATCCCATGTTCTCGCTCCTGCTCTCATTTACTGCATTTAAGACAACGCATTTCAAACTGCTGTGTGCTGCGGTAGTTGAACCCATCTCCTCTGCATGACCTGTCATTGCCATAGTAACTAGATGAAACCCACTAGCATGTGTAGGAGTTGATTGAGCCATGTGTATGTGTTTCCTACCTTGCTATGCCTGCTATGCTTAGACTCGTGTCAGGTCTGGTTCATCTGGGTGATGGGCTAGAGTGAAATGATCATGTCAGTAATGAGAGTGATGTGTTGAACACGATTTGGTAAAGGTATCGATGAGAGGCCATGTAGGAGTACATGGTGGGTTGTTTCATTGGAACCGTCCTTAAGCACTGAGATCTGTATGTGTGATTTAAGAATCAGCTACTACCATGCATTGGGCCTAAAACCAATGGACCCTTTCGGCTTCCTAACCACCCTAGTCCTCTGTCTAGGAGTTGCAAGTAGTTTCTGGTGTTTGTAGCATACTGGAGGCCGTGGGAAGTGCTGACCCTTGGGGTGGGCTTTGATGCGGTAGGTATGTGGCACGGTGTACCGGATGCCCGTTTGGTATCTCAGGAACCCTGCACACATCGTTCAGGGCCGTATGTGGAATTATCAGCCGGATTCCCTGCGGATGGAACCAGGATAGGCGATGAACCTGGACTATAGACTTGAGTGTTTAGGTAGGCTGTGGCCGACACCCTCATTACGCTTCCGCTTGAAGGTTGCCGAGTACATGTCGTGTAAGCGGCAATAAGTGGTGGAAGCATGTATGATGAAGTACACCCCTGCAGGGTTAACATCATCTATTCAAATAGCCGCTTCCGCAATAAAGGACTACTTGGTTGCCTATACAGTTCATAGACAAGTAAATGGAAACTACTAAAGGCCTCAATATAAGTGTGAGTGACGTGGATGGCTCTTCCGTAGGATGATGCATGTGGATCCCCGGTAGTGTATTGATGTGGTGTGTAGTGGACTCGAGTGCATAAAACAATTACAAGTTGGAGTTTGATACGTCTCCGTCGTATCTATAATTTTTGATTGTTCCATGCCAATATTATTCAACTTTCATATACTTTTGGCAACTTTTTATACTACTTTTGGGACTAACATATTGATCCAGTGCCCAGTGCTAGTTCCTGTTTGTTGCATGTTTTATGTTTCGCAGAAACCCAATATCAAACGGAGTTCAAACAGGATAAAAACGGACAGAGAACTATTTTGGAATATTTGTGATTTTTGCAAGGAAGAATCAACGCGAGATGGTGCCAGAGGGGGCCACGAGGCAGGGGGGTGCCCCAGGGGTCAGGCGCGCCCTGGACCCTCGTGGGAACCCCGTAAGGCGGTTGAAGCTCTTCTTTTGCCGCAAGAAAGCTAATTTTATGAGAAAAATCTGGGAGAAAGATTCACCCCAATCGGAGTTACGGATCCCCGGATATAAAAGAAACAGTGAAAGGGCAGAATCTGGGAACGTAGAAACAGAGAGAGACAGAGAGATAGATACAATCTCGGAGGGGCTCTCGCCCCTCCCAAGCCATGGGAGCCAAGGACTAGAGGGGAAACCCTTCTCCCATCTAGGGAGGAGGTCAAGGAAGAAGAAGAAGAAGAAGATGGGGGGATCTCTCCCCCTTACTTCCGGTGGTGCCGGAGCGCTGCCGGGGGCCATTATCATCACCGCTATCTTCACCAACACCTCCATCATCTTCACCAACATATCCATCACCTTCCCCCCATCTATATCCAGCGGTCCACTCTCCCGCAACCCGCTGTACCCTCTACTTGAACATGGTGCTTTATGCTTCATATTATTATACAATGATGTGTTGCCATCCTATGATGTCTGAGTAGATTTTCGTTGTCCTACCGGTGATTGATGAATTGCTATGATTGGTTTGAATTACATGTTTTATTATTGGTGATGTCCTATTGTGCCCTCTGTGTCGCGCAAGCTTGAGGGATTCCCGCTGTAGGGTTTGCAATATGTTCATGATTAGCTTATGGTGGGTGGAGTGAGTGATAGAAGCACAGACCCAAGTAAGTAGGTTGTTTGCGTATGGGATAAAGGGGACTTGATACTTTAATGCTATGGTTGGGTTTTACCTTAATGATCTTTAGTAGTTGTAGATGCTTGCTAGAGTTCCAATCATAAGTGCATATGATCCAAGAAGAGAACGTATGTTATCTTATGCCTCTCCCTCAAATAGAATTGCAATAGTGATTACCGGTCTAGTAACATAGTCAATTGCTTAGGGACAATTTCACAACTCCTACCACCACTTTTCCACACTCGCTATATTTAATTCATTGCTTCTTTATCTAAACAACCACTAGCTTTTATTTACATGCTCTTTATTATCCTGCAAACCTATCCTATCACACCTACAAGTACTTCTAGTTTCATACTTGTTCTAGGTAAAGCGAACACAAAGCGTGCGTAGAGTCGTATCAGTGGCAGATAGGACTTGAGAGAATATTTGTTCTACCTTTAGCTCCTCGTTGGGTTTGACACTCTTACTTATCGAAAGAGGCTACAATTGATCCCATATACTTGCGGGTTATCAAGACCTTTTTCTGGCGCCGTTGCCGGGGAGTCATAGCATGGGATGAATATTCTCGTGTGTGCTTGTTCGCTTTATCACTAAGTAATTTTTATTTGTTGTTCTTAGTTGTTCTCTATCTTTAGTTATGGATATGGAACACGAAGTACCAAAAAAATTAGGTGTAGTTGCTACTCATGGAGATGGGGAACCTCCCAAAACCCTTGATGCTCGTTATCTGAAAGAAATTATGTACTACTTTGATAATCCTGAGAAAACCCCATTCAATTATGTTATGGGAGACACGTTGGATCAACGTGAATACTTTAGGGATTATTGCTTGACACAAAAAGGGAAACTATTATGGGATTAAATTTATATGTTATATTGGTATGCTAGGCAACTATGCTTGAGATATGATTATACTTGTTGCTCTAGGATGAAGGCTCCACACCTTCCTTTTTCATGCAAATTCAATGATAATAAAACCTTGGCTTCTTATGCTAATGGTATCTATGATTGCTATGATCTAGAACAAATAGAAGAATTTGTTGCTTTTATGGGTGCTTATGAGATTGAATCTATGTTTAAAGCGTTTGACTATTTTGATGATTCAGTTTACAGACCTGAAAATTTTGCTATACTTAGATATTGCTATGAAAATTATGAATACAATTCCGGTATTGATGCATTTATTGAGAAAGTCTCCGCTATCCAAGAAGAGACTAATATTTTGCAGGAAGCTGTGGAAGAAGAAATTGTGAGCTCATCGGATGAAACAGATGATGAGGAGAGCGAAGAACAAAAGGAGGAAGAGCGGATTAGCTACCCGTGCAAACCTTCTAATGAGAGTAACTCTTCAACTCATACATTATTGAATTCCCCTTCGTGCTTACCGAAGGATGATTGCTATGATGATTGTTATGATCCCGTTGATTCTCTTGAAATATCCTTTTTGATGATGCTTGCTATGCTTATATGAATTATGCTTATGGATATGAACTTGCTATAGTTCCTTATGTTAAACATGAAATTGTTGCTACTGCACCCACGCATGATAGTCCTATTATCTTTTTGAATTCTCCCAACTACACTATATCGGAGAAGTTTGTGCTTACTAAGGATTATATTGATGGGTTGACTTTTACTACTACACATGATAATTTTGATGAATGTAATATGCATGTGCTTGCTGCTCCTACTTGCAATTATTATGAGAGAGGAACTATATCTCCACCTCTCTATGTTTCCAATATGATAAAATTGCAAGAAACTATTTATACTATGCATTGGCCTTTACTATGTGTGCATGAATTGTTCTATTATGACATGCCGATGCATAGGAAGAGAGTTAGACTTTGTTGCTGCTTGATATAAGTTACTTTGTGCTCACTACTAAATTACAAATCATTGTTAATTAAAATTGGCTTTGATATACCTTGGGATCCGGGTGGATCTATTACTTGAGCACTATATGCCTAGCTTAATGGCTTTAAAGAAAGCGCTGCCAGGGAGACAACCCGGAAGTTTTAGAGAGTCATTTATTTCTGTTATGTGCTTTCATATAGCTTAAAAACAAAAAAATAAAGAGGGGAACCCAAAACTTTTCAAAAAGGAAAGTGAAAGTGAGAAAGACAAGCATTGTTGAAGTGGGAGCTAGCCTTGAACTTTGTTCATGCTCACGGAAACTTTGTGAATCTTAATTACAGAAACTTTTCATCAAAAGTAACTATCCCCTTGTACAATTCCATTGTATTATAAAAATAATGTGCCAAGGTTTGCCTTTAGGATGTTTACAATGCTTGTTGGTTTGTACGGTGCAGGACAGAAAGTTTGGCTGTAGTGCGTGATTTTACAATTTTTACTGGAACGTCAAATGGTTCTGATTCCTTTTGCACTGCCTTTATGTACAAAGTTTCTATTTTTCATAATTTTGGTACAATTTTTGGGGTAACATAAGTATGGTGAATGTTCACATTACTACACACTGTTCTGTTTTTGACAGATTCTGTTTTTGATGCATAGTTTGCTTGTTTTGATGAATCTATCAATTTCTTTCAGTGGATTAAGCCATGAAAAAGTCATGTTACAGTAGACACAATGAAAAAGAAAAATATGAATTGGTTTGCAACAGTAATTAGAGTAGTGATTTGCTTTATTATACTAACGGATCTTACCGAGTTTTTTGTTGATGTTTTGTGTGGATGAAGTGTTTGATCGAGAAGGTCTCGATATGAGGAAAAGGAAGAGAGGCAAGAGCTCAAGCTTGGGGATGCTCGAGGCACCCCAAGTAAATATTCAAGGAGACTCGAGCATCTAAGCTTGGGTATGCCCCGGAAGGCATCCCCTCTTTGTTCAACAAGTATCGGTATGTTTTCGGATTCGTTTCGTTCATGCGATATGTGCAAGTCTTGGAGCGTCTTTTGCATTTAGTTTTTACTTTTATTTTATGCACCATGCTGGTATGAGGAAGTCCTTGGTTGATTTATAGAATGCTATGTTCACTTCACTTAAATCTTTTGAGTATGGCTTTATAGAATGCTTCATGTGCTTCACTTATATAATTTGAAGTTTGGATTGCCTGTTTCTCTTCACATAAAAAACCGCCATTTGTAGAATGCTCTTTTGCTTCACTTATATTTGTTAGATCATGGGCATATATTTTTTAGAAAGAATTAAACTCTCTTGCTTCACTTATATCTATTTAGAGAGATGACAGGAATTGGTCATTCGCATGGTTAGTCATAAAATCCTACATAAACTTGTGGATCACTGAATATGATATGTTTGATTCCTTGCAATAGTTTTGCGATATAGTGATGATAATATGTGGGAGGTACTAGTAGATGGTTGTGTTTAGTAAGGATGTTGGTGTTTAGGTTTGTGATTCCCGAAGCATGCACATATGGTCTACTAACTAGGTAACCAAATTGGCGCGCATTGTATTTTGATTGTTTATCTTTGCGTGAAGGTCGGGGGCGCGCGATGGTTAACTCCTACCAACCTCCCCCCTAGGAGCATGCGCGTAGTACTTTGTTTCGATGGCTAATAAATTTTTGCAATAAGTATGTGAGTTCTTCATGACTAATGTTGAGTCCATGGATTATACGCACTCTCACCCTTCCATCATTGCTAGCCTCTTCGGTACCGTGCATTGCCCTTTCTCACCTCGAGAGTTGATGCAAACTTCGCCGGTGCATCCAAACCCCATGATACGATACGCTCTATCACACATAAGCCTCCTTATATCTTCCTCAAAACAGCCACCATACCTACTTATTATGGCATTTCCACAGCCATTCCGAGATATATTGCCATGCAACTTCCATCATCATCATATACATGACTTGAGCATTCATTGTCATATTGCTTTGCATGATCGTAAGATAGCTAGCATGATGTTTTCATGGCTTGTCCGTTTTTTGATATCATTGCTACGCTAGATCATTGCACATCCCAGTACACTGCCGGAGGCATTCATACAGAGTCATATCTTTGTTCTAGTATCGAGTTGTAATATTGGGTTGTAAGTAAATAAAAGTGTGATGATCATCATTATAGAGCATTGCCCCATAAAAAAAAGAGGCCAAAGAAGCTTAAATAAAAAAAGGGGGCCAAAGAAGCCCGCCCAAAATAAGAAAAAAAAGAAAAAAAAAGAAAAGGGGCAATGTTACTATCCTTTTACCACACTTGTGCTTCAAAGTAGCACCACGTTCTTCATATAGAGAGTCTCTTATGTTGTCACTTTCATATACTAGTGGGAATTTTTCATTATAGAACTTGGCTTGTATATTCCAACGATGGGCTTCCTCAAATGCCCTAGGTATTCATGAGCAAGCAAGTTGGATGCACACCCACTTAGTTTTCAGTTTGAGCTTTCATACACTTATAGCTCTAGTGCATCCGTTGCATGGCAATCCCTACTCCTCGCATTGACATCAATTGATGGGCATCTCCATATCCCGTTGATTAGCCGCGTCGATGTGAGACTTTCTCCCTTTTTTTCTTCTCCACATAACCCCCACCATCATATTCTATTCCACCTATAGTGCTATATCCATGACCCACGCTCATGTATTGCGTGAGAGTTGAATTTTTTGAGAATACTAAAGTATGAAACAATTGCTTGGCTAACACCGGGATAGGCATGAGGGGTACCTTGTGTTAAGAAAAGGGAGCATACAAGACTATATGATTTTGTAGGGATGACGTTCTGAAGCATTGTTATTTTGAAAGACATGATTGTTTGTTGGGATGCCCTAAGTATTATTGTTTTTATGTCAACTGATAGACTATTGCTCTGAATCACTCGTGTCTTAATATTCATGCCATGATTAGACATATGATCAAGATTATGCTAGGAAGCATTCCACATCAAAAATTATCTTTTTTATCATTTACCTACTCGAGGACGAGCATGAATTAAGCTTGGGGATGCTGATACGTCTCCGTCGTATCTATAATTTTTGATTGTTCCATGCCAATATTATTCAACTTTCGTATACTTTTGGCAACTTTTTATACTATTTTTGGGACTAACATATTGATCCAGTGCCAAGTGCAAGTTCCTGTTTGTTGCATGTTTTCTGTTTCGTAGAAATCCAATATCAAAGAGAGTCCAAATGGGATAAAAACGGACGGAGAATTATTTTAGAATATTTGTGTGGGAGGAAGAATCAACGCGAGACGGTGCCCGAGGGGGCCACGAGGCAGGGGGGGCATGCCCTGGACCCTCGTGGGTACCCCGTAAGGCAGTTGACGCTCTTCTTTTGCCGCAAGAAAGCTAATTTTATGAGAAAAATCTAGGCGAAAGATTCACCCCAATCGGAGTCACGGATCTCTGGATATAATAGAAATGGTGAAAGGGCAGAATCTAGGAATGCAGAAACAGAGAGAGACTGAGAGATAGATCCAGTCTTGGAGGGGCTCTCGCCCCTCCCAAGCCATGGGAGCCAAGGACCAGAGGGGAAACCCTTCTCCCATCTAGGGAGGAGGTCAAGGAAGAAGAAGAAGAAGAAGGGGGGCTCTCTCCCCTTGCTTCCGGTGGCGCCGGAGCAGTGCCGGGGGCCATCATCATCACCTCGATCTTCACCAACACCTCCATCATCTTCACCAACGTCTCCATCACCTTCCCCCCATCTATATCCAGCGGTCCACTCTCCCGCAACCCGCTGTACCCTCTACTTGAACATGGTGCTTTATGCTTCATATTATTATCTAATGATGTGTTGCCATCCTATGATGTCTGAGTAGATTTTCGTTGTCCTACCGGTGATTGATGAATTGCTATGATTGGTTTGAATTGCATGTTTTATTATTGGTGTTGTCCTATTGTGCCCTCTGTGTCATGCAAGCTTGAGGGATTCCCACTGTAGGGTTTGCAATATGTTCATGATTTGCTTATGGTGGGTGGCATGAGTGATAGAAGCACAGACCCAAGTAAGTAGGTTGTTTGCGTATGGGATAAAGGGGACTTGATACTTTAATGCTATGGTTGGGTTTTGCCTTAATGATCTTTAGTAGTTGCGGATGCTTGCTAGGGTTCCAATCATAAGTGCATATGATCCAAGAAGAGAAAGTATGTTAGCTTATGCCTCTCCCTCAAATAGAATTGCAATAGTGATTACCGGTCTAGTAACGTAGTCAATTGCTTAGGGACAATTTCAAAACTCCTACCACCACTTTTCCACTCTCGCTATATTTACTTCATTGCTTCTTTATCTAAATAGCCCCTAGCTTTTATTTACGTGCTCTTTATTATCTTGCAAACCTATCCTATCACACCTACAAGTACTTTTAGTTTCATACTTGTTCTAGGTAAAGCGAACACAAAGCGTGCGTGGAGTCGTTTCAGTGGCAGATAGGACTTGAGAGAATATTTGTTCTACATTTAGCTCCTCGTTGGGTTCGACACTCTTACTTATCGAAAGAGGCTACAATTTACGCCGTATACTTGCGGGTTATCAGAGTCTAGTAATATAGCTTACCCAAGAGTCAAAGATGGCTTGCTGCAATAACCCCACCATCCCTTCTTTGATAATGTGCATGTATGTAGGATCTGATGTAAGTCTTGCTGAGTACCTTAGTACTCATGTTTTCTTAATCTACATTTTACAGAAGATGTTGCAACCCCTTCTGATGGGTTCTACGTAGACCTTGATGTCGACGAGTAGCCTGAGGCTCAGGTGGTGATCCTGAGCACATGGTGGACCCCTGTAGGATAGTTAGGCTTCCTCGAACCTTTTTACTTTCTAGATGTCTGTACCCAAACATGTTGCTTCCGCTTATGGCTTGTATGTTTGTATGACTTGAATGCTAGGTCATGTGACCCCTATCTATGTGAATGATATGTATGGCTCTCTGGAGCCCTTAAATAAAGTACTTGAGTTGTAGAGTTTTGTTGTGATGCCATGTTGTATTTGCACATATCGAGCATATTGTGTGTATGATTGAAATGCTTGGTATGTGTGGGATCTGACTATCTAGTTGTTTATCCTTGGTAGCCTCTCTTACCGGGAAATATCTCCTAGTGCTTCCATTGAGCCATGGTAGCTTGCTACTGCTCCGGAACACTTAGGCTGGCCGGCATGTGTCCTTCTTCGTTCCTGTGTCTGTCCCTTTGGGGAAATGTCACGCGGTGATCCTTTAAGTCCTTGTAGCTTGCTACGACTTGGGATTCACTCGCTGTTGATCGACACGTTTGTTGCTGGGTCATGTATGCCTGTCCCTGTAAGTTAGTGCCACTTTGGGTTCATGACTAGCCATGTCAGCCCGGGTTCTTGTCATATGGATGCTAGTGACACTGTGTCGGTGGAAAACAACACCTATGGGATCACTGGAATCCATACTACGGTCGGCGGGCGCGTGGTTGTGGAAAGAGCAGGTCTAGGAGTCAGCACAAAGATCGTTTACCCAGGTTCGGGCCGCGATGATGCGTAATACCCTAGTCCTGCTTTGGTGTATATTTGAGTGTTCTTGAGTTCTTGAACTAGCTACAGCTCGTGACTTGTTCAAAAGATCCGACCCCCCTTCAGTCTGCCTTGGGCCTACTTTTATAGTTCAAAGGGGACGCCACAGTGGCACACATGAGGTGGAAAGTGTACAATGGCTGAGCTTATCGCCTGACATCACAAGACAAAACGCATTAAATGCGCTACTTAGGTGTCCTCTTGCTTTATCGGGGACGACAATGAAGCCCATTCCGTGCATCGCTGCCTCGCCTTGCTTCGACACGCGTCCAGGCCAATGAGGCGTGCAACGCCATGTAGTCTAGCAGGCTGCTGAGCTGGTGCAGTGGCAGGGTCTTCACGAAGATGCTTGTTGAGTTGGTCTAGAGGCCGCACGTTGCCACACAGGTGCTCGCCTAGCTGGCCGAGCTGGCAGCTGCATGGGAACGGCGGTGGAGTCTTGGCAGATGTGGGCCTGGCCGTGGCCCCGCTGACGCCCTCGGCAAGGCCGGGGTCCCGGCAAGGGTCTTGCCGTGACATCATGGTCGTCCCCGGCAAGGATCTTGCCGGAGGTCTCATGGATTTCCTTGGCAAGGATCTTGCCAAGGATCGTCGTCTTCTGGTCCTCATCTGATCTTGTGTGTTTATGATCTTCATGAAGATCTGCATGCCACCATCGAGGTGCCTCCCGAGCCTTGGTTCCAATGTGGTCGATGACGTTGGAACCCTTGGGCTCAAGGGTGGCATGCTCTGCTGGCGCTGGGCAAGTGCCCCGGCAAGGGTCTTGCCGGGGCTGTGGAGGCTGCCCCGACAAGGGTCTTGCCGGAGGAGTCCACCTCACCCTCTCGCTTTTTGTGTCTCTGGTCTTAGCGTTGCTTGGATTGTCTTGCACCTTCCCTCCTCTGCCCGGCTAAGTGTGGTCGCGGGCGCGGCTCTTATTGCCCGTGCACAAGTAAAGGGGTACAAAAGGGAGAGCCCCTATATTTGTACACCAACAGGAGCCCCCGGGCCTCGGCCACACATAAGCGCGACGCATTGTTGGGCTAGGCCCAGAACTGTGTGCAGGCAGGCGGGGCGGATTTTTACCGTGGTGACTTCCTCGTCCGCTGCGCTTCCCCACGACCCGCGTTGAATGCGTGACGTGGATGGTCGTGCGCGGGACGGTTCCAGCCCTCATGCGTCACATCATGGTAAAGAGGCGGCTCATGCGTTCCCCATAAAAAGAGGAAAACGCAGGGGCGTAGCTCATTTACTGAGTGGACTTGGGTTGTGGCCTTCAAGGCGCCCGTGCCCCACGATCACGGGGTGGAAAACGGTCACCTCACTTGTCCCCTTGATTTCTGCTTGCTCGCCACGTGTCCCCCATGCCTCGGAGATGGTAGGCTATGGGCGCAGGGGGGCACGAGCCTTGAATGACGAGGCAAGAAACCGGGTCACCGCTGATTGGAGCAGCGGGTCAGTCTTGATTCCTTGCACCCCTAATGGCTGGATTGGTTGAGTGGGGCAGCCGACCCCGCCCTGTTATAAGGAGGGGGGATGGCTGCTCTTAATCTGTCATCATCCATCTCCTTCCACCTTGGCTCCTTACTTCCTTGTGCCATGGCGAGGGCGCGCTCGCACTTCGACGGTGGCGTCGAGGGTCTTTGCCCAACAGTGTGTCCCTCCTTCCCAAGAGCTCGTGACGGCGGAGCCGGCCACGAGAGGGAGGGGAGGGGGCGAGGCCAAGGTTGCCGTGGTGCTCGGGGAGGAGGAGGACGGGGCAGTGCTCTGGCCTCACCTCCGCCAGTGGTCCTCCCCCGATGAAGGGCCACGCCGGGGACCAGCCCCACTAGTTCTTCATTAGGCTGCACCGGCCAGTGCGCCGTCGTCTTCGTCTTCCTACTCCATTCTCTCGGGAGAGGGAGCTTGACCCACCGCAGACTCTGAGATTGCATACGAGGGGCTGCGGGAATGGCGGCATGCGGGTTGACGTCGACTTTCCCGCCCCTCACGTCATGTATCTTCGCCGTGGATGGAAGACCTTCGCTTGTATGCACAGCCTGACGGAGGGGCTCATTCTCTACTTTAAATTAAGGAGAACGGCCTGCTCTCCGTGAAGGTCTTTGGGGACATCGGAACTCGCCTAAAGTGTTGCATGGATAGCTCCTCTGATGACGAAGACTCCTCCTCAAGCGGGAGTGACGAGGAGGACAGCAACAACGACGACGAGGGCATTGAGCGGGGGAACGCCGACACCGACTCCGACTGACCGCGTCACGCCTCCCTCAGCCACGCGCCCTACCGAGGGCCTTCCTCGTCAAGCTCTCCCTCTGCGCGTTCCCCATTGCTCCCTTTTTGCCTTCACCTACCACACTTGGGAGGAAAGGAGCAAGAACGGGGATCACGGGCATCTTATCTCTTTTTAGTTTGTAAGCCTACGGGCCTTGGTTAAATTTAAAACTTGTAATCCTCTTGCTCATGTTTACATTCCGTACGAACTGTACCTGTATGGGACGTATTAATGAAAAAAGGGTGCTTGCCAGGTTCTTTGTGCGTGAGTGAAGCCCATGCCAAGGAATGAATCCTTGTTATTCTTAAGATAAACATTGTCGCCCGGCAACAGGCCTTGCCGCCCCCTTACTTCATTCAACCATACTCACGCTTTTGGCGGAGGCATGGCGAGCTAGGGTTAGGCCCTTCGTTTGCTTCCTTGTCACCGCGACTACAACCAAGTTCCGACCCAGGGAATAGTTCTTGGGTACAGGAAATGGGGAGCACGGTGGCCTAGGAATAAAACGAGGTTTCATACGTCCCGATTTCATACGAAAATGCACAACAGGGGATAAAGAACTTATCTGAATCTGCAGCCCCCGGCAACCTTGGCTTGCCGTGGTTGGACCCTTGTGTCTGCAGCCCCCGTCAACTTTGGCTTGCCGGGGCCGAAGCGCCGGCTTGTTCTCTTTCTTCCAAATAGCTCAGCAGAAATGTCCATGTACCCTGCGAACCAAAGAGGACGGAAAGGAACAGAGAGATGCACACTCGACCTCTATGCTAGGGGTTAGTCGCCGCTAAGCATTATCAACCCTAACCGAGGGAGAGACTCAACCTAGCATGCATGCTATAACTTAGGGCGCCAGCGCTTCATTTATTTATGCCCAGGGTCTATAGAGGGTTACATGCCTTGTCGGTAAGGCTTGTACAAAAGGTGGTCTACCGGGGAGGCTGGTAAGGCTGCTGCCAAGGAGGGAGTGGTCGACGATCAACCCTCCTCCTCCGCCGCCTCTGGCTTAGGCAGGTACTTGAAGGTGGGCGACGACCTGCTTGTCCACCTTCCAGGGACGGCGGGCACAGGGCACCGGCCGAGGGGGAGATTTTTGACAATGAGGCGCTCGCCTCCGCTGGGCTCCAGGTTGTTGATGAACCAAACGCCGGTGGTGGCGGTTCTCAAGAGGAGCGGCTTCTTCGGGCCATGAGCGCTGATTTCCAGAAGGTCCACGCACTCCACCGCGCCCGTCTGTACAAGGTGAAGTCCAGGGTGGCGGTGGCAGACAAGGCGGAGGCAGACCTTGAGGAATGCATCACCGAGACGCAGGCCTGGTTCTGCCAGGCCCATGAAGTGCTGAAGTCTGCCCAAGATCTGCTGGCCGAGCGCAAGCAAGAGCTCATCTTGAAGCAGGCTAATGTCGAGAAGGCCCAGGAGGCGGCGAGGGAACAGGCTGCCAAGGAAGAGGCCGCCCGGCACCATCACCAGGCCGAGCTGAACTCCCAGGAGGAGGACCTCGCCGCTCGTGAGGAGGCGCTCGCCGCCACACTCTGCGGCAAGGATGAGGAGGTCGAGAGACTCGTCGCGTAGCGGACCTAGGGGCTGGAGCAGTGGCACAGGGAGGCACTCGATGCTCAAGCCCTGGTCCACGACGACAAGGTGAATGAGATGGAGGTGGAGTGGGACGGCCTGAAGAACAAGGCCCTGGAGCTGGTGAAGGAGAAGGACACGATCAGCGGCGCCTTGGTGGAGGCTTAGGCTGCAGCCCTCGGCAAGGCCGAGCTACTCTCCCAAGCCAACGACTCTGTCAACGACCTGAAGCTGAAGCTGGAGTGCCTTGAGGGGATGCTTTTGGGGGCCAGGGCCCGGGAAGAGTCCCTGGAGAAGGACTTGGAGGAAGAGAGGCGACTGCGAAGGGATGATGCAGCCGAGCACAAGGATTACGCGGAGGGCATAAACCGTTGGATCAGTTGCCTTGCTGACGTTGCTGGCAGGATCACCACGAAGCTGGCTACCATGGGGATGCCAAGTGTGAGGTACGCCCTGGAGCCGGACGTGAGTCCCCATGCCGCACTGACCCTGTTCTTCGAGGGTGTTCTTGAAGCCCTGGAGCAGTTCCGCTCCAACCGGGCAACTTATCTGGCCAACGAGTCCCGGAGGCTCTGCTGGGGCGTCCTGACCAAGGTGCTCACCAAGGTGGCATTCTGGAACCCCACCGTCAACTTTGCCGATGCGCTGGAGAGCTTGCCGGAGGGGACGGACCTCGCGGCTGAAGGACCGCATCAAGCCCGTCATCGACTATGTCGACGGAGTCGAGAGGGTGGAGGGCTAGCGCCGGGACTAGGCACCCCCTTTCTCGTTGCCGCTGCGAGTTCAAGACCAAGACAATTTTATCTTAAGTTAGAACCACAATGATTATTTGATGTAATATAAATCTGCAGTACTTTAATGTGACACATCCTATTCCCCTGTTCAATCTTTCATGGTATGTACGCCCTATGCTAAGTTGGATGAGCTTGCCGGTGCATAAACCCAAGCCGCAGCGCTTTGAAGGACGGATCCTTAGCGGCTGGCTGGGTGTGCTTGCCGCTAGGCAAACCACCTTACCGCTCTCAGCGTAGCCGCTTGAACTGTTGAGCGGACTCAAAACAGAACAAGGGCGTTGCCTAAAGCGGATAGGCCACCCTGCCGCCCTCGACGCTGCCGCTCGAGCTATTGAGCGGACTTGAAATAGAACAAGGGCATTGCCAACAGCGGAGGATCCCATCGCGTGCAGGTTTTCCATACCAAGGGTGAGATCTTTTGAGGGGAATAACTTAGATAAATGAAGTTAACCAAAATTTTGCATGACTTAGCTTTTCGTGTCCACACGGATGGCTGTTGAGGCTGCTGACGGCACCAGAGGGCGGCTGGTCGACGTCGCCCTCTCCCTTCGGGCCATCTCCATGAAAGAGTCGATGCGTTGGCTCCAAAACCAGATTTTAACAACTCGCGCCCCCTGCCTGGCGCGCCAAAGATGTCGGTGGAAAATGACACCTATGGGATCACTGGAATCCCTACGACGGTCGCCGGGCGCGGGGTTGCGGAAAGAGCAGGTCTAGGAGTCAGCATAAAGATCGTTTACCCAGGTTCGGGCCGCGAGGATGCGTAATACCCTTGTCCTGCTTTGGTGTATATTTGTGTGTTCTTGAGTTCTTGAACTAGCTACGGCTCGTGACTTGTTCAAAAGATTCGACCCCAGTGGCACACAGTGGCACACAGGAGGTGGAAAGTGTACAGTGGCTGAGCTTATCACCTGACATCATAGGACAAAACGCATTAAATGCGCTACTTAGGTGTACTCTTGCTTTATCAGGGACAACAACGAAGCCTGTTCAATCCGTCGCCGCCTCGCCTTGCTTTGACACACGTCTAGGCCAACGAGGCGTGCAGCGCCATGTAGGCTGGCAGGCTGCTGAGCTGGTGCGGAGGCAGGGTCTTCACGAAGATCTGCATGCCACCACGCAGGTGCTTGCTGAGTTGGTCTAGAGGCCGCACATCGCCACGCAGGTGCTCGCCTAGCTGGCCGAGCTGGCAGCTGCATGGGAATGGCGGTGGAGTCTTGGCAGATGTGGGCCTGGCCACGGCCCCGCTGACGCCCTCGGCAAGGGTCTTGCCGTGACATCGCGGTCATCCCCGGCAAGGATCTTGCCGGAGGTCTCGTGGATTTCCTCGGCAAGGATCTTGCCGAGGATCGTCGTCTTCTGGTCCTCATCTGATCTTGTGTGTTTATGATCTTCACGAAGATCTGCATGCCACCATGGAGGTGCCTCCCGAGCCTTGGTTCGAATGTGGTCGATGACGTTGGAACCCTTGGGCTCAAGGGTGGCGTGCTTTGCTGGCGATGGGCAAGTGGCCCGACAAGGCTCTTTCCGGGGCTGTGGAGGCTACCCCGTCAAGGGTCTTGCCGGGGGAGTCCACCTCGCACTCTTGCTTTTTGTGTCTCTGGTCTTGGCGTTGCTTTGATTGTCTTGCACCTTTGGCTTCCCTCCTCTGCCCTGCTAAGTGTGGCCACATGCGTGGCTCTGACTGCCCGTGCACAAGTAAAGGGGTACAAAAGGGAGAGCCCCTACTTTTGTACATTGACACACTATCATATACGTGTGCCAAAAGGCGCAAACGGTCCCGGGCCTAGTAAGGTGACATCCGTGGGAATACCGTGCATGAGGCCGCAAAGTGATATGAGGTGTTACATGCTAGATCGGTGTGGCATAGGATCGGGGTCCTGACACCCTCTGTGCAGTTGCGGTATAGTCTCACCGGACCTCTAGTTGGGGCCAAACGAGAGAACATTGATGTTTACTAGTTTATTGGTCCCCTTTGCATTTTGCGCCAAGTTTTGACCTTTGATTTAACTAATAAAATGTTAATGCATGTAACCAAAAATGTTGTGTAAGTAACCTTACGAAAACCAAATAATCCCAAAACACATAGGAATGGTACATTAACTCCCTCCTCGTTTCTTATTCCGTGACATATCAACCAATGAGAGATGTGGGCCGTGCATGCTTTCAATGACTTGAGACTACCAAACATGACATGCAGTGGTTAGTTCATTGCATGTAATCCTATTAATTAGCAAAAAGACATTAAGTTCTCTCGCCGATAGGAATAAAACAATACACCATGTATTTATTTACAGAGGGAGTAGTACATTTTTTGTGACATGCATTACTAGATATTGGTAGTCAAATACTAAAATCCAGATGGATGTGGTAGTACAACTAAATCTAGACGGTGGTGCTAGTACTAGTAGTACTACTACCAATGTAGTAGCACTTTACTACCCGTTGGTCAAATTATTACGTGATGCTCCTCACAGTGAAGTGACAAGACCCTGCACTGGAGATGACACCCGAGTATAGGCACCGTGTTCAGCATACCATAGTCAGCCTCACCGCCTGCAGTCACTATCATCATGGGTTTAGAGCTAGCCTGCTTACAACTATCCGTGTTCGACATAATTTCCCGTGCGTAGATGCCTGTGCATTACACGGAACACCAAGATTGGGGGTGGACGGCGCCGGTAGCGGCCATCGCGCCAGATTTTTCCATGGCCTTCTAGATGTGGTGGGGAGGAGATAAGGCTGATTGTGAGAGACAAGGAGTTGTTTGTAAATAGGGAACAAGTGCGGGCATCTTTTTGCAAAACTGGAGGAGTTTGGTTTGTATGCATCAGATCTAGATCCGATGGCTATTGGTAAAAGATGGCAGGCACAACATCATCACCAACTCAGGACCTGTTTGATTCGCATGATTTTGAAAACCCGCGAATAGGACACGGCAATATTACAAGTTTCAAATTGATATATAAAATGTTAGGAGTAATGCTGCACCTATGAAGAGGGAATTACTAGGAAATTTACATAAGAACTTTCGTTACTTTAGGTGGATGCAACATTATCGTACAAACTAAAATCCACTGCCCTGACAAGTCACTAATGGGCAAATAAGTTTTCGAGTCTCTGGCCACTTGATGTTTCAAAAACAAATTTAGCTTCTGCGGAGACTTTGTCATTTAGGCTTAGATGCTTGCGGTGATCAGCACGCCATTCATTGTTGCACCAGAGAACGCCAAACCTCATTACCTTGAGAACACTTGCCTCCAGAACTAAGAAACTGGCCAATTTAATCTCAAATATGCTACCTTGGTAGTCAATCAAATCAATTTCTATAATATGGAGATCAAGGCATTCGATCAGATTGTTATAGTGCAACACATTTTTCACTTTCGGGTCTTTTTTTATCTGCAAAAGAAGAGAACATATTAGAGCAGCTGGCTGTATAAAATTGTCATGTCATCAAGAGATACCAATATCATTTGCTCATATGATAGGGTTGGCTGGCTAGTGATATTTTTCACTCTCTCTCTCTCTCTCTCTCTCTCTCTGTCTCTCTCTCTCTCTTTCTCTTTCCTCTCAATTACCTAGGAGCACGTGAAGAGCTTGGGCATTTGTTGCCTTCCACTATGTGGCCGATGCCATATTTCTCAAAATTATGCCACATAATACACATCGATGTCAAATCGAAAGATTTTGGCACCGCTCTCACAATGTGAGAGAGTTGGCACCACTGTGCACACAGACCCACATGTATAAACAAATCAATCAAACCAACTACACCAGCTTCTCACTCTCCCAAACAAGTGTTTTTTATTGCCTGAGTCCTCTCTCTCTCCCACGCAAGTGTTTTTTCATTCCGTGAGTTAATTTGGCACCGGAGCAAAGTAGGTGATCCAGATTGGGGCACCAGGTGACAATGGAGGGGCATCGATGCCAAATGCATCACAAGTGAATTTGGCACATGTTTTGGCCAACATGGTGGAGGGCCGTTATATCCCACTTTTGTACTACCTCGTATTTAGTATAAAATTTTGACCATAGATTCACCTAAGAAAATGCCAATGCATGTCACTAAAAATTATACCATTTGAAATTATGTTCAAATACGAATCCAACGATATAGTTCTTAGTGACATGCATTAACATTTTGTCAATTAAATCTATGGTCAAATTTTGATACTACAAAATAGGAAGAGTAAACCAGGATGGAGGTACTACTTGCTCTTAGGGTAACCATAGAGTTACTAGTCTAAGTTACTTTCCACTATGACTATCCTAGGCTACTATAGTAGTACAACAACAAAATGATGCAGGTGATTGCTACGTCTTGAGCTTGCGTTGGTTTTCCTTGAAGAGCAAAGGGTGATGCAGCAATAGTAGCGTAAGTATTTCCCTCAATTTTTGAGAACCAAGGTATCAATCCAGTAGGAGGCTCCTCAAAAGTCCCACGCACCTACACAAACAAACAAAGAACTCGCAACCAACGCAATAAAGGGGTTGTCAATCCCTTCATGGCCACTTGCGAAAGTGAGATCTAATAGAGATAGTATGATAAGATAAATATATTTTTGGTATTTTATAAGAAAAATGCAAAAAGTAAAGATGCAAATAAAAGTAGATTGAAAGCAAATATGATAAAAGATAGACCCGGGGGCCATAGGTTTCACTAGAGGCTTCTCTCAAGATAGCATAAGTATTACGATGGGTGAACAAATTACTGTCGAGCAATTGATAGAAAAGCGAATAATTATGGGATTATCTAGGCATGATCATGTATATAGGCATCACGTCCGCAACAAGTAGACCGACTCCTGCCTGCATCTACTACTATTACTCCACACATCGACCGACTCCTGCCTGCATCTAGAATATTAAGTTCATAAAGAACAGAGTAACGCATTAAGCAAGATTACATGATGTAGAGGGATAAACTCATGCAATATGATATAAACCCCATCTTTTTTATCCTCGATGGCAACAATACAATACGTGTCTTGCAACCCTTTCTGTCACTAGGTAAGGACATCGCAAGATTGAACCAAAAGCTAAGCACTTCTCCCATGGCAAGAAAGATCAATCTAGTAGGCCAAACCAAACTGATAATTCGAAGAGACTTGCAAAGATAACACAATCATACATAAAAGAATTCAGAGGAGATTCAAATATTTCTCATAGATAAACTTGATCATAAACCCACAATTCATCGGATCTCGACAAACACATCGCAAAAAGAGTTTACATCGAATAGATCTCCACAAGAGAGGGGGAGAACGTTGTGTTGAGATCCAAAAAGAGAGAAGAAGCCATCTAGCTAATAACTATGGACCCGAAGGTCTGTGGTAAACTACTCACAACTCATCGGAGGGGCTATGGTGTTGATGTAGAATCCCTCCATGGTCGATTCCCCCTCCGGCGGAGCACTGACGAAGGCTCCAAGATGGGATCTCGCGGATACATAAGGTTACGGTTCTGGAAATTGTGTTTCGTTGGCTCTCTGGATGTTTTTAGGGTACGTAGGCTTATATAGGAGGAAGAAGTACGTCAGTGGCCGCCCGAGGGGCCCACGAGATAGGGGGCGCGCCCTATAGGGGGGCACCCTACCCTCTCGTGGCCGCCTCGACTGCTTCTTGACTTGCACTCCAAGTCCTCTGGATCACGTTCGTTCCAAAAATCATGCTCCCCAAGGTTTCATTCCTTTTGGACTCCGTTTGATATTCCTTTTCTTTGAAATACAGAAATAGGCAAAAAAACAGCAATAAGGGCTGGGCCTCCGGTTAGTAGGTTAGTCCCAAAAATGATATAAATGTGTAAAATAAAGCCCATAAACATCGAAAAGGGGTAATATAATAGCATGGAACAATCAAAAATTATAGATACGTTGAAGACGTATCAAGCATCCCCAAGCTTAATTCCTGCTCGTCCTCGAGTAGGTAAATGTTAAAAACAGAATTTTTGATGTGGAATGCTACCTAGCATAATTCTCAATGTAATTTTCTTTATTGGGGCATGAATGTTCAGATCCAAATGATTCAAAATAATAGTTCACATTGCCATAAGAAATGGTGATATTTCAAGCATACTAATCAAAGTAATCATGTCTTCTCAAAATAACATGGCCAAAGAAAGTTATCCCTACAAAATCATATAGTCTGGTTGTTGCTCTATCTTCATCACACAAAGTATTTAATCATGCACAATCCCGATGACAAGCCAAGAAATTGTTTCATACTTTAATAATCTCAAACTTTTTCAATTTTCACGCAATACATGAGCGTGAGCCATGGACATAGCACTATATGTGGAATAGAATGGTGGTTGTGGAGAAAAAAAGGAGAAGATAGTCTCACATCAACTAAGCGTATCAACGGGCTATGGAGATGCCCATTAATAGATATCAATGTGAGTGAGTAGGGATTGCCATGCAACGGATGCACTAGAGCTATAAATATATGAAAGCTCAACAAAAGAAACTAAGTGGGTGTGCATCCAACTTTCTTGCTCACGAAGACCTAGGGCATTTTGAGGAAGCCCATCATTGGAATATACAAGCCAAGTTCTATAATGAAAAATTCCAACTAGTATATGAAAGTGACAACATAGGAGACTCTCTATCATGAAGATCATGATGCTAATTTAAAGCACAAGTGTGGAAAAAGAGATAGTAGCATTGTCCCTTCTCTCTTTTTCTCTCATTTTATTTTTTTCTTTTCTTTTTCTTTTTTTTCTTTTTCTTTTTTTCCTTTGGCCTTTTTTTGGCCTTTCTATTTTTTTCTTTCACTTTTTTTTCTTTTTGTAAAGTCCGAAGTCTCATCCCGACTTGTGGGGGAATCATAGTCTTCATCATCCTTTCCTCACTAGGACAATGCTCTAACTAATGAAGATCATCACACTTTTATGGATTTACAACTCAAGAATTACAACTCAAAGTTAGAAGAAGATATGACTCTATATGAATGCCTCCGGCGGTGTACCAGGATATGCAATGAATCAAGAGCGACATGCATGAAAATTTTGAAGGTGGCCTTGCCACAAATACAATGTCAACTACATGATCATGCAAGAGCAATATGACAAAAGTAATGCGTGTCATATGAACGGAACGGTGGAAAGTTGCATGGAAATATATCTCGGAATGGGTATGGAAATGCCATAATAGGTAGGTATGGTGGCTGTTTTGAGGAAGGTATATGGTGGGTGTATGGTACCGGCGAAAGTTGTGCGGCACAAGAGAGACTAGCAATGGTGGAACGATGAAGGTGCGTATAATCCATGGACTTAACATTAGTCAAAAGAACTCATATACTTATTGCAAAAATCTAGAAGTCATCAAAAACAAAGCACTACACGGATGCTCCTAGGAGGATAGATTGGTAGGAAAATTCCATCGCTCGTCCCCGACCGCCACTCATAAGGAAGACAATCAATAAATAAAATTGTGCTCCAACTTCATCACAAAGCGGTTCACCATACGTGCATGCTACGGGAATCACAAACCTCAACACAAGTATTTTTCCTAATCACCTCAACTAGAATGACTTTAATATCACTACCTCCATATCTCAAAACAATTATCAAGTATCAAATTGATCAAGGAATCCAATTCACTTTCTATGTTAGTTTTTATTATACCCAACTTGGATGCTCACCATTCTAGGACCAATTTTATAAGCATAGCAAATACTATGATGTTCTAAAAGACTCTCAAAATAATATAAGTGAAGCATGAGAGACTAGCAATTTCTACAAAAATTAATCCACCGCCGTGCTCTAAAAGATATAAGTGAAGCACTAGAGCAAAAACTATCAAGCTCAAAAGATATAAGTGAAGCACATAGAGTATTCTAGCAAATTCTAATCAAGTGGGCTTCTCCCAAAAGGTGTGTACATTTTTTTGGACGAATACTATTTTTAGGCAAAGACGGAAACCAAACTTTAGCACTATCTCTAAGTGAAAACGGAAATAACTTCAATTTAACAATATCATTATCCGTATCTTTCTTCTTTTGCATATCACACAAATCAACAAAGTTGTTTAGATGAGTAGCGACATCTTCACTAGGAAGGCCGGCGAATTGATCTTTCATAACAAGATTCAGCAAAGCAGTATTGATTTCACAAGACTCAACATCATTAAGAGGAGCAATCGGAGTACTAAGGAAATCATTATTATTGGTATTGGAGAAACCACACAATTTGGTATTATCTTGCGCCATGGCAACAAGTAATCCAACACACAAACAAATAGAAAAAGGCAAGCAAAAGAGAGAGAGGAGGAGATTGGGAAAGAGAGGGCGAATAAAACGGCAAGGGTGAAGTGGGGGAGAGGAAAACGAGAGGCAAATGGCAAATAATGTAAATGCGAGGGAGATGAGTTTGTGATGGGTACTTGGTATGTCTTGACTTGAGCGAAGACCTCCCCGGCAACGGCGCCAGAAATCCTTCTTGCTACGTCTTGAGCTTGCGTTGGTTTTCCTTGAAGAGGAAAGGGTGATGCAACAATAGTAGCGTAAGTATTTCCCTCAGTTTTTGAGAACCAAGGTATCAATCCAGTAGGAGGCTCCTCAAAAGTCCCACGCACCTACACAAACAAACAAAGAACTCGCAACCAATGCAATAAAGGGGTTGTCAATCCCTTCACGGCCACTTGCGAAAGTGAGATCTAATAGAGATAGTATGATAAGATAAATATATTTTTGGTATTTTATAAGATAGATGCAAAAAGTAAAGATGCAAATAAAAGTAGATTGAAAGCAAATATGATAAAAGATAGACCCGGGGGCCATAGGTTTCACTAGAGGCTTCTCTCAGGATAGCATAAGTATTACGGTGGGTGAACAAATTACTGTCGAGAAATTGATAGAAAAGCGAATAATTATGAGATTATCTAGGCATGATCATGTATATAGGCATCACGTCCGCAACAAGTAGACCGACTCCTGCCTGCATCTACTACTATTACTCCGCACATCGACCGACTCCTACCCGCATCTAGAGTATGAAGTTCATAAAGAACAGAGTAACGCATTAAGCAAGATGACATGATGTAGAGGGATAAACTCATGCAATATGATATAAACCCCATCTTTTTATCCTCGATGGTAACAATACAATACGTGCCTTGCAACCCTTTCTGTCACTGGGTAAGGACACCGCAAGATTGAACCCAAAGCTAAGCACTTCTCCCATGGCAAGAAAGATCAATCTAGTAGGCCAAACCAAACTGATAATTCGAAGAGACTTGCAAATATAACTCAATCATACATAGAACAATTCAGAGGAGAGTCAAATATTTCTCATAGATAAACTTGATCATAAACCCACAATTCATCGGATCTCGACAAACACACGGCAAAAAGAGTTTACATCGAATAGATCTCCACAAGAAAGGGGGAGAACATTGTATTTAGATCCAGAAAGAGAGAAGAAGCCATCTAGCTAATATCTATGGACCCGAAGGTCTGTGGTAAAATACTCACAACTCATTGGAGGGACTATGGTGTTGATGTAGAAGCCCTCCATGGTCGATTCCCCCTCCAGCGGAGCACCAGCGAAGGCTCCAAGATGGGATCTCGCGGATACAGAAGGTTACAGTGGTGGAAATTGTGTTTTGTTGGCTCTCTGGATGTTTTCAGGGTACGTAGGCTTATATAGGAGGAAGAAGTACGTTAGTGGCTGCCCGAGGGGCCCACGAGACAGGGGGGCGCGCCCTATAGGGGTGGGGAGCGCCCTACCCTCTCGTGGCCACCTCGACGGCTTCTTGACTTGCACTCCAAGTCCTCTGGATCACGTTCGTTCCAAAAATCACGCTCCCGAAGGTTTCATTCCGTTTGGACTCCGTTTGATATTCCTTTTCTTCGAAATACTAAAATAGGCAAAAAATAGCAATATGGGCTGGGCCTTCGGTTAATAGGTTAGTCCCAAAAATGATATAAATGTGTAAAATAAAGCCCATAAACATCCAAAAGGGGTAATATAATAGCATGGAACAATAAAAATTTATAGATACGTTGAAGACGTATCAGTGATCACGTGAGAAAAAATACTAAAAACATTTCTTTCAGTGCAGTGCGTAGATGCAGTTTTGAACACTACACTTGTCATCGTAATTTGGAAAAATTACGAAAAAATTGGGCTATGTTGTGATTACCGTTTACTAATAGGAAAGAAGTTTCACCTCGATGAGTAGCTTCTCCATGCACGGAAAGCATGTAAGAAATCCAACAACTTGATCCAGATTGGGGACAATAGATTTTATTGCCAAGATCTTCACTGTGCGCATAGACTGGGTCAAGCTTGTGGGAATCATTTTCTAGAAGATGGTCGTAAATACATCAAGAAGAAATTTAAAAATGTGAATTTCAAGAAGACGGAGAAGAAGATGAATGTTGTATCTGAACGATTACGGATCCAATAAAGAGTTCGGAGAATTTGGCAGACGAGTACACCAACGCTGTCAATTTCGGCGCGTCAATGACCCTGATTTTTGTTGGACCTTCTAGATCCGATACAAGAAATCTCTCAAGGAAAGGCGCATTCTCAATGACCATAATGTGGAACAACTAGAGTGATCTCTTACCAATTGATGTCTTATTGCGGGGCCAGCAAGACATATAAATCCATCGGAGATTCGTTGAGGCGATGTGGAGGCTAATGAACCCGTGAATCTGCTCAAGACGAAGGTACTCGAGCGCAGTACAGCTGCGGAGCAGGTGCTCCATAGCATTCTTCGAGATGACAACGTCAAGGAGGTCGAGATGCTTGAGTTGAGGGAGAAGAAGGGCGGGCGCGACATTAATCTGGGGAAGATAGCAGGAGCTGAAGCTGGCGCAGCGCAGCGTTGGCATGAGGCGGAGCGCGGGCGGTGACAGAGAGCGACATCGTCCAGCTTCAAAGCTGAGCTCCTCGAGCTGATCTAGGGCGGGGGATAAGAACCACTCGTCAAACTTGGCTTGGACCTTGCAGTTGGTACTGAACATGCGGATGTCAAGGCATCTGGCTGGCCCATGGTGCGATGAAAGGATCTTGGAGACTGCGGCCATGCGTTTGCAATCCCCGTCACAGAGGCAGCTGTCGACGGTGAGGTTGAGGGGGACGTAGAGCTAGAGGGGGCGCCACCGCCGGGAGAGCAGGGAGGTCCACACGGCAGATTTGGTGGGGAGGAGGCCGATGATGACGAGCATCATGTCGTCGGGGAGGCTGCTGATTGAGTCCAGGCTCGCCGGATGCAGTTTTGGCTGGAGCCGCCTCTGCTTGTTGGCTGCCTCGCCGTCCATCTCAACCGGCGGTGACGCCGGTGTACACGTGTATTGGTGTGTGTTGTGTGCTGGGTGTGCGCGAGTGCGTCCTTCTGTGCATACCGCCGCGCAGTGGTGAATTGTGCGTGAGTGCGTCCTTCACGCGGAAGAAGTGTGTCCTCAATGCGCCCTCAATTTAGTAGCATGTGGGGTGCTACCCCAAGTGGTTTCAACTTTGTTTACTTAACCGCGTGTCAGATGGGCTTCTAGTTTACTTATTTTCACCCACTGCCACTTGGGCCAGCACACGAAGATAGAGAACACGAGCTGACAAGGCAGCATGTGGACTGGTTGACCGGTCAACTAAACAATATACGAAGCTATACTCTCACATAGTGAGCGTATAATTCGTCGGTATAGAGAGTTCGAGTGAGAGGGGAGGCCCGTGAGAGATAGCGGAGAGAGAGACAGAAAGAGCTACTCCCTCCGTTCGATAATGTAGTTCCAACATTTTTTTTAAAGTCAAACTTTTGAAACTTTGACCAAGTTTATAAAGAAATTACTTATATCTACAATACCAAAGATAAATGATAGTATAAAGTAATTACATGTTGTGATGAATCTAATGATCGTTCCAGATGTAAATGTTTTTCTCCACATATACCTGGTCAAACTTTTCTGAGGTTTGACTTTTCAAAACATCCATATGCTTATGGACGTGAGAGAGTCCCTAACTAGGGAGAGAGAGAGAGAGAGAGAGAGAGAGAAATAGAAAGAGTGAGTGAAAAAAGTGTGTGTGCGTGTGTGAAAGAGACATGTACAACACACGATAAAAGTAGAGAAAAGCGTGTGTGTCTTATGCAAACATATCACACATGCATCTTCAACAACGGAATCAAGGTGAGGAGATAGTGTGTGGTTGTTTGCAACCGAGAGAGAAAGATCCCTAGCACGTGGCCAAGAGGGGTTTGACAAACAAGGGAGAGAGGTTGAGAGAGACGTACGGAGAAAATGCAGACATGGGGAGGAGAGAGTGTATGTTTGTCATAGAGAGATCCCCTGGAGATCGTGATGGGACTACATGGGTGGGAGATCAAGGGACAAGGTGTGTGCGCGATAGAAGATACCCCGAGAGATATCAGATAGACATAGGTATGGAAGGAGACAATACGTGTGTTCCTGATGGCTAGTGAGAGATAATCATACTTAGGGGGAGTGCTTGCGCCTATGATGGAGTGAGGGATTATGGTACTTAGGCGGGTGCGTGTCACATAGAGAGAGAACAAGGGCGGAGAGTGTTGGGTGGGTCTATATGTATAGTGCAAGCGAGACATGTGTATGTGTGAACCAAGGAGATATAAAGTTTGAGAGAGATAGAGGAGCCCTGATAAGGCTGAGTGGTGTGTCAGATAACTGAGAGGGGGAAAGAGATATTCCATCCGCTCAATAACGCAGTGCATGTAAATTTTTTAGAAGTCAAACTTCGGAAACTTTGATCAGGTTTACGCAAATGTTATTTATATCTACAATACCAAAGATACATCATACGAAACAACATATCATGGTGAATCTAATGGTATATGTTTGCCATTCTAGATGTAAATGTTTTTCTCCACATACATGGTCAAACTTTTTGATGTTTGACTTTTCAATAAATCTATATGCTATGGACTGAAGAGAGTGCCTCTAAGTCGAGAGAGATCAAGTGCATGTGAAGGAGAATGAGTGAGTGTGCAAAAAGAGTATGTGTGTGAAAGAGAAAGTGACAACAAACGATAAATTAGAGAGAGATAGAGTGTATTTTTTCGTTTCTTATGCAAATATATCACGCATGCATCTCTGAGATAGATAAGCGAGGCGAGGAGATACACGAAGATAGCTAGTGTGTGATTGTTTGCAACGGAGAGAGACACCCTATAGCACATGTCCAATAGAGGTCTGGCCAAAAAGGAACAAAGGTCGAGAGGGACACATGGAGAACATGGACGCATGGGGAGGGAGAGAGGGTGTGTTTGTGGTAGAGAGATCCCCTCGAGATCGTGTGGGGACTATATGGGTGGGAGATCGAGGGAGGTGCGTGCGCAATAGAAAGATGCCTCGAGAGAAATCGAGATAGACCATGCACATGTTTGTGATGGAGACTAATATTAGCTAGTCATATACATATAGGGGGGGACTGTGTGTGCCTACAATTGAGTGAGAGACCATCATACTTGGCTAGCTAGGCATGAGATTGTGTGTGTGTGTGCGTGTGAGATGGAGAGTGAACGAGGGAGGGAGATAGAGTTCTAGATGGGTCTATCGAGTGCGAGTGAGATATGCATGTGTATGTGTGACCCAGGTAGATGGAGAGTTTGAGAGAGAGAGGGAAGAGCTCCGAGACGACAGAGTGGTGCGTGAGAGAGTTACGGGCAACGAGCCAAGGAATTTGTGTGCATATGATGAGTGCACCCAAAATACCTAGCTTGGACTAGAGAATCATACATAGTGTGCGAGAGAGATCTATAGATGGAGTATATATGCATGTGAACTACAAAGACCCCCCCCCCACACACAAGGAGATAGAGAGAGATGGAGAGAGAGATGGAGAGAGAGGGATAGGGACCAACAAGGTTTGTGTGTTGGATGCGTGCGACAGAATTGAAGATTGTCGGAGAGAGAGAGAGAGAGAGAGAGAGAGAGAGAGAGAGAGAGAGAGAGAGAGAGAGAGAGAGAGAGAGCAGGAGTCCGGGAGAGGGGGAGGTCGCGTTTTATGCATCAAAGACCGATATAAACCATGTTTCGATATAAACTTGCATTCAAATATTTAAATAGGAGAACATGTTGTCTGCAATCCACACATGAACAGAGATATGCGTATATCAAACAAGTTCACTAATTTGACTTTCAACATGTTCATGGAGTACTATAATACTGTACAACATGCTACTCGATTGAGGTGTTCAATTTTGGATTTAGTTCACTATTTTGACCTGGTGAACAAGCTATTTCATTGAATCGAGATATTTCATTTTGGGTTTGATTCCCGTTTTTGAGTGGGTCAACTATTTTTCATATAGTAAATCGCTAGCAATGAGCATGTAAAAACACATTACTTCCAAGCATCATCTCTCCATCTAAAAAAGAAGTGTGAAGCTAATATTTCAAAATTTGATTCGTTTCGACTTGGTAAGGTAAACGTGGATGCTCATTCTCCCAAAATTTGAATGAACCGTTAAACACCCTCTGCTCGGTGGAATTCGCCCGAGCAAATAAATGGGAGACGCGAAATTACCGGCCTATGTGGTACATGCATCAATTGACCCGTTGTACATCGAGGGTAGGTTCGTAACTTCATCCAAGCGCGCCTTCTCCTCAAATGAAATGACATGTGCCGAATAATTCATAAACCATGGTCGGCAAAACACCCTCTCCTCGCATGAAATAGCTCGCGCCCACTATTTCAAAACACGCTCCTCACCAGAAATCACTCGCACCCACTATGTTTCAAAACATGCCCTCCTTGCCCGAAATCGCTCCCGCACACTATTTGGGGAGAAGCAAAGTTAGTCTACTATTCTCGACCCTTAGTACACAGACCCAAGCCGAGAAGCCTAAAGGCAAGGGTAGAACTGTAACTCTCCCCCACATTTCAGACAAATGTGTCGGTAAGACTTGGTTCCACTCCCTCCCAATTCCCTCCCCATTCATACCTCTTGGGCTCCAAATCACCTTCTCCCCGGAATCTCCCTTCTCCCGAGCTGCGAAACCTTAGCCCCTCCTCCATGGTGCCCCACATAGCACAAATTTCACAGACGCCCTCCTCCCTAATGCCGGAGACGCTATCAATTTTTCATCATGCACTGGGTCGTGTGCCTCTTACTCCGTGCTGCTGGAGCTGCCTCGACGATGGCCGCATGAACCGTACCGGAGCTGATTCACCCCCGCCATTGTTCACGGCGCCGGAGCGGCTCCAACTTCGGATCCGTCCAGAGTCCCAGCGCTGCTTCCCCATAGCCGTCGACCGTCGCGACATCTCTGCTTCCCTGCCGCCGGTCGCCACCGCAACCGCACTGGCCTCACCGATTCGGCAGCTGGAGCTGCCTACTTCGCTGTGCCACCAGATAGGTCGCACCTCATCTCAAATCACTTTATTTAGGCGTCAGTTGTCTGAATTTTTATTTTGGGCCAATTGATTCTGATACGTCTCCAACGTATCTATAATTTTTGATTGTTCCATGCTATTATATTACCCCTTCTGGATGTTTATGGGCTTTATTTTACACATTTATATCATTTTTGGGACTAACCTACTAACCGGAGGCCTAGCCCATATTGCTTTTTTTGCCTATTTCAGTATTTCGAAGAAAAGGAATATCAAACGGAGTCCAAACGGAATGAAACCTTCGGGAGCGTGATTTTTGGAACAAACGTGATCCGAAGAGCTTGGAGTGCAAGTCAAGAAGCTCCCGAGGGCCCCACGAGATAGGGGGCCGCGCCCCCCCAGTAGGGCGCGCCCCCTGTCTCGTGGGCCCCTCGGGCAGCCACCGACGTACTTCTTCCTCCTATATATACCTACGTATCCTGGATGTGTTTCGTCCTCGAGTAGGTAAATGATAAAAAAAGAATTTTTGATGCGGAGTGATACTTTGGCATAATTTCAATGTAAGTCTTCTTAATTGTGGTATGAACGTTCAGATCCAAATGAATACAAAATAAAAGTTCATATTGACATAAGAAATAGTAATACTTCAAGCATACTAGTCAAAGTAATCATGTCTTCTCAAAATAACATGGCTAAAGAAAGTTATCCCTACAAAATCATATACTCTGGCTATGCTCTATCTTCATCACACAAAGTATTTAATCATGCACAACCCCGATGACAAGCCAAGCAATTGTTTCATACTTTAATAATCTCAAACTTTTTCAACTTTCACGCAATACATGAGCGTGAGCCATGGACATAGCACTATATGTGGAATAGAAGGGTGGTTGTGGAGAAGACACAAAGGAGAAGATAGTCTCACATCAACTAGGCGTATCAACGGGCTATGGAGATGCCCATTAATAGATATCAATGTGAGTGAGTAGGGATTGCCAAAGTATCACTCCGCATCAAAAATTCTTTTTTTATCATTTACCTACTCGAGGACGAAACACATCCAGGATACGTAGGTATATATAGGAGGAAGGAGTACGTCGCTGGAGCAACAGGGGGGCCACGAGGCAGGGGGCGCGCCCTATGGGGGGCGCCCCCCACCCTCGTGACCGCCTCTGTTACTTCTTGGAGTAGGGTCCAAGTCTCCTGGATCACGTTCGATGAGAAAATCACATTCCCAAAGGTTTCATTCCGTTTGGACTCCGTTTGATATTTCGTTTCTTCGAAACACTGAAATAGGCAAAAAACAGCAATTCTGGGCTGGGCCTCCGGTTAATAGGTTAGTCCCAAAAATAATATAAAAGTGGAAAATAAAGCCCATTATAGCCCAAAACAGTAGATAAAGCAGCATGGAGCAATCAAAAATTATAGATACGTTGGATACGTATCAGGCATCCCCAAGCTTAATTCCTGCTCGTCCTCGAGTAGGTAAATGATAAAAAAAGAATTTTTGATGCGGAGTGATACTTTGGCATAATTTCAATGTAAGTCTTCTTAATTGTGGTATGAATATTCAGAACCGAAAGATTCAAGACAAAAGTTCATATTGACATAAAAATAGTAATACTTCAAGCATACTAATCAAAGCAATCATGTCTTCTCAAAATAACATGGCCAAAGAAAGTTATCCCTACAAAATCATATAGTCTGGATATGCTCCATCTTCGCCACACAAAATATTTAAATCATGCACAACCCCGATGACAAGCCAAGCAATTGTTTCATACTTATGACATTCTCAAAACTTTTTCAATCTTCACACAATACATGAGCGTGAGCCATGGATATAGCACTATATGTGGAATAGAATGGTGGTTGTGGAGAAGACAAAAAGAGGGAAGATAGTCTCACATCAACTAGGCGTATCAACGGGCTATGGAGATGCCCATCAATAGATATCAATGTGAGTGAGTAGGGATTGCCATGCAACGGATGCACTAGAGCTATAAGTATATGAAAGCTCTACAAAAGAAACTAAGTGGGTGTGCATCCAATTCGCTTGCTCACGAAGACCTAGGGCATTTTGAGGAAGCCCATCATTGGAATATACAAGCCAAGTTCTATAATGAAAAATTCCCACTAGTATATGAAAGTGACAAAATGAGAGACTCTCTATCATGAAGATCTTGGTGCTACTTTGAAGCACAAGTGTGGTAAAAGGATAGTAACATTGTCCCTTCTCTCTTTTTCTCTCATTTTTTTATTTGGGCCTTTCTTTTTTTTATGGCCTCTCTTTTTTTCGTCCGGTGTCTCATCCCGACTTGTGGGGGAATCATAGTCTCCATCATCCTTTCCTCACTTGGGACAATGCTCTAATAATGATAATCATCACACTTTTATTTTTCTTACAACTCAACAATTACAACTCAATACTTAGAACAAAGTATGACTCTATATGAATTCCTCCGGCGGTGTACCGGGATATGCAATGAATCATGAGTGACATGTATGAAAGAATTATGAACGGTGGCTTTGCCACAAATACAATGTCAACTACATGATCATGCTAGCAATATGACAATGATGGAGCGTGTCATAATAAATGGAATGGTGGAAAGTTGCATGGCAATATATCTCGGAATGTCTATGGAAATGCCATGATAGGTAGGTATGGTGGCTGTTTTGAGGAAGGTATATGGTGGGTGTATGATACCGGCGAAAAGTGTGCGGTATTAGAGAGGCTAGCAAAGGTGGAAGGATGGGGAAAAGTGCGTATAATCCATGGACTCAACATTAGTCATAAAGAACTCATATACTTGTTGCAAAAATCTAGAAGTTATCAAAGCAAAGTATTACACGCATGCTCCTAGGGGGATAGATTGGTACGAAAAGACCATCGCTTGTCCCCGACCGCCACTCATAAGGAAGACAATCAATAAATAAATCATGCTCCGAGTTCATCACATAATGTTTCACCATACGTGCATGCTACGGGAATCACAAACTTCAACACAAGTATTCTTTAAATTCACAACTACTCAACTAGCATGACCCTAATATCACCATCTTCATATCTCAAAACAATTATCAAGCATCAAACTTTTCTTAGTATCCAACGCACTCAAAAGAAAGTTTCACATATCTTGAATACCAAGTATATTATCATTAAGCGAATTACCAAGCTATTAACGACTCTCAAAATAATCTAAGTGAAGCATGAGAGATCAATAGTTTCTTTAAAACAAATCCACCACCGTTCTCTAAAAGATCTAAGTGAAGCACTAGAGCAAAAATTATCACGCTCAAAAGATATAAGTGAAGCACTATGAGCAAAACTATCAAGCTCAAAAGATATAAGTGAAGCACATAGAGTATTCTAACAAATTCCAATTCATGTATGGCTCTCTCAAAAGTTGTGTACAGCAAGGATGATTGTGGTAAACTAACAAGCAAAGACGCAAATGATACAAGACGCTCCAAGCAAAACACATATCATGTGGTGAATAAAAATATAGCTCCAAGTAAATTACCGATGGAAGTGGACGAAAGAGGGGATGCCTTCCGGGGCATCCCCAAGCTTTGACTTTTTGGTGTCCTTGTGTTATCTTGGTGGTTACATGGGCATCCCCAAGCTTAGGCTCTTGCCACTCCTTGTTCCATAATCCATCAAAAGAATTCACCCAAAACTTGAAAACTTCACAACACAAAACTCAATAGAAATCTCGTGAGCTCCGTTAGAGAAAGAAAACAAAGAACTACTTTAAGGTACTATAATGAACTCATTCTTCATTCATATTGGTGTTAAACCTACTGTATTCCAACTTCTCTATGGATTATAAACTAGTTTACTAGCCATAGATTCATCAAAATAAGCAAACAACACATGCAAAACAGAATCTGTCAAAAACAGAACAGTCTGTAGTAATCTGTAACTAACACAAACTTCTGGAACTCTAATAATTCTACCAAAATAGGAAGTGCTGGACAATTTTTTTATTGAACATCATAAAAACTAATCAACGCAAAAGCACGTTCTTGTGATTTAACAAAATTATATTCGTGCGTGTAATGTTTCTGTTTTTCAGCAGAATCAAATCAACTATCATCGTAAGTTATCCTATAGGTTCTACTTGGCACAAACACTAATTAAAAGATAAAACCACATCCAAACAGAGGCTAGATGGATTACTTATTCCTAAACAGAAGCAAAAACAAAAAACAAAAATAAAATTGGGTTGCCTCCCAACAAGCGCTATCGTTTAACGCCCCTAGCTAGGCATAAAAGCAAGGATAGATCTAGGTAGTGCCGTAGTAATAAGATAGACCGGTGAAACTCATTTCATATTCTCTATGTTCGGTAGCAAGTTTTCTTTGAGGCAAGCAAAAGTAATCAAAAGGGCTAAATTTAATAGGGCAAAAATCCCCAAGATCAATTTTAGGAGGTATAGGTTCCTCTTTTGGCCCTTCATAATGCACAACCAATTCATCATTATAAGCGTTCTTTTGAAAGAACCTTGTGAGTATATACTCAAGAGAGTATCCTAACTCATTGTTTCGAATAGCCAAATCATCATTAAGTTCAAAGATTCTATCAATCAAAATGTTGGTTGGCACCTTTTTTCTAAGGTTTTCATTGAAAGCAACATAGTTAAGAGATTGAAAACACATAATTTCTTCTTGATCAAAGAGGATAGATTCTATGGGAGGACGGCCGGCGTCCACCCTATAATGCGCAAAGATTTCTTTGGCCTCTTTTATTATAAATCTGAATTCATGAGCCAAAAAGATAGTAGCGGCACGCTTAACATAGGAGTGTTCGATATTAGAAAATTCTAGGAAAATCCTCTGTATAGAAGGGTGCATATGCATAAATTGCCTTTCAAGTTCAACGATAAGCATAGCAATGGCGTCCGCAAGACTACTAGTTCTATGAAGAATAGAACTGCCCATAGAGGGCAAAGCACCGGCACAAGTAAAGAAATCTTGAATAACTCCTTTTCCAATAATATTACCACTACCGATTCGAAATCTTTTTGTATGATAGGTAGGGGATTCTTCAGCATGAGCTTCAGAATTTTCCATGATATTATTATCGCCCATGTCGGCAATAATTTCCCCAATTTCAGACATAACGACAAGCAAGCAAACTAACACACGAGCAAACAAACGGACTAGAAAGAGGCAACGAGAAAAAGAGGAGGAGATTGGGAAAGAGAGGGCGAATAAAACGGCAAGGGTGAAGTGGGGGAGAGGAAAATGAGAGGCAAATGGCAAATAATGCAATGCGAGAGATAGGGATTGTGATGGGTACTTGGTATGGTTGACTTGCTTGCGTGAGCCTCCCTGGCAACGGCGCCAGAAATTCTTCTTGCTACCTCTTGAGCATTGCGTTGGATTTCCCCGAAGAGGAGAGGATGATGCAGCAAAGTAGTGTAAGTATTTCCCTCAGTTTTTGAGAACCAAGGTATCAATCCAGTAGGAGACCACGCACAAGTCCCTCGTACCTACACAAAATGATAGCTCCTTGCAACCAACACGATTAGGGGTTGTCAATCCCTTCATGGTCACTTACGAGAGTGAGATCTGATAGAGAAGATAAATAATATTTTTGGTATTTTTGATAGATAGATGCAAAGTGAAAAGTAAATGGCAAAGTAAAAAACAAAGCAAGTAATGGAGATTGATATGATGAGAATAGACCCGGGGGCCATAGGTTTCACTAGTGGCTTCTCTCAAGAGCATAGATATTCTACGGTGGGTGAACAAATTACTGTTGAGCAATTGACAGAATTGAGCATAGTTATGAGTATATCTAGGTATGATCATGTATATAGGCATCACGTCCGAGACAAGTAGATCGAAACGATTCTGCATCTACTACTATTACTCCACTCATCGACCGCTATCCAGCATGCATCTAGAGTATTAAGTTAAAAACAGAGTAACACCTTAAGCAAGATGACATGATGTAGAGGGATAAATTCATGCAATATGATAAAAACCCCATCTTGTTATCCTCGATGGCAATAATACAATACGTGCCTTGCTGCCCCTTCTGTCACTGGGAAAGGACACTGCAAGATTGAACCCAAAGCTAAGCACTTCTCCCATTGCAAGAACTACCAATCTAGTTGGCCAAACCAAAAGGATAATTCGAAGAGACTTGCAAAGATAACTCAATCATACATAAAAGAATTCAGAGAAGATTCAAATATTGTTCATAGATAAGTTGGATCATAAACCCACAATTCATCTGTCTCAACAAACACACCGCAAAAAAAGATTACATCGAATAGATCTCCTCGAGAGAGGGGGAGAACATTGTATTGAGATCCAAAAAGAGAGAAGAAGCCATCTAGCTACTAGCTATGGACCCGAAGGTCTGAAGTAAACTACTCACACTTCATCGGAGGGGCTATGGTGTTGATGTAGAAGCCCTCCATGGTGGATGCCCCCTCCGGCGGAGCTCCGGAACTGGCCCCAAGATGGGATCTCATGGATACAGAAGGTTGCGGCGGTGGAATTAGGTTTTTGGCTCCTATTCTGATCGTTTGGGGATACGTAGGTATATATAGGAGGAAGGAGTACGTCGGTGGATCAACAGGGGGCCATGAGGCAGGGGGCGCGCCCTAGGGGGGGCGCCCCCACCCTCGTGACCGCCTCTATTACTTCATGGAGTAGGGTCCAAGTCTCCTGGATCACGTTCGGTGAGAAAATCACGTTCCCGAAGGTTTCATTCCGTTTGGAGTCCGTTTGATATTCCGATTCTTCGAAACACTGAAATAGGCAAAAAACAGCAATTCTGGGTTGGGCCTCCGGTTAATAGGTTAGTCCCAAAAATAATATAAAAGTGGAAAATAAAGCCCAATATAGTCCAAAATAGTAGATAAAGTAGCATGGAGCAATCAAAAATTGTAGATATGTTGGAGATGTATCAGTCGGCACTCTGCCGGAGGGGGAAGCAACCATGGAGGGCCTCTACATCAACATCCTTGCCCCTCCAATGAGTTGTGAGTAGTTTACCACAGACCTGCAGGTCCATAGTTATTATCTAGATGGCTTATTCTCTCTTTATGGATCTCAATACAATGTTCTCCCCCTCCCTTATGGAGATCTATTCGATGTAAACTCTTTTTGCGGTGTGTTTGTCGAGATCCGATGAATTGTGGGTTTATGATCAAGTTTATCTATGAATAATATTTGAATATTCTCTGAATTCTTTTATGTATGATTGAGTTATCTTTGCAAGTCTCTTCAAATTATCAGTTTGGTTTGGCCTACTAGATTGATCTTTCTTGCCATGGGAGAAGTGCTTAGCTTTGGGTTCAATCTTGCGGTGTTCTTACCTAGTGACAGAAAGGGTTGCAAGACACGTATTGTATTGTTGCCATCGAGGATAACAAGATGGGGTTTATATTATATTGCATGTGTTTAGCCCTCTACATCATGTCATCTTGCTTAATGCGTTACTCTGTTCTTATGAACTTAATACTCTAGATGCAGGGAGGAGTCGGTCGATGTGTGGAGTAATAGTAGTAGATGCAGGCAGGAGTCGGTCTACTTGTTATGGACGTGATGCCTATATACATCATCATGCCTAGATAATCTCAGAACTATGCGCTTTTCTATCAATTGCTCGACAGTAATTTGTTCACCCACCGTAATACTTATGCTATCTTGAGAGAAGCCTCCAGTGAAACCTATGGCCCCCGGGTCTATCTCTTATCATATTTGCTTTCAATCTACTTTTATTTGCATCTTTACTTTTTGCATCTATATTACAAAATACCAAAAATATATTTATCTTATCATACTATCTTTATTAGATCTCACTTTCGCAAGTGGTCGTGAAGGGATTGACAACCCCTTTATTGTGTTGGTTGCGAGTTCTCAGTTTGTTTGTGTAGGTGCGTGGGACTTCTAAGGAGCCTCCTACTGGATTGATACCTTGGTTCTCAAAACTGAGGGAAATACTTACGCTACACTTTGCTGCATCACCATCTCCTCTTCGAGGAAAACCAATGCAAGCTCAAGACGTAGCAGATTCCCAATGGGAATCAGCACGCCTTGAGGCAGCGGAGCTCCTAGGCTGCCAGTTGGCTGGTGTCTAACATAAGGGTGCGGGGGCGCAAGTTCGCCGTGGAAGCAGCGCTTAGATGGCTATCTTAGAGTTGCATGGGTTGAAGGTATTGCCGCCCCCGGATCTGGATGACGACGAGTCTTTGTGGATTGGCCCGGGGGCGGCGCAACCACGGTAGTGCGGTGGGGAGGGGAGCATGGTTTTAGTCGGGGCCACGGACGGCGGAGGCAGGATGCTGAAGGAAATATGCCCTAGAGGCAATAATAAAATTATTATTTATTTCCTTATATCATGATAAATGTTTATTATTCATGCTAGAATTGTATTAACCGGAAACATAATACATGTGTGAATATATAGACAAACAGAGTGTCACTAGTATGCCTCTACTTGACTAGCTTGTTAATCAAAGATGGTTATGTTTCCTAACCATGAACAAAGAGTTGTTATTTGATTAACGAGATCACATCATTAGTTGAATGATCTGATTGACATGACCCATTCCGTTAGCTTAGCACCCGATCGTTTAGTATGTTGCTATTACTTTCTTCATGACTTATACATGTTCCTATGACTATGAGATTATGCAACTCCCATTTATCGGAGGAACACTTTGTGTGCTACCAAACGTCACAACGTAACTGGGTGATTATAAAGGTGCTCTACAGGTGTCTCCAAAGGTACTTGTTGGGTTGGCGTATTTCAAGATTAGGATTTGTCACTCCGAATGTCAGAGAGGTATCTCTGGGCCCTCTCGGTAATGCACATCACTTAAGCCTTGCAAGCATTACAACTAATGAGTTAGTTGCGAGATGATGTATTACAGAATGAGTAAAGAGACTTGCCGGTAACGAGATTGAACTAGGTATTGGATACCGACGATCGAATGTCGGGCAAGTAACATACCGATGAAAAAGGGAACAACGTATGTTGTTATGCGGTCTGACCGATAAAGATCTTCGTAGAATATGTAGGAACCAATATGGGCATCCAGGTCCCCCTATTGGTTATTGACCGGAGACATGTCTCGGTCATGTCTACATTGTTCTCGAACCGTAAGGTCCGCACACTTAAAGTTACGATGACAGTTACTTTATGAGTTTATGTATTTTGATGTACCGAAGGTTGTTCGGAGTCCCGGATTTGATCACGGACATGACGAGGAGTCTCGAAATGGTCGAGACATAAAGATTGATATATTGGATGACTATATTCGGACACCGGAAGTGTTCCGGGTGTTTTCGGAGAAAAACCGGAGTACCGGAGGGTTACCGGAACCCCCCGGGAAGTAATGGGCCTTGATGGGCCCTAGTGGAAAGAGAGAGGGGCCGGCCAGGGCAAGAGGCGTGCCCCCTCCCCTTGAGTCCGAATAGGACAAGGAAGGGGGGGCGGCGCCCCCCTTGCCTTCCCCCTCTCCCACTCCTTCCTTCCCCTCCTTCTCGGAATAGGAAAGGGGAGGGGGGAAACCTACTTGGAGTAGGTTTCCCCCTCCTAGGGCACGCCTCCCCCTTGGCAGCCCCCTCCTCCTCTCCCCCTTTATATACAGGGAGGGGGGCACCCCATAGACACATAAGTTGATCATTGTGATCGTTACTTAGCCGTGTGCGGTGCCCCCCTCCACGGTATTACACCTCGGTCATATTGTAGCGGTGCTTAGGCGAAGCCCTGCGACCGTTGAACATCAAGATCGTCACCACGCCATCGTGCTGAGGGAACTCCTCCCCGAACCTCTGCTGGATCGGAGCCCGGGGTGCGTCATCGAGCTGTACGTGTGTCAAGAACTCAGAGGTGCCGGAGTAACGGTGCTTGGATCGGTTGGACCGGGAAGACGTACGACTACTTCCTCTACGTTGCGTCAACGCTTCCGCTTCGGTCTACGAGGGTACGTAGACAACACTCTCCCCTCTCGTTGCTATGCATCACCATGATCTTGCGTGTGCGTAGGAAATTTTTTGAAATTACTATGTTCCCCAACAGTGGCATCCGAGCCTAGGTTTTATGGTTTGATGTTATATGCACGAGTAGAACACAAGTGAGTTGTGGGCGATATAAGTCATACTGCTTACCAGCATGTCATACTTTGGTTCGGCGGTATTGTTGGATGAAGCGGCCCGGACATTACGTGTACGCTTACGCGAGACTGGTTTTACCGCCGTGCTTTGCACACAGGTGACTAGCGGGTGTCAGTTTCTCCAACTTTAGTTGAACCGAGTGTGGCTACGCCCGGTCCTTGCGAAGGTTAAAACAGCATCAACTTGACAAACTATCGTTGTGGTTTTGATTCCTAGGTGAGATTGGTTCTTGCTTAAGCCCGTAGCAGCCACGTAAAACTTGCAACAACAAAGTAGAGGACGTCTAACTTGTTTTTGCAGGGCATGTTGTGATGTGATATGGCCAAGACGTGATGCTATATTTTATTGTATGAGATGATCATGTTTTGTAACCGAAGTTATCGGCAACTGGCAGGAGCCATATGGTTGTCGCTTTATTGTATGAAATGCAAACGCCTTGTAATTGCTTTACTTTATCACTAAGCGGTAGCGATAGTCGTAGAAGCAATAGATGGCGTAAACGACAATGATGCTACGATGGAGATCAAGGTGTCGCGCCGGTGACGATGGTGATCATGATGGTGCTTCGGAGATGGAGATCACAAGCACAAGATGATGATGGCCATATCATATCACTTATATTGATTGCATGTGATGTTTATCCTTTATGCATCTTATCTTGCTTTGATTGACGGTAGCATTTTAAGATGATCTCTCACTAAAAATTATCAAGAAGTGTTCTCCCTGAGTATGCACCGTTGCCAAAGTTCGTCGTGCCCAGACACCACGTGATGATCGGGTGTGATAAGCTCTACGTCCATCTACAACGGGTGCAAGCCAGTTTTGCACATGCAGAATACTCAGGTTAAACTTGATGAGCCTAGCATATGCAGATATGGCCTCGGAAAACGGAGACCGAAAGGTCGAGCGTGAATCATATAGTAGATATGATCAACATAAGATGTTCACCATTGAAAACTACTCCATCTCACGTGATGATCGGTCATGGTTTAGTTGATTTGGATCACGTGATCACTTAGATGACTAGAGAGATGTCTGTCTGAGTGGGAGTTCTTAAGTAATATGATTAATTGAACTTAAATTTATCATGAACTTAGTACCTGATAGTATCTTGCTTGTCTATGTTGATTGTAGATAGATGGCCCGTGTTGTTGTTCCGTTGAATTTTAATGCGTTCCTTGAGAAAGCAAAGTTGAAAGATGATGGTAGCAACTACGCGGACTGGGTCCGTAACTTGAGGATTATCCTCATTGCTGCACAGAAAAGTTACATCCTAGAAGCACCGCTGGGTGCCAGGCCTGCTGCTGATGCAACTGACGACGTTAAGAACGTCTGGCAGAGCAAAGCTGATGACTACTCGATAGTTCAATGTGCCATGCTTTACGGCTTAGAACCGGGACTTCAACGACGTTTTGAACGTCATGGAGCATATGAGATGTTCCAGGAGTTGAAGTTAATATTCCAAAAGAATGCCCGGATTGAGAGATATGAAGTCTCCAATAAGTTCTATAGCTGCAAGATGGAGGAGAATAGTTCTGTCAGTGAGCATATACTCAAGCTGTCTGGGTATTGTAATCACTTGATTCAACTGGGAGTTACTCTTCCGGATGATAGCGTCATTGACAGAATTCTCCAATCACTTCCACCAAGCTACAAGAGCTTCGTGATGAACTATAATATGCAAGGGATGGATAAGACAATTCTCGAGCTCTTCGCAATGCTAAAGGCTGCGGAGGTAGAAATCAAGAAGGAGCATCAAGTGTTGATGGTCAACGAGACCACTAGTTTCAAGAAAAAGGGCAAAGGGAAGAAGAAGGGGAACTTCAAGAAGAACAACAAGCAAGTTGTTGCTCAAGAGAAGAAACCCAAGTCTGGACCTAAGCCTGAAACTGAGTGCTTCTACTGCAAGTAGACTGGTCACTGGAAGCGGAACTACCCCAAGTATTTGGCGGATAAGAAGGATGGCAAGGTGAACAAAGGTATATGTGATATACATGTTATTGATGTGTACCTTACTAGAGCTCGCAGTAGCACCTGGGTATTTGATACTGGTTCTGTTGCTAATATTTCCAACTCGAAACAGGGACTACGGATTAAGCGAACACTAGCAAAGGACGAGGTGACGATGCGCGTGGGAAATGGTTCCAAAGTCGATGTGATCGCGGTCGGCACGCTACCTCTACATCTACCTTCGGGATTAGTATTAGACCTAAATAATTGTTATTTGGTGCCAGCGTTGAGCATGAACATTATATCTGGATCTTGTTTGATGCGAGACGGTTATTCATTTAAATCAGAGAATAATGGTTGTTCTATTTATATGAGTAATATCTTTTATGTTCATGCACCCTTGAAGAGTGGTCTATTTTTATTGAATCTCGATAGTAGTGATACACATATTCATAGTGTTGAAGCCAAAAGATGCAGCGTTGATAATGATAGTGCAACTTATTTGTGGCACTGCCGTTTAGGTCATATCGGAGTAAAGCACATGAAGAAACTCCATACTGATGGACTTTTGGAACCACTTGATTATGAATCACTTGGTACTTGCGAACTGTGCCTCATGGGCAAGATGACCAAAACGCCGTTCTCCGGTACTATGGAGAGAGCAACAGATTTGTTGGAAATCATACATACAGATGTATGTGGTCCTATGAATGTTGAGGCTCGTGGCGGATATCGTTATTTTCTCACCTTCACAGATGATTTAAGCAGATATGGGTATATCTACTTGATGAAGCATAAGTCTGAAACATTTGAAAAGTTCAAAGAATTTCAGAGTGAAGTTGAAAATCATTGTAACAAGAAAATAAAGTTTCTACGATCTGATCGTGGAGGAGAATATTTGAGTTACGAGTTTGGTCTACACTTGAAACAATGCGGAATAGTTTCGCAACTCACGCCACCCGGAACACCACAGCGTAATGGTGTGTCTGAACGTCGTAATCGTACTTTACTTGATATGGTGCGATCTATGATGTCTCTTACTGATTTACCGCTATCATTTTGGGGTTATGCTTTAGAGACAGCCACATTCACATTAAATAGGGCACCATCAAAATCCGTTGAGACGACACCTTATGAACTATGGTTTGGCAAGAAACCAAAGTTGTCGTTTCTTAAAGTTTGGGGCTGCGATGCTTATGTGAAAAAGCTTCAACCTGATAAGCTCGAACCCAAATCGGAGAAATGTGTCTTCATAGGATACCCAAAGGAGACAGTTGGGTACACCTTCTATCATAGATCCGAAGGCAAGACATTCGTTGCTAAGAATGGATCCTTTCTAGAGAAGGAGTTTCTCTCAAAAGAAGTGAGTGGGAGAAAAGTAGAACTTGATGAGGTAACTGTACCTACTCCCTTGTTGGAAAATAATACATCACAGGAACTGGTTTCTGTGACGTCAAAACCAACTAGTGAGGAATTTGATGATGATGATCATAGAACTTCAGATCAAGTTAATACAGAACCTTGTAGGTCAAACAGAGTAAGATCCGCACCAGAGTGGTACGGTAATCCTATTCTAGAAGTCATGCTGCTAGATCATGATGAACCTATGAACTATGAAGAAGCGATGGTGAGCCCAGATTCCGGAAAATGGCTTGAAGCCATGAAATCTGAGATGGGATCCATGTATGAGAACAAAGTATGGACTTTGGTTGACTTACCCGATGGTCGGCAAGCAATTGAGAATAAATGGATCTTCAAGAAGAAGACTGACGCTGACGGTAATGTTACTGTCTACAAAGCTCGACTTGTTGCAAAAGGTTTTCGACAAGTTCAAGGGATTGACTATGATGAGACCTTCTCACCCGTAGCGATGCTTAAGTCTGTCCGAATCATGTTAGCAATTGCCGCATTTTATGATTATGAAATTTGGCAAATGGATGTAAAAAACTGCATTCCTGAATGGATTTCTGGAGGAAGAGTTGTATATGATGCAACCAGAAGGTTTTATCGATCCAAAGGGAGCTAACAAAGTGTGCAAGCTCCAGCGATCCATTTATGGACTGGTGCAAGCCTCTCGGAGTTGGAATAAACATTTTGATAGTGTGATCAAAGCATTTGGGTTTATACAGACTTTTGGAGAAGCCTGTATTTACAAGAAAGTGAGTGGGAGCTCTGTAGCATTTCTAATATTATATGTGGATGACATATTATTGATTGGAAATGATATAGAATTTCTGGATAGCATAAAGGGATACTTGAATAAAAGTTTTTCAATGAAAGACCTTGGTGAAGCTCCTTACATATTAGGCATTAAGATCTATAGAGATAGATTAAAACGCTTAATTGGACTTTCACAAAGCACATACCTTGACAAAGTTTTGAAGAAGTTCAAAATGGATCAAGCAAAGAAAGGGTTCTTGCTTGTATTGCAAGGTGTGAAGTTGAGTAAGACTCAAAGCCCGACCACTGCAGAAGATAGAGAGAAAATGAAAGATGTTCCCTATGCTTCAGCCATAGGCTCTATCATGTATGCAATGCTGTGTACCAGACCTGATGTGTGCCTTGCTATAAGTTTAGCAGGGAGGTACCAAAGTAATCCAGGAGTGGATCACTGGACAGTAGTCAAGAACATCCTGAAGTACCTGAAAAGGACTAAGGATATGTTTCTCGTATATGGAGGTGACAAAGAGCTCATCGTAAATGGTTACGTTGATGCAAGCTTTGACACTGATCCGGACGATTCTAAATCACAAACCGGATACGTGTTTACATTAAACGGTGGAGCTGTCAGTTGGTGCAGTTCAAAGCAAAGCGTTGTGGCGGGATCTACGTGTGAAGCGGAATACATAGCTGCTTCGGAAGCAGCCAATGAAGGAGTCTGGATGAAGGAGTTCATATCCGATCTAGGTGTCATACCTAGTGCATCGGGTCCAATGAAAATCTTTTGTGACAATACTGGAGCGATTGCCTTAGCGAAGGAATCCATACTTCACAAGAGAACCAAGCACACCAAGAGACGCTTCAATTCCATCCGGGATCTAGTCCAGGTGGGAGACATAGAGATTTGCAAGATACATACGGATCTGAATGTTGTAGACCCGTTGACTAAGCCTCTTCCACGAGCAAAACATGATCAACACCAAGACTCCATGGGTGTTAGAATCATTACTATGTAATCTAGATTATTGACTAGTGCAAGTGGGAGAATGAAGGAAATATGCCCTAGAGGCAATAATAAAGTTATAATTTATTTCCTTATATCATGATAAATGTTTATTATTCATGCTAGAATTGTATTAACCGGAAACATAATACATGTGTGAATATATAGACAAACAGAGTGTCACTAGTATGCCTCTATTTGACTAGCTTGTTAATCAAAGATGGTTATGTTTCCTAACCATGAACAAAGAGTTGTTATTTGATTAACGAGATCACATCATTAGTTGAATTATCTGATTGACATGACCCATTCCGTTAGCTTAGCACTCGATCGTTTAGTATGTGGCTATTACTTTCTTCATGACTTATACATGTTCCTCTGACTATGAGATTATGCAACTCCCGTTTATCGGAGGAACACTTTGTGTGCTACCAAACGTCACAACGTAACTGGGTGATTATAAAGGTGCTCTACAGGTGTCTCCAAAGGTACTTGTTGGGTTGGCGTATTTCGAGATTAGGATTTGTCACTCCGAATGTCAGAGAGGTATCTCTGGGCCCTCTCGGTAATGCACAACACTTAAGCCTTGCAAGCATTACAACTAATGAGTTAGTTGCGAGATGATCTATTACGGAACGAGTAAAGAGACTTGCCGGTAACGAGATTGAACTAGGTATTGGATACCGACGATCGAATCTCGGGCAAGTAACATACCGATGACAAAGGGAACAACGTATGTTGTTATGCGGTCTGACCGATAAAGATCTTCGTAGAATATGTAGGAACCAATATGGGCATCCAGGTCCCGCTATTGCTTATTGACCGGAGACATCTCTCGGCCATGTCTACATTGTTCTCGAACCATAGGGTCCGCACACTTAAAGTTACGATGACAATTACTTTATGAGTTTATGTATTTTGATGTACCGAAGGTTGTTCGGAGTCCCGGATTTGATCACGGACATGACGAGGAGTCTCGAAATGGTCGAGACATAAAGATTGATATATTGGATGACTATATTCGGACACCGGAAGTGTTCCGGGTGTTTTCAGAGAAAAACCGGAGTACTGGAGGGTTACCGGAACCCCCCGGGAAGTAATGGGCCTTGATTGACCTAGTGGAGAGAGAGAGAGGGGCCGGCCAGGGCAAGAGGCGCGCCCCCTCCCCTTGAGTCCGAATAGGACAAGGAAGGGGGAGGGGTGCCCCCCTTGCCTTCCCCCTCTCCCACTCCTTCCTTCCCCTCCTTCTCGGAATAGGAAAGGGAGGGGGGAAACCTACTTGGAGTAGGTTTCCCCCTCCTAGGGCGCGCCTCCCCCTTGGCCGGCCCCCTCCTCCTCTCCCCCTTTATATACGGGGAGGGGGGCACCCCATAGACACATAAGTTGATCATCATGATCGTTCCTTAGCCGTGTGCGGTGCCCCCCTCCACGATATTACACCTCGGTCATATTGTAGCAGTGCTTAGGCGAAGCCGTGCGACAGTTGAACATCAAGGTCGTCACCACGCCGTCGTGCTCACGGAACTCCTCCCCGAACCTCTGCTGGATCGGAGCCCGGGGTGCGTCATCGAGCTGTACGTGTGTCAAGAACTCGGAGGTGCCGGAGTAACGGTGCTTGGATCGGTTGGACCGGGAAGACGTACGACTACTTCCTCTACATTGCGTCAACGCTTCCGCTTCGGTCTACGAGGGTACGTAGACAACACTCTCCCTTCTCGTTGCTATGCATCACCATGATCTTGCGTGTGCGTAGGAAATTTTTTGAAATTACTACGTTCCCCAACAGCTGCTCTGCCGTTGGTCGCTGGCTCTTCGGGGAAGATTCCGAATAGTGTCATCCGGGAGGCACAAGACGACCATCAAGCCATCCGGCGTAGATCGGACAGTAACAAAATAAAATAAAATCGTGTGACCCCAATTTAGTCTTCAGTCAACAGACGTGTGACCACTCTCGTACCTTGCTTTTGATCTCTTAGGGTATTTCTTCAGATCAAAGAGATGTGTCGTTCTTAACATTATGCGTTTTCTGCATCTTCAGCCACACCGTCTTCCGACTCATTGCAGCTACTCCAACAAGGGAAGCATACACTAGAAGGGATCTATAGTCCCCACTCAACAGTTCCCTGCATCGAATGCGCGTGCCCGACATGGACAGCCACAACAACTGCAGGGCCATTGACAAGTCAGCACATGATGCTCGCTCCTATGGATGGCGGCCAGATAGGTTGTACCCTCATCTTACTGGTGTGCAACATTTATGGCTTTGTTATTCATCTAATCATGGAAAATAGATTATCACATTTCACTGTACATTCATGCTGATCTCTTACGGGTCTTGTTCAGGAGTTAACGTTGTTCCATAGTTCAGCTAAGAGACTTGTTCTTTAGGTAACGTTGTTCCATAGTTATCATCCATCAGCCAATGCTATCCCACAGGCTAGTGATTGTAGTATTATACCACTTCTAGTATTACCTATGTTGTTCTTCAATACTTTTGTGTGCCAACTAGTTAATCTCGAGTACAAATGATACATATTATGTAGCTTTCATCTGTGTTCTCCCTTTAGTTTTGAGACATGTTACTGCTAGCTAACCCCAGTCCTACTATTTATATCGTCTCCTACAGGCACTCATTACATAAATCTAACTACTAGTTGTCTTCCATGAATGTCAGATATAATTGCACACACTGATATATCCACAAGAACCTCACAGAGTAATGTAAAGGCCAATAAACTTGATGTCAATGATACCAAATATGATGGAACATGTAAAGGCGGTTCTTCTTCAGAAGACTTGCAGAAATATGATGAATCCTCTTCACCCCACAAGGTCCTTGCTCTAACTTGGCCCGTGATATGGGTACAACATCCATATAATGTCCTGGAGTGTATCTACTCTGTTGCAATGCCATGTGCTTAGCATGCTGATCATGCATGTAAATATGTCATGCCTTCCTATTTTTCAGTACCTATTCCGTTCATGATAACATGTTTTCAAATTCAAGTACTGTCATTCTACTCTATCGCAATGCCATCTGCTTAATTTGGACATCATGCTTCTGAATATATTATGCATTGTTATTCATCACTATGTACTTCATCTGTCTACCATACCATGTTTTTTACATTGAAGTGCTGTTCTAGTGGTCTGTTGCAATGCCATCTTAGTTTCCCAATCATACACGTGTATGTTGCCTTAGTTTTTTTTGTATGTATTCTGCTAGCATATAGTTTTACATTCAACTAGTGTTTTTTTACTGTGTTGTCCTGTCGTATCCCTAGCTCTTACACCATACTCCCTCCGCCCGGATTACATGTTGCCGAAATGGATAAAAAGGATGTATCTAGAACTAAAATACGCCTAGACCCATCCATTTTTTCGGATGGAGGGAATACATGTCAATATGTCATGCATTTCTATTCTTCAGTACCTATTCCATCTCTCTGCTGTAGCATGTTTTATAATTGAAGCACCATTCTTCTATACAAGGCATGCAAGGGAAATACGACTATGTTAGAATCTAAAGGGTTACAAACAAGGTCTTTGCAAAATATCCAAATGCCAGGAGATAGTAAACCAACTCCAGTTTTTATAGATACTGCTCCAGCATAGAGAAACCCAACTCTTGCTGATAATAAGCAGATTCCAGTTGCTAAAGAACTAGTCCGCTCGAGTCCATCAAAAAATATGTCAACTCCATTATAAGAAGCGTGTGTGTATCCTCGCATCATGAAATTTTATAGCATGCTGATCATATTTTCTACATGTTTCTTACCCATCTCTCTTTTGGAAAATAAGCTTAACAGATAGAAGAATTTCTACACTGGTATCGTCTGTGAGGAAAGATTCTTGTAGGAATTCTCTGTGCTCCAATGCAGATGTAAGTACATGTTGTATAGCACTATATTTTTACATCAACATGATTTTGTTAATTGGCGTGAATCCAACATTTATTTGATCTAAATTTAGTTGTAGCAAAATGTATGAGTAAAGGCCACAATGTTGATTTTTGTAAGGAAAACTGCCTGGTAGTTTTGCATCCTGAGCTGCATGAGTGTACTATGTCATATCAGTGGGTTTGAATACTTTGGTTCTGCAGTGGGTTTTTAGTGTTTCTTTTACTGTGTTGTCCTGTCGTATCCCTAGCTCTTACATCATACTCCCTCCATCCAGATTACATGTCGCAGAAATGGATAAAATGGATGTATCTAGAACTGAAATACACCTAGACCCATCCATTTATTTCCGGATGGAGGGAATACATGTCAATATGTCATGCCTTTCTATTCTTCAGTACCTATTCCATCTCTGCTGTAGCTTGTTTTATAATTGAAGCACCATTTTTCGATATAAGGCATGTAAGGGGAAGACGGCTGCGTTAGAATCTGAAGGGTTGCAAACCAGGTCTTCGCAAAAGATCCGAATGCCAGGAGATGATAAACCAACTCCTTTTTTCATAGATACTGCTCCAACATAGAGAAACCCAACTCCCACTGATAATAAGCAGATTCTAGTGGCCAAACAACTAGTCCGCTCTAGTCCGGCAAAAGAATGTCAACTCCATTCTAAGAAGCATGTGCTTATCCTCGCATCATAAAGTTTTATAGCATTCTTATCATATTTTCTACATGTTTCTTACCCATCTCTCTTTTAGAAAATAAGGTTAAATGATAGAAGACTTCCTCCATTGGGATTGTATTCGAGGAAAATATCTTACCGGAATTCTCTGTGCTCCAATGCTGATGTAAGTACCTATTGTATATCACTATATTTTTACATCAGCATGTATTTAGTTAATCGGTGTGAATCCAACCTTTATCTGCTAAAATTAGTTGTAGCAAAATGTTAAAGGCGCCAATGTTGATTTTTGTAAGGAAAACTGCCTAGTAGTTTTGCATACTGAGCTGCATGAGTGTACTATCTCATATCATGCACATTACTGAATTGTAGTGCTGCTCTGGTTGCCCATTCATTCATTGTGTCAATGTTGCTTTCGTATTACCTTACCTGGCTGATGATAGTTGTGCCATATTGTGTTAATTTGGTGTAGGCTAGTTGACCAAACGTTCGTTGTGTCAATGTTGCTTTCCTATTATTTGACTTGGCCAATGATAGCAATGCTAGTGTGTTAATTTGGTGCAGGCTGCTGAAGATAAGAAGACAAACTTTGAAAATAGCAAGGCAACCCCATTGTTTCTTTCCAATAAATCTAGGCCAGGTAATATGGCAGTAACTCATGATTAATCTGTTTGGTTCCCCTCCTAATTTATGTTATGATGCAGTGGTCGAGACACTCTCCACTATCAATAATACAAGCCTGCCAAAATCGCCATCTGAATCTGTTCAGTTTCCTCTGTCTCGAATGCAATGGAAAAAATGTATGTTTGTGAACCAATTAATGTCTGAATCAATGATGGAAATGGTGGAGGAATCAGAGGTGCAGACTCGTGCACAACAACAACTGATCGATGTTTTCAGAGATAGTGTAGCAAAGCAGCAAGAACTTGCCCACATGCTTATGGGTGTCATCCGTGCTGAGGTTGCAGATTGTGACGTTGTAGATCGTTAGGTTCTGTTCATTTATTTGCACTGGCATCAATCTTTGATTGCCCAGTGGATGTAATTTCATGTATATGCTCGATGTGCAACGTTTTTCCCTGTATGCCATACCTTTGCTTGATCGGTTTTGGTCCTGTGCATAATTGCTCGTCGTAATGGGCTCAAATTATCTAATTTGGACTAAAGACATGAACGAACTTTAGTGGGCCCATTAAGTTAATGGGCCGTTACCAGGCCAAAAGGTAATGGTCGGCCCTCTTACCTCCCAGGTCGTTAACAGGCCGACATCGAAGCGGGCAACAGGTGGGCCCATTTGATTTCACGGGCCGTTAACAGGCCATTACTAAGGTCAGGCTACATATGGCCCAACTATACTGTGGGCCTTTAGCAGGCCGAAAGAGACAGCGGGCTGGTACTGGACCATGAAGAGCATGGGCCGCTAAGAGGCCGAAAGTTAGGTCATATTGTAAATGGCCCAACTTTGTTGTGGGCCTTTAGCAGGCTGAAAGAGAACTGGGTTAGTATTGGACCATGAAGGGCATGGGCCGTTAAAAGGCAAAAACTCAGGTCCGACTACAAATGGCCCAACTCATTTATGGGCCGTCAACAGGCTGAAAGACACATAGGGCCCGGAGTTGGCCCAACACTTAAATGGGTCGCTAAAACGCCAAAACTCAGGTCCGACTACAAATGGCCCAAGTGATTTATGGGCCGTCAACAGGCTGAAAGACACACCAGGCCAGAAATTAGCCCAACACTTAAATGGGTCGCTAAAAGGCCAAAAGATGTACATCCTAAAAATTGGCCCATTCCTTGAATGGGCCGTTAATAGGCCAAAATCACATCGGGCTGATATTGAGCCCAAATATATAGCAGGCTGTTAACGGGCTCGAACTGATGATGGGCTGCAATGGTGTTAAATCTTTAATGGGCCGTTGACGGGCCGAATTGGCACATCTCGTATGAGCCATGGGCTTAAATGGACTTGACACAAGTAGGCCTTATATGGGTCGGCCTGCTAATTTTTACTGGGCCGGCCTTTTTCACCTGAATGGGCCACTATTGGGCTGTGCCACGTGTCGGCCTATCATAGGCGCCTCCTGTCCAATGAGTGGATGACATCTGTCCCAATGGTGAGGCAACACGTGTTTCCTCTGGCCAATGATGATTTTACAAGTGGAAAATCCCCATTGGTCCGGGCTTTTAACGGGTTATCTAATCCAAAACCAAACCCAATATCTTAACGGTGTTCCGTTACGATGGATGCCACGTGTCGGTCACCCTTGACGAAAGCACTTCTGTGATGCGCGATTTATCTTCATGGAAGTGGACACTTCCGTGATGATAATTTTGGTAATGTCATGGAACACTTCTACGACAGCATAGGTATGACTATCTTGATTTTGTCATAAAATCGTCATGGATGTACATGCATGACAGAAAACATGACCTACTGTGACAAACACGTATCATAATGGAAGTGTATTATTTTTGTAGTGTTGTCTTCCGTGGCATCATGGACTTCAGGCTGCACATTATCTTCAGCCATGACCACGTCATTGGCTTCAGGAGCAGCGACATGAGCATCATCAGATGCAGGAGCTTTAGTGGATGGAACAACAGGTGGGTCAGGCACAATCACTTCTTCTTGTACAACTAGTTCAACGGTAGGGGGTATGACTTCACGATCTTCTTCTTTTTCTTCCTCGACTGATGCAGCCGGAATATCCTCAGCCGCCTTGGCTTCAGATTCTTGATCAGTCACTAAAGGGATGGGTTCAGGAAACACTTGACGTGCTATTGAGCTTGTCTTTTGCACATCCTCTTCAGGAATGCTAGACATGGAGACCCTAGGCCTAGGGCCTCTGCGAAGCCTTTGGAAAGTGGGCGACGCCTGTGGTGAAGGAGTGGTCTTCTCCATGTCTTCTGGTGTAGCTTACAGGGTCTCAAGCACCGGAGTGGTGACATGAGCGGGTGGAGTGCGAGGAATGACTTCATGCAACGGGGAGTTGGGGTGTTACTCTTCCCAGAATACATCTTGTGTGATTGGCGTCATGGCACCACCAATGCTTATCAGTTCACTACTCGTAGGAGCACGCGATGATACCGGGTTGGGCAGGATCTGAGGAATGACTTCATCATCTTCAACATTGTCTTCATGGCCAATGTCTTCAGCTGCGGTGGAATCAGCAACTGGAATATCTTCAGACTCATGAGACTCTGTGGAAGCAGGATCATGCACAATGAGACGACGGTCGCGATTGGTGGAAGCTGGCAATGCTACTTAAATAGGCTCAACGAGCAATGGTTCTTGGGGAGAAGCACATTCTTTGCGTGAAGACTTTGAAGACTTTGTCTTTAGCTTCTTCAGGGAGGGAGCAGCATCAGAAGTATCATGGTGCTTCCTCTTCTTGGCTTCGGCCTCAGCCAGCTTAGTCTTCTTCTGCTTAGAAGCTGCTAGAGGGACCTTCGGCTTCGAGCCAGTCATACTGGCAGGGAAGATAATGCTTGGTCTTTCCTGCCTTGGGACTTCGGGTTCAGCTTTAGCAGGCTTCTTCTTCTTCTTGGCAGCCAACTTGGGGTCAATGCTAGGACGCCCAAGAGCCTTTCTCTTCACAGCCTCATTGTGAGCCTGGACACATTTCTCAGCATAGTACTTCATGCACTCATGAGAGCCTTTGGCTTCCTCATGTTTCTTTTTGAACTAAGCCTTGAGGTCAATCATCATTTGCTTGAAGTTCTGAACATCAACGACACTGAGCTTTGCCATGTGTTTCTTGAACTCGGCCTTCTCATAGTCAATTTTGTTTTTCAGCTCAACAATCTTCTGAGCTATGGCAAGTTCCTTGGCTATGCAGCCCTGAAATGTAACACTGATATCTATGGGCAGTTGCAGATCGTCAATGGTGAGAGTAGGATCTTCAAACCATTCATCAACGAAATTGTTGAGAATATCTACATCAAAGAGAGGCAAATCCTTGAAGATTTCGGCCTCTTGCTTGCTCTTGATAAGCATTTCCAGAGCATCATCAACAAGATCTTCATCACTGGAGAGATCTGTAGTATTCTCTTCATTTCGCAAGATGCTAGTTGGAGTGAGGTCATGTCCAAAAATCTTCTTGGGCTTCTTGGACTTCTTGGAGATTCGGGATTGATCCTCAGACTGCACACTGGATTAAGGAGGTGCAGATTGCAATGGCTTCACTCTTTAAGCCTTTGGAGCGGCAGAAGATTTTGAAGACTTAGATTTCTTCTTTGGCTTCGGGGGCTCAGGAACATCCTCATGCTCCTCTTCACTAGCAGCTTCTTCAACAGTGGCCCTCTATGCAGTGATGTGGGAGAGAAGCCCATCAAAGTTGTTGAAGGGACCAATAATATTCTGATCAGCTTCACGCCTGCCATTTAGCCTTGGAGCTGTTGGACCAGGGTTGAAGTCAATCCCCAGGTCCTTCTTGTTCCGCACAGCAGACACCCTTGCAAACTAAAGATTTTTCTCAAACAGTTCATCGTCGCGACACCATCGGAGACTGGATGGGTCGGCATCGTCAGGCTGAGGTCCTCTGACCATGCAGGGATAGAAGCCCTTTGCAATGGCTTCAGCCTTCGTCTTTAGGTGCAGCTTCTTATAAACGATATCGACCCATGGTGGGCTCACAACATTCTTCTTCGCATACTTAGGTGTAACAAACTAGTACTGAAACCATTGCTCCGCCCAATATCTTCGAATCAATTGGACTGGAGTCTTGTGTTCAACATATGTTTCCTCTGGGTTAGACTTCTATTGCTCATAGATATCTGGTGGCAGGTCCAAAGCAGTGTTGTCCCGGCACTACCTGCCACCCTTCTTTGTAGATTTGCTTGTTGCCATTGGATTCAAACTGAAAGGCTTCACAACAGTGTTTGGCTTCAATCTTCTTGTCAGACAAGAGTTGGCTCACATGATTCAATGTGATGCTGTAAGAACTCTACAAATGAATGCAGACTACGAGAACCAAGGGATTCTCCCACATACATGTACCTGCGGTAGCATTGGAGATGCGAGGGAAGGGGAAGAGGTCATATACATTCTCAGAAGATTTTGAAGATAAATTAGTTTGAAGACATTGACCTCATAGCGCGAAGACATTCACTTATCGATGTGAGTTGGTTCCAGATTTATACGAATTCAGAATAAGTACAAGTGAGGAATCTAACTAGTTGTGATGCATAAGTGAACATACTTGCAAGTTAGGAGATGCAGAAACAGAAAGATCTAGATTTGGAAGTGTAGAAACAACTTTAGGAAGAAGTGGACTGTTTCAACGGATCAAATAAGCGATAAAAAGCGAGTCTTATTTACTGCACGACGAACTGCTAGACAAGGCAGAAGGAGGCCGAGCAGTACAATCTCCCATGCCCTAACTTGGTGGCGGAAGACACCTACGGCGGCGGCGGAGAAGACAATGTCTGTGACTGGCGTGAGGACGACGTCGGAGAGGTCGCGGCAGCGAAGCGCTTCATCTCTTGCTATGACGGATGCTAGCGGTGGCGCTAGGATTTGAGAGGGACAGTGAGGGGAGAAGAGATAATGACCGCGCGGGGTAAAGTATTTATAAGGAGGAGGGACGGCGCAGTGCAATTACGCAGGTGCCCCTAGCGGTTCACATCTGAAGGACACGTGGCTAGCATGCAACTTATTGAAGGTTGAGCCACGACCCCACGCGCGCCTGGTTTGTCGGGTGGTAGTTCCGGCTTCTCCGGTATTCAGGCAAAAAGGATGAGATCATTAAAACCAATTTTAAATGCATGTTTCTGTATCTTTAGCTGACAAGGACACAGTGAAGACATTCGACACGTGTCAACAGAATGCATTTGAAGAGACAGAGAGAATTTGAGTGATAAGCACAGAAAGGGTTAGGGTTCGATCACATTCACTTAGCGTAAAAGAAGGACAAGTTTGAAGACATAGCTATAAGTGAATGTTGCAGAGGACAGAACAAACAAACACACACACACACACACACACACACACACACACACACACACACACACACACACACACACACACACACAGTTCTGCTCCGGCCCTATAAGGGCCCGACCGCATCTTACTGAGATCCCGCAAGCGAAAGACAAAACCCAAACGCCCCGACCAGTTATCCCCTCGTCGCTCCACCACCAACCCCCCGATCTCTGGCCGCCGCCCGCCCTGCTCCGGCGCGCCTCCCACCCCCGCCTCCTTCCAGGCGCTCCGCCGGCCCCGCCTCCTCCAGGCGCTCCGTCGGCCCCGCCTCCTCTAGGCGCGCCGCCCCCATCTCTTCTGGCGCGAGGCCGCCTCCACCGCCTACTTCCTGGCGCGCAACCAGCCCCGCCCACTCCGGCGCGAGGCCTCCGCCCCCACCTCTTCCTGGCGCGCCGTCGCCCCCCACTGCCGCCGGCCCACACCCCGCCGCCCAGCACCTTCCCGTCGCGCGCCGGAGAACATCAGGGCAATGTCGCCCACATGTTCTATAGATGCTGACCTGCCGCTGCACCGCCACTGCAAATTTCTGCTCACTCGTCCTCGCACATGTGTCAGCAACGCAAGTGGGTCGCTGAAGTCCACCTCCTGCTACAGCAGCAGGACGACTCCTTCATGAGCATCTCACACTCATGGAGGCGGTGCTGTCTCCGGCGAGCTCCTCCATCCCTGAGCGCGATGCATCCACGACTGCGTCCTCCTCACGTTCCCTTCCCCATCCTTGTGTATGCCTATTTCGATGTGGAAAATTCCATCAACTAGTTCGTATCTTACGGTTGTGCAGGTTGAAAACAAGTAAAGAAAAGTTTTTTAGATTGGTGTGTTCTGATTGGGACCAACCCTAAACAGAGGAATAAATCCCCCCAAGATTGGGATTAACCTGAGAGTTAATATTGTTGAAGTTCAATGGATATGGGACTTCTTTTTACCTTGCACTCTTAAAACAAGAGCATCTAGAAATTTCCTACACGTTGATGCATCCGTACGCACATCTTCGACATCCTTCATGTATGTTCTATACTTAATTGTTCTTAACGAAAATTATGTTTCTGAGAAGTTCATATATTATTACGTGGAAAGGTGATGTATTACATGTACCCAGTAACTGAAACTTTTGAAGACCACAAATTTCTGCAGTAATGGGGACATCTCCAATCCAATGTGTTGAACTTCTTCACTTTGTATTCACATTCCAAAAAATGTGTTCTGTTGTTTACGGGAAAAAATTTGTTGCTAGGATTTTCATATACATATTGTGCTATTAAAATAACTATTTTTGAACTTCATATTGTTAGATTCACGAAAGTTGGGAAAATTTAGAAGTTTGATTCACGAAAAAATAGGTAAAAATAAGAAACCACGCCTCCTGAAGTTCAAGCCCGTCTAGTTTGTGGAGAAAAAACAAAAACAAAAATTAAATAAAACCAAGAAATCCAAATAAAAAAACAAGTCAATGTTTATACAAAATTCAGATTTTCCTAATTATTGAAGAATGGGAAAAGGAAGCTAAAAAATAAGAAGCTAAATTTTTAAAAATAGAGTGGTTGAAAATTCATAAAAAAAACTATGTTCATCATTTTCTATTACAAATGAATAACACCAAGAAGTCCAAATTGAGAAAACTAAGAAGTTCAACTTTAAGAAAAGGAATGGTTCAATGTATATGAAAAACCTAGATTTTCCTCGTTACTAAATAATAAATCAATAAGTTCAATTTCAAAAAATGGAGCATTACAAAAATTTGTATGTTTTTCGTTACTCACGAAAAAACCAAGAGGTTCACCTTGTATTTCCATGTTCGACTTTTTCCGTATAGAAATCGAATACAATTCTTTACTCAAAAAATATAAAAAGGTGAAGTTCATATTGAAATAATAAAGAAGTTCGGAGTTTATCAAAATCTAGGATTTACCTGTTCAAAAAATAGAAAACACAACGCCATTTTCTGTACTTTTAAAAACAACTCATAAACGAAAAAAATGGTTGCTAGAAGTTCAAGTGCTCGGTGAGGAAAAGTTCAAAAAATACTTGTGAGAGAGGTTCACCGTGTATTTAGATGTCCAGAATACGTAAAAAATATGTTGTTTTTTGGGTTTTAAAATAATTCTCTCAAACCAGAGAGAAGTTCAAAGTGATAATAACCAGAAGTTCACGTACTACATGGTGTGTATTTCATACAAGAAAAAAACAAAATAAAGTGAAACAGAGTGAAGTTCAAACAGACATGCCCCAGAAGTTCAACTACTTCACGCAGTGCAAAAACAGCACGTCAAAAACAAAGTGAAGTTCAAACAGACATGCCCCAGAAGTTCTACTACTTCACACAGTGCATTTACATTCGCGATGAATGCGGAAACCATGATCTCGCCATTTTCTAATTTACCTCAAAACGGCAGGAATATTATTTGTGTAAGTTCAAGTCCTCGGTCGGAGAAAGTTGAAAAAAATATTGTGAGAGAGGTTTGTACAAAAAGAATATCATTTGTGTAACACTGACGAAATGGATGAGAAAATTACAAATGAGAATACGTCACAGAAGTTCAACGTGAAAACAGCAGGAAGTTCACCTACTACATTGAATGAATTTGAGATGAAAAACTTTTAAAATCGTCGCGAATATGAAAAAATGATCAACACGGGAAATTTGCGTGTTTACAATAACTTTCCATTGGTATATCACTTGCTCAATTCCAGTGAGTGGATGGAAAGTTACGAGCAGTGGATGAAGAGCTACGAGCAAAAAAATCACGTGAAAAATAGAGTGAAGTTTAGGTACACGCACCGAGAAGTTCAGGTTCTTCACGCGGTGCATTTTTGAAGAATCTGTTTCGCGATAGAGGCAGAACGAATGATCCCGCCGTTTTTGGAATTACTTGAAAACGGCTAGGAATCAGAGAAAACCATCAACATGAAAAAGTTTTGCATTTTCCGTAGCTTTTCAATGGTATATTATTTGCCCAATTCCAATAAAGTTTGTAGAAATTATGGTGAAAATACATTTTTCGCCATTTTCGAAACTGACTTAAAACTGTAAAGAATTGGGAGAAACAGTACATACCAAAAAGTTTCGCATTTGTTCAAGCTTTCCAACGCCATGTCATTTGCTGCATTCGGGCGCGCGGTTAAAAAATTAGCTCGAAAATATGAACTCGGTAGGACTTGGACCATTTTCTAAATTACTCTTAAACCATTCAAAATTAGAAAAAAACTTTCAAGATGAAAAAGTAGCGCATTTTCATAAGGTTTCCAACGCGATATCATATGCCACCATTGGATTAGCCATTTAGAAATGACATCGAAAAAACAAACTCAGCTCTTCGGTTTACGAAATTTTATGTTTTTTCAAATTACTCTTTAACCATAGGGAATTAAAAAAAACTTTCAACATGTGAAAGGAGCGGTTTTGCAGCAGCTTTCCAACGCCATATTATATGCCTCATTCCGATAAACGGTTTAGAAATGCGATCAAAAATACGATTCACGTTTTTTGTGTGAAGAAAAAACGATTTTCAAAACTGCTCTTAAACCACTTACATTTTGCGAAAAATTTAACTTGGGTCTTGATACTCGTGTCCATACCTTTCCAACGGTATATAACAAGCCCTATTTGGGCAATGTTGCGGGAAGTTCAACCTAGCACATGGGGAAGTTCAGGTCGAACAACTCAGGCAGTAAAATTGCAAAAAACGCGAGTTCTTCACGACCCGAGTGCAAAATCCGCCTATGAGCGAGATTCCTATCTAAAACGAGTATTTAGTTGCTAAAAATCGTTTGAAGATTAAACTTACATCACATGGAACACGACTAAGCAGAAAAACTCGCGGTAGAAGGCACAGTTGCGAAGATAGCCCGAAGGTCGGGTTCGTACAGAGAGAAGTTCACGCGCGTTACTCAGGCAGTTCAGGTTGTGATCAGAATATTATTCTGATCCCGTGATCAGAATAGTGTTTATATATATATATATATGTAGAGAAAGAGAGAGAGAGAGTAACACTATTTTGATCCTAGGATCAGAATAACTATTTGGATCACGTCACGCCTATATAGGGCCGATGAGATGTTCCCGAGATCGTAAACAGACCGAAAGCGTAGCACCGACCAGCCCACCCTACACCTCCCGAACGGCCCATTATGTCACCCCGACCTTCTCTCCCCCCACCTCGACCAAACCCACTCGCCGCCGCAGCCGGACTCCATCCCGCCGCTGCGGCCGGCCGGCCTTCCTCTCCCGCCGCTGCCAGCCTCTCTCCGGCCGGCCTCCCTTTCCCTCTGTGGCCAGCCTCCCTCCCGCACCGCGCCCAACCTCCCTCTGGCTGCCGCACCGCCTCCAGCCTGCATCCGGCCGCTGGGCCCCCTCCTTCCCCCGAATCCGCCCATGCGCCAGCCCTGCACTGCCGCCTCCGTCCCTGGGTGCGGCCACCGCCTCCACCCCTGGATCCGGCCTCCGACCCGCCTCCTGCCCCTGGATCTGCCCGACACCGATCCCACCACTGCTTGCCTCCTCCCGGCATGAGGCCGCCCTCGCCTCCTCTTGGCACGAGGCCTCCTCCCGGTGCTAGGCCAGCCTCCCTCCCTCCGCTACTGCTCTACATCGGGTCCACCCGCCGCCGCCTCGGCTCCCCATCGCCTCCAACAGCCGCCTCCGTCGTGGAAGATGACTACCAACTACAGCCCACACCTCCTGGACGGGATCCCCTTCGTGGCGGGCGGCTCGATATCCGGCAAGGCGCGTGGCCCCTTCTTCTGTGCCTCCTTTCACGAACCTCCACGCCACTGCTGTCGACGCTCCACTCTGGCCACCATACACACGTCGGAGCAACAAGGCCCCCTATATGCAATCTTGGCTCACTGGATAAGTTCATATATGCAATATTCAAAAGGTCAGATGTAGTAAAAAGTTCATGCGCGCCTCTCTCCTCCCTGCATAGCACCAAGTGCATCCGCTGCTCTACCGAGATGTTTGCCATGGCTACTTTTGTGTGCTTTTTTATTCATTACCCGCTGGGTGCTTGTGTAAATGTCCAGGAAGGAGAAGCTATGGAATTCATTGTTGGCAACTATATGTGAAGATGGAAAAGCACCATTTTCAGATTCCCTTTTTGTTGATGCCCCATTCCATGCTTGTGGCAGGTGACCTCATTGATGTCTGAAGTTGCTCCTTCCTGCTGTCATTACACTGAATCCAGATCAAAGCGTTGATCCCCCAGTCCAGTCTTGTATTTGTTCTCTAAGTCATTTTGATTGATGTCTGAAGTTCAACTATATCTGCAGGCGCAAAACACTCTCGTTTTTGGTGGTGTGTGGTGGAAATAAACTACACATTTTTTGTTGGTTTAATTTTTCAGTTGACTGATATAAAGAACTTTTGTTTAAGCGAGACAAAAAGAACTTATCTTTGGCTTTCCCGTGTAGGTAGTTCAGGTAAGAAAAAAGAATCCATTCTTATGCATTCGTGAGAGAAAGTTTTCTTATGAAATTGGTGCATTCGTGTGAGAAAAGTTTGCTTATGAAATGATAAAATATGTGAAGATCAGGTTTTAGAAGTATGTAAGCTCTAATACATAAGCTAGATAAGTGCAGAGGAAACAAGAGTTTCGTAAAACAAATAAAAGAGACCATGTTGGAATTTTCCTCAAGAAAATTCGATAAATGTGGTGTGAACGAAGCAAAATAAAAACCTAAAAGTTTGAATAAAAAGAAACAAAATAATTCAATGCTTGTAAAAAAAGGATTTATCTCTCTTTTCTAAAAACAAAGAAGTACAAAAAATTAAAAACATGGTAGTTCCAAAAATTATTTTAAAAAGCATTTTCCTTGTTTCCAAAAAGAAATTAGAGGTTCAAATTTGCATCGAGAGACACGATTGCGAAGATAGCCCAAAGGTCGGGTTCCTCCAGAGGGAAGCTCAGGTTGTGTAACTCAGGAAGTTCAGGATTTTTCTAGTTACTAAAAGAAATAAAACCACAAAGTCCAAATTAAAAAGATGGAGAAGTTCGATGATTATAGAAAACTCATATTTTCCTCGTTATTAAAGAATGGAAACAAGAAGTTCAAAAATAAAATAACAAGAAGTTCAACTCTTAAAAATAGAGCGCTTCCAAATTCATAAAAAAAGATTAAGAAAATAAAACCAGGAAGTCCATATTAAAAAGATGGAGAAGTTCGATGATTATAGAAAACTCAGATTTTCCTCGTTATTAAAGAATGAAAACAAGAAGTTCAAAAATTAAATAACAAGAAGTTCAAGTCTTAAAAATAGAGCGCTTCAAAATTCATAAAAAAGATTAAGAGAAAATAACCAGGAAGTCCATATTAAAAAGGCGGAGAAGTTTGATGCTTATAGAAAACTCAGATTTTCCTCGTTACTAAAGAATGGAAACAAGAAGTTCAAAAATAAAATAACATGAAGTTCAACTCTTAAAAATAGAGCGCTTCAAAATTCATAAAAAAGATTAAGAAAATAAAACCAGGAAGTCCATATTGAAAAGATGGAGAAGTTCGATGATTATAGAAAACTTAGATTTTCTTCGTTATTAAGAATGGAAACAAGAAGTTCAAAAATAAAATAAGAAGAAGTTCAAATATTAAAAATAGAGCGCTTTAAAATTCATAAAAAAGATTAAGAAAATCAGATTAAAAATTCATAAAAAAACTCAAATATTTTCACGTAACCGAGAGAAGATCGGGTTGATAACTGGAAGAAGATCATGTACTGCACGGTGTGCATTTTGTATTAAAAAAAGAATAAAAAAGCAAAGGCTAAAAGTTTTGTTGTTATAAGTTCAAGTCCTCGGTCGGAGAAATTTTAAAAAATTATTGTGAGAGAGGTTTGTACAAAATAAATATCATTTGTGTAACACTGACAAATGGATGAGAAAATTACAAATGAAAATACGTCACAGAAGTTCAATGTGAAAACAACAGGAAGTTCACCAACCACACTGAATGAATTTCAGATAAAAAAACTTTTAAAATCGTCGCGGGTATGAAAAAATGATCAACACGAGAAAGTTGCGTGTTTACAGCAGCTTTCCACCGGTATATCACTTGCTCAATTCCGGTGAGTGGTCCAGTGAGTGGATGAAGAGCTAAGAGCAAAAAAAAGCACATGAAAAATAGAGTGAAGTTCAAGCAGAACTGCCACAGAAGTTCAAGTAGTTCAAGCGATGCATTTTCGACGAATCTGTTTCGCGATAGAGGCTGAACGAGTGATCTCGCCGTATCTGAAATTACTTGAAAATGGCTGGAAATCAGAGAAAATCATCAACATAAAACTGTAAGGAATTGAGAGAAACAATACATATAAAAAGTTCCGCATTTACTCAAGCTTTCCAATTCCATATCATTTGCTGCATTCGGACGTACGGCTAAAAAATTAAATCGAAAATACGAACTTGGTGGAACATGTACTATTTTCTAAATTACTCTTAAACCGTTCAAAATAAGGAAAAACCTTCAACATGAAGAAGTAAGTAGCGCATTTTCATAAGCTTTCCAATGCCATATTACTTGCCTCAATTGGATTAAACGTTTAGAAATGGCATCGAAAATACGAACTCAGCTGTTTGGTTTGCGAAATTTTACGTTTTTCCAAACTACTCTTTAAGCGTAGGGAATTAGAGAAAACTTTTAACATGTAGAAGGGGCGGTTTTGAAGCAGCTTTCCAACGCCATATTATTTGCCTCATTCCAATAAACGGTTTAGAAATGTGATCGAAAATATGATTCACGTTTTTTGTGTGAAGAAAAAACGGTTTTCAAAACTGCTCTTAAACCGCTTACATTTTTACAAAAATTAAAGTTGGGTCATGATACTAGTGTACATACCTTTCCAACGGTATATCACAAGCCCCGTTGGGGTAATGTTGCCGGAAGTTCAACCTAGTTCATAGGGAAGTTCAGGTCGAACAACTCGGGCAGTAAAATTGCAACAGAGGCATGTTTCATCACGACCCGAGAGCAAATCCGCCAACGAGCGAGATTCATATTTAAAACGGGCATTTAGTTGCTAGAAATAGTTTGCAGATTACACTTACATCACATAGAACATGACTAACCAGAAATATTCGCGCGGGGAGACACGGTTGTGAAGATAGCCCGAAGGTCGGGTTCGTACAGAGGGAAGTTCAGGCGTGTAACTCAGGAACTTTTGGTTGTGATCAGAATATTATTCTGATCCTGTGATCGTAATAGTGTTTATATATATATATATATATATATATATATATATATATATATATATATATCAGTGAAGACCAAAACAACATTGCGAAGATAAACCTTGATGATCAACCAATGTTGAAGACAAATCAAATATGAAGATAATGCAATCATGACGCCAAATGAAAATCTTCAAGAAAATGTGGTGGTGGTGTTACCCACCGTATAGGAAATATTAGACCCAGACACGGCGAACAATTATTGTGGCACTCCGAAGTCAAATTCCACATTAATGTATTCACACTCAGTGGGTAAGTCTTCATGAATTGAAGATATACATTACTTCATGTGTTGCGCACCTAAGTCATCAATATGCATAAGCGTTAGGATGTGTGTCCATTCACAGGACATTCGAGGATTCTAAGATATTTAGCTCACACCGCAGCTTGCAAAACCTTTTCTCATCCAAGGGCTTTGTGAAGATATCTGCCAATTGCTCTCCAGTGTTGGCGTGAATGATATCAATGTCTTCCTTCAACACATGATCTCTGAGAAAATGATGACGGATCTGAATGTGCTTTGTCTTTGAGTGCTAAACTGGATTGTGAGCAATCTTGATGGCGCTTTCATTGTCACAGTAGAGGGGCACATGCTTCATGTTGATGTCATAATCCTTGAGGGTTTGCTTCATCTAGAGAAGCTGAGCGCAGCAAGATCTAGCAGCAATGTATTCAGATTCAGCAGTGGAGAGTGATACACAGTTCTGCTTCTTTGAAGACCAACAGACAAGCGATCGTCCAAGAAAGTGACATGTGCCTGATGTGGACTTGCGATCAACCTTGTCACTAGCATAATCAGCATCTGAGAATCTAACTAGATCAAACTCTGATCCCTTTGGATACCATAATCCTAGCGTTGGGTGTGAGCCAAATATCAAAGAATTCGCTTCACAGCAAGGTGATACGATTCCTTTGGTGCCGCTTGGAATCGAGCACACATGCAAATGCTAAGCATTATATCTGGCCTAGATGCACATAAGTACAATAAAGAACCAATCATGGAGCGGTATACCTTTTGATCAAACTCTTTACCATTGTTGTCGGGGCCCAATTGGCCTTTGGTTGGCATTGGCATCGTGTACCCTTTGCAGTCTTGCATTCCAAACTTCTTCGGACAATCTTTGAGGTATTTCTCTTGAGATATGAAGATTCTATTCTTTGTTGATGGATTTGAAGACCAAGAAAGGATTTCAGTTCTCCCATCATAGACATCTGATATTGCTCTTTCATCATATGTCCAAACTCATCATTGTATCTCTTATCAGTGCAGCCGAAGATAATGCCATCCACATAGATTTGGCATGCAAAAAGTTCTCCATCATATGTCTTCGTGAAGAAAGTGGGGTCTAGAGAACCAAGTTTGAAGCCTTTGCTCTTCAGGAAGTCTTTGTGTGTGTGATACCAAGCGCGAGGTGCTTGTTTGAGGCCATACATTGCCTTGTTGAGTTTGTACACCATATCAGGATGCTTTGGATCTTCAAAACCAAGTGGTTAAGCTACATACACTTCTTCAATTTTGCTATTGAGGAAGGCACTCTTCACATCCATTTGGTACAGAAGAATGTTGTTGTGGTTAGCATAGGCTAACAGTATGCGAATAGCTTCAAACCTAGCCACAGGAGCAAAGGTTTCATCGAAGTCAATTCCTTCCACTTGTGTGTAACCTTGGAAAACGAGGCGAGCTTTGTCTCGGACAACTTGACCATGCTCATCTTGTTTATTGTGATAGATCCATTTGGTGCCCATAACATTGTGCTTGCGAGGATGAGGACGTTTGACTAGCTCCCAGACATTATTCAGCTCAAATTGTTAAAGCTCTTCTTGCATAGCTTGAATCCATTCAGGTTCCATGAAGGTTCATAAACTTTCTTCGGTTTAGATATAGAGACAAATGTAAAGTGACCACAGAAATTTGCTAGTTGCATAGCTCTTGATCGAGTGAGGGGACCAGGTGCATTGATACTATCAATGATCCTCTCAATTTGGACTTCATTTGCAACCCGAGGATGAACAGGGCCAAGATTTTGCCCTCGTTGATTTTTGTCTTCATCTTCAGCATTGGCATCAGACTAAACATTGTCTTCATTTTGATTATGTGCTGAAATGATGATTTCATCCTCAGGCTGTTCCTTGGTAGGTATGATCTCTGCAGTACCCATTAGCTTGATATATTCACTTGGTGTAGCTTCATCTAGCACATTTGGCAGGTGCTCTCTTTGCGAGCCGTTAGTCTCATCGAACCACACATCTATAGTTTCAACCACTTTATAGTGAAAGAGGTTCAAGACTCTGTAGGTGTGCGAATCCTTTCCGTAACCAAGCATAAAACCTTCATGTGCTCTTGGTGCAAATCTGGAAGTGTGATGTGCATTTCTGATTCGACACCTAGCACCGAAGACATTGAAATAGCTAACGTTTGGCTTCTTACCAGTCATGAGTTCATAGGATGTCTTCTTGAAGAACTTATGAAGATAAACTCTGTTGATGATGTGGCAAGCAGTATTAATGGCTTCAGGCCAAAACTTCCTTGGAGTCTCATACTCATCAAGCATCGTACGTGCCATCTCAATGAGGGTTCTGTTCTTGCGCTCCGCGACGTCATTCCTCTGAGGCGGGTATGGAGCAGAGAACTCATGTGTGATGCCCAATGTATCAAGATAAGTGTTGATGCCAGTGTTCTTGAATTCTATGACATTGTCACTCCTGATGTTCTTGATCTTGATGCCATAATTGGTCATGGCACGATTTGCGAAGCGTCTGAAGACATACTGCACGTCAGTCTTATACAGAATTATGTGCACCCAGGTGTATCTTGAATAATCATCAACAATAATGAAGCCATAAAGATGTGTAGTGGTAGTAAGGGTAGAGTAATGAGTAGGGCCAAATAAGTCCATGTGTAGGAGCTCAAATGGGCATGATGTAGTCATGATTGTCTTCAAGGGATGCTTGGCCCTAGTCATCTTCCTAACTTCATAAGCACCACATAGATGATCCTCCTTGAACTTGAGGCCCTCGATGCCAATGATGTGCTTTTTCTTCATGAGATTGTGCAAGTTCCTCATGCCTGCATGTCCTAGTCTTCGATGCCAAAGCCAACACTCTGAAGCTTTTGCTAGAAGACATATGGCAAGCTGTGGTCCTGTGGAGAAATCTACCATATACAGATCACATCTTCGATACCCTTCGGAGACTAGAGATTTGTCAGCTTCCATAAGCACAAGGCAACGATATATTCCAAATATCGCAATCATGTTCAGATCACAAAGCATTGAGACAGACATTAAGTTGAATCCAAGGGATTCAACAAGCATCACTTTATCCATGTGTTGATCCTTTGAGATTGCAACTCTACCTAGGCCCAATACCTTGCTTTTACCAGTGTGAGCGAACGTGATGTGACTTTTAGTCGATGGACGTAGGGTTGAATCCATGAGAAGACTTCTAGTCATGTGGTTAGTGCATCCACTGTCCATTATCCACTCAGTAGCTTTCGGAGTCGTGCCCTACAGTGCAGTTAGCGGGATAGGCTTCACCAAGGGTATTGTGAATCACAAACATATAATGAACAAGCATATTATCAAAGTTAAGATTCTTGTTTGGTAAGATAGGATGCTCGTCAAGAAACCCTGGGACGAAATAAATGGCAAGACCATTCGGACACTTTATCTTGCATCCCATAAGATGGTTTAGGTCCCCAGCATTGGTGTCAGAAGTCTTTGATTTCCAGCTGGAGACATTTCCCTGCAACTGAAGTTAATTCTTCTTAACCACTCACATCTTCAGGGGTGGCTTAGAAGCAATAAGTCTAAGTGCAGCATCTGAGAACTTTGGCTTTGGAGCCCTAGAAAATAGTTTTGCAGGAGGTGAATAATACTCATAAGAATATACAGAAAAGTTCTTTGATTTGCGAACATAGCGGTTAGAAGAAACCCGCTCATATTCATGAGTCTGATGATAGTTTCCCTGCAAAACATTGACGTTAGGGTGACCATGTGAGGTCCTCTGTCTATATGAAGCCTTTGGGCCACATGAAGCCTTTGTTCTGGGGTTTGACTTCTTCCCTGGTTGTGTCATGATGACATTCACAGGAAGTTTCTCAAGACAACTCTTGGGCACCCAGATCTTCTTCAAAGGTGGCCCATTCCTGTAGTTAGGGTTGGAAATGGAGTGGAAACTTTCCATTTTTCTGAAGGAAAAATGGAAACGGAGGGGAAATATGGAAACGGAGACAGAAATTTGCAAAATGGAAGTGGAAATGGAATTTTTATGCAAAAATGGAAACAAAAATGGAACGGTGTTTTCCGGTGGAACAGACATGGAAACGGAACTTTCCGTTTTCGTGAATATTGAATTTTTGTTCTTGACTATAGACCTATGGCTGCTTTTTAGCCCAACCACACCAAAGAACACACAATGAAACAATGAGTAGAATGGATCTTTTGACGTCCAACTTCTGCTACTACACATGTACTCAGTTTGACCCTCTATGCAATTGTCCAGTACTATTACAATACTACGCTAAGTTGCTAACATGATGATATTATTTTGTAGCCATGTTAACAATTCATTAAATTGGTTTGTTTTTTGTTTGTATTTATATATGATTCAAGGGGTTTCTAAGTTCCGGTCAACACCCACTTCTGTTTCCGTATCGGCTTTGTATTTGCTCCGTGTCTGTTTCCGGTAGTATCTGTTTCTGTATTCATTTCCGGGGTTTCTGTATTTGTTTCTGCTTCTGCAAAAATATGTGAAAATAAATGTGGTAGCACTCAATTCCATCCGTTTCCGCTCTATTTTCATCCCTACCTGCAGTTAGTACCAATAAACCTGGCAAACACTTCACCATTCTGATTCTTAAACAACTTATAATTGGCGTCAACGGATTCATCAATGATAATGGGGTTAGCACAAGTGAAGCCAGATAAGGTGGATGGGTCCACTGAAGGATCCTTAGTAGTAACCCATGTGGTTTTGGGGTACTGCTCAGGCTTCCAGTAAGAACCATCAACATTCATTTTCTCTCGAAACCAACACCCTCTTTCCCAGGGTTTCGGTTCATAATCTATTTCTTGAGGACATCGCATAGTGTCGGATGCTCTTTGAGGCTTTTGTACATGCCTGTTTCAAGCAATGTCTTCAACCTAGCATTCTCATTAGCAATAGTAGTGGTATCCTCAGTAGAGGGGTTAGCTACCACATCAACAGTTGTGGATATTGAAACATCACAGGTAGTGGAACATTCAGCAATAGAGACAACATTATCACGCTCAATACACTTTAAGCATGGTGGCACAAAATCTTCCTGAGCAGAACTGATCTGTTGAGCGAGTAGTGAATCGTTCTCCTTTTCAAGATCTTCATGAGACGCTTAGTTTCTCTAGATCTTACTTCCTTTGAAGATAGTCATAGGAAAGCTTATCATGAGTGGCTAAGAGGGTTTCATGATGACTTTAAAGTTCCTCGTACTTAACACAAAAGTTTTTGATGTCTTCGATTAAGGACCGAGTTCGATTCATTTCCTCGTCCAATAGGTCATCGCTTTTGTCTAGCAACTTTATGTGTTCCATAGTAGTTTGTTGTTCAGTTGCAATTTTATCAAGTGTTTTATAGCTAGGTTTGGATTCACATTCAGAGTCATCTTCACTGTGGTTTGAAAGTAAGCATCGCATGAGTTTACCTTGGCACCTCGTGCCATGAAGCAGTAGGTTGGAGCAAAGTCATCCTCATCATCGACTTCAGCTTCGGTGGCGTGACCATTGTCTTCAGTGTTGAAGATGGACTTGGCGATGAATGCAGAAGCTAGAGCCAGGCTTTCCATGCCTGAATCAAACTCCTCCTTAGAATCCACCTCCGCCTCCTCAGAAGCAGACTCCTCCTCTGAATCCATATCCTTGCCAATAAATGCACGAGCCTTGCCAGATGAGTTCTTCTTGTGAGATGAAGACTTTGAAGATTTTTTTCTTCTTCTTGTCGTCAGAATAGTATCCTTGCTCTTATTCTTCTTCTTAGATTCCTTTTACCATTCTGGACACTCAGATATTTAGTGGCCTAGCTTCTTGCATTTGTGGCATGTTCTCTTCTTGTAGTCACGAGAGGAACCCTCATCATTCTTGGAACTAGATCTTGAGGACTTTCCGAAGCGATTGTTCTTGGAGAACTTTTGGAACTTCTTCACAAGCGTTGCTAGTTCTTTGCCAGTGTCTTCAGGATCATCAGAACTACAGTCAGATTCTTCTTTAGATGAGGAAACAACCTTTGCTTTCAAAGCACGGGATCGACCATAGTTGGGGCCATAGATATCTCTCTTCTCAAATAGCTGGAACTCATGTGTGTTGAGCCTCTCATGTATATCAGACGGATCAAGTTCTCTGGAGTCAGGATGTTCTTGTATCATCAAGGCCAAAGTGTCAAATGAGCTGTCAAGTGATCTCAGAAGCTTCTTCATGATTTCATGCTTGGTGATCTCAGTGGCGCCAAGAGCACGAAGCTCATTTGTGATATTAGTGAGGCGGTCGAACGTGAGCTGGACATTTTCATTGTCATTTCTCTTGAAGCGGTTGAAGAGATTGCGAAGAACATCAATCCTTGAGTCTCTTTGAGTTGAGACTCCTTCGTTGACCTTGGACAGCCAGTCCCAGACTAGCTTCGTAGTTTCCAGTGCACTCACACGACCATACTGTCCTTTGGTCAGATGACCATAGATGATGTTCTTGGTGGTTGAGTCCAGTTGCGCAATCCTCTTGACATCAGTAGCGGTGACACCTTCACTGACCTTGGGAACGCATGTCTTCACAACATACTAGAGGTCAATGTCAATGGCTTCAAGATGCATGTGCATCTTATTCTTCCAGTAGGGTTGATCGATGCCATCGAAGACTGGGCACACAGCAGAGACCTTGATTATCCCTGTAGTCGACATAGCTAAAACTCCAGGTGGTTAAAATGAATCACACAGAATAAGGGAGCACCTTGCTCTGATACCAATTGGAAGTGCTAGTTATCGACTAGAGGGGGGTGAATTGGCGATTTTTATGAAAGTCTTCAAAACTCGAGGTCTTTGAAGACAAACAGTTAATAAGAACCTACATGATATGTAGCGGAAGACGAACTACACTAGACAACTCATAGTCATGACGCAATATAGTGAAAGCACGAAGACTAATAACAGCTATGTAGTATGGATCAGAATGGAAGACAGTATGAAACCAAACAACAATAGTCTTCGCATAATGAAGTAAAATAGATCAGACAGGCAGGCAAAGACTTCACGAAGACAAATTGAAATGTAAAGGAGGTAGGGGATAGAACCAGTAGCTTGGTGAAGACAAGGCTTTGGTAGACCAGTTCCAATTGTTGTGACAGCTGTACGTCTGGTTAGGGAGGCTGAGATTGAACTCGGAAGGTTGTGTCTTCACTTTATTCCCCTTGAGCTGAGGACACCCAGTCCTCGCCTAATCACTCTGGTAAGTCTTCAAGGTAGAATTACAAACCTTCATAGCCTCTATTCACCAGCAATCCATAATGACTCTTGGATCCTCAGAACGTGACGCCTAACCGGTTGGAGGATACACAGTCCTCAAGTGTAACAAGTCTTCAGGTTGCGCCGACAGAAAGACTTCAATGATGCCTAACACTCTTCGGCTCTGGGTGTTTTGGGCTTTGTCCTTGCAAGGATCTCTCTCTCTCTCTAAGGCTTTGGAGGTGGGTTGTGTCAGATTTCGGGTTCCGCAAACCCTTGAGTGGTTCGAACTCTGGGGTGCGTGTGGAGATCTCGACCTGCCCAGCCTGCCAACTCGCGAAACATCACAGCCTAGCGCATCGAGCTCGAAGGGAAAGAAAGACACGATAGTTTACCTAGGTTCGGGCCACCTTGCGGTGTAAAACCCTACTCCTGCTTTATGGGGGATTTACCTTGAGGGGCTGAGGAAGAACTAGTACAGTGGGAACAGCCTCAGGAGGCGTGTTCTTGAGCTCGAGTGAGCTGGTGAGCGTGGAATGGATTCGATCCCCCTTCTATGGTGGTGGCTAGGTCCTATTTATAGTGGCCTTGGTCGTATTCCCAAATGTAGGCGGGAAGGGATCTCACAACGGCCAAATTTGAAGGGAGACAACAAGTACACCCTATCCTAACTGAAGTGGTCTTCGTCTGCAAAAGCCTCTGGTCGTGACACTGCGGTGGGCTCGGCGCTGACCTCTGTCCTGCCGTCCTGGCGGTCTTGGTCTTGTTGCACCAGAATGGAAACCTTTGGTTGATTCCTCGGGACTCCGCGCTGCTGCTTGCCTGCTTTGCACTGAAGAGGAAACTGGTACTCTGTGCCCGCTGGCGCCCACCTGGCGCTCGCCTGGTCTTGGTCGTCATGGCTCACGTCAGCTGAGCCTTGCGAGGTGCGCCTTCTATAGAAATCTCCACTCCTCGTGAGCCAGCCTGGGGAGGCCGATCCCCTGGGAGGTCTTTATGTCGTCCGCCTCGCGAGGCTTAGCCCCTCACGAGGGTCTTGGGTTGTTGATGCTGAAGCTGGGCCGTACCAGGCCGTCGATGGAGCCATGCAATAGGCCGCAGGCAAGCAAGTCTGGGTATCCCCGTATCCAGAACGCCGACAGTACTCCTCGGGCCCAAGGCGTGCTCAGACTTGGCTTTTAGGCGAAGCCAAAGAGCAATGGTGGAACGTCGCGGGCCCTAACCGCCTGTGGCCTTGGCCGACGCATGGCGATTGATGGGATGTGGGCGTCTCCACTTCCCCATGCTGCCTCGGCAACTGTTTGAATTGACGAGTCGATGATGCCTGTAGAAAAACATCATTACGCAAGATCGTGAAGGCCGGCAGTTGGCCTCCCTCCGGCTATAAATGAGGGGAGGGGCGGAGCCTTGTACGTCTCCAACGTATCTATAATTTTTGATTGTTCCATGCTATTATATTATCTGGTTTGGATGTTTAATGGTCTTTAATATGCTCTTTTATTTTATTTTTGGGACTAACCTAGTAACCGAGGGCCGAGTGTCGGTTTCTCTTTTTTTGCCTATTTTATAGTTTTGCAGAAAAGGAATACCAAACGGAGTCCAAATGGAATGAAAACTTCGCAATGATCTTTCTTGGACCGAAAGAAAACTAGAAGACTTGGAGATGAAGTCGGAGACACAACGAGGAAGCCACGAGGCAGGAGGGTGCACCCAGGGGGTAGGCGCCCCCACCCTCGTGGGCCCCTCGTGGCTCCCCTGACCTAGTTCCTTCACCTATATATACTCTTATACCCTAAAAACATCAGGGGGAGCCACGAAACCACTTTTCCACCGCCGCAACCTTCTGTACCCGTGAGATCCCATCTTGTGGCCTTTTCCGGCGTCCTGCTAGAGGGGATTCAATCATGGAGGGCTTCTACATCAACACCATTGCCTCTCCGATGAAGCGTGATTAGTTTACCACAAACCTTCGGGTCCATAGTTGTTAGCTAGATGGCTTCTTCCCTCTCTCTTTGATTCTCAATACCAAGTTGTCCTCGATGTTCTTGGAGATCTATTCGATGTAATACTCTTTTGCGGTGTGTTTGCCCAGATCCGATGAATTGTGGATTTATGATCAAGATTATCTATGAATATTATTTGGTTCTTCTCTAAATTCTTATATGCATGATTTGATATCTTTGCAAGTCTCTTGGAATTATCGGTTTAGTTTGGCCTACTAGATTGATCTTTCTTGCAATGGGAGAAGTGCTTAGCTTTGGGTTCAATCTTGCGGTGTCCTTTCCCAGTGACAGTAGGGGCAGCAAGGCATGTATTGTATTGTTGCCATCAAGGATAACAAGATGGGGTTTTCATCCGCTTGAGTTAATTCCTCTACATCATGTCATCTTGCTTAATGCGATACTATGTTCTTTATGAACTTAATACTCTAGATGCATGCTGGATAGCGATCGATGTGTGGAGTAATAGTAGTAGATGCAGGCAGGAGTCGGTCTACTTGACACGGACGTGATGCCTATGTTCATGATCATTGCCTTAGATGTGATCATAATTATGCGCTTTTCTATCAATTGCTCGGCAGTAATTTCTTCACCCACCGTATTATATGCTATCTCGAGAGAAGCCACTAGTGAAACCTATGGCCGCCGGGTCTCTTTTCCATATTATTGAATCTCGTTTACATCTTGCTATTTTCTGATCTATTATTTTGCACTCTTTACTTTTTAATCTATACAACCAAAAATACCAAAAATATTTACTTTACTATCTCTATCAGATCTCACTTTTGTGAGTGACCGTGAAGGGATTGACAACCCCTTTATCGCATTGGTTGCAAGTTCTTGATTGTTTGTGCAGGTATTCGGTGACTTGTGCATCGTCCCCTACTGGATTGATACATTGGTTCTCAAAACTCAGGGAAATACTTACACTACTTTGCTGCATCACCCTTTCCTCTTCAATGGAGAACCAACGCAAGCTCAAGAGGTAGCAAGAAGGATTTCTGGCGCCATTGCCGGGAAGATCTACGCCAAGTAAAGCCATACCAAGTACCCATCATAAACTATTCTCCCTTGCATTACATTATTCGCCATTCGCCTATCATTTTCCTCTCCCTCACTTCTAAAACGATTTTCGAAAACCTTTGCCTTTTCTTCGCCCCTCTTTCGTTCGTATCTTTTCGCTTGCTTCTTGTGTGCTTGTGTGTTGGATTGATTTCTTGTCACAATGGCTCAAGATAATATTAAATTGTGTAACTTTTCCAACACCAACAACAATGATTTTATTAGCACTCCGATTGCTCCTACTACCAATGTTGAATCTTGTGAAATTAATGCCGCTTTGTTGAGTCTTGTTATGAAAGATCAATTTTTTGGCCTTCCTAGTGAAGATGTTGCATCCCATCTAAACAACTTCGTTAATTTGTGCGATATGCAAAAGAAGAAAGATGTGGATAATGATATCGCTAAATTGAAGCTATTTCCATTTTCGCTTAGAGATCGTGCTAAAACTTGGTTCTCATCTTTGCCCAAAAATAGTATTAATTCATGGAATAAGTGCAAAGATGCTTTTATCTCTAAGTATTTTCCTCCCGCTAAGATCATCTCCCTTAGGAATGATATTATGAATTTTAAGCAACTTGATCATAAGCATGTTGCACAAGCTTGGGAGAGGATGAAATTAATGATACGTAATTGCCCTACACATGGTTTGAATTTGTGGATGATTATACAAAAAAATTATGTCGGATTGAATTTTGCTTCTAGAAATCTTTTAGATTCGGCCGCGAGAGGCACTTTTATGGAAATCACTTTAGGAGAAGCTACTAAGCTCCTAGATAATATTATGGTTAATTATTCTCAATGGCACACCGAAAGATCCACTAGTAAAAAAGTTCATGCGATTGAAGAGATTAATGTTTTGAGTGGAAAGATGGATGAACTTATGAAATTATTTGCTAACAAAAGTGTTTCTTCTGATCCTAATTATATGCCTTTGTCCACTTTGATTGAGAATAATAATGAATATATGAATGTGAATTTTGTTGGTAGGAACAATTTTGGTAACAACGCGTATAGAGGCAATTTTAGTCCTAGGCCGTTTCCTAGTAATTCCCCTAATAATTATGGTAATTCCTACAACAACTCTTATGGAAATTTTAATAAGATTCCCTCTGATTTTGAGAATAGTGTTAAAGAATTAGTGAATTCGCAAAAGAATTTCAATGCTTTGATTAAGAAAAATTGCTTAAAATTGATGAGTTGGCTAAGAACGTGGATAGAATTTCTCTTGATGTTGATTCTCTGAAACATAGATCTATTCCACCTAAGCATGATATCAATGAGTCTCTCAAAGCCATGAGAATTTCCATTGATGAGTGCAAAGAAAGAACCGCTAAGATGCGTGCTAAAAAGATTAGTTTGTAAAAGCGTGTTCCTCTAGTTTTCATGATAATAATGATGAAGATATAAAGTGATTGATGTGACTCCTATTAAATCTTTGTTTTCCAATGTGAATCTTGATAAAGATGGGACTGGAGATGAGTCAACTTTAGTTAAAAGGCGTCCCAATGATTTGGAGTTTTTAGATCTAGATGCAAAAATTGATAAAAGTGGGATTGAAGAGGTCAAAACTTTAAGTAGCAATGAACACACTATTTTGGATTTCGAGGAATTTAATTATGATAATTGTTCTTTAATAGATTGTATTTCCTTGCTGCAATCCGTGTTAAATTCTACTCATGCTTATATTCAAAACAAACCTTTTACTAAACATATCGTTGATGCTATGATGCAATCTTTTGAAGAAAAGCTTGAACTAGAAGTTTCTATTCCTAGAAAACTTTATGAGTGGGAACCTACTATCAAGATTAATATTAAAGATTATGAATGCTATGCTTTGTGTGATTTGGGTGCTAGTGTTTCCCCGATTCCAAAAACTTTGTGTGATGTGCTAGGTTTCCGTGAATTTGATGATTGTTCTTTAAATTTGCATCTTGCAGATTCCACCATTAAGAAAAATATGGGAAGAATTAATGATGTTCTTATTGTTCCAAAATAGGAATTATGTGCCCGTAGATTTCATTGTTCTTGATATAGATTGCAATCCTACATGTCCTATTATTCTTGGTAGACCTTTCCTTAGAACAATTGGTGCAATTATTGATATGAAAGAAGGAAACATTAGATTCCAATTTCCATTAAGGAAGGGCATGGAACACTTTTGTAGGAAGAAAATTAAATTGCCTTATGAATCTATTATGAGAGCCACTTATGGATTGCATACCGAAGATGGCAACACCTAGATCTATTCTTGTTTTTATGCCTAGCTAAGGGCGTTAAACGATAGCGCTTGTTGGGACGCAACCCAATTTTATTTTTGTCATTTACCTTTTTCTCTTGTTTAGTAATAAATAATTCATCTAGCCTCTGTTTAGATGTGGCTTTATGTTTTAATTAGTGTTTGTGCCAAGTAAAACCTTTGGGAAGACTTGGGTGAAGTCAATGCGATCTTGCTGTAAAAAACAGAAACTTTTGCGCTCACGAGATTAGCTGTCATTTTTTTTAGAAGAGCGCTTTTAGGTTTATTATTTTTGCAGAAGATTAATAGAAAAATTCCTCACGTCCAACAATTTATTTCAGAATTTTGAGTTACAGAAGTATTCGAAACTTAAAGATTACTACAAACTTTTTGTTTTTGACAGATTCTGTTTTTCGCGTGTTGTTTGCTTATTTTGATGAATCTATGAGTAGTATCGGGGGGTATGAACCATAGAGAAGTTGGAATACAGTAGGTTTTACACCAATATAAATAAATAATGTGTTCACAACAGTACCTTAAAGTGGTGATTTATTTTCTTGTACTAACGGAGCTTATGAGATTTTCTGTTGAAGTTTTGTATTGTGAAGTTTTCAAGTTTTTGGTAAGGATTTCATGGACTTTGGAATAAGGAGTGGCAAGAGCCTAAGCTTGGGGATGCCCAAGCCACCCCAAGGTAAAATTCAAGGACAACCAAAAGCCTAAACTTGGGGATGCCCCAGAAGGTATCCCCTCTTTCGTCTTCATCTATCGGTAACTTTACTTGAGGCTATATTTTTATTCACCGCATGATATGTCTTTTGCTTGGAGCTTCTTGTATGATTTGAGTCTTTGTTTTTTAGTTACCACAATCATTCTTGTTGTACACACCTTTTGGGAGATACACACATGAATCATGATTTTTTAGAATACTTTATGTGCTTCACTTATATCTTTTGAGCTAGACAATATTGCTCTAGTGCTTCACTTATATCTTTTTAGAGCACGGCGGTGGTTTTATTTTATAGAAATTATTGAACTCTCATGCTTCACTTATATTATTTTGAGAGTCTTTTAGAACGGCATGGTAATTTTCTTTGGTTATAAAATTAGTCCTAATATGATGGGCATCCAAGATGGGTATAATAAAAACTTTCATATGAAGTGCATCGAATACTATGAGAAGTTTGATTCTTTATGATTGTTTTGAGATATGAAGATGGTGATACTAGATTCATGCTAGTAGAGTAGTTGTGAATTTGAGAGATACTTGCGTTAAAGTTTGTGATTCCCGTAGCATGCACGTAAGGTGAACCGTTATGTGATGAAATTGGAGCATGATTTATTTATTGATTGTATTCCTTATGAGTGGCGGTCGGGGATGAGAGATGGTCTTTCCTACCAATCTATGCCCCTAGGAGCATGCGCGCAGTACTTTGTTTCGATAACTAATAGATTTTTGCAATAAGTATGTGAGCTCTTTATGACTAATGTTGAGTCCATGGATTATACGCACTCTCATCCTTCCACCATTGCTAGCCTCTCTAGTACCATGCAACTTTCGCCGGTACCATACACCCACCTTATACCTTCATCAAAACAGCCACCATACCTACCTATTATGGCACTTCCATAGCCATTTCGAGATATATTGCCATGCAACTTTCCACCGTTCTGTTTATTATGACACGCTCCATCATTCTCATATTGCTTTGCATGATCATGTAGTTGACATTGTATTTGTGGCAAAGCCACCATTCATAATTTTTTCATATATGTCACTCTTGAATCATTGCACATCCCGGTACACCGCCAGAGGCATTCACATAGAGTCATATTTTGTTCCAAGTATTGAGTTGTAATTCTCGAGTTGTAAGTAAATAAAACTGTGATGATCTTCATTATTAGGGCATTGTCCCATGTGAGGAAAGGATGATGGAGACTATGATTCCCCCACAAGTCGAGATGAGACTCCGGACGAAAATAAGTGGCCAAAAAAAAGAGAGAAGACCCAAATAAAAATAAAAATAAATGAGAGAAAAAGAGAGAAGGGGCAATGTTACTATCCTTTTTCCACACTTGTGCTTCAAAGTAGCACCATGATCTTCATGATAGAGAGTCTCCTATGTTGTCACTTTCATATACTAGTGGGAATTTTCATTATAGAACTTGGCTTGTATATTCCAATGATGGGCTTCCTCAAAGTGCCCTAGGTCTTCGTGATCAAGCAAGTTGGATGCACATATAGTTAGTTTCTTTTTGAGCTCTCATACACTTATAGCTCTAGTGCATCAGTTGCATGGCAATCTCTACTCACTCACATTGATATCTATTGATGGGCATCTCCATAGCCCGTTGATACGCCTAGTTGATGTGAGACTATCTTCTCCTTTTTGTCTTCTCCACAACCACCCTATTATTCCACATATAGTCCTATATCCATGGCTCACGCTCATGTATTGTGTGAAGGTTGAAAATTTTTGAGAACATTAAAAGTATGAAACAATTGCTTGGCTTGTCATCGGGGTTGTCCATGCTTAAATATTTTGTGTGATGAAGATAGAGCTTAGCCAAACTATATGATTTTGTAGGGATAGCTTTCTTTGGCCATGTTATTTTGAGAAGACATGATTGGTTTGTTAGTATGCTTGAAGTATTATTGTTTTATGTCAATATTAAACTTTTGTCTTGAATCTTTCGGATTTGAACATTCATGCCACAATAAAGAAAATTACATGGAAAAATATGTTAGGTAGCATTCCACATCAAAAAATCTGTCTTTATCATTTACCTACTCGAGGACGAGTAGGAATTAAGCTTGGGGATGCTTGATACATCTCCAACGTTTCTATAATTTTTTATTGTTCCATGATGTTATATTGTCTGTTTTGGATGTTTAATGGGCTTTAATGTGCTCTTTTCTATTATTTTTGGGACTAAACTATTAACCAAGGGTCAAGTGTCAATTTATGTTTTTTTGCCTATTTTAGAGTTCTGTAGAAAAGGAATACCAAATGGAGTCCAAATGGAATGAAACCTTCGCGATGATCTTTCTTGGACCGATAGTAAACAGAAGACTTGGAGATGAAGTCGGAGACGCAACGAGGAAGCCACGAGGTAGGAGGGTGCGTCCAGGGGGTAGGCGCGCCCTACCCTCGTGGGCCCCTCATGGCTACCCTAACCTAGTTCCTTCGCCTATATATACTCTTATACCCTAAAAACATCAGGGGAGCCACGAAACCACTTTTCCACCGCCGCAACCTTCTGTACCCGTGAGATCCCATCTTGGGGCCTTTTCCGGCGTCCTGCCAGAGGGGGATTCGATCATGGAGGGATTCTACATCAATACCATTGCCTCTCCGATGAAGCGTGAGTAGTTTATCACAGACCTTCGGGTCCATAGTTATTAGCTAGATGGATTCTTCTCTCTCTGTTGGATTCTCGATACCAAGTTCTCCTCGATGTTCTTGGAGATCTATTTGATGTAATACTCTTTTGCGGTGTGTTTGCCGAGATCTGATGAATTGTGGATTTATGATCAAGATTATCTATGAATATTATTTGGTTCTTCTCTAAATTCTTATATGCATGATTTGATATCTTTGCAAGTCTCGTTGAATTATCGGTTTAGTTTAGCCTACTAGATTGATCTTTCTTGCGATGGGAGAAGTGCTTAGATTTGGGTTCAGTCTTGCGATTTCCTTTCCCAGTGACAGTAGGGGCAGCAAGGCACGTATTGTATTGTTGCCATCGAGGATGACAAGATGGGGTTTTCATCATATTGCTTGAGTTAATTCATCTACATCATGTCATCTTGCTTAATGCGTTACTTTGTTCTTTATGAACTTAGTACTCTAGATGCATGCTGGATAGCGGATGATGTGTGGTGTAATAGTAGTAGATGCAGGCAGGAGTCGGTCTACTTGACACAGACGTGATGCCTGTGTTCATGATCATTGCCTTAGATGTCATCATAATTATGCACTTTTCTATCAAGGCAGTAATTTGTTCACCCACCGTAATATATGCTATCTCGAGAGAAGCCACTAGTGAAACCTATGCCCCCCGGGTCTCTTTTCCATATTATTGAATCTCGTTTACATATTGCTATTTTCTGATCTATTATTTTGCAATCTTTACTTTTGAATCTATACAAGCAAAAATACCAGAAATATTTACTTTACTATCTCTATCAGATCTCACTTTTGCGAGTGGCCGTGAAGGGATCGGCAACCCCTTTATCGCGTTGGTTGCAAGTTCTTGATTGTTTGTGCAGGTATTCGGTGACTTATGCATCGTATCCTACTGGATTGATACCTTGGTTCTCAAAACTGAGGGAGATACTTATGCTACTTTGCTGCATCACCCTTTCCTCTTCAAGGGAAAACCAACGCAAGCTCAAGAGGTAGCAGAGCCCCCCTCGCTCATCTCTTCCTCCGTCTTCTCGCTGCTCGTCCCTACTTCTCCTCGACCTTGCCGTTGCATCCATGGCGCCGACGAGGAGATTCTCAGCCACCAAGAAGGGGAATGCTCCTAAGGAGGGACCAGCTTCGCCACCACCCAAGAGGGGCCGCAGCCGTCCCCGCAAGTACGCCGCGACCCCGAGGCGGCCCCCAAGGGCCACGAGCGAGCTTCTCCAGGGGCCGGCATCTCCCTTGGCATTTGTGGAGGAGCTTCTTCTCGCGGCGGGGGCGACCGGCCACGGGGCAGGCCCCGCGATGAGGGGAGGTTCACTATGGTCGCTCGCCCTCCTCGCCCACGCTTCTCCTCGATTGATGTGCTCCCGGAGTTCGTGGTGTGGTCGGAGAGGCCCGCCAGCACCTCGTTCTAGCTCCTGCACTTCTTCACCGGCGAGTTGCCGACCTCGAGGCTCGACGGCCTCTGGCTGCAGGCTGATGGCTGCTGCAGCAATGCCTCGTGGGTGGGGACTGAGGTCGCCGCCGCGGGCAGCGTGGTCCTGACCCGCGACTGGCAGGCATTTGCCCGGGCATGAGGCCTGAGCGGGAGGTGCACCCTCCACTTCAAGTACGACGGCCTTGCGACCCTCTTCGTGAGGGTGTTTAGGAAAGACGACCGCCGTGCAGTGTGCTACCCAGAAGACGGCAGCGACGATGATCTTGGCCTTGACGTCGGCCGCATCGGCGACGAGGGTGAGCTTGGCCTTGATGACTCCCACACTTCCTCCCGCAGCGACAACTGTTCCTCAGGCAAGAGCTTGAGCAGTGGCGGCTACAATCAACCTCCACGCCGCCGAGCTCGGATCAAGGGACGCGATGGATCGTCTCGCCGCCACACCCTGGTGAAGGAGGAGGAAGGCCCAGTCTGAGCTCGGGGGTGCCGAACTTGGCCTCAAGACCAGCTGCGGCTTGGCGAGTTGCTTTTGTTTAACCTTTCCTTTCTTATGCAATTTGAAAAAAGTAGGGTGCCCCGCTGGGGTGTGTAATGAACTATGGCAGTTATTCCCCTTTATGCTATGCTTATTATCTCAATGTTGTGTTGTAATGTTCGTATTCTGGGTAGGCATGGATAGGGTAACTTAGCTCGACGTGCTTGCGGCAGCTTCCCATCTCGCGGGGAGCATGACCCTTGACGCCTGGCAGAGCCCCCTTTCCTGGTGACTCGGGGGTCACCGGTCTTGGGAGGTGTCGGTGTCAAAACTGGCGAATCTCGGGTAGGGGGTCCCGAATTGTGCGTCCAAGGCTAATGGTAACAGGAGGCAGGGGACACAATGTTTACCCAGGTTCAGGCCCTCTCGATGGAGGTAATTCCCTACTTCCTGCTTGATTGATCTTGATGATATGAGTACTACAAGAGTTGATCTACCACAAGATCGTAGAGGCTAAACCCTAGAAGCTAGCCTATGATTATGATTGTTCTTGTCCTACGGACTAAACCCTCCGGTTTATATAGACACCGGAGGGGGCTGATACGTCTCCAACGTATCTATAATTTTTGATTGCTCCATGCTACTTTATCTACTGTTTTGGACCATACTGGACTTTATTTTCCACTTTTATATTATTTTTGGGACTAACCTATTAACCGGAGGCCCAGCCCAGGATTGCTGTTTTTTTGCCTATTTCAGTGTTTCGAAGAAACGGAATATCAAACGGAGTCCAAACAGAATGAAACCTTCGGGAACGTGATTTTCTCACCGAACATGATCCAGGAGACTTGGACCCTACTCCAAGACATAACAGAGGTGGTCACGAGGGTGGTGGGCGCCCCCCTTTGGCGCGCCCCTCTGCCTCGTGGCCCCCCTGTTGCTCCACCGACGTACTCCTTCCTCCTATATATACCTACGTATCCCCAAACGATCAGAACAGGAGCCAAAAACCTAATTCCACCGCCGCAACCTTCTGTATCCACGAGATCCCATCTTGGGGCCTGTTCCGGAGCTCCGCCGGAGGGGGCATCCATCACGGAGGGCTTGTACATCCACACCATAGCCCCTCTGATGAAGTGTGAGTAGTTTACTTCAGACCTTCGGGTCCATAGCTAGTATCTAGATGGCTTCTCCTCTCTTTTTGGATCTCAATACAATGTTCTCCCCCTCTCTTGTGGAGATCTATTTGATGTAATCTTCTTCTTTTTGCGGTGTGTTTGTTGAGGCCGATGAATTGTGGGTTTATGATCTAGTATTATCTATGAACAATATTTGAATCTTCTCTGAATTCTTTTATGTATGGTTGAGTTATCTTTGCAAGTCTCTTAGAATTATCCTTTTTGGTTTGGCCAACTAGATTGGTAGTTCTTGCAATGGGAGAAGTGCTTAGCTTCGGGTTCAATCTTGCAGTGTCCTTTCCCAGTGACAGAAGGGGCATCAAGGCACGTATTGTATTGTTGCCATCAAGGATAACAAGATGGGGTTTTTATCATATTGCATGAATTTATCCCTCTACATCATGTCATCTTGCTTAAGGCGTTACTCTGTTTTTAACTTAATACTCTAGATGCATGCTGGATAGCGGTCGATGAGTGGAGTAATAGCAGTAGATGCAGAATCGTTTCGATCTACTTGTCTCGGATATGATGCCTGTATACATGATCATACCTAGATATACTCATAACTATGCTCAATTCTGTCAATTGCTCAACAGTAATTTGTTCACCCACCGTAGAATATCTATGCTCTTGAGAGAATCCACTAGTGAAACCTATGGCCCCGGGGTCTATTCTCATCATATCAATCTCTATCGCTTTATTTACTTGCTTTGCTTTTTTTACTTTGCCTTTTACTTTTCACTTTGCATCTATTATAAAAAATACCAAAAATATTATTTATCATCTCTATCAGATTGACAACCCCTAATCGCGTTGGTTGCGAGTAGCTATCGTTTTGTGTAGGTACGAGGGACTTGTGCATGGTCTCCTACTGGATTGATACCTTGGTTCTCAAAAATTGAGGGAAATACTTACGCTACTTTGCTGCATCATCCTCTCCTCTTCGGGGAAATCCAGCGCAGTGCTCAAGAGGTAGCAGGGGCTAGGGTTACATAGAGTCAGTTATAGAGAAATGAATCTTCATATCCTAACCGTCAAGCTTGCCTTCCACGCATAGGAGAGTCCCATCCGGACATGGGACGAAGTCTTCTATCTTGTATCTTCATAACCCAACAGTCTGGCACATGTACATAGTACGGCTATCCGAGGACCCCTTAATCTAGGACTCCCTCAGTAGCCCCGGACCAGGCTTCAATGACGATGAGTCCGGCGCGCAGATTGTCTTCGGCATTGCAAGGCGGGTTCCTTCTCCGAACTCTTCAAAGTACCTGTTGTAAATAGCAGTGTCCGGCTTCCCATTTAACATTACGCTCATCGGCTTCTGCACCTTAATAGTCTCAGCCTCCACGTGTCGAACGAATGCGAGAAGTCGGGGCATTTTTACATCTGCCACCCTAACCATGTAAATAAATTGTCTATTAAAGACGGGGATCTTCAGATCCAATCCACACAATCTTCCCCAAGCGAGGAATCATCAGAGCGCGCCCGAAAAACCACTCCAACATGGCCGACGCTCGAAGCTCTTCCTCCCGCTCTCGCAACACCAAGTCGGGCGATTGGGAGAAGTGTACCATATCCCACGGCCGATTAGTGAAGTTGCAGACCCAAGGGTTTCTACCTCCTGCATATCTAGCCCCCGTTCAAGCCGGATTGGCTTCCTTCGATGGCAGGGAGCAAGCGGAGAACTTTCCCAACCCATCCAGGGGGAGTGAATATGCCTTGTTTACTACTTACTGAGGGGTGTCAGATTTCCGATCCATCCATTCCTCCATGGGCTTCTGGAGTTCTATAGCCTCCAGCTGCACAACATCACACCTGCCTCAATCCTGCACATCGCAGGTTATGTCACTCTTTGCAAGCTATTTCTGGGTTGCGAAGCCCATTTCAAGCCATGGAAGAAGCTGTTCTGCCTCGCCCCCCATAATTAAGGGGAATCAATATTCCAAGTGGGCGGAGCCGAGATATGGCGCATCGCCGGGACCGGATACTTACCCGGCACACCGAAGAAGGTATCCGAAGAATGGCCTTCTGAGTGGTTTTATATTGAGGACGTCTCTCTTCCCGACCCAATTCGAATGGGTCTTCCTGAGTTTACAAACGCTCCACTGAGAAAACGCCTCAACTGGAGTCCCTGGAGCCTCAGAGAGGAACATAGCAGGGAGGTCCTTCAATTGATGAGCAAGATAAGAATGCTCGCTCAGTCCGGATTATCAATAGTTGAGGTTATGGCGATATCCATAATGCGAGGGGTTCAGCCACTGCAATACCGAGTGTCGTGGTTCTAAGTCTGACAGTAGAATGGGGGTAGGTATGGAGAGGCAAGATCCTAGCTATGGAGCAGTTGTGAAGACAAAGGATGTACGAGTTCAGGCCCTTCTCGGAGGAAGTAACAGCCCTACGTCTTGGAGCCCGGAGGTGGTCGATTGGATTATGTGTGTATAGATTACAGGGGTGCGAACCCTTCATACCGAGGAGGGGGGTGGCTTATATAGTGTCTGCCAGACCCCTCCGGCCCTCAGTTATGCAGGGTTTAAAGTACATTAAGGCTAGGAGTTACTGGTAACGCCTTACATAAAGTGTCCTAAATGCCATAAAGACTACTTAATTACAGACCGTTTGGATGCAGAGTGGCTCTTGATCTCCTGATGGTCGAGTGAGTCTTCATGGTCGAGTCCTTCGAGTCCGTCGAGTGAAGTCTCTCTTGGTCGACTGGAAGGCAGTTTCTTCTGAGGGTGTCCTTGGGAAGGGTTCTTAAGGCAGGCCTGTGACCCTACCCTAGGTACATGACTTCATCATTAGCCCCCGAATGGATCAAGGTTTGAGTGAGGAAGGAGTTGATAATATTTCTGACCTGCTTTTGTGTTATGAACATGTCTCATCTTGGACCAATAATCTTTTTGTTGATGGCAGCAACTTTTCTTTCAGTCGCCTTGATCCATTCTTCTCTCCCGTCGAGTGAACTTTTGCACTTAATAAACTTCCGAGAGACGGATCGCAGGAAATCCATTGTCTGACAGATCGATCTGCTGTTAGCGGATTTTGTGGGATCCGAATTTTGGGAAGCGCGCGAAGCGGGGCGGACCGCTGCGCTCGGATGGGATAGGGCATAGACGCCACCTTTTTCGCCACGTATCACGCATGCGCGACTGTTTCGGGATGTGATAGGATCGCCTGGGCCCACTTGTCATCCACTCGGAAGTGTTCTTATAAAATGCGCCGGGCGAGGGTTTTTGAACAGTACCTCCCCATTTCCCCTTCTGCCCTCTCCATCTCCGCCCGCAGCGCCTGCTCTCACCCCCACCCATCCACTCCTCGCGCGCTTCGCCGGCAACAATGGTGAAGGAGAAGACGGCAGCCTTGGAGCGCGCGAAGAAGGCGACGGCGACGGGGAAGGCGAAAGGGAGAGCGTCCAGTCGGGGCGGATCCTCGTCCAGGCCCCGCCTGCTGCAAGGTTGGGTCTAAGGGGATTGGATCCACTCGACCATCTCCGAGACGGATCTCAATGAGATGGCCAACGAGGGCTTGATCCCTCATGAGGCAGCGAGGCTCCCGGGGAACGAGTGGCAACCACAGCCGCAGGAGGGTGAGTGCATTCTTCTAGCTACTCACGTAGACCGTGGGTTCTCCCTGCCTCCGAGTGTTTTCTTCCGTGGGTTCTTGAATTTCTTTGGGGCGCAACTCCACCATTTCAATCCAAATTCCATTGCCTACCTTGCTGCCTTTGTGTCCATGTGCGAGAACTTCCTGGGTTGTCGACCACACTGGGGTCTCTTTAAGCACATATTCACTTGTCGCTCACAGACAGTGAAAAAGGCGAGTCCGGATGACGATAGGACTAAGGTTATTCAGATGTGCGGGGGTCTTGGGATTCAGATGAGGAGCAAGAGTACTTTTCCGGCCATGACCCTTCCTGAGTCGGTCAGAGGATGGCAGTCGACTTGGTTCTACTGCTAAGACGAGTCGACGCCGGGGCAGTCGACTGGTCTCCCTCCGTTTTCCTTAGACAGAGTGAACAAGCCCTCTTCTCTGAAGGTGCTCCCTGAGGAGAAAGCCTAAGTAAAAATGTTGATGGAGCGTGTGGTCCAGCTAGTTCGGGAAGGAGTGACGGGTATGGACCTTTTGGAGGTCTTCCTTAGGCGGCGCATCCGACCACTTCAGTACCGAGGCCACCCGATGTGGCTGTACTGTGGAACCGAGGATGAAACTCGGGTCCATCCAGAAGCAGTCGACGACGCCACACTGGATAGGTGGATGACCGCGATCACATGGAATAAGGACAACCCTCGAGGAGCCAGGAGGATTCCACCACTCGACCATTCCTACACTCCGGACACGGTATGCCCACTTTATCCTCAATTGTAATCTTGCTATACTCATTCTGCTTTTCCTGCAAATTGGTCGATTGATCTTTGTTTTGTTATCTGTCAGGCCACCACCGAATTATACTCGATGCCCAATGGAGCACAGACACCGACTGAGGAGGAAGAAGGAAGTGGGGGCGAAAGCCAAGAGGAGTGGGATTCGGATGCTGCTGATGATGATGAAGGTGATGACTCTGGTGAGGAGGAAGAAGAGGAGGAGGAGGAGGAAGTTGCACCGCCTCGCTCTAAAAGACGCTCGAAGCTCGTCCATGACCCTGCGACCGAGCGTGGTAAGGGGGTCGCAACTGTCATTCAGTCGACCAAGCGCCCTCGAACCACTTCTCCGGTGCCGACTGAGAAAGCTCCGAAGCAATCCAGGGTGGCGCCGTCGAAGCCGGCCAAGGTCTTGCCGAAGATGAAGATGGTGATCCCCACTATCTCAGGGTAATGATGCTACTTGAGTTTTTGTATTCCCCATGAACTTATTCTTGGTCGACTCATGAATCAACCGACTGACTTCTGGAACTGCAGCGCTGCTACTTCTGATACGTCGACCAGGGCTGAAGATCATGAGATGGAAGACGCTGCCACTTCAAAACCTGGTATGACTTTCATTGTTCCGTCTTCAGTCGATTGGCTCTTTGTCTCTAATTTTGATTCTTTTCTGTAGCTCCGCCTAATGTCGTTATTACCCTTCCTGACGACGATGATGGGGAACCACTGAAGCAAAGGAGGAGCAGGAAAGCGTCTGCTGGCAAGGCGACTCAGGACGTGCCAGCGCCCGAGACACTGGTCGCGGAAGGAGAGAACATCACTCGGCCTACCGTATCTTTTGCAGTGCCGTTGACGAGTGCTCGCCCCACGTCGTCGAGTGCTGCACAGCCTTCACTTTTCTCGACCCACTACGTCCCAGAGGACCAAGCCAGTGCTGCGAAAGAAGCAATACGCCAGGCGGGAGTCATGATGGAGCAAGTGAAGGCCAGCCGAGAAGCCAGCCAGGTAGCCTATGATGCCAGTTCAGCTCTTCAGAGTAACGTTCAGGTCAGTCGGTCACCGCCTGTTCTGTTAGGATATGATGTCTGAAGATTCTTCTTTCTGAAATTCCTAGTGACTGTCCTACACCCACTGGGTGTGTCGATTGAAATTCCGAGATAGTGGGGGCACGCTGAGTGCACCCACTGGGTGTAGTCCCCAAGGCTATGGTGGATTGCTTTCAGTCGACCATAGTCTTTATATCTTAAGTTTTTCCTTCATTCGATTAGGTCGAATGGATTTACAGACCGGTGGGGGCACGCTGAGTGCACCCACTGGGTGTAGTCCCCGAGACTGTGGTCGACTGCTGGCAGTTGACTACAGTCTGAAGAACATGTCCTGTTCTTTTTGTTGGTCGACTGGTCGACTCTAACTTGATAGAACTAGTGGGGGCACGCTGAGTGCACCCACTGGGTGTAGTCCCCGAGACTATGGTCGAATGTTTGTATTCGGCTGTAGTCTTAGAAACGTATGATTTTTCCTTAGTCACTCAGAAGTGACTTGTCTTTGACACTTTGTCGATTGGTTCTTCGTAGAAATCCTGCAACCTTGCGGCTCGTTACACTGAGTTGGAGAACAAACACATCTAGCTCGAGCTTGATCTGAAGCTGGCCCAGGAGAATTTAACGAAGGCGAAGGAGGAAGCTAAAGGTATGTTTGGTGAGGCTTTCAACGTCTGCCTTTGCCCCTCGTTTGTTTCAAATTCTGACCTTGCTATAACTTTGCAGGCAAAGTGAAGGATGCCCAGAAGAAGAAAGTCTTTGAGTTGGCTGAAATGCAGAAAACAGCTTTAGAGAAGACCAAGCTCGCAGACGAGAAGTTGGCTTCGGTCACCAAGCTTGAAGAAGAAAACACCAATCTAAAAGCTGCTCTTGATGCTGCCAACAAAGAGGTCAGTCGACTGAAAAGTGATAAGATTGCCCTGAGTGACAAGGCCAGCGAGTTGGTGGGGAAGAAGAACGATCTGGAGGCTTATCTGGGCGGACTCGCCAAGAAGCTATTCCTCATGCTCGAAGGTAATCTTTTGCACCAAACAGGTATTTTAACTGTGATCTTTCCATTCGACTGTTGTCTTGACTCGGTGGTTGTGCTTGCAGAATTTTGCCAGAACTTTGAAGAGGAGACTGGTCGACTGGAGCCAAACCTGGACCCCATCAACTCTCCTGTGATGGATGAAGTCGCCATGAACGTGTTCCAGCTCGAATCTCGTGTTGCTGCCGTCGTTGATTATCTCGCAAGGCTGAAGGTCGCCACTTCCTGCATCGACACCACGCTCTGGCCCAGAGAGACGCTCCAGAATGACCTCGAGTCTCTGATGACTCGATTGAGCACAGTCCCAAGTCGAGTGCAGGAGTGGAAGAAGTCTTCTGCCAGGTGTGGCGCTGACGTTGCTCTATCTCTGGCCCGAGTTCATTGCAAGGAAGCACGAGAGGACAAGCTGGCGGCCCTTAGGGTGGCTAACACCAACAAACATGATTTCCGGTCATTCATGGAGACCTTCATCGCCACTGCCACTCGGATTGCTGATGGAATCGACCTGGACAAGTTTGTTGCACCTTCCAGCCCTCCACAGGAGGGGTAAAAAACTTCTTGAGCTCGACACTTTAAATTTGCCTCGGTATGCCAAGTGATTTTTGTAACCGACAAACCTTAACAGGCTTAGCGCCTGAGCACTTTCGGTTCCGTTAGGTGTTATCCGAATTTGGATTCGATGTTTTAAATATGCTTGCATTTGGTTTGAGGTATCTTTTGCAGGTTAAAGCGAGGTGCTTATTGCAATCGACTTGTTCCCCAATTCACTTAGGCAGGCACTGGGCTGCAGCTAAGCCCCCGAGTGGGAGGTTTGCTCTCCACTCGGTAGGATTTTCAAAACTTAGGCGAGCACTGGGCTGCAGCTAAGCCCCCGAGTGGGAGGTTTGCTCTCCACTCGGTAGGATTTTCAAAACTTAGGCGAGCACTGAGCTGCAGCTAAGCCTCCGAGTGGGAGGTTTGCTCTCCACTCGGTAGGATTTTCAAAACTTAGGCGAGCACTGGGCTGCAGCTAAGCCCCCGAGTGGGAGGTCTGCTCTCCACTCGGTAGGATTTCCAAAACTTAGGCGAGCACTGGGCTGCAGCTAAACCTCTGAGTGGGAGGTCTGCTCTCCACTCGGTAGGATTTTTACGGCGCCTCCGTGAAGGAAAAGGCGTTAATCGACCTTGTCTTTCTTATGGAGAGCACATTATACTTGTGGCGTGGCTCGGAGGAGAGGGTAGCAATCGACCTGCACCTCGTCCTCCCTGTGAGCGCACATTGTACTTGTGGCGTAGCTCGGAGGAGAGGGTAGCAGACGACCTGCACCTCGTCCTCCTTGCGAGCGCACATTGTACTTGTGGCGTAGCTCGGAGGGGAGGGTAGCAGTCGACTTGCACCTCGTCCTCCTTGCGGAGCGCACATTGAATTTGAACTTAGGCGAGTACTTAGACTACAGCTAAGCCCCCGAGTGGGAGGCTGGCTCCCCACTCGGTAGGATTTTATTGAAACTTAGGCGAGTACTTGGACTGCAGCTAAGTCCCCGAGTGGGAGATTTTCTCTCCACTCGGTAGGATTTTCAAAACTTAGGCGAGCACTGGGCTGCAGCTAAGCCTCCGAGTGGGAGATTTGCTCTCCACTCAGTAGGATTTTATTGAAACTTAGGCGAGTACTTGGACTGCAGCTAAGCCCCCGAGTGGAAGACTGGCTCACCACTCGGTAGGATTTTATTGAAACTTAGGCGAAACGGATTCGCAGCTAAGCCCCCGAGTGGGAGGTCGGCTCGCCACTCGGTAAGGATTTTTTTACACACTTAGGCGAAACGGATTCACAACTAAGCCACCCACTGAGGGGAAGTTTTACTGAACAAATAAAAGTGACAAAAATCATTGGGGAAATTATGACACTATTATCTTGCGAAACATGAACTACAGAAGTACTTTTATTACAACTCATCCGAGTGAATACTTAAGTGTAAAAGGGGCGGAGTAACTCCGTGTTCCAAGCTCGGGGCTTGTCGATGTTGTGCTTGACGTTGTAGAGACGGTACGCCCCGTTGTGGAGAACCTTGGTGACGACGAAGGGTCCTTCCCAAGAAGGAGCAAGCTTGTGTGGTTTCTGCTGATCCACTCGGAGAACCAAATCCCCTTCCTGGAAGGCTCGACTCTTCACGTTTTTGGCGTGGAAGCGACGCAAGTCCTGTTGGTAGATGGTCGATCGGATCAGAGCCATCTCCCTTTCTTCCTCTAAAAGGTCGACTGCATCCTGCCGCGCTTGTTCTACTTCAGCTTCGGTGTAGAGCTCGACTCGAGGAGCATTGTGGAGCAGATCACTCGGCAAGACCGCTTCAGCTCCATAGACCAAGAAGAATGGAGTTCTTCCAGTCGACCGGTTAGGCATGGTCCTTAGACCCCACAGCACCGAGGGAAGTTCATCGCCCCATGCTCCAGCCACATGCTTGAGGTCACGCATCAGTCGGGGTTTCAACCCTTTGAGGATCAAGCCATTGGCCCGCTCCGCTTGTCCATTCGACTGGGGATGGGCGACTGAAGCATAGTTGACTCGTGTGCCTTGAGATGTGCAGAACACCCTGAATTCCTCCGAATCAAAGTTTGATCCATTGTCAGTGATGATGCTGTGTGGGACTCCATATCTGAATATCAGTTCTCTGATGAAGCTGACAGCTGTACCGGCGTCAAGGTTCTTGATGGGTTTAGCCTCAATCCACTTGGTGAACTTGTCGAATGCTACCAGTACATGCATGAAACCGCTTCGTCCTGTTCTCAAGGGACGAACCATATCCAAACCCCATACTGCGAAGGGCCAGACGAGTGGTATGGTCTTCAGAGCTGATGCAGGCTTGTGTGACATGTTGGAGTAAAATTGACATCCCTCACACTTGTCGACTATCTCCTTTGCCATTTCATTCGCCCTTGGCCAGTAAAATCCGGCTCGGTATGCTTTGGCCACGATGGTCCGAGAGGACGCATGATGGCCATAGGTCCCCGAGTAGATGTCATCAAGGATTATTCGACCTTCTTCTGGCGTTATGCACTTCTGACCCAGTCCAGCCGCGCTCTCTCTGTATAGCTGCCCCTTGATCACGGTAAAGGCCTTGGATCGACGGACGATCTGTCGAGCCTCTTCCTCATCCTCCGGGAGCTCTTTTCTCAAGATATATGCGATATATGGTACTATCCAATCGGGAGTGATCACTAAAGCCTCCATGACCAAGTCGACCACTGCTGGAACTTCAACCTCAGTCGGATCAGTGGCACTCTTGGGCTGCGGAGCTTCTTCAGTAAAAGGATCTTCTTTGACTGATGGAGTATGGATATGCTCCAAGAACACATCGCTAGGAATGGCTTCTCTCTTGGAACCTATCTTTGCCAAATCATCAGCTGCATGATTTTTCAGTCGGGGTATATGATGGAGCTCTAACCCCTCAAACTTCTTTTCAAGCTTCCTCACTGCATTACAGTATCTAGTCATGGCTGGGCTTCTAACGTCCCACTCCTTCATCACTTGGTTGACCACCAAATCTGAGTCGCCATAAACCATAAGGCGACGGACGCCGAGTGAAATGGCCATGCGCAATCCATACATAAGGGCCTCATATTCTGCCTCATTGTTGGAGGAATCAAAGTGAATCTGGAGCACATATCTGAGCTTATCTCCTCTGGGGGAAACCAAGACTACCCCAGCACCGGAACCATTTAACATCTTAGAGCCATCAAAGAACATGGTCCAATGCTCCGAGTGAACTTGACTCGGTTGCTGCTGTTCAATCCACTCGGCAAGGAAATCTTCTATTGCTTGGGACTTAATGGCTTTCTTTGCCTCAAACTTGATATCAAGGGGAAGGAGTTCAATCGCCCATTTCGCCACTTGACCAGTTGCATCTCTGTTGTGCAGAATCTCTGAAAGTGGAGCGTCGTTGACGACTGTAATGGAATGATCAGAGAAATAATGAGCAACCTTCTTCGTGGTCATGTAGATCCCATACACAAGCTTCTGATAATGAGGATATCTTTGCTTTGATGGAGTCAAAACTTCAGACAGATAGTACACTGGGCGTTGAACTTTGAAGGCTTTCCCTTCTTCTTCCCGTTCGACCGTAAGTACTGTACTGACGACTTGTCCTGTCGCTGCAATATAAAGCAACAGAGGCTCTTTGCTGATCGGAGCAGCAAGCACTGGCTGGGTGGAGAGCAGAGCTTTTAGCTCGGCAAACGCTGCATCAGCTTCTGGAGTCCACTCGAACTTGTCTTCCTTCTTCATCAGTCGGTAAAGAGGCAATGCCTTTTCACCGAGTCGAGAGATGAATCGACTTAATGGGGGGCGTTTCATTCGGAGTATAGTGCCAACTTTTTCTGGGTTAGCATCAATTCCTCGTTCGGAAACAAGAAAACCGAGTAACTTTCCACGAGGAACTCCGAATGTGCACTTTGATGGATTGAGCTTGATATCATACCTCCTGAGATTGGCAAATGTTTCAGCGAGGTCAGTCAACAGGTCGGAACCCTTTCGTGACTTGACCACAATATCATCCATGTACGCTTCAACGTTCCGACTGATTTGAGTGAGTAAACACTTCTGAATCATCCGCATGAACGTGGCTCCGGCATTCTTGAGGCCGAATGGCATGGTGACGTAGCAGAAGCACCCGAATGGAGTGATGAAAGCTGTTTTGATCTCATCTAGTCCATATAGATGGATCTGATGGTACCCAGAATAGGCGTCCAGAAAAGACAATCTCTCACATCTCGCGGTCGAGTCGACAATTTGATCGATGCGAGGAAGAGGAAAATGATCTTTCGGGCAGGCCCGATTGATGTGTTTCAAATCAATGCACATGCGGAGTGACTTGTCCTTCTTGGGAAGCGTGATGACATTGGCGAGCCACTCGGAGTGGTATATCTCTCGGATAAACTCTGCCGCCAACAGTCAAGCCACCTCCTCGCCAATGGCCTTTCTCTTCTGGACGGCGGACCGTCGAAGATGTTCTTTGACTGGTTTTGCTGTTGAATCGACTCTAAGGCGATGCTCAGCCAGCCCCCTGGGAACACCCGGCATGTCAGCAGGCTTCCATGCAAAGATGTCCCAGTTCTCATGGAGGAACTGGATGAGCGCTTCTTCCTATTTAGGGTCGAGTGTTGTGGAAATATGGGTCGGAGCTGCATTGGGGTCGGTCGGGTGAATGTGAACAGGCTTCGTCTCACCGGACGACTGAAATGCTGATTCTATGGCAGGCTTCTTGGCCCGCAACAAATCACTCGGATCTGCATTTTTCTTGTACCCCTCCAGCTCGACCATTGTTATCTGGGAATCAGCAATTTTCGAGCCTTTCTGGAAACACTCTTCTGCCTTCTTCCGATTACCAGTGATAGTGATCACGCCTTTGGGGCCGGGCATCTTCAGTTTGAGGTACACGTAACATGGTCGAGCCATGAACCTTGCGTAAGCTGGTCTCCCCAAAATAGCGTGGTAAGCGCTCTGAAAATCCATGACTTCAAATGTTAGCTTCTCTTTGCGGAAATGCTTCGAGTCACCGAACACCACGTCCAGAGCTATTTAGCCGAGTGACTCAGCCTTCTTTCCAGGTATAACTCCATGAAAACTCATGTTGCTAGTGCTCAGTCGGGACATCGGAATGCCCATTCCTTTCAGCGTCTTCGCATATAATATGTTCAGTCCACTACCACCATCCATTAGCACCTTCGTCAGTTGAGTGCCTTCGACGACCGGGTCGACCACCAAAGCTTGCCTCCCAGGGGTGGCTATATGAGTCAGGTGATCAGACTGGTCGAATGTAATGGGAGTTTGGGACCATCTCAGATAACTGGGCGTCGCCGGGGCGACCATATTCACCTCACGGTTAATAACCTTCAGTCGGCTTTTGCTTTCCACATCAGCAAAGATCATCAGAGTGGAGTTAACATGAGGATATCCTCCATCACTGTCCTACTTGTCTTCGGCTTTGTCCGACTCCTTTTCCTTGTCCTTGGGTTGTTTTCCTTGGAACTGCTGGATCAAGAGCCGGCATTGGCGAGTGGTATGCTTCGGGTAGATGAAATTACCCTCTTCGTCCTTCTTCGTGTGGATGTGACACGGCAGATCCATCGCGTCATTTCCTTCTTTATCCTTCACCTTCTTGGGGTTCCAGGATCCTTTGGGTTTTCCTTTGAACTTGCCCTGAGTCACGGCCAGAGCCTCCCCAAGAGCCACTGGCTCGGCCTTCCGCTTCTGCTTCCGACTGGAGTTTCCTTTCTCCGACTGACTAGGCTTGTACTTGCCGCTCCGGAGTCGGTCCTCCTCTTCGCCGTTGGCGTACTTGGTAGAAATTTCCATCAGTCGACTCAGGGTCATATCTCCGGTCTGACCAAACTTCAAACTCAATTCTCTGTTCTTAACACCATCCTTGAAGGCGCAGACTGCCTGATGATCGGACACGTTCTCCACGGTATGATGCAAAGTGATCCATCTCTGAATATAATCTCATAATGTCTCATTCGACTTCTGCACGCAAACTTGCAGCTCTGTCAATCCAGCTGGTCGCTTGCAAGTTCCCTCGAATGTTCTGACGAACACTCGGGAAAGATCTTCCCAAGTGTAAATGCTGCTAGGAGCTAACTGATTCAACCACGCCCAGGCCGAACCTTCCAGCATGAGCGGTAAATGCTTCATAGCCACCTCGTCATTCCCGCCACTGATCTGTACCGCCACTCGGTAGTCCTCAAGCCAGGTTTCAGGCTTAGACTCACCGGTGAACTTACTTACTCCAGTCGCCAACCTGAAGTTGGGGGGAATCACCGCGGCTCTGATAGCCCTGCTGAAACATTCCGGACCTGAAACATGCACTCGGCTGCTAGTGGGCGCATCTCTGTCGTGGCTACCTCGATGAGCCCGGTTCCGATCAGCCAAGCCTTGCACGATGATGGATCGCGCATCAAAGCCTGGTTCCCTAGGGTCGACCGAAGCTCTTCGCCCCACACTGAGCTGGTGCCTATCATCTTGCTGCCGATGAGCGTAGGACCCACCTCTTGGGGGAGGAGTGGGCACTCGACGCCTATCATCACGATCGTATCGGTCACCGTATTGGTCCCGTCGATTCTCGCGTCCTTCATGCCGCGGAGGCGATCTAGGGCTGTGAGCCGACTGAACCGTATTCGCAGCGACGGATCGACTGTGAATCCTGTTGCATGACTCTGACACGGCTGAATTCTGATCTCCTGCTGCCCGGAGCAAATCCCTAATCTGCATCAAGCCTCTGCCAGCCTCCGACTGAGAGGGCTGAATTGACTCTGCTATACGGGCTGCAGCTGCTAAATTCTGAATCGGGGTTCGATATACCTGAGTCGGCTGCAGTAAGAGTTGACGTCGAGTGGAGTCGGGTACTCATTGCCGTGCGTGCTCGTCGAGTGCTCGCTGGAGGTTCTCCAGACGAGTGCGTTCAGCCAAGTTGGCCAAACGTGCCTCCTCCAAGGCGCAAGCCTCGGGGGTTTCTCCCGCGATGGGAGTATGCAGGGCATCCATGTTCCTGCGGCGAAGCTCTTCCCTTTGCAGGGAATTAAGTGGCTCGGGTTGATATTCCTCATGGGCTTGAGCAGGGTCGCCTCCACCGTCCACCCCGTCGTCGCGGGGGAAGCCGGGAGGGCTATGAGGCCCGTTGACCATCAAGACCTCCGCCGCCGGATCGCTGCTGTCGCACTCGGATGCGGTCTCTATGGAGCCAGTCGACAGATCGAACAGGCCGTAGAAGGATTCGTCGGGCTCGATTGCCACGACTTGGGTGGTGGCCGACTGGAGAGCCACCGCGTGTCTCACCCACCGCTGGAGTCTCGACCGACCAGAGCGCTTGTGCTGGCGGGAGACAGGGAGGGAGGACGACAGGGCTGTCGACCGATAAGGAGTCGACGGTTGCCGCAGCAGAACGCCGTGGACACACGCCCAAAAATGCGTCGCGCCGCGGACGGGGAGCGCGTCGATGTCGAGTGGAGCCTCCTGGAGCCAAGCGGAGTCATCGGCGATGAAGGTGAGTGCGCCGAGATGGATCTCGCGGCCCTCGACCAAAACTCCACCAGAAACCATGATGAAGGCAATCGAAACAATTGCAACTTCTCCTAAAATCGCTAAGACACCTGCCCCACAGTGGGCGCCAACTGTCGTGGTTCTAAGTCTGACAGTAGAATGGGGGGTAGGTATGGAGAGGCAAGATCCTAGCTATGGAGCAGTTGTGAAGACAAAGGATGTACGAGTTCAGGCCCTTCTCGGAGGAAGTAACAGCCCTACGTCTTGGAGCCCGGAGGCGGTCGACTGGATTATGTGTGTATAGATTACAGGGGTGCGAACCCTTCATACTGAGGAGGGGGGTGGCTTATATAGTGTCTGCCAGACCCCTCCGGCCTCAGCGATGCATGGTTTAAAGTACATTAAGGCTAGGCGTTACTGGTAACGCCTTACATAAAGTGTCCTAAATGCCATAAAGACTACTTAATTACAGACCGTTTGGATGCAGAGTGGCTCTTGATCTCCTGATGGTCGAGTGAGTCTTCATGGTCGAGTCCTTCGAGTCCGTCGAGTGAAGTCTCTCTTGGTCGACTGGAAGGCAGTTTCTTCTGAGGGTGTCCTTGGGAAGGGTACTTAAGGCAGGCCTGTGACCCTACCCTAGGTACATAACTTCATCACCGAGGGCATCCCATGTGGCACTTCAATGGAGAAGACGACGCCACCCGCTACGGTCGGAAGGGTCCAGACTCCACCACCACTCTGGTGGAAATACTGTCCGGGTTATACAAGGGGGAAAGAGAGGAGTTCATCTGCATTAAACCAGGGGAAGGATTTTCCATGTACAACCCTCCCAGCTGGGTGAGCTGCCATCCATCACTCTACTCTATTCATTCCCTGAGTCCTATTTTTCTTAAATATTTACTCCGTCCATTTATAACAGGAATGGAGGAAAATAACTAGGGAGTTCCATAGCCCGGCACCATAGCCAGAGGACCATAACCGGGTCCTTGACCCCGTATTCGAAGAGGATCCGGATATATTCGTGGAGCTCGTGGAAGGGCTATTTCACCAGGCGAGCTGTGACGGCACAGAAGTGGCCATCATTGCTGACTATCCCGGCCTCCTCCCTGCATCGCACGTAAGTAAACAACAGATTTACCTTCCGGAAAGGATTTACTCCTCCTATCTTACCCACCGCACAACTCTTATGCTCTAAAGGGAAGACGATCGGCGCGCCAAGCCGAACCCGAGGCGACTCGCCGACAAGGGATGCCCGTGCCGGGTAGGACTTCAAAAAGAAAGGCGAACAGAAATATGGTGGATCCATCATCCAGGAGGTATGGCTTTAAATACGCTCTGTGGTTGTCATCTTAAAGTATGACACTATCCGTTGTGTTTTAGCAGAAAGAACATCCGGCGGACTAAGTCCGGGGATCCTGCCAATCGTGCCTCTACTAGACGGATTCCAGACCCGGTCTCGAGGACGGAGGCCAACACAGAAGTGACACCGGATTGTCCTCATACAGAGGATTCGGATAGAACGTCCGTTACAAATTCTGAAGTGGATTGCACCATGAATCATCGGCGCTGGCGGGCTTCACTCCGCGACCCTAGTTTTTCAGAAGAGGCTTTTAATCCCTTCAACTCGGGTGATGCGTACATTCAAGCCGCTCAGGATGGGCTTGCTAGAGCCACGGACCAGTATTTGAAAGATATACGGGTAAGTATAAAAATATGATAATTATGTATATCAGTAGACCCTGAGACTTGAAGCAGCTGGTACAACTGATTTAAAGATCATTATATTAATAGGTTCTCTTAGAGAAGAATAACCTGTTGTCTCAAGAGCTGGAAGAGTGTCGAACCCAGCTAACGGCCGCTATTGCCGAGTTGTCAAGATACGAAAAGGCGACAACTAGTATGTATTCCTGAATTGAGAAAAACAATATTGTATGTATAAACCAGTAACGCTAACAATATATGATCACCAAAATCCTCAAATAATTCGGAACAGAATCCGGGAATCCCACAAGAGGGTGAACAAGGAGCACAAAGGCAAGCAGCCGCTGGCAAGCGTGTACTTACACGGGTCATATACAGGAGAAAAACAAACTCCGAGATGCCAATACCCAGCTGGGTGAAGAATTGAAAGATGTTCGGGCCCAGCTGGCTAACTCCGTGAAGGAAAATAAGAGGCTTCAACACGACATTTTTAGTATGTTCTCAAACAAATATTTATATAGTTCGGCAAAGATTGGAACTGACAGAGTTATGTCTGTAGGTATGCTGACTGGTCGTCCCGAAGAAGAGATGCCTGGGTCCTCAGGCGATCTGCTACAAGAACTTTCGCAACTGCACGAGCAAGTTCGGCAGGTCATGCAGAGTGTCTCCAAGGCCTTGTGGCCATCCTCCTCCCTACCAGGAAGTATGGGGGAGCTTGTACAGCTTTTCAAGGGAGTGTGGCAGCGATTCCGACTATGGAAGATATCTGCCTATCGAGAAGGTGCGAGGGAGGCTTGGGCCATGGTGAAAACACGATATACCAAGCTCGATCCGAATCATATGGTCCGGGTCGGACCTGTAGGGTCAGATGGGAAAGAAATTCCCATTAGTCTGGTATATGACCAGGTAGAATTAGCTGCAAAATATTCCCAACAGGATTGTAGGCTAGACAACCTGTTGGATGGCATAGAGGAAGAAGCATTTGAGTCTAAATGACTATGTACATCAATTGACATATTTGTCCCTAGCCAAATTGTAAAACATTTGTCATGGCGGACCTTTTCGCTTTGGCCTCTGGACCCGACTGTCCAGAGTGTTTCTGAATACCCGCTCGGTAATATAAACCGGGGTACGCGTGGAAACCAGGCGTAGGGGTCATAATTGCTTGAACAGACAAGTACCCAACTAGCTATGTTATATTACATGGACAGTAAGAAACATCTTCCAGAGAGAATAGTTCCGTTAAGGGTTCCTTTCCCTAGGTATGCATGCATTAACGTGCATGCCGAACTGTGATCAAAAAGCGCAGTATATTTAATATCTGGGGGTTTATATTGTGATAGGTAAAAACATCTTTAGTCCACCGACCGAATATTCCCTTAAGAACGCTAGCTTTCGGCTTTACCTAGTCTGAGGTACACGTCCGGAGTACCCGGCAGTAACAATCGTAGAGGTGCTCCCTTTATGCCCTAGCTGAACTAACGGGAACGTAGGGCATAAGCACAAGAGCCAGGCAACCCAGCTTGGCCAAAACTTAAGTGATATCGATGCATATAATGGCAAATAAAAGGTACATATGGAAAAAGGACACATATGCAGTGGGCTTGATGCCTGGAAGATAATTATATTAAGCTTTTGTATAAGAACCCCCAGGTATAATGAGCGCACATATTTGAAGATTAGTGCATCACAAGTGTGTAGTCTAGCCACACTAAGGCTTTAGAGCTTTTCAAAAGGAAAGGCGGGAAGAGAGCTGAAAAATAAATAAAAAGGAACAGAGGGAAGGAGACAAACAGGGAGTTCGGTGCTAGGCGTAGAATCTTTAGAGTCTAGCCGCGTTCCATGGGTTCGGCTCGAGGCGATTATCGGATGCATCACGCAGTCGGTACGCTCTTCCGGTGAGAACTTTGTCAATAATGAAGGGGCCCTCCCACTTGGGCGTAAGTTTGTCCTTTTTCTTCTACGGTAGACGTAGAACGAGTTCGCCAATATGATAAGTCTTGGATCGTACTGCTCTGCTGTGGTACCTGCAAGCCTGTTGTTGATAGAATGTGGAACGGGCTTTTGCGATGTCGCGCTCCTCTTCTAGGGTATCTAAACTGTCCTGCCGATCGAGCTCGGTCTCGCTCTCTTCGTACATGCGCACTCGAGGTGAGTCATGAATAATATTGTAGGGCAGCACAACCATTGCGCCGTACACCATGAAGAAGGGTGTGTATCTGGTAGTGCGATTTGGCGTGGTCCGCAGCCCCCAGAGTATGGAGTCGAGCTCCTCAACCCAGTGCATGTCTGATTCTTTTAAGGATCGCACTAGTCTAGGTTTGATGCCGCTCATAGTAAGACCATTGGCTCGTTTGACTTGACCGTTTGTTTGAGGGTGATAGACGGAGGCGTAATCGAGCTTAATGCCCATGTTACCACACCAAGTTTTCACCTCATCAGCTGTGAAATTGGAGCCGTTGTTGGTGATGATGTTATGGGGGACACCATAACGGTGCACAACTCCCGATATGAAGTCTATCACGGGTCCGGATTCAGCCATTTTAACTGGTTTGGCTTCTATCCATTTGGTGAACTTATCCACCATGACCAACAAGTATTTTTTCTTATGGATTCCTCCTTTAAGGGGTCCAACCATATCAAGCCCCCAGACAGCAAAAGGCCAAGTTATGGGGATTGTTTGTAGGGCGGTGGGTGGCATATGGATTTGGTTGGCGAAAAGCTGGCATCCGACGCAATGTTGGACAAGGTCTTGTGCGTCTGCTCGGGCCGTCGGTTAGTAGAAACCTGTATGGAAGGCCTAGCTTACAAGGGCCCGAGCTGTAGCGTGGTGACCGCCGAGGCCGGCATGAATTTCAGCCAAGAGCTTTCGCCCTTCCACCTCGGAGATACATCTTTGAAGTACCCTAGTAGCGCTTTTCTTATAAAGCTCTCCCTCATGGACTTTGTAGGCTTTAGAGCGCCGCACAATGCAGCGTGCCTCATTTTGATCCTCTGGGAGTTCGTGTCTGTTAAGGTAGGCCAAGAAGGGTTCGGTCCATGGGGCGATAACAGCCATGATGAGATGGGCTGAAGGTGTTATTTCGGTGGCAGAGCCCCCGATTATGTCAGTGTGTTTGGAATCTGGGGTTGTGGTCAGATCCGGACTAATGTTGCTAGTTTCCCCTTGCCACACCATGGATGGCTTGAAAAGCCTTTCCAGCAAGATGTTAGGTGGGACGGGGTCGCTGTCATGACCCCGACTCAATGGCACATCGATCTAGCATGTAACAGCTCATATCACTTTGCGGCCTCACACACGGTGTTCCGACGGGTGTCGCCTTACCTTGCCCAGGACCATTTGCGCCTTTTGGCACACGTATATGATAGTGTCGCTAGCATCCATATGACAAGGAGCTCGGGCTGACATGGCTAGTCGTGAACCCAAAGTGGCGCTAACTTACAGGGACCGGCATACATGACCCAGCAACGAACGTGTCAGTCATTAGCGAGTGAATCCAGGCTGTAGCACTGGGCTAGCAGGACTCCGATAAACCGGGCTGTAGCGGGCTAACAGGACTCCTGTATTCATCGCGTGACATTTCCTCGTAGGGACAGACACAGGAACGAAGAAGCACACATGCCAGCCAGCCTAAGTGTTCCGGAGCAGTAGCAAGCTACCATGGCTCAGTGGAAGCACTAGGAGACATTTCCCGGTAAGAGAGGCTACTAAGAATACACAACTAGATAGTCAGATCCCACACATACCAAGCATTTCAATCATACACACAATATGCTCGATATGTGCAAATACAACAAGGCATTACAACATGACTCTACAACACAAGTACTTTATTTAAAGGCTCAGAGAGCCATACATATCATACACACAAGTACGGGTCACACGACCCAGCATTCAAGTCATACAAACATACAAGACAACAGCGGAAGTAACTTATCTGAGTATAGACAACTAGGAAAATAAAAGAGGCTTGGGTAAGCCTGGCTATACTACATGGTCCATCATGAGCTCAGGATCACCACCTGCGCTTCAGCCTACTCATCGACATCGACGTCTATGAAGAACCCATCAGAAGGGGTTGCAGCGTCTTCTGTAAAATGTAAATTAAGAAACATGAGTACAAAGGTACTCAACAAGACTTACATCTGATCCTACATACATGCACATTATCAAGAAGGGATGGTGGGGTTATTGCAGCAATCCAGCTTTGACTCTTGGCTAAGCTATCTTACGAGACTCCAACTTGAAATGGTTTTGCGCACTCGAGTCCACTACTTACCACTTCATACACTACCGAGTATCCACCTCCGTCATCCTACGGAAGAGCCATCCTCGGCACTCACGCTTATCTTGAGGCTTTTAGTAGTATCCATTTACTTATCTATGAACTATATAGGTAACCAAGTAGTCCTTTACCGCGGACGCGGCTATTCGAATAGATGATGTTAACCCTGCAGGGATGTACTCTTCATACACGCTCTCACCACTTACCGCCATTTACACGACATGTACTCGGCAAACTTCAAGCGGAAGCCCAACGTGGGTGTCGGCCACGACCTACCTAAACACCTAAGTCTCTAGTCCAGGTTTATCGCCTATTCAGGTTCCATCCGCTGGGAGTCCGGTCGAGGTTTCCACATACGTCCCCGAATGATGTGTATAGGGTTTCGAGACACCTAACGGGTGCCCGGCATGCCCGGCCACGTACCTACCGCATCACAGCCCACCACGCGGGTCAGCGTTGTCCACGGCCTCCAGTAAGCTACAAACACCAGAAACTACTTGCAACTCCTGGACAGAGGACTAGGGTGGATAAGAAGTCGAGTGAGTCAATTAAGGATCCCAATGTATGGTAGTAGCTGATTCTTAAATCACATATACAGATCTCGGTGCTTAAGGACGGTGAAACAACCCACCATGTACTCCTACATGGCCTCTCATCGATACCTTTACCAAATCGTGTTCAACACATCACTTTCATTACTGACATGATCATTTCACTCTAGCCCATCACCCAAATGAACCGGACCTGAAACGACTCTAAGCATAGCAGGCATAGCAAGGTAGGAATAACACATACACATGGCTCAATCAACTCCTACACATGCTAGTGGGTTTCATCTAGTTACTGTGGCAATGACAGGTCATGCAGAGGAAATGGGTTCAACTACCGTAGCACACAGTAGTTTGAATCGTGTTGTCTTAATGCAGTAAAAGAGAGCAGGGACGAGAACATGGGATTGCATCGATATGATCAAATGGTTGGTTGCTTGCCTTGCGGGTCCGTGGACTAGTATTGCTCTTCGTTAGGGAATTCACGATACTCCTTGGGGGCAGAACCTGCCGCAGAGAGCACCGATATACAAACATCACCAAACAATGTGCAACAATATGATTCATGCATGAGACATGACAAAATGAGTGTATTGGGCTAATGCAACTAAGACCATATGGGTTTGAACCATTTTGAATCAAAGATTCAAGTTTCAAGCTCATGCATGGCCCTTAATAGTGCTTTATCTTGTTCTGCACTAAACAGCAGGTTAACTTGTTTAAACATGCACGAAACTAGTACAGATGGATAGATTGGATTTTTCTGATCATTTTTCATATATAACACTTTGCATTTGGAGCTACAGATTAATTTCTATGATTTTTTGAAGTTTGTAGCAATTTCTGGAATTTCCTGTATATGAATAATTCCAGTAAAAGAGTTATTGCGTGAGCATTGCGTCAGGGTGACATCAGCGGTCAACGAGGACGGTCTAGGTCAACCTAACCAGTGGGCCCGCATGTCAGTGTCATTAGGCTAACTAATTAAATTAGTACTAACCCTAGATTAATTAGCACGGCTTGGCCCAACCTGTCATTGACCCAGGGGGGTCAAACTGGGCCCACCTGAGGTCAAACAGGGTCAGCGGGGTCAAACTCGTCGGTGTTTAGCCGCCGGCGAGGCCAAACACAGCGGGGCAGTGCGGGTTTCACCTACAGGGCACCGTTCGAGGCGCCGTTGGGCTCTACGGGTAGCTGGGAGCAAGCCACGGCTGGTGGTGCTAGTGGTTGGGCTCGGGGTCACCGGAAACGACGCCGGCGACGAGTTTGGCGGTGGCCGGAGCTCAGATGAGCTCAGACTCGTCGCTAGGAGGCACGGCGAGGTGCGTGGAGTAGTGAGGGGAGCTCCTGGGGGTGCGGTAGGGCTAACGGACATGGTGGCGTGGCCATTGCGTGGCCGGAGTCACGTCGGCGATGAGCTCGGCGATGGCGCGTGCGGTGTTGCTTGGTGTGGTCGCAGTGGTGCACGAGAAAGAGAACGGAGAGGATAGGGAGGTGGCCAGGCTCACGGTGGTTGCGACGAAGCCGGAGCAAGCGGGGCGGCGGAGGCGATCTGGCCATCAGGAGGTTGAAGACGAGCTCGGTGGAGACGCTCGGGGGCCTCCGGCGGGGCGTGGCTCGGTGAGGCAGTCGAGGAAGAAGTGGCGGAGGCTTTGGACATGGTGGAGCGGCGTGTGGACGACGGTGGGCGCAGCTACGGCGGCTGGATGGCAGCAGCTGCTTCGGCCATGGCGAGAGAGGGTGAAGGAGAGAGGCAGGGGGATAGTGAGGTGTCCAGGGGGTCGGGGCGGCGCCAAGGAGATGTTTTGAGGTGTCGCGTTGGCGCGGGCAAGGGCAGGCATGCAGGGAGGTGCGTGGCGACTTCGGCGGCGTTGCGGTGTTCCTCCTCTGCCTACTGGCAGAGGTAGGTGGTGACTGGCACGGGCCAGGTGGGCCGGCCCAGCCAGGTAAGTGGCCTCCGGGCCTTTCTCTCTCTCCTTTTTTTTATTTAATTTGCTTTTCTATTTTTCTATAAGTGTAGGGCTTTATTAAAAATACTAAAATGTTTCCAAAAATCCTGCAAATAACTGTGGGCTCTGTTGGGATTATTCCTAACAGCCCTCACTTAAATCCGGAATTATTTGGGCATTTGAATTATTTTATAGCATTTAAATGCCCAAATGCAAATGGATAAAGAATTAATCCAGTGACCTTATGTGTCCTAGAAAAATGTGAACCACTTTTGGCAGAGGTTCTGGACCAAGACAAAAATGATGGACATTTTAGAAGGGCATTTCAGGTTCATTGAAATTATTTTTAGTAAAGCCTAGTTGGTTTCAGAGGGGGCTGGGGGTTCTGTCATCCCCATTTCCAGTTTCTGATGAAAGGTAAACATGATGCAACACTCTAATGCATGAACTAGCTAGGGTGTGACAACTCACCCCCACTCAGAAAAATCTCATCCCGAGATTAGGATCCTCCGGAAAGAAGGCGGGATACTCGAGTCGAAGATGATCCTCCCTTTCCCAAGTTGCTTCTTTCTTAGAATGGTCTGACCATTGAACCTTGAAAAACTTGATATTATGACGTCGAGTGGTACGCTCGGCTTGATCGAGGATATGAACGGGGTACTCTCGATACGTGAGATTGTCTTGAAGATCAAGCGTTTCGTGGTCCACTCCACGGATACGATCCGAGAAGCAATGCCTGACTTGAGAAACATGGAAGACATCATGGACTCTGGAGAGATGCGGAGGTAGTTCCAATTGGTAGGCAACTTCTCCTCGTTTGGCAAGAATGCGAAAGGATCCAATGTAGTGAGGAGCCAATTTGCCTTTGATACCGAAACGATGGGTTCCCTTCAGAGGAGTAACCCGAAGGTAAGCCTTCTCGTCAACCTCAAAAGTCATAGACTTATGTTTTCGGTCATATTGGCTCTTTTGTCGAGATTGGGCTGTTTTCAACTTTTCACGAACGATGAGAACTTGCTCTTCTGCTTCCTGGATCATATCCGGGCCGAAGAATTGTCTTTCCCCGGTTTCTGACCAGTTAAGAGGTGTTCGACACCTTCATCCATAGAGAACTTCAAAAGGGGCTTTACCCAAGCTGGATTGATAGCTGTTGTTATAAGCAAATTCGGCAAATGGAAGACATTTCTCCCAATCCATTCTGAATGAGATAACAGAAGCTCGAAGCATGTCTTCTAGAATCTGGTTAACGCATTCTACTTGACCAACTGATTGAGGGTGAAAGGTGGTGCTGAAGGAAAGGCGGGTTCCCATAGCATTTTGGAAACTTTCCCAAAATCAAGAGGTGAAGAGACTTCCTCGATCCGATTTAATTTCCAAAGGAACACCATGGAGAGACACTATTCAGGAGATATACAAGTCTGCTAGCTGACTAGCGGTTATACTCTCTCAAACAGGCAGGAAATGGGCCACTTTGGAAAGACGATCGATAACAACGAAGATAGCATTATTCCCTCTCTTGGTACTGGGAAATCCGGTGATGAAGTCCATACCAATTTTATCCCATTTCCATTCAGGAATAGCTAGGGGTTGAAGGGTGCCAGCAGGCCGTTGATGCTCTGCTTTTACGTGACGACAGATGTCACAGTTTGCAATATACTGAGCAATTTCTCTCTTCATCCTAGTCCACCAGAACCTTTGGCGTAGGTCCTGATACATTTTAGTACTTCCGGGATGAATGGTGAGAGGGGATTCATGATCTTCCTTAAGGATCAATCGCCTCAGGTTTCGCACCTTGGGAACCACTAGACGGTTCCCGAAGTATACGACTCCTTGATCATCAATGGAGAAACAATCCGCAACTCCCTTCTTGATGTTTATTTTTATACGGGAAATCCCCGGATCTACCTTCTGAGCTTTGATGATCTGATCCGTAAGGGTAGGTTTCGCCACCAAGGTGGAAAGGAATCCTTGAGGAACAATGTGAAGGTTAAGCTTTCGAAATTCCTCATGGAGAAGTGGTTGACTTTGTTGTAACATCAGATTGTTACAATAAGATTACGACTTAGTGCATTAGCCATAACATTGGCTTTTCCTGGGGTGTAAGTTATTCCTAAGTCAAAATCTGTGATCAACTCGACCCAACGTCTTTGCCTGAGAATTCAAATCCGGTTGGGTGAATATATACTTCAGACTTTGGTGATCGGTGAAGATTTCGCAACGATTACCCAGGAGGTAATGTCGCCAGGTTTTGAGTGCATGGACTACAGCTGCAAGATATAGATCATGAGTAGGATAATTTTCCTCATGCGGGTGCAATTGCTGTGAAGCATAGGCAATTACGTGACGATCTTGCATGAGAATGCAACCTAGTCCTTGTCGCGAGGCGTCACAATAGATAACAAAGTCCTTGGAGAAGTCTGGTGGTACCAGTACAGGAGCGGATGTCAGGCGTCTTTTTAGTTCCTGAAAGTTGTGCTCACACTGTGGGGTCCACTCGAACTTTTTATATTTCTTGAGGAGTTCAGTTAGAGGTTTAGCAACTTTGGAGAAGTTCTCGACAAAGCGGCGTCAATAGCTCGCTAAGCCAAGGAAACTCCAAACTTGCTTAACCGATTCAGGTGGAGTCCAATTAAGAATGGCTTGAGCTCGCTCGGGATTGACAACAATACCCTTACCAGAGATTACATGGCCTAGATAGGTCACTTCTGGCAACCAAAATTTGCATTTACAAAATTTGGCATAAAGGCGATGCTCTCGAAGTTTCATCAACACTAGCCTTACATGCTCGGTATGTTCTTTCTCATTCTTGGAGTAGATGAGTATATCATCGAGGTAAACCACGACAAATTTATCCAAATACTCCATGAAGATTGAGTTCATTAACTGAGAGAAAGTGGCTGGGGCGTTGGTTAAACCAAAGGACATGACGGTGTACTCGTATTGGCCGTAACGAGTAACAAAGTCCGTTTTGGGAATGTCCCCGTTCCTGATTTTGATTTGATGGTAGCCCAACCTCAAATCCATCTTAGAAAAGACTGAGGATCCAGCGAGCTGATCATATAGGTCGTTGATCCTAGGGAGCGGATACTTGTTCTTTATTGTGACCAAGTTGACGAGTCGATAATCTACAACCATCCGATCCGTACCATCCTTCTTCTTGACGAAGAGGACGGGACAAGCCCATGGAGACGAACTAGGACGGATGAAACCCTTTTTCAAGGACTCCCCGAGTTGTTTCTTAAGCTCGGCTAGTTCGAGTGGTGCCATCTTATGGGGTCTTCTAGAAATTGGGACAGTTCCTGGAATGAGATCTATGACGAACTCGACATCTCTGTCAGGTGGGACACCTGGCAATTCTTCTGGAAAGACATCCGAAAAGTCACAGACTACCGGAACATCTTCGAGGTCTGGCAAAGGACTGGCATTAAGAGAATATAGCTGTCGCTTAGCTACTCGGGTCAAGACATTGACTATCTTTCCCGAAGGATGTGTATGTTGAACAGTCCTAGAGAAACAATCAATCTTGGCATGATGGACTAACATCCAGTTGATACCCAAGATGATATTAATATCCGAAGATTTGAGAGCTATCAATGATGCAAGGAAAACAAGTCGGTCAACTTAAATTTCATTTCCATGGCTTACTCTAGAAGTTTACCATCTAGAACCAGGAGTAGAAACTTCCATGGTGGAAGGCATGTCACAGAATGCAGTGTTATGCAAACGAGCATAGCTCTCGGATATAAATGAATGAGATGCTCCAGTATCGAAAAGAACAGATGCCGGATGGCAATTAACAAGGAGCGTACCGAGAACGACGTTAGGATCCTCCTGAGCCTCTTCAGCTGAGACATAGTTCACATGGCCACGTGCAGTGGTGGCCGGCTTAGCGTAGTACACGTTCCCTGTTGGCTTACCACGGAACCTTTCCAGACTGGTTGGGGTTGGTCTGGGGACACTCTCGCATGTAGTGGCCCGGTTCTCCACACTTGAAACACGTCACAGAACTGGTGCGTGGAGGAGCATTGTTGGTTGGTCCACCATAGGGCTTGGCTGGTGCATACTGCTGAGCTGGGCAAGGCACCTGATAGGATGGCCTCGGTGTGAACCTGGGTGGCAGGGCAGTGTTAGGCACCCACACCTGGCGCTTCTGAGGACTAGAACCGGATGAGGAACCAGTGTCACGGCCATGCTTGCGTGTTGCTTCGAAATCAGTCTGACCTGTCTCAGCACTGATGGCCTTGTTCACAAGCTTCTGGAAGGAAGTGCACTCGTGCAGATGGAGATCACGGCGAAGCTCGGGGCTAAGTCCCTTGTGGAACCTTGCCTGCTTCTTGGCATCGGTGGAAACTTCCTCAGTTGCATAGCATGCTAGGTTACCGAACTCCCTGCTGTATGCATCCACAGAGAGTCTACCTTGGGTGAAATTGCAGAACTCCTCACACTTACGGTCCATAAGACCCTCCGGAATGTGATGTTCACGGAAAGCCTCACTGAATTCTGCCCAAGTAGTGACATAGCCAGCTGGGCGCATGGCCTCATAGTTCTCCCACCAGAGACTGGCGGGGCCTTCGAGATGATAGGCAGCAAAAGTGACCTTATCAGCCTCAGCTACGAGTGCAGAACGTAGCTTGTGGGTTATGCTGCGAAGCCAGTCATCGGCGTCGAGGGGCTCGACGGAGTGATGGAAGGTGGGTGGATGTAACTTGATGAAGTCACTGAGCGACACCAAGTTATTCCTCTGGTGCAGTGCTGTGTTCTGTTCGATGCGCTCCAACAAACGGTTGTGTCGGTGTTCTGGGAACGGGGGTCCCCAGACTTGCCTGCCTGCGGCCCGCGGCGTGGCTCAAGTGGTGGCCCAGTACGGCCCATCTTCATCAGCACAAGACTCAAGACCGTCGCGAGGGGAAAGCCTCGCGGTGCGAACGATGCAAGGCTTCCTCAGGGACGGCCTCGCCAGGCAGGCTCGCGAGGAGACAGAGAGATCAAGGCAGGGTACCTTGCGAGGTGCTCGTGACGCAAGCCATGACGATCGAGACCAGGCCGGCGCCGGCCTGTGCAGTGTCCTTGTTTCCTCTTTGTTGCAAAGGGGGCAAGCACAGACGTGGAGTACCGAGGCATCAGGCCAAGGTTGCCATTTTAGTGCAACGAGATCAAGACCAGCGGAGCAGCAGGACGGAGCTCACCATGGAGCCCAAGACGGCGTCATCACCAGCACCTTTGGCAGGCGAAGACCACCTTTAGTCAGGATAGCTTGTACTAGTTGTCCCCTTTCAAAATGGCCGTTGTTGGATCCCTTCCCGCTCAATATTTGGGAAGAGGACCAGAGCCTCTATAAATAGAGCTAGCCACCAAAGTAGAAGTGGATCGAATCCTTCCTAAGCAGAACATCACACCGCCGCAAGAACACCTCTCCTTGCGAGGCTGTTCTTCCCCTGTACTGTTCATCATCAGCCCAAGAGGCAATCCACAACACCACACACTGGAGTAGGGTATTACACCGCAATGGTGGCCCGAACCAGTATAAACCTTGTGTCCCTCATGTTGTTCCTCGTTTTCAGCTTAGATCTCACGAGGCGATCGGACGTAGATCGGTAGGGGAGAGATCTTCGTGCTCACCCAAGAGTTCGAACCTTAAGGGTCTGCCGGAACCCAACATCCGACATTTGGCGCGCCAGGTAGGGGTGTGCCGGAGCTCTCCCTTCCGTCGAGCCGTTCCCCATCAGCACCACGCTCTGCCCTCATGGCGGCAAACGCACCGCCCGCTCCGGCTGTCGATGCCGGCACGGAAACAGGGGGCTCCTAGCCCTGCCTCCCGCCCTACGACGGGTGCAGTGGCCGAACAAGTTCAAGCCAGACATGCCACCGTGCTACGACGGCATGGCCGACCCGCTGGCCTTCCTGCTGGCATATGAAGAAGCCGTCCTCAAGGCCGGAGGCGACGACAAGGTCATGGTGAACTGGCTGCCCATGGCCCTCACCGGCGTCCCGCGCATGTGGTTGCTCCACCGCCAGCGGCTTCTGTGGCCTCCTGGGAGGAGTTGCGCAACCTCTTACTCGCTAATCATGCTGCACCGGCACCTCCAGTCGTCGCAGCCATCCTGGGCGGGTCGCAGGCACCACCTTCGAGCCGCCACGTCAAGCCGTTCGTCCGCCAGATCGGCGCCGTCCTCAAGCGTCGTGGAACCCCCCGGGCTGGGTGGCGCCCGAGGCTGATTTGACCTTCAGCTCGGATGATCACCCCTCCAACACCGCCTGTTCGGGCGCACTCCCGATGCTATGCACCCCCACCATCTGCCAGGTGGCCATCACCAGGACCCTCATCGATGGAGGTGCCGGCCTCAACGTGCTCTCAGTGGAGGCCTTCAGCCTCCTCCACGTGCCGCTAGAGTGGCTTCAACCCAGCAGGCCTTTCTCGGGCGTCGGAGGCGGTTCCACCGGCTCCCTAGGGCAGATCCACCTCCTGGTGACCTTCGGCACCCACGACAACTTCCACACGGAGCTGATCGACTTCGACATCACTCCCATCAGCCTCCCGTACAATGCCATCCTTGGCTACCCAGCCTTGGCCCAGTTCATGGCAGCGACTCACCCGGCCTACAATCTCATGAAGATGCCCGGGAGCAGCGGCGTCCTTACCATGTCCGGAGACACGAGGGATGCGCTGCAGGCGCTCAAGCTTGCTTTCAAGGCGGCAGCGGTGGCGCAGCCCGCCAGCGCTTACGCCCTAGAGCCCAAGGGGGCTGCGCCGACTAAGAAGAAGCAACTGTGCACCAAAGACAAGGCGGACACCAAGTAAGTACTGATCAATGAGGATGGATCCAATGATGCCACCTTCACCATAGGCACCAACCTCAACCCTGAGCAGGAGGAGGCTTTGGTGAAGTTCCTGCGTGCACACAAGAAGGTGTTTGCGTGGGAACCTGATCAGCTGGCAGGGGTCCCAAGGGGTGTGATTGAACATCATCTCAACGTGTGTCCCAACGTGCGCCCCGTGAAGCAGAAGGCAAGGCGACAGTCCACTAAAAAGCAGGCCTTCATCGACCAAGAAACCCGCAAGTTAGAGGCAGCAGGCGCGAGGTCCGCTACCCTGAATGGCTGGCCAACCCTGTTGTTGTACCAAAAAAGGGAGGAAAGGAATGCATGTGTGTCGACTTCACCAACCTCAACAAGGCCTGCCCACAGGATCCATTCCCGCTCCCTCGCATCGACCAGATCGTCGACTCTACCGCCGAGTGTGACCTGTTGTGCTTCCTAGATGCCTTCTCGGGCTATCACCAGATCAAGATGGCGGTAGAAGACGTGGATAAAACGGCCTTCCTGACCCCGTGTGGAGGATATTGCAATACCTGCATGCCATTTGGGTTGCGCAATGCAGGCGCGACATTTCAGCGGCTGATGCACATCGCCTTCGGCCGGTAGCTCGGGAGAAATGCTGAGGCTTACGTCGATGACATTTTGGTGAAGTCTCGGGAGGCGAAAACCCTGATACAGGACCTGGAAGAAACCTTCGCGAGCCTCCGTGAAGTGGATCTACAGCTCAATCTGGAGAAGTGCATATCTGGAGTCCCCTCAAGCAAGCTCTTGGGTTTCCTCGTGTCCCACAGAGGCATCGAGGCTAACCCAGAGAAGGTCAAAGCAGTCGAAGACATGCGTCCACCAAAGACCCTCAGAGAAATGCAGAAGCTCACCGGGCGGGTAACCGCACTGGGACACTTCATCTCCAAGCTGGGGGAGCGGGCACTGCTCTTCTTCAAGCTGACGAAGAAGAAGGGCCCATTCGAGTGGATTGAAGAGGCCGACAAGGCATTCCAAGATCTCAAGAAGTACCTCACCAACCCTCCGGTGATGGTAGCTCATCGCCCTCGGGAGCCCTTGGTGCTTTACCTGGCAGCGACCCCCTACTCCGCCAGCGCGGCCCTGGTGGCGGTTAGAGAGGAGCATCGGGCCAAGGCCGCAGCCGCCATCCCGGCCGAAGCAGAACAAGGCCAAGAAAGCCTCGTGAAGACCACGGCCGCAGCAGAAAAGGTTCAACCTCAGTAGGGGAACACACCCAGAGCGGAGGAGGCCTCTCCAGGCGACCAAGCGCTGGGGGCTCCGTCGTCTCAGGAAGCGCCTCAACCTCTGGAGGATGCGGGCTCCGCCAGCACCCTCAACCTCGTCGAGCACCCTGTATACTTCGTAAGCATGGTGCTACGGGACGCGAGGGCATGGTACCCCATGCCCCAAAAACTCCTCCTCGCACTGTTGGTGACTTCGCGGAAGCTGCGGCATTACTTTCATGGCCACCCCATCAAGGTCGTCTCAGCATACCCCTTGGAAAGGGTACTCAGGAGCCCCAACTCAGTGGGGAGAGTCGCTGAATGGAACATCGAACTACAAGCGTTTCAGCTGGAATTCAGCACGACCTGAGTCATCAAGGGAGCCGCACTTACAGATTTCGTGGCAGAATGGGCAAAGGCAACGGGGCTCAAAGCGGGCGAGGACCGGTCGCTTTCCCTGGGAAGTGAAGCGATGGACAGCTGGGTCATGTACTTCGATGGAGCGTTCTCACAACAGGGCGCGGGGGCTGGCGCAGTGCTCATATCCCCCACGCAGGACAAGCTCTACTATGCTGTGCAACTCTGCTTCGAGCATGGGGAGATGGGCTCCAACAACATAGCAGAGTACGAAGGCCTGATAGCGGGCTTTAAAGTTGCAGCCGCCTTGGGAGTAAAGCGCCTCATCATCAAGGGCGATTCACAGCTCCTCGTCAACTTCTCCAACAAGGTATACGAGCCGAAGGACGAACACATGGAAGCCTATCTCGCGGAGGTTCGCAGGATGGAGAAACAGTTTTGGGGGCTGGAGTTGCAACATGTGTCTCGCGGCACCAATCAAAAGGCTGATGACATCGCCAAGACGGTGTCCAGGCGGTTTCCTCAAGAGCCGGGCATCTTCGAGAAGCGACTCTTCAAACCCTCAGCGGCGCCATCACTATCGAAAACGGCACAGCCTCGGGAGGAGCTCCCTCAACCGCCTGCCTCAGGAGCCCCGGCCTGTGGCCCGACCTCGGGGGCATGCCTGCTCCTGGCACTGGAGCCTCAGGAGAGATGCTGGATCGCGGAGTTCAAAGATTACTTGGCGTGAGGGATCCTGCCGGAGAAAGAGGAGGACGCGAAACGCGTGGCGCGGCAGGCCACGGCCTACTGCATCCAAGATGGAGAGCTCTACCGAAGGCGGCCGAATGACGTTACTCTATGTTGCATCTCTAGGGAGCAAGGAAAAGAGCTGCTGGCAGACATTCGGTGGAGACTGCGGGCACCACTCGTCTTCACGCACACTCGTCGGCAAGGCATTTCGCAACGGCTTCTATTGGCAAATAGCACTCAACGACGCAATCGAGCTGGTGAAGGCTTGTGAAGCCTGTCAGTTCCACGCCAAGCAGATTCACCAACCAGCTCAGGGCCTTCAGACCATTCCCCTCTCGTGGTCGTTCGCTGTTTGGGGACTGGACATCCTTGGACCATTTCCCCGGGCACTCGAGGGCTACCGCTACCTTTACGTCGCCATTGACAAATTCACCAAGTGGGCAGAAGTGGAAGCTGTCCGCACCATCCCGGCTGGCTCAGCAATCAAGTTCATCAAGGGCCTCATGAGACGGTTTGGGGTACCTTACCGCATCATCACAGACAACGGTTCACAGTTCACCAGCAATCTCGTCAAAACATATTGTGCTAACCTTGGAACGCAGATATGCTACGCTTCGGTGGCACACCCACAGAGCAACGGCCAAGCCGAGCGCGCCAACGCGGAGGTCTTGAAGGGCCTCAAAACCCAAACCTTTAAGAAGAAGCTAGAGGCCTGCGGCCGGGGCTGGCACGACGAGCTTCAGTCCGTGCTATGCTCCATCCGTACTACCGCTACCAAGTCGACTGGCGAAACCTCGTTCTTCCTCGTCTATGGTGCTGAGGCAGTCCTTCCTCACGAGGTCAGGCATCGCTCCGTGCGGTTCCTGGCTTTCGACGAAGCACAACAGGACGCCACGCGGGGGATGGACCTCGTGCTTGGGGAGGAACGCCGTTGGGAGGCTGCGCTTCGGGCTGTGAGATACCAACAAGCACTACGGCGGTACCACTGCTGCAGCTTCCGCCCCAGGACTCTCGAGGTAGGTGACCTCGTGCTCAGACGGGTGCTCTCCAGGGAGGGGCTGTACAAGCTCTCGTCCATGTGGGAGGGCCCGTTCAAGGTTGTTCATGTCTCCAGGCCTGGCGCCGCACATTTGGAGACTCAGGAGGGGGTGCCCATCCCGAACGCGTGGAACATCCAGCATCTCCGGAAGTTCTACCCTTGAAGAAAGGCCCAGAGCCTGTAAAGAAGGCCTGGCGCCTGTGAAGCTAGACGAACCAAGAAAGGCCCGCTGCCTGTGAAGAAGGCCAATTCCTGTGAAGCTCATTTCCCCAAGAAAGGCCCGGAGCCTGTGAAGAAGGCCAATGCCTGTGAAGCTCGCCGCCCGTGACACTCTCACGTAATAATGAGTTGGGGCTGTACACGCCCCGGAGTCTCCGGAGAGCCGCCCTCGGGCCTCGGGGGCTCCCGCCCATGCCCAGTGGCAGCACTTAGCTCCGCGTTGGTGAGAAGACATCGAAGACTAGATTAGGTGCCGGGCGCGGCTTTTTCATTTGCTTTCTTTAGTTGGCTTGTTCGTCCCTATTTGAGGTTTTTTTGGAGTTGTTGCCGTCCTTGACTTGTGACTCTATCTTCTTCGCCTATTTGCCTCGTTTTCCCTCGCGCATGTCTCGCGAGGAGGCTACGCGGGCACCCTCGCGAGAGTTTTCTGCCCCAGTCGTTTGAAGGCTTTCCTATCCAGGTTCACTACGGGAGCACCCCTCCCAGTCTGTGACCCATGGGCATCGCGACACGAACACAGGACCTGAGTCGGTCGCCTCCGCGACCGAGACCAGAAGTTACCACTCCTGACTAATTCTTACAGGACATGAAGTGCACGGCAAGGTCTCAGCCTCGGGAAATGAAGAGTGCGGCAAGTTCTCCTTCGAGCTAAGTAATTCATGCACGCGTGCACGCGGCACAAAAACACAGCACGGGAATAGCGAAAACAGCATGATAATTAACAGCAACCGTCCAACATGCCCCCACGGGGCCCGACACTATTTTCTCTTTGCGCAGGGAAGGGAGAAAAAAAAAATAGGCACGACTTGCTGGGCACCAACTCGCGGAGAGGGCTCATACTGCCTCCGGAGCTCAGTCAGACTCCTCCTCACGCTTAACCGAGGCACGACAGCAGACTGACCCGCTACCTCCCTCAAGACGAGCGCAACGGCGCGGAGGCTGGTCGCGGCCACCACTGGAGGAGCTGGTGACCGAAGGAGAGCCGCCAAAGCTTGGCGAGCCGCGAACGCTGCTGACTACGCGCCTGCCATCATCTTCGTCCCGATCGTCGCCGGGGCTGGGTACCCGGCCAAGATTGTCGTCTTCGGGGCAGCACCCGGTGCGACGACCATCTTCTTCGAATGCCCTCACATAGAGGGTGGCGTCGCCATCGAACTTGAAGTGCAGGGTGCACTTCTTGCTTAGGCCGCACACGCGGGCAAATGTTTGCCAGCCGTGGGTCAGGGCCACATTCCCGGCGACTAAGACCTCCAGCGAATCCCAAGAGGCCCTGCTGCAGCAACCGTCCGCTTGGAGCCAGAGGCCGCCCGGGGCACCGGCCGGAAGTTCACCTACAAAGAAGCGGGGAAGCTGGAGCCAGGTGCTGGTTGGGTCCGCCGACCACACGACGAACTCCGGCAGCACCTCCGCCGAGTGGAAGCGCGGCCTGGGAGGCTGCGCAGTCACGGCGCGCCTTCCCTCAACAACCAGGCGCCCATCGCCGTGCAGGGGATCGCCTCCGCGACCGTGGGGGGCCACTGTGGGAGCCACAGGATGCTTGCGTGGACGACCTCGGCCGTGCTTGGCCGGGGGCGAGTCAGGCCCTTCCCGACGAACCTTTCCCTTCTCTGCAGCCGAGAACCTCTTCGGCAGCGCCATGGGAGATGACGAGTAGCTGGGACGGGGAGAAAGAAGGAAGCAAGGAGGGAGATGTACAGCAGAGGCTTGCACCCTCCTGCATTTATAGCCGAAAGGAAACCAACCGTCGGCCTCCACGATCGCAGGTAATCATGACCCGTTTCAGCATGCAGGGACTTGTCAAGTCAAGCGGTTGCCAAGGCAGCGCGGGGAAGCGGAGACGCCCACGTCCAATCAACTGTCACGCGGCGCTTAAGGCTGCAGGCTGATGGGGCCCGCGGCGCTCCACACTTGCCCCTTCGCTTCTCCTCTAAGCCAAGCCCGAGCGCGCCTTGGGCCCGGGGGCTGCTGTCGGCGTTCTGGGAACGGGAGTCCCCAGACTTGCCTGCCTACAGCCCGCGGTGTGGCTCAAGTGGTGGCCTAGTATGGCCCATCTTCATCAGCACAAGACTCAAGACCCTCGCGAGGGGCAAGCCTCACGGGGCGGACGACGCAAGGCTTCCTGTAGGACCTTGAGAAGAGGTGTCTAGAGGGGGGGGGTGATTAGACACTAAGTACCAAAGTTGCAGTTTTTAAGTTTCTTTAAGTTTAAGTAGAGTTTAGGCACAAGTTTAACATTCACAATACATATCAAGCAAGCATGCAAAGAGTGTATGAGCAGCAGAAAGTAAAGCATGCAATTTGCAATAATGTAAAGGGAAGGGTTTGGAGGATTCAAACGCAATTGGAGACACGGATGTTTTTGGCGTGGTTCCGATAGGTGGTGCTATCGTACATCCACGTTGATGGAGACTTCAACCCACGAAGGGTGACGGTTGCGCGAGTCCACGGAGGGCTCCACCCACGAAGGGTCTACGAAGAAGCAACCTTGTCTATCCCACCATGGCCGTCGCCCACGAAGGACTTGCCTCACTAGCGGTAGATCTTCACAAAGTAGGCGATCTCCTTGCCCTTACAAACTCCTTGGTTCAACTCCACAATCTTGTCGGAGGCACCCAAGTGACACCTAGCCAATCTAGGAGACACCACTCTCCAAGAAGTAACAAATGGTGCGTTGATGATGAACTCCTTGCTCTTGTGCTTCAAATGATAGTCTCCCCAACACTCAACTCTCTCTCATAGGTTTTGGATCTGGTGGAAAGAAGATTTGAGTGGAAAGCAACTTGGGGAAGGCTAGAGATCAAGATTCATATGGTAGGAATGGAATATCTTGGCCTCAACACATGAGTAGGTAGTTCTCTCTCAGAAATGGTAAGTTGGAAGTGTAGGTTTAGTCTGATGGCTCTCTCCTGAATGAAGAGGAGGTGGAGGGGTATATATAGCCTCCACACAAAATCTAACTGTTACACACAATCTACCAAACTCGGTGGGACCGAATCGTTAAACTCGGTCAGACTGATTTAGCAAATAATGTGACCGTTAGGATTTTCGGTGGGACTGACATGCAACTCGGTGAGACCGATTCAGTTAGGGTTAGGGCATAACGCAATCTCGGTAAGACCGATTACACAAACTCGGTGAGACCGATTTTGGTAATAAGCTTTCCAGAGAGTTGGTCTGGTAAACTCGGTGGGACTGATTTGCTCTTTTCGGTGAGATCGAAATGTTACAAAAGGGAAATAGAGAGTTTACATTGCAATCTCGGTGGGACCGATCGCTCACTTCGGTTAGACCGAAACGTTACGAAGGGAAACAGAGAGATTACAATCCCATCTCGGTGAGACCGAGATCCCTATCGGTGAGACCGATTTGCTTAGGGTTTGTGGCAGTGGCTGAGACTTCTGAAATCGGTGGTGCCGGATAGAAAGAATCGGTGTGAGTGTGTGACTGATTTTGGCTTTAGGTTTAGGTCATTTGTGGAAGTGGGAAAGTAGCTGAGGGTTTTGGAGCATATCACTAAGCACATGAAGCAAGAGTCTCATTAAGCAACACCTCATCCCTCCTTGATAGTATTGGCTTTTTCCTATAGACTCAATGTGATCTTGGATCACTAAAAATATAAAATGAAGAGTCTTGAGCTTTTGAGCTTGAGCCAATCCTTTGTCCTTAGCATCTTGAAGGAGTTCCCACATCCTTTAGTCCATGCCACTCCATTGTTGAACTTACCTGAAACATACTAGATAGAAGTGTTAGTCCAACAAGAGATATATTGACATTAATTACCAAAACCACCTAGGGAGCACTTGTGCTTTCACTTCCTCAGGGACGGCCTCGCCAGGCAGGCTCGCGAGGAGGCGGAGAGATCAAGGCATGGTACCTCGCGAGGTGCTCGTGAACCAAGCCATGACGATCGAGACCAGGCGGGCGCCGGCCTGCGCAGTGTCCTTGTTTCCTCTTTGGTGCAAAGGGGGCAAGCACAGACGTGGAGTACCGAGGCATCAGGCCAAGGTTGCCATTTCAGTGCAACAAGACCAAGACTAGTGGAGCGGCAGGACGGTGGTCACCATGGAGCCCAAGAGGGTGTCATCACCAGCACCTTTGGCAGGCGAAGACCACCTTTAGTCGGGATAGCTTGTACTAGTTGTCCCCTTTCAAAATGGCCTTTGTTGGATCCCTTCCTGCTCAATATTTGGAAAGAGGATCAGAGCCTCTATAAATAGAGCTAGCCACCACAGTAGAAGGGGATCGAATCCTTCCTAAGTAGAACATCACACCGCCACAAGAACACCTCTCCTCGCAAGGCTGTTCTTCCGCTGTACTGTTCATCATCAGCCCAAGAGGCAATCCACCACACCACACACTGGAGTAGGGTATTACACAGCAACGGTGGCCCAAACCAGTATAAACCTTGTGTCCCTCGTGTTGTTCCTCGTTTTCAACTTAGATCTCACGAGGCGATCAGACGTAGGTCGGTAGGGGAGAGATCTTCGTGCGCACCCAGAGTTCGAACCTTAAGGGTCTGCCGGAACCCAACATCTGACAAGTTGGTCTCCCGCTTGTTCCTCTCAACCTCCAGCATGACCTCAGCCAGAGAAGGAGGATGAGGTAGGTTCGCTTCCCTTGCTCCACTGCCTTTGGCCTACTCCGGGGGAGCAAGGTTGTTGCGGGTGTTGACCATCCTAGGAAAGCAAGCAATGGTTTAGTCCAGAATGATAAGATTCTGACAAGGAAATGCAGAATGTAAGGGACAACTCGGAATGCAAGATGATCATCCGTATGACTTGGTAAATACAAAAACTGCTACATTTATTCCATCATCATACACACCATACAAGGTTTAGTATAAGACCAAACAGAGTACAACTATGGTGAAAGGAAGATTACATCTCATCAGAGGCATCCCAAGCTCCTATACATTATTTTTCTACACCTCCGGAAAGTGGTACACACTAAGTTATATCGCACGAGTCATGCAGGACGGTGGACGAAATAACTGTTAGAATACTAGTGCTGCTACCATCAGCTCAGATATTTCCGTAGTAATCTTCATAGAGATTACCCCCATGTCCTGGGAGCTGGACGTGATCATCTGGAAACAGTCGATCCTGTGGAGCCTGCGGTCCATAAGGACTCAGGTGTGGCCTGGGTCCAACAAACGGTGGCAGAAGAGGTCCACGGGGAGGAGTGATGCCCCCTACATCACGCCAATCCATACGGTCCGGTAGAGTAGACCGCACGGGGTACAGATCCCGCATATCCATATACCCTGCCTGCACAGCAGGTGCAAACCGAGTAAAAGTGGCCCAGTGATTAGACCGGGAGTTGAAAAGCTCCAATCGCAAGGCACGATTTTCACGGTCCTTATCCTCAAGCATCTGTGTGGTAGTGCGGAGCAGCGAATCCTCATGAGAAGAGTCGGTGTAAATAGCTGTGAAGTAAACTTCTGCCCCAGGAAGTGACGCTGGCATATAGCGGAAGTCAGTGTTCCGAAGCAAGGAAGTTCTAGCCCGCATAATAGTCATCATCGAATAAGCAGCGTCCTACACGGACATCTCGATGGTAACCCCAAGTCCATATGAGAAATGGAGGGGTTCAGTGGATCCAGGATAGCAAGGGAATATCCTAACGGTGTAGAGGTATTGGCTTTGATTGAAGTCTCTATACTGCTCCTCAATGGTGTACTCGGGATACCATCGGTATCCACCCTCGATCATTACGCGGACCAACATAGCAGTATGGCCAGGTACATCGAGGCACCGAGTCAGACGAACAACTTGATTCTGGGTGCGGGAGGCCATCTGAAACATGATATAATGCAAAGGCATTAGAATTTCTAGCAGAAATTGGACAGCATAACGGCCGTAAATGCTCAAAAAAGATTTTGAGACACTTTGCAAAGGATTGCATAGACACTCAACAACATCATAGCAAGATTCTGGGTCCATCTTATCAACATAATGGGGTAGCAGAACTGAACTAGGCTTGTATCCATCAAACCTATAAGGTACTACTTATTAGTAACACATGAACCTGATAGAGAGAAGAGGTCCTAGTCCTTAACCCCCGGTGGAAGAATGGATAGACTCAGATCAGAATACCATGAGGTAAAGGAGTAAAAAGAACCTTACGTTCCATCCCACAATCAATTCCCCTACATATAACTAAAGCATTTCTAGACTCAACATCGACCAGTTTGGCTTGGAGAACCTACAGGCAGTCTGGCTCTGATGCCAACGCTGTCAGGACCCCGACTCAATGGCACATCGATCTAGCATGTAACACCTCATATCACTTTGCGGCCTCACGCACGGTATTCCCACGGGTGTCGCCTTACCTTGCCCGGGACCGTTTGCGCCTTTTGGCACACGTATATGATAGTGTCGCTAGCATCCATATGACAAGGAGCCCAGGCTGACATGGCTAGTCGTGAACCCAAAGTGGCGCTAACTTACAGGGACAGGCATACATGACCCAGCAATGAACGTGTCGGTCATCAGCGAGTGAATCCAGGCTGTAGCACTAGGCTAGCAGGACTCCGGTAAATCGGGTTGTAGCGGGCTAACAGGACTCCGATATTCATCGCGAGACATTTCCCCGTAGGGATAGACATAGGAACGAAGAAGGACACATGCCGGCCAGCCTAAGTGTTCCGGAGCAGTAGCAAGCTACCATGGCTCAGTGGAAGCACTAGGAGACATTTCCCAGTAAGAGAGGCTACTAAGGATAAACAACTAGATAGTCAGATCCCACACATACCAATCATTTCAATCATACACACAATATGCTCGATATGTGCAAATACAACAAGGCATCACAACATGACTCTACAACACAAGTACTTTATTTAAATGCTCAGAGAGCCATACATATCATACACACAAGTACGGGTCACACGACCCAGCATTCAAGTCATACAAACATACAAGCCAACAGCGGAAGTAACTTGTCTGAGTACAGACAACTAGGAAAATAAAAGAGGCTTGGGTAAGCCTGGCTATACTACATGGTCCATCGTGAGCTCAGGATCACCACCTGGGCTTCAGCCTACTCGTCGACATCGATGTCTATGAAGAAACCATTAGAAGGGGTTGCAGCGTCTTCTGTAAAACGTAAATTAAGCAACATGAGTACAAAGGTACTCAGCAAGACTTACATCAGATCCTACATACATGCACATTATCAAGAAGGGATGGTGGGGTTATTGCAGCAAGCCAACTCTGACTCTTGGCTAAGCTATCTTACGAGACTCCAACTAGAAATGGTTTTGCACACTCGAGTCCACTACTTACCACTTCAATACACTACCAAGGATCCACCGCCGTCATCCTATAGAAGAGCCATCCTCGACACTCACGCTTATCTTGAGGCTTTTAGTAGTATCCATTTACTTGTCTATGAACTGTATAGGCAACCAAGTAGTCCTTTACCGCGGACGCGGCTACTCGAATAGATGATGTTAAACCTGCAGGGGTGTACTTCTTCATACATGATCTCACCACTTACCGCCGTTTACACGACATGTACTCGGCAACCTTCAAGCGGAAGCCCAACGTGGGTGTCGGCCACGACCTACCTAAACACCTAAGTCTCCAGTCCAGGTTTATCGCCTATTCAAGTTCCATCCACAGGGAGTCCAGCCGAGGTTTCCACATACGGCCCTGAACGATGTGTACAGGGTTCCGAGACACCTAACGGGTGCCTGGCATGCTCGGCCACGTACCTACCGCATCACAGCCCACCACGCGGGTCAGCGCTGTCCACGGCCTCTAGTAAGCTACAAACACTAGAAACTACTTGCAACTCCTGGACAGAGGACTAGGGTGGATTAGAAGTCGAGCGAGTCAATTAAGGATCCCAATGTATGGTAGTAGCTGATTCTTAAATCACATATACAGATCTCGATGCTTAAGGATGGTTCCAATGAAACAACCCACCATGTACTCCTACATGGCCTCTCATCGATACCTTTACCAAATCGTGTTCAACACATCACTCTCATTACCGACATGATCATTTCACTCTAGCCCATCACCCAGATGAACCAGACCTGACACGACTCTAAGCATAGTAGGCATAGCAAGGTAGGAATAACACATACACATGGCTCAATCAACTCCTACACATGCTAGTGGGTTTCATCTAGTTACCGTGGCAATGACAGGTCATGCAGAGGAAATGGCTTCAACTACCATAGCACATAGCAGTTTGAATCACATTGTCTTAATGCAATAAAAGAGAGCAGAGGCGAGAACATGGGATTGTATCGATATGATCAAATGTTTGGTTGCTCGCCTTGCGGGTCCGTGGACTAGTATTGCTCTTCGTTAGGGTATTCGCGATACTCCTCAGGGGCAGAACCTGCCGCAGAGAGCACCGATATACAAACATCACCGAACAATGTGCAACAATATGATGCATGCATGAGACACGACAAAATGAGTGTATTGGGCTAATGCAACTAAGACCAGATGGGTTTGAACCATTTTGAATCAAAGATTAAAGTTTCAAGCTCATGCATGGCCCTTAATAGTGCTTTATCTTATTCTGCACTAAACAGCAGGTTAACTTGTTTATACATGCAGGGAACTAGTACAGATGGATAGATTGGATTTTTCTGATCATTTTTCATATATAACACTTTGCATTTGGAGCTACAGATTAATTTCTATGTTTTTTTGAAGTTTGTAGCAATTTCTGGAATTTCCTGTATAAGAATAATTCCAGTAAAAGAGTTATTGTGTCAGCATTGTGTCAGGGTGACGTCAGCGGTCAACAGGGACGGTCCAGGTCAACCTGACCAGTGGGTCCCGCATGTCAGTGTCATTAGGATAACTAATTAAATTAGTACTAACCCTAGATTAATTAGCATGGCTGGGCCCACCTGTCATTGACCCAGGGGGGTCAAACTGGGCGCACCCAAGGTCAAACGGGGTCAGCGGGGTCAAACTCGCTGGCGTTTAGCCACCCGGCGAGGCCAAACGCGGCGGGGCAGTGCGGGTTTCACCTATAGGGCACTGTTCGAGGCGCCATTGGGCTCTACGGGTAGCTGGGAGCGAGCCGCGGCGGGTGGTGCTAGTGGTTGGGCTTCGGGTCGCCAGAAACCATGTCGGCGACGAGTTTGCGGTTGCCGGAGCTCGGGCGAGCTCGGACTCGTCGCTAGGAGGCACGACGAGGTGTGTGGAGTAGTGCGGGGAGCTCCTGGGGGTGCGGTAGGGCTAACGGACAAGGTGGCGCGGCCGTTGCGTGGCAGGAGTCACGTCGGCGACGAGCTCGGCGGCGGCGCGTGCGGTGCTGCTTGGTGTGGTCGCTGTGGTGCACGAGAAAGAGAACGGAGAGGATAGGGAGGTGGCCAGGCTCACGGTGGTTGCAACAGAACAATCGGCAAGGTCGGGGACGTGCCGGAGCAAGCGGGGCGGCGGAGGCGATCTGGCCATCAGGAGGTTGAAGACGAGCTCGGTGGAGACGCTCGGGGGCCTCCGGCTCGGCGTGGCTCGGTGAGGCGGTCAAGGAAGAAGTGGCGGAGCTTCTGGACACGGTGGAGCGAGGCATGGACGACGGTGGGCGCGGCTACGGCGGCGGGACGGCGGCGGGTGCTTCGGCCATGGCGAGAGAGGGCGAAGGAGAGAGGCAGGGGGAGAGTGAGGTGTCCAGGGGGTCGGGGTGGCGCCGAGGAGATGTTTCGAGGCATCGCGCTGGCGCGGGCGAGGGCAGGCAGGCAGGGAGGTTCGTGGCGATGTCGGCGGCGTCGCGGTGTCCCTCCTCTGCCTACTGGCAGAGGTAGGTGGTGACTGGCACGGGCCAAGTGGGCTGGCCCAGCCAGGTAAGTGGCCTCCTGGCCTTTCTCTCTCTCTCTCCATTTTTATTTAATTTGCTTTTCTATTTTTCTGTAAGTGTAGGGCTTTATTAAATACTAAAAGGTTTCCAAAAATCCTACAAATAATTGTGGGCTCTGTTGGGATTATTCCTAACAGCCCTCACTTAAATACAGAATTATTTGGGCATTTGAATTATTTTATAGCATTTAAATGCCCAAATGCAAATAGATAAAGAATTAATCCAGTGAACTTATGTGTCCTAGAAAAATGTGAACCACTTTTGGCAGAGGTTCTGGACCAAGACAAAAATGATGGACATTTTAGAAGGGGAAAGAGCATTTCAGGTTCATTGAAATTATTTTTAGGAAAACCCTAGTTGGTTTCAGAGGGGGCTGGGGGTTCTGTCATCCCCATTTCCAGTTTCTGATGAAAGGTAAACATGATCCAACACTCTAATGCATGAACTAGCTAGGGTGTGACAGTCGCGTTTAGCGCTGATGCGGGCGAGGACATCCGCCGCTTCATTGTTTTCTCGAACCACATGATGAAATTCAAGCCCCTCGAACCGAGCTGACATCTTAAGGACGACATTACGATAGGCCGCCATTTTCGGATCTTTGGCATCGAATTGTCCATTTATTTGAGATATTGCGAGGTTTGAATCCCCGCGCACTTCTAGGCGTTGAATGCCCATGGAGACGGCCATCCGAAGACCATGCAACAGAGCCTCGTATTCGGCTACATTGTTGGAGTCTGTGTATAATATTTGGAGTACGTATTGGACTGTATCTCCAGTGGGGGATGTGAGGACAACACCTACTCCCAGACTTGCCAGCATTTTAGAGCCGTCGAAGTGCATGATCCAGTTGGAGTATGTGCCGTACTCTTTAGGGAGTTTGGCCTCTATCCATTCGGCGATGAAGTCCGCAAGTACTTGGGATTTAATGGCTCGCCGTGGTTTATATGTGATGTCGAATGGGAGGAGCTCGATGGCCACTTGGCAATCCGGCCCGTGGCATCGCGGTTGTTTATTATGTCATTAAGTGGTACTTCAGAGGCCACCGTGATTGAACACTCATGAAAGTAGTGTCATAGTTTCCGAGGTGCCATGAAGACCGCGTATGCTATTTTTTGATAATGTGGGTACTGGGATTTGCATGGTGTGAGGACAGTAGATACTAAGTATACCGTCTTCTGAACCGAAAATTTGTGTCCGTCCTCCTCTCGTTCGACGACGAGCACCGCACTCACAACTTGGTGTGTTGCAACTATGTATAGCAACATGGGTTCGCCAACGTTCAGCGCGGCCAGGATTGGGTTGCTTGCTAAAAGAGCCTTTATTTCCTCTAGTCCGGCCGTCACCGCGTCCATCCCCTCAAAGCATTCGGTTCGTCGATGAAGGCGATAAAGTGGCAATGCCTTTTCTCCCAATCTAGAGATAAAGCGGCTTAAAGCTGCCACGCATCTAGTTAGTTTCTGGATTTGTTTGAGATCTGTTGGGGTAGCCAACTATAACAAAGCTCGGATTTTAGCTGGGTCTTCTTCAATTCCTCTATTGGAAACGATGAAGCCCAGCAGCTTTCTGGTGGGAACGCTGAAAACACATTTTTCTGGATTGAGCTTAATGTCATATGTTCGGAGGTTATCGAATGTGAGCCTTAGATCGTCTATTAAAGATTCGGCATGTCTGGTCTTGATGACTACGTCGTCGACATATGCTTCAACTGTTTTGCTGATTTGTTTCTCTAGGCATGTTTGAATGATGCCTTGGTAGGTGGCACCAGCATTTTTAGCCCGAAAGGCATAGTGTTGAAGCAAAAAGGCCCGTACGGGGTGATAAATTCCGTTGCGGCTTGATCAGACTCCTTCATCTTGATTTGATGGTATCCGGAGTATGCTCGAGGAAATACAATGAGTCGTGTCCAGTGGTAGCATCGATAATCTGATTGATGGATGGGAGAGGGAAGGGATCCTTAGGGAAAGCCTTGTTAAGTTCTTTGAAATCGACACATAGGCGCCAGGATTTATCCTTCTTTGGTACTATCATGAGGTTTGCTAGCCAATCTGCGTGTTTTATTTCTCAGATGAATTCAGCTTCAAGTAATTTGGCTAGTTCCTCTCCCATAGCTTGTCGTTTGGGTTCTGAAAAGCGCCATAGTGTTTGCTTGACCGGCTTATATCCCTTCATTATCTTGAGACTATGTTCGGCCAGCCTGCGTGGGATCCCCGGCATCTCAGAAGGGTGCCAGGCGAAGATATCCCAGTTCTCGCGTAGGAATGCCCATAGTGCGGCGTCGATTGTGGGGTCCAGCTATGCCCTGATGGATGTTGTCTTTATGGAGTCCATTGGGTGGACTTGGAAATTGACTATTTCATCCGCTGGTTTAAAGGAGGTGGACTTGGATCACTTATCAAGTATCATGTCGTCCTTATCCACTATGGAGCGTAATGCAGTTAATTCTTCAACCGCGAGGGCTTCGGACAATGCTTCGAGGGCCAAGGCGGCTGTTTTATTTTCGACACAGAGTGCTATGTCCGGATCACTGGCGAGAGTGATAATTCCATTGGGCCCAGGCATCTTGAGCTTCATGTACCCGTAATGGGGTACAGCTTGAAAGCTCGCAAACGCTCCCACCCTAACAAGGCATGTTATCCACTAGTGAAAGGGGCCACCTCGAAAGTTATCTCTTTGGACCGATAATTCTCCGGCGTGCCGGATACCACATCGAGTGTGATTTTTCCCGCACATCGTGCCTCCCAGCTGGGAATAATTCCTCGGAAGGTTGTGCTACTCTGCTCAATGCGGCTCCTGTCTATTTCCATTTTGTTGAGAGTTTCCTCGTAAATGAGGTTTAGTCCGCTACCGCCGTCCAAGAGCACTTTGGTAAGCCGGAAGCCGTCCATGATTGGAGTGAGGACCAGAGCGGCTGGTGCCCGGACTGTTCTGAATTGCGGTTCGTCACTGGCGCTGAAAGTTATGGTCGTGTCATTCCAGGGGTTTATTGCTGCAATTTGGCAGACTTCGGCATGGCCACGGGGTGCTCTCTTGCGCCTGTTACCTCAGGCAAAAGTCTCAAAGACTGTCAATACTGTAGTGTTGTGTTCTGTGGGATGTTGCTCTGCGGTGTTTTTTATGAGGAGATCGTCGCCGCTCCTGGCCACCTGCCGAAGTATCCAACATGCTCTAAGGCTGTGTGTTGGTACGGTATCTGGTGTGGTGTGTATTTTGCATGGCCTATCGAGCCACCCCTCCAAAATGGTTGCGCGCCCTATAGTGGGCTTTGGTTTCTTCGTGATTGGATCGGGCGACCTACGAGGGTACACCCTTTTTGTTCGGACGAGGGGTTTAGCGAGAGCCAGTGGATCCCAAAAGGCTGCCTGAGTTTTCCAGGCACTTTCCATCGCACAGTACTTCTGTACTATGATCGCCAAGTCATCGAAGTGTGATACGTGATGGCGATTTATGGCGCTAAGGCGTCCCTTGTCCATGCAATTTTTGCAGAATAATGAGATTGCGTATTCATCGCAACAATCTTTGACCTTGTCCTTGACAAGGAGGAATCTGGCCCAAAAGTGATATACCGTCTCTTGGGACTGTTGTCGGATGCAGGAAAGATTGCTTGAATCTGGGTGGGTGGGTGGATTTAAGTCTGAACCCTGATCCGATCTGTGACCCAGAGCTTGAGGAGTTTCTGAGCTTAATAGTTCGGGTTCGAGGATGTCAACTAATTTTTTGACCCACAGTCCAATTCTAAGTTCGGAGTTCGGGGCATGTCTTCCCGCGAGCAGGTATCTAGCTCAGTGAGCTCGGAAATCCGTACATATTTTGTCCTCAATATAGGGGAAGAGTTGTTGCATTGCTCCTCCACCACCGCTATCTGATGGGTGATCGGCGGAGATTCAATCTCTCTCTGATCGGGTTTAAGCCCAATCCAATCATAGTCTGAAGTGACTCCCAAAGCGGCGATGCGATCCAGGAGCCCGTTTAGAGATGATAACTCCATTGGATCCATCTGCTCGGCGTATTCCGAGATGACATGGAGACGGTTTTCGATGACCCAAGAAGTCATTGTCGGCCCGACAGCCTAACAGGCGATCAACACGAAGCCGCCGAGCCAGAGGGTTTGGCCTGAGGCTAGAGCTCCCCCGGAGGTGATGTTGTCCTTGATAACAAGGCGAGCCATCAACCCTATCTTCGACGTCACAGTGGAACTCTCAATGAAAGCACCAATGTCGGTGTCAAAACCGGCGGATCTCGGGTAGGGGATCCTGAACTGTGCGTCTAAGGCTAATGGTAACAGGAGGCGGGTGACACAATGTTTACCCAGGTTCGGGCCCTTTCGATGGAGGTAATACCCTACTTCCTGCTTGATTGATCTTGATGATATGAGTATTACAAGAGTTGATCTACCACGAGATCGTAGAGGCTAAACCCTAGAAGCTAGCATATGATTATGATTGTTCTTGTCCTACGTACTAAACCCTCCGGTTTATATAGACACCGGAGGGGGCTAGGGTTACACAGAGTCGGTTACAGAGAAAGGAATCTTCATATCCTAACCGTCAAGCTTTCCTTCCATTCAAAGGAGAGTCCCATCTGGACACGGGACGAAGTCTTCTATCTTGTATCTTCATAACCCAACAGTCCGGCACATGTATATAGTCCCGCTGTCCGAGGACCCCTTAATCCAGGACTCCCTCAGGAGGTGCTAGAGGCCTCAGGAGACGTCGTAGATTTGCCACAGAGATGTCTTAAAGGAAAAAAAGAAACCTTAGCGAGCACCTCATCCTTCCCTGCGCGAGCCCCCTGCCGCTGGTTTAGTTGTCGCTCGATGCACCGCGTCGCGCTGCTCGGGGGCACAGACATGAGAGGGCGCTGATGCCCACGAGCTTGATCGAGGGCTCCTCACGAGGATCATAAAGCTGAAGCACTGGGGCAACGGGGTCCGGCGATGTGTACTTGTGCGAGGGTGGGCCCATGCACACACACCTGCCTAGCCCCCACGCGCGAAGAAGAGCGACAGGCAACTGCTAACCTTTCCTGGCCTAGGCTAAGAACGAGCGAAATGAGAGGAGAGAAAATCGAACCTGGCGAACCAAAGCACGAAAACTCCAAATTCCATTAAAGATCACTAAAAGATTGGGAAACAACTTTGGAAAGTAAGTAAATGAACAGCTGCGTCTGGTACCTTGTCTAGTCTTCTCACCAGCGCCGGAGCTAAGTGCTGCCACTAGGACGTGGGAGGGAGCCCCCATGAGGCCCTAGGGTGGCTCTCAGGAGACTCCGGGGCGTGTACAGCCCCACTCATTATTACGTGAGAGTGTCACGAGCGGAGACCTTCATAGGCCGGAGCCTTGCTTCATGGGTAGAACTTCCGGAGGTGCTGGATGTTCCAGGCGTTCTAGATGGGGATCTCGTCTAGTGTATCCAGGCACGCGGCGCCAGGCCTGGAGATACGGGCAATCCTAAACGAGCCCTCCCACATGGGAGAGAGCTTGTGCAGCCCCTCCCTAGGGACACCTGACTCAGGACAAGATCACCCACCTCCAATGTCCTAGAGCGAACGCTGCAGCAATGGTACCGCCGCAGCGCCTGCTGGTACCTTGCCGCTCAGAGTGAGGCTTGATGGTGGCATTCCTCCCCCTGCACGAGATCCATCCCCCGCGTGGCATCCAGGCATGCCTTGTCGAACACCTAGACCCACGTGGAGTGATGCTTGACCTCGTGTGGGAGAACCACTTCAGCTCCGTAGACGAGGAAGAATGGCGTCTCGCCTGTCAGCTTGGTCGTGGTGGTGCGGATAGACCATAACATGGACTGGAGCTCGTCGAGCCAGCCCCTGCCGCAGGCCTCGAGCCGCTTCTTGAAGGTTCTTGCCTTGAGGCCTCTCAAGACTTCTGCGTTGGCGCGCTCGTCCTGGTTGTTGCTCCTAGGGTGAGCCACTGACGCGTAACATATCCGCGTTCCAAGTTGAGCACAGTATGTTTTGAAAAGGTTGCTAGTGAACTCTGAGCCATTATCGGTGATGATGCGATTAGGTACCCCAAACCGGCTCATGAGGCCCTTGATGAACTTGACGGCTGACCTGGCTAGGATGGTGCGGACGGTTTCTACCTCTGCCCACTTGGTGAACTTGTCGATGGCAACGTAGAGGTAGTGGAAGCCCCCTGGCGCTCGAGGAAATGGCCCCAAGATGTCCAACCCCCAGATCGTGAACGGCCATGTGAGCAAGATAGTCTGGAGGCCCTGTGTAGGCTGGTGGGCCTGCTTGGCGTGGAACTGGCAGGCTTCGCATGAGCGCACCAGCTCGGTGGCATCGTTGAGTGCTGTGGACCAATAGAACCCACTGCAGAACACCTTGCCCACAAGGGTGCATGATGAAGAGTGGTGTCCGTAGTACCCACCATGTATGTCCGCCAGCAGCTCGAGCCCCTGCTCCTCGGAGATACATCGCAAAGAAACATCATTGGGCCTTTGTAGTATAGCTCACCGTCCCAGATGCAGTACGCGGTGGCCTGGTGAGCCACGCGCTCTGCATCCTCTTCCTTCTCCAGCAAGGTCCCCTGAAGCAGGTATGTCTTGAATTCCTCGGTCCAGCACCCCTCCTGAGGCTTGAGCGCGAGGAGCAGGCGGACCCCTAAGGTTGGGCCGCAGGCCGAGGCACCTGTTGATGTGGCTCGGGGCAGGTCCTCCTGAGGTGGTGCTGGTGCCGCAACGGGGGGAGCCGCCGATGGCTTGAAGAGCCGTTCTTCAAATAATCATGGCTCCTGAGGTAGCCGCCTAGATGCCCTCTTGGCGATGTCGTCCGCCTCTTTGTTCGTGCCTCGTGGCACATGCTGCAATTCCAAGCCCAAGAAACATTTCTCCATTTTCCGTACCTCTTCCAGGTATGCTTCCATGTGCTCGTCTTTGGGGACATACTCTTTGTTGGAGAAGTTGATGAGGAGCTAGGAATCGATGTTGATGGTGAGGCGCTTTACTCCTAGCGCCGTCGCGGCCCTAAGGCCGATGAGTAGGCCTTCATATTCCGTGATGTTGTTGGAGACCTTTTCACCCTGCTGGAAACAGAGTTGTATAGCGTGGTAGAGCTTGTCCTTGTCGGGTGAGATGGGGACGGCTCCAGCCCCCGCACCCTGTCGCACGAACGCACTGTCGAAGTACATGATCCACCTGTCTGGTGCCCCATCTCAAGGTGAGAGGGATCGATCCTCGCATATTCCGCAGTCAGGGACGTCGATCCACTCTGCCATGAAATCTGCAAGGGTCGCGCCCTTGATGACCCTGGTGGTGCTGAACTCGACCTGGAACACCTGAAGCTCGATGTTCCACTCTACGACCCCCCAGCGACATTGGGGCTCCGGAGTACCCTCTCCAGTGGGTAGGCTGAGACGACCTTGATGGGGTGGCCCTGGAAGTAGTGGTGCAGCTTTCGGGAGGCGACAAGGAGCGTGAGCAGAAGCTTTTGGGGCATGGGGTAGCATGCTCGTGCCTCCCTTAGCACCGTGCTGACGAAGTAGACCGGATGCTCGACGAGGGAGGAGGTCTTGGTGAGGTCTTGCGTCTCTTGAGGATGCTGACCTTCGGGGGACTCATCACTTACCGCGCCAGCTACGGCCACGTGAGCCTTGGCCTCAGGAGCCCCTCTGGCTGAGGGGTCGGTTTGAGCCTTAGGAGGGACATTGATTGTTGGGTCAGCTGAAGCCTCAGGAGCGCCATCCTGAGGCTGCTGTGCCTTGCTTGGTCGTGGGGCGCCCTGCTGAGGGTCCTTGATTGGGCAGTCTTCCCTTAACGCCACCAGAGCGGCGCTGGCGAAGTGAGGGGTGGCGACCAAGTAGAGCACCAAGGGTTCGAGAGGGCACGGTGCCACCATCACCGGCGGGCTGGTTAGGTATCTCTTGAGGTCTTAAAAGGCCGCATCAGCTTCAGGGGTCCATTCAAACGGCCCCTTCCTCTTCATCATCTTGAAAAACGGGAGGGCGTATTCCCCCATCTTGGAGATGAAGTGCCCCAGCGAGGTCATGCAGCCCGCCAGCTTCTGCATCTCCTTGAGTGTCTGTGGCGGGCTCATGTCTTCTATAACATTGACTTTCTCTGGGCTGGCCTCGATTCCTCTGTGCGACACTAGGAAACCCAGTAGCTTGCCAGAGGGGACCCCGAACACACACTTCTCAGGATTGAGCCGCAGGTACACCTTGTGCAAGCTGGCAAACATTTCCTTCAGATCTTTGATTAGGGTCTTCGCCTCCTGAGATTTCACCACTATGTCATCAACATAAACCTCAGCGTTCCTCCCAAGCTATCGGCCCAGGGCAATGTGCATTAGCTGCTGGAAGGTAGCCCCAGCATTACGAAATCTGAAAGGCATGCAGGTGTAGCAGTACACCCCATAGGGGGTCTGGAACGTCGTTTTCTCCACATCTTGCACGACCAACTTGATCTGGTGGTAGCCCGAAAAGGCGTCCAAAAAGCATAGCAGGTCGCACTTGGCAGTGGAGTCAACGATTTGGTCAATGCGCAGGAGAGGGAAGTGATCCTGAGGGCACGCCTTGTTGAGGTTGGTGAAGTTGACGCACATGCGCTCCTTCCCCCCTTTCTTGGGGACGATGACAGGGTTCGCCAGCCACTCCGGGTACCGTACTTCTCAGATGACACCAGGATCCTGCATCTTGCGAGTTTCTTGGACGATGAACACCTGCTTCTCGGTGGACTATCGTCGGGCCTTCTGCTTCACTGGGCGCATGTTTGGGCGCACCCTCAAGTGGTGCTCGATTATTCCCCTTGGGATCCCGACCAGGTCCTTGGGCTCCCATGCGAATACTTCTTTGTTGGCGCACAAGAAGCTGACCAACGCTTTGTCTTGGTCCGGGGGAGGCTGGCCCCTATGGTGAAGGTGGCGCCTGATGCCCTATCCTCATCAACTGGCACTTGCTTTGTCTCGTCTCGGTCTTGGGAAAACAACTGCTTCTTCTTGGCTAACACTGCCCCAGAAGCCTCGGAGCCCCCTTTCTCGCTTGACCGCACGGACGCCATGGTCCTGAAGGTGAGCTTAAGGGCCTACAGCACGTCCTTGGTGTCTCCTGCCACTGTGACGACACTGCTACTGCCTGGCATCTTCATGAGGTTGTAGGCTGGATGAGTTGCTGCCATGAACTTTGCCAAGGCTGGGTACCAAAGGATGGCGTTGTATGGCAGGTCGATCCGGGCGATTTCGAAGTCGATGATCTCGGTGCGGTAGTTGTTGCGGGTCCCGACGGTGACTGGAAGGCGGATCTGCCCCAGGGGGCTGGTAGAACCGTCGCCGACCCCAGAGAAGGGCTTGGTGGGGCAGAGTTGGTCGTGGGGCACGTGAAGCAGGCCGAACGCCTTTGCGGAGAGCATGTTTAGGATGGCTCCACCGTCGATGAGGGTCTTGGTGACTGACACGTTTGCAGATGGTGGGGGTGCAGAGCATTGAGAGCGCGCCTGCTCCCGCCGCGGAAGCGGGGTGATCTTCTAGGCCAAAGGTGAGGTTGGCCTTGGGCGCCGCCCAGCCCGGGGGAGCCCCTGGCTACACCTGGGCAGCACCCACCTAGAGGTAGAACTGCTTGATGTGGCAGTCGGAGGGCATTGCCTGCGAGCCACCAAGGAGAGCTGCTACGGCGGGAGGCGCCAGTGCCACGAAGTGCGTGATGAAGAGGCCGCGCAGCTCCTCCCAGCAGACCATGGAAGACTCCGGCAAGTTGAGCGGCCAGGCGCGTGGCACGCCCATGAGGGCCATGGGGAGCCAGTTGGCCATCACCTTGTCGTCCCTGTTGGCTTCCCAAACTGCCTCCTCGTACGCCTGGAAAAAACCAACCGGATCCGCCGCACAGTTGTAACGGGGCAGTATCTCCGGCCTGAACTTGGGTGGACACTGCACCTGCCGCAAGGCAGGGGCGAAAGCGTGGAGGCCAGCGGCACCCCCAAAGGTGCGTGATGGCTTGGTCGACAGAGGAGCACCTGCCATCGGAGCCGGCAGCGGAATGTGGTGGACGAAGCAGCGGATCTCCGATGCACCCCAACCTGGCGCGCCAAATGTTGGATTTCAGGTTTCACAAACCCTTGAGAGGTTCGAACTCTGGGGTGCGTGTGGAGATCTCGACCTGCCCAACCTGCCAACTCGCGAAACCTCACAGCCTAGCGCGTCGATCTCGAAGGGAAAGAAAGACACGACAGTTTACCCAGGTTTGGGCCACCTTGTGGTGTAAAACCCTACCCTACTTTGTGGTGGATTTGCCTCGAGGGGCTGAGGAAGAACTAGTACAGTGGGAACAGCCTCAGGAGGCGTGTTCTTGAGCTCGGGTGAGCTGGTGAGGGTGGAATGGATTCAATCCCCCTTCTATGGTGGTGGCTAGGTCCTATTTATAGTGGCCTTGGTCCTCTTCCCAAATGTTGGCGGGAAGGGATCTCACAACGGCCAAATTTGAAGGGAGATAACAAGTACACCCTATCTTGACTAAAGTAGTGTTCGTCTGCAAAAGCTTGTAGCCGTGACGCTGCGGTGGGCTCGGCGATGACCTCCGTCCTGCCGTCCTAGCGGTCTTGGTCTTGTTGCACCGGAATGGAACCTTTGGTTGATTCCTCGGGACTCCGCGCCTGTTGTTTTCCTCATTTGCACTAAAGAGGAAACTGGTACTCTGCGCCCGCCTGGCGCTCTCCTGGCCTTGGTCGTCATGGCTCACGTCAGCTGAGCCTCGCGAGGTGCGCCTTGCATAGAAATCTCTGCTCCTCGGGAGCCAGCCTGGGGAGGCCGATCCCCCGGGAGGTCTTGATGTTGTCTGCCTCGCGAGGCTTGGCCCCTCGTGAGGGTCTTGGATTGTTGATGCTGAAGCTGGGCCGTACTAGGCCGTCAATGGAGCCATGCAGTGGGCCGCAGGCAGGCAAGTCTAGGTACCCCATTATCCAGAACGTCGACATGTTGCTCTCAAACGACAAAAGCCGGGCACTAACTCTGAGCAACCACCAATTTATGGTGTAGGGGGTGGGCTATTTATAGCCATCAAGCAACCCGACATGATATGTCCGAAATGACCCTGGGTCACTAAGGAACCGACACGTGTCCAATGGTCGGATGTCAAACACACGCGGCAGCTTGGCTTGGGCTACAAGCAAAGCCGACTCATCCAACTTTGGATAAGATTTTCTCTCATTGTCTTCGCTCGAAGACATAGGATTTTGGTTGAGCATCACGTCAGTCGTCTGACTTTGTTCACTTGGACCCCACTTTACAATACGGTGGTTCCTATGACTCAATAAAGAAGAAAATGTAACTACGAAAGAAACTATGTCTTCGCACTCCATAGTCTTCAGGTGAATGTCTTCACAGGTCATTATCTTCAACGTGAATGTCTTCACGAACCACCATTGTCTTCAATGTCTTAATACATTTTAGGGGTCATCTCTGGTAGGAAAACCGAATCGACGAGGGACCTCAACATGTGTTATCCTGCAATTCTCACAAACTCATTAGTCCCTCAACCATGTTTGTCGTCAATACTCCAAAACCAACTAGGGGTGGCACTAGATGCACTTACAGAACTGCACAAAAAGTCCAAATGGTTCAACATTATGAGCATGTTTTCTTCCAAACCATTATATCCAATTGGTGGCAATATGAGCTGTTCATTACGAAGGTACATGGTTTGCTACTATCTTGCTACTCTTTTTGTACTGTCATTAGATAGAAATATTAGTGGTTTGCATGTGAATTTATTGGCAGGGTGGACCTACATCAGAGGTGCATGACACGATTCAATGATTGGATGCTCAATTTTGGTTGTATCGATTTCACCTCTTCCATCACTGCGAACATGGATATCCTTGGAATGATGAACAATAGGCGCTATATTTCTGCTTTGTACCAACAGATCAATTCAGTACAAAATTGTCTATGGCAAATATGACAGTATCAAATTGTCAAGTGCAAAACATGACAGATGCTAAGCAAAAATGACTAGCAGAGACATGTTTAAACCGAAAATACAAGGTGGGGTATTTGTTTACTAGCTGCTTGATATTTGTGCAAACAGATGGCTGCCCGTTGCTATTTGGCCAACAAACAAAGTAGCCTCAATTTTGGTGGAACTTCACAAGAGAATAGTATAGTCACTGCATGCAGTGCCATTTGAAAATAGACACAGAAAGATTGGATAGTCACTTCATGGACTGCACGAAAGTAGTGTTGTACTATTTATTGGCCAACACTAGGTGCTTCATTGCTTTTGTCTGATTATACAATCGTGATCATTTTGCCTAAGTTAAAGTTTGTATTCTGAAAATAGTATTGCCGTGTGATCAAGAGAAGACCAATTCATATTGCAGTGGATGTTCCTCCATCATGTGTGGTTCATTCTCATGGTTCCAGCTGTTGGCTAAACCACTTACGTTCGCACGAGGAAATGTAGACTTCACAAACAAATTTATCTTTCACTCTATATTGAGTGTTGGCCCAGAGAAGCATTCATGTTAGTAGCAAGAACAGATGTTTTTCTAGATCTTTGCTTTAGGAGGTCCATATTTGTATATGATCTGTGAATCATTGAGATGTATTAACATGTAGATCTTATGTATGGGAATCGTACTAGTTGTTTGTGAATTTGGGATACTAATGTGAACATATTATAATCCCAGGCCTGTGAGTCTCATGTGAACTTTTCAAACGGATCAGCTCTTACCACTATGCACAGCATGAACCTTATTTCTGTGAGCTCGGTGTTTACAAGTTACTAGGAGTTCCTTATTTTTGTTCGATCAGTGCTTACAAGTCACTGATCGATCACTAGCTTGCCTACTAATATGCTCCTGGTAGTTTTAGTTCACGGAAGATCCAAAGGTGGCAGTTTTTTGAATAAAAATTCCTACCTCTGAAGAAACTAACATGCTGTTCTGAAGAAAATGCCATGCGAATCTGAAGAAACTGCCAGCAAAAACGTTCGCAAATGCCTTATCTCCCAGCAAACGTTCATCAGCAATTGTGATCCTACACCTACACTATCCAACCGACTCGATCCTATGCGAATAACCAGAGGATCACGCCCGTACCTCATCTGGATGAATCGAGTGCACTCGTTTGACCGTCATGCTGATGTGTGACCTAGCACGGACGAGACGCACCACTGACAGGACGGGACGACACAGTCATAATTTCAGTTTTCTAGTTTTCCATGGCAAGCTTGCACGCTAAGCCATGCCTAATGACCGTTGTGTTTCCCGCGACACGCTGGTTCACCTACCTTACGCCTATCATTACTGGTTCCCGGTGTTCTCCGGTAGAACCATCACCCAACTCGCCCTATCCTCATAAGCCCCCACTGGCCCGACGTTGCTTGCCACTCGCCCTCGCTATCGCCACATCCGTCATGCCCCCACACGTCCGCAATAGGCGACACCGATGGCGGTCACTGCCGGAACTAGTATTCAGTTTTTCACCAGAAGGCATACGGAGGGAGGAGGCATTCTATCGGTCTTTAGATGGCAATGCGGAGTATGAGGACTTGTTGGTGCGCGACCGCCTGGCAGAGGAGCAACATATCACTGATTTGCACCGCCAGCGGGGCATGGAGCAGCAGTGCACCGACGCTCTGAGTCGCGAGCAGAGAGCTCGCAACTGGGCCAACTATGTGGAGGCCGCCGCCTGGCAAATAGCCCTGGAGGCTATCGGGCACGCACGCATTCGCGACGCCAAATTTTACTACCAGCTCGTCAAGTGGGTTTCCCGCTTAGAAGTCGAAGCTTCTGTGGACCATGCTGGCATGGAAAGGGCCAACATGCGAGCAACATGCCCTATCGCACCTATGGCAAGTCTGAGACGAGGAGGAGGACGTTGGTGACGGCATTTAGCGTGTACCGCAGATGGAGGCCGGCATTGTCTAGTTAGCTAAGAGTCAGTTAGTACTTGTACACTACTAGAGTATTAGTGGGAGTAGATAGTTAACTTGGCTATGATGGTTGTCAACATGGAAGTCAGTACTCTATATCTGGATCAGACCTATTAGTTTGCTCTGAATGTTGAACTTTCCGTTTGAACGCATGGAATGGGTTGTTATTTTTTTAAATTGGTAGTTTTGTCCGCCACGGGCTTAGAGGCTGACTTGTGGGCCTACTAGGTTGACGCGTACACAATCCGGAGATGATTGTACGTGGAGATCATGAGAGTGGGGACCCACCAGGTTCATGGCAGTATGCAAGCAAGTGCCTCCTTATTTCAAGCAAAAAAAAATGGTCCCTCCTAATGGACTTCTAGCATCTGGGTCCCATGCCATTGTCAACGTAGTCAATAAATAAGAGAATTGCACCACGAGCGGCTGACACTAGGGACCCAGCAGCTCGCCCAGTTCTTTTTAGTTTTTCACACGGAAGTAGGGTGTCAACTGGGCTATGCGGGGTACTCTGGCCTGTCTAGCCGGCCTTTTATTTTATGTTTACCACAAGACCAGCCCAGTAGTTTTTTTTTCTTTCTGAAAATGGCTAGCCCGGTTCTTTTGTTCTTTTGCAGAATACCCAACCAAGGCCTACATGCTTTTGTCAGCCCTGCTGGGTTGTAAATCTTTCAAGACAAGGAGAGTTTCATTCTGCTTGCCCAGAAAATGGGCCATCAGTAATGAAAATGGGTTGTACATTTTTAAAACACATCAAACCGGCAATTAGTTTCAAATTTCTTTTTTTTATTTCAAGATTTTAAATTCATTGATTTTTATGCATGGACAATTATTTGGACTTTATATTGATATAAATTTATTTTTCAAATTAGTTTGAATATGACTTGAATTTTGGGATTAAAAATAGTTCGGACCGCACCAAAATATGCAAAATTTCGTAGAATTTTTAACCGTGGCCACAATATGGGATGTTGTCGGTGTACAAAAGTATGGGTACTTCTGTACCCCTTACTTGTGCACCAATGATCGCAGCCACCCCTGCAGCAGGGCTTGGTAAAGCAGAGAAGGACGGCGGGAAGCAAGATAGGAACAAAGAATATCAAGGCAGATGCTTAGAGTAGCAAGCAACAAGAGGCAAGCAGGGCCACGCCCGGCAACAAGCCATGCCGAGGAGACCTGCTAGTCCCTCGGCAAGCTCCTTGCCGGGGGGCTTGCAAAGAGAACAGTAGAGCCACCACCCTTGAGGTTGAGAGCTCTGACACCATCGACAGTGTTAAAGACCAAGATTTGGAGAGCGCATGCCTGGTAGCATGTAGCCCCTCACAAAGATTGGCAACCCACGAATCCGCATGGGATCAGAAGATAAAGACCCCTGGCAAGACCCTTGTCGGGGACGACTCTTGCCGGGGACGATCACCAGGCCGCGGCCAGATCCATGCCCGACAAGGTTTCGCCACTTCACTGCCACTCCAGTGCAACGATAGGCACGACAGCTAAGCACTGCATGGCGGCATGCAGATCTTCGTGGAAGCCTACCATCCCACCAACATAGCAGCTAGTTGGCCAGCGTGGCGCTGCATGCCTTGTCGGCCGGGACGCATGGCGAGGCGAGGAGAAGCGGCGAAGGATGGGATGGCTTCTATTGTCGTCCCCAATAAAGCGAGAGGACACGTAGGCAACGCATTAAATGCGCGTGTCCTACGTCGACCGAGTGATAAGCTCGTATCACTGTAGTTTGCCACCTCCTGTGTACCATTGTGGCAACCCCTTTGTGTATAAAAGGAGGCCCGAGGCACACAGAGAGAGGATTCGGACTTTTGAACAAAGCATGCACCATAGCTAGTTCAAAAGCTCAAGACACACATATAACCAGATAAAGCATGACTAGGGTATTACGCATCCTTGCGGCCCGAACCTGGATAAAAATCCTCTGTGTGCTAACGGCTCGACCTGCTCTTCATGCAACTAACCCCCCCCTCCCCCCCCCCCCCCCCCGCCGAACATAGAAGGGATCCTTGTGACCCCATAGGTGATTGGTTTTCGCCGACATCTTTGACGTGGCAGGTAGGGGTGTTTAGTTGTGAGAATATGGTTCGTTAGTTAGGGCAGAAGTTTCTTCGTCACCATAGCGCCAAAGAGGAAGATGGCCGCAGCGGCCAGCCCGATCAAGGCCGCCCGCGCCATTCTGGTGCGAAGGGCCAGGCAAACGGCAGCGTCTACGGCCTTAACGGCGATTTGCACACCAACAAAAAGCTAAGTTATCTTAACTTTGAGTAATTCTTCCTTTTTTTATGAGGTTATCCCCCTCGATGGTTTCGGTCCTTGTATGGAGAACCTGCACGCAAAAGGAACCCCGCCGCGATTGGCGACGCCCCTGTCCTGTTTCGAGTCCGCTCAATAGTTCAGGTGTTGCGGTCTGCTAAGAATGGTGGGGTGCCCTGCCGTAATCGACAGTGCCCCTGTTCTGCCTTGAGTCCGCTCGACAGTCCATGTGCTGCGCCAAGAGCGGCAGGGTAGCCTGCTGGCGTCAACACCCTCCGCGGGTTGCTAAGGATCCGTCCTTCTAGCACCTACGGCAAGGGGTGCACGTGCCGGCAGGCCTGTCCAACTAAGCGTATGGTGACAAAAATACAAGGATGAACTAGAACGGGAAGATAACATGCAGCCAGTTCAAAGTACAACAAAAGTTATATTACATCAAAAGTTGCCGCGATTCTAACTTAAGATAATCTGTCTTTGGTACAAAGTCGCGGCAACTACCAGGGACGAAGCAGTTAATCCCGATGTGGCCCTCCAGCCTTGCGACCCCACTGACACAGCTGATGATGGGCTCGATGCGCTCCTCGAGCGCCTGATAGTTGACGTCCTCCAGCAAGCTATCAAGCTCCTGGGCAAAGTCGACGCTGGGGTTCTAGTGCGCCACCTTGGTGAGCACCTTGATCAAGGCGTCGCGGCAAAGTTGTCGGGATTCCTTGGCCAGGTAGGCCACCCTGGTGGACTGGAGCAGCATCAGGGCGGCGAGGACACGCTCAAAGAACTCGGACAGCCTGGCGCTCTCGGCCACTCTCACCTCGTGGGAGAACCTGAAGTTTGGCATGCCCATGGCAGTCAGCTGCATGGTAATCTGCTCCGTGACATCCAAAAGGTGGCTTGTCCAAAGCTTCATGGTCTGCACAAGCTCGTTGTGGGAAGAGGCGGCAGTCTTCAACAACAGCTGTTCGTCCATGAGATCCTTGGCCAGGATCTGCTTATGGGCTTTGGACTCCGAGAGCATCTTCTCATGGCTGTCTAGCTTCACCTTTATATCATCGATGGACTCGCTGTCCTTGGAGAGCAGCTTGGTTTTCTCAGATATGGTGGTTTACATCCCCGCCAGGTCATAGAGAGTCTTCTCTCTGTCATCCTTGAGCGTGCAGATCTCCTTGGTGAGCTCGGCCAGGTTCGCCTCCAGCTTTTCCACCTTGCCGGCCAGCTCAATCCTGGTGGCCTCTGCCGCTTCAGCATGGTCGATGGCCACTTTCAGCTTGCGGGCATGGTCGAGGGCCAGAGCATCAAGCGCCTCTTGGTGCTTCTGCGTCAGGTCTTGGGTCTGTTGCACGATGAGCCTCTCGATCTCCTCGTCCTTAGCGCGAAGCGTGGCGGCAAGCGCCGCCTCGCGAGTGACCAAGTCCTCCTCCTGGACGTCGAGCGAGATGCGGTGCTGCATCTGATCAGACTCGTCCTTGGAAGCCTTGGCCTTGGCCACCTCCTGCGCCTTGTCAAAATCAGCCTGCTTCAAGAGGAGGTCCCGCTGGCTCTCGCTCAGTTGGATTTGGGAGGCCCTGAGATCCTCCCAAGCTTCGTCAAAACAAGGCTTTCATCTGGGAGACATGCTCCTAGAAGTCCACCTCGTCCTTGTCCACGGCTGCAATTCTCGAGTCCAGCTTCTCCTTGCGATCCCGATGAAGGGCCTAGAGCTTGTGGAAGTTAGGGCCTATAGCTTGAAGGAGTTGGTCCTCCTTGGAGACGTCGCTGCTGACGCTCAGTTCTTTAACAACCTGGAGCCCGGCGGCGGTAAGGATCTCCTCATCAAAGACCTTCCCCTCGATTGGCGTCCTAGTGCCTGCCGCTCTTGGAATGTTGACGAAGAGGTCATCGTCAACCTTCAAGTACCTGCTCGGGGCAGAGGGGCTGAGGAGGAGGAGGGTTGGTCATTGACCACCTCCTCCCTGGCAGGATCCTTGGTGGCCTCGCCAGTGGTGGCTTCGCCGGGTTCCCCGGCAAGCTCTGTGGTGGCCTCCTCGGCAGCAGCCTTGCCGGCCTCCCCGACAGGCTCCTCAACCACCTTCTCCCAGGAAGGATCCTTGCCGGCCTCCTCGGCAAGCCCCGTGGCGGCCTCTTCGGTGGGTCCCTTGGTGGCCTCCTCGGCAGCGATATTGGTGGCCTCGGCCTCGGCATCCTTGGCGGTCTCCATGATCACGGTGTCGACGTCTGCCTAGTTTGCTGAGGGGAGATCTGAAACCAAAGAGGGGAGAAATATAAAGCCAAAGTCAGGGCAACTCAAGACAGAGGAAAGGAAAGAAGTCAAAAGCAATAATGGCAAGAAGCAGAGGGCATGTACTCACCCGTGGCAGGTAGGGAGGACGCGTCCCCTCCCCAACAACATCTATTGCCAGGACGGGGTCACCAGTGCTTGTGCCCGCCTCTTCCTCTTCCAAGCCCATGGGCTTGTCAGTAGGCGCCCTTATCAGAGACGCCCCTCTGGTCGGCGTAGTTGACGGAGGCAGCATGTCGGGGATAGCCCTTAGGGGCTCCTCCTGCTGTTGCTCCCTTCCTACAGTCTTGACAAGGTCGTAAATAAGAAGGTGTGCTCCAAACGCCCGCCAACAAGAAATAAGTGGCGAACTTATGTTGGGGGCTGGAATGGGGGCTGCGCCGGGGGCTGGACTCTGGGCTGGTGAAGATCATCCCCGGCGCACGAGGAGTGCTTGCCGGGGGCTCAGCACTCGTCGAGACCCTGGCCCTTTTCACCCTCTGTGCCAGCGTCTCCGAGCTGCCGCAACAATGAAGCTAAATCAACTAAGGAGTCAGAGAATAGATGGGGGAAAACAGAGTGCATACTCGTCCTCCTCTTCTTCTGCCCTCCTCTTCTTCCTTGGGCTGAACGACCCAAGGTCATATTTGGCCGCTGGGACGGAGCCTGCCGAGGAAGGAGACGGAGTCCTTGCGCGCTCGACTGCCGGAGAAGCGGTGGTGCGTCTGCTCAACGAGGAAGAAGCGGCGCCATGCCTGGTCAAGGAAGAGGCAATAGCTACGGCTTTCTTCGCCACTGCGCCTCCAGCGCTTCCGCGGTCGCACGCCTCGTCTGGCGCATGGGCTCTGCCCGAGCCCTTGCCGCTGTGTGGCCTTGCCGGGGCGAACTGGCTCTTTGGAGCCGACCCGTCGCAAGATGCGCCTCTTCTTCGGGGCCGAGGGCTTGTCCACCCAGGATGCCTCCCCGGCCAGTTCTTCGGCTGCCTCCGCGGCAGGGGGAGCCCCGGCACTAGCACTTCTGGTCTCTCCGGCGGGCCCCACCCACTTGAGGAATATTTGCTCCTCTTCAGCCTCCTCGGCCTCGTCCTCCACGGTCCCGCAGCTGCCGGCCTCCATGGCAAGATCTGCCTCCTTCGCCCTAGCAGCAATGTACGCCACCTCCTCTTCGGTAGTGGGGCGGATGAGGTCTGGCTCGTCGCGAATAGTGCCCTCCGACAAGTTGTCGAAGAACTGCTGCACCAACTCTGCCGTTGGCTCGGCCCAGGTTGGATCCAGGCCATGGGCGTTGATGGCAGGCATCGTGGCAATAATCTCGGTCTGGCGAGAGTTATTGCTCATTGGATGCACCCCTGCCGGCAACCTAAACGGGTGGCCGGTCTTGCCGGCCTTTGTGGCCTTGCCGACCCACTCAGCATTGCCCTCCTCATCTATCTTGAGCTAAAAGAGCTTCTGGCAGACGGATGTGTGTTGCATCACCGTGAAGTTGTGCTTCAAGCCAGGGCGGAGCCTCATGATGTCTGCTGCGTTCCTAAAATCCCAGGCCAGCCTCCCCTTCTGGTGCAAGGGAGCGATACGACGACGGATGATATCAGCCCCAACCATCTCCAGCGTGAGGCCGGCAGAGATGAGGCAAAGAATCCTGGTGGTGGCAACTGTGAGCTTCGCATCGTTGGGATCGAAGTCGCTCCAGTCGTCACCGCGGACCGGCGGACTCCGACGGACCTCGCAGAAATGTTGTGGCTCCTTCCCCACAATCCAGCACCACTGGCCCCACCACTCATCCCACCGCTCCTTTTGGAAGCCTTCCGGGTATGCGCCCTTGCATAGAGGCCTCGGGATCCAAGTGACGGAGCCAGTAATGGTGTCCCCTAGCTGAACCCGGGGGAAGAAATAGTAGCAGAAGAGCGCCGTGCTGGGGTAGAATCCGGCAAAGCCCGAGACGGGCGAAAAGGGCCATGCACGCTAGCGCATTCGGCATGAAGTCCAGGAGATGGAAGCTATAGGTGTGCATGATGTCGTGAAAGAAATCCGAGAAAGGGGGGCAGAGGCCGCAGGAGAAATAGTCGACGAATAAGGGACAAATATTCGGGTCGGCCTTGGCGAAGGGAGCAGGGATGACCTTCGTGGTAGGGTGCCCCATCGTCTCCTTCCCCCACAAGCACAAGAAGTGGCCCTTGAGCGTGAGCACGTCAATCACCAGAGGAAAGAGGGCGTGCTCCTTCCACATCTTCACCAGCTCACTCTCCGGCACCTCCTTCCCCGCGACGGCCTTGGCTGCTTTCTTGCCCTTGCTAGCCTTGGGCGTCATGGCAGCTAAGGAGGAGCAGGGGATTGAGAAGCAATGGAGGCGCGCCGGAGACGAGCAGGGGCGCGGAGCTCTGGTTCGGATTTGAGGAAGAAAAGGGGAATGGCGGTTCCGAGATTGGGAGAAGCTGAGAAGGTAAATGAGCAGTGCCCCTGCGTTTTTTCCTTTTTATGGGGAAGGCGTGGGCCAGCTCTTTACCATTTACTACAGGGTGATGCATGCATGCGACGCCCATCCCGCGCACGACCCCCACGTCATGCACTCGACGCATGGTGTGGGGAAGTGCAACTGACAGAAAGATCGTGGCGGTTCGCCTCTCCCACGCCCGCCTGCGCACTGCTTTGGGCCTGGCCCAACTACACCTTGCGCTTATGTGTGGTCCGGGCCCGGGGGATCCTGTCGGTGTACAAAAGTATGGGCACTTCTGTACCCCTTACTTGTGCACGGACGGTCGCAGCCACCCCTGCAGCAGGGCTTGGTAAAGTAGAGAAGGACGGCAGGAAGCAAGACAAGAACAAAGAATATCAAGACAGATGCTTAGAGTAGCAAGCAGCAAGAGGCAAGCAGGGCACGTCCGGCAACAAGCCTTGCCGAGGTGACCTGCGAGGCCCCAAGCAAGCTCCTTGCCGGGGGGCTTGCGAAGAGACCAGCAGAGCCACCACCCTTGAGGTTGAGAGCTCTGACACCATCGACAATGTTAAAGACCAAGATTTGGAGAGTGCATGCCTGGTAGCATGCAACCCCTCACAAAGATTGGCAACCCACGAATCCGCGTGGGATCAGAAGATGAAGACCCCCGGCAAGACCCTTGCCAGGGACGATCGCCAGGCCACGGCCAGATCCATGCCCGGCAAGGTTTCGCCACTTCACCGCCAGTCCAGTGCAATGATAGGCACACCAGCTAAGCAGGAACCTGCGTGGCGGCATGCAGATCTTCGTGGAAGCCTACCATCTCACCAACACAGCAGCTAGTTGGCCAGCGTGGTGCTGCAGGCCTCGTCGGCCCGGACGCGTGGCGAGGCAAGGAGGAGCGGCGAAGGATGCGATGGCTTCTGTTGCTGTCCCCAATAAAGCGAGAGGACACGTAGGCAATGCATTAAATGCTCTTGTCCTACGTCGACCGAGCGATAAGCTCGTATCACTGTAGCTTGCCACCTTCTATGTGCCGCTGTGGCAACCCCTTTGTGTATAAAAGGAGGCCCGAGGTGCACAGAGAGAGGATTCAGACTTTTGAACAAAGCACGCACCTTAGCTAGTTCAAAAGCTCAAGAACACACATATAACCAGATAAAGCATGACTAGGGTATTACGCATCCCTGCGGCCCGAACCTGGATAAAAATCCTCTGTGTGCTAACGGCTCGACCTGCTCTTCATGCAACTAACACCCCCCCCCCCCCCCCGGCCGCCGAACGTAGAAGGGATCCTTGTGACCCCATAGGTGATTGGTTTTCCCCGACAGATGTAATGCTAACAAAAATAATATGGGCTCGAAAAAAATCCTAAAGAATTAGCAAATGGGCTGTAAATTATTAGAAATAATGGCAGATGGGTTGTATGCTGTTTTCTATAGATTTGAGGCTGACTTGTGCGCCTACTATAGGTTGACGCGTATGCTTTCCTAAAAAAAGGTTGACGCGCACACAAGGCCGTGTCAGCTTAGTCAACAAAGGAGAGCCGTGACTATTGGATGTCCATCCAAGCCCATCGTGCTTCTCTAACCTCTGCTCTTCCTGCTCCATCCGCTCAAACCAGCGCCAGCGGTATTGCCTGCTCCCTCCCCCTGTGGCCGGCTATGCCGCCGTGCAGGCCTCACCACCCCACCCTACTCCCATTGCTGGCCTGGCCATCTCTCTACTCACCCACACCTGATGTTATTCTCTAGTGACGACAGACGAACCAGTAAACCCTCGTACTCCCCTCCGCATGGGAAACAACTTCTGACTCTTCCCTGGCTCCATGTCGTTCCCTTCCTAGGCCTCGCCGTCATCCACCGCCCTGGTGCTCTCGGCGCGGCGTGGTCAACGGCGTCAACGAACGACATGCATCAGAAGAGGACTGAAAGTGGAGAGGCTGACAGCTGGGTCCACGGTCGCACGCAAGGAAGTGCCTCCTTATTATGCGCAAAATAATGATTCCTTCACCTAACAGTGGGGACCCACCGGAAGGGCCTCTGTATTTCATTAAAAAAATGTTCCTCCCGCTGGCAGCTCGAACCCACTAGCTATATCTTCGCATGCAAGGAAGTGTCTTCCTATTACACACAAAAAATGAATACTCCCCCTGCTAGCTGGGACCCATCATATTTGGAGGCTGACTTGTGGGCTTACTAAGTTGACGCGGACGGAGGGCTTTGTCAACTTAGGCAATATAAACTATTCTAGCTGTAGTGACCGTACGATGTCCATCCAGTGGACGTCATGCTTCTTCAACCTCTGGTCTTCTTGCTCCAGCCGCCCAAACCAGCGCTGGCTGTGCCGCCTGCTCCTGTCTCCCGTGGTTGGTTGTGCTGCCGTGCATGCCTCACCGCCCCACCCTACCCCAATCGCTGGCTTGGCCATCCCTCTACTCACCCAGACCTCCTGTTATTCTCCGGTGATGGCAGCCACACACTGCAGCCAAACTAGTAAACCCTCGTACCCCCCTCCGTGTGGGAAACAACTGCCGAGTCTTCCCCGGCTCCGGGTCATTCCCTTCCTAGGCCTCACTGTCAACGTGGTCAAGGAACAACTTACATCAGAAGAGGACTGTACGTGGAGAGGATGACAACTGGGTCCATGGCCGCAGCAAGGAAGTTCCTCCTTATTACGCACAAAATAATGATTCCTTCACCTGACAGCGGGGACCTACCGAAAGGGCCTCTGTATTTTGGCTTAGCTGTATTTTGCGAAAAAAGTTCCCCCCTAATAGCTGGGACCCACCAACTACATCTTCACACGCAACAAAGTGCATCCATATTACAGGCAAAAAAATGATTCTTCCCCCGACAGCTGGGACGCACCAGCTATATCTTCGCACGCAAGGAAGTGCCTCTTTATCCTCCCTGACAGCTGGGACCCACCCGATCGAAGCATATGTAGCGTTGTTTGTCTGGTCGCGGACGTGTACGTACATATTCGTCGATCGGTCTCTCTGCAATGATGAACCGTGGCCGAGCAAGCAGCAGCATGTGTAGTAGTAGAGCCCCCGACATAGCAGTTCAGGCAGTCCCTTCTAAACTATGTACACATATGTACAGCCACATGCCAAAAAATATGGCCACGTACGTACGGGCTGGGTCTCGAACGCGTACTCCTGCATATGTATGGCCAGGTCTCGTGTACATGGAGAGGCAACGGACGGCAGCAACGGCGTCATGTTCATTGGCAGCCAACCGGCTGGGTCGGAACGGGGGAAACAATGTCGTGTTCATTGGGAGGCAACCGATTGGGTCGGAATACGTCCTATTCATCGGGAGCCAACCGGCTTGGATGGAACAGTTGAAACGAGGTCTGACGTACCAAAAAACGAAGGAACTGGACTTTTGTTCGAGTTGCTATGGTTGCAACGGGGTGATGTTGATCGGGAGGGGTGTGGCATACCGCAAAACAGAGGAAACAGACTTGTGCTGGACCACCTACGATCGAAACAGGGTCCTGTTCATCGGGAGGGGTGTGGGTACCACAAAACGGGACTCCACGGGCTACTGTTCATCCATAGTATTCTGCCTCGCTCCAGCCTCCACGGGCTACTGTTCATCCATCGTCGACTTCCTCCAGCCTCCACGGGCTACTGTTCATCCACAGTTGACTGCCTCTAGCCTCCATCTGCTACTATTCATCCATGGCGACGTTCCTCCTGCCTCCACCAGCTACTGTTCATCCAGCCTCCACCGGCTACTGTTCAACCAGTCCTCCACGGGGTCCTGTTCATCCAGCCTCAACCGGCTATTGTTCAACCAGCCCTCCACGGGGTCCTGTTCATCCACCCCCAACCGGCTCGGGTGTGTGGCAGCCTCCTCGATCGGGGTCTTGTTCATCTAGCGGCAACGACCTCTACTACCACGGGGTCCTGTTCATCCAACCCCCATCGGGAACTATTCATCCAACCCCTAATAACGGTCATTGTTCATCAAGAGGCAGCTGGTTCAATTGGATTCAGTTAGCAGCGGTAACAAAGGAATCACTCGGGTTCAGTTAACAGCTAAGGGATCGATCGCTCGGGTTCAGTAATGTAGTTAGTGCAATCGCTCGGGTTCAGTAAGCGAATGCCTTGCTCTGGTTCAGTTAGAGCCCAACGCCTTGCACACTAACGCGTACGTGTACGAGATAAATGTGCAAACCTTCGTGTATCGCTCAGCCCCGACCACCCACCGTAACTGGGAACTCCTCGATATTTTCCTTGCCCAAGATTCTACCATGATTTTTCCCGTCATGGACGGCCCAAAGAATGTCATGCAGGTGCGTCCCCGGCCTGCCCAGGATGAGAAGCCCATTTTCTGTCATGATTTTTTGTCATAGAAGTAGGAGCCCACCACATCTATGATGATACGTGGTTTTGTCACAATTATCATCATAGAAGTGTCATAAGTATGACATATTTTTTTTCGTTCGGCCCATAATGTTACGTATGTGTCTTTTTTTGTAGTGCATAGAACCTTCTAATTTGGTGGATGCCATTTGGGCCAACGCGTTGCATGGTCCGCATGTCGGTGAACTAATGTAAAATGGCATTCAGTAGGGGGAGCCATTTCAACCACCAAGGAGGAGCTAGAAGCGATAGTGTACACTGTTCAAGAATTCATCCGATTAATCAGTTAACGGGTGAGGGAGTCCTGGACTAGGGGGTATCTGGATAGCCGGACTATATACTTTGGCCGGACTGATGGACTGTGAAGATACAAGACTCAAGACTTTGTCCCGTGTCCGGATGGGACTCTCCTTTGCGTGGAAGACAAGCTTGGTGATCCGGATGTTAGATCTCCTTCTTTGTAACCGACTCTATGTAAACCCTAGCCCCCTCCGGTGTCTATATAAACCGGAGGGTTTAGTCCATAGGAGGACAATCATAATCATCATAGTCTAGCTTCTAGGGTTTACCCTCTACGATCTCGTGGTAGATCAACTCTTGTAATAGTCATATCATCAAGATCAATCAAGCAAGAAGTAGGGTTTTACCTCCATCGAGAGGGCCCGAACCTGGGTAAAACATCGTGTCCCTTGCCTCCTGTTACCATTAACCTTAGACGCACATATCGGGACCCCCTACCTGAGATCCGCCAATTTTGACACCGACATTGGTGCTTTCATTGAGAGTTCCTCTGTATCGTCGCTGCAAGGCTCGATGGCCCCTTCAATCATCAACAACAACGCGGTCCAGGGTGAGACTTTTCTCCCCGGACAGATCTTCGTGTTCGGTGGCTTCGCACTGCGGGCCAATTCGCTTGGCCATCTGTAGCAGATCGACAGCTATGCCCCTGGCCATCAGGTCAGGTTCGGAAACTTGAACTACACGGCCAATATCCGCGGAGACTTGATCTTCGACAGATTCGAGCCTACGCCAGGCGCGCCAAACAGTCACGACGAGCACGGCTTAAACCTGATGTCGGACAATATTCAGGATATCACACCTGCAGGAGCTCCGGACCTAAATCCGGGGTAGATCACGTCGTCCAAGGACGGGTGGATGGACCCCGCCCCACAGGCCGCACACTCATCGGCGGTAGAGCCGAACACAGACTCCACCCCCAAGGAAGGCTGTGTCACCGGGCCCTCGGACTCGTATCCGGCTGTAGGTTCCAGACTGCGCGCCCCCGAGCCCGCCGAATCTGGTTGGGCTCCGGTAATGTAGTTCACCGCTGTGGATATTTTCCAGCACTCGCCCTTTGGCGACATGCTGAACTCATTAAAGTCTCTCTCTCTCTGTCAGGAGACTCTTGGACGAACTATGTCCAGCTCAAGTGGGAAGCAGGCGACGAGAAAATTCGTTGCCCACCCACCACCCACTTCATTGCCACTATCGATGATTTGACCGACGTGCTTGACTTTGACTCTGAAGACATCGACGGTGTGGACGACGATGCAGGAGAAGAACAGGAACCACCGTCCACGGGGCGCTGGACAGCCACTTCCTCGTATGATATATACATGGTGGACACTCCAAAAGAAACCAATGGAGATGAGGCAATGGAGGATAACCCCTCAAGGAAGAAATCAAAGCATGGGCGTCATCGGTGCCGCTCCAAGCCACGCCACAGCAATACCAGCACTAGAGACGAAAACAATCCGGATGGTGCCGAAGATGAATACAACCCCGATCAGCCTACCTTCGAGTAGGCCGAACAGGAAGACGGGCAGGTCAGCCCAGACGAACAGGCAACGGACGGATACGCGGAGGAGGACAACTGCATGCCCCCCTCTGAAGACGAGGTGAGCCTCGGCGACGATGAATTCGGCGTGCCTGAGAAACCCGTAGAGCAGGAGCGCTTCAAGCGCCGGCTTATGGCCACTGCGAGGAGCTTGAAAAAGAAGCAGCAACAGCTCCAAGCTGATCAAGATCTGCTCACAGGCAGATGGACTGAAGTCCTGGCAGCCGAGGAATATGGACTCGAGCGCCACACCAAAGGTTACCCAAAGCACAAGTTGCTACCTCAACTCGAGGAGGAGCCTATACTACCAGCACAGGACGAGGCTGACTGGCCACCTCGTGGCCGGGATAAAATGGTGTATCAGCCCGAATACCAGCCCGCACCCCCACGCCAATACACTATGGCCCGGGGAAATAGGCAGGACCTGCGAGACATACTCGAAAACAAGGCAGGACAGCCAAGATCGATCTACAGATCGCGGGGGCGCGCCCCAACACGTGACGATGATCGTCATGCCAGATACACTATCAGCAAGTCCGGCCAGGCCGAACATAGCCGACCAGACTTATTCGAACTGCGTAGCAACATAGCCCGACATAGAGGTGCCGCACACCCCCTCTGCTTCACAGACGAAGTAATGGATCACGAATTCCCAGAAGGGTTTAAACCCGTGAACATCGAATCATACGATGGCACAACAGACCCCGCAGTATGGATCGAAGATTTCCTTCTCCACATTCACGTGGCCCCTGGTGACGATCTACATGCCATCAAGTATCTTCCCATTAAACTCAAAGGATCGGCCCAACACTGGCTGAATAGCCTGCCGGCAAATTCCATTGGCAGTTGGGAAAACCTGGAAGACGCGTTCCTCGACAACTTCCAAGGCACCTATGTGCAACCACCGGATGCTGACGACTTGAGTCACATTACCCAACAGCCCGGAGAGTCAGCCAGGAAATTCTGGACTCGGTTCCTAACTAAAAAGAACCAAATTGTCGACTGTCTGGACGCCGAAGCCTTGGCGGCCTTTAAGCATAATATCCGCGACGAGTGGCTCGCCCGACACCTCGGCCAAGAAAAACCGAAGTCCACGGCAGCCCTCACGACACTCATGACCTGCTTCTGCGCGGGCGAGGACAGCTGGTTGGCTCGCAGTAGCACCACGCCTAGATCCTAAGGCACTTTAGACGTCCGCGATAGTAACGGCAAGCCATGGCGCAACAGACACAAGCGTCAGAACGATGGCGACAACACCTAAGACACGACAGTCAACGCCGGATTGAGTGGCTCAAAATCCAGTCAGTGGAAAAAGCCGTTCAAAAGAAACAATCAGGGATCGTCCAGTCTGGACCGCATACTTGATCGCTCGTGCCAAATTCACGGCACCCCTGATAAGCCAGCAAACCACACTAATAGAGATTGTTGGGCGTTCAAACAGGCCGGCAAAATAAATGCCAAGAACAAGGACAAGGGGCTGCACTGCGACGATGACGAGGAGCCCCGGCGTCCGAACACGGGGGGGACAGAAGAAATTTCCTCCCCAGGTGAAAATGGTCAATATGATCTATGCCACCCACATTCCCAAACGGGAACGAAAGCGAGCACTAAGGGACGTCTATGCGATGGAGCCAGTCGCCCCAAAGTTCAACCCATGGTCAGCCTGTCCGATCACTTTTGATCGTAGGGATCGCCCTACCAGCATCCGTCACGGCGGTTCAGCCGCATTGGTCCTAGACCCAATCATTTACAGATTCCACCTCACGCGAGTCCTTATGGACGGTGGCAGTAGCTTGAACCTGCTTTATCAGGACACAGTGCGCAAAATGGGCATCGATCCTTCAAGGATCAAGCCCACCAAAACCACCTTCAAAGGTGTAATTCCAGGAGTAGAGGCCCGTTGTATGGGCTCCATAACACTAGAAGTGGTCTTCAGATCCCCGGATAACTTCCGAAGTGAGGAGTTAATCTTCGATATCATCCCTTTCCGTAGTGGCTATCATGCACTACTTGGACGAACCGCATTCGCTCGATTCAATACGGTACCACACTACACATACCTCAAGCTCAAGACGCCAGGACCTCGGGGGGTTATAACAGTCAATGGCAACACAGACCGCTCTCTCCGTACAGAAGAGCACACTGCGGCCTTCGCGGCAGAAGTACAAAGCAGCCTTCTCCGGCAAACCACCAATCCGGCGACAACAACCCCGAACACCATCAAGCGAGTCCGGAGTATCCTGCAACAAGATCGCCAGGCACGCCAAGAGCGCGACTAGCAGTCCGGCCTCCGCCCTAGCCCCATTCAGGCAGCATTTGTGCCATGCGTACACAATTACGCACTCAAAATACCATGGGCATAGGCGGAGGCGCAATGGTGACGCGGTCCACAGTGCGGTTCAACCGCCACATACTTTAAATAACCTTCTTTCTCTTTCAGGACCCTACTTTCGGGCAGCCCCCTCAGAAGACCAGATCATAGGGCTTATCACAGGAGAGAAAACCAAGATGGCAAAAGGCTTTGCGCACACAGGGAATACCCAGGTGGTATCTGTCAATAATCGTTATACCTGTTTTACATACCCGCATGCGGCCCGCCCTTGGATAGGACATGTCAAATAGTCCTATTTTGCTTCTGCTTAATGCATTAATTGTACACATACGCTTGGACGTATTATTTATCAATGGGAAATAATATATAGCATCAGCTTATTATTCCTATCTTCACATTTTCCCTAAAAATGTTTATTTAATATCAAATCTGTACACTTTGGTACGTTCAGTTTGCCAGGGGCTTCTCACGGTGCCCCATAATACGGCAAGATAAGTCCGAACACTTTCAACAGTGCGGCACCCCGTACTTATAGCATTATATGCATCAGCTCCGAATCATGTCTTGGGTCAATAGTTAGGTTTGCCCGGCTCCCTTGTTTTGGTACCTTACGTTCCGTTATATCGGCTAAGGTAGCGCAGGGAGAACTACTGCGATTGTGTCCCGGTTCTTCCGGACGAGCACCTTAGTAGAGAAAGCCGAAGACTGACTGTCATGATGCGGCGAGAGCTGGTTGCTATTCGAGAGGTCTTAAATCCTTAAAGAGTTTTTCCGCTTCAGGTGAGGAATCGGCCTCGTCCGATTTAGGCATGTATATCGCCCCAATTCAGCTTTCCGAATTCTAGGGGCTTCGCCGAAATTTAAAATTGTAGACTTCTATGGCTAAGTGAGAGTTATAAAGCCGCATAGTCCGATTGCCTTGTTCGCTGCGCCAAACACCTCCTTCAAGGACCAAAATTTGGATAAAGAGTGTCTGGGTTTTCCACGAATACCCCGGTACTAGTTACGTGGGGGCGGAAGCCGACGACTGGCCTACTTTCAGAATTTTATAAACAGCCACACAGAAGGAAATATTATAAATCAACAAAGCGCCATATAGCGCAAACAAATTCGTTTTAATATTACAAAGACGACATGAGTATATTCACTCAAAAATTGTGTCCTTGGTACATTCATCGGCCACGAGGCGAGCACCTTTCATAACGCCATCATAATATTTCTCAGGGTAGCGATGCGCCTTGCCCTCCGGCGGTCCATCCTTCACCAGCTTCTCTGCATCCAGCTTGGCCCAATGCATCTTCGCACGGGCAAACGCCTGGCGGGCACCCTCAATGCAAACGGATCGCTTGATAACCTCAAGCCGCGGACAGTCTTTTACCATCCGCTTTATAAAGCCGAAGTAGCTGGCGGGCAGGGGCTCACCAGGCCACAACCAGACTATGAAATCCTTCATGGCCACTTTGGCCGCCCTGTGGAGTTCAACCAATTGCTTCAGTTGGTCACTCAGAGGCATTGGGTGTTCGGCTCCAGCATACTGGGACCAGAATAGCTTCTCCGTTGAGCTCCCCTCTTCGGCACGATAGAACTTCGTGGCATCCGATATGCTGCGTGGCAAATGTGTGAATGCCCCTGGAGAGCTCCGAATTCGGGTAAGTAAAAGAAATGTCTCCTCCTTACCCGCCGCTATCTTCTTGGCTGCCTGGATTTCCTGCTGGGCCTTTTGGGCTTCGACCTTGGCGTCTTCATGCTCAAAAGGGCCTTCGCAAGCTCAGACTCTTTCGTCTTGAAGTCATGCTCCAAGGACTCAAACTTCTTGCCAAGCTCCTGGAGCTCTTGCTGTACCTCGCCCACCCTAGCATCTTGCTTTTCACGCTCAATGCGCTCCGTGGCTGCCTTGTCTTCGGCCTCGGATAGTGCTTTCTTCAGGGCCGCCACTTCGGTCGTGGCCCCTATTACAAAATCATGACGCTTTTTGTTAGCGTCACCAATTTTTTCTCCTCTATATGATATGTGAACGGGGTATCACTCACCTTTGTTCTCTTCAAGCTGCCTCTTCGTGAGGCTGAGATCCTCTTCGGCCTGCTCCAGGGCCTATTTGAGTCCGATGACCTCTACTGTGCGGGCAGCAGCGGCAAGCAGCACTGCCAGCTTATTCACATAGACACATACTGCTAGACTCCTGCGGTTTAGAGTTGACCCTCCATTTGGCTTTTCTTTCCGAACACCAAACAGAGTATCAGGGCCTACTGTCTATTGGGTGATAATTTCTCACACTTTTGATTACCTACCTCAAAGCCTGTCAGGAGGCTGGTGCAGGCTTCGGTCAATCCGCTTTTGGCAGACCGAACCTTCTAAATCACCGCACTCATAAGAATATGGTGCTCTTCTTCCATGGAAGCGTCGTGAAGCACTTGTAGCAGACTATCCGACGCCTCTGGCGCAACGGAAGTCATCGACACGGCCGGCTTGCCCTCCTTAGCGAGGGGCTGCCTACCCGAATCCGGAACCTTTGGAGGTTCCGGTATAGTGTCCGGCCGGGAGCCCAACTTGCTGCGGCTCTCACCAGCATAATCTGTGGGGATCTTACTCCCCATATGCCTGGCGTCTGGAATTTCGCCTTGGGGCGTCTCCAGAGCCGCCTCCCCCTGCTCTGGTACCCTTTGGGACCACACCTCTGTGTCATCCGCGGGCCGAGGGGAGGTGGCCGTCGGGAGCGAATTCATCACCGAATCACTCAGAGACCCATCCGAAGAGGATACCTCGGGATGAGCCCTGGCTGGACTGCATATACGAGTTCGGCGTTATAACAAACTATGAAGCTAAATCGCACTAAAGTATTATAGAGTGCGGATACTTACAATCTCACTAGGGGCTTGCCCCTGGGCAGCCACTCCTCCTCGCTGTAAGCGGGCGTGGTGGAGTGATCCGGAAGGCACGCCTTTCCCTTCTTTGGCGTCCTAGCCTCCCCCTGCGGGGCGGCTTTCCTTTTCTTCTCCTCCCCAATGTGGGGAGGCGAAATTCCTTCCTGTTTCCCCCTGCCTTCACGGGAGGAATCTGCCTCGTCGTCCTCGGACGATGAGCCTATGACGGCCTTGCACCGGGGACCCTTCCTGGTCTCCAGAGCCGCCCTCTTAGATCCATCGGCCTCCCCGGATGGGACGGCCCTTTTCTTCTCCCCTTAGTGGGAGGAGCGTGCCTCATCATCTTTGGACAAGGCATCCGGTGTGACCTTACGTCGAAGACCCTTCCTCGTCCCCGTGGCCTTCTTTTCGGCCTTCTTTTCCGGCACCTTGTAAGGCGCCGGGACTAGCATCTCCGTCAGGAGAGCGGTTGCTGGATCTTCCGGCAGTGGAGTCGGACAGTCGATCCGCTCCGCTATCACCATGTAATCCTGATTAAATACACATGATAACTTAAAATCCTCCCATGAGTATGCTGGCAAAGGTACATCTGGTGATGGTCAGAAAACTCACCAGATGGGCAAGCCGCGTGGCATGGAGTCCGCGGTCCTCGGATGTGGGAGGAGGTATTTCAGAGGCCTTCAATAGCACCTTCCATGCGTCCTTGTGCGTCGTCGTAAAGCTCTTGAAGTGTCTGGTGTTCGGCCGGATCGAACTCCCATAGAATGAATGCCCGTCTTTGTCACGGAAGGATTCAGTGGAAGAGCATGACCTGCACCATGTTGACAAGTTTGATCTTCTTGTCCATCATATTTTTAATGCTGTTCTGAAGTCCTGTCAGCTCTGCAGGTTTGCCCTAGGCCAGGCCCTTCTTTTCCTAGGAAGTGAGCCGCATGGGAATTCCGGATCGGAATTCGGGGGCCGCCGCCCAGTTGGCGTTGCGCGGCTCGGTGATGTAGAATCACCCCGATTGCCACCCTTTCACGGTCTCCGCAAAGGAGCCGTCAAGCCAGGTAACATTGGGCATCCTGCCCACCATGGCGCCTCCGCACTCTGCTTGCTGGCTGCTCAGGATCTTCGGCTTCACGCAGAAGATTCGTAGCCACAGGACGAAGTGGGGCTTGATGCGGAGGAAGGCCTCGCACACGACGATAAACGCCGAGATGTTGAGGACGAAATTTGGGGCTAGATCAATAAAGTCCAGCCCATAGTAAAACATGAGCCCGTGAACAAAGGGATGAAGTGGAAATCCCAGTCTGCGGACGAAATGGGCGAGGAACACAACCCTCTCGTGGGGTCCGGAGTCGGAATGATCTGCCCTACGTCTGGGAGACGGTGCACAATGTCTGCGGCCAAGTATTCGGCTGCCCAGAGCTTCACAATGTTCTCCTCCTTGGCGGTGGAGGCCACCCACTTGCCTCCCGCTCCGGACATGTTTGTCTGTGCGGAGAAGGCGTGAACTAGGACGCTGGAGCTCGAGGGTGCGAGAATGGATAAGCAAAGGAGGAAGAAGGCGTGGGTAAAAATGGGGGATCCTTATCCCTTTATAGAGGCGACGAAAACGGTGCGCCTCCCCACTTGCCCGTTGAAAATCGCTTATTTCCCAAGCGCCACGATTGATGGTGTGGTGGGGCCGTACCCGTATTGATGTGAATCCCAGGATAAGGGGACATGATCTCTGCTTCAACAAGACGTGCCGAGGAAGCCGCCTCGCAATATGTGCGGTGGCTGGTTGTGGGAAAACAGTTCGAATAATAACTCGACCATGGTGTGATGGCACGATATCTAAAGTTGTCAGCAGATTATATTTGTGGAATAATCGTGTCATGCCAAATATGTGACCCTATCCAAAATGAACTTGAAGGCCCCACCAAGGATAGACCCGCATATTGAAACGCTTTTGCAAGGTGGATATCATTACATAAACATTACATAATAGATAGGGATACATACAAAAGGCATACAATGCCACACGAATACAACATCATCTTACATAAGAGCACCATCCAACTACGGATGAAACACAAACAGAAACTCAAACGACATCCACCCTGCTAGCCCAGACTGCCGACCTGGAACCTATCCCCTGATTGAAGAAGAAGCAGAAGAAGAACTCCAAAACAAGCAAACATCGCTCTCGCGTCATGATCATCGCATAACCTGTACCTGCAACTGTTGTTGTAGTAATCTGTGAGCCACGAGAACTCAGCAATCCCATTACCATGGGTATCAAGACTAGCAAAGCTTAATGGGAAAGGAAGGGGTAAAGTGGTGAGGTTGCAGCAGCGACTAAGCATGATATGGTGGCTAACGTACGCAAATAAGAGCGAGAAGAGAGCAAACGGAACGGTCGTGAAGCTAGCAAGGATCAAGAGGTGATCCTGAACTCCTACTTACGTCAATCATAACATAGAAACCGTGTTCACTTCCCGGACTCTGCCGAAAAGAGACCATCATGGCTACACACATGGTTGATGCGTTTTAATTCGGATCTGGTGTCAAGTTATCTACAACCGGACATTAACAAATTCCCATCTGCCACATAACCGCGGGCACGGCTTTCGAAAGATAATACCCTACAGGGGTGTCCCAACTTAGCCCATGATAAGCTCTCGCGATCAACGAAGGATATTCCTTCTCCCAGGAAGACCCGATCAGTCTCGAAATCCCGGTTTACAAGACTTTTCGACAATGGTAAAACAAGACCAGCAAAGCCGCCCGATGTGCCGACAAATCCCGATAGGAGCTGCACATATCTCGTTCTCAGGGCAACACCGGATGAGACTAGCTACGAGTAAAACCAACCCTCAAGTTTCCCCGAGGTGGCCCCGCAGGCAGCTCAGTTCGGACATACACTCAAAGGAGCACTGGCCCGGGGGGGGGCTAAAACAAAGATGACCCTCGGGCTCCGGAAACCCAAGGGAAAAGGGCTAGGTGAGGCAAATGGTAAAACCAAGGTTGGGCCTTGCTGGAGGAGTTTTATTCAAAGCGAACTGTCAAGGGGGTCCCATAAATCACCCAACTGCGTAAGGAACGCAAAATCTGGGAACATAACACCGGTATGATGGAAACTAGGGCGGCAAGAGTGGAACAAAACACCAGGCATAAGGCCGAGTCTTCCACCCTTTACCAAGTATATAGATGCATTAATTAAATAAGAGATATTGTGATATCCCAACCAAAAGCCTGTCCACCATGGAGCAATCTTCAACTTCACCTGCAACTAACAACGCTATAAGAGGGGCTGAGCAAAGCGGTAACATAGCCAAACAACGGTTTGCTAGGAAGGGTGAAAAAGGTTAGAGGCTGACATGGAAATTTGGGAAGGCTTAAAGAACAAGTGATAGGAAGCGCAGGATAGCGATAGAACGAAGCAACTAGCATAGCAATGATAGTAGTGAGATCCAAGGTGACGGTCATCTTGCCTGAAATCCCACTAGGAAGAAGAACGAGTCCATGAAGAAGACAAACGAACGTAGTTGAACGAATCCTCACAACTCCGGAACGAAACCGAAGCTAACGAGAGAAGCAAACCAGAAAGAAGCAAACAACATGGTAAACATGCAAGCATAAACATGGCATGATGCACAATCAAGTATGATGCATGTCCGGTTTAATGAGGCATGGCATGGCAAAGTGCAACAAACAACACTACAATTTAAGTGGAGCTCAATATGCAATGAGTTGCATATTGACAAAACACCACATCAATTATTTAGTTCTATCTCGTATAAGCTACCAAATAATATTAAATGTTGTTAAACATGGCAAGAGGTGGAGCATAATTAAACTACCTATCTTGGCAAGTTTAAATGAGGCCGGAACAACAAACAACAATTTCGGAAAATCCCCATATGTCATTTAGCAATATAAAGCAAACAACAATTTTAAACATTTTAAATGTTGTTATCATGATGCGAATGACATATGCAAGTTTTATGCAATTTTATGAAAATGTTGACATGAGCATGTTATGAAGCATTTGTCACCGTGGCGGAACAAAACGGTTGCCACGGCAATGAATCCGAAAATGATGCCATGGCAACATATCGGTTCCGGTAGCTCATGGAGATACCGGTGCAAAAGGAAGTGGGCGTGAGCGTGTCATGCAAGGATGGTGGGGTGATCCCGGATTCCGGGTTCCCACGGGACGGTGGCATGGCAAACAAGGAGGGACGTGCATGAAGCAAACGGGCACGGTGCAAACATAGGGTGCATCTCATACAACACATGCATTCGGTCCACGGACATCGTCTCGGGGTTATACCTTTGAAGCGTGCTTTCTCGGAGCGGGTCGAGTTTGTAGTGGAAGTAGTCGTTCACGGGTCGTCGTGGGAAGTAGTTGTTCACGTGGCGACGGTAGTGGAAGTAGTCATTCTCTCCACGGTAGCGGAAGTAGTGGTACACGTTTCGGAAAGGAACTTGACGGATTCGAATCCCTTGGGGTTGTCGTGGTACTTGCGGTCTCGGTGACGGTAGTCGTTCACGGGTCGTAGACGTTCAGTGCGCCCGTAGAGGTACTTGGCACATCATTACAAAGGTCGTACACAGATCCAGAAGAGGGACTTGGCGTTTCGTTCGGCACCCGTTCGAGCATCCGTGTGGACTTGCCGGTGGTGTACTTCGCGAATGCAGAGGCATTGGTAGTGGTACTTAGAGATCCCACGCTCGGTGGTCCTTGGACTTGGCGTCAACAGCAACGGGGTGCGATGCAGGGACTTGGCGCGATGCAGGGACGACGACCGCGGGACTTGGCGCGTGGAGGAGGTTGGTTCCGAGCGAGACTAGTCTGTCCTGGCGGGCTACTCGCTGGCGAGGTTCAGGTGAGGTCACCGGCCGGTGGAGGTGCAGCAGAGGATGTCGCGGGGCCCTCGAGTGGAGGCGGGGCTTCTCCTGCTGGCTTCTGCACAAGCGGTGCGGGAATGAGGACGAGGCAGGAGTTCGCGCGAGGTGGTGAAGACGGTGCGACAGTGGGGCGAGGAAAGCAGGGGCCACGGGGCGGCTGCGCGCCTGTTGGAGTGAAGCGATGGGTGTGGGCGTGCGTGGAGAGGCTCAGGCTTGAGCTACTGGCTCTCGACGAAGATGGCGTAGAGGACGACGGATGCGGGCGCAAGTGCTCGAGGAGCTCCTCTCCTCGAGCGCTCGGGCGACGAGGGTTTGGCGAGAAGGAGGCGCGGGATCAAGAGGGAGAGAGTGAGATGGGGATCGGGACGAGCGAGGGAGATGGCGGCGCTGGAGGAAGGGATCGAGGGAAAAAGAGGGATCGAGGGATAGAGCTAGGGTTATCGGTGTGGCTGGGCTTCAGGAGGGTTGGTGGGCCTAGGGGGCCGGCTGGGCTATCTCTCTCTCCTTTTCTTTAGCAGAAAAGAATTAGAGAGAAGAAAAGAAGAGAGGGTTAGGGAAAGAATTTGAGAACATGGACAATTTTCCTGGACTCATAAAAATGAGCTTGACCCAAGAAAAATAGAGTGGGCAAGATTGCAATAATTAAATTCAAAGTCATTTGAATTTAATTCAAATGGTTTGAACAAGGACTAGGTTTTTGAAGTGTCCAAAAATGTTGAGGATTTCGGTGGGGCTCCGGAAAATGACGAAATAATTTATTGGACAAAGTTTGAGGTCAAGAAGTGAGATAACAAAGGCATGGGGAATCATTTTGCAAGTGTGTCAAAGGTAATTCCACATCAATGGAATATTTTATAATAACTCCCTAATATTGGGAGGATATGTTATAAAGAGAAGTCACCCTTCCCTCGATTTAAATAGATCAACGATCTATGCAATTTATTTAGGTGAGTTTTAAAAAGGGGCTGCGTGATGACATGATGCAATGCACATGATGCAAGGATGAATGCAATGAACAAAACAAATCACATGACGAATCTCGGAATACAAGGAAGGCATCTGGAGCGTCGGTCTCGGGGTGTTACAACACTCCACCACTACAAGAGGATCTCGTCCCGAGATCTAGGATGGCACCGGAGAGAAACGGAAGAGGAAGATAAGAGGTAAAACTAAGTTGCTTCTTTGACGAACGAGTGAAACCACGAACCATGAGAGGTTGAGCAATTTAAAAGAAAGAGTACAACAGAGATGAACGAGATTGCAAACAATCCGTTAGAAAAGAGGAACAAGAAGTATTACGAGAACTTGAAGGTTGAAAGACATGGAAATAAGAGCTTCACGAACGCAAATAATATGACCACCTCGGTATAATGAGATAGCCAAGGAACAAGAATGACAGAATTTGGACAGCACTCCGGTAGAAAAGAGAAGAAAACTTGATGAGATGAAAAGATATTGAAGAGATGATACAACAATCCGGTTAAATGGATAAGCCAGAAAAGAAGACGATCCTCACCAAACGAGGTGATGGGTGAAGAGCACAACATCACAATGCCTCCATAACGAAAGAATAGAAGTTAGACCGTTGAGATAAAGGGACGGAGAAGAAAATGACAACTTTTGCCACAAGTGAACTTGGAAAGCATCCTTGCAAAGAAGAATTGAACGGAGTTGTTGGAAAATCAACAACGAGAAGCACAAGCTTGTTGTGGGCTTATGGAAAACATCTCGAGACTATGAGGTGACAACCGGCCACTAATGGAAACCGTTGATTTGATTGAGAGCACCAAAGAGATGAAAAACTTCTTCCACCAAGATGATAGAGAGATACCTTGGATCATTGATAAACACCATAATAGCAATTCCTTAGGGAAGGCTTTAGGTGAAATCTTTACCAAGATAACTCCAACGAAGAGATTGATGGATTTAAACTACCTCATTCTTGACAACATGTGAATCACGAAACATGAAGGAAATTGTCAAGAGTGACATAACACCACCTCAAAAGATAAGGTACAAAGAATTGCACTTTGAAATGCAAGAAGAAGAATACTTGAATGCCTCAAAACAAAACATGTGTTGAGCACCATGATTAATTTTGAGTATGGCTTGGCGGGTCATAACTTCAAGAGAAATCTTGAAGAACAATTGAAGAATGAAAATAATCCTTGACGAACCACCATGTTGAGCCTTCGTGAGAACTCTGGTAATAAAAGGATGATAAAAAGAAAGAGAACTTGAAAACACAAGGTGAAGCCTTGCAATGATTTAGATGGAGCTTCGCGACGATATAACCGAGAAAACTTGGAACTCTGGAAAAAGAAAAGATGCAACACTAGAACCGAGAATTACTTCATCATGAACAATCTCCGGAAGAAAAGAATTGAATCACCTTGAGGAAATAAGAATAAGATTTATTGTATCCTTATCCTTCATCAAATTAAGTTGATGACAAGCAATGGATTTGGCATACTACTTATTCTCGTAGAAAGGATTAAGAGAGATATAGCGCAAAACTTGAGAAGGTATTGGTGGAACCACCGGTAGGATTTGGAAACAACGAATGAATTAATATGATAACGAAGGAAGTGAAATCTTGAACGAACCACCGTAAGAATTGAAAATGAAAGTAGCAAAGGCACAATTAACCGGGAAGAATTGGAAAACGAATGAAGATACTTGAGGGGATTTAGATACATGAGAACGAAGGGATCATGAACTGATTAGAGGGTATTCGAACGATTCACCGGTAAGGTTTGGAGAACGATAGCTACACGCTGAGAATGAAGAATCCCGAAATGATGGCCTTCGTAGGAAAGAAATGGAAACAACTCATGAAATGCTCTGGATGGTAAGAAAAGAATTGCCACAATCAAAAACAATTATGAGGATGGCATGAGGCTAGAACCATGAATCTTTGGAAGAACGGGTAAGGATTTAAGAGGAACCCTTCTTCGGTCTTCAAAATCCGAGAATAACAAGGGGAAACACCACCAAATTGTTGAGGCACTCCAGAAGGATTAAAAGAGGAAAGATTGAGCCAAAGATGAAAATGATTTGAAAGCGATCTTGGAGAAGGAATATGACTGACGAGAATTCATTCTTACGTCAAACTTCGAAAGACTTTGGGAATCGCTCCGGATAAATTAGAAGAGTTAGATAAGATCCTGGGAAAAAACCTGTGGGTTAGGGCCCGCTCAAAAGAAACACCGTTGAAATGATTACTTGAAAGGCGGGATTGCACCGGTTGAATTAAATGGCTTGAATGAGGTAACAACCTCAACATAACTTGAACGGATTGAGAATGGAAACACGAATCTTCCAAGATATCTTCCACACTCCGGATATGAACTGGGCAAGGTGAATAAATAAGAGAGCCTTGTATAAGAAATTCACATGGGAAGATATGAGAAACAAAAGGAAGAGATATGATCAACACCGAAGCTTGAAATTAATCCACCGGAGAAGAATACGAGAATGAAGAATGATGAACTTGAAGCTCGTGAGCATCTTCACGAGGGATCACCGGATCAGAACATTGATTGAAAAGAGTGAAGTGACTTCACATGAATAAATGGATACTTGATTAAAATAAATGAGTCCTTGAAGAAAAGGGTGGGAGGGTGGGGAAAAACAAAGACAACTTGGGATGAACGAAACAAACACTGTTGAGAAAACTTAGAATTGATCTTGCGGATGGGGAGAATGATGGGATCATCTCGAAGAGAAGCGCACCGGTTGGAAAAGGATTAACATGACAACCTCAATGATCAAAAAGGATTAGTATTCCCATAGCAATATGAGAACACCGTTTAGGAAAGGTATGGATTCAACATTTGACTTCGGAGCAACTCGAATACCACAAATAAAACAAAACAAAGGATTTGGCTTGCAGAATAAGCCGGAAAACAAACATATGATAGAGATTTACCCAATCCCATATCATGCATTTGTCGGAAAGATATTCTAGGAGCTACTAGAATTCCCACCTATAAACTCCCAAAACTTTCTGGTTATGCAATCTGGTGTTGGGGATACAGGGGAAGCAATATATCTCACCCAAACTAACAATCCCTACATCCAGCTGTATCCATCCGTCAACACATAACCAAGAAAACTCCGGAAATCGTGTACCTCAACCTTCGAAAAGCATCCGTTATACGAGTTATGGCAATACCCCCGAACTCCCCAGTACTGGGTGGCGTCGAGGTTATCTCACCAACAACTGCATAAAAGAGATTTTCGATGTCGACAAAACTCAGGTATTCCAGAACTGCAACGATAAAATTATGACGACAACACCTCGGAGCTCAACTCCCCGGGACACTGCCACAACCCCTAAATGACAGGAGGCACCAAGAACAATGTTCTCGTCATAAGAATATCGGAACAATCCCAAGATACCCGTGTGATCCTAAATTTACTTGGTGAAATTTGAGGAGAGGAAAGACAAAACATCTACATCAGGAGTCCTCACCAGAGCGAAGAAGGGGACTGAGGAGTAAAAAGAATCCTACTCTCCGATGTATATATATAATCCTAAGACTCAAAATAGTTTTCTTCTAGACTCAACAACGGCCAACAATCAAGGGGGCTCCTATGGTCGGTCGAGGCTCTGATACCAACTTGTCACGCCCAATATGCGACCCTATCCAAAAGGAACTCGAAGGCCCCACCAAGGATAGACCCGCATATTGAAACGCTTTTGCAAGGTGGATATCATTACATCAACAGTACATAACAGATAGGGATACATACAAAAGGCATACAATGCCACACGAATACAACATCATCTTACATAAGAGCACCATCCGACTACGGATGAAACACAAACAGAAACTCAAATGACATCCACCATGCTAGCCCAGACTACCGACCCGGAACCTATCTCCTGATCGAAGAAGAAGCGGAAGAAGAACTCCAAAACAAGCAAACATCGCTCTCGCGTCATGATCATTGCATAACCTGTACCTGCAACTGTTGTTGTAGTAATCTGTGAGCCACGAGGACTCAGCAATCCCATTACCATGGGTATGAAGACTAGCAAAGCTTAATGGGAAAGGAAGGGGTAAAGTGGTGAGGTTGCAGCAGCGACTAAGCATGATATGGTGGCTAACGTACGCAAATAAGAGCGAGAAGAGAGCAAATGGAACGATCGTGAAGCTAGCAATGATCAAGAGGTGATCCTGAACTCCTACTTACGTCAATCATAACATAGAAACCGTGTTCACTTCCCGGACTCCGCCGAAAAGAGACCATCATGGCTACACACACGGTTGATGCGTTTTAATTCGGATCTGGTGTCAAGTTATCTACAACCGGACATTAACAAATTCCCATCTGCCACATAACCGCGGGCACGGCTTTCGAAAGATAATACCCTGCAGGGGTGTCCCAACTTAGCCCATGATAAGCTCTCGCGGTCAACGAAGGATATTCCTTCTCCCAGGAAGACCCGATCAGTCTCGGAATCTCGGTTTACAAGACTTTTCGGCAATGGTAAAACAAGACCAGCAAAGCCGCCCGATGTGCCGACAAATCTCGATAGGAGCTACACATATCTCGTTCTCAGGGCAACATCGGATGAGACTAGCTACGAGTAAAACCAACCCTCAAGTTTCCCCGAGGTGGCCCCGCAGGCAGCTCAGTTCGGACCAACACTCGAAGGAGCACTGGCCCGGGGGGCTAAAATAAAGATGACACTCGGGCTCCGAAAACCCAAGGGAAAAGGGCTAGGTGAGGCAAATGGTAAAACCAAGGTTGGGCCTTGCTGGAGGAGTTTTATTCAAAGCGAACTGTCAAGGGGGTCCCATAAATCACCCAACTGCGTAAGGAACGCAAAATCCGGGAACATAACACCGGTATGACGGAAACTAGGGCGGCAAGAGTGGAACAAAACACCAGGCATAAGGCCGAGTCTTCCACCCTTTACCAAGTATATAGATGCATTAAATAAATAAGAGATATTGTGATATCCCAACCAAAAGCCTGTCCACCATGGAGCAATCTTCAACTTCACCTGCAACTAACAACGCTATAAGAGGGGCTGAGCAAAGCGGTAACATAGCTAAACAATGGTTTGCTAGGAAGGGTGAAAAAGGTTAGAGGTTGACATGGAAATTTGGGAAGGCTTAAAGAACAAGTGATAGGAAGCGCAGCATAGTGATAGAACGAAGCAACTAGCATAGCAATGATAGTAGTGAGATCCAAGGTGACGGTCATCTTGCCTGAAATCCCGCTAGGAAGAAGAACGAGTCCATGAAGAAGACAAACGAACATAGTCGAACGAATCCTCACAACTCCGGAACGAAACCAAAGCTAACGAGAGAAGCAAACCGGAAAGAAGCAAACAACATGGTAAACACGCAAGCATAAACATGGCATGATGCACAATCAAGTATGATGCATGTCCGGTTTAATGAGGCATGGCATGGCAAAGTGCAACAAACAACACTACAATTTAAGTGGAGCTCAATATGCAACGAGTTGCATATTGACAAAACACCACATCAATTATTTAGTTCTATCTCGTATAAGCTACCAAATAATATTAAATGTTGTTAAACATGGCAAGAGGTGGAGCATAATTAAACTACCTATCTAGGCAAGTTTAAATGAGGCCGGAACAACAAACAACAATTTCGGAAAATCCCCATATGTCATTTAGCAATATAAAGCAAACAACAATTTTAAAAATTTTAAATGTTGTTATCATGATGCGAATGACATATGCAAGTTTTATGCAATTTTATGAAAATGTTGACATGAGCATGTTATGAAGCATTTGTCACCGTGGCGGAACAAAACGGTTGCCACGGCAACGAATCCGAAAATGATGCCATGGCAACATATTGGTTCCGGTAGCTCACGGAGATACCGGTGCAAAAGGAAGTGGGCGTGAGTGTGTCATGCAAGGATGGTGGGGTGATCCCGGATTCTGGGTTCCCACGGGACGACGGCATGGCAAACAAGGAGGGACGTGCATGAAGCAAACGGGCACGGTGCAAACATAGGGTGCTTCTCATACAACACATGCATTCGGTCCACGGACGTCATCTCGGGGTTATACCTTTGAAGCGTGCTTTCTCGGAGCGGGTCGAGTTTGTAGTGGAAGTAGTCGTTCACGGGTCGTCGTGGGAAGTAGTTGTTCACGTGGCGACGGTAGTGGAAGTAGTCGTTCTCACGACGGTAGTGGAAGTAGTGGTACACGTTTCGGAGAGGAACTTGACAGATTCGATTCCCTTGGGGTTGTCGTGGTACTTGCGGTCTCGGCGACGGTAGTCGTTCACGGGTCGTAGACGTTCAGTGTGCCCGTAGAGGTACTTGGCACATCATTACAAAGGTCGTACACAAAGCCAAAAGAGGGACTTGGCATTTCGTTCGGCACCCGTTCGAGCATCCGTGTGGACTTGCCGATGGTGTACTTCGTGAATGCAGAGGCATTGGTAGTGGTACTTAGAGATCCCATGCTCGGTGGTCCTTGGACTTGGCGTCAACAGCAACGGGGCGTGATGCAGGGACTTGGCGCGATGCAGGGACGACGGCCGCGATACTTGGCGCGTAGAGGAGGTTGGTTCCGAGCGAGACTAGCCTGTCCTGGCGGGCTGCTCGCTGGCGAGGTTCAGGTGAGGTCGCCGGCCGGTGGAGGTGCAGCAGAGGATGTCGCGGGGCCCTCGAGCGGAGGCGGGGCTTCTCCTGCTGGCTTCTGGCGACGAGCGGTGCGGGAACAAGGACGAGGCAGGAGGTCGCGTGAGGTGGAGAAGACGGTGCGACAGTGGGGCGAGGAAAGCAGGGGCCACGGGGCGGCTACGCGCCTGTCGGAGCGAAGCGATGGGTGCGGGCGCGCGTGGAGAGGCTTGGGGTTGAGCTACTAGCGCTCGACGAAGACGGCGCAGAGGACAATGGATGCGGGCGCGGGTGCTCGAGGAGCTCCTCTCCTCGAGCGCTCGGGCGACGAGGGTTTGGCGAGAAGGAGGCGCGGGATCGAGAGGGAGAGAGTGAGATGGGGATCGGGATGAGCGAGGGAGATGGTGGCGCTGGAGGAAGGGATCGAGGGAAAAAGAGGGATCGAGGGATAGAGCTAGGGTTATCGGTGCGGCTGGGCTTCAGGAGGGTTGGTGGGCCTAGGGGGCGGCTGGGCTATCTCTCTCTCCTTTTCTTTAGCAAAAAAGAATTAGAGAGAAGAAAAGAAGAGAGGGTTAGGGAAAGAATTTGAGAACAAGGACAATTTTCCTGGACTCATAAAAATGAGCTTGACCCAATAAAAATAGAGTGGGCAAGATTGCAATAATTAAATTCAAAGTCATTTGAATTTAATTCAAATGGTTTGAACAAGGACTAGGTTTTTGAAGTGTCCAAAAATGTTGAGGATTTCGGTGGGGCTCCAGAAAATGACGAAATAATGTATTGGACAAAGTTTGAGGTCAAGAAGTGAGATAACAAAGGCATGGGGAATTATTTTGCAAGTGTGTCAAAGGTAATTCCACATCAATGGAATATTTTATAATAGCTCCCTAATATTGGGAGGATATGTTATAAAGAGAAGTCATCCTTCCCTCGATTTAAATAGATCAATGATCTATGCAATTTATTTAGGTGAGTTTTAAAAAGGGGTTGCGTGATGACATGATGCAATGCACATGATGCAAGGATGAATGCAACGAACAAAAGAAATCACACGACGAATCTCGGAATACAAGGAAGGCATCTGGAGCGTCGGTCTCGGGGTGTTACAAATCGTTCTCTCTACGGTGGTATGTGAAAATCGCCTTCCAGAGCCGGACATGATTTAAGTGTTTGAGGTTTACTTTGGAGTATTCGTAGATGGAACCCGCCTTGCAATGCGGAAGACAATCTACGCGCCAGACTCATCGTCATTGAAGCCTGGTTCAGGGGCTACTGAGGGCGTCCTGGATTAGGGGGTATCCGGACAGCCGGACTATATACTTTGGCCGGACTGATGGACCGTGAAGATACAAGACTCAAGACTTTGTCCCGTTTCCGGATGGGACTCTCCTTTGCGTGGAAGACAAGCTTGGTGATCCGGATGTTAGATCTCCTTCTTTCTCACCGACTCTGTGTAAACCCTAGCCCCCTCCGGTGTCTATATAAACCGGAGGGTTTAGTCCGTAGGAGGACAATCATAATCATCATAGGGTAGCTTCTAGGGTTTAGCCTCTACGATCTCGTGGTAGATCAACTCTTGTAATACTCATATCATCAAGATCAATCAAGCAGGAAGAAGGATTTTACCTCCATCGAGAGGGCCCGAACCTGGGTAGAACATCGTGTCCCTTGCCTCCTGTTACCATTAGCCTTAGACGCACAGATCAGGACCCCCTACCCGAGATCTGCCAGTTTTGACACCGACAACGGGCCAGTTAATCACCACTCTTAGGGTGGCCGAATCGAATAACACCTATTCGTCGTGTTAACTTGTCAGGCCAACTTGTCAAACCGATTAATCGGTTGTTAGGCCGATTAATCATTGCTGGCCCATTAACTTGTGCGCAAACAAAGACCAAAATTTTGGCCAGTAACACCTCTCGTCCCCCTCTCACTCCTCAATAGCTAGGGTTCGACCAAACGGTAGCATATTTTGGTATATTACATAGCTGAGAGCATGAGAGTATGGTATAATACGTAAAAGCTAGTTATATGTTGGCAAGTTCCTATTTAATCTACCAATAAATGGTCGACTGATTAATCCAGTTAATAGGCCGATTCACCGATTAATCACTACTCCCAAGCAGACCGAGCAGCTACCACTTACCGATTTCTTGAACAAATTGATCCACTGTACTAGTAGCAATTGTTTTTCTGGGTAGGCGGTAGAGTGTCTCCATTATACTATAGTAGTAATTGTTTCTCTAGGTCCAAGACAAAACAGCCCATCCACCCTAAATAATAAAATCAATTCAAAAGCCCATATATTTACTTAATGAGAGGCACTCCCCAGCACACCCCCCCCCCAAAGAAACCTAGGTGCTCTTCTTACTCCTCACTCCCACCCATCTCACGTCAGCTCGCTCCACTCGTACCCCCAAATTCCTCACCTCATTGCTATAGAAAACCCTAGCTCCCCTTCTTCCCCACTGCTACAGAAAACCCCAGCTTCCCTTCTTCCTCACTCGTAGTACAAGTAGGCTCGTCATTTGTTACTCTGCTCAAATCTAGGAGCTCGACACGACGCCGACAAGGAAAATGGAGTCAATAGACCCCAGTGCCAAGAAGATGAGGCTCCCGCCAGCGGCGACGCCTGTTGTAGATCCCCACACCGACAACGTGGGGAGAAGCGGCGAGGGCCACCCTCTGGATCTGAGGAACCCGAAGAATCTGACGCAAACCTCATCAGCGATCTCCCGAATGCCATCCTCGGGGATATCATCTCCCTTCTCCCACCAAGGATGGCTACCGCACCTAAGAATTCGCATGTAGATGGCACCCTCTATGGCGCGCCGCGCCTCTTAACCTCGACTGTCGTGGCCTATCCCTCTTTAATGATTTTGAACTCCACAGAGCCATCATCTCCTCCCACCAAGGCTCCGTTCAAGGCCTCTACATCCCGGCATTCTACTTGTGCATGCCCTACATGGTGGACGCTTGGCTGAAATCCCCTGAATTCAGAAAACTACAACTGCTTGAGTTCTACTATTCCCCTAGATATCACATACCATCTATCGAACAAGATGTAATTGTGCCCTCAGCACCGATGTCCATCTGGCGGTTTTCCTCCTCTCTCCACACGGCCACCTTTGTGTTGTGAAACCTACCAGACAATCTGGTACAAAAGATTCAACTCCCACTTCTCAAAGAACTTTCAATTGTGCATGTTCGTATGTCGGAGGCCTCATTGCACAACATCATCCACTCCAGCTTGCCCTGCCCTAGAGTGCTTGGTGCTTGTTTTGACAGTTAGAATTGGTTGTCTCCAAATAAAGTCCCTAACCTTGTAAGAATTGGAATTTCTTTTGACAGAAGGGAGCTCATCATCGAAGATACACCTTCATTTCAAAGGTTGATCCTTGGTTCTTGTTATTCACCGTCGCAAATAACTGTCGCCTCTGCACCTAAGCTGGAGACCTTAGGTGTAATACATGATCTATGTGCTCATTTCAAGATGGTGTTTGGCTCCATAGTTCTTCAGGTACTGCATATTATCATCTACACCTATAATCATAAGCTGCATTTTAAATTTCTGCGCATAAGTTCTATATCATCTTGGAGTACACTTTGTGTAATAATATTATATGTTCTATGCTCAGTGAAGAGTTTGTACATGGATAGCCTATCAATGGTCATGGATTCTGTCAAGATCCTATATATCGGTATGATAGTTTTGATCCGAACAAGATTATTGGCTTGCTGCAATGCTTTCCATGTCTGGAGAAGTTGTGTATAAAGGTGATAATTTCATGCACATTGGAAGCCCGCATATAGTGTACTAGAATTAATCATTCAACTATTGCTCTTTCGACACACTTTTTTTAGACCTTAACTGTTTTCAATCTTCATATCTATTTCAGCAACAGGATGGGGTAAGAAAGGTATAACCAATCGATGGTTTCGTAAGCACCGGGATTTTCTCAGTTCTCATGACATTCGACTAAAGACAATAATGCTAGAATGATATGTAGTCAACCATGCAAACACTAGATTTGACACATTCTTCCTGCTGAATGTGAGGTTAGTATTGTCCATCAGGCTTAAGTTTATCAGCGGCGTGGTTTTGATGGATGGGTATGTCGAACAGTGATACATCTCCATCGTATCTACTTTTCCAAACACGTTTGCCCTTGTTTTGGACTCTAACTTGCATGATTTGAATGGAACTAACCTGGACTGACGCTGTTTTCAGCAGAACTGCCATGGTGTTATTTTTGTGCAGAAATAAAAGTTCTCGGAATGACCTGAAAATCCACGGAGTGAATTATTGTAATTAATAAAAAATATTGGTGAAAGAATGAACATCAGGGGCCCACACCCTGTCCACGAGGGTGGGGGCGCCCTCCCCCCTAAGGCGCGCCCCCTGCCTCGTGGGCCCCCTAATGCTCCACCGACGTCAACCCCAACTCCATATACTCACGTTCGGGGAGAAAAAATCAGAGAGAAAGATTCATCGCGTTTTACGATACGGAGCCGCTGCCAAGCCCTAAACTCTCTCGGGAGGGCTGATCTGGAGTCCGTTCGGGGCTCCGGAGAGGGGAATCCATCGCCGTCATCATCATCAACCATCCTCCATCACCAATTTCATGATGCTCACCGCCGTGCATGAGAAATTCCATTGTAGGCTTGCTGGACGGTGATGGGTTGGATGAGATTTACCATGTAATTAAGTTAGTTTTGTTAGGGTTTGATCCCCAGTATCCACTATGTTCTGAGATTGATGTTGCTATGACTTTGCTATGCTTAATGCTTGTCACTAGGGCCCGAGTGCCATGATTTCAGATCTGAAACTATTATGTTTTCATGAATATATGTGAGTTCTTGATCCCATCTTGCAAGTCTATAGTCACCTATTATGTGTTATGACCGGTTAACCCCGAAGTGACAATAATCGGGATACTTACCGGTGATGACTGTAGTTTGAGGAGTTCATGTATTCACTAAGTGTTAATGCTTTGGTCCGGTACTCTATTAAAAGGAGGCCTTAATATCCCTTAGTTTCCAATAGGACCCCGCTGCCACGGGAGGGTAGGACAAAAGATGTCATGCAAGTTCTTTTCCATAAGCATGTATGACTATATTCGGAATACATGCCTACATTACATTGATGATCTGGAGCTAGTTCTATGTCACCCTATGTTATAACTATTGCATGAGGAATCACATCCGACATAATTATCTATCACTGATCCAATGCCTACGAGCTTTTCACATATTGATCTTTGCTTGGTTACTATACCGTTGCTGCTGTTACAATTACTACAAAAACTGCTACTATTACTTTTGCCATTGTTACCATTACTTCCATACTACTTTGCTACTAAATACTTTGCTGCAGATATTATGTTATCCATGTGTGGTTGAATTGAGAACTCATCTGTTAATACTTGAGAATATTCTTTGGCTCCCCTTGTGTCGAATCAATAAATTTGGGTTGAATACTCTACCCTCGAAAACTGTTGTGATCCCCTATACTTGTGAGTTATCAAGACTATTTTCTGGCGCCGTTGCCGGGGAGCATAGCTCTATTCTTTGAGTCACTTGGGGTTTATATCTGCTGGTCACTATGAGGAACTAGAAAGACGAAAGAACTAAGATTTTTTCCTCAACTACGAGGGGAGGTAAGGAACTGCCATATAGCTCTGCACTTGATCCTCCTTCTGTTTTGAGTAAGCTTGCGACACCTATACCTGCTTCTGCTATTAAAGTTGAAGATGTTAAGAATTTACCACCTGTTGAAGAAATACATGGCCTTAATATACCACCTATTGAAGAAATACATGGTCTTGATAACCCGAGACAGGTAGTAAAGGTAAATTTTCTCTATAGATATGATAAAGTTGAAATCCCTTCTACTAAGTTTGCTAGTCAGTACTTGGATGAATTTGATGACTTTATGGCTAAACAAGAAAACTTCAATGCTTATGTTGGTAGAAAATTGAAAAGTAATGCTTATATGATTGGACACTTGAGTGATTATATGTCTAGAGTTAAAGGTGAACTTAAACTCATTAGTAAACATGCTTCTATGGTTACCACTCAAGTAGAACAAGTGCTTAAGGCTCAAAATGATTTGCTCAATGAATTGAATAATAAACATGAATTTGCTGTTAGAGTAGCAACTAGAATGGGTAAAATGACTCGGGAACCTTTGTATCCTGAGGGCCACCCTAAGGGAATTGAGCAAGATTCTCAGAGAAATAATGTTGATGCACCTAGTCCTTCTAGGAGGAAAAATAAAAATGATAGGACTTTGCATGCTCCTAGTGAACCTGGTGTAGACACACCTGAGAATCCCAATGATATTTCTATTTCTGATGCTGAAACACAATATGGTGAACATGAACCTAGTGATAATGTTAATGATAATGTTCATGTTGATGCTCAACCTAGCAATAATAATGATGTAGAGAATGAACCTGTTGTCGATCTTGATAACCCACAATCAAAGAATCAACGTTATGATAAGAGAGACTTCGTTGCTAGGAAGCATGGTAGAGAAAGAGAACCACGGGTTTAGAAACCCATGCCTTTTCCTCCTAAGCCATCCAAGAAAAAGGATGATGAGGATTTTGAGCGCTTTGCGGAAATGATTAGACCTATGTTTTTGCGTATGCGTTTGACTGATATGCTTAAAGTGAATCCTTATGCTAAGTACTTGAAAGATATTATTACAAATAAACGAAAGATACCGGAAGCTGAGATTTCCACCATGCTTGCTAATTATACTTTTAAGGGTGGAACACCAAAGAAACTAGGAGATCCAGGAGTACCAACTATACCATGCTGCATTAAAAGAAACTATGTTAAAACTGCTTTATGTGATCTTGGAGCCGGTGTTAGTGTTATGCCTCTCTCTTTATATCGTAGACTTGAATTGAATAAGTTGACACCTACTGAAATATCTTTGCAAATGGCCAATAAATCAACCGATATACCTATCGGCATTTGTGAGGATGTACCTGTTATGGTTGCAAATGTTACTATCTTAACGAACTTTGTTATTCTTGATATTCCTGAGGACGATAGTATGTCGATTATCCTTGGTAGACCCATTTTGAATACTGCAGGGGCTGTTATTGATTGCAACAAAGGCAATGTCACTTTTCATGTTAATGGTAATGAGCATACGGTACACTTTCTGAGGAAACAACCTCAAGTTCACAGTATCAATTCTATTGGAAAAATTCCATCAATTATTATTGGAGGTTTTGAATTTCCTCTTCCCACTGTCAAGAAGAAATATAATATTCTTATTATTGGGGTTGTACATATCCCCATTGAGGTAACCTAGTGTTATTCGACATTTCTCCGGTTCCATGTTATCCAAAATGAGTTTGTTAACAAGACTGGATCGACCTTGTTAGTAGATTCCTTTTGATGAGCATGAGATGGATGAAGTTAGAAAGCACAACCTTCTGTACCCTCCTTTTATTTTATGTTATTTAGATTAAATAAAGCAAAAATAGTATTGCCTGCCTGTTTTCTGATTTATCCGTGCAATAAAAAAAATACCCCGAAAATAAAAGTTCTCCAAATGCCCTAAAAATTTAATCTGATTTTTTCTGGAATATTTGAGAATATCTGGCACTGAGAACACAGAAGGGGGAGCAAGCACCTGGCCACGAGGGTCCAGGGCGCGCCCACCCCCATGGGGCGTGCTCCCTGCCTCGTGGGCCCATGGTGGCCCCTCTCCACTAATTCCTGCACCCACACACTTCTTCTTCCTCCCCAAAAAATCACCATCCAGCTCAAGCACGAGTTCTAGCTCATCTTGCTGCCATTTTCGATCTCCTTGCTCAAAGCTCCATCACAAAACTGCTTTGGGGGATTGTTCTTTGGTATGTGATTCCTCCAATGGTTCAATTAGTTTTTGTTCTAGTTCTTTATTCATTGCAAATTTTTGCTGCCAAGGTGACCCTGTTCTTGAGCTTGCATGTCAAATTTATTTGGTCCCAAGTAGCTCTAATGCTTGATATAGTCTCTAGGCACTTGTGGGAGTAGTTGCTATCAATTTTGTTGAGTTTGGTTCACTTTTATTTTGAGTTACTAAAATTTTCAGGAATTTTTCAGAGAAAGAAATATGTCTAGGAAAATGTACCAAGGTGGTTCTTCAAGTAAGCAAGGACACAGGCTCGCAATACGTGAGCAGGACAATTAAGCACTGAGGGAAGCTTACGTGCGGCCTTGTGAATGGCCGTCAGAGGAGTTTATGGTCAAAGCAGGCATCAAGGATGAATTTGATGCATATGTGCGTAATTTTGATCTTGAGGACTTCATGCCAGATAAGTGCCCTCAATACTACCATTTAACTGATTCCTTTGTGAGAAGGATTAAATTTACATCTTCGCGTAATTCTCACAATGTCCTGTTTGATCTCTATGATAAATCTTATACCATGGACTTAGAAGATTTTACTACTGCTTGTAAACACCCGCAATGGGGTAGTGCTAGTGAACCTCACAAATATGAATTTAAAGATTTTCTTGCTAGTATCACTGTGGGGGAATCCATAGAAATAGCACAAGCTACCATAGGGACCATTCATTTTCCTGCTATACATTATTTTGCTCTCTTTATAGGCATATGCATAAATGGTAAGGATGAGGCATGTCACATGTGTGTTCCTGATCTTAGTGTTCTCAGGGGCCATCGTTGCACGTCGGTTGCATAATAATGGTTTAATTGGAGATTTGTTTGGTGGGATTTATGCGACCCGTGTAGCTAACTTTCTTGAGATACCCATACATGAAGGGGATATGGAGTTGCCTCCTGCTTATTTAGATTATAATGCCATGGTTAGCCACCAGTTTCTTGAGAGGAATGAACAGTTCCTCCAATACCAACTAATCTTTGACAGACGCTGCACTGTCCATGTTGCTCTCCCTGCTCCTGGTTTCTTTGACTTTCAGGCAACAAGGGGATATATTATAACCAGGGAGGAGGCGAACGAGTACGAGAGAAGGATTGAGGCAGCCCGCCTCCAAGCTGCAGCTCGTGAGGCAATGGCTGCGACATCTCAGTACGACCCCAGCTACCACTTTGATCCATGGGCGTAAACCAACTTAGGCCAAAAGCCTAAGCTTGGGGGAGTACGTATTTCTCACCGACATTACATTCATGTTCACACACTCATCTTAGTTGTGGGTGTTCATACTTTTTCATTGTACTACCCATGCTAGTTTATTTTATTTTCTTGCTTTCTTCTTGTGTGTTTGATAACCTTAAGAAAAAACCAAAAAAAATAGTTGTAGCGTTTAGCTAGTTTATTTTCGATGCTTGTACTAGTAACTAAAAGAAAACCCAAAAAGATTTCTCGTTCTTCTTTTGCTTGTTGGGAGCTTTCCCGTGTAAATAGTTTTATTTCTTTCTTTCCTTTTCTTTGGGGGTCGAGAGGAGAAGACCATAATGAAAAATGTTGAGTGTCTCTCAGATGCATTATTGTTGATTTAACCAAGAACCCATATTACCTTGTCTTCTCCCTTGAATTGAATGCTTGCAGATTCCAGCTTAGTCCAATCTACGTGCACTATTATTATTATCCACACCGATCGGTCGTGCAAGTGAAAAGCAATAATGACGATATATGATGAAATGATTGAGATGAGAGAAGCTGGTATGAACTCGACCTCTCTTGTTTTTGTAAATATGATTAGTTCATCGTTCCTGATTCAGCCTATTATGACTAAACGTGTTTGCAATGACAATTAGAGATTATAGTTGTTTATGCCATGTTTAATTAGGTAGGAGTTTATAATGGTTTACCTTGCCCACCAACATGCTATTAAAATGGTTGTGATGTGGTATGATAGGTGGTATCCTCATTTGAATGATTCGAGTGGCTTGACTTGGCACATGTTCACACATGTAGTTGAAACAATATCAACATAGCCTCCATGATATTTATGTTCATGGTGGACTATATCCTACTCATGCTTGCACTCAGTGTTGATTAATTTTAATGCATGTTCATGACTGTTGTTGCTCTCTAGTTGGTCGCTTCCCAGTCTCTTTCTAGCCTTCACCTGTACTAAGCGGGAATACTGCTTATGCATCCAAAATCCATAAACTCCAAAGTTATTCCATATGAGTCCACCATACCTTCCTATATACGGTATCTACCTGCCATTCCAAGTAAATTTGTATGTGCCAAACTCTACACCTTCAAATGAAATTCTGTTTTATATGCTCGAACAGCTCATGTATCAACTAGGGATGTCTGTATCTTCCATGCTAGGCGGGTTATTCTCAAGAGGAGTGGACTCTGATCCTCATTCACGAGAAAATGGCTGGTCACCGGGATGCCCAGTCCCATGCTCAAATCAAATCAAAATAATTACAAACAAAACTCCCCCAGGATTGTTGTTAGTTGGAGGCACCCATTGTTTCGTGCGAGCCATGGATTGATTATTGTTGGTGGAGGGGGAGTATGAACTTTATCATTCTGTTTGGAAACCGCCTATAATGTGTGTAGCATGGAAGATATCGAGATATCTTGGTTGTTATGTTGACAATGAAAGTATGCCACCCAAAATATTATTTATCTCTGTTTCAAAATCAAGCTTTGGCACCTCTACAAATCCCTACTTCCCTCTACGAAGGGCGTATCTATTTACTTTTATGTTGAGTCATCATCCTCTTATTAAAAAGCAACCGCTGGAGAGCACCGCTGTCATTTGCATACATTACTATTAATTTATATTGAGTATGACAATGACTGGATCTCTTTTACCATGAATTACAATGTTTAGTCAGTACTTCATCTTCAAAGGTGCTCTGCATTTATGTTTTGCGGTCTCAGAAAGGGCTGGCGAGATACCATCTTGTTATATCATATTATGATTGTTTTGAGAAAGTTTTGTCATCCGAGATTCATTATTATTGTGAATATGGTTAGTTCATAATATTTGCTGAAAACTTGAATGCTGGCTTTACATATTTGCAACAACAAGAGCAAACAGAGTTTGTAAAAGTTTTTCTTTATCACTTTTAGTTTGTCAACTGAGTTGCTTGACGACAAGCAAAGGTTTAAGCTTGGGGGAGTTGATGCTTCTCCATCGTATCTACTTCTCCAAACACTTTTGCCCTTGTTTTGGACTCTAACTTGCATGATTTGAATGGAACTAACCCGGACTGATGCTATTTTCAGCAGAACTGCCATGGTGTTATTTTTGTGCAGAAATAAAAGTTCTCGGAATGACCTGAAAATCCACGGAGCGACTTTTTGGAATTAATAAAAAATATTGGTGAAAGAATCAACGTCAGGGGGCCCACACCCTGTCCACGAGGGTGGGGGCGCCCCCCTAGGGCACGCCCCCTGCCTCGTGGGCCCCCTGATGCTCCAGCACGTCAACTCCAACTCCATATATTCACGTTCGGAAAGAAAAAGTCAAAGAGAAAGATTCATCGGGTTTTACGATACGGAGCCGCCGCCAAGCCCTAAACTCTCTCGGGAGGACTGATCTGGAGTCCGTTCGGGGCTCCGGAGAGGGGAATCCGTCGCTGTCGTCATCATCAACCATCCTCCATAACCAATTTCATGATGCTCACCGCCGTGCGTGAGTAATTCCATCGTAGGCTTTCTAGACGGTGATGGGTTGGATGAGATTTACCATGTAATTAAGTTAGTTTTGTTAGGGTTTGATCCCTAGTATCCACTATGTTCTGAGATTGATGTTGCTATGACTTTGCTATGCTTAATGCTTGTCACTAGGGTCCGAGTGCCATGATTTCAGATCTGAAACTATTATGTTTTCATGAATATATATGAGTTCTTGATCCTATCTTGCAAGTCTATAGTCACCTATTATGTGTTATGATCCGTTAACCCCGAAGTGACAATAATCGAGATACTTACCGGTGATGACCGTGGTTTGAGGAGTTCATGTATTCACTAAGTGTTAATGCTTTGGTCCGGTACTTTATTAAAAGGAGGCCTTAATATCCCTTAGTTTCCAATAGGACCCCGCTGCCACGGGAGGGTAGGACAAAAGATGTCATGCAAGTTCTTTTCCATAAGCACGTATGACTATATTCGGAATACATGCCTACATTACATTGATGAACTGGAGCTAGTTCTGTGTCACCCTATGTTATAACTATTGCATGAGGAATCGCATCCGACATAATTATCCATCACCGATCCAATGCCTATGAGCTTTTCACATATTGATCTTTGCTTAGTTACTATACCGTTGCTGCTGTTACAGTTACTAATAAACTGCTACTGTTACTTTTGCCATTGTTACCATTACTTCCATACTACTTTGCTACTAAATACTTTGCTGCAGATATTAAGTTATCCAGGTGTGGTTGAATTGACAACTCAACTGCTAATACTTGAGAATATTCTTTGGCTCTCCTTGTGTCGAATCAATAAATTTGGGTTGAATACTCTACCCTCGAAAACTATTGCGATCCCCCATACTTGTGAGTTATCAAGATTATTTTCTGGCGCCGTTGCCGGGGAGCATATCTCTATTCTTTGAATCACTTGGGATTTATATCTGCTGTTCACTATGAGGAACTTGAAAGACGGAAGAAGTAAGATTTTTCCCTCAACTACGAGGGGACGTAAGGAACTGCCATCTAGCTCTGCACTTGATTCTCCTTCTGTTTTGAGTAAGCTTGCGACATCTAAACCTGCTTCTGCTATTAATTCTGATATGTCGCATGTTATTGATGATGCCACTTCTGCTATGCATGATGCTTATGATGAAACTACTTCTATGCTTGATACTACTGTGCCATTAGGTGAATTTCTTGATGAACAACTTGCTAGGGCTAGAGAGAATGAAACTGATAATATTGATGAAAGTGATGATGAAGGTTCTCCCCCTAATATGAATTGCCTGTTGTGCCTGAGGGTTATGTTATGGATGAAGAAACTGCTAGAGATTTTCTTGCTTGCAATGATAGATCTGATCTTAAGATGTCATTAGCTAAGCTGAAACAGAAGTCTCTGAATGCTAGAATGAAATATGACCCTGCTTTTGCTACTTCACCTATCTGTGTTACTGATAAGGATTATGATTTCTCTGTCGATCCTGAGATAATTACCTTGGTTGAATCTGATCATTTTTATGGCTATGAATTTGAAACTGTTGTGGCACATCTTACTAAATTAAATGATATAGCCACCCTGTTCACTAATGATGAGAAAAGTCGCTACTACTATATCCTTAAGATATTTCCGTTCTCATTAAAGGGTGATGCTAAAACATGGTTTAATTCTCTTGATCCTGGTTGTGTGCGTAGTCCCCAGGATATGATTTATTACTTCTCTGCTAAATATTTCTCTGCTCATAAGAAACAAACTGCTCTGAGGGGAATATATAATTTTGGACAAATTGAAGAAGAGAGTCTCCCACAAGCTTGGGGGAGGCTTCTCCGATTACTCAATGTTTTGCCTAATCATCCTCTCAAGAAAAATGAAATACTTGATATCTTTTATAATAGACTAACAGATGCTTCCAGACACCACTTGGATAGTTGTGCTGGCTGTGTTTTTAGGGAAAGAACTGTTGATCAAGCTGAATTGCTATTGAATAATATGTTGACTAATGAAAACAATTGGACACTTCCTGAGCCAACTCCAAAAAAAGAGGTGTTTTATTTCTCAGTCCTGAAGATATGCAAGAGGCAACTAAATCTATGAAAGAAAAAGGTATTAAAGCTGAAGATCTAAAGAATTTACCACCTGTTGAAGAAATACATGGCCTTAATATACCTCCTATTGAAGAAATACATGGTCTTGATAACCCGACACAGGTAGTAAAGGTAAATTTTCTCTATAGATATGATAAAGTTGAAATCCCTTCTACTAAGTTTGCTAGCCAGTACTTGGATGAATTTGATGACTTTATGGCTAAACAAGAAAACTTCAATGCTTATGTTGGTAGACAATTGAAAAGTAATGATTTTATGATTGGACACTTGAGTGATTATATGTCTGAAGTTAAAGGTGAACTTAAACTCATTAGTAAACATGCTTCTATGGTTACCACTCAAGTAGAACAAGTGCTTAAGGCTCAAAATGATTTGCTCAATGAATTGAATAATAAACACGAATTTGCTGTTAGAGTAACAACTAGAACGGGTAAAATGACTCAGGAACCTTTGTATCCTGAGGGCCACCCTAAGAGAATTGAGCAAGATTCTCAGAGGAATAATGTTGATGCACCTACTCCTTCTAGGAGGAAAAAGAAAAATGATAGGACTTTGCATGCTCCTAGTGAACCTGTTGTAGACACACCTGAGAATCCCAATGATATTTCTATTTCTGATCCTGAAACACAATTTGGTGATGAACATGAACCTAGTGATAATGTTAATGATAATGTTCATGTTGATGCTCAACCTAGCAATAATAATGGTGTAGAGATAGAACCTACTATTGATCCTGATAACCCACAATCAAAGAATCAAAGTTATGACAAGAGGGACTTCGTTTCTAGGAAGCACGGTAAAGAAAGAGAACCATGGGTTTAGAAACCCATGCTTTTTCCTCCTAAGCCATCCAAGAAAAAGGATGATGAGGATTTTGAGCGCTTTGCTAAAATGATTAGACCTATCTTTTTGCGTATGCGTTTGACTGATATGCTTAAAGTGAATCTTTATGCTAAGTACATGAAAGATATTATTACAAATAAACGAAAGATACCGGAAGCCGAGATTTCCACCATGCTTGCTAATTATACTTTTAAGGATGGAATACCAAAGAAACTAGGAGATCCAGGAGTACCAACTATACCATGCTCCATCAAAAGAAACTATGTTAGAATTGCTTTATGTGATCTTGGAACCGGTGTTGGTGTTATGCCTCTCTCTTTATATCGTAGACTTGAATTGAATAAGTTGACACCTACTGAAATATCTTTACAAATGGCCGATAAATCAACCGATATACCTGTCGGCATTTGTGAGGATGTGCCTGTTGTGGTTGCAAACGTTACTATCTTAACGAACTTTGTTATTCTTGATATTCCCGAGGACTATAGTATGTCGATTATCCTTGGTAGACCCTTTTTGAATACTGCAGGGGCTGTTATTGATTGCAACAAAGGCAATGTCACTTTTCATGTTAATGGTAATGAGCATATGGTACACTTTCCGAGGAAACATCCTCAAGTTCACAGTATCAATTCTATTGGAAAAGTTCCATCAATTATTATTGGAGGTTTTGAATTTCCTCTTCCCACTGTCAAGAAGAAATATGATATTCTTATTATTGGGATTGTACATATCCCCATTGAGGTAACCTAGTGTTATTCGAAATTTCTCCGGTTCCATGTTATCCAAAATGAGTTTGTTAACAAGACTTGATCGACCTTGTTAGTAGATTCCTTTTGATGAGCATGAGATGGATGAAGTTAGAAAGCACAACCTTATGTACCCTACTTTTACTTTCTATTATTTAGATTAAATAAAGCAAAAATAGTATTGCCTGCCTATTTTCTGATTTATCCGTGCAATAAAAAAATACCTCGAAAATAAAAGTTCTCCAAATGCCTTGAAAATTTAATATGATTTTTTCTGGAATATTTGAGAATATCTGGCACTGAGAACACAGAAGGGGGAGCAAGCACCTGGCTGTCAGATTTCGGGTACCGGTAGACCCTCAAGGTTCGAACTCTGGGGTGCGCGCGGAGATCACACCTCTTGCCTACCCACGTCTCGTCGCCTCGCAAGGATCTAAACTACACGAAGAACAACACAAGGGACACGAGATTTATACTGGTTCAGGCCACCATTATGGTGTAATACCCTACTACAGTTTGTGGTGTGGTGGATTGCCTCAGGGGCTGATGATGAATAGTACAAGGAAGAACAGCCTCGCGAGGGGCTGTTCTTGGCTGGTGCGATGAACTGCTTGGGTGAGTTCAGTCGCCTCTCTCTCTCTAGTCTCCCCAAAATCTCCCCCTTTCTCCCCTGCGGTGGCTAGCTCTATTTATAGAGGGAGGCCCTGGGCCTCTTCCCAAATATTGAGCAGGAAGGGGGCCAACAATTGGCCATTTCGAAGGGGAACATCTAGTACACTTATCCTAACTAAAGTCGGTCCTCGCCTGCCAAAGACCCTGACGGTGACGCCAGCTTGGGCTCCACGATGACCTCCATCCTGCCGTCCTGCTGGTCTTGGTCTTGTTGCACCGAAATGGTTGCCATTGCTTGATACTCTTGCCTGCGCTTGCCCCCTTTGCACCAAAGAGGAAACAATGACTCTGCGCAGGCCGGCGCCCGCCTGGCGCCTGCCTGGCCTCGGTCGTCATGGCTTGCGTCATGGGCACCTCATGAGGTACCCCTCCTTGATCTCTCCGCCTCCTCGCGAGCCAGTCTGACAAGGTTGTGCCCGAGGAAGCCTTCTATCGTCCGCCCCGCGAGGCTTGGCGCCTCGCGAGGGTCTTGAGTATGTGTTGATGAAGATGGGCCGTACTGGGCCACTCCCTGAGCCACGCCGCAGGCTGCAGGCAGGCAAGTCTGGGTACCCCCATTCCCAGAATGCCGACAGTAGCCCCCGGGCCCAAGGCGCGCCCGGACTTGGCTTAGCAGAGAAGCGAAGGGGCAAGTGCGAAGCACCGTGGGCCCCAACAGCCTGCGGCCTTGGGCGCCGTGTGGCGGTTGATTGGACGTGGGCGTCCCTATTTCCCCATGCCTCCTTATTTTGCGCCTAGCTAGGCGGACCCACGTTTGCACACAGTCATCCCTCTTCTCGCCACTTGTGCGTCCCCTGCTCTTCCTCTCCTTGAGCTCCAACTTCCTCTTCCAATCCAATCTCGAACCTCCCCCTTCCTGTCGCCATGGCGCCGACAAAGAAGGGGAAAGGGAAGAATCATGTGCCCTCGCCCCGCTCGCTGCCGTCGACGGCTCCCGCTGTCAATCAGTCGATCATACTCAACCTGGAAGCCTTGGACAAGTTCAGTTCCGCCCTTGCCACCATATTCAATGAGTACGGGAGGATGACGGTCTGGCTCGCGTCTCACTTCTCCATTGACAGAATAGTCACCGAGGTCCGGTACTTCGCCGACGCCCTATGGGCGGGACTGGTTCCCCCCCTTTCCGATTTCTTCAACACCGTACTTTCCCATTACCAGATCCACATGATGCATTTGGGTCCCGAATCCATTGCTCTCCTTGCCGTTTTCTTTTTTGTTTGTGAGGCAATGGTGGGCATTCCTCCTTCAGTCGCCTTGCTGCGCCACTTCTTCTATTTGCGCCTCAGCGACCCCACCCAATGCTCGGGGTGTGTGAGCTTCCTCGCCGCACCAGAAACGGCGGCCTCGGGAATTGATTTCAGCCTTCCTCCGCCTGCGACTGGGTTCCGAGAGCGGTGGCTGTACGTGGATGTCGGAGTGCCCAACCCCCTGCTCTCGGAGCCAACCTTGCCCGCTATCCCCAATTTGGGCTGGGGCCAGGAGACGCTCACGAGCCCCCGGCTCGTCTTCGTCTGGCATCGCTTTGCGAACTTGAGGGCACTCGTTGTGACGGCACCCAAGGTGGTGAAGGAGTTCCTCCAGTGCCACATTGCCCCTCTCTAGCGCCATTCTTGCCGGATGTGGGCCTTCGGGGGGCGTGAAGACCGCATGAGGCTCCAGAAGGAAGATCTGGCGCCTGAAGTGCTGAGAAAGGTCCTCATGATTCTGACTGGGGACCCTTCCCCGGGCAGCCTCCGGCAAGGGGGGGCCCTGCTGTACCTTTGCTCAAGCAGGGCTGATTTTGTGAAGCAGATGCCCAGCTTCGACGAATGGGGGCTGCGCCCCACAGGCCTCATGGGACCTCGTGAGAACCCAGTTGTGGTGGTTGCCCTTCCGGTTGCCCGTAGTGGTCCTTCCTCGAGTGGTGGAGCTGGGAGGCAAGGGCCACCGGGGGTTAAGGGGGCCTCCGTCGGGATGATGACGCCATGTGGAACTCCTGAGGCGGCAGCTTCTGAGGCCTACCCTGTGGCGGCTGAAGGTGTTGAGCCGCGGCCCGCGGCTCCCGTGGCAGAGGCTCCTAAGGTCCCGGCCACCCTTCACGGGGCGGCGTTTGGCGGCGTGCACCAGGGCGACGCCCCCGACGCTGGTCACATTGGTGCTTCTTCCTCGTCACAAGCTGACCCTTGCACTGAGCTCCTAGGCCGCTTCCGCGTGGACTTCGAGGCTCTCCGAAAGGGAAAGGAGGCCTTGGATGATGATTACCCTTGCCGCCTATTGAAGCTCAGGAAGTACTTCGCCATTGATGAGTAAGCCTTCCCCTTTCTTAGTCCCTTACTTTCCCGTTGCTCCAGCTGATCATTGCCCTACAGGGCCCTTCCCGCCGAGTTCACGGAGACAGCTGTGGAGCCATCCCTCCAGGACTCGCCCTCTCCACCGTCCCCAAGCGCCTCGAGCTCAAGCACTGCCCTTGTGGTGAGGCCGGTTGGAGATGTGAGCCATCCTGTGACGCATCATGATTCTGTGCACCGCGCGACCCTCCTTCGCAAGCCCTCCCGGGGTATAGCCAGCCTGCCCTGGGCTCTTCGATTGGTCGTGGACGGCAACTGGCTGAGGTCGGTCTTGCGTTCTTCCTTGGAGGACGAACCGGCTCTGGGCCAGGCTTCTAGCGGGGCGTGCCCGGCCATCGCGAGGGCGCCAGCCCCCAGCCCCTGACCAGAGGGGGCATGCTGGTTCGTGGCCCTCCGCGCGCGCCTAGGGCGGAGGATGATGTGGAACACGTGCTTGAGCGCGCTCGGGAGCGCCGCGCCCTTCGCCAAGGGTTTCTTCAGAGGGCGGCTGACGCAGTGAGCCAGCTCGGCGTAGAGCTTGCCGGTGAGGACGCGCGCCTTGAGGCCGAGGGCCTGCGCCTAGCTGAGGAGTGGCACAAGCTGAAGGTGGTCGTTGCCCTTGTGCGCCACCAGCGTGACCTCGACAATGAGAAGGCTGAGGAGTCCCTGGCGGCTTCTCGGGAGGCCTACTCCCGGGCCGTCGAGGAGGCCCAGGAGGCTGACCAGCGGTGTAGGGCTATAGAGGAGCGAGCGTGGGAGCTCCGGGCCTGGAGTAGATCCCTGGAGCAGTAGGTGGAGTTGCGCGAGGCGGCCCTTGCGTCGATGAAGGGGGCCTCGGTCGACCAGGCGGAGCTCCAGAGACGTGAGGAGGCACTGACGCTGGAGGCCACCGAGCGCACCCTGGACCTCGAGCGGTTGGAGACGAGGGAGCGCCTAGTGGCGCAGGCGGAGGATGACATTGCCGCGAGGGAAGCCGAGCCTTAGAAGAGGTTGATCGCCGGGTGGCGGCGGCCCGCTCGAACCTCGAGCGCGAGTTCGAGGAGAGGCTGGAGTTGATCAGGGTCGAAGCAAAGGGCATGACCGCCGCCCTGAAGGCCAAGCTGGATGAAGTGACGCGGCGTGCGGACGCTGCTGGGGCCACCCTTGGCGCAACACAGGTGGAGCTAGCTTCCTCCCGCGCCGAGGTGCTTCTTCTCCGTCAAAGGGTGGACGCAGCTGAGGCCATCGCACGGTGGAGCGAGGACGAGATACGCCAGTGGCATACCTTGGAGTGCATGCATGGCCCGATGCTCCGCACGCTCCGGGAAAGAGCTAACACGGCCTTGGGCAACATCTGCGAGGCAGCCATTGGGGAGCCTCATGTGGTTAACTTTGCTGGTAACCTTCAGTTCTTCACCGATGTGGTGACGCAACTGGAGACTCGGTGAGGCAGAGCCGATAGGTTGGTGGAGGAGAGGAGCCGTGCCCTGCTTGGGCGTGCTTTTTCTCGCATCTTCAGTCATCTCCAGAACATTGACCCCCATTTTGACTTCAATGCCGCCATCGCACCGGTACCCCTGGCAATCCGGGGAGATCTGGCGCATTGGGTGGAATACAACGTGGATGCCCTTGTTAGGGCCTTCACCGCCGATGACGACGGTGTGGTCGTAGCTGCTGATGAGGGCGGAGTGGTGAATGGCCCAGGCGCTGATGACGGCAGCGCAGAAGGCGACGGCGAGGCCAGCGATGCCAGAGGTGACTCCGGAGGTGCCCCTGAGGATGCATTGGGGGATTTATCCAATTGACCACGCGCTGTTCCTGCTTTTTACCCTGCGCAGAGAGAGTTCGGGCTTGGCCCTGAGGGTTGTAAGAGCATTTTGGGAGGGGGAGCCCCTCGTGTAAAAACTTGCAGTTAGCGTATTTGTAGACATGATATCACCCGCATGCCTACGCCAAGCGGCTGGTCTTGTGACGAGTCGACTGGCTTGTTTACCTTCGATCTGCGTGGGCCCTGAGCGAGCCTGCGGAGGGCCGTGATGTCCTGAGTGCCTCCTGAACGAGCCCATTGAACCTGTAATGAGAACCTCCTGAGAGGGCGTGGTGATGGCAGTCCGGGCTACACGCATGCTGGGCCTGGCCCGGCTCACGAGGGGCTCACGAGGGGAGGCAACTGAAGCTGGATGGACGCAAAGCGGTAACCAGAACGTGAGAGATTGCTCGAACGAGACTAAACACCCCTTCCCCGAACACACGCAGGTCTCAAGCTCAAATCCAACTTAAATCCAAACAGGGAAAAAATGACAACCAAAGGAAAGGCAAAAAAAAGCAGAAAGGCCGCGTCCGGCACCTAGTCTAGTCTTCGACGTCTTCTCACCAGCGCGGAGCTAAGTGCTGCCACTGGGCGTGGGCGGGAGCCCCCGAGGCCCGAGGGCGGCTCTCCGGAGACTCCGGGGCGTGTACAACCCCACTCATTATTACGTGAGAGTGTCATGGGGCGGCGAGCTTCACAGGCAATGGGCCTTCTTCACAGGTACCGGCCTTGCTTCATATCGCCAGACGAGGGCCCCGCCTTGCGCCACACTCTATTGCCATCAACGACGGCCGGATACCGAGGACGCCACCGATGGGATAGAGCGGTCGCCAGCGGTTCCCCCGACGACCACGGGTCCTCTGCCGGGGGTAGGCCCTGAGGCACCTCCCCGGCAGAGGGCCTACTGAGGGAGTCCTGGACTAGGGGGTGTCCGGACAGCCGGACTATCATTATCCGCCGGACTCCAAGACTACGAAGATACAAGATTGAAGACTCCGTCCCATGTCCGGATGGGACTTTCCTTGGCGTGGAAGGCAAGCTTGGCAATACGGATATGTAGATCTCCTACCATTGTAACCGACTCTGTGTAACCCTAGCCTCCTCCGGTTTCTATATAAACTGGAGGGCTTTAGTCCGTAGGACAACATACATTACAACAATCATACCATAGGCTAGCTTCTAGGGTTTTGCCTCCTTGATCTCGTGGTAGATCCACTCTTGTACTACCCATATCATCATTATTAATCAAGCAGGACGTAGGGTTTTACCTCTATCGAGAGGGCCCGAACCTGGGTAAAACATCGTGTCCCTCGTCTCTTGTTACCATCCGCCTGGACGCACAGTTCGGGACCCCCTACCCGAGATCCACCGGTTTTGACACCGACATTGGTGCTTTCATTGAGAGTTCCTCTGTGTCGTCACCGATAGGTTTGATGGCATCTTCAACCAACAACGCTGTCCAGGGCGAGACTTTTCTCCCCGGACAGATCTTCGTATTCGGCGGCTTCGCACTGCGGGCCAATTCACTTGGCCATCTGGAGCAGATCGAAAGCTACGCCCCTGGCCGTCAGGTCAGATTTGGAAGCTTAAACTTCACGGCCGATGTCCGCGGAGACTTGATCTTCGACGGACTCGAGCCACAGCCAAGCGCGCCACACTGTGACGACGGGCATGATCTAGCTCTGCCACCGAACAGTGCCTTGGGGGTCGCACACGGGTCCGCTTCGGCCATTAGCCCGGAGCCGATCGCCCATATCGAGGGCCGGTGGATAGACGCTGCCCTGGGGGCTCCAACATCTACGGCGATGGAGCCGAACACTAATCTTGTCCCCTGCGAAACTCGTGATTCCGAGGCACCGGACTCCTCTCCGGACTCCGAACCTCCCGCGCCCCTACCAATCGATCCGGATTGGGCGCCAGTTATGGAATTCACCGCCGCGGACATCTTCCAATACTCGCCTTTGGCGATATCTTGAATTCACTAAAGCATCTCTCGTTATCAGGAGAGTCCTGGCCGGATTATGGCCGGGATGGTTGGGGTATGGACAACAAAGAAATTCAGAGCCCACCCACCACCCACTTTGTAGCCACTGTCGACGATCTAACCGACATGCTCGACTACGACTCCGAAGACATCGACGCCATGGACGACGATGCCGGAGACGAACAAGAACCAGCGCCTACAGGGCACTGGAAGACCACCTCGTCATATGACATATACATGGTGGACACCCCAAAAGATGGGGATGGCGAAGAAACAGCGGAGGCAGACTCTTTAAAGAAGCAGCCCAAACGCCGGCGTCAGCGGCGCTACTCTAAATCTCGCCACAGCAAGAATGGAGATTCCGGCACAGGAGATAATAATACTCCAGAGAGTGCCGAAGACAATCCCCTCCAGCAAGACTCAGCGCAGGAGGATGCAGAAGCAAGCCCTCATGAGGGGGCGGCAGACGAAGAGGTTGAGGATCATAACTATATGCCTCCCTCCGAAGACGAAGCAAGCCTCAACGATGACAAATTCGTCGTACCCGAGGATCCCGTCGAACAAGAGCGCTTCAAGCGCAGGCTTATCGCCACAGCAAACAGCCTAAAGAAAAAGCAGCAACAGCTTCAAGCTGATCAGGACCTGCTGGCCGATCGATGGACCGAGGTCCTCGCGGCCGAAGAGTATAAACTCGAACGTCCCTCCAAAAGTTACCCAAGACGCAAGCTGCTTCCCCGATTAGAGGAGGAAGCATACACACCTCCATCACCAGCGCACGATATGGCTGACCGACCACCCCATGGTCATGACAGAGAGGCATCCAGGCCCCCAGCCAAGACCGTACCCCGACATCGCTCCAAAAGTACGAAGCCAAGAGGGAATGCGCCGGACTTGCGAGACATATTGGAGGACAAGGCAAGGCAATCCAGATCCATCTACGGATCACGTGGGCGCCCTATGACCCACGACGAATACCGTCGCGCCGGATACAATAACCCCAGCTGGGCCGAACACAGCAGACAGCGCTCTCTCGAGCTGCGTCGCGATATCGCTCAATACAGAGGCGGCGCACACCCGCTATGCTTCACTGACGAAGTAATGGATCATCAGATCCCCGAAGGGTTTAAACCCGTAAACATCGAATCTTACGATGGCACAACAGACCCCGCGGTTTGGATCGAAGACTATCTTCTCCACATCCATATGGCCCACGGCGACGATCTCCACGCCATCAAGTACCTCCCACTCAAGCTTAAAGGACCAGCTCGGCATTGGCTTAACAGCTTGCCCGCAGAGTCAATTGGGTGTTGGGAAGACCTGGAGGCCGCATTCCTTGATAACTTCCAAGGCACATACGTGCGACCACCAGACGCCGATGACCTAAGCCACATCATTCAGCAGCCAGACGAATCGGCCAGACAATTCTGGACACGGTTCTTGACGAAGAAAAATCAAATCGTCAATTGTCCGGATGCAAAGGCCCTTGCAGCCTTCAAACATAACATCCGGGACGAATGGCTAGCCCGGCACCTGGGGCAGGAAAAGCCGAAATCCATGGCAGCCCTCACATCGTTAATGACCCGCTTTTGCGCGGGAGAGGACAGCTGGCTAGCCCGCAGCAACAATCTCCGTAAAAATTCTGGCAGTCCGGATACTAAGGACAACAATGGCAGGTCACATCGAAACAAAAACAAGCACCGCATTAACGGCGACGATAAGGAGGATACGGCAGTCAACGCCGGATTCCGAGGCTCTAAACCCGGTCAGCGGAAGAAGCCATTCAAAAGAACGACTCCGGGTCCGTCCAATCTGGACCAAATACTCGACCGCTTATGCCAGATACACGGTACCTCTGAAAAGCCAGCTAACCACACTAATAGAGATTGCTGGGTGTTCAAGCAGGCCGGCAAGTTAATTGCCGAAAACAATGACAAGGGGCTAAACAGCGACGACGAGGAAGAGACCCAACCGCCGAACAACAGAGGACAGAAGGGTTTTCCTCCACAAGTGCGAACGGTGAATATGATATACGCGACCCACATACCCAAGAGGGAGAGGAAACGCGCACTAAGGGACGTCTATGTGATGGAGCCAGTCGCCCCAAAGTTCAACCCATGGTCCTCTTGTCCGATCACTTTCGATCGAAGAGACCATCCGACCAGCATACGCCATGGCGGATTCGCCGCATTGGTCTTAGACCCAATCGTCGATGGGTTCCACCTCACGAGAGTCCTGATGCACGGCGGCAGCAGCCTGAACCTGCTTTATCAGGATACAGTGCGCAAAATGGGCATAGACCCATCAAGGATTAAACCTACAAAGACAACCTTTAAAGGTGTCATACCAGGAGTGGAAGCCAACTGCACAGGCTCAGTCACACTGGAAGTGGTCTTCGGATCCCCGGATAATTTCCGGAGCGAAGAGTTAATCTTCGACATAGTCCCGTTTCGCAGCGGCTATCACGCTCTGCTCGGACGAACCGCGTTTGCCAAATTCAACGCGGTGCCGCACTATGCATACCTAAAGCTCAAGATGCCAGGCCCTCGTGGAGTCATCACGGTCAATGGGAATACGGAATGCTCCCTCCGAACGGAGGAACATACAGCGGCTCTCGCGGCAGAAGTACAGAGCAGCCTTCTAAGGCAATTCTCGAGTCCGGCCGTTAAACGGCCGAATACAGCAAAGCGCGCCCGGAGTAATGCCAACCAAGACCACCTGGCGCGATCAGAGCACGCGTAGCAATGCGGCCCCAACCCTCGCCCGCGCATGATCGCAAGAATAACACTCCGCGTACATCATTACGCTTTGGAGATACCATGGGCACAGGGGAGGGGGCACGATCGCAATGGACCCAGAGTGCGGTTCGACCACACCGGGGGCTCGCAAATGTGCCCCTCTTTTTTTATTATTACTATTTTTCTTCTTTTTTGTACACAGGACTCTGTTAACCAGAAGCCCTGTCCGGCGGCGAACCTGCCGAACTCATGATGCAACAGTCAGGGACTAAAGAAGGCCGCGACAAACACTCAGGTGGTCTCAATTACGAGCATTAAATTCGATTATATACACCAAGTCCGCAGCTCATCCCTGGAGGGGGGCACGTTTATCTAGTCCAAATCCCTTGCTTACCGCACTATTTGTATCAGTCCACTCTACTAGCAGACTTTCTTTCATAAATAATGCAGCAACTTTTTGATCACAATTGCATTACCTTTTATATATATGCTCATTATATGACATCTTGCACCCGTATATTTTGGTACGGCCTAATACACCGGGGGCTTATGTTCCCCATTCTACGGTGTGATAAGTCCGAACACTTTCACAAGTGCGGCACCCCGAACTTATAGCATTATATGAATCGGCTCCGAATCATGTCTTGGGTCAATAGTTGGGTTTGCCCGGCTCCCACGTTTTGGTGCCTTACGTTCCATTCCGTTGGCTAAGGTGGCACTGGGAGAACCACTGCGATTGCGCCCCGGTTGAGCCGGGCGAGCGCCTCAGTGGAGAAAGCTAAAACTGACTGGCATGATAAGGCGAGAGACTGGTCGCTGTTCGAGAGGTTTTTTCGGGTCCTTAAAGACTCACGCCGCTTCGAGCGAAGTTCCGGACAATGTCCGATGAAGGCGTGGATAGCGCCCCGGATTCGGTCTTCCGAATACCAGGGGCTTCGCTGAAATTTAAAATTATAGAATTCTATGGCTAAGTGAGAGTGTTCACGCATTATAAGTCCGGTTGCCTTGTTCGTTGTGTTGACCGCCTCCCTCGATGGACCCAACAATGGGAACAAGAGTGCTCAAGGTTATCCCGAACACCCCAGCACTCGCGGCTTGGGGGCCGAAGCCAACGACTTGCCATCTCTCAGATTTTATAAACGGCCGCACAGAAGGTAATATTTTAAATTAAACAAGCGTTGCTTAAACGCGCACATGAACAAAGTTTCAAGCGCGCAGGATAATACATAGCAAATTCATTCAAGATTACATTTCGGGGGCACTCATCCGCAATATTGCGGGCTCCCTTCAGGACAGTTTTATAATACATCTCGGGCGTGCGATACTCCTTGCCCGGCGGCGGTGGGTCCGTGAGAAGCTTCTCTGCATCCAACCTGCCCCATTGCACCTTTGTGCGGGCAAGAGCCCGGCGAGCGCCTTCAATACAGGCGGAGCGCTTGATTACATCCACCCAGGGGCATGCATCCACCAGCCGCCGCACGAGGCCAAAGTAGCTCCCAAGCATGGCCTGTCCAGGCCACAGCCGGGCTATGAGGCCCTTCATGGCCTCTTCAGCTACCTTGTGGAGTTCGACCAGCTGCTTCAGCTGGTCGCTTGGGGGCACCGGGTGTCCGGCCTCAGCATACTGACACCAGAAGACTTTTTCCGTCGAGCTCCCCTCCTCGCCACGATAGAATGCGGCGGCATCGGACGCACTATGCGGCAGATCTGCAAACGCCCCTGGAGAGCTCCGAATGCGGGTAAGTATCAGGTAATTTACATTAACATGCTTGCTCTGCATGAAAAATGCCTTACCCGCCGCTATTTTCTTTATATCTTCAACCTCCTGAAGGGCCTTACGGGCCTCGGCCTTGGCGGACTTGGCACTTTCGAGAGCCGAGGCAAGCTCGGACTCTCGAGTCTTGGAGTCACGCTCCAAACTCTCATGCTTCTCCATGAGAGCCTGGAGCTCTTGCCGAACTTCCGCCACCTGTGCCTCTTGCTTTTCTCGCTCAGCCCGTTCCGCGGCCGCACTGTGTTCGGCCGCGGACACAGCATCCTTCAGGGCTGCCACCTCATTAGTGGCCCCTGCAATACACATATTATCCTTGTTAATTTTATTGCAACCGAAATCCTTTTCTGTAAGGTACCTATTCAAAGTGGTGTTACTCACCTTCTTTTTCCTCGAGCTGCTTCTTCGCATGGCCGAGCTCTTGCTCGGACCGCTCGAGATCCTGCTTTAACTTATCGACCTCCGCCATTAATGCGGCAGAGGCCAGCAGCGCAGCCTGCAAACCCAAATTGACATATTTTTAGCAACCCTGCGAATATCTTGTTAGATCCCCAGTCCGGCTTTTCTTTCCGAACACCGAACTGAGCATCAGGGGCTACTGTCTATGCGGTATTACATTACATAATTTTAACTTCTTACCTCAAAGCCTGTTAAAAGGCTGCTGCAGGCTTCGGTCAGCCCGCTTTTGGCGAGCTGAACCTTTTGAATCACCGCACTCATGATAGTGTGGTGTTCTTCCTTAATGGAAGCGCCTTTAAGCGCCTCCAGCAAGTTATCCGGCGCCTCCGGTTGGACGGAGGCCGCCGGTGTCACGGTCTTGCCCTTCTTTCGAAGGGGCCGCTTGCCGGACTCTGGAACCATTGCGGGTTCCGATGTAGAGTCCGGCGCAAAGTCCGGGAGGTCGCCTGACGGCGCCTCTGGAGCCTCCTCCTGATGGGTCCCTCTCTGGGACCCCACCTCGGCGTCCTCGTCGGCGCGTGGGGTGGAGGCGGTCGGAAGTGAATTCACATCCGACGAGGCCAACGACCCACTCGATGAGTCGGGGAGATCGTCATCGGCCGGACTACGGATAGAATGCGGCGTTAGAAGGACACTATGTGACGTAAAAGATATGCATATAAAGGATCCGGGTACTTACGATCTCGCGGACGCCTGGCCCTTGGAGGCCACTCCTCCTCGCCAACGCTGGTGTTGGCGAAACTGTCCGGGGGGATAGTTCTCCCCCTCTTGGACCCTTCGGCCTCCCCGATTGGGGAAGCCTTCCTCTTCTTCTCTCCCTCCTCCGGGAGGGAATACTCCTCCTCCTCGTCTTCGGGGGAGGAGTCCGCGTCGTCGTCAGACGCCTGATTGCGGGAACTCTTTCGAGTCCCCGCGGCCACCTTCTTGGCCTTCTTCTCCGGCACCACGTGCGGTGCCGGAACCAGCAGCCCTGCTAAGCGGGTATCCACTGGATCTTCTGGCATGGGAGCCGGGCTGATAAGCAGCTTGGCCTTCTCCATCCATTCCTGTCAAAGGAAGAGGCAGGATGAAACCTCACTAGAGTCAATCTAATTATCACAAGTGTCCCGTAATGGGGTTGAATCACTTACCTCGTCAGTTGGATACTGCGAGCTGAATCCGCGGTCTTCCGTCGCGGATGCGGGGGCTTCAGCGCCCTTGAACAGCACCCTCCAGGCGCCTTCGTATGTTGTATCCAAGAGCCCGCTTAGCGCCTGGTGCTGTTCCGGATTGAACTCCCACAAATTGAATGCCCGTTCTTGGCATGGGAGGATCCGCCGGATGAGCATGACTTGGACCACATCGACGAGCCTGAGCCTATTGCTCACCATCTTCTTGATGCAGGCTCGGAGTCCCGTCACCTCCACCGGATTGCCCCACTGCAAGCCCTTCTCTTTCCAGGAGGTGAGCTGCGTGGGGATGCCAGATCTAAACTCGGGGGCCGCCGCCCATGTAGGTTTGCGCGGCTCGGTGATGTAGAACCACCCCGATTGCCACCCCTTGACGGAGTCCACAAAGGTCCCTTCGAGCCAAAGTATGTTTGGCAATTTGCCCAACATGGCGCCTCCGCATTCCGCTTGCGTGCCCTTCACAACATTCGGCTTGACGTTGAAGATCTTGAGCCACAGGCCGAAGTGGGGCCCGATGCAGAGGAAGGGCTCGCACACGACGATAAACGCCGAGATGTTGAGGATGAAGTTCGGCGCCAGATCGTGGAAGTCCAGGCCGTAGTAAAACATGAGCCCCTGGATAGATGGATGGAGCGGAAAGCCCAGTCCGCGGAGGAAGTGGGGGAGGAAGACGACCCTCTCATGAGGCCCAGGGGTAGGGACGAGCTGCCCCTCGTCGGGCAGCCGATGCGCGATATCGCTGGAAAGGTATCCGGCGCTGCGCAGCTTGGTGATGTCCTCCTCCTTAGCGGTGGAGGCCAACCATTTGCCTCCCGCTCCGGACATATTCGGAGAAGGTCGAGGCGAGATGCGCGAGCTTGGGCGTTGGAGCTTGAGTGCGCAGAGATGGATAAGCAAAGGAGGAAGAAGGCGTAGGTGAGAAGGTGAATCCTTATCCCTTATATATAGGCGGACGAAAACTATGCGTCCCCCACCAGCCTGGTAAAACTCGCTTATCTCCCAAGCGCCACCATCAATGGCGGGGTTGGGTTACCCACGCACGTATTGATGAGAATCCCGGAATAAGGGGAACATGATCTCTGCTTCGACAAGACGTGCCAAGGGAACTGCTTCGCTAAACGTGCTGAGGTGGTATAGTAAAAAACGATTCAAACAAAGGCTTGGTAGCGGTGTGGTGTCACGCCGCATAATACGTCAGCAGATTGAACAAAGTGTACATTTTATTCTCTCTACGGTGGAATGTGGAATTTATTTTGCAGAGCCGGATACTATCCGGGTGTTCATGATCTTCTCTGGATTATTCAAGGGAGGAACCCGCCTTGCAATGCCGAACATTATGCGCACCGGACTTATTGTCATTGAAGCCTGGTTCAGGGGCTACTGAGGGAGTCCTGGACTAGGGGGTGTCCGGACAGCCGGACTATCATTATCCGCCGGACTCCAAGACTACGAAGATACAAGATTGAAGACTCCGTCCCGTGTCCGGATGGGACTTTCCTTGGCGTGGAAGGCAAGCTTGGCAATACGGATATGTAGATCTCCTACCATTGTAACCGATTCTGTGTAACCCTAGCCTCCTCCGGTGTATATATAAACCGGAGGGCTTTAGTCCGTAGGACAACATACATTACAACAATCATACCATAGGCTAGCTTCTAGGGTTTAGCCTCCTTGATCTCGTGGTAGATCCACTCTTGTACTACCCATATCATCAATATTAATCAAGCAGGACGTAGGGTTTTACCTCCATCGAGAGGGCCCGAACCTGGGTAAAACATCGTGTCCCTCGTCTCTTGTTACCATCCGCCTGGACGCACAGTTCGGGACCCCCTACCCGAGATCCGCCGGTTTTGACACCGACACCTACCTCCTGAGGACGCCTTGCTCCGAGTGCCGCGTGGGCGAGGCCGGATCTCGGCCCCCTTCCTGCAGCCCCCGGTGCCCTCCTCCTAAGGGGTAGGAAGCTGCTGGACTGGGGCGGCCATCCGCCGCGACGACCTGTACCTCCTGTGATCCATGGTTAGCGTATGCATGTTCCTGAGGGATTAGCGGTACCCGATAGTTGCTGCCTCCAGCGCAGTCGACGAGGCCTTCCCTAGGCTCCTGAAAGAGCTCAGCTTCAGGTGTCTCTTCCCCCCAGCCTGGGCAGAGGAACGAGCCATGGTCTCCTCCTGCGTGTGTCCTTGATTCACCATGTGGGGCACATACGCTTCCGGGGCCGCCGCCCTGAATGCCTCGCTGTAGTGCCCCGTGTGCCATGCAGTCCTGCTCGAGGTGCCCACCTGGGAGTGGTAGCGTGGCGGCCCACCGGGACCATGGGCTGTAGTGGATCCCCCTTCGCTGGTCGGAGGCGGAGGCGGCACTATTAGCAGCCAGGCGCCAACGGCCAGGTTAGCGTTGGAGTGGCCCTGGAATCCGCTCGGAGCTGTGTGGGCGCGCGTGGGGCCTCCGTGCCGTCCGCCTTGGGCCGGAGGCGGTGGCTGGGCGCAAAAGGGGTGAGCCCCCGAGGCGGCGGAGCCCAGGAGCTCTGCCACCCACTCCAGTAGCACGTCGCGGCCGGCCTCCAACAGCCTACATTGTAGTAGCTCTCGGGCTACCGTGAGCGCGGCCCTTGAGTTTGCCTGCTCCTGCCGGGTGTACGGTGCCGTGGCCGTGGTGTGGCTTGAGGCCCTTGTTGCCGACCGCACCTGCCACGGTGTGAGAGCTGGTGCCGCCTGACCGCGTCGCCCGCGGCCCGCAGCGCCCTGCGGACCGCGGGCTGCCTGGGGCACAGGGTTGAGGTCGCCGTGGGCAAGCGGCTCTGTGCGGGCAGGCCAGGCCGCCCAGGGATCGGGATTGCCCGTTGGGTCGCCGGACATGATGACGATGATGCGACAGTACGCGAGGCAGCGGGAGAAGGATTCCGGCGCACCCCTACCTGGCGCGCCAAATGTCGGATTTCGGGTTCCGGCAGACCCTCAAGGTTCGAACTCTAGGGTGCGCGCGGAGATCACACCTCCTGCCTACCCACGTCTCGTCGCCTCGCAATGATATAAACTACACGAATAACAACACAAGGGACACGAGATTTATACTGGTTCAGGCCACCATTGTGGTGTAATACCCTACTCCAGTTTGTGGTGTGGTGGATTGCCTCAGGGGCTGATGATGAATAGTACAAGGAAGAACAGCCTCGTGAGGGGCTATTCTTGGCTGGTGCGATGAACTGCTTGGGTGAGTTCAGTCGCCTCTCTCTCTCTCTCTAGTCTCCCCAAAATCTCCCCCTTTCTCCCCTGTGGTGGCTAGCTCTATTTATAGAGGGAGGCCATGGGCCTCTTCCCAAATATTGAGCGGGAAGGGTGCCAACAATTGGCCATTTTGAAGGGGAGCATCTAGTACACTTATCCTGACTAAAGTCGGTCCTCGCCTGCCAAAGACCCTGACGGTGATGCCGGCTTGGGCTCCACGATGACCTCCATCCTGACGTCCTGCTGGTCTTGGTCTTGTTGCTCCGAAATGGTTGCCTTTGCTTGATACTCTTGCCTGCGCTTGCCCCCTTAGCACCAAAGAGGAAACAAGGACTCTACACAGGCCGGCGCCCGCCTGGCCTCGGTCGTCATGGCTTGCGTCATGGGCACCTCATGAGATACCCCGCCTTGATCTCTCCGCCTCCTCGTGAGCCAATCTGACGAGGCTGTGCCCGAGGAAGCCTCCTGTCGTCCGCCCTGCGAGGCTTGGCGCCTCGCGAGGGTCTTGAGTATGTGTTGATGAAGATGGGCCGTACTGGGCCACTCCCTGAGCCACGCCGCAGGCCGCAGGCAGGCAAGTCTGGGTACCCCCGTTCCCAGAACGCCGACACTGGCCACGATGGTCCAGGGCATGCCCACCACCATGGGGCACGGTCCCTACCTCGTGGGCCCATGGTGGACCCCTCCACTTATTCCTGCACCCACACACTTCTTCTTCCTCCCAAAAAAATCACCATCCAGCTCAAGCACGAGTTCTAGCTCATCTTGCTGCCATTTTCGATCTCCTTGCTCAAAGCTCCATTCACAAAACTGCTTTGGGGGATTGTTTTTTGGTATGTGATTACTCCAATGGTTCAATTTGTTTTTGTTATAGTTCTTTATTCATTGCCAATTTTTGCTGCCTAGGTGACCCTGTTCTTGAGCTTGCGTGTCAAATTTATTTGGTCCCAAGTAGCTCTAATGCATGATATAGCTCTAGGCACTTGTGGGAGTAGTTGCTATCAATTTTGTTGAGTTTGGTTCACTTTTATTTTGAGTTACTAAAATTTTCAGGAATTTTTCAGAGAAAGAAATATATCTAGAAAAATGTACCAAGGTGGTTCTTCAAGGAAGCTAGGACCCAGGCTCGCAATACATGAGCAGGACGATTAAGCACCGAGGGAAGCTTACGTGCAGCCTGGTGAATGGCCATCAGAGGAGTTTGTGGTCAAAGCAGGCATCAAGGATGAATTTGATGCATATGTGCGTAATGTTGATCTTGAGGACTTCATGCAAGATAAGTGCCCTCAATACTACCATTTAGTGCCCTCAATACTACCATTTAACTGATTCCTTTGTGAGAAGGATTAAATTTACATCTTCGCATAATTCTCACAATGTCCTGTTTGATCTCTATGATAAATCTTATACCATGGACTTAAAAGATTTTACTACTGCTTGTAAACTCCGGCAATGGGGTAGTGCTAGTGAACCTCACAAATCTGAATTTAAAGATTTTCTTGCTAGTATCACTGTGGGGGAATCCAGAGAAATAGCACAAGCTACCATAGGGAGCATTCATTTTCCTGGTATACATTATTTTGCTCTCTTTATAGGCATATGCATAAATGGTAAGGATGAGGCATGTCGCATGTGTGTTCCTGGTCTTAGTGTTCTCAGGAGTGCGGTGTTAGGAGATAAATAATATAGCTTGGGGGCCATCGTTGCACGTAGATTGCATAATAATGGTTTAATTGGAGATTTGTTTGGTGGGATTTATGCGACCCGTGTAGCTAATTTTCTTGAGATACGCATACATGAAGGGGATATGGAGTTGCCTCCTGCTTATTTAGATTATAATGACATGGTTAGCCACCAGTTTCTTGAGAGGAATGAACAGTTCCTCCAATACCAACTGATCTTTGACAGACGCCGCACTTTCCATGTTGCTCTCCCTGCTCCTGGTTTTCTTTGACTTTCAGACAAAAAGGAGATATATTATAACCAGGGAGGAGGCGAACAAGTATGAGAGAAGGATGGAGGCAGCCCGCCTCCAAGCTGCAGCTCATGAGGCAATGGTTGCGGCATCTCAGTACGACCCCAGCTACCACTTTGATCCATGGGCGTAAACCAACTTAGGCCAAAAGCCTAAGCTTGGGGGAGTACGTATTTCTCACCGACATTACATTCGTGTTCACACACTCATCTTAGTTGTCGGTGTTCATACTTTTTCATTATACTATCCATGCTAGTTTATTTCTTTTCTTGCTTTCTTCTTGTGTGTTTGATAACCTTAAGAAAAAACCAAAAAAAATAGTTGTAGCGTTTAGCTAGTTTATTTTCCATGCTTGTACTAGTAATTAAAAGAAAACCCAAAAAGATTTCTCGTTCTTGTTTTGCTTGTTGGGAGCTTTCCCATGTAAATAGTTTTATTTCTTTCCTTTTCTTTGGGGGTCAAGAGGAGAAGACCATAATGAAAAATGTTGAGTGGCTCTCATATGCATTATTGTTGATTTAACCAAGATCCCATATTACCTTGTCTTCTCCCTTGAATTGAATTCTTGCAGATTCCAGCTTAGTCCAATGCACATGCACTATTATTATTATCCACACCGTTCGGTCGTGCAAGTGAAAGGTAGTAATGACGATATATGATGAAATGATTGAGATGAGAGAAGCTGGTATGAACTCGACCTCTCTTGTTTTTGTAAATATGATTAGTTCATCGTTCCTAATTCATCCTATGATGACTAAACATGTTTGCAATGACAATTAGATATTATAGGTGCTTATGCCATGCTTAATTAGCTAGGAGTTTATAATGGTTTATCTTGCATGCCAACATGCTATTAAAATGGTTGTGATGTGGTATGATAGGTGGTATCTTCCTTTGAATGATTCGCGTGACTTGACTTGGCACATGTTCACACATGTAGTTGAAACAAAATCAACATAGCCTCCACGATATTTATGTTCATGGTGGATTATATCCTACTCATGCTTGCACTCAGTGTTGATTAATTTTAATGCATGTTCATGACTGTTGTCGCTCTCTACTTGGTCGCTTCCCAGTCTCTTTCTAGCCTTCACTTGTACTAAGCGGGAATACTGCTTGTGCATCCAAAATCCATAAACCCCAAAGTTATTCCATATGAGTCCACCATACCTTCCTATATACGGTATCTACCTGCCGTTCCAAGTAAATTTGTATGTGCCAAACTCTACACCTTCAAATGAAATTCTGTTTTGTATGCTCGAACAGCTCATGTATCAACTACGGCTGTCTGTATCTTCCATGCTAGGCGGGTTATTCTCAAGAGGAGTGGACTCTGATCCTCATTCACGAGAAAATGGCTGGTCACCGGGATGCCCAGTCCCATGCTCAAATCAAATCAAAATAATTACAAACAAAACTCCCCCAGGATTGTTGTTAGTTGGAGGCATCCGTTGTTTCAGGCGAGCCATGGATTGATGATTGTTCGAGGAGGGGGAGTATAAACTTTACCATTCTGTTTGGAAACCGCCTATAATGTGTGTAGCATGGAGGGTATCGAGATCTCTTGGTTGTTATGTTGACAATGAAAGTATGCCACCCAAACTATTATTTATCTCTGTTTCAAAATCGAGCTCTGGCACCTCTACAAATCCCTGCTTCCCTCTGCGAAGGGCCTATCTATTTACTTTTACGTTGAGTCATCATCCTCTTATTAAAAAGCATCCGTTGGAGAGCGCCGCTGTCATTTGCATACATTACTATTAATTTATATTGAGTATGACTATGACTGGATCTCTTTTACCATGAATTACAATGTTTTGTCAGTCCTTGATCTTCAAAGGTGCTCTGCATTTATGTTTTGCGGTCTCAGAAAGGGCTAGCGAGATACCATCTTGTTATATCATATTATGATTGTTTTGAGAAAGTGTTGTCATCCGAGATTCATTATTATTGCTCGCAAGTTGATTATGCCACTGATATGAGTAAACATCAGACCTAAGTGTTATTGTGAATATGGTTAGTTCATAATCTTTGCTGAAAACTTGAATGTTGGCTTTACATATTTGCAACAACAAGAGCAAACAGAGTTTGTAAAAGTTTTTCTTTATCACTTTCAGTTTGTCAACTGAATTGCTTGAGGACAAGCAAAGGTTTAAGCTTGGGGGAGTTGATACGTCTCTATCGTATCTACTTTTCCAGACACTTTTGCCCTTGTTTTGGACTCTAACTTGCATGATTTGAATGGAACTAACCCGGACTGACACTGTTTTCAGCAGAACTGTCATGGTGTTATTTTTGTGCAAAAATAAAAGTTCTCGGAATGACCTGAAAATCCATGGAGCGACTTTTTGGAATTAATAAAAAATATTGGCGAAAGAATCAACGTCAGGGGGCCCACACCCTGTCCACAAGGGTGGGGGCGCCCCCCCTAGGGTGCACCCCCTGCCTCGTGGGCCCCCTGATGCTCCACCGACGTCAACCTCAACTCCATATATTCACGTTTGGGGAGAAAAAAATCAGAGAGAAAGATTCATCGTGTTTTACGATACGGAGCCGCCGCCAAGCCCTAAACTCTCTTGGGAGGACTGATCTGGAGTCCGTTCAGGGCTCCAGAGAGGGGAATCCATCGCCGTCGTCATCACCAACAATCCTCCATCACCAATTTCATGATGCTCACCGTCGTCATCATCCTCCATCCTCCATTGCCTACGAGCTCGTTTCATATTGATCTTTGCTTAGTTACTTTTCGTTACTTTTGCCACTATTACCGTTACTTCCATACTACTTTGCTACTAAATACTTTGCTGCAGATATTAAGTTATCCAGGTGTGGTTGAATTGACAACTCAACTGCTAATACTTGAGAATATTCTTTGGCTCCCCTTGTGTCGAATCAATAAATTTGGGTTGAATACTCTACCGTCGAAAATTGTTGTCATCCCCTATACTTGTGGGTTATCAAAGAGCAAAAAAAGGAGTTTCATGTGGACAAAAGGTCTTCTAAACATGACGGGCTTCTATTTACAACATCTTGTGGTCATTATCCAGTAAATTTTACGACCCATTATGTTCATTCTATGGACCTAACCGATCCATTTGATTGTGATTGCAGAAAACAGTGCTGGAGTTAGATGTTGTTGCCCATTTCAATCTGGGTTTTGTCTAAACCCGGTGAATAATTAACCCTCGTGCATTTGTATAGTTTGTAAATTGGAGTTAGATGTTGTTGCCCTTTTCAACTCGGTGTGACTGTCATATTTTCTTTGAAACAAGGCAAATGGCTTTCCATTTATTTAATTAAGAGAGAAATATTTTAGCAAATCTCAACCAAGGGAAATAAGATCACCCTCGCCGGCTGCTTGAGCTCATTGTGCATTACAAAACCCAAGTGATTAGCCCCCGCCAGCACCCACAAACTTATTTTAAGCTAGCACACCAAATCGGCTGCATTTCATAAGAAAGGTTGGACATTTGGGGCCCACGAGGGAAAAGCCTATGCAAGGTGGTGTTGACTTAGTCAACAAATGATTCTGCCTACCAGCCGTTGGATTGACATCCAACATTTGTCGTGTTTCTTCTATCTCTTGTCTTCTTCCTCCAGCCACCCAAACCAAACCACGCCGTTGGTCCCGCCTGCTCCCGCCTCCCATAGCTGGATGCACCTCTGCCGCCCTACTGTACCCTCAAACGTTGGCTAGTCCGTGCATCCCTCTATTCCCCACACGTCTTATTATTCTCTGGCGACGTAGGACCAACCTGCACCCGCACCCAAACTACTCAACCCTCATACTCCCCTCCGCCTGCGACTACACTATCACATCTTCCACGACTCCTGTTCATTCCCATTTGAGGCCTCACATTGTCCTCCGCCTTGGTTCGCTCGCCGTGCATAGTGCACCACCGTCTAGCGTTGTCAACGTGGTCAACAACCGAGAGGAATAAGGAGATGGTTGTTGTGACGCCCCCGGTTCAATTGTACACTAATCATACACGCAAATGTGTACGATCAAGATCAGGTACTCATGGGAAGATATCACAACACAACTCTAGACACAAATAAAATAATACAAGCTTTATATTACAAGCCAGGGGCCTCGAGGGCACGAATACAAGCTCGATACACAAGAGTTAGAGGAAGCAACAATACCTGAGTACAGACATAAGTTAAACAAGGATGCCTTAAGAAGGCTAGCACAAAAGCAACGCGATCGAAGAGGCAAGGCCTCCTGCCTGGGACCTCCTAACTACTCCTGGTCGTCGGCGGTCTCCATCTAGTACTATCCGTCGGCGATGGCATCTGCCTCCAAGGATCTACCATCTGGTTGCATCAACCGAAAAGAAGAAAGAAGGGGGAAAAGGGGTAGCAAAGCAACCGTGACTACTCATCCAAAGTACTCGCAAGCATCCGATCTATACTAAGTATGCATTGGTATCAAATGGAATGCTTGTATCTGTGGACTGAACTGCAGAATGCCAGAATACAGGGGAAGGCCTAGCCTATCAAAGACTAGCATCTTCAAGTAGCTCCAAGCATCTTGCAGCATGTGGAAGAGTAAAGAATAGCAGTTTATAATTATCAAACATGTTGTAACATTAATGCCCAGAGATCCCTCCTCGACTCCCTGCGAGAAAGCAATCTCGGAGCAACATATCTCAAGTATCCATTTCTAGTTATATAAGATCCGGATACAAGTCTGAACGTCCATTACTGTGGAAACGCTATTCGAATATATATCTTCCCTGCAAGGGTGCACCACGTTACCATACACGCTCGATCACTCTAGCCGGACACACCTTTCTGGGGTCAATGCCCGGCCTCGGAAGATCAACACGTCGCAGCCCTACCTAGGCTCAGCATAGAGGTCCCCGCCGGTCTACATCCTAAGTGCCCCGGGGTCTTGGGCCCATCGCCCGTTGCACTCCGGGTCGTTGCGCACAGGGTGGATACCAGCACCGCCTCGGATGGCCAGCACGATCCGACTGTGCCACCATGCTGAACTGGACGTCTGACAAAGCTTCGGCTGATACTACAATGTCGAGGCCCATATCTATTCTCGCATGGTGGTTAGTGCGTAAAGGCCAGAGGCCAACTTAGAACGAATACCCAAACCTGTTAGTGCATTGGGGGCTCGCGGAGACGAGCAGAGACTCACGATAATGTGACCCCGTCGCCCCGTCTCATGGACTTACGGCAAGGGCCCGGACTACCTGATCGTGCCATGTAGAAAACTCGCGGGTGCTCAACGGGCCCACCCGACTTTCACATCAACTCGCGGGTACCCCTCAGGGCCAACCCGACTTCAACAATGGTCTCATGTAAAGTCAACGTAACCGTGTGTCCAAACATCATGGGGAAAACCTGAGGAATCACCCACGGAGGATTCCACTCGATGTAATCATCAAGGTGAACGTAAGAGGATCCACCCTCGAGGGTCACACTTGAGGTGTTGCACGACAGCCGTATCGGGAATGGTGGAAGAGGAACCACGCTCGTTGACCATGACCGAATAGCTACACTACAGAATTATCACCAGGCATGCGTTATGAGGGATCACCCTCGGCACTCATAGTAGCTCTGCAGAGTCGAGCAACTAAAGGGGCGTGATGTGATGTGATGTGTCGGGCTCTAGTCATCGATCACGTTGATCGAGTCATCGAAGATGAAGCAGGGGCAACAAGGACAAAGTGGGGGTCACTGATGGATCACTAACTAACCTATACTAAGCAGTTTAGGATAAGCAGGTAAGTAACAAATAAGCAGGTTACAAAAGCAGGCCATGCATCAGAATAGGAGCAATCAAATACAGTAGCAAAATCTAATAAAAGCATGAGAGAATGGAATAGGCGATATCGGGATAATTAAAGGGGGGCTTGCCTGGAAGCTCCGCTGAAAGGGAATAAGTGTCATCGTCGACGTAGTCGAACACAGTGGCATCAACAATGGTCTCGGGGTCTACCGGAGAGAAGAGGGGGAAGAAACAGTAAATACACGCGAACATGTGCACAACATGACAACAGGCAAAGCTAGGCGTGTTCTAACATGGTGCTACACGTTACCGGCGAAGGGGGATAACATCCGGGAATGTTTCCCCAGGTTTGGCATTTTTGGACAGCTAGAATGGAGGGGGAAGGTTGCACGTTTGCTATGCTAGGGACGTGCTGCAGATGAACGGGCCGCGTATTCGGATTCGCCTCGTTGTTCTGAGCAACTTTCATGAAGAAAACATTTTCAGCCGAGCTACAGTTTATTTTTTTATTATTTTCAAAGTTTTATTTATATATAGGAATTAATTTTAATCCGAAAATAAATGCAAAATTGCTAAGTGCACACAACACTGTGTACACATAAGTGTACACAGGTTGACATGTGGGTCCAGAAGGGGCTGAGTCAGCAGCCCAGTCAGCATCCAATAGTTGACTGTTGAATGGTCAAATTGGCTAGTGGGGCCCGTGTGTAAGTGACACATATTTTAACATGGTTTTTTTAATTAAATTAAGTTATTGCCTCAGATTAAGTTAGTGGCCTTGGGCCCACGGGTCAGTGAGCGGTTAGGGCACTGGTTAGTGTCAAGGAGGGGTTATCCCCACTAACCGAACAGGAGGGTCGGCCCAGGCAGAGGCCAACGGCCTCGCCGGCTGGGCTCTCGCGGGCACAATACGCTGGCAGCCACGGCGCGGCCGGCCGGACTAGCGGCAGGGACGGCGGCCGGAGGGGGCGGCATTGGCCGGAGACGCAGGCGGGGCAGGGCCTCCAGCGGCCGAAGGCGGGAGGGGTCGCTATGGCACGGTAGAGGAGGCGGCGTCAAGCGGAGCAATGCAGAGGGGCGCGAGCGCACTGGTGGCGGGCGGCGTGAGCCGGTGGAGGGCGCTGGGAGTGGGGCGTGGCCAGGCGCTGGCGTGGGTCGTGCGGGCTGTGGTGCAGCCACAGAAGCGGCTGCGTGCGTCAGTTAGGGGAGCAGGGGAGCGCAGCAGCGGGAGGATCGGGGACAACGCAGGTCCGTTCGTTCTACAGGGGAGAAGAGAGGAGTGGAGAACGACAGCTCACATCGGAGCCGTAGGGAGGTGGTAGGGAGTTCAAGGAAGGCTCGGGCTGGTCGGCGATGGAGAGGCGGCGCGGGGCGGTCCGGCGAGGGTAGCTCCAGGCGGCGGAGACCCAGTGACCGGTCTAGCGCATCGAGGCGGCGGGCCACGACGGCTGCGGGACGATGCAGGCAGCGGGGCACCAGAGACGGTGCGGTGTCGGGCGGCGCCGCGCGGAAGGAGACGGAGAGGCGGGTGCTGGCGAGGGGTGGCCGGCGGTGTCGTGCCGATGGGGTCGGGGCCCTCTACCCCGATCCAGATGGGAGGAAGGGAGAGAGCTGTGTGTGGAGCGAGTGGGGAGGAGTGGGGATCGAGTGGGGGGTTCGGGGTGAGGCTAGGGTTTCGGGTGGCAAGGGGACCATATAGGCCAGGGAGGTGCGGGGTAGGCCGGATTGGTTGGTCCAAGGCCAACTGGGCCGAGGCCCACAGGGAGAGGGGCCTCTCTCCTTTCTTTTGTAACTTTATCCACATTTCGTATTTTTTTTAAATAATACCAAATAAGTTTCGTTGACTCCAAAACCTGTCACCTAAATAGTAGACACTGTTTTCAGCTAGCACCCAAGATTTCAAGTGGTTTGGAAAAACATAAACATTTGTTTATTTGAGGAAGGCTATTTTAGTTGTTGTTGGACAACTTTTGATATTACTAGGGATTAACTAGTGAGTCAAATGATGTTGGTTTCTACACGACAATTATTTAGTGAAAACTTGTAACATCTCAAACATTTTTGTTTCCATCTTTGACAAATTTGAATTGTTGACTTGAACCTTGGATTTGAACTAGAATGGTGATTTGGATCAAGTGAGGATTAGCAATAGTAATGTGATGACATGGCACCATTAACAGGGGATTACTGTAGCTTAATTATCTGGGCGTCACAATTCTCCTCCACTACAAGAAATCTCATCCCGAGATTTAAGTGGTGAAGTAAGGGGGAAAGACTTGAGAAGGACGGAGTTCATCGCAAGATAGGTACCTGAGGGCTATCTCACTGAACGTGGCATAGAGGCATCTCTCGGGTTGAAATTTAAGAAAGTCATCGAGAGCAAGATAAGAAGGTGCAATAAGAAGGTTCAACCGGGTAGGCAATCGTTCATTGCCTGAAACAAAGGGTGATAGGGGTTCAGAGCAATGGGAAAGTATTGCGCCTGATACCGGAATAGATCACTAGGAATGTGGCTCGTGATTTACATACGAAGCCAAGTGCGAGGAACAATTTTGGAAAACAGAGATGTACAAGAGAGTCAGGCTTCGATCGTGTGGAACTGTGGGTTATGGGCCCACCATGTGGGTTAACACCAGGAAGGCGCTAATCATTTTTGCACGATCATGATAGCAAGGCAGGTCAGAGGATAGCCTATCAATTATGTTGGCAAGAACGTTGGTACCAAGGGCGAGGGACGAAGAGAACCATTTTCCTGCTCGTTAAGACGAGGCGGACCAATAAGCAAAGTTCTTGTCCATCGGTGGCTACCGGAATGTCATCAACAATAGTAACCTGGTCTTACTGACAAAGGTGTACACGAAGGTGTTTACATAAGCAGGGAATTATCACTGCTCGGATATGTTAGGTTACAAGAAAGGTTAAACAACACAATGGAGGCTGGGATCAGTTATCGGTGTTGTCGAGTACCTAACAACTCAGAACCCATGGAAAATTTGAATCAGCGAGAATAATAGTTGATGAAAAACTCATAAGAAGTTATGTAGTTCCGTGATATTCTCGAGATACCAGAGGGTAACACTCGAAGGTATATCAATGTAGAGGTTGAACAAGTGAAACGATCTGAAGAAGACAAGTACTTTAACTTGTTCGATAAATGGATCAACCAATAACAATATGTTGAAACCACGATTGCAAAGGACCAAACATGGATACAAGATGAACTTATCGCAAGGGGGATATTATTATAACAAGAAGCTTTCGTGTTAAGTTCCACATCAGGTCCATGGGCATGAACACAAGGCTCAAGGTCGACTCCCACTTCATCAATGCATAACCTTCCATTTACTTCTCGTCTTCGACAAAGTTGTATGGTCAAACTTCACGAGTAAATGACTCAAGCTCGGAGCAGAGCATGTTTGAGAAAGCAGGAGATACCATTTACCAAAGGCATTATGTATCCGAGGAAAAGCTCACAAGGTTACTGTATATGAAGGACGTTGTCGGATAGAACCCCACAAAGGATCTAGTGGTTCACAGGGGATCTGATGTGAGAATCAGTACTCAACCATAAGTAGAAAGAATTCAAGGATATCATATTATAGAAGTAACTGACTAATTCAGAGTTCAAATGCAAAGGAATTATGATTCCCAAATCAAGGGATCTGAAGTAAACTCTTTGATCAAGAATGGATAAGTTGAATAGACTTAGGGCACAACCAATGGCAATCTGATTAGCCGAGAAACAGCTCATGTTCAGAAAGATGTTTGAGCTGGAATGATAATTTATAAGGACCAACTAATGATTGTGACTACTCACAAACATATCAAATCAAAAGACTCAAAATGATAATGACAAAGGACGTTAATGGATACTGCTAGGCATATGGAGTTTACCAGAGTGTAGGCATGTAAGACCTTCCAAAGCAATAAGCGACAGAGGTCCTCGAAAGCTCGGATTGTATTACAAAGTACCTTATGAAGCATAAGAATAACTAGGGATGAATGGATAATCGATAAGAGCGAGTAATTATCCGCAGGGGTGTTCATGCGGCAAGGAACTGCAAGGCAGTAGGCACAAGGTATTCTCGGAACAATAAGGAGAAATTCAGGGTATCTTGTAATAACAAGATCAACGAGGAATGAGTGTATGAACGATAATTTAGGTAGTTACACCTAAGGATTTATCAGTAGTAGGGATCACAACGGCGAAGGGTACAAGGGACTCGGTAAAACATCGGAGAGTATCTTCAGAATCTTCTGGTGCACCAAGCAATCATCTGGAGTGTGGGGCTCTCCGGGAGAAAGTATTTACGAGAACCTAGACTTAGAGTTAACAAAACCATTTAACCCGAATAGAAGAGAGATTAGAGTCCTGGAGTAAAGGTCGATGAGTAAAGGATCCTAATGCCACCCAATGGCAACCCGTAAGCCACACAACCATGTTAGTAAAACAATTTTTCAAAGACTACTCTCAACTTTGGCCAAGGAGTTGGAAAGGAGGGGTTCCTACAGGCAGTCAGCTCTGATACCAACTTGTGACGCCCCCGATTCAATTGTACACTAATCATACACGCAAATGTGTACAATCAAGATCAGGGCCTCACGGGAAGATATCACAACACAACTCTAGACACAAATAAAATAATACAAGCTTTATATTACAAGCTAGGGGCCTCGAGGGCTCGAATACAAGCTTGATACACAAGAGTCAGCGCAAGCAACAATATCTGAACTACCAAACAGAACAACACAAGAGACACAAGAGAACAACATAAGAAGGCTAGCACAAAAGCAACACGATCAAAGAGGCAAGGCCTCCTGCCTGGGACCTCCTAACTACTCCTGATCGTCGGTGGTCTCCACGTAGTAGTATCCATCGACGATGGCATTTGGCTCCAAGGATCCACCATCTGGTTGCATCAACCGGAAAGAAGAAAGAAGGGGGGAAAGGGGTAGCAAAGCAACCGTGAGTACTCATCCAAAGTACTCGCAAGCATCAGATCTATACTAAGTATGCATTGGTATCAAATGGAAGGGTTGTATCTATGGACTAAACTGCAGAATGCCAGAATAGAGGGGAAGGCCTAGCCTATCGAAGACTAGCATCTTCAAGCAGCTCCAAGCATCTTGCAGCATGTGGAAGAATAAAGAATAGCAATTTATAATTATCAAACATGTTGTAACATTAATGCCCAGAGATCCCTCCTCGACTCCCTGCAAGAAAGCAATCTCGGAGCCACATATCCATCACATATCTCAAGTATCCATTCCTAGTTATATAAGATCCGGATACAAATCCGAACGTCCATTACCGTGGACACGGTATTCGAATATATATCTTCCCTGTAGGGGTGCACCATGTTACCCAACACGCTCGATCACTCTGGCCGGACACACCTTTCTGGGGTCAATGCCCGGACTCGGAAGATCAACACGTCGCAGCCCTACCTAGGCTCAGCAGAGAGGTCCCCGCCAGTCTACATCCTAAGTGCCCCAGGGTCTTGGGCCCATCGCCCGTTGCACTCTGGGTCGTTGCGCGCAGGGTGGATACCAGCAACGCCTCGGATGGCCAGCACGATCCGACCGTGCCGCCATGCTGAACTGGACATCTGACAAAGCTTCGGCTGATACTGCGATGTCGAGGCCCATATCTATTCTCGCGTGGTGGTTAGTGCGTAAAGGCCAGAGGCCAACTCAGAACAAATACCCAAACCTGTTAGTGCGTTGGGGGCTCACGGAGATGAGCAAAGACTCACGATAATGTGACCCCGTCTCATGGACTTATGGCAAGGGCCCAGACTACCCGGCCGTGCCACATAGAAAACTCACAGGTGCTCAACAGGCCCACCCGACTTTCACATCAACTCGCGGGTACCCCTCAGGGCCGACCCGACTTCAACAATGGTCTCAAGTAAAGTCAAGGTAACTATGTGTCCAAACATCAAGGGGAAAACCCAAGGAATCACCCACGGAGGATTCCACTCAATGTAATAATCAAGGTGAATGTAAGAGGATCCACCCTCGAGGTTCACACTTGAGGTGTTGCATGACAGCCGTATCGGGAATGGTGAAAGAGGAACCACCCTCGTTGACCACAACCGAATAGCTACACTATAGAATTATCATCAAGAGTGCATTATGAGGGATCACCCTCGGCACTCAATAGTAGCTCTGCAGAGTCGAGCAACTAAAGGGGCGTGATGTGATGTGAGGTGTCGGGCTCTAGTCATCGATCACGTTGATCGAGTCATCGAAGATGAAGCAGGGGCAACAAGGACAAAGTGGGGGTCACTGATGGATCACTAACCAACCTATACTAAGCAGTTTAGGATAAGCAGGTAAGTAACAAATTAGCAGGTTACAAAAGTAGGCTATGCATCAGAATAGGAGCAATCAAATACAGTAGCAAAATCTAATGCAAGCATGAGAAAATGGAATGGGCGATATTGGGATGATCAAAGGGGGGGCTTGCCTGGAAGCTCCGCTGAAAGGGAAGAAGTGTCGTCGTCGACGTAGTCGAACACAATGGCATGAACAACGGTCTCGGGGTCTACCAGAGAGAAGAGGGGGAAGAAACAGTAAATACACGCAAACATATGCACAACATGACAACAGGCAAAGTTAGACGTGTTCTAACGCGGTGCTACACATTACTCCCGGATTTTGGTTTCCGGCAGACCCTTGAGGTTCGAACTCTGGGGTGCGCGCAGAGATTTAACCCTCTGCCTGCCTGTTCCTCGCCGAATCGCTAGGATCTAAACTACCAAACAGAACAACACAAGAGACACAAGATTTATACTGGTTCAGGCCACCATTGTGGTGTAATACCCTACTCCAGTGTGTGGTGTGGTGGATTGCCTCTTGGGCTGGTGATGGACAATACAAGGAAGAACAGCCTCGCGAGGGTCTGTTCTTGGCTAGTGCTTCTTGGTTCTGGCCCTTCCCTCTGGGGGTGGCTAGTCCTATTTATAGGCAAAGGCCCTGGGCCTCTTCCCAAATATTGAGCGGGAAGGGCGCCAACAATTGGCCATTTTGAAGGGGAACAGCGGGTACACTTATCCTAACTAAACTTGGTCCTCGCCTGTCAAAGGCTCTGGTGGTGACGCCTACTTGGGCTCCACAATGACTTCCTTCCGGCCGTTGGGCTGGTCTTGGTCTTGTTGCACCGAAATAGATGCCTTTGCTTGGTGCTCTCGCCTGCGCTTGCTCTCTTTGCACCAAAGAGGAAAGGAGGACACTGCACGGGCTGGCGCCCGACCGGCGCCCTTGGTCGTCATGGCTTGCGTCATGGGCACCTCACGAGGTACCCCGCCATGAACTCTCCGCCTCCTCGTGAGCCAGCCTGACGAGGCCGTGCCTGAGGAAGCTCCTTGTCGTCCGCCCCGTGAGGCTTGGCCCCTCGCGAGGGTCTTGAGCTTGTGTTGATGAAGATGGGCCGTGCTAGGCCTCCTTTGAGCCACGCCGCAGGCCGTAGGTAGGCAAGTCTGGGGACCCCAGTTCCCAGAACGCCGACAGTAGCCCTCGGGCCCACGGCGCGCCCGGACTTGGCCGAGCAGAGAGGCAAAAGGGCAAGTGCGAAGCGTCGCGGGCCCTAACAGCCTGCGGCCTTGGGCGCCATGTGGTGGTTGATTGGATGTGGGCGCCTCCGCTTCCCCATGACGCCTTGGTAACCGCACGGATTCGACAAGTCCCTGCATGCAAAGCGGGTCATGATTACCTGCGATCGTGAAGGTCGACGGTTGGCCTTCGCCGGCTATAAGTATGGAACAGCGCGCGGCCTTCCAGCCTATCCCCTCTTGCTTCTCCTTCTTCTTCATGGCTCCACCAAGGAAGTTCTCGGCCGCAGAGAAAGGAAAGGCTCGCCAGGTCGAGTCTACCTCTCCCCCGCCCAAGCGCGGTCGAGGTCGCCCTCGCAAACATCCTGTGGCCTCCACGGCGGCCCCCCGCGGTCGCGGAGGTGGCTCTCTGTGCAGCAATGAGCGGCTGACCATGGTTGGCGGGCGTGTTCCGGCCGTGCGACCCCTGAGGCCGCGCCTCCATACTGCGGAGGTGCTGCCGGAGTTCATTGTATGGGCGGTGGAGCCGACCGGCGTCCGGCTTCAGCTTCCTCGCTTCCTCCTAGGTGAGCTCCCAGCTGGCGCCTTGGGTGGCCTCTGGCTCCAGGAAGATGGCTGCTGCAGCCGGGCCTCATGGGCTTCGCTGGAGGTCTCCGCTGCCGGGAGCCTGGCCCTGACCCACGGCTGGCAGACGTTTGCTCGCGCGCATGGTCTCCGCCGCCGGTGCTCTCTACACTTCAAGTTCGACGGCGACGCCACCCTCTACGTGAGGGTGTTTGGGGAAGATGGTCACCGTGCAGGGTGCTGCCCTGAAGATGACGACCACGGCCAGGGACTCAGCCCCGGCGAGGACGAAGAGGACAGCGTGCGAGCGGTTGGCGGCGCCCGTGACTCCTCAAGCATCACCAGCTCTTCTTCGGGTAGCGACCCTTCTAGCAGCGGCCGTAGTCAGCCCCCGCACCGTCGCGCCTGCTTGGAGGGCGGCAGCGGGTCTGCCCGCCGTCGCGCCCCGGTGAAATGCGAGAGGGAGTCCGCCTGAGCTCCGGAGGCGGCTCGAGTCTTACATGAGGGCCGGCGCGGGACGAGCTTCACCTGCTTTTGTTCTTTCCTTTTTTTCTCCCGCGCAAAAAGACAGCAATGTGTGGCCCCGAGCGGGCGTGTTTGGGTTAACGTCGTCAATCATCGCACTGTTTCTGTTATTTCGGTATTGTTCCTTTCTGTTGCATGCCCATTTGCAAGTAATCTCGAGTCTCAGCCGTGGGGGCGACCGACCCAGGCCCTGTATTCGTGTCGTGGTGCCCGTGAGGCGTGGTCTGGACGGGTGCTCTAGTAGTGGACCTGGGCCGTGAAAACCTGAGCGATAGGGGCAGGAACACTCGCGAGGGCCCCCGAGGCTTCCACCTCGCGAGCCCCCGTGGAAGAGAAATCGAGGCAGGAGAGCAAAAAAGTCGAACAACCATAGGTCAAAAGGCGGTGATAGTTTCGATAAAACTCCAAATGAGAATGAACTAGCCAACTGCAGAAAGCAAATGAAATAGCCGCGTCCTGCACCTAGTCTAGTCTTCGACGTCTTCTCACCAGCGCGGAGCTAAGTGCTACCACTGGGTGTGGGAGGGAGCCCCAGGGCCTGAGGCCGGCACCCCTAAGACTCCGGGGCGTGTACAGCCCCAACTCATTATTACGTGAGAGTGTCATGGGCGGCGAGCTTCACAGGCGTTGGCCTTCTTCACAGGCTCTGGGCCTTTCTTCGGGGAAGCAAGCTTCACGGGAATTGGCCCTCTTCACAGGCTCCGGGCCTTTCTTCGGGGAAGCAAGCTTCACGGGCATTGGCCCTCTTCACAGGCTCCGGGCCTTTTCCAAAATGCGATAGCTTCACAGGCATTTGCCTTCTTCACAGGCTCTGGGCCTTTTCCAAAAAGATGGGCTTCACAGGCATTTACCTTCTTCACAGGCTCTGGGCCTTTTCCAAAAAGATGAGCTTCACAGGCATTTGCCTTCTTCACAGGCTCTGGGCCTTTTCCAAAAAGATGAGCTTCACAGGCATTTGCCTTCTTCACAGGCTCTGGGCCTTTTCCAAAAAGATGAGCTTCACAGGCATTTGCCTTCTTCACAGGCTATGGGCCTTTTTAGGGGTAAAACCTCCAGAGGTGCTGGATGTTCCACGCGTTCTGTACAGGTACTCCCTCCTGAGTCTCCAAGTGCACGGAGCCGGGCCTGGAAACATGAACAACCTTGAACGGGCCCTCCCACATAGGAGAGAGCTTATGCAGTCCCTCCCTGGAGAGGACCCGCCGGAGCACGAGGTCCCCTACCTCGAGAGTTCTGGGGCAGATGTTGCGGCAGTGGTATCGCCGGAGTGCCAGCTGGTATCTTGCCGCTCGCAGTGCAGCTTCTCGACGACACTCCTTCCCTAGCACGAGGTCCGCCCCCCGCATGGCGTCCTGCAGCATCTCATCGAACGCCATGACCCGCGCGAATCGACGCCTGACCTCGTGAGGGAGGACCGCTTCGGCTCCGTAGACCAAGAAGAAGGGGGTCTCCCCATTCGGCTTGGTCGCGGTTGTGCGGATCGACCACAGCACGGACTGAAGCTCGTCATACCAACCTCTGCCGCAGGCCTCCAGTTTCTTCTTGAACGTCCTGGTCTTGAGGCCCCTCAGGACTTCTGCGTTGGCCCGCTCGGCCTGGCCGTTGCTTCGGGGGTGCGCCACCGAAGCGTAGCATATCTGCGTTCCAAGGTTAGCACAGTACGTTTTGAAAAGGTTACTGGTGAACTGCGAACTGTTGTCAGTGATGATGCGGTTCGGCACCCCGAACCGACTCATGATGCCCTTGATGAACTTGACCGCAGAACTAGCAGGGATGGTGCGGATGGCCTCGACTTCGGCCCACTTGGTGAACTTGTCCATGGCGACGTAGAGGTAGCGATAGCCCCCTGGCGCCTGAGGAAAAGGGCCCAGGATATCCAGCCCCCAGACTACAAATGGCCACGTGAGGGGTATGGTTTGCAGACCTCCTGCTGGCTGATGGATCTGCTTGGCATGGAATTGGCAGGCTTCGCAAGCCTTCACAAGCTCGACAGCATCATTGAGCGCAGTTGGCCAATAGAAACCGCTGCGGAACGCCTTGCCGACGAGGGTCCGTGACGACGAATGATGCCCACAGTCTCCACCGTGTATATCTGCCAGTAGTTCTTTCCCTTGCTTCCTGGTGATGCAGCGTAGGGACACATCATTCGGTCGTTTCCGGTAGAGCTCTCCATCCCTGATGCAATAAGCTGTGGCTTGCCGCGTCACACGCTCTGCTTCCTCCTCCTTCTCCGGCAGGGTCCCTTGCATTAAGTAGCTCCGGAGCTCTATGATCCAGCACCCCTCCTGAGGCTCCACCGTCAGGAGCAGGCGTGCTCCTGAGGCCGGGCCACAGGCTGGGGCTCCCGAGGCAGGTGGCTGAGGAAGCTCCAGCCGAGGCTGTGCTGTGCTCGACAATGATGGCAGGGCCGAGGGCTTGAAGAGCCATTCCTCGAAGACACCCGGCTCTTGGGGCAACCGCCTGGAGGCTCGTTTGGCGATGTCGTCGGCCTCTTGATTAGTGCCGCGGGGCACATGCTGTAGCTCCAACCCCCAGAACTACTTCTCCATCCTGCGGACCTCCGCAAGGTAAGCCTCCATGTGCTCATCTCTTGGCTCGTATACCTTGTTGGAGAAATTGACAAGGAGCTGCAAATCGCCCTTGATAGTAAGACGCTTCACTCCCAGGGCAGCGGCGGCCTTCAGGCCCGCTATCAGTCCCTCGTACTCTGCTATATTGTTGGAGACCTTTTCGCCCTGCTGGAAGCAGAGCTGCACGACATAGTACAGCTTGTCCCGAGTGGGAGATATGTGCACCGCCCCAGCTCCAGCGCCATGCCTGGAGAACGCCCCGTCGAAGTACATGACCCAGCCTTTGGGCGCCTCGCTTCCTGGGGAGAGTGATCGGTCCTCGTCTGCCTTGAGGTCCGGTGCCTCTGTCCATTCAACCACGAAATCTGCTAGCACAGCACCCTTGATGACCCTGGTCATACTGAATTGGAGCTGAAACGCTTGCAGTTCAATGTTCCACTCAACGACTCTTCGGCCGAGTTAGGGCTCCTAAGCACCCTTTCCAAGGGGTATGTCGAGACAACCTTGATCGGGTGCCCCTGGAAGTAGTGCCGCAGCTTACGCGAGACCACCAGCAGCGCGAGGAGGAGCTTCTGCGGCATGGGGTACTGTGCCCTCGCATCCCGCAACACCGTGCTGACGAAGTACACCGGGTGCTCGACGAGGCTTGGAGCGTCGGCGATGTTGGTGCCCTCCGGAGGCTGTGGCGCCTGCTGAGGCGACGGGGCCTCCGGAGGTTGGTTGCCTGGGGGAAGAGCTTCCTCCGCTTTCGGCGTGCTTCCCTGCGGCGGCTGATCCTCCTCAGCCGTGGTCGCGACCTCTGCGAGTCCTTTTTGGTCCTGCTTTGCCTTGACATGTGCAGCAGCCGTGGCTTTGGTCTGATGCTCCTTCCTAACTGCCACCAGAGCCGCGCTGGCGGAGTAAGGAGTGGCGGCAAGATAGAGTACTAAGGGCTCTTGAGGGCGTGGGGCCACCATCACCGGAGGGCTGGTCAAGTATCTCTTGAGATCTTGGAACGCTTTGTCGGCTTCTTCAGTCCATTCAAAGGGCCCTTTCTTATTCATCAGCTGAAAGAAAGGCAGCGCTCGCTCTCCTAACCTGGAGATGAAGCGCCCCAGCGCAGTCACGCGCCCCGTGAGCTTCTGCATTTCTCTGAGGGTCTTTGGTGGGCTCATGTCCTCGACTGCCTTGACCTTTTCTGGGTTGGCCTCGATGCCTTGGTGGGACACGAGGAAGCCCAAGAGCTTGCCCGAGGGGACTCCAAACACACACTTCTCCGGGTTGAGCCGCAGGCTCACTGCATTGAGGCTCGCGAAGGTCTCCTCCAGGACTTGTATCAGGGTCTTGGCCTCGCGAGACTTCAATACGATGTCGTCGACATAAGCCTCCACATTCTTCCCGAGCTACTGGCCCAAGGTGATGTGCATGAGCCACTGAAAGGTTGCCCCCGCGTTGTGCAGTCCGAACTGCATGCATGTATAGCAGTACACCCCACATGGGGTTAGGAAGGCCGTCTTCTCCACGTCTTCCACCGCCATCTTGATCTGGTGATACACGGAGAAGGCATCCAAGAAGCATAATAGGTCACACTTAGCGGTGGAATCGACGATCTGATCGATGCGAGGGAGCGGGAACGGATCTTGCGGGCATGCTTTTTTGAGGTTGGTGAAGTCGACACACATGCGTTCCTTCCCTCCCTTGTTTGGCACAACCACGGGGTTGGCCAACCAATCTGGGTATCGGACCTCGCGAATAACCCCCGCGGCTTCTAGCTTGCGGGTCTCCTAGACGATGAAGGCCTGCTTTTCAGTGGACTGCCTCCTCGCCTTCTGCTTCACGGGGCACACGTTGGGACACACATTGAGGTGGTGCTCGATTACGCCCCGTGGGATCCCTGCCAACTGATCGGGCTCCCAGGCGAACACCTTCTTGTTCGCACGCAGGAACTTGACCAGGGCTTCCTCTTGCTCGGGCTCGAGGTTGGCGCCTCTGGTGAAAGTGGCGTTAGTGGACCCGTCCTCGTCGACAGGTACCTGCTTGGTCTCTGCCTTATCTTGGGTGAACAACTGCTTCTTCTTGGTCGGCGCAGCCCCCTTGGGCTTGGGGGTTGTTGCGTCGACGGGCCGCGCCGCCGCCGCCGTCTTGAGGGCGAGCTTGAGTACTCGCAGAGCACCTTCAGTGTCCCCGGGCACGGTGAGGACGCCGTTGCTCCCGGGCATCTTCATGAGGTTGTACGCCGGGTGAGTCGCGGCCATGAATTTGGCCAATGCTGGATAGCTGAGGATGGCATTGTAGGGGAGGCCGAGGGGAGCGATGTCGAAATCGACCAGCTCCGTGCGGAAATTGTCGTAGGTGCCAAAAGTTACCGGGAGTCGGATCTGCCCCAAGGAGCTGGACGACCCGCCTCCAACGCCCGAGAAAGGCCCGCTGGGTTGCAGCCGCTCCCGGGGTATGCAGAGGAGGTTGAAGGCCTCAACTGAGAGCATGCTGAGGCCCGCACCACCGTCGACGAGGGTCCTGGTGACGGCCACCTGGCAGATGGTAGGCGTGCAGAGCATGGGAAGCGCACCCGAGCAGGCCGAGTTGGTGGGGTGGTCCTCGGAGCTGAAGGTCAGCTTAGCCGATGGCTCAGACCGGCCCCGGGGATCCCCCTGCCGCATGGAGGCGGTGTCGACCCGGCAGACGAACGGCTTGACGTGGTGACTGGAGGGCGGCACCTGTGAGCCGCCCAGGAGGGCTGCGACGACCGAGGGAGCCGGCGCAACGGGGTGGGTGAGGAAGAGGCCGCGTGGCTCTTCCCAAGAGGCCACGGGGAAATGCCTGGACGATGCTTGCTACCCGTTCCCCGCCGGGCCGATGGCGGTGTTGATGGCAGGTGAAGGGGAACGACGAGGGCGCTGCCCGACGGGGTCCGTCTGGGCGACGCGGGAAGCGAGGGCGGCTCGGCGCTCGGCGCGAGCCCGACGAGCATCAGACATGGATGCGACGGTCGGAGAAGAACGAGACGACGGAAGGCAAATTCCGGCGCACCCCTACCTGGCGCGCCAAATGTCGGATTTTGGTTTCCGGCAGACCCTTGAGGTTCGAACTCTGGGGTGCGCGCGGAGATTTAACCCTCTGCCTGCCTGTTCCTCGCCGAATCGCTAGGATCTAAACTACCAAACAGAACAACACAAGAGACACAAGATTTATACTGGTTCAGGCCACCATTGTGGTGTAATACCCTACTCCAGTGTGTGGTGTGGTGGATTGCCTCTTAGGCTGGTGATGAACAATACAAGGAAGAACAGCCTCGCGAGGGTCTGTTCTTAGCTGGCGCTGCTTGGTTCTGGCCCTTGGATTCTCGATGCTAGCTCAGGTCCCCCTCCCTCTGGGGGTGGCTAGTCCTATTTATAGGCAAAGGCCCTGGGCCTCTTCCCAAATATTGAGCGGGAAGGGCGCCAACAATTGGCCATTTTGAAGGGGAACAACGGGTACACTTATCGTGACTAAAGTTGGTCCTCGCCTATCAAAGGCTCTAGTGGTGACGCCTGCTTGGGCTCCACAATGACTTCCTTCCGGCCGTTGGGCTGGTCTTGGTCTTGTTGCACCGAAATAGATGCCTTTGCTTGGTGCTCTCGCCTGCGCTTGCTCCCTTTGCACCAAAGAGGAAAGGAGGACACTGCGCGGGCTGGCGCCTGACCGGCGCCCTTGGTCGTCATGGCTTGCGTCATGGGCACCTCACGAGGTACCCCCCCTTGAACTCTCCGCCTCCTCGTGAGCCAGCCTGACGAGGCCGTGCCCAAGGAAGCTCCTTGTCGTCCGCCCCGCGAGGCTTGGCCCCTCGCGAGGGTCTTGAGGTTGTGTTGATGAAGATGGGCCGTGCTGGGCCTCCTTTGAGCCACGCCGCAGGCCGCAGGCAGGCAAGTCTGGGGACCCCCGTTCCCAGAACACCGACAATTACTGGCAAAGGGGGATAACATCCGAGAAAGTTTCCCTAGGTTTGGCATTTTCGGACAGCTAGAACGAAGGGGGAAGGTTGCACGTTTGCTATGCTAGGGACGTGTGGCGGATGAACGGAACGCGTATTCGGATTCGCCTCGTCGTTCTAAGCAACTTTCATGAAGAAAACATTTTCATCCGAGCTACGGTTTATTTTCTATTATTTCAAAGTTTTATTTATATATAGGTATTAATTTTAATCCAAAAATAAATGCAAAATTGCTAAGTGCACACAACACTGTGTACACATAATTGTACACAGGTTGACATGTGGGTCCAGGAGGGGCTGAGTCAGCAGCCCAGTCAGCAGTCAACAGTTGACTGTTGACTAGTCAAACTGGCTGGTGGGGCCCGTGTGTAAGTGACACATATTTTAACAGGTTTTTTTAATTAAATTAAGTTATTGCCCCGGATTAAGTTAGTGGCCTTGGGCCCATGGGTTAGTGAGCGGTTAGGGGTCTGGTTAGTGTCAGGGAGGGGTTATCCCCACTAACCGAACATGAAGGGTCGGCCCATGTAGAGGCCAGTGGCCTCGCCGGCTGGGCTCGCGTGGGCACAAGGCGTCGGCAGCCATGGCGCGGCCGGCCAGACTAGTGGCAGGGCCGGAAGCGCAGGCGGGGCAGGGCCTGCAGCGGCCGGAGGCGGGAGGGGCCTCTGTGGCGCGGCAGAGGAGGCAGTGCCGAGTGGAGCGATGCAGAGGGGCGCGGGTGCGCTGGCGACGGGCGGCGCGAGCCGTCGGAGGGCGCTGGGAGCGGGGCACGGCCAGGCATCAGCGTGGGGCGCACGGGCTACGGTGCAGCCACAGCAGCGGCTGCGCGCGTCAGTGAGGGGAGCAGGGGAGCACAGTAGCGGGCTGATCGGGGACGGTGCAGGTCCGTTTGTTCCACAGGGAAGAGGAGAGGAGTGGAGAACGATAGCTCACATCGGAGCCATAGGGAGGTGGCAGCGAGTTCGAGGAAGGCTCAGGGTGGCCGCCGATGGAGAGGCGGGGCGGGGCGGTCTGGCGAGGGCAGCCCCAGGCAGCGGAGATCCGGTGACCGGTCCGGCGCGTCGAGGCGGTAGGCCGCGGCGGCGGCGGGATGGAGCATGAGGCGGGGCACCGGAGATGGTGCGGTGTCGGGCGGCGCCGCATGGAAGGAGACGGAGAGGCGGGTGCCGGCGAGGGGTGCCGGAGGCGCCGGCCGGCGGCGTCGTGGCGAAGGGGTCGGGGCTCTCTGCCCCGATCCAGACGGGGGGAAGGGAGAGAGGTGTGCGTGGAGCGAGTGGGGAGGAGTGGGGATCGAGTGGGGGGGTTCGGGGTGAGGCTAGGGTTTCGGGTGGCAAGGGGGGCATATAGGCCAGGGAGGTGCGGGGTGGGCCGGCCTGGTTGGTCCAAGGCCAGCTGGGCCGAGGCCCACGTGGAGAGGGGGCCTCTCTCTCTTTTTTAACTTTCTCCATATTTTGTATTTTTTTAAAAAATAATACCAAATAAGTTTCGTTGACTCCAAAACTTGTCACCTAAATAGTAGACAATGTTTTGAGCTAGCACCCAAGATTTCAAGTGGTTTGGAAAAACATAAACATTTGTTTATTTGAGAAAGGCTATTTTAGTTGTTGTTGGACAACTTTCGATATTACTAGGGATTAACTAGTGAGTCAAATAATGTTGGTTTCTACACGACAATTATTTAGTGAAAAATTGTAACATCTCAAACATTTTTGTTTTCATGTTTGACAAATTTGAATTTTTGACTTTAACCTTGGATTTGAATTAGAATGGTGACTTGGATCAAGTGAGGAATAGCAACAGTAATGTGATGACATGACACCATTAACAGGGGATTGTTGTAGCTTAATTATCCGGGCGTCACAGTTGTACATGGAGAGGATGACAGTAGGGACCCACCAGGATCATGGCAGTACGCAAGCAAGTGTGTCGTTATTACATGCCAAAAAAATGCTTCCTCCTAATGGTCTAACATCTGGGTCCCACATCATTGTCAACGTGGTCAATAAACGAGAGAACTACATAATGAGTGGTTGACACCATAGACCCAACAAGTCGCGCAGTTGTTATTTAGTTTTAGAGACGGAGCAGGGTATCAACGGGGCCATGGCCTGTCTAGTCCAGGCTTTTATTTTATGTTTACCACATGATGTGCCCAGTTGTTTTTCTTTCTTTCTGAAAATGGCTAGCCCAGTTCTATTTTTTTAAAGAGTACCCAACAGAGACCTATTTGCTTTTCTCAGCCCTGTTGGGCTGCAAATCTTTCAAGACGCGAAGAATGTATTCGCTTGCCCAGAAAATGGGCTATAAGTAGTAAAAAATGGGTTGTAAATTTTAAAAACACAGCAAACCGACAATTACTTTCAAATTTCGTTTTTTTAGTTCGACATTTCAAATTTCATTTTTTCAGGGAAAATTATGTTGGATTTTAAATTGATATAAATTTATATTTAAAACTAGCACAAATGCCCGTGCGTTGCAACGGGAGAAGAAAAAAACATACTTCCTTAACCCAATAGCTCAAGACCCTTCCCCCTCCTCCTCCTCCCACGACTGACTGCCAGACATGGTGACATCAGTAAACTCTTTGAAATCTTTCACACTGCCACATGAGAAATAACATGAAAAGATGTGTTGTGCAAAAACATAACCGTGAAAGGAATTCGTAAGTTTATTGTAGGTGTGTGCAATTTAAATCACAGAAATATCTACATGGTCGCAAGTATCTCTTCACGTGTTTGTTGACGTTGCTTAGAGATGCCTCAAAAATATCACAGTATAATAAAAATAGTAAAGTCTTAGTACAACATTCTAGCTTCACTATGGAGGCAACAAAGATTTTCATGAACCCGTGTTGGCTAGGTTTCGGGACCGGGTAGCATAGCACTATTTGTGTCCAATGATATTAGAAGCATTTTTTTGCGGGGCAATGATATTAGGAGCATTGTACAAAGATCATTCATCAGTGGCTAATATAACAAAGTAAAGTGCCGAGTTTGTGTCGCACACAGCAGGGAGTCCGACTACTTGTGCTTTGGTGACCAAAATTATTTTTATTATAAGCATTTGAAGAGTTTGTGACAGGCGCAAGTGCGTCGAGCCAAAAAATAAGAGCAAAGATTAGTTTTTTCTCAGAAAAATATTGTACATGACCAATATAGAATGAGTCCTGCTTATTGTGATTTAGACATAGTTTTTTTTGTGCACGTTAACAATTCCAACATAATTTGCTTTTGAGTTAAAATAGCAAAAGGGCGCGTGCGCTGCAACAGGGTTTTTCTAATATTCCTAACTCAATAATCTTATTTAAAAAATATCTTAATTTTGTCGAAATGATAAGTGTCACACGTGTGGCTCGAAGAAACACCGCCCTGACATTTTTACAACTAAAATTGTAATATGAAAAAACGAACTAAAAAGTTGAATCTTGCCTCCAATCAATACGCATTGAATAAACATTGACCAAAATATTTGATTTTGATTAAAAACAAAAGGTTGTATTGTTTACCTTACAGTCGGCAGCAATGTGAGCACGTGCCTTGTGCATCGTCGTCGGTAGTGTCCTTCAATGAGACATCCACAACGCCCGCCTCCGTTTGTCAGACGGTAGCAATGGCGGCAATGTCCATCTTCTGCTCAAACAAGAGGCTGTCCCAAATGGGTTTGGAGCTGCAGGAGGCCATGGCGGGCATGGTCCGGAGAGGAGAAAGGGGGCGGGGGAGGATGGAAGCAGCTATTGCTAGGGTTGGAATTTATAGCCGGTGGATGGCAGGCCGGGGGTGTTAATGGTGGGTGGCAGACGAACGGGCGGGTGGCACCGGAGTAGGTTCCCCGTCTCCCGTGCATGTTTAATGTGGGCGGGCGGAACAACGGTCTATCATTTGAATGTAGATGTGTCATTGCGTGAAACGGGAAACCGCGGACGGCGCGTCGCTTCAATGCTGAAGCGCCAGCGAAAGGTCGCGTCGCTTTGAGCCAGCAAGAATGTGACACCGATGCTCTGAGGCTGCATTGAACGCTTCAGGCGAGAAATGACGCGAACGAGGAATTGGATTTTGGATGGGCCAGGGTAGTGAGAATCGAACCTGGCAGCGATCCAAATGCCCGTAAAGCCCTTCGCATTTGTTTTTGTTTTGTGCTAAATAGTAGGTCTGGACCGGTCGGCGGACAACCCGGATGGCAAAATATGTCCAAATGCATAAAAACATGGTCTGTCTAGGACACATCTAGATGTGACATAGTTATGTCACATCTAACCTAATGTCCACTATGTTTGTGGTCTATTTTTTTCTCAGTTTTTTGTTTTTGTTGTTGCGTTATTTGTTAACAAAGTGTAAAAAACGTGTTAAAAACAAAACAACGCTAGGCTCGAGCGACCGGCACATAACCCATCCCTATCCACTTTCTGCTCGCTCGCTCCATATCTCTTTTCTCATCTCCATCCGCCATTGCCTCACTGGATCTACGCAGGTGAGGTTGCCTCTCTCCCGGCTTTCTCCCTTCTCTCTCTAATCTCGCTCTCTGTCTCGCACGTTTTCTCCAGGGAGCCTGCCATGGCTCTCCGTCTTTGCCCGCCGCGCCGAGACCGCCTCCTGCTGCCGGGAGCCTGCTCTGGAGCCGCCGCCACTGAAGGCCGGCCGATGGCGATGGAACAGTAGGAGCAGCAGCTCCGCCACATGCAGCAGCTGGCACGGCCTCGAGCTCCTCCGCCAGAGCAAGGCCGGCCAATGCGTGCGGGTCCCTTCATTGGCTCCAGCAAGCTCGTCGGCGGCGGGGACCATAAGATCCCTATGCCAGCAGCCTCAGATCTGCCCCGATTCGTACGTCCACGGCATCCGCGACCCACGGCCCACCTGCCAGATCTGGCGAACGTTGATAGGAGTTGAGATGGTGCGTCGCGTTAGTCGGCCAAGTACGGCTGCATATGGGACTCCTGGCGGTAGGCCTGTGGCCGAGGCACGGGAGGTGATCTGTGGCGCAGCTGAGGCCTGCTGTGTGTCGGTATCTTCGGCAGCTACCTGGCGAGATGCCTTGTGGTGGTGAGCCCTCTCGGCTCCCCATGCCACCAGGATACACCCCTCTCCCGTGCTCTACCACCACCAGCGGCCACCGAGCACATGGATGAACTTGTTCATCCCTGTATCTTCAGATGGGCTCTCTTCTCTTTGATTTGTTCTTGTCCCTCATTTCCTTCTTGATTTGTTTCCTTCTTGATTTTGGAGACCGCTTGTTGATTTTCTAGGGCGTACATATATGAACTGGTAAGATCAGATGTGAAGTAGCAAGGTGGGATTATTTGATGGAAGAAAGATTCTCAACACAGCTACGGAGAACATGTTATGGAAGAAATCGAGCTAGGTCTTTTTTTTTGAGAAAAAGAGATGCAGGCCGGCAATGTACAAAACTTGAGCGCAAAGAACAAATAAACGATGGGCTAGAAGGCATGCAGCGGCAAAGAACATATGGGCTGCTTCGTTTGTAGGCTCAAAAATTAGGACGTAAATTCACGGGAAACTGAAAATTACCTAAGCAAAAAATTAGTACCACCTCGAATATGGGTTTTTCTGAAACTGAAAGCGTAAACTTACGGGAAGAAGCATATTGTGACGGTGAACCCGGAGACCCAATCCGTGCTTTATTATTAGGGAGAGATTAGTTTGAATGTGACTCAAAATTTCGTGATTTAAAAGTTTAGACCGCACTGAAATATGCAAATGTCGTTGATTTTTTTAACCATGGCCAGAATATGGTTGTAATGCTAACAAAAAGAATATGAGCTTTAAAAAAATCCTTAAGAATTAACAAATGAGCTGTAATTTATTAGAAATAATGGCAGATGGGTTGTATGCTATTTTCCACAGATTTGAGGCTGACTTGTGGGCCTACTAGGTTGACGCGTACACTTTCCTAAAAAATAGGTTGACGCGTACGCAAAGCCGTCTCAACTTAGTCAACACATGGGAGCAGTGACTGTTGGATGTCCATCCAATGGTCGTCGTACTTCTTCAATCTTTGATCTTCCTGCTCCAGCCGCCCAAACCAGTGCCTGCGGGACTGCCTGCTCCCAGCTCCCGTGGTTGGCTGTGCTGTCGTGCAGGCCCCAACCTACTCCCATCGCCGGCCTAACCATCCCTCTACTTACCCACACCTCCTATTATTCTCTAGCGATGGCAGCCTTACACTGCAGTCGAACCAGCAAACCTTGATACTCCCCTCCACATGGGAAACAACTATCGAGTCTTCCCTGGCTCCGGGTTGTTCCCTTCCTAGACCTCGTCGACGTCCACTGCCTTGGTGCTCTTGGTGCGGCGTGATCAACATGGTCAAGTAACAACATCCATCGAAAGAGGACTATATATGGATAGGCTGACAGCTGGATCCACGACCGCATGCAAGGAAGTGCATCCTTATTACGCGCAAAATAATGATTCCTCCACCTAACATTGAGGACCCACCAGAAGAGCCTTTGTATGTTGCAAAATGTTTCTCCCACTAACAGTTGGGACCCACTAGCTATATCTTTGCATGCAAGGAAGTGTCTCCTTGTTACACATAAAAGAAATGCTTCCTTTTCCTAAAAGCTAGGTCCCAGTAGCTACATCTTCGTACGGAAGGAAGTGCCTCCTTATTACGTGCACAAAAAAATAGGCCTCCTAATAGCTAGGACCCACCATGTCGAAGCGTATGTAGCATTATCTGTCTGGTCGCGAACATGTACGTACGTCGATCGGTCTCGCTGCAGGTATTAATCGTGGCCGACTAAGGAGTGGCACGTGTTGTAGTAGAGCCGCCGACGTAGCATGTCGCGCAGTCCCGTCTATATCGTGTACACGTACCTACAACCACGCTGCAAGAAAGTAAATATGGCTATGTACGTACATACGGGCGGGGTCTCTAATGTGTACAACGATGGCATCCTATTCATCAGCAGCCAACCAGCTGGGTCGGAACGGAGGAAACAGCGTCGTGTTCATCGGGAAACAACCGACTGGGTTGGAATATGTCTTGTTCATCGAGAGCCAACACGCTTGGACGGAACAGCGGAAACGAGGTCTAGCATGCCACAGAACAGAGGAAACGACCTTCTGTTCGATCACGTACGGTTGAAACAGGATCATGTTCATCGGGAAGGGTCTGGCGTACCGCAAAATGGAGGAAACAGACTTCTGTTCAAGTGCCTACGGTCGAAACAGGGTCCTGTTGATCGGGAGGGGTCTGGCGTACCACAAAACAGAGAAAACGGACTTCTGTTTGAGCGCATATGGTCGAAACTGGGTCCTATTCATCAGGAGGGCCGGGTGTGGCGTAGCACAAAACGGGACTCCACGGGCTACTGTTCATCCACCTTCTACTACCTCGCTCCAGCCTCCACGGGTTACTGTTCATCCACCGTCGACTTCCTCTAGCCACCACCTACTATTGTTCATCCACCATCAACTTCCTCCAGCCTCCACCTGCTACTGTCCATCCACCGTGACTTCCTCCAGCCTCCACCAGCTACTATTCATCTACATGCTATTGTTCATCCAGCCTCCACGGGGTCCTGTTCATCCACCCCCAACTGGTTGGGGTGTGGCGGCCTCCTCGGGATCCTGTTCATCCAGCAGCAACCACGGGGTCCTGTTCATCCAAACCCCACTGGGAATTGTTCATCCACAACCAACCGGCTAGGTCGAGTCACCACGTCTTAACTCGCTCCACATATCGTGCGCGCGGCAGCAAGGGGCGTTGTCCATCGGGAGGCAAACTAACACACTAGCTGACTACATCTCGCACGGGGGCTCGATCAGATTCATTGAACAGTGAGAAGGATCGATCGATAGGGTTCAGTTTGCAGCGAAGGAATCGGTCGGCTTTAGTTAGCAGCGAAGGAATCGCTCGGGTTCAATTAGCAGTGAAAGGATCAATCGATCGACTTCAGTACGTAGAGGGATCGACCGCTCATGTTCAGTACGTAGCTAATGCAATCGCTCAGGTTCAATAAGCGAATGCCTCGCTCGGGTTCAATTAGCGAGCGCCTCGCACACGCGCGCGTACAAGTGAAACATGCAAACCACACTACATCGCTCGGCCCCGACCACCCACCGTAACCGGGAGCTCCCAGAAATTTTCCTTGCCCTCACTTCTATCATGTTTTCCCAAAGAATGTCGTGCAGGCACGTCTCCGGCCCGCCCAGGATGAAAAACCCATTTTTTGTCATGATTTTTTGTCATAGAAGTAAGAGCCTACCACATCTATGATGAACATGTTTGTGTCACAATTATCATCATAGAAGTGTCATAACCATGATAGAAAAAGTTTTGTTCGGGACATAATGTCACGGATGTGTCTTTTTTTGTAGTGTAGCTGTGCGAAACGGTATCACTAAAGTGCACATGCAACATTGACCGGCAATACTCAAATGGCTAGTCTCGATAGGAAGTGACGCGGAATTTGGCTTAGGGTTCACAATGCAATGGCAAGGGAGATGTACAAGTGATGTTGTCCAGGTTACCGTCCTTGCTTATGGTCGGTGGTGTCAAAATGATGAAGTGGTCATTGTCGATGTCGAGTCCATCGTGAATTTGAGCGGCGGCGGTGTCGATGTCGAACCATTCCTAAGTAGTTGAAACACATTAGGAAACGGAAAACCGCAACTCAAAGTCTCAGTGGAAAATTTCAAATGGTGGTAGCGGAAAGCGGTGGTATGGCTATGGTATGTCAATGGGCTTGCTTAAGTGTTATGGTGGGTCTTGGAGTTAGCGATGCGAAAGTGTAGGCAGCGGCTGAAATTTCTATCAAAATGCAGTTTGGACACGCGAAGCCGAATGATCCGAGTTGGGGTCCGCATGATCCGGTTATATCCGGATGATCCGGGTGTGCATCCGGATGATCCGGGCAGGTCATCGGCGTGGCTATGCGGTCGGGAAGAACACAAAAATTGGGGAGAAAAGAAAAAATAGGGTGATTTTGGGTGGATTTCATGGTGGGGAAGGTGGGGAATGAAAGATCCACTTGCAACACAACGAATCCACAGATCAAAATCAACAAAACATCATCAAACCAACAAATCACAAAAAATGGCATGGTCGTTTTTGTGGTGATTTTTGAAATTGGGCAAAAATACACAAAATTAGGCTAGCAAATGGGGGGTAGGGACTCAAAGATGTGAATCAACCTTGCTCTGATACCAAGATGGTGTAGGGTGGAACCCTAGAGGAGATCTTTTCACACTTGGAGAGGGGAAAGAGAGCCAACAAGAGAAGAACACGAGATGAACACTCAAATAGACAAGATCCAATCACACATATGCTAAATACACATACACATAAAGAAGATACAAGGATCCAAATCCAACACGAGTAGGTGACAAAGGGTAGCTAATACATCCCAATCCTTGAAGGAGAGAGGTCTTGATATCCTTGGAGGATCTTCCGTAGATGGGGTCTTGAATCCACTATGGGATCATCTCACATGGAGGCCTTGATCTCCATGGGAGAGGTAAGTGGATGAGCAATGCCCTCTCTATCTTGAGTTAATCCTTTGCTAACCCTAAAACATGGGCGGAGGAGGAGTATATATAGTCTAGGGTAGAGAGAGGTACATGGGCCTCAACCCAAGTCATGCACGCAGGCACTATCCGGATGATCTAGGAGGTGGTCCGGTCGGGGGTCCAGATGATCCGGCGGCCGTTCAGGTCGTCCGGATCTGTCATCACACCCATAGTTGGTCTCGATATCTAGGTCGTCGTCCAGATGATCCGGCTTCATTCGGATGATTCAGCTGAGTCCGGATGCTTGTTGTACCCTTCGAGCACATTACCCGGATCATTCAGGAGGAGGTCCAGCTCATCTGGGCTGGGTCCAGATCATACGAACGGGACCTATCTTACTCCATTTATTCTTTGTCTTCGCGCCCTTATCCCTCCATCGTTCAGCCTTGCTCCCTAGTTTCTCCATGGCTGGTTCCTTGGTACCTGAGTATGCAAAGTGTCTCCATTTTAGGTAGTATCCATGTCTCATGTGATTCAAAAGGGAGATAAGCTAGGAGAGATCTCACCTCTATCTCGATAGCTCTTGCACGCGCTCGTGTCATCAGTCCATGTGGCACTTGGGGAGACGAAGGTAGGTCCATAGGGATGACCGTGGGATGCTCTACATTAGTTACTAACAACTTCACCACTCAAAAGAGGGGAGCAGCATGAAGGAAGGAGGAACCTGCGAGCGTGACGGCTGCACATAGGCATCTCTGCTCGAGCGCGGTGTGAACGACGACAAGACAACGGTGCTCCTTTCGGTGACCCTCTCCCGTCCGCCAATGCACCTCCCTCTCCTCTTTCTCCAGCGCGGTGTGAATGACAAGGAGTAGGTGGTGCTCCTTCCGTTGACCCTCTAATGTTCGCCGCCACACCTCCCTCTCCTCTTTCCTCTCTCTATCCCTCCTCCCCTTCCTTCTCTCTCCCTCTCATCTTCTCTTTCTCCTGCTGATCGACTCGAGTGCTCGCCACCAGAGAAGCTCACCTCCGTGCCCACATGGAATGAGGAGGGGTGGACAACGGCGGTGCAGGAGAGGAGAAGCCAGCGCTCCTGGACCCTCTGCTTGGGAGCCACCTTGTCTCTTCGGGCGCCGTGTGCTTCCTGGCCAACCCATCGTGTGGAGCCCTCCTAGGAGGTGCCATTGGTTGGGAAGAGGCTACATCAATGGATTGGAGGGGATGAGGAGCTTGAGAGGCAGTTGCGCGGGCCGAGAGGAAAATTTTATGGTTGGGAGATGAGGGAGAGAGTGGAGGGGGCGCGGGGCATGGGAGGCTCTGCACGTCAAGAACGCGGTAGGGGCGGAGTGGTTGGCCAATCCCTCGTGGACACGGGAATGGCTGACCTAGCCAATCCACGCGAGGGATGAGCCCACTAGTCATAGGCTAACAAAAATAACTACATAGTACCAACAGCCAAACGATCGAACGATCAGAGCAAAAGTCAAAGGTAATCCGACAGCCACGAACGCGCCAATCCGGGGAGCTCCATGGAGGAGGGTCGGCTAGCATCCTTATAGGTTTAGATTAAATTCAAAAAACAAACTAGAAAAATTAAAAAAAACTGAAAATTTGGGATGTCAGACATAGGTATGTAAAGTATCGTGAAAAAAAACCAGAAAATGTGTTCTCAGTAAGAGACAAAAAAACTTATTATAGAAAACTAGCAAGATGCCCGTGCATTGCATGGAACATCAAGATGCATTTTTTTAAAACACCTATTCTGATTGACCCATGCGGAAGTAATCCCTTGTGTAAAAACTACTAATATCTCGAGAAAGAGGAGAGATAAGGTGAGGAGGAGTGTGATAACCCAAAAGTATAGGGGATCGCAACAGTTTTTGAGGGTAGAGTATTCAACCCAAATTTATTGATTTGACACAAGGGGAGCCAAAGAATATTCTCAAGTATTAGCAGCTGAGTTTTCAATTCAACCACACCTGAAAGACTTAATATCTGCAGCAAAGTATTTAGTAGCGACGTAGTGTGAAAGTAACGGTAAAGGTGGCAAAAGTAATAGTAGCAGTTTTACAGCAATCGTAACAGTGGCAACGAAAAAGTAAATAAGCAAAGATCAATATGAAACGAGCTCGTAGGCAATGGATCAATGATGGATAATTATGTCGGATGGCATTCATCATGCAACCGTTATAACATAGGGTGACACAAAACTAGCTCCAATTCATCAATATAATGTAGGCATGTATTCCGAATATAGTCATACGTGCTTATGGAAAAGAACTTGCATGACATCTTTTGTCCTACCCTCCCGTGGCAGTGGGGTCCTAGTGGAGGATATCCTCCTTTTAATAGAGTACCGGACCAAAGCATTAGCACTTAGTGAATATATGAACTCCTCAAACTACGGTCATCACCGGGAAGTGTCCCGACTATTGTAACTCCGGGGTTGACGGATCATAACACGTAGTAGGTCACTATAACTCGCAAGATAGGATCAAGAACACAAAAATATTCATGAAGACATAATAGGTTCAGATCTGGAATCATGGCACTCGTGCGCTAATGACAAGCATTAAGCATAGCAAAGTCATAGCAACATCAATCTTAGAACAAAATGGATACTAGGGATGAAACCCTAACAAAACTAACTCGATTACATGGTAAATCCCATCGAACCCATCACCGTCCAACAGGCCTACGATGAGATTACTCACACACAGTGGTCAATATCATGAAATTGGTGAGGGGGGATGGTTGATGATGATGATGGCGACGGATTCCCCTCTCCGGGCCCCGAAAGGACTCCAGATCTACCCTCCCGAGGAAGAACGGGGCTTGGCGGCAGCTCCGTATCGTAAAACGTGACGAATGCTTCTCTCTGATTTTTTTTCTCCCTAAACGTGAATATATGGAGTTGGAGTTGAGGTCGGTGGAGGTCCAGGGGGCCTACAAGATAGGGGCGCTCCCCCCACCCTTGTGGCTAGGGTGTGGGTCCCCTTCGGTTGATTCTTTCGCCAATATTTTTTATTTATTCCAAAAGTTATCTCCGTGAAGTTTCACGTCATTCTGAGAACTTCTATTTCTGCACAAAAATAACACCATGGCAGTTCTTCTGAAAACAACATCAGTCCGGGTTAGTTCCATTCAAATCATGCAAATTAGAGTCCAAAACAAGGGCAAAAGATTTTGCAAAAGTAGATACGATGGAGACGTATCAACTCCCCCAAGCTTAACCCATTGCTTGTCCGCAAGCAATTCAGTTGACAAACTGAAAGTGATAAAGAAAAAAATTTACAAACTCTGTTTGATCGTGTTGTTGCAAACATGTAAAGCCAGCATTCAAGTTTTCAGCAGAGATCATGAACTACCATATTCACAATAACATTTAGGTCTCACGTTTACTCATATCAATGGCATAATCAACTAGCAAGTAATAATAATAAATCTCAGATGACAACACTTTCTCAAAACAATCATGATATGATATAACAAGATGGTTTCTCGCCAGCCCTTTCTGAGGCCGCAAAACATAAATGCAGAGCACTCCTGAAGATCAAGGACTGACTAGACATTGTAATTCATGGCAAAATAGGTCCAGTCACATTCATACTCAATATCAATTAATAACAGCGCATACAAATGACAATGGTGCTCTCTAACTGGTGCTTTTTATAAGAGGATGATGACTCAGCATAAAAGTAAATAGATAGGCCCTTCGCAGAGGGAAGCAGGGATTTGCACAGGTGCCAGAGCTCGAGTTTTTGAAATAGAGATAAATAATATTTTGAGCGGCATGCTTTCATTGTCAACAGAACAACCAAGAGATGTAAGTATCTTCCATGCTACATATATTATAGGCGGTTCCCAAATAGAATGGTAAAGTTTATTCTCCCCCACCACCGACAAACGCATTCCATGGCTAGTCTGAAACAACGGGTACCATCCAACTAACAACAATCCTGGGGAAGTTTTGTTTGCAATTATTTTGATTTGATTTGAGCATGCGACTAGGCATCCCGATTACCAGCCATTTTATCATGAATGATGAGAGGAGTCCATTCATCGTGAGAATAACCCACCTAGCATGGAAGATATAGATAGCCCTAGTTGCTACATGAGCGATTCGAGCATACAAAACAGAATTTCACTTGAAGGTTTAGAGTTTGGCACATGCAAATTTACTTGGAACGGTAGGTAAATACCGCATATAGGTAGGTATGGTGGACTCATATGGAACAACTTTGGGGTTTATGGAAGTGGATGCACAAGCAATATTCCTGCTTAGTACAAGTGAAGGCTAGAAAGAGACTGGGAAGCGACCAACTAGAGAGCGACAACAGTCATAAACATGCATTAAGATTAACCAACACTGAGTGCAAGCATGAGTAGGATATAAATCACCATGAATAGAAATATCGTGGAGGCTATGTTGATTTTATTTCAACTACATGCGTGAACATGTGCCAAGTCAAGTTACTCGAATCATTCAAAGGAGGATACCATCTTATCATACTACATCACAACCATTTTAATAGCATGTTGGCACGCAAGGTAAACCATTATAAACTCCTAGCTAATTAAGCATGGCATGAGTAACTATAATCTCTAATTGTCATTGCAAACATGTTTCATTCATAATAGGCTGAATCAGGAAAGATGAAGTAATCATATTTACAAAAACAAGATAGGTCGAGCTCATACCAGCTTTTCCTCATCTCTATCAGTTTATCATATATCGTCATTATTGCCTTTCACTTGCACAACCGAACGGTGTGGTTAATAATAATAGTGCACGTGCATTGGACTAAGCTGGAATCTGCGAACATTTATTCAACAGAGAAGACAAGGTAATATGGGCTCTTTGTTAGATCAACAATAATACATAAGAGAGCCACTCATCATCTTCATCGTGGTCTTCTCCTCTCGACCCCCAAAGAAAAGAAAAGAATTTCAAAGAAACACGCTGAAATATTTTGGGAGTTTTTATTTTTCTGAAGGAAGCAAAACAAGAACGAGAAAAACTATTTACACAGGAAAGCTCCCAACAAGCAAAAGGAGAACGAGAAATATTTTTGGGTTTTCCTTTTAATACTGCTACTAAGCATGGAAAGTAAACTAGCTAGAAGCTACAACTTTTTTTTTAGTTTTTCTCAAAGTTTTCGAACACGCAAGAAGAAAGCAAGAAAATAAAATAAACTAGCATGGATAGTACAATGAAAAAGTATGAACACCGACAGCTAAATTAGTGTGTGAACATGAATGTAACGTCGGTTAGAAATTCGTACTCCCCCAAGCTTAGGCTTTTGGCCTAAGTTGGTCTAGGCCCATTGATCAAAGTGGCCCTCTTCGATGTACTGAGGAGGATCCTGGGGGTTCCACTGGTTAGCTAGCTCCTGCGGATCCCACTGATAAATAGACTCCTGATATGGATGAGGTGATGGCTCTGGCTCCCAATCTGGGGATTGTGTCCCCCTCCAATATGCGTGAATATCCGCGGACAAAACAAAGTACCTGCCTGAATGAAGATCGAACAAAGTAGGTGCAGGCAAGGTAACAATCTGAAAATTATCCTCATCGAATACCAGGTTATAATGAGTCTCTTTTCCTTATCATAGCAAAGAAAATCATGTGCTACCATACTCTTATAATCTAAGTAAATAGTGGCCAGCAACTTCTCTTCTTTTTCATAGTGTCTAATAGGTATCTCAAAATACAAGAAGTGAAGCATAAATACCTCCAAATATAGTACCCTTCATATGGTTTCACTCAACCGTTTAGCAACCATAGCGCCTAAACTAAAAGTTTTATCACGAAGTAAAGCATGGCGTAAAATGGCAAGGCCAAGAGCACTAAGGCCCCCACTGTCCCCGCGACCAATTAAACATCTACTAGCAAATAATGAGTAGTAGCACAGGACAGGGAAGTGTATACTAGATGTTCGTGTTGCCAACAACTTTCTACTTTCCCCTATAGTAACTTCATCAATAAAATCTTCCACATCACTAGGACGTGATTCCTCGATGCTGCCCTCAAAAGGTAACTTGCAAACCTCACAAAAATTATAGAGCAACATCTCCTTATGCTCATCATATAAATAAAACTCTACCGCAGGTGGTGATCTCCTAGCATGAAAATGAAATTTTTGCATGAAAGTATTAGTGAGTAGGAGATACTGTTCACATTGGTCATGGAGGAAGTCGATGATGCCTGTATTCTCATCCAAATAATAGAAATCTTCATAAATTCTGGCTGGCTCCAAGAATGCATCACTTGGCCATTCACACGGCTAGACCTCCGCGGTGCGAGGAAGGTTGTTCTTGGGCTTTTCATTCTCTTCATTCTCCTTTTCCTTCGAACCCCGGCTCGAGGAGCCTCTCAACAATCTCCTTAACATTTTCTTCCTCTGAAAATTTCTGAAATTTTTAGTGACTCAAAATAAAAGTGAATCAAACTCAACAAGAATGATAGTAACTACTCCCACAAGTGCCTAGAGACTATATCATGCATCAAAAATACTTTGGACCATATAAATTTGACATGCAAGCTCTAGAACAGGTCCACCTAAGCAGCAAAGATTTGCAATAAATAAAGTACTAGAACAAAAACTAATTGGACCATTGGAGGAGTCACATACCGAAGAACAATCCCCCAAAGCAGTTTTGTGAATGGAGCTTTGAGAAAGGAGATCGAAAATGGCAGCAAATGAGCAACAACACGGGTTTGAGCTACGGGATGATTTTTCTGGAGGAAGACGAAGTGGATGGGTGCTGGAATGAGTGGAGGGGACCCACATGGGGCCACAAGACAGGGGCGCGCCTATGGGGTAGGGCGCGCCCTCCACCCTTGTGGCCAGCTGGTGCATCCCCCTGGTGTGTTCTCAGTGCCAGAAATTCTCAAATATTCTATAAAAAATCATACTAAATTTTCAGGGCATTTGGAGAACTTTTATTTTTGGGGTCTTTTTATTGCAAGGATAATTCAGAAAACCGAACGAAAATACTATTTTTGCTTTATTTATTCTAAATAACAGAAAGTAAAAGGAGGGTACAGAAAGTTGTGCTTTCTAAATTCATCCATCTCATGCTCATCAAAAGGAATCCATTAACAAGGTTGATCAAGTCTTATTAACAAACTTCTTCTGAATGACATGAAACCGGAGAATTTTCGAATAACACTAGTTTTACCTCAACGGAGATATGCATGTCCCCAACAATAAGAATATCATATTTCTTTTTGGTAGTAGGAAGAGGGAATTCAAAACCTCCAATAGTAATAGTTGAAATTTTTCCGATAGAATTGATACTATGAACTAGAGGTTGTTTCTTCGGAAAGTGTACCATATGCTCATTACCATTAACATGAAAAGTGACATTGCCTTTGTTGCAATCAATAACAGCCCCTACAGTATTCGAAAAGGGCCTACCCAGGATGATCGACATACTGTCGTCCTCGGGAATATCAAGAATAACAGAGTCCGTTAAAATAGTAATGTTTGCAACCACAACAGGCACATCCTCACAAATCCCGATGGGTATACCAGTTGATGTATCAGCAATTTGCAAAGAGATTTCAGTAGGTGTCAACTTATTCAAATCAAGTATACGGTATAAAGAGAAAGGCATAACACTAACACCAGCTCCAAGATCACATAAAGCAGTTTTAACATAGTTTCTTTTAATGGAGCATGGTATAGTTAATACTCCTGGATCTCCTAGTTTCTTTGGTATTCCACCCTTAAAAGTATAATTAGCAAGCATGGTGTATCTTTCTTTCATTTGTAACAATATCTTTCATATACTTACCACAGGGAGGTGATGACCCACAAGTGTTAGGCATCGCTGTTTGCTCTTGGACCCGGTGTTGGATGAGACACCCGACTCTCCCTGACTGACTCTTGAGAAGACATCTTGCTCTAAACCTGTTGCAGAAACAACTCGAAACAAAGACAGAGGATATTTGCGTGATACGGTGGTCAAAACCTTCGGGAGATTATATAATGATTTTTTACCGACAAAAAGAAGTATCGTGCAAGAAAACGGAGTCCGGAGAGCACACGAGGTGCCCACGAGGCAGGGGGGTGCTCCCTCCACCCTCGTGGATGCCTCGTGTCCTTCCCGGACTACTTTTTATTTTCCTATTTTCTTAAATATTCCAAAACAGAGAAAAATTGCTATTAGAGCTGTTTTGGAGTCGGTTTACTTACCGTACCACATACCTATTCCTTTTTGGAGTCTGAAATGTTCTGGAAAGTGTCCCTTATGTATTCCTCCAGGGTTACGGTTTCAATAACATTAGTTTCAACATTTATAGGATTACCTGAGATATAATGTTTGATTCTTTGACCGTTCGCCACCTTTGGATTTGTGCCTTTGAAGTTGTTGATTTTTATGGCACCGAAACGATAGACCTTCTCGATAACGTAAGGGCCTTCCCATTTAGAGAGAAGTTTTCCTGCAAAAAATCTTAAACAAGAGTTGAAGAGCAACACATAATCTCCTAAATTAAACTCACGCTTTTGTATCCTTTTGTCATGCCATCTTTTACCTTTTTCGTTAAATAGTTGGGCATTCTCGTAGGCTTGAGTTCTCCATTGATCAAGTGAGCTAATGTCAAATAACCTCTTCTCACCGGCAAGTTTGAAATCATAATTGAGCTCTTTAATAGCCCAATATGCCATATGTTCTAGTTCGAGAGGTAAGTGACATGCTTTCCCATAAACCATTTTATATGGAGACATACCCATAGGATTTTTATATGCAGTTCTATAAGCCCATAATGCATCATCAAGTTTCTTGGACCAGTTCTTTCTAGATCTATTAACAGTCCTTTGCAAAATCAATTTAAGCTCTCTATCAATTCTACTTGACCACTAGACTGTGGGTGATATGGAGATGCAATTCTATGATTAACATCATACTTAGCAAGCATTTTACGAAAAGCACCATGAATAAAATGTGAACCACCATCAGTCATTAAGTATCTAGGGAATCCAAACCTCAGAAAAATAACTTCTTTAAGCATCTTAATAGAGGTGTTATGATCAGCAGTACTTGTTGGAATAGCTTCTACCCACTTAGTAACGTAATCAACAGCAACTAAAATATGTGTATACCCATTAGAGGAAGGAAACGGTCTCATATAATCAAAGCCCCAAACATCAAATGGTTCAATAACAAGAGAATAATTCATAGGCATTTCTTGACATCTACTAATATTACCAATTATTTAACATTCATCACAAGACAAGACAAACTTACGGGCATCTTTGAAGAGAGTAGGCCAATAAAAACCGGATTGCAATACCTTATGTGCAGTTCTATTGCCAGCGTGGTGTCCTCCATATGCCTCGGAGTGACACTTGCATAGGATCTATTCCTGTTCATGCTCAGGTACACAACGTCTAATAACACCATCTACTCCTTCTTTATAAAGGTGTGGGTCATCCCAGAAGTAATGTCTTAAATCACAGAAGAACTTTTTGTTTTGTTGGTATGTGAAACTAGGTGGTATAAATTTAGCAACAATGTAATTAGCATAATCAGCATACCATGCAGCAGTACGAGAAGCATTTATGACAGCTAATTATTCATCAGGAAAGCTATCATCAATAGGTAGTGGGTCATCAAGAACATTCTCTAACCTAGACAAGTTGTCTGCAACGGGGTTCTCAGCTCCCTTTCTATCAATAATATGCAAATCAAATTCTTGTAGTAGGAGAACCCATCTAATAAGTCTAGGTTTAGAATCTTTCTTTTCCATAAGATATTTAATAGCAGCATGATCAGTGTGAACAGTTACTTTAGAATCAACAATATAAGGTCTAAACTTATCACAAGAAAATACAACTGCTAAAAATTCTTTTTCAATAGTAGCATAATTTCTCTGGGCACTGTCTAGAGTTTTACTAGCATATTGAATAACATTTAGTTTCTAATCAACTCTTTGTCCTAGAACAACACCTACAACATAATTACTAGCATCACACATAATTTCAAAGGGTAAATTCCAAGCAGGTGGCTGAACAATAGGTGCAGAAATCAAAGCTTTCTAAAGTATTTCAAATGCTTCTACACAATCATCATCGAAGACAAAAGGAATATCTTTTTGTAAGAGATTAGTCAGAGGCCTGGAGATTTTAGAGAAGTCCTTAATGAACCTCCTATAGAAACCGACATGACCAAGGAAACTTCTTATACCTTTAATGTCCTTGGGACGCAACATCTTTTCAATAGCATCAACTTTAGCCTTATCAACTTCAATACCTCTTTCAGAAATTTTATGCCCCAAGACAATACCTTCATTAACCATAAAGTGGCACTTCTCCCAATTCAAGACAAGACTAGTATCTGCACATCTCTGCAAAACTCGATCAAGGTTGCTCAAGCAGTCATCAAAAGAAGATCCATAAACGGAGAAATATTCCATGAAGACCTCACAAATCTTTTCACAAAAGTCAGAATAGCCATCATGCATCTTTGAAAGGTAGCAGGTGCATTACATAAACCAAAAGGCATATGTCTATAAGCAAAGGTACCAAAAGGGCAAGTAAAAGTGGTCTTTTCTTGATCCTCTGCTGACACGAGTATTTGAGAGAAACTAGAGTAACCATCTAGAAAGCAAAAATGTGTATGTTTAGATAATATTTCTAGCATTTGATCAATAAAAGGTAGAGGGTAATGATCCTTTTTAGTAGCTTTATTTAACTTACGGAAATCAATTACCATCCTATAACCTGTAATAATTCTTTGCGGGATCAATTCATCTTTATCATTAGGAACAACAGTAATTCCTCCCTTCTTAGGGACACAATGGACAGGGCTTACCCACTGACTATCAGCAACGGGATAAATTATATCTGCCTCCAGGAGCTTTAGTATTTCTTTTCTTACCACCTCTTTCATCTTAGGATTTAACCGTCGTTGGTGATAAATAAATGGTTTGGCGTCTTTCTCCAATTTTATTTTGTCTTGACATAAAGTGGGACTAATGCCCTTAAGATCATCAAGAGTATATCCAATAGCAGCACGGTGCTTCTTCAAAGTTTTCAATAATCTCTCCTCTTCCTGCTCTGAAAGGTTAGCACTAATAATAACAGGATATATCTTCTTTTCATCAAGATAAGCATATTTAAGAGTATCAGGTAATGGTTTAAGCTCAAACACGGGATCACCCTTGGATGGAGGGGGATCCCTAGGATTTCAACAGGCAAGTTGTGTTTCAAAATAGGTCCCTATTTAAAGAATACTTCATCTATCTCCCTTCTTTCATTCATAAACATATCATTTTCATGGTCTAGCAAATATTGTTCTAAAGGATCATTAGGAGGCACGGCAATAGAAGCAAGACCAATAATTTCATCCTTACTAGGCAATTCTTTATCACGGGGTTGTCTACGAAACTTAGCAAAATTAAACTCATGAGACATATCCCCTAAACCAATAGTAACAACATCCTTTTCGCAGTATATCTTAGCATTAACAGTGTTCAAGAAGGGTCTACCAAATATAATGGGACAAAAGTCATCTTGTGGGGAACCAAGAACAAGAAAATCAGCAGGATATTTAACTTTCCCACACAAGACTTCAACATCTCTAACAATCCCAATTGGTGAAATAGAATCTCTATTGGCAAGCTTAATTGTAACATCAATTTCTTCTATCTCAGCAGGTGCAATATCATGCATAATTTCTTTGTATAATGAATGAGGTATTGCACTGGCGCTAGCACCCATATCACATAAGCCATGATAACAATTATCTCCTATTTTAACAGACATAACAGGCATGCCTACAACATGTCTATGTTTCTTAGTATCTGGTCTAGAAATTCTAGCAGCTTCATCACAGAAGTAAATAACATGCCCATCAATATCATCAGCCAAGAGATCTTTAACCATAGCAACACTAGGTTCAACTTTAATTTGCTCAGGTGGTGTAGGTGTTCTAGTATTACTCTTACAAACCATAGTTGAAGCTTTAACATGATCCTTTATCCTAACAGGGAAAGGTGGTTTCTCAATATAAGTAGTAGGAACAAAAGGATCATTATAAGTGATAGTCTTTTCTTCAACTGTAATAGGTGCAACTACTTTTACTTCAATGGGAGGATTATATTTAAACCACTTCTCCTTAGGGACGTCAACATGAGTAGCAAATGATTCACAGAAAGAAGCTACTATCTCAGAGTCAAGTCCATATTTAGTGCTAAACTCACGAAAAGCGTCGGTATCCATAAAATATTTAACACAATCAAACTTAGGTGTAACGCCCCAAGACCGACGCTCCAGATGCCTTCCATGTTTTGCGTGACCGTCTTGTGTTTTATTTGTTTGTTGCGTTCGTCATGTCATCTTTTGCATTGCATCGGCACTCATTGCCATCATTGTTTTTAAAACTTACATTCGCTCATTGTTGTTGTTTCTCCCTTTCCCTTCATCACCTTCCCTCGGACCGCTTTTCTTCGATGACCATTCTCAGCCCAACCACTCTTGATTGCGACCGTCTAACCCCACTTCGCGCCATACCCAGACCACCTCCGCAACCTAGTCCGAAAACTTCTCCCGGGCCCGACCCGGACTATCATGACCTTTGGATTTGGATCATCCCCAAACATCCCAAAAGTATCTTCGGTTCTTTATTGGACTCTCCCTACCTATTTATTCTTGACCGCCCGATTACGATCGGACGGACCGAGTTAATCCCAACCCTAATCCCCTACCTATATAAACTGCCTAACCCTAACTTCTAGGGACTTGTCCCATCCTCCGCCGCCGCCAGCCCACTGTCTCCTCCTCCCTGGGATCCCCTCCTGACCCAAACCACCAACCGAAGCAGCCACCTTCCTCGCTTTCCAAATCGGGCCAACCACAACCTACCAATTCCATCGATCCATCCCCTCCTACCAGGGACACTCGCAAGAGAGAGCAAGGGGTTGATCCCTGCTCATCCCGAGCGCCACCGCCGGAGCTGCTCCATCCGCCGCCCGAACCTGCAAGACCATCTCACGGCCGCAGCTCCGACGACCAGACCCCAAGTCCCCAACAGATGAGCCCCGACGACCCTCCTCTGCCTCCTTGATTACCCCCTTCTCTCTCTCCCTCTCTGACCTATTTTTCTCTACTGGTACAGCAGCTGCAGGAGCCCCGTCGTGGCCACGAAGCCCCAGCTCCCGTTGCCGTCCTGTTCTGTTCATCGTTATCTTTGACCGATCCGACGAGGCCCTCCGTCGCCGGTCTCGTCCCTGCCTCCAGGACCCCGCACTGCTAGAGCAGACCTGCACCCGCCGTCGCCGGCGACCGAACCATCAGGCCATCCCCTGGCCCTTGACTTTTTCTTCTGTTTCTTCTCGCTGTCTCTCCTCTCTAAACTCTGTCTTTCTCTGCGTTTTGAAAAGAGAACATGAGTTGCCTCCTTCAGCTCCGCCCGCGCGCCACCTCGCCGGAGAACGTCGTCACGCGCCTGGATCCGCTCGTCTCCGCCGCTTCCTTGCGTTCCCTGCGTAGACGTCGTGCCTCCTCGTCGCGTGCGTGGGCTGCAAGGGCGCCAAGGCCCAGCGCGTCTCCAGCCCCCCACTTCGCTCCCTGCCTCCCCTATCCACCGAACGGGCCAAGGCCCATGGTGAGCCTCCAGCGCCTCTGCTCCTGTTGGCCCAGCCAGATTCGGCTCGATGTAGTTTTTTTCCCTGTCTGCGATTTTAGCATTATCCCAGGATTACTGTTTTACAGAAAAACCCCTGTTCTTCATGCATTTAATAACTCACAAACCGTGCATCATATTAAAATGATTTAAACATGTAAAATGCTTAGAATTTCATCTAGTTTCATACTATGCCACTTTCATCCGTGTTTAAAATGTTTAAAATGATGTTTGTTTAAATTTGCTCAAATGCCATGCTAAAATGGTTTATTTCATAACTAAATAACCATAGCTCGGTTGTTAATAAACTTTATATGTAAATGGGGTGGAAAAATGCATAGATTAACGTGGTGCACTTTATTTTCCTGTTTAACAATAATATAATATGTTTTAGGGCAGAACAATACCAAATTCGAAATATGCATATGGGGATTTTCCGGAATTGTTGTTTGTTGTTCCGGCCTCATTTAAACTTGCCTAAATAGTTAGTTTAATTATGCTTCACCTCTTGCCATGTTTAACAACATATAATATTGTTTGGTAGCTAAACGAGATTAACTAAATATGTCAATGTGGTGTTTCGTCAATATGCAACTCGTTGCATATTGAGCTCCACTTAATTAGTGTTGTTTGTTGCACTTTGCCATGCCATGCCTCATTAAACCAGACATGCATCATACTTGATTGTGCATCATGCCATGATTATGCTTGTGTGTTTACCATGTTGTTTGCTTCTTTCCGGTTTGCTTCTCTCGTTACCTTCGGTTTCGTTTCGGAGTTGTGAGGATTCGTTCGACTACGTTCGTTTGTCTTCTTCATGGACTCGTTCTTCTTCCTAGCGGGATCTCAGGCAAGATGACCGTCACCTTGGATATCACTACTATCATTGCTATGCTAGTTGCTTCGTTCTATCGCATTTCTGCGCTACCTATCACTTGCTCTTCAAGCCTCCAAAATTGCCATGTCAGCCTCTAAGCTTTTCACCCCTCCTAGCAAACCATTGCTTGGCTATGTTACCGCTTTTGCTCAGCCCCTCTTATAGCGTTGTTAGTTGTAGGTGAAGTTGAAGATTGCTCCATGATGGACAGGATTATGTTGGGATATCACAATATCTCTTATATTATTAATGCATCTATATACTTGGTAAAGGGTGGAAGACTCGGCCTTATGCCTGGTGTTTTGTTCCACTCTTGCCGCCCTAGTTTCCGTCATACCGGTGTTATGTTCCCGGATTTTGCGTTCCTTACGCGGTTGGGTGATTTATGGGACCCCCTTGACAGTTCGCTTTGAATAAAACTCCTCCAGCAAGGCCCAACCTTGGTTTTACCATTTGCCTCACCTAGCCCTTTTTCCCTTGGGTTTCCGGAGCCCGAGGGTCATCTTTATTTACCCCCCCCCCCCCCCGGGCCAGTGCTCCTTCGAGTGTTGGTCCAAACCGAGCGATGTCCGGCGCCCCCTGGGCAACCAGGGTCTATGCCAACCCGATGTCTTGCTCATCCGGTGTGCCCTGAGAACGAGATATGTGCAGCTCCTATCGGGATTTGTCGGCACATCGGGCGGCTTTGCTGGTCTTGTTTTACCATTGTCGAAATGTCTTGTAAACTGGGATTCCGAGACAATCGTGTCTTCCTGGGAGAAGGAATATCCTTCATTGATCGCGAGAGCTTATCATGGGCTAAGTTGGGACACCTCTGCAGGGTATAAACTTTCGAGATCCGTGCCCGCGGTTATGTGGCAGATGGGAATTTGTTAACGTCCGGTTGTAGATAACTTGACACTTGATTCGAATTAAAACGCATCAACCGTGTGTGTAGCCATGATGGTCTCTTCTCGGCGGAGTCCGGGAAGTGAACACGGTCTTTGGGTTATGTTTGACGTAAGTAGGAGTTCAGGATCACCTCTTTATCATTGCTAGCTTCACGACCGTTCCATTTGCTCTCTTCTCGCTCTTATTTGCGTATGTTAGCCACCATATATGCTTAGTCGTTGCTGCAACCTCACCACTTTACCCCTTCCTTTCCCATTAAGCTTTGCTAGTCTTGATACCCATGGTAATGGGATTGCTGAGTCCTCGTGGCTCACAGATTACTACAACAACAGTTGCAGGTACAGGTTATGCGATGATCTTGACGCGAGAGCGATGTTTGCTTGTTTGGAGTTCTTCTTCTGCTTCTTCTTCGATCAGGGGATAGGTTCCAGGTCGGCAGCCTGGGCTAGCAGGGTGGATGTCGTTTGAGTTTCTATTTGTGTTTCATCCGTAGCTGGATGATGCTCTTATGTATTGTATTGTTGTATTCGTGTGGCAATGTATGCCTTTTGTATGTATCCCCATCTATTATGTAATGTTGATGTAATGATATCCACCTTGCGAAAGCGTTTCAATATGCGGGTCTATCCTTGGTGGGACCTTCGAGTTCCTTTAGGATAGGGTCGCATATTGGGCGTGACATTAGGTGTCATACCTAACTCCTTACCTTCATCGAGATCCCAACCTTTAGAGTTGCGTTTAATTCTTTCCAATAAATCACATCTGAATTCAATAGTCTTCATCATAAAATAACCAGTACAAGAAGTATCGAGCATGCAACGATTGTTGAGAGAAAGCCGAGCATAAATTTTTTGAATAATCATTTCTCTTGAGAGCTCATGATTGGGGCATGAATATAACATTTACTTAAGCCTCCCCCAAGCTTGAGCGATGCTTTCTCCTTCGCGAGGCCAAAAATTATATATATATAATTACGATCACGATGAACAAGATGCATAGGATAAAACTTCTGGTGAAATTCCAATTTCAATCGGTTGTAGTTCCATGATCCCACATCATCACATAGCCTATACCATGTGAATACCTCTCCCTTCAAAGATAAAGGGAAGACCTTCTTCTTGACAACATCATCGGGCACACCTGCAAGCTTAAATAATCCACAAACTTCATCCACATAGATTAGATGCAAATCGGGATGCAATGTTCCATCTCACACAAAAGAATTAGCTAGCAGCTTCTCTATCATACCTGAAGGAATTTCAAAGTAAACATTTTCAGTAGGTTCAGTAGGTTGAGGAGCAACTCTTTGCTCTATTGGTCGGGGTGAAGATACCCTGAACAAGCCCCTCAAAGGATTATGTTCCATAGTAACAAGTGATAGTAAATTTCAGCACACTATATACATTTTTCCTTGCCAAGTTCCACTCACCAAATGCACTTCACTCCCCAGCAACGGCGCCAGAAAAGAGTCTTGATGACCCACAAGTGTAGGGGATCTATCGTAGTCCTTTCGATAAGTAAGAGTGTCGAACCAACGAGGAGCAGAAGGAAATGACAAGCGGTTTTCAGTAAGGTATTCTCTGCAAGCACTGAAATTATCGGTAACAGATAGTTTTGTGATAAGGTAATTTGTAACGGATAAAAGGCAATGAAAATAAATAAGGTGCAGCAAGATGGCCCAATCCTTTTTGTAGCAAAGGACAAGCCTGGACAAGTTCTTAGATAGAGAAAAGCGCTCCCGAGGACACATGGGAATTATCGTCAAGCTAGTTTTCATCACGCTCATATGATTCGCGTTCATTACTTTGATAATTTGATATGTGGGTGGACCGGTGCTTGGGTACTGCCCTTTCTTGGACAAGCATCCCACTTATGATTAACCCCTATTGCAAGCATCTGCAACTACAAAAGAAGTATCAAGGTAAACCTAACCATAGCATGAAACATATGGATCCAAATCAGCCCCTTACGAAGCAACGCATAAACTAGGGTTTAAGCTTCTGTCACTCTAGCAACCCATCATCTACTTATTACTTACAAATGCCTTCTTCTAGGCCCAAACAATGGTGAAGTGTCATGTAGTCGACGTTCACATAACACCACTAGAGAAGAGACAACATACATCTCATCAAAATATCGAACGAATACCAAATTCACATGACTACTTATAGCAAGACTTCTCCCATGTCCTCAGGAACAAACGTAACTACTCACAAATCATATTCATGTTCATAATCAGAGGGGTATTAATATGCATAAAGGATCTGAACATATGATCTTCCACCGAATAAACCAACTAGCATCAACTACAAGGAGTAATCAACACTACTAGTGACCCACAGGTACCAATCTGAGGTTTTAGTACAAAGATTGGATACAAGAGATGAACTAGGGTTTGAGAGGAGATGGTGTTGGTGAAGATGTTGATGGAGATTGACCCCCTCCCAATGAGAGGATCGATGGTGATGATTTCCCCCTCCCAGAGGGAAGTTTCCCCGGCAGAACAGCTCCACTGGAGCCCTAGATTGGTTCCGCCAAGGTTCCGCCTCATGGCGGCGGTGTTTTGTCCCGAAAGCTTGCTTATGATTTTTTTTCCAGGGTAAAAGACTTCATATAGCAGAAGATTGTCACCGGAGGGCTGCCAGGGGGCCCACGAGGCAGGGGGCGCGCCCAGGGGGTAGGGCGCGCCCCCCACCCTCGTGGACAGTGGGTGGCCCCTCTGGTATTTCTTCCGCTCAATATTTTTTATTAAATCCAAAAATGACTTCAGTGGAGTTTCAGGACTTTTGGAGTTGTGCAGAATAGGTCTCTAATATTTGCTCCTTTTCCAGCCCAGAATCCCAGCTGTCTGCATTCTCCCTCTTCATGTAAACCTTGTAAAATAAGAGAGAATAGGCATAAGTATTCTGACATAACGTGCAATAACAGCCCATAATGCAATAAATATCGATATAAAGCATGATGCAAAATGGACGTATCATGAGGCATTTTAAGCATATTAGTCAAACGCATACGTAAAAAGATAGGTCTAATCATTTTAGCAAAGCGCTCAAAATCCTCATCAACCTTTTTCTTGGATGGCTTAGGGGGGAAAGGCATGGGTTTGTGAACCCATGGTTCTCTTTCTTTACCGTGCTTCCTAGCAACGAAGTCCCTCTTATCATAACGTTGATTCTTGGATTGTGGGTTATCCAGATCAACAGCAGGTTCAATCTCTACATCATTATCATTACTAGGTTGAACATCAACATGGACATCATCATTAACATTATCACTAGGTTCATGTTCATCACCAGATTGTGTCTCAACATCAGAAATAGAAATATCATTGGGATTCTCAGGTGTGTCAATAACAGGTTCACTAGAGGCATGCAAAGTCCTATCAGTATTCTTTTTCCTATTTATTAGTGGGACTAGGTGCATCAGAATTAACTCTTTGAGAGACTTACTTAGCTCTCTTAGGATGGCCCTGTGGATACAAAGGTTCCTAGGTCATTTTACCACCTCTAGTCATAACCCTAACAGCATTATCATTGTTCTTATTATTAAACTCATTGAGCAAATCACCCAGTGCCTTAAGTACTTGTTCTACTTGAATCGTAACCATGGAAGCATGTTTACTAATAAGCTTAAGATCATCTTTAACTCTTTACATATAATCATTCAAGTGTTCAACCATATAGGCATTACATTTCAATTGTCTACCAACATAAGCATTGAAGTTTTCTTGTTTAACAATGAAATTATCAAACTCATCCAAGCATTGACTAGCACACTTACTATGAGGAATATCACCGTCATCAAATCTATAGAGAGAATTTACCTTTACTACCTGTGTCAGGTTATCAACACCATGTATTTCTTCAATAGGCGGTAAATTCTTAACATCTTCAGCTTTAATATCTTTTTCTTTCATAGATTTCTTTGCCTCTTGCATATCTTCAGGACTGAGAAATAGAACACCCCTTTTCTTCAGAGTTGGCTTAGGAGTTGGTTCAGGAAGTGTCCAATCATTATCATTACTCAATATATTATTCAATAGCAATTTAGCTTGCTCAACAGTTCTTTCCCTGAAAACACAACCAGCACAACTATCCAGGTGGTCTCTAGAAGCATCGGTTAGTGCATTACAAAAGATATCAAGTATTTCATTTTTCTTGAGAGGATGATTAGGCAAAGCATTAAGTAATTGGGGAAGCCTCACCCAAGCTTGTGGGAGACTCTCTTCTTCAATTTGCACAAAGTTAAATATTTCCCGCAAGGCAGCTTGTTTCTTATGAGACAGAAAATATTTTGCAGAGAAGTAGTAAATCATATCCTGGGGACTAGGCACACAACTAGGAGCAAGAGAATTAAACCATATCTTAGCATAACCCTTTAATGAGAAAGGAAACAATTTAAGAATGTAGTAATAGAGAATTTTTTCCTCATGAGTAAATAGGGTGGCTATATCATTCAGTTTAGTAAGATGTGCAACAACAGTTTCAGATTCATAACCATGGAAAGGATCAGATTCAACCAAAGTAATTAACTCACGGTCGGCAGAGAATTCATAATCCTTATCAATAACACAGATAGGTGAAGTAGAAAACTTAGGATCATATTTCATTCTAGCATTCAAAGACTTTTCTTTCTGCTTAGCTAACAGTTTCTTAAGATCATATCTATCATTGCAAGCAAAAAAGTCTCTAGCAGTTTCTTTGCCCATAATATAACCCTCAGGTACAATAGGAAATTCATATCTAGGGGGAGAATCTTCATCATCAGATTCAATGATATCATCAGTTTCAGTAATTTCACTCTCTCTAACCCTAGCAAGTTGTTCATCAAGGAATTCACCTAGTGGCACAGTATTATCAAGCAAAGAAGTAGTATCATCAGAGGCATCTGAAGGAAATATGCCCTAGAGGCAATAATAAAGTTGTTATTTTATATTTCCTTATTTCATGGTAAATTTTTATTATTCATGCTAGAATTGTATTAACCGGAAAATTGATACATGTGTGGATACATAGACAAAACACCATGTCCCTAGTATGCCTCTACTTGACTAGCTCATTAATCAAAGATGGTTAAGTTTCCTAACCATAGACATATGTTGTCATTTGATGAACGGGATCACATCATTAGGAGAATGATGTGATGGACAAGATCCATTCGTTAGCTTAGCATAATGATCGTTCAGTTTTATTGGTACTGCTTTCTTCATGTCAAATACATATTCCCCCGACTATGAGATTATGCAACTCTCGGATAACGGAGGAATGCCTTATGTGCTATCAAACGTCACAACATAACTGGTGATTATAAAGATGCTCTATAGGTATCTCCGAAGGTGTTTGTTGGGTTGGCATAGATCGAGATTAGGATTTGTCACTCCGAGTATCAGAGAGATATCTCCGGGCCCTCTCGGTAATGCACATCATATCAAGCCTTGCAAGCAATGTGACTAATGAGTTAGTTGCGGGATGATGCATTACGTAATGAGTAAAGAGACTTGCCAGTAATGAGATTGAACTAGGTATGAAGATACCGACGATCGAATCTCGGGCAAGTAACATACCGATGACAAAGGGAATAACATATGTTGTCATAACGGTTCGACCGATAAAGATATTCGTAGAATATGTGGGACCCAATATGATCATCCAGGTTCCGCTATTGGTTATTGACCGGAGAGGTGTCTCGGTCATGTCTACATATTTCTCGAACCCTTAGGGTCCGCACGCTTAACATTTGATGACGATTTGTATTATATGAGTTGTGTGATTTGGTGACCGAACGTTGTTTGGAGTCCCGGTTGAGATCACGGACATGACGAGGAGTCCCTAAATGGTCGAGAGGTAAAGATTGATATATAGGACGATAGTATTCGGATACAGGAAGTGTTCCGGGGGTACCGGGTACGTATCGGGTCACTGGAAGGGGTTCCGGGCATCCCCTAGGCAACTACATGGGCCTAATGGGCCAAGACTGGGACAGACCAACCCCTAAGGGGCTGGTGCGCCCCATGTAGGCCGAAATAGAGGGGGAAGTAAAAAGGAGAAGAGAGAAGGGAAGGGGAGGGATTCGGCCTCCCCCTTCCTTCTCTCCCCCCTCCTCCTTCCTTCCCCCTTCGGGAATTATGGTAAGGGGGCGAATAGGATTAGGACCCCAACTAGGATTCCTCCTACTCGGGCGCCCCCTTGGCTGCCCCCTATCCCTCCCACCTATATATATGAAGGGGGAGGCGCCTAGAATACACAATATTGATTCCTAGCTGTGTGCGGCACCCCCCTCCATAGTTTACGCCTCCGGTCATATTCGCGTAGTGCTTAGGCGAAGCCCTGCGTGGATCACTTCACCATCACCGTCACCACGCCATTGTGGTGACGCAACTCTCCCTCGACACTTTGCTGGATCAAGAGTTCGAGGGACGTCATCGAGCTGAACGTTTGTAGAACTCGGAGGTGCCGTATGTTCGGTACTTGATCGGTCGGAATGGGAAGAAGTTTGACTACATCAACCGCGTTAACAAACGCTTCCGCTTTCGGTCTATGAGGGTACGTGGACACACTCTCCCCCTCTCATTGTTATGCATCTCCTAGATAGATCTTGCATGAGCGTAGGAATTTTTTTGAAATTGCATGCTATGTTCCCCTACAGTGGCATCCGAGCCAGGTCTATGCGTAGATGATATGCACAAGTAGAACACAAAGAGTTGTGGGCGGTGATCGTCATACTGCTTACCACCAATGTCTTATTTTTATTCGGCGGTATTGTTGGATGAAGCGGACCAGACCAACCTTACATGACCACATTCATGAGACCGGTTCCACCGACAGACATGCAACAAGTTTTGCGTAAAGGTGGTTGGCTGGTGTCTGTTTCTCCAACTTTAGTTGAACCAAAATTGACTGCAGTCGGTCCTTGTTGAAGGTTAAAACAACAAACTTGATAAATCACCGTTGTGGTTTTGTGCCGTAGGTAAGAACGGTTCTTTCTAGAAGCCCGTAGCAGCCACGTAAAACTTGCAACAACAAAGTAGAGGACGTCTAACTTATTTTTGCAGGGCATGTTGTGATGTGATATGGTCAAGACATGATGTGATATACGTTGTTGTATGAGATGATCATGTTTTTTAAAAGTTATCGACAACTGGCAGGAGCCTTATGGTTGTCGCTTTATTGTATGAAATGCAAACGCCATGTAATAGCTTTACTTTATCACTAAGCGGTAGTGATAGTTGTAGAAGCAATAGTTGGCGAGACGACCACGACGCTACGATGGAGATCAAGGTGTCGAGCCGGTGATGATGGAGATCATGACGTTGCTTTGGAGATGGAGATCAAAAGCACAAGATGATGATGGCCATATCATGTCACATATTTTGCTTGCATATGATGTTTATCTTTATGCATATTATTTTGCTTAATACGGCGGTAGCATTATAAGATGATCCCTTAACTAAATTTCAAGGCATAAGTGTTCTCCCCGAGTATGCACCGTTGCGATAGTTCTTCGTGCTAAGACACTACGTGATGATCAGGTGTGATAGGCTCTACGTTCACATACAATGGATGCAAGCCAGTTTTGCACATGTGGAACACTCGGGTTAAACTTGACGAGCCTAGCATGTACAGACATGGCCTCGGAACACTGGAGACCGAAAGGTCAAACATGAATCATATAGTAGATATGATCAACAAAGAGATGTTCACCATTGATGACTACTCCATCTCACATCATGATCGGACATGGTTTAGTGGATTTGGATCATGTATCATTTAGATGACTTGAGGGATGTCTATCTAAGTGGGAGTTCTTAGATAATATGATTAATTGAACTTAATTTATCACGAACTTAGTCCTGATAGTTTTTGCACATCTAAGTTGTAGATCAATGGTCTGTGCTACCGTTCCCTTGAATTTTAATATGTTCCTAGATAAAACTAAGTTGAAAGATGATAGTAGCAATGATGCGGACTGGGTCCGTGATCTGAGGATTATCCTCATTGTTGCACAGAAGAATTATGCCCTTGATGCACCTCTAGGTGACAGACCTATTGCAGGAGCAGATGCAGACGTTATGAATGTTTGACGAGCTCGATATGATGAATACTTGATAGTTTAGTGCGCCATGCTTTACGGCTTAGAATCGGGACTTCAAAGATGTTTTGAACGTCATGGACCATATGAGATGTTCCATGAGTTGAAGTTAATATTTCAAGCAAATGCCCGAGTTGAGAGATATGAAGTCTCCAATAAGTTCAATAGTTGCACGATGGAGGAGAATAGTTCTGTCAGTGAACACATACTCAGAATGTCTGGATATCATAATTACTTGACTCAGCTGGGAGTTAATCTTCCAAATGATTGTGTCATTGACAGAGTTCTTCCATCACTGCCACCAAGATATAAAGGCTTCATGATGAACTATGATATGCAAGGGATGGAGAAGACTATTCCCGAGCTTTTCGCGATACTGAAATCAGCGAAGGTTTATCAAGAAAGAGCATCAAGTGTTGATGGTTAACAAGACCACTAGTTTAGAGAAAAAGGGCAAGGGAAAGAAAGGGAACTTCAAGAAGAATGGCAAGCAAGTTGTCACTCCCGTGAAGAAGCCCAAAGATGGACCTAAGCCTAAAACTGAGTGCTTCGACTGCAAAGGAAAGGGTCACTGGAAGCAGAACTACCCCAAATATTTGGCGGATAAGAAGGATGGCAAAGTGAACAAAGGTATATTTGATATACATGTTATTGATGTGTACCTTACTAGTGCTCTTAGTAACCCTTGGGTATTTGATACATGTTCGGTTGCTAAGTGTCGGCATTCTGGATATGGGGGTATCCAGACTTGCCTTCTTGCAGCCCACCGCGTGGCCCCATCAACGGCCTGGTACGGCCCAACTTCAGCATCAACAACTCAAGACCCTCACGAGGGGCCAAGCCTCACGAGGCAGACAACACCAAGACCCCCGAGGGTATCGGCCTCCTCAGGCTAGCTCCCGAGGGGCGGAGAGTTCTATGCAAGGTGCACCTCACGAGGCTCAGCTGATGTGAGCCATGACGACCAAGGGCAGTCGGGCGCCAGCGGGCGCAGAGTGCCAGTTTCCTCTTCGGTGCAAGGGAGGCAAGCCGCAGGCGCGGAGTTACGAGGAATCAGCCAAAGGTTTCCATTCTGGTGCAACAAGACCAAGACCACCAGGACGGCAGGTCGAAGGTCATTACCGAGCCCACCGCAGCTTCATGACCAGGGGCTTTTTACAGGCGAAGACCACTTTAGCCAAGATAAGTTGTACTATTGTCCCCTTTAAAATACAGCCGTTGTGGGATCCCTTCCCGCCAACATTTGGGAAGAGGACCGAGGCCACTATAAATAGAACTTAGCTACCACCATAGAGGGAGATCGGATCCATTCTGACCGGACCACCTCACCAGCTCTCACGAGCTCAAGAACACCTCACCTCCTGAGGCCAGTTCATCCACTGTATTAGTTCATCCTCAGCCCCTCGAGGCAATCCACCAAAACGTTGGAGTAGGGTATTACACCGCAAGGTGGCCCGAACCAGGATAAACTGATGTGTCCCTTTGTCTCTCTGAGCCCGTCGCGCTAGGCTTAGGAGAATTGCGAGTAGGCAGGCTGGGTAGGTTGAGATCTCCGCACGCACCCTAGAGTTCGAACCTTTCAAGGGTTTGCAGAACCCGTAATCCAACATTTGACGCACTAGGTAGGGGTACATCGGATCTCCTCTCCCGTGATTGATCCATCGTCACTCCGACACCTCCATGGCTGATGCACGCCGGGCTCGCGCCAAGCGCCAGGCCGCAGTCGCTGCTCGCGTTGCTCAGACGGCTCCGGCGGGCGATGGTTGTGCTTGTCGTGCACCATCTCCAGTGGCCAACGCCGCCACGGGCCCTGCCGGCCACGAGCAGCAAGCTTCTTCGCTGCACCCTTCGGTGCGCCGCGACGGGTGCACTACCACTCCGACACTGACCCCGGCAGCTTCATCCTCCCACACGCGTCACGGCCCAGCGAACGCGCACGCCGGTCTGCTCATCGTTCAAGAGCTCCTTCGCTACCGCCCAGTCGATGACTTCTACAAGGAATGGCTCGAGCGGATCGCTGAGCTCGTCAGCGCGGCTGGGGGCTCCGCTGCACCAGCCCGCTCACCGCCTCAGCAGCCGCATGCCGCGGGCGACATGGCTCACGGGGCTCCTCCACCACCTCCGGCCCAAGGTGTCATCGTCGAGCCAAGGCGTGTGGTACCACGGCGTGACCCTCCACGCCAGGCGCCTACACGGGAAGAGGTGAGCTGCCAGGTGGTGTAGTGGCCTCAAGAGGAAGCACGTGTGCTTCCTGCACCCCCGCGTCAAGCCCGCGTGCCGCGACAAGAGGTGGCGGCACGTGTGCACCAAGACCAAGTTCCACCTCCTCGACGGGCCCCCGTGGCCAAAGCAGGTTGTCGCGCGTTCACCTCAGAGCTTCGCAACGTCATCTGGCCGAGCAAGTTCAAACCTGACCTGCCTCCACACTACGACGGCACCGCCGCCCCCGTCGAGTTCCTGCAACTCTATGAGCTGAGCATCAAGGCTGCCAGCAGCGACGACAAGATCATGGCGAACTGGTTCCCGATGGCCCTCAAGGATGGCGCACGTTCTTGTCTCCTGAACGTCCCTGTGGGGTCGGTCTCTTCCTGGGAGGAGATGCGCGGCCGCTTCATCGCCAACTTCCAGGGCACTCGCGACCGTCCACTGGCTGCGGGCGACCTGCGACGCATCAAGCAGCAGCCAGGAGAGACCCTGCAGAAGTATATCCAGCGCTTCAACAACGTTCGCCTCAAGTTCCCCAAGGTGTCGGACGAGGCCATCATTTCAGCGTTCACTGATGGCGTCCGCGATGTCAAGCTGAAGGAAGAGCTCGCCATCCACGAGGACCTCTGCACAGCCTTGGAGATGTTCAATATGGCGAACAAGTGTGCAAGGGCTGAGGAGGGGTGCCTCTCCCTCCTTGAGCTCCCCGATGCTGACCCTGAAGACAAGAAGGCCAAGGCCAAGGACATAAAGCACAAAGGGCCGGCCATGCTCATGGCCAAGCCAGAGTTGAAGCATGGCTACGACCACCCCGAGTCGTCCAAGAGCAACCGGTCATTCTGTGTCTTCCACAACGTCCACAGCCACAACACCAACGACTGCTAGGAGCTTAGGGCCCTCCATGATGGGCGCCTCGGTCGATGCCCCGAGCGCAATGATTGAGGCTACGGCCGTGGAGGTGGCCGAGGTGGATGACGCTAGGACGGACGCGACCATCCTCGGGAGGACCGTTGGCATGGCCAGCCTCGCGAGGGCGCCTGGAGGGAGCAGCCTCGTGAGGATCGCCCTCAGGGCAATGCTGGTCTTCCTCCACTTCCTGCAGCACCGCCAAGGAACGAAGATCATCACCATGACGAGGGGGTTGGGGGCTTCCAGGAGCCTCGGGCCATTGCCTGCATCCTGGGCGGCTCGTAGGCCCTGGCTTCCCACTGCATCTTCAAGCAGTTCGCGCGCAAGGTGAATGCAGTGCACCCCAAGCCCGAAGCAACTCACCCGCTCAAGTGGTCCAAATGTGCCATCACCTTCAGCTCCTCAGACCAGCTCAAGTGCGCGGCCACTGCCAGCGCGCTCCCCATGCTCTGCTCACCCGCCAAGAGCAACGTGGTCGTTCACCAAGACTCTCATCAATGGTGGTGCGGGGCTCAATGTCCTGTCTGTTCAGACGTTTGACAGGCTCCAAGTGTTGTACTACCAGCTTCAGCCAACAAATCCATTCTCAGGGGTGACCGACGGTTCCACACACCCGATAGGGCAGGTCCGCCTCCCTGTCACCTTCGGCGAACGCAACAACTACCACACCGAGCTCATCAACTTTGATGTCGCCGACATTCGCCTACCGTACAACGCCATCCTAGGGTACCCAGCACTAGCCAAGTTCATGGCAGCGACGCACCACGGCTACAATGTTCTCAAGATGCCAGCAAGTGGCAGCGACATCACGGTCGCATGCCAGGAAAAAGGAAGCGGTGTGCTCCCTAGAGCGCGCCTACCAGGCTGCAGCAGTCGAGAACCCTGAAGATGAAGGCGGTGCCCTCCCTCCTGAGGTCGCCCCCAAGACGAAGAAGCTGCAGCTAGGTCAGGGATCTCGCGAGAAAGCATCGACGAGGGACGCTGCGCTGAGCCTCGCGTCCCGGGACGAGGCGCCTTCACCTATCGCATAGGAAGGCGCACCCAGCGCCCCTCTCAGGATGGGCTTGGGGCCTCTCCTTGGGAGAGCCTCAGACCTAGCCAGAGTCACGAGGGAGGCGCTCGGGCACCATGTGGAGGCGCGCTTCAGTGCACGCTTCCCGGAAGAAGGCCTCGGGTGGAAGGCACCAGGCGTTCAGGAGTTCGTCAGCAAGGCAATCAAGGAGATTCAAGAGGCAAGGGTTCTGCAAGGCGATCGCCGCCTACCGTGAGGCGCAGCTTACTGCCCTGGTGGGAGTAAGGAGTTCCGCGTCTGCATCAACATCCCAGGGCTCAACAGGGCCGCATCTCGGCAGCTCTTCTAGATGTCTCGTGTCGGCCGATGCGAGGGTCCACCCCACAGCTATCGGTGTTCCAGATATGGGGGTATCCAGACTTGCCTGCCTGCGGCCCACCATGTGGCTCCATCGACGGCTTGGTACGACCCAGCTTCAACATTAATAGCTCAATACCCTCGCGAGGGGCCAAGCCTCGCGAGGCGGATGACGCCAAGACCCCCGAGGGGATCGGCCTCCTCAGGCTGGCTCCCAAGGGGCGAGAGTTCTATGCAAGGTGTACCTCATGAGGCTCAGCTGACGTGAGCCATGATGACTAAGGCCAGGCGGGCGCCAGCGGGCGCAGCGTGCCAGTTTCCTCTTTGGTGCAAGGGAGGCAAGCCGTAGGCGCAGAGTCCCGAGGAGTCAGCCAAAGGTTTTCATTATGGTGCGAAAAGACCAAGACCACCAGGACGGCATGACGGAGGTCATCACATGTCCCACCTTAGCGTCACGACCAGGGGCTTTTCGCAGGCGAAGACTACTTTTGTCACGATAAGCTGTACTACTTGTCCCCTTTCAAATCCGACCATTGTGGGATCCCTTCCCACCTACATTTGGGAAGAGGACCAAGGCCACTATAAATAGGACTTAGCCACCACCATAGAGGAGGATGGGATCCATTCTCACCGGACCTCCTCACCAGCTCTCTTGAGCTCAAGAACACCTCACTCCTGAGGCCAGTTCATCCACTGTACTAGTTCATCCTCAACCCTTCGAGGCAATCCACCAAAACGCTGGAGTAGGGTATTGCACCGCAAGGTGGCCCGAACCAGGATAAACGGTTGTGTCTCCTTGTCTCTTCGAGCTCGTCGCGCTAGCCTTAGGAGAATCGCGAGTAGGCATGCTGGGTAGGTTGAGATGTCCGCACGCACCCCAGAGTTCGAACCTTTCAAGGGTTTGTGGAACCCGTAATCCAACATTTGGTGCGCCAGGTAGGGGTGCGTTGGATCTTCTCTTCCATCGATCGATCCACCATCACTCCGACAACTCCATGGCCGATGCACGCCGAGCTCATGCCGAACACCAGGACGCAGTCGCCGCTCGCGTTGCTCAAACGGCTCCAACGGGCGATGGTTGCGCTCGTCGTGCTCCGTCTCCGTTGGCCAACGCCGCCACGGGCCCTGCCGGCCACGAGCAGCAAGCTTCTTCGCTGCACCCTTTAGTGTGCCGCAACCAGCGCACCGCCACTCCCTCACTAACTCTAACAGCTTTGTCCTCCCACGCATGTCATGGCCCGGCGAACGCGCAGGTCGCTCTGCTCATGGCGCGGGAGCTCCTTCGCTACCACCCGATCGACGACTTCTATGAGGAGTGGCTCGAGCAAATTGCTGAGCTCATCAGTGCGGGCGAGGGCTCTGCCGCGCCGGCCTGCTTACTGCCTTAGCAGCCACTTGCCATGGGAGACGTGTCTCACTGGGCTCCTCCACCACCTCCGGAGTAGGGCGTCATCACCGACCCAAGGTGTGTGGTGCCGCGGCGCGACCCACCACGCCATGCGCCTGCGCGGGAAGAAGTGAGTTGCCAGGTAGTGCAATGGCCTCAAGGAGAAGCGCATGTACTTCCTGCACCCCCGCGTCAGGCCCGCATGCCGCCACAGGAGGTGGCGGCGCGCGTGTACCAGGACCAAGTTCTACCTCCTCGGCGGGCCCAAGTGGCCACAGCGGGATGCCGCGCGTTCACCTTGGAGCTCCGCAACATCGTCTGGCCGAGCAAGTTCAAGCCTGACCTGCCCCCACGCTACGACGGCACCGCCAACCCCGCCGAGTTCCTGCAGTTCTACGAGTTGAGCATCGAGGCGGCCAGCGGTGACGAGAAGATCATGGCAAACTGGTTCCCAATGGCCCTCAAGGATGGCGTGCATTCTTGGCTCCTGAACCTTCCTGGGGGATTGGTCTCTTCCTGGGAGGAGATGCGTGGCCGCTTCATCGCCAACTTCCAGGGCACTCGCGACCGTCCTCTGGCCGCGGGTGACCTGCATCGCATCAAGAATCAGCCAGGAGAGACCCTGCAGAAGTACATCCGCGCTTCAACAATGTTCGCCTCAAGATCCCCCAGGTGTCGGACGAGGCCATCATCTCAGCATTCACTGATGGCGTCCGTGATGTCAAGATGAAGGAGGATTTCGCCATCCATGAGGACCTCTGCACAGCCCTGGAGATGTTCAACATGGAGAACAAGTGCGCAAGGGCTGAGGAGGGGCGCCTCTCCCTCCTCAAGCTCCCTGATGCTGACCCAGAAGACAAGATGGCCAAGTCCAAGGACGCGAAGCGCAAGGGGCCGGCCTTGCTCGCGGACGAGCCAGGGATGAAGCGCGGCTGCGACCACCCTGAGTCGTCCAAGAGCAACCGACCGTCTTGCGTCTTCCACAACGTCCACAGCCACAACACCAACGACTACCAGGAGCTCGGGGCCCTTCGTGATGTTCGCCTCGGTCGATGCCCCGACCGCAACGATCGAGGCTATGGCCGTGGAGGTGGCCGAGGTGGAGGACGCTGGGATGGACACGACCATCTCCAGGAGTGGGGCGACCATCTTCGGGAGGACCATTGGCAAGGCCAACCTTGCAAGGGCGCTTGGAGGGAATAGCCTCATGAGGAGCACCCTCAGGGTAATGCAGGTCTGAATCCACTGCCTCCACCGCCAAGAAGGAACGAAGAGCATCACCAGGACGAGGGGGCTGGGGGGCTTCCAGGAGCCTCAAGCCATCACCTACATCCTAGGCGGCTCACAAGCCCCAGCTTCTCACGCATCTTCAAGTAGTTCGCGCACAAGGTGAACGCAGCGCTCCCCAAGCCCGAAGCAACTTGCCCTCTCAGGTGGTCCAAGTGCACCATCACCTTCAGCTCCTCAGACCAACTCAAGTGTGCGACGACTGCCGGCGCGCTCCTCATGCTTTGCTCTCCCGTCATTAGCACCGTGGTCGTCACCAACACTCTCATCGACGGTGGGGTGGGGCTCAATGTCCTATCTGTTCAAACGTTCACAAACTCCAAGTACCGTACTACCAGCTCCAACCTACCAAGCCATTTTCAGGAGTAACCGACGGCTCCACACATCCGATAGGGCAATGTGGCACCCCGGATCAGAGAAACCTGAACGCCCCGTATTTCAGCCAAGAGATCAAGGAGAAGTCTCTGGAATACGGCACTGCTTGACATAGAACAAATCAGCTCTTATTACAAGAATAAATACAAAGTTCTGATGTTACAAAGGTTCGCATCAGCACGGCGACACTACGCCTGCGATACTACACTTGCTCTATGCTAGCAGCAGAACAACTCGTAGCAGCGGAAGTCTTCTAGCAGCGAAAAAACAACGAAGGTGGTGAACTCCACTCCGTGGGGATTCTGGCTGGGACACGATCTAGCTCGCACGAACGGAAACCACGAAAAGCAATCAAGCAATCACGGCATCACCTGCAATCTGGCATGACACAACAACCAAAAACATCAAGGCAAGACAACAACATAGCATTAAGCAGGTTAATTAAATCAACAACTACCATGATACAACAGCAACTCCTAAGCATGATATGAAACTACTACAATACTGATAAATCACCATCTCCGATCTCCATAACCATATCTCTCTTGGCTAACCGGACAAGCAATATACCATCTCGATCACCTCGTGATCAAAACCAAATTGTAACTGTGATCCTTACGGCGATCACAACCCGACCAATGAATGGCCCGTGATCCTTACGGCGATCAGAACCCGACCAATGAATGGCCCGTGATCCTTACGGCGATCACAACCCGACCAATGAATGGCTCGTGATCCTTACGGCGATCACAACCCGACCAATAAATGGCCCGTGATCCTTACGGCGATACCAATAAATGGCCCATGATCCTTACGGCGATCACAACCCGACCAATACTTGGCCAATCTGTACTGCTCCAAATATCCACATATCCGTCACCTATAAGTCATTCCATCATGTGAGTGTTGATCGAACGGTGTACCCTAGTACGAACCCATGCCCATGACCGAGGACAAGGCTATCGATAGATTAAACACACACTCTGCAGAGGTAGCGCACTGTACCCACACCACAGAACCCATGGCCTAGCACTCCCATTCAGGTGGACCAACGGCGTTCCGACAAAACCGATCTACTTCCATGACACTCTCCCGGCCACTCCGACTCACTCCCCACTGGGATAAGTCATGGGTGGCCCTGTGTCTACCTCAAGACACATCGACCACTGTTGTGGCCCGTCCCACACGGGGACACGGATCCAAAAACTCAAACAACGGGAACACAAGGCTTATGTCCGCATACCTGATCAGGGTAGCGCGCGCCCAGAACCTTCCCTCGTTAGAGGCACCGGCGAGAGGCACGACAATAGACCACATTAGGGCCGTCCCATACCGGCAAATGTGGTTGCACTGGAAAAGTTCGATTCGGCGGCACCTGACCAACTTACTGATGGAATTTATCCCCAAAAATATAACCATGAGAACTGATACTCCGATGTCAACCATCAAACTATAATCCAAGTCATAGCAATATCCAACAAATAATCCAAGCATAATATCATCATCTCAAAATAATCCCGTTGTGTCCATGGCTGACGCTCGTCGGGCTCATGCCGAGCGTCGGGCTGCTCTCGCCGCCCGCGCCGCTCAGACAGCTCCCGTCGGCGGGTGTCCCCGTCGTTCCCCGTCGCCTGCCGCGAACGCCGCCACCGGCCCGGCGGGGAACGAGCAGCAGGCCTCGTTGCTGCATCCTTCGGTGTCGCGGGAAGGCCGCACCGCCACCCCGTCGCTGACTCCAGCTGGTTCGTCGTCCCGCGCCCGTCGCGCCCCCACGGACGCGACGCCGCGTTTCTCCTGGCACGTGAGCTCCTGCACTACCGTCCCGTCGACGACCTCTACGAGGAGTGGCTCGCTCGCATCACTGAGCTCGTCAGCGCCGCAGGGGGTCCCCTGCGCCGTCCCTCTCACTGCCTCATGCTCCGTCATGCGCGGGTCGTGCAGCCCAGGAGGTGCCTCCGCCACCTCCTCCCCAAGAAGGTGCCCTGGCTCCAAGGTGCGCGGCCCTAGGACGAGATCCACCGCATCCGGCACCCGCGCAACAAGAAAGGAGCTGCCAAGAAATCCCTCGTCCCCAAGAAGGTGCATGCGTGCTCCCGGCAACGGTGCGCCAGAACCGCATCCCTGCCCCAGCACGTTAAGACCCCGCACTTCTCCAGGCAGTGGTGCGCGGGAATCCCCAGTAGCAAGCCCCGCATCAGCAGAGAGCTCTGGTGGCCACCGCAGGCTGTCGCGCATTCACCACCGAGCTATGCAGTGTCGCTTGGCCGGGCAAGTTCAAACCTGACCTGCCTCCTCGCTACGACGGCACTGCCGACCCCGCGGAGTTCCTACAGCTCTACGAGTTGGGCATCGAAGCCGCCAATGGGGATGAAAAGGTCATGGCGAACTGGTTTCCCATGGCACTCAAGGATGGTGCCCGCACCTGGCTCCTGAACCTGCCCCCTGGCACGATCTCCTCCTAGGACGAGATGCGCACTCGCTTCATCGCCAACTTCCAGGGCACTCGCGACCGACCGCCGGTCGTGGGTGACCTGCGCCGCATCAAGCAGCAACCCGAAGAGACCTTGCAGAAGTACATCCAGCGCTTCAACAGCACTCGCCTCAAGATTCCCAAGGTGACCGAGGAGGCCAACATCTCGGAGTTCTCTGATGGCGTCCGCGACATCAAGATGAAGGAGGAGCTGGCGATCCACAAAGATCTGTGTACGTCTCTGGAGTTGTTCAACCTAGCGACCAAGTGCACAAGGGCTGAGGAGGGACGCCTTTCCCTTCTTGAGCTCCCGTCTGTAGATCCAGAAGAGAAGAAAGCCAAGGCCAAGGATGTGAAGTGCAAGGGAGCAGTTGTGCTTGCAGCAGAGCCGGACATGAAGCGCGGCAGGGACCAGCCGGAATCGTCCAAGGGCAGCCGGTACTGTGTGTACCACGATCTCCACACCCACAACACCAACAAAGGCCAAGAGCTCAGGGCCGTGCGAGAAGGCCGCGTCGGTCGATGTCCCGAGCGCAACGATCGGGGATACGGCCGAGGTGGAGGAAGAGGTGGAGGACGATGGGACGACCGTGGCCCTCGCCAAGGGTGGCGTGACTGGCCCCGCGAGGACCGCTGGCAGGACCAGCCTCGCGAGGGGGCTTGGAGGGATCAGCCTTGTGAGGATCGCCCGCAAGGCAACGCAAGGCTTCCTCCTCTGCCGCCACCACCAAGAAGGAATGACGACCATCATCAAGGCGAGGGGGCTGGGGGCTTCCAGGAGCCGCGTGCAATCGCTTGCATTTTGGGCGGTGCCCAGGCCCCAGCCTCTTAGCGCATCTTCAAGCAGTTTGCTCGCGAGGTGAATGCAGTCGTCCCCAAGCTTGAGGCCACGCGCCCTCTCAGGTGGTCTGCGTGCGCCATCACGTTCAGCTCAGCGAATCAGCTCAAATGCGCAGCAATAGTCGGTGTCCTCCCGATGCTCTGTTCCCCAGTCATCAGCAATGTGCAAGTTACCAGGACCCTCATCGACGGCGGAGCAGGGCACAACGTCCTGTCCGTCGAGGCGTTCAACAACCTCCAAGTGCCATACGATCAACTTCAACCAAGCAAGCCTTTCTCAGGAGTCACTGATGGTTCCACTGTCCCGATAGGGCAGGTCCGCCTCCCTGTCACCTTTGGGCAGCGCAAGAACTACCATACCGAGCTCATTGACTTCGACGTCGCCCACATTCGCCTGCCATACAATGCCATCCTCGGGTACGCCGCCCTGGCCAAGTTTATGGCAGTGACTCACCATGGCTACAACGTCCTCAAGATGCCAGGAAGTGGCGGAGTCATCACGGTCCCCTGTGAAGAGAAGGATGCGGTGTGCTCTCTCGAGCGCGCCTTCCAAGCCGCGTCAGTCGAGGACCCACACAGCAAGAGTGGAAACCTTCCTGAAGTAGCTCCCAAGAAGAAGAAGACATCACCTGGCTCAAGGCCTCAGGAGGCAGGCACCCCTAGAGGCGCCACTTCAGGACACGCGCCCATCCAAGGGGCGCCACCTTCCCTTGCATAGGAAGGCGCGCCCAGCGCCCTCCTCGGGCAAAGCTCGGGGGCTCTCTCGTGGGGAGCCACTGACTTTGCCAAGATCACGAGGGAGGCGCTCGGGCACCACTTGGAGGCGTGCTTCGCAGCATGTTTTCCTCAAGAAGGAGGGCCCAACCCTCAGGAGTTCATCACCAAGGTCGCTCAGGAGTTGCAAGAATCGAGAGTCATGCGCGGCAACCGCCGCCTACCTAGTGTAGCTCCCCATCCCGGCGAGGATGGCGGGCTGCGCATCTGCATTGACTGCCCAGGGCTCAATCGAGACGCGTCTCAGGAGTGCTTCTGGCCTTCGCGCGTGGGGCGTTGCGAGGGCCCACCTCACAACTACGTTCGCATGCCCTTCGGCCTGCCGAACGTGGCTGCTTCCCACCAGCGCCTGATGAGAGGCATTCTGGAAGCTCAGATGGCCAAGCACCGCGCGCTCCTGGAGGAAATGGAGGTGGACTTTGCCGAGCCGCCCGGACCTCCAGAGCCTCCCGAGGCTCGGAGCCCCGAGGGATCATGAGAATTGGCTTCTTTACCACGCACCGTCAGCTACTCCGACACTCGCTCTACAATGGTATCAAGTGACTTCTCTCAAGTTTCGTTTCAGCTGGGAGCGCCCTCAGGGCCGCATCATTCCCAGGTCGTGTGGGTTTGTCCCCGCGGCATGTATCTATTTTGCTTATGTCTTCAGCTTACCAAGTCGTGTGGGTTTGTCCCCGCGGCATCATCCCCAAGCCGCTTGGGCCTGACCCAGTGGCGTGTGCCTTTCTCTGCATCTACCTAAGTTGATTTTCCTATTCATGCTTAACCTGCTTGAGATAATCGACTGCTCGATTGACACCTACCTTTGGAGCCGCTCGCTCTAGCACGACGCTTGCGCATGGGTTCGTCCCTGCAACGTCGACAAATTTGAGTGGTCGAGCTCTGGCCGCGGCAGCCCCGCAAAGCGCTACCTCACAAAGCCCTCAGTGCCTCAATCACTCCCTCGGAGCAACCAATGGCTGGCTGGCAACCGTGATGGCAGTCCTTGTTTTCCTCGTGCTGGCGTACAGGATCCGCCTAAGGAGTAGCGTGGGGCGTCTCTCTCTCTCTCTCTCTCTCTCTCTCTCTCTCCCGTACGATCCGCTCGGGCGTTGAAAGGGGGCGCCTGAGCATCGCGACTCATGGGCTCTTACCGGCTCTCCAGCCCTCACCCCCTGGCCTTGACCCACGGTATCGCGACCTGTCATACCAGCGGCGGCTGAGCTCGCTCGAAGGCTGGGACCTGAGGACGTAGAGCATGAAGGAAAGTGCGGGGAAGATGGGAGAAGCTCACGAGGACCCAACCCAGCGACACCCCAGCTACCGGCGTGCAGGCCTGGTACCTCGCCGAAGGACAACTCCAAGCTCATGAGATAAGTCACGCCCCTGGAAAAGCTAAATCAATGCGATGCTAAACCCTCGCCTAGTGCAGCCCTGTCACGGTGATGTTGCCTTCCTTTCTTGCCCAGCGGAGGCTGCTTGAGCGCTAAAGGGGACCTCCCGAGCATCGCGCCTCGGGGGCTCTTACTAGACCTTGGGCCGCTCACCTCCTGGCCTTGACCACGGCATTGCGGCCTGGCATACCAGCGATGGTTGAAGCCTGCCTGGGGACCGGGACCTGTCAGCGTACAGCACCAAGCCCTCGTGAGGATGGACAGGGGGAGCCAAGCTGAGACAGGACAAGCATGTCGCGTCACTCCATAATAAGGATAATGTTCACAAGAGACATAGCAGACGCCTTACATACCCCCACGGGGTGTTTCTTCGATTCCTTGTAGGGAACAAAAGGTGCCAATCCTAAGGAACGCTAACTATGCGCGCCTCAATAGGAGACGCCATCATCAACAGTGGGCCGCCCAGCGCCGGCGCCAACCCCATCCAGATCAGTGGCGTCGGCGGCCAGATGCAGCTGCCCTGCTCCGAGCGCGATGCGAGCTTGGGGGCTCATAGCTATCGTCGCTCGTCTCCGGAGTCACGTGAAGCTCGGGAGAGTCGCTGGACCCTCCAGCTTCTCCGCCGCTACCAGAGGAGCTGCTGGGGAAGCGGTTGGCAGGCCTGGCCCTCGCCACTTCCATGCCCCGGCCGCCTTCCTTCGGGCAGCACTCCAGTCAGCGTCCTTCCGTGTCGAAGCCCTTGAAGAACATCAAGGAGGCGCCATCGTATTCAAGATGAATTATGAGGGCACCCCCTATCCGACAGACCCGGGCGATCTCGCCCCAGCCCCGGGTCATGTAGACCTTGCCCGGAGCGACAACCTCGACCTCCACTCCGGTCGCGAGGGTGCTGCAGTCAGCATGCTACAGCCAGAGCTCTAGAGGCCCCCTCGACGGCATCTCGAAGGCGAAGGAGGGAGGAAGGCAAATCCAAGAGCGTGGAGGCATAGCAGCGTGAAGCACATGCTCGCGGGAAGAGCCCTCAGCATGGACCCCCAGGGGTGACGACGCGCACCGCCGTGACTCGCCGGCGGAGCCGCTCGGCATCTTCTTCTCCAGGGCACTCGGCTCGGGTGTACAAGGGAAGCGGAAACCCAGGCGGCGGCCATTCGTACCAGGGCCTCGATGTCTCCTGCCACGCAACCACATCGCGACAGCCGGGGACCGGCCATTTCTTCGGCGGAAGAGGGTGGGGACCCTCTTGGGGGGCCTTCCCCTTCTCTTCTGCTGGAAACCGGTGAATCGGCGCCATTGGCGTGAACTGGAGAAAGGGCGAGGAAGAAAGAGCGAAGCAGGAAGAGATGGACTGCGGGGCTCTCGCCCGTCCGTACTTATAGTCAGGAGGAGGCCAACCGTCGGCCTCCACGATCACAGGTAATCATGAATCATTTCTGCATGCAGGGACTTGTCAAGTCGAGTGGTTGCCGAGGCGGCGTGGGAAAGCGCAGGCGCCCACGTCCAATCAACCGCCATGCGGCGCCCAAGGCCACAGGCTGATGGGGCCCGCGGCGCTCCGCACTTGCCCCTTCGCTTCTCTGCTAAGCCAAGTCCGAGCGCGCCTTGGGCCCGGGGACTACTGTCGGCGTCCTGGGAACGGGGGTCCCCAGACTTGCCTGCCTGCGGCCTGCGGCGTGGCTCGAGTGGTGGCCTAGTATGGCCCATCTTCATCAACGCAAGACTCAAGACTCTCGCGAGGGGCCAAGCCTCGTGGGGTAGACGACACGAGGCTTCCTCAGGAGCGGCCTTGCCGGGCAGGCTCGCGAGGAGGCGGAGAGATCAAGGCAGGGGTACCTCGCGAGGTTCTCATGACGTAAGCCATGACGATCGAGACCAGGCGGGCGCCAGGCGGGCGCCAGGCGGGCGCCAGCCCGCGCAGTGTCCTTGTTTCCTCTTTGGTGCAAAGGGGGGCAAGCACAGGCATGGAGTACCGAGGCATCAGGCAAAGGTTGCCATTTCAGTGCAATGAGACCAAGACTAGCAGAGCGGCAGGATGGAGGTCACCGTGGAGCCCAAGACGGCGTCATCGCTAGTACCTTTGGCAGCCGAAGACCAACTTTAGTCAAGATAACATGTACTAGATGTTCCCCTTCAAAATGGTCGTTGTTGGCACCCTTCCCGCTTAATATTTGGGAAGAGGACCAGGGCCTCTATAAATAGGACTAGCCACCATAGGAGAGGGGCCATCTCATCGAGTCATCATCAGATAGAGAGGCTATCGAGCTCATCCAAGTAGTTCATCGCACCATCTCAACAACACCTCTCGCGAGGCCGTTCATCCTTGTACTCTTCATCATTAGCCCCTGAGGCAATCCACCACACCACACACTGGAGTAGGGTATTACACCACAACGGTGGCCCGAACCAGTATAAATCTTGTGTCCCTCGTGTTGTTCATCGTTTAGCTTAGATTCTCGCGAGGCAATTGGGCGTAGAGTTGTAGGGGGGAGATCTTTGCGCGCACCCCAGAGTTTGAACCTTAAGGGTCTGCCGGAACCCAACATCCGACAGCGTCTCAGGAGTGTAATTGGTCATGTAGCCCCTCACCTCTTGGTCTCGTCCTGGTGATCCAGACGACCCAACGGTGGTTGAGGTATGCGCGGGGTCGGGCCCTGCCGACGCAGAACACCAAGGCTTGCCTTCGCACTTTTTTCTAAGTTGTTTGCACGTCAAGGAGGACTCCTGAGCATCGCGTCTCAGGAGCCTAACTGGTCACGTAGCCCCTCACCCCTTGGGCTCGTCCTGGCAATCCGGACGACCCAACGGCGGCCGAGGTATGTGCGGGGCTGGGCTCTGTCGATGCAGAACAATAAAGCAAATTGAAAAAATCGAAGGACAATAATCTAATTATTACAAAACATATTGTTCCAAGCAAATAGTTTTAAATGCCTCCGCGAGGCATGCTACATGATATAGGACGAACAGGAAGGAGCAGCGTCACCAAGCCACCTCTTCAGCCCTGGGTGTTGCCATCACCCACCAGCGAAGCCCCGTCGCCAGGCACATCGGCCGTCCCCTTGGCCCTGGCCGGACAATCGACGACAAGGACTTGCTCAGCAGGGTGTCCACGGAGCTCTTCACGGCGGCAGCAGTAGCGTCCTGGGACTCGGAGTCCACGGGATCGAGGAAGGAGGAGAAGTCGAAGCCGGCGTCCCGGAGATAGAGATGGTTGAAGACGCACGTCAGGGGTGAGGAGGAAAGCAAGCGAGCCTCACCTTCCACCAAAGAGCCAAACCTGTCAACAGCAGCCTCGAGCATTGCCACGACCTCAAGGAGCAGAGCGGCAGGGCTCTCCCTCGGGGCCGTCACCGTTGCCTTCCTCAGGAGATCATCCCCGAAGAGTGACCGCCGAGCCTTGTGGAACCTCGCCTCGAGGGAGGCAAGGGTGTTGTGCTCCATGGAGGCCGCTTCCTTGGCCTCGGCAAGGCACGCCTGGGCCGCCTCCGCCTCCTCCTTCAACTTCGTCAGGGGGTCGTGCTCCGCAGCCTGCTCCAGGGCTGCCTTCTTCAGCTCGGCATCTCGATCGGCAACGGTAGCCTCCTGGGCCTTCAGCTTCTCCTCACGTTCCTGGAGCTGGCCGGCCTGGGAGGCCTGTTGATCCTGAAGAGCCTTCAGTTTAGCCTCCACCGCGCGGCACCAATCCTCAGCTTCCGTGGCCTCCTTCCGCGCCAGGTCGCGCTCGGCGGCAGCCGTCCCAGACACCTTCTAGGCTTCCTCCACAGAGCCCCAGGCCGCTCGGACAGACGCATCAGCCTGGAGCCATCCAGAGATTAGCCCCAGGCGGCCCAGCGCTGCGCGCCTGTCCGGGCCCTGAAGTTCACCCTGGAGAAGGTCCAGTGCCGCTCGCGCCTCCTCTAGGGCTCCGGAGGTGGTAGGGGCGCCATGGCTCAGCTGCACGCCGGGTAGGAGAGAAGACATCCTCGGCGCCAGGACAGGAGAAATCATAGTAGTAGGGAGGACTGGGAGCTCCGGAGGCTAGGCGGCCCCGGCAGCCACAGCATGGATTGGTGCCGGTGGGGTCAGCCCCGCTAAGGGCGCCGGCACCGCCTGAGGACGGGCTTCCATGCCCTGGGAAGACGACATCATCGCCGGAGCTGCAGCGTTCTCCTTCGGCAGGGCTGCGGCGACCACCTCGACGCGCTCGACCACGGCAACCCCGGCGTCCTCCTTATGCTTCTTCAATGACTACTTCCTAATGACAGACGAAGACGCTAAGCATCACGTTAGAAATCAATGACAGGGCCAAGGGAGAAGACTTACTGGTCGGCAAAGACATAGCTCCTCTTCAGGCCCAGCAGCTGGGGGCCGAGCCGGGGCAGCCGGAGCTGCACTCTTGGGAGCAGGAGAACTCGTGGACGACACCACTCGAGACATTGCTGGCGAAGGCAGAACGCTGCCCGGGGGATCAGCGCAGTCCGGCCCTTCTTCGTGGCCGACCGCTTGGGTTGCTTCGAAGAGGCCACCCTGGACCTCGTAGTGACCCCAGAGGGGCGAGTCAGCTCCACCACCGGAGGCGCATCACCATCGTCGTCGTTAGGGAAGTCGCGGAGGAGCTCCCTCTGCCTCGGGATAGAGGATTCCCCCTCGCCCTCGTCCTAGGTGGCCTCAGAGGTTGGTCGCTAGAGGACAGGTCCACCAAGGAGGTAGGCGGCGGGGGAGGCCCCGCCCGCACGAGCCCGAACTCGTCGAAGACCGGCATGGCAGCAGCAACCTCCTCCCCATCAACTCGATAGTACAGCGGGAGCTGTCGCATATCGGGTTCCGGCAAAACCCTTAAGGTTCGAACACTGGGGTGTGAAAACAAAGATTTCTCCCTACCGAAGCATGCCCTCAGCCTCGCCGCGATCCCTAAGCTAGATCGATGAACTCACAGCACAAGAGACACGAGATTTATATAGGTTTGGGCCACCGATGTGGTGTAATACCCTACTCCTGTGTGTGGTGTGGTGGATTGCCTCTTGGGCTGATGATGAACAGTACAAGGGAAGAACAGCCTCCCGAGGAGAGGTGTTCTTGAGCTAGTGTGGTGTGTAGATGAACTTAACCTCCATCCCCTTCTACTGTGGTGGCTAGCCCTATTTATAGAGGCCCTGGTCCTCTTCCCAAATATTGAGCGGGAAGGGATCCAACAACGGCCACTTTGGAAGGGGACTGTTGGATATCGGGTTCTGGCAAAACCCTCAAGGTTCAAACTCTGGGGTGCGCACAAAGATCTTCTCCCTACCGATCCACGCCCCAAAACCTCGCCGCCAATCTAAGCTAGCATGGTGAACAACACAAAGGACACGAGATTTATACTGGTTCGGGCCACCGTCGTGGTGTAATACCCTAATCCAGTGTGTGGTGTGGTGGATTGCCTCTAGGGCTGGTGATGAACAGTACAGAGAAAGAACAGCCTCACGAGGGGTGTTCTTGATCTGGTGCGGTGTTCTACTAGGGAAGGATTCGATCCCCTCTACTGTTGTGGCTATCTCTATATAGAGAGGCACTGGTCCTCTTCCCAAATATTGAGCGGGGAGGGAGCCAACAACGGCCATTTTGAAGGGGGACAGCTAGTACAAGCTATCCTAACTAAAGGTGGTCTTCGACTGCCAAAGGCACTGGTGATGACGCCGCCTTGGGCTCCACGGTGATCTCCGTCCTGCCGCTCTGCTGGTCTTGGTCTGGTTGCACCGATATGGAAACCTTTGCTTGATGCATCGGTACTCCGCACCTGCGCTTGCCCCCTTTGCACCAAAGAGGAAACGAGGACAATGCGCAGGCTGGCGCCCGCCTGGTCTTGACCGTCATGGCTTGCGTCATGAGCACCTCGCGAGGTACTCCTCGCCTTGATCTCTCCGCCTCCTCGCGAGCCTACCTGATGAGGCTTCCCCTAAGGAAGCCTTGTGTCGTCCGCCCCGCGAGGCTTGGCCCCTCGCGAGGGTCTTGAACTTGGGTTGATGAACACGGGCCATACTAGGCCACTGCTTGAGCCACGCTGCAGGCCACAGGCAGGCAAGTCTGGGGACCCCCATTCCCAGAACGTCGACAGTAGCCCCCGGGCCCAAGGCACGCTCGGACTTGGCTTAGCAGCGAAGCCAAAGGGCAAGTGCGGAGCACCGCGGCCCCAACAGCCTGCGACCTTGGCCGCCACGTGGCGTTTGATTGGACGTGGGCGTCTTCGCTTCCCCATGCAGCCTCGGCAACTGCTCGATTTGACGAGTCCCTGCTGCATGCAAAAAGATCCATCATTACCTGCGATCATGGGGGCCGGTGGTTGGCCTCCCTTGGGCTATAAATGGGGTGGGGCGGAAGCCCCCGTTGTCCATCTCTTCTTGCTCCGCCCACTTCTTCTTCCTCCTCGCTCCGATTGCTTGCAGCATCCCATGGCGCCCGTGAAAAGGTTCTCGGCCGCGGAAAAGGGGAAAGCTCGCCAGGAAGGGTCTGGCTCTCCCCCGCCCAAGCGCGGTCGAGGTCGTCCCCGATAGCATCCCGCGACTCCCGTCGCGGCTCCTCGTGGTCGTGGTGGTGGCCCTTCACTCGGCGGTGGCCGCCCATGTCGGGGCAGCCCAGTTGGTGGAGGAAGGCGTGTCGTGGCTGCGCGGCCTCTCGGCCGCGCTTCCATTCAGCGGAGGTGCTGCCGGAGTTTGTTGTGTGGTTGAACAACCCGGCCGGCAACTGGCTCCAGCTCCCTCGCTTCTTCGCGGGTGAACTGCTGGCTGCAGGCGGACGGATGCTGCAACAGGGTTTGCTGGGTTGTGGTGGAGATCTCCGTTGCCGGGAATGTGGCCCTGGCCCGCGTCTGGCAGACGTTTGCCCGCGCACGTGGCCTGGGCCGGCGGTGCACCCTCCTGTCATGCCCAATATGCGACCCCATCCAAAAGGAACTCGAAGGTCCCACCAAGGCTAGACCCGCATATTGGAACGCTTTTGCAAGGTGGATATCATTACATCAACATTACATAATAGATGGGGATACATAAAAAAGGCATACAATGCCACACGAATACAAAATCATATTACAAGAGATCAACATCCGACTACGGATGAACCACAAACAGAAACTCAAACAATATCCACCCTGCTAGCCCAGGCTGCCGACCTGGAACCTATCCCCTGATCGAAGAAGAAGCAGAAGAAGAACTCCAAACAAGCAAACATCGCTCTCGCATCAAGATCATCGCATAACCTGTACCTGCAATTGTTGTTGTAGTAATCTTTGAGCCACGAGGACTCAGCAATCCCATTACCATGGGTATCAAGACTAGCAAAGCTTAATGGGAAAGGAAGGGGTAAAGTGGTGAGGTTGCAGTAGCGACTAAGCAAGTATGGTGGCTAACATACGCAAATGAGAGCAAGAAGAGAAGCAAAGGAACGATCGTGAAGCTAGCAATGATCAAGAGGTGATCCTGAACTCCTACTTACGTCAAACAAAACACAGAAATCGTGTTCACTTCCCGGACTCCGTCGAGAAGAGACCATCACGGCTACACACGCGGTTGATGCATTTTAATTCGGATCTGGTGTCAAGTTATCTACAACCGGACATTAACAAATTCCCATCTGCCACATAACCGCGGGCACGGCTCTCGAAAGTTTATACCCTGCAGGGGTGTCCCAACTTAGCCCATGATAATCTCTCGCGATCAATGAAGGATATACCTTCTCCCAGGAAGACCCGATCAGTCTCGGAATCCCGGTTTACAAGACATTTCGACAATGGTAAAACAAGACCAGCAAGACCGCCCGATGCGCCAACAATCCCGATAGGAGCTGCACATATCTCGTTCTCAGGGCAACACCGGATGAGACAGGCTACGAGTAAAACCAGACCTCGAATTGCCCCGAGGGGGACCCGCAGGCGGCTCGGTTCGGACCAACACTTAGACAAGCACTGGCCCGGGGGGGCTAAAATAAAGATGACCCTTGGGTTAATTACTCCCAAGGGAAAAGGTAGGTGGTGGTGAGGCAAATGGTAAAACCAAGGTTGGGCCTTGCTGGACAAGTTTTATTCAAAGCGAACTGTCAGGGGGGTCCCATAAATCACCCGACCGCGTTAGGAACGCAAAATCCGGGGAACATAACACCGGTATGACGGGAACTAGGGCGGCAAGAGTGGAACAAAACACCAGGCATAAGGCCGAGCCTTCCACCCTTTGCCAAATATATAGATGCATTAATAATATAAGAGATATTGTGATATCCCAACATAACCCTGTCCACCATGGAGCAATCTTCAACTTCACCTGCAACTAACAACGCTATAAGAGGGGCTGAGCAAAACGGTAACATAGCCAAACAACGGTTTGCTAGGAATGGTGTCAAAGGTTAGAGGTTCATGGCAATTTGGGAGGCTTGAAGAGCAAATGATAGGTAACGCAGCATAGCGATAGAACGAAGCAACTAGCATAGCAATGATAGTAGTGAGATCGAGGGTAGCGGTCATCTTGCCTGAAATCCCGCAAGGAAGAAGAACGAGTCCATGAAGAAGATGAAGCCACGAAGACGAACCACACGTAGACGAACGCATCCTCACGATCGCAACGAAACGGAAACTATCGAGAAGAAGCACACAACATAGTAAACACGCCACACATAGACAAGACATGATGCACAACAAGCATGATGCATGACAAGGCTACATGAAGCTACTCATGGCAAGAGATGATGCAAACAAAAACAACACATCAAAGCAAGTTTAAATGAGGCCGGAAACAACATATAACAATTCTGGTAAGTCCTCATGCATATTTCGAAATTGGTCCAGAACTGAATAAACATTAAGTTGAAGTTGTTAAACAGCAAGTTAAAGAGCACCAAGAGGATCTACACGAAATTCTAGTCAAGTTACATATAAAGTTCATTTAATTCGGAGCTACGGCCTAGAAGATATGAGCAAAACAAGTTAAACATGGCATTGATGCAAAATGCACCCAAACATCAAGAAAACACACCAAAACAAGGATGCAACATGGTAATATGAAGCTACATGCAAAATCAAGCAAGTTTCATATAGAGCACACTCAAAACAGAGCAACGGTGCAACACACACACACTATACAAGTTATGACAACAATCTGTCCAAAACAGCAACTAGGCATATTGCAAGCATCAAATCAATATGCTACAGCATCCCAACATAAGAACAAAAGGCATGGGCATGAAGTACAGGTAAAGCATGACAAAACATGAACACTGAGCTATCTCCAGAAACTACTAGAACATGCTCAAAAAGACATGGTAAGATTGCAAATAATAACAGTTTCAGACTTTAGCAGATATAACATCAGGTTGCAATGTTTAGAGCTATCAAACAACATGTTATAGGAACTTATCATGGCAAACAAAGGCATGGCATGAATCTACTAATTGCATAGATCAAAAGTCCCTTACTGACCAAGAGCCAAAAGGGCACGAAAAATATGATGGCACCCATGTAAACATGGCAAGTTATATGACAGATTCAAACATGGCAGGAACAACAATAAGTAGGCATGTTGGTGAGCTTGAACCACTCATCACAGAGCAATACATGGCATGGAAAGGCAACCAACAGTAAGAAGACATGTTTGTGAAGCTAAGCATGGCAAGAGAAAGTTCATAGGGTGCATGGATCCCTAGAAAACAATCATGGAAACATTGAACTTCATGTTAACAGGCTGACAGCAACATTATTTAGCAACTTTGGATCAAGATAACGACAAGCTACAGCAGGCTATAATTTCAAACAATAGCATGAATGGATAGAGCAAGACATATATAACAAAACATCCTTAGTGAGCATCTTCCAAATAATGCACGAAATGACTAGTAGCAGCAGGTTAACATAGCAACAAAATATAACAGAATCTGTCAGGAAAACAGCAACAGCAACTACCCTCCTTAACAAGCTTGATGCACTCACTACACAAGTCACAAAAATACATGGATAGCACCCATGGAAATATGGCATGGCATAGATCAAAACACATGTAGACATCAACCTCATAGGATGCACATATCAAACATGGCAAAAATGACAAATGAGCATGTTATAACAGTTTCAGCAGATTAACCGCAACATGCACTCTTCCAACAGCATTTCGGGCATCATGATGAGCTCAAATTAAAATAATTCAATGGCATGAAATGAAGTACTCGTCGAGGCGAACAATTTGACATATTACACGCACGAAACGGAGCTACGGATGCAGAGATACGATGCGATGAACATGGCATGATAATGTAAATAATTTCGGGACTTGGCCAAATTTCTCACCCCGGGAGAAAGTCAACGGCGGCGTGGATCTCACCGGAATCCCACCGGAGTCGAGGAAGAACTCTCCGGAGATGGAGAGGAGGTGGCCGGAGCTCGGAGAAGACGTCGGGGAGGCCGGGCCGGATCTCACCGGATTCGGCCGGTTCCCAGCGTGGGACGGAGCGGGGCGGCGGCCGGCTCCGGCGTGGCCGCGGGGCGAGGCCGGCAAAGGAGGCGGCCGGGCGGAGGCGCGCGGAGGCAGGCGCCTCGGGCGGCGGGAGGCCGGGCGCCGGGCGGCGCGGCGGAGGACGCGCGCGGCGTAGCGGGAGGCGGCAGCCACGGCGGCGGGCGGCGGCGGCCTGGGCCGGCACGGGAGGCGGCAGGTGGCGGAGGCGGGGGCGCCGGCGCGGGCGCGGTGGCGGGCGCGCGGGCGTCCCGCGGGCGGGCGGCGGCGGCGGATCAGGCCGGGCGGGCCCGCTGCGGGCTCGCCGGGCCGCGGCGGCGGGGACGGCGCGGGAGCCACGTGGCAGGCTGGGATTCGCCGGGCGCGGCGGCACGGACGTGTCCGGCCGGGGGCGGACGCGTCCGGCGGCGGAGAGGAAAGAACTAGGGTTTCGGGGGGAGAATTCATCCGCGAATTTCGGGGAGGAGGTGTTTATATAGGTAGAGGGAGCTAGGAGAGTCCAAATGAGGTGCGGTTTTCGGCCACGCGATCGTGATTGAACGACCGAGAGCATGGAGGGGAGTTAGATGGGTTTTGGGCCACTTTGGAGGGGGTGTTGGGCTGCAAACAAAAAGGGCTTTGCGGTTACCCAGTTAACCGTTGGAGTATCAAACGACCTCCAAATGGCACGAAACTTGACAGGCGGTCTACCGGTGCTACACCAAGGCCACTTGGCAAACCTAGGGCCATTCCGAGAAAGTTTAACACCCGCACACAAAAGAGAGGCAAAAGGGGGCGCCGGGGAACATAGGAGTGCCGGATTGCAAAATGGACAACGGGAATAAATGCTCGGATGCATGAGACGAACACGTATGCAAAATGAAATGCACATGGTGACATGATAAAATGCAACACGCAAACAAATGACATGGCAACGATGGCGAATAACTGGCAGACACCTGGCGCATCGAATCCGGGGCGTTACAACACTCCTCCACTAAGAAGAGATCTCGTCCCGAGATCTTAGGACCGAGACGGAAGGGAAAAGGGAAGAGGTGAAGCAAGAAATCAAGAGAAGAAGCAAAGAATCGAGAGCACTCGAGAAGAAGAGATGAACGGCGAGAATGACGAGAATCAAAAGCTCACGGAATCAGATAGACTAAGAAACCACTCGTTCTAACCGGAGTGGTTAGAATGAGAAAAGAAACGGATAAGACTGAAAGGATTTAGGCAGCACTTCGGCTGAAAATGGGAGGATTAGAACGAACTTGAGAGGATGGAATGATACTTGATGAAGACATGACACAAGACCTCCGGAAAGAATTGAAACAATGGAATGAAAAGAATGGATGAGAGAACAACATCTTCCACCATGAATGAGTTCAATAGCATCCTTAGAAGAAGGTTAGAATGGAGTTGTTGAGAAAATGAACAACGAAAGAATAAGCTTGTTGTGGATTTATGGAAAACATCTCGAAATTACGAGGTGATAACCGACCACAAACGGAAAAGATTAAATAGCTGAGAAGAACGAAGAAATGCAAAACTCCACTTCAAAAGGATACAGAGATTTAATTGCACCTCGAGATGCAAGATTAAAAGATACTAGAACTCCTTGAACAAGAATCTTGATGAACACTTGAAGAATGAATTGAATCATGAAGAACCCCCATGAAGAACTCCGGTGACAAAAGGATGATGAGATAGAAATGAAGGATGAAAGAATAAGATGAGCCTTGCAGTGACTTAGATGGAGGTTCCAACGAGATGGCCGAGGAAATAATTGAACTCCGGAAAAGAAAAGATGAAAACACTTGGAACTAGAATTTATTCATAAAGAACAAACTCCGAAGGAAGGGATTACTAGACGATGATGAAATAAGAATAAGATTTATTGTATGCTTATCCTTCATCAAATTAAATTGATGGCAAGCAATGGATTTTGCATACTACTTATTCTTCTTGAAAAAGGATTAAGGGAAATATGGCGCAAAACTTGAGAAAGTCTTCATGAACCACCGGTAGGATTGAAAAGAACGATTGGATTGAATGATAATCAAGGAAAGAGAATATTTAACGGAACACCGTAAGAATTTTGAAATGACTGATGAAAGAGAATGAATCACCGGGAAGAATACTGAGATGAACGAAAAGGGCGCGGATATAGAATAATTGGAGAACGAATCTGAAAACTTAGAACGAAAAAATCTTCCGAAAAGATGGCCTCCGGATGATCGAGAGAGAAAGCAACTCCTGAAATGCTCCGGATGGATAAGAAAAGAATATCTGACAAATGGAATAATTCGAGAGGCTAACAAGAAGCTAGAACCACGAATCTTTGAGAGAACGGGCAAGATTTAGAGGAAAAACTCTTCGATCTTCAAAGATGAGAAAGACGACGAGAAACACCACCGAAATTACTGAGATACTCCGGAAGAATGAAAAGCGAAGAGGTTGAGCCAACAATGAAATGATTTGAAATCTATCTTGGAGAAGGCATGTGACTGATGAAATTCATTCTTACGTCACACTTGAAAAGAATTGAAAATAACTCCGGGGGAATCAGAAGAGTCAGGTAAGATCCTGGGAAAAGACTTGTGGGTTAGGGCCCACTGAAGAGAGAAAAACACTGTTGAAAAGGATTGTTGAACAGATAGATGATGCACCGGAACAATTGAAATATTTGAATGAGGTGATAACCTCGAATTAATTGGAATACAGACGAATCTCCTGAGATGTCTTGAACTCTGGAATGATAAAATGGCGAGAGGCGAACGAGCAAGGAAAACACTTGAGCCGAGGAAAAAGAATATGAACAACCCGAAAAACTTGAATTGAATCCACCGGAAAAGAAAAGAGGTGAAGGATGTCAAACGAGATGAGAATTCACCGATTGAAATAATTGAGGGAAGACTGAAGAGACTCCACACGAATGAAATTGATGGTCAAAAGAGACTCAGGCTCCGGGAAGAAAAGGGTGGGAGGGCAGGAAAACAAAAGCAACTGGAAGGGAAAACCGAAGAATAACTTCAAGAGGAAACACCGGTTAAAATCATTGAGGAGAGAAAGCAAAGGCTTCGCACGAGTAGGATGGATACTCAATTACGGACTCCGGTTCCAAGGAGAAAAAGGGTGGGCGGGTGGGAAAGAAAACAACTGAGGATTGAACTCAAAGATGAAGAGGCTCGAGTCAACTTGACGAGAAATGCACCGGATGAAAAGAGCTGAGAAACAACGAACGAAAAACTAACCGCGTGATCCTAAAGAAAAATTTGAAGGGAAGAGGGGTAGTTCAAAACACCTACGTCAAGATTCCTCACCAGAGCGACGAAGGGACTGAGGAGTAAAAAGAATTCCTACTCTCCGATATAACTAGACTCCGAAAATAGTTTTCTTCTAGACTCAACGACGGCCAAACTACACGATCAATCAAGGGGGCTCCGAGGGTCGGTCGAGGCTCTGATACCAACTTGTCACGCCCAATATGCGACCCCATCCAAAAGGAACTCGAAGGTCCCACCAAGGATAGACCCGCATATTGGAACGCTTTTGCAAGGTGGATATCATTACATCAACATTACATAATAGATGGGGATACATACAAAAGGCATACAATGCCACACGAATACAACATCATATTACAAGAGATCAACATCCGACTACGGATGAACCACAAACAGAAACTCAAACAATATCCACCCTGCTAGCCCAGGCTGCCGACCTGGAACCTATCCCCTGATCAAAGAAGAAGCAGAAGAAGAACTCCAAACAAGCAAACATCGCTCTCGCGTCAAGATCATCACATAACCTGTACCTGCAACTGTTGTTGTAGTAATCTGTGAGCCACGAGGACTCAGCAATCCCATTACCATGGGTATCAAGACTAGCAAAGCTTAATGGGAAAGGAAGGGGTAAAGTGGTGAGGTTGCAGCAGCGACTAAGCAAGTATGGTGGCTAACATACGCAAATGAGAGCGACAAGAGAAGCAAAGGAACGGTCGTGAAGCTAGCAATGATCAAGAGGTGATCCTGAACTCCTACTTACGTCAAACATAACACAGAAACCGTGTTCACTTCCCGGACTCCGCCGAGAAGAGATCATCACGGCTACACACGCGGTTGATGCATTTTAATCCGGATCTGGTGTCAAGTTATCTACATCCGGACATTAACAAATTCCCATCTGCCACATAACCGCGGGCACGGCTCTCGAAAGTTTATACCCTGCAGGGGTGTCCCAACTTAGCCCATGATAAGCTCTCGCGATCAACGAAGGATATACCTTCTCCCAGGAAGACCCGATCAGTCTCGGAATCCCGGTTTACAAGACATTTCGACAATGGTAAAACAAGATCAGCAAGACCGCCCGATGCGCCGACAATCCCGATAGGAGCTGCACATATCTCGTTCTCAGGGCAACACCGGATGAGACAAGCTACGAGTAAAACCAGACCTCGAATTGCCCTGAGGGGGCCCCGCAGGCGGCTCGGTTCGGACCAACACTTAGACAAGCACTGGCCCGGGGGGGCTAAAATAAAGATGACCCTTGGGTTAATTACTCCCAAGGGAAAAGGTAGGTGGTGGTGAGGTAAATGGTAAAACCAAGTTTTGGCCTTGCTGGACAAGTTTTATTCAAAGCGAACTGTCAGGGGGGTCCCATAAATCACCCGACCGCGTTAGGAACGCAAAATCCGGGAACATAACACCGGTATGACGGAAACTAGGGCGGCAAGAGTGGAACAAAACACCAGGCATAAGGCCGAGCCTTCCACCCTTTGCCAAATATATAGATGCATTAATAATATAAGAGATATTGTGATATCCCAACATAACCCTGTTCACCATGGAGCAATCTTCAACTTCACCTGCAACTAACAATGCTATAAGAGGGGCTGATCAAAGCGGTAACATAGCCAAACAACGGTTTGCTAGGAATGGTGTCAAAGGTTAGAGGTTCATGGCAATTTGGGAGGCTTGAAGAGCAAATGATAGGTAAGGCAGCATAGCGATAGAACGAAGCAACTAGCATAGCAATGATAGTAGTGAGATCCAGGGTAGCGGTCATCTTGCCTTAAATCCCGCAAGGAAGAAGAACGAGTCCATGAAGAAGATGAAGCCACGAAGACGAACCACACGTAGACGAATGCATCCTCACAATCGCAACGAAACGGAAACTATCGAGAAGAAGCACACAACATAGTAAACACTCCACACATAGACAAGACATGATGCACAACAAGCATGATGCATGACAAGGCTACATGAAGCTACTCATGGCAAGAGATGATGCAAACAAGAACAACACATCAAAGCAAGTTTAAATGAGGCCGGAAACAACATATAACAATTCCGGTAAGTCCTCATATGCATATTTCGAAATTGGTCCAGAACTGAATAAACATTAAGTTGAAGTTGTTAAACAGCAAGTTAAAGAGTACCAAGAGGATCTACACGAAATTCTAGTCAAGTTACATATAAAGTTCATTTAATTCGGAGCTACGGCCTAGAAGATATGAGCAAAACAAGTTAAACATGGCATTGATGCAAAATGCACCCAAACATCAAGCAAACACACCAAAACAAGGATGCAACATGGTAATATGAAGCTACATGCAAAATCAAGCAAGTTTCATATAGAGCACACTCAAAACGGAGCAACGGTGCAACACACACACACTATACAAGTTATGACAACAATCTGTCCAAAACAGCAACTAGGCATATTGCAAGCATCAAATCAATATGCTACAGCATCCCAACATAAGAACAAAAGACATGGGCAGGAAGTACAGGTAAAGCATGACAAAACATGAATACTGAGCTATCTCCAGAAACTACTAGAACATGCTCAAAAAGACATGGTAAGATTGCAAATAATAACAGTTTCAAACTTTAGCAGAAATAACATCAGGTTGCAATGTTTAGAGCTATCAAACAACATGTTACATGAACTTATCATGGCAAACAAAGGCATGGCATGAATCTGCTAATTGCATAGATCAAAAGTCCCTTACTGACCAAGAGCCAAAAGGGCACGGAAAATATGATGGCACCCATGTAAACATGGCAAGTTATATGACAGATTCAAACATGGCAGGAACAACAATAAGTAGGCATGTTGGTGAGCTTGAACCACTCACCACAGAGCAATACATGGCATGGAAAGGCAACCAACAGTAAGAAGACATGTTTGTGAAGCTAAGCATGGCAAGAGCAAGTTCATAGGGTGCATCGATCACTAGAAAACAATCATGGAAACATTGAACTTAATGTTAACAGGCTGACAGCAACATTATTTAGCAACTTTGGAGCAAGATAACGACAAGCTACAGCAGGCTATAATTGCAACCAATGGCATGAATAGATCGAGCAAGACTTGTATAACAAAACATCCTTAGTGAGCATCTTCAAAATAATGCACGAAATGACTTGTAGCAGCAGGTTAACATAGCAACAAAATATAACAGAATCTGTCAGGAAAACAGCAACAGCAACTACCCTCCTTAACAAGCTTGATGCACTCACTACACAAGTCACAAAAATACATGGATAGCACCCCTGGAAATATGGCATGGCATAGATCAAAACACATGTAGACATCAACCTCATAGGATGCACACATCAAACATGGCAAAAATGACAAATGAGCATGTTATAACAGTTTCAGCAAATTAACAGCAACATGCACTCTTCCAATAGCATTTCGGGCATCAAGATGAGCTCAAAAGAAAATGATGCAATGGAATGAAATGAATTACTCGTGAGGCGAACAATCTGACATATTACACGCACGAATCGGAGCTACGGATGCAGAGATACGATGCGATGAACATGGCATGATAATGTAAATAATTTCGGGACAGCCAAATTTCTCACCCCGGGAGAAAGTCAACGGCGGCGTGGATCTCGCCGGATCCCACCAGAGTCGAGGAAGAACTCGCCGGAGATGGAGAGGAGGTGGCCGGAGCTCGGGGAAGACGTCGGGGAGGGCCGGGCGGATGGATCCGGGCCGGATCTCACCGGATCCGGCCGGTTCCCAGCGTGGGACGGCGCGGGGCGGCGGCCGGCTCCGGCGTGGCCGCGGGGCGAGGCCGGCGAAGGAGGCGGCCGGGCGGAGGCGCGCGGAGGCGGGCGCCTTGGGCGGCGGGAGGCCGGGCGCCGGGCGGCGCGGCGGAGGACGCGCGCGGCGCGGCGGGCGGCGGCGGCCGGGGCCGGCGCGGGAGGCGGCAGGCGGCGGAGGTGGGGGCGCCGGCGCGGGGGCGGCGGCGGGCGCGCGGGCGTCACGCAGGCGGGCGGCAGCGGCGGATCGGGTCGGGCGGGCCCGCTCCAGGCTCGCCGGCCCGCGGCGGCGGGGACGGCGCGGGAGCCACGTGGTAGGCTGGGATTCACCGGGCGCGGCGGCACGGACGTGTCCGGCCGGGGGCGGACGCGTCCGGCGGCGGAGAGGAAAGAACTAGGGTTTCGGGGGGAGAATTCATCCGCGAATTTTGGGGGAGGAGGTGTTTATATAGGTAGAGGGAGCTAGGAGAGTCCAAATGAGGTGCGGTTTTCGGCCACGCGATCGTGATCGAACGACCGAGAGCATGGAGGGGAGTTAGATGGATTTTGGGCCACTTTGGAGGGGGTGTTGGGCTGCAAACAAAAAGGGCTTTGCGGTTACCCGGTTAACCGTTGGAGTATCAAACGACCTCCAAATGGCACGAACCTTGACAGGCGGTCTACCGGTGCTATACCAAGGCCGCTTGGCAAACCTCGGGCCATTCCGAGAAAGTTTAACACCCGCACACAAAAGAGAGGCAAAAGGGGACGCCGGGGAACATAGGAGTGCCGGATTGCAAAACGGACAACGGGAAAAAATGCTCGGATGCTTGAGACGAACATGTATGCAAAATGAAATGCACATGATGACATGATAAAATGCAACACGCAAATAAATGACATGGCAACGATGGCGAATAACTGGCAGACACCTGGCGCATCGAATCCGGGGCGTTACACCTCCACTTCAAGTTCGATGGCGACACGACCCTCTTCATGAGGATGTTTAGAGAAGATGGCCGCCGTGTCGGGTGCTGCGCTGAAGACGATGACGGTGACGAGGTGCTCGGCCTTGGCAACGGCCGCGACGAAGGCGAAGGCGAACCCGCTCCTGGCAGCGTCCGCAGCTCGCCGAGCTTCAGCGGCTCCTCCTCGAGTGAAAGCTCCTCTAGCGGTGGCCGTGATCAGCCACCATGTCGCTGCGCCCGCTTCGAGGGCGGTAGCAGGTCGTCCCGTTGCCGCGCCCCGGTGAAGCGCTAGGCGGAGTCTGATTGAGCTTAGGAGGACGGTGTGGATCCCTCCTCGCGAGCTGTCACAGGGCGCGCGCCATTTTCATTTTGTTTTTACACTTTTCCTGCATTGCGAGAGAGAGAGAGAGAAGTATGGAGCCCCGTGGGGGCGTGCAACAGACTATGATCCCTAATTATCATGCTATTTTTATCATCCCTGTGTTGTGTTACGGTGTTGCGATTATGTGCATGCGCGTAGGAACAACTTAGCTCAGGATGTTTGCCATAGTTTTCGCCTCGCGAGGTACCCGCTCGAGGCCTCGCCGGGCATCTTAAGGTCTGCAAAGATTAGTTGGGAGAATAGTTTTCGAACCTTGGTCGCGAGGGTGGCTAGCTTAGGTCCGGCGCTTTGTGTCGTGATGCCCGTGGAGCACGGACCGGGAGGGGTGCTCTTGCTGTGAACTTGAGAGAGGGAGCCTCGCGAAAACCAGCCGAGAAAGGGCTCTCGAGGGAGCCCGCGCAGCCCCCTCGTGAGGCTTGCGAGAGAGACAGAGCGAGCCGGGCAAAAGCCAAAGACAGAGAACAGGGGCAGAGGACGGCAAACAACACTAGAAGCAACTCCAATAAAGGTTCAAACAAGGGAGAACAAGCCAACTGCCGAAAGCAAATGAAAAGCCGCGTCCGGCACCTAGTCTAGTCTTCGACGTCTTCTCACCAGCGTGGAGCTAAGTGCTGCCACTGGGCGTGGGCGGGAGCCCCCAAGGCCCAAGGGCGGCACTCTGGAGACTCCGGGGCGTGTACAGCCCCAACTCATTATTACATGAGAGTGTCACGGGCGGCGAGCTTCACAGGCACTGGGCCTTCTTCACAGGCACCGGGCCTTTCTTGGGGTAGCGAGCTTCACAGGCACCGGGCCTTCTTTACAGGCACTGGGCCTTTCTTCACAGGCACGGGGGCTTCTTCACAGACACCGGGCCTTTCTTCAAGGGTAGAACTTCCGGAGGTGCTCAATGTTCCAAGCGTTTGGGATGGGCACCCCCTCTTGAGTCTCCAGGCGCATGGCCCCAGGCCTGGAAACATGAACAACCTTGAACGGGCCCTCCCACATGGGCGAGAGCTTGTGCAGTCCTTCCCTGGAGAGCACCCACCTGAGCATGAGGTCACCTACCTCAAGAGTCCTGGGGCGGATGTTGCGGCAATGATACCGCAGCAGCGCCTACTGGTATCTTGCTGCTCGTAGTGCGTCTTCTCAACGGTGCTCCTCCCCCAGCACGAGGTCCATCCCCCGCATGGTGTCCTGCTGCGCTTTGTCAAATACTAAGACCCGTGCGGAGCGACACCTGACCTCGTGAGGAAGGACCACCTCTGCTACGTAGACGAGGAAGAACATGGTATCGCCAGTTGACTTGGCGGTGGTAGTGCGGATGGACCACAGCACGGACTGGAGCTCGTCGTACCAGCCCTTCCACGGGCCTCTAGTTTCTTCTTGAAGGTCTTGGTTTTCAGGCCTTTCAGGACCTCCGCGTTGGCACATTCGGCCTGGCCGTTACTCCGGGGGTGTGCCACCGAAGCGTAGCATATCTGCGTTCCAAGGTTAGCACAATATGTTTTGAAGAGATTGCTAGTGAACTGCGAACCGTTGTCAGTGATGACGCGATTTGGGACCCCGAATCGGCTCACGAGGCCCTTGATGAACTTGACTGTAGAGCCGGCTGGGATGGTGCGGACGGCTTCCACCTCCGCTCACTTGGTGAACTTGCCAATGGCGACGTAGAGGTAGCGGTAGCCCCCAGGCGCTCGAGGAAACGGGCCCAAGATATCCAGCCCCCAGACCACGAACGGCCATGAGAGTGGGATGGTCTGCAGGCCCTGAGCTGGCTGATGGATCTGCTTGGCATGGAATTAGCAGGCTTCGCAAGCCTTCACCAACTCGATTGCGTCGCTGAGTGCCGTGGGCCAATAGAACCCGCTGCGAAATGCTTGCCAACAAGGGTCCGTGATGACGAGTGGTGTCCGCAGTCTCCACCATGTATGTCAGCCAGCAGTTCCTTCCCCTATTCCCTGGAGATGCAACATAGGGAAACATCATTTGGCCGCTTCCGGTAGAGCTCTCCATCTTGGATACAGTAGGCCGTGGCCTGTCGGGCCACACGTTTCGCGTCCTCCTCTTTCTCTGGTAGGGTCCCTTGCATCAGGTAGTCCTTGAATTCTGTAGTCCAGCATCCCTCCTAAGGCTCCAGCGCTAGGAGAAAGCGTGCTCCCGAGGTTGGGCCACAGGTCGGGGCTCCTGTGGCAGGTGGTTGAGGGAGTTCTTCCCGAGGTTGCGTTGTGCTTGATAGTGACGGTGCTGCCGAGGGCTTGAAGAGCCGTTCCTCAAAAACGCCAGGCTCCTGAGGCAGCCACCTGGATGCCCTCCTAGCGATGTCATCAGCCTCTTGGTTGGTACCGCGGGGCACATGCTGCAACTCCAGCCCCCAAAATTGCTTTTCCATCCTGCGCACCTCCGCAAGATACGCCTCCATGTGCTCGCCCTTTGGCTCGTACACTTTGTTGGAGAAGTTGACGAGGAGCTGTGAGTCGCCCTTGATGGTGAGGCGCTTCACTCCCAGTGTCGCTGCAGCTTTTAAGCCCGCTATGAGACCCTCGTATTCTGCTATGTTGTTGGAGACCTTCTCGCCATGCTGGAAACAGAGCTACATGGCGTAATAGAGCTTGTCCTGAGTGGGGGATATAAGTACTGCGCCAGCCCCCGCGCCATGTCGCGAGAATGCTCCATCAAAGTACATGACCCAGCCGTCTGGTGCCTCGCTTCCTGGGGAAAGTGACCGATCTTCACATGCTTCAAGCCCTGGCGCCTCTGTCCATTCTGCCACAAAATCTGCAAGTGCGGCTCCCTTGACGACCTGGTTGTGCTGAATTCCAACTGAAATGCTTGCAGCTCAATGTTCCATTCGGCGACCCTTCCAGCAGAATTGGGGCTCCAGAGTACCCTTTCCAATGGGTAGGCCGAGACGACCTTGATGGGGTGACCTTGAAAGTAATGTCGCAACTTACGCGAGGCCACTAGCAGTGCAAGCAAGAGCTTCTGAGGCATGGGGTATCGTGCCCTAGCATCCCGCAGCACCGTGCTAACGAAGTACACTGTATGCTCGATGAGGGGTGGGTGTGCTGACGAGGCCCGTGCCCTCCGAAGGGTTAGGAGCCTCTTGAGACATTGGAGCCCCCAGCACCTGGCTGCCTGGTGAGGCCCCTTCATCCCTGGGGTCATCTTCCTGTTGAGGCTGGTTTCCATCTGCCGACGCCGTGGTCTTCACGAGGCCTTCTTGGTCTTGTGCTGCCGCGGCCGGGGCCATGGCCAGTCGTGATGCAGCCTTGACCTGGCACTCTACCCGAACCGCCACCAGAGCTGCACTGGCGGAGTAGGGTGTGGGGGCGAGGTAGAGAACCAGGGGCTCGAGAGGGCGCGGTGCCACCATCACAGGAGAGCTGGTCATGTACTCCTTGAGGTCTTGAAACACTTTGTCGGCCTCCTGTGTCCATTCGAACTGGCCCTTCTTCTTCATCAGCTTGAAGAAAGGCAAGGCGCGCTCCCCCGGCTTGGAGATGAAGCATCCTAACGTGGTTACGCGCCCAGCGAGCTTCTTCATTTCCCTGAGGGTTTGTGGCGGACTCATGTCTTCGATTGCCTTGACCTTCTCTAGGTTGGCCTCAATTCCTCTGTGGGACATGAGGAAGCCCATAAGCTTGCCAGAAGGAACGCCAAACACGCACTTCTCCGGGTTGAGCCGCAGGTCCACTTCACGGAGGCTCGCGAAGGTTTCTTCCAGGTCCTGGATCAAGGTCTTCGCCTCCCGAGACTTCACCACAATGTCGTCGACGTAGGCCTCGGCGTTTCTCCCGAGCTGCCGGCCCAAGGCGATGTGCATCAGTCGCTGGAAGGTTCCGCCCGCGTTGCGCAACCCGAACGGCATGCAGGTGTAGTAGTACACCCCGCATAGGGTCAGGAAGGCCATCTTCTCCACATCTTCTATCACCATCTAGATTTGATGATAGCCCGAAAATGCATCTTGTTGAGGTTGGTGTCGATGCACATGTGCTCCTTTCCTCTCTTTTTCGACAGAACAATAGGGTTCGCCAGCCATTCGGGGTAGCGAACCTCGCGAATAACACCTGCCGCCTCCAGCTTGCGGGTTTCTTGGACGATGAACACTTGCTTCTCGGCGGACTGCCGCCTTGCTTTCTGCTTCATGGGGCGTACGTTAGGGCACACATTCAGGTGATGCTCAATCACCTGCCTTGGGACCCCCGCTAGCTGTTTGGGTTCCCACGCGAACACCTCCTTGTTCGAGCACAGGAATTTCACCAGTGCCTCCTCCTGGTTGGGGTCGAGATTGGCACCTATGGTGACGGTGGCGCCCGAGGACCCATCCTCATCAACAGGTACCTGCTTGGTCTCCGCCTTGTCCTGGGTGAACAGCTGCTTCTTCTTGGTTGGCGCAGCCCCCTTGGCTTTGGAGGTGTCGGTGTCGGCGGGCTGCGCTGCTGCGGCTGTCTTGAGGGCAAGCTTGAGCACCAGCAGAGCATCTTTGGTATCTCCAGCTACGGTGAGGACGCCGCTGCTCCTGGGCATCTTTATGAGGTTGTAGGCCGGATGGGTTGCTGCCATGAATTGGGCCAAGGCGGGGTAGCCAAGGATGGCGTTGTACGGGAGGCCGATGCAGGCGATGTCGAAGTTGACCAACTCCGTGCAGAAGTTTTTGTGGGTGCCGAAGGTCACCGGGAGGTGGATCTGCCCCAGGGAGCCGGAGGAACCGCCTCCGACGCCCGAGAAGGGCTTGCTGGGTTGGAGTCGTTCCAGTGGTACATGGGGGAGGCTGAAGGCCTCCACCGAGAGCATGTTGAGGCCGGCACCGCTGTCGATGAGGGTCCTGGTGATGGCCACCTGGTAGACGGTGGGCGTGCAAAGCATTGGGAGCACACCCGAGCAGGCGGTGTTGACGGGATGATTGTCCGAGCTGAAGGTCAGGTCAGCCTTGGGCGCTGCCCAACCCGGAGGAGCTCCGTGCCGCATGAGGGCGGTGCCAATCTGGCGGACGAACAGCTTGACGTGGCGGCCCGAGGGCGGCGCCTGCGAGCCGCCCAGGAGGGCTGCGATGACCGGGGGCGCCGGTGCAGCGTAGTGGGTGAGGAAGAGGTTGCGCAGCTCCTCCCAAGAGGCCACAAAAGCCGTTCGCAGGTGGAGCAGCCACACGCGCGGGATACCGGTGAGGGCCATGGGAAACCAGTTAACCATGACCTCGTCATTGCCCCCGGCCTTCAGGACGGCCTCCTCGTACGCCATCAGGAAAGCCAGCGGATCCGTCGTGCCGCTATAGCGCGGCGGCATCTCTGGCTTGAACTTGTGCGGCCACTGCACCTGTCGCAAGGCGGGGGCCAAGGCTCGGAGCCCCTAGCCCCGGTGCTGGCGTCAGCCGCCGGAGCCGATGGCACGTTGTCTGCCATGAGGGCGAAGCGCGGTGTTGTTGGAGACTGGGTCAATAGAAGGGAGAGCTCCAGCGCACCCCTACCTGGCACGCCAAATGTCGGATATCGGGTTCCGGCAAAACCCTCAAGGTTCGAACTCTGGGGTGCGCACGAAGATCTTCTCCCTACCGATCCACGCCCCAAAACCTCGCCGCGAATCTAAGCTAGCACGATGAACAACACAAAGGACACGAGATTTATACTAGTTCGGGCCACCGTCGTGGTGTAATACCCTAATCCAGTGTGTGGTGTGGTGGACTGCCTATGGGGCTGGTGATGAACAGTACAGAGGAAGAACAGCCTCGCGAGGGGTGTTCTTGAGCTGGTGCGGCGTTCTACTAGGGAAGAATTCGATCCCCTCTACTGTGGTGGCTATCTCTATATAGAGTGGCCCTAGTCCTCTTCCCAAATATTGAGCGGGAAGGGAGCCAACAACGGCCATTTTGAAGGGGGCAGCTAGTACAAGCTATCCTGACAAAAGGTGGTCCTCGACTGCCAAAGGCACTGGTGATGACGCCGCCTTGGGCTCCATGGTGATCTCCGTCCTGCCGCTCTGCTGGTCTTGGTCTCGTTGCACCGATATGGAAACCTTTTCTTGATACCTCGGTACTCCGCGCCTGCGCTTGCCCCCTTTACACCAAAGAGGAAACGAGGACACTGCGCAGGCTGGTGCCCGCCTGGTCTTGACCGTCATGGCTTGTGTCATGAGCACCTCGCGAGGTACTCCTCGCCTTGATCTCTCCGCCTCCTCGCGAGCCTGCCTGGTGAGGCCGCCCCTGAGGAAGCCTTGTGTCATCTGCCCCACGAGGCTTGGCCCCTCGCGAGGGTCTTGAACTTGGGTTGATGAAGACGGGTCGTACTGGGCCACTGCTTGAGCCACGCTGCAGGCCGCAGGCAGGCAAGTCTGGGGACCCCTATTCCCAGAACGCCGACAGGGACAGCTAGTATAAGCCATCCTGACTAAAGGTGGTCTTCGCCTGTCAAAGGCGCTGGTGGTGACACCGTCTTGGGCTCCATGGTGACCTCCGTCCTGTCGTCCTGCTGGTCTTGGTCTTGTTGCATCGATATGGAAACCTTTGCCTGATGCCTCGGTACTCCGCGCATGCGCCTGCCCCCTTAGCACCAAAGAGGAAACGAGGACACTCCGTGGGCTGGCGCCCGCCTGGCCTTGGTTGTCATGGCTTGCATCACGGGCACCTCGCGAGGTACCCCTTGCCTTGATCTCTCCGCCTCTCTTGCGAGCCTGTCTGGTGAAGCTGCCCCTGAGGAGGACTTGTGTCGTCCGCCCCATGAGGCTTGGCCCCTCACGAGGGTCTTGAGTGTTGGTTGACGAAGACGGGCCATACTGGGCCACTTGTGGAGCCACGTCGCGGGCCGCAGGCAGGCAAGTGTGGGGACCCCCGTTCCCAGAACGCAAACAGTATCCCCCGGGCCCAAGGCGCGCTCGGACTTAGCTTAGTAGTGAAGCCAAAGGGCAAGGGCGGAGCGCCGCAGGCCCCAACAGCCTGCGGCCTCGGTCGAAGTGTGGCAACTGATTGGACATGGGCATCTCCGCTTCCCCACGCTGCCCTAATATCCGCCTGGCTAGGCGTCCACGACGCCTTACACAGTTATTTCCTCCTTGCAGGCAGCATGCTTCCTATTCCCCCTCCTACCTCGAGCTCCTGCTTCCGCTCCCAATATGACTTGAGCTCTGCCCCCTCCATTGTCATGGCACCGACTAGTGCGAAAAAGGGGAAGAAACCTCTGTCCTTAGCTGGTCCGCCCCCGACAATCGAGCCCGCCGCCGGCCGGTCGCTGGTGCTCAACCTAGAGGCCATGGGCAAGGTCTGCCCCGTGCTTGCTTCTAGCTTCAATGAGTGTGAAAAGACGGTGGCTTGGCCTGCGTCCTGCGCCTCCATTGACTGGACAGTCACTGAGGTTTGGTTCTTTGTCGATGCCCTGTGGGCTGGCTTGGTTCCCCTTTCTCCGCCTTCTTCAACGCAGTGCTTTCCCATTATCAGATCCACATGATGCATCTTGATCCCCAATCCGTTGCCCTTCTCGCCGTCTTCGCCTTTGTTTGCGAAGCCACGGTGGGCATTGCTCCTTCTGTTGCCCTCTTGCGCCACTTCTTCTTGCTGCACCTGACCGACCCCTCGCAGTGCTTGGGGTGCGTGAGCTTCCAGGCTATGGAAGAGGCGGCCGCCTCGGGGATTGATTTTGACCTCCCCCCATCCACGAGCGGGTTCCGGACGTGGTGGGTGTATGTGGATGTCGGAGTGCTCAGCCCCTTGCTCTCGTCTCCGTCGTTGCCTGCTGTCTTGAACCCCGGCTGGGGCCATGAGAGGCTCGTGAGCCCTTGCCTTTCCTTCGTTTGGTTTCGACTGAAGAGGTTGAGGGATCTCGGCATGACCATGCCCCATGTGGTGAAGGAGTTCCTCCGGTGTCGTATTGCTCCTCTCCAGCACCATTCCTGGCCGATGTGGGCCCTGACTGGTGACCAGGATCGCATGAGGCTTCAAGAGTTAGAACTTACACCCGAAGCACTGAGGATGGTGCTTGAGGTCTTGAATGGCAACCCCTCGCCAGATGATATGCCGGAAGAGGGGAGCCTCTTGTATCTCTACTCGAACAGAGTCGAGTTCGCGGGGCAGATGCCTTCCTTTGACGAGTGGGGGCTGCGCCTGGTTGGCCTTGTGGATCCTCGCGAGAATCATGTCGCCGTGGCTCCCCTCCTCGCCGCTAGCACCAAGATTGCCCTGAGAGTGGTCGCAGGGGGGCAAGCATCGCTTGAGGCTGGAGGCTCAAGTGTCGAGGCGCCAACGCCGCCTGGGGCTCCAGAGGCGTCATCCTCCGGAACCGTGAGGCTCGCCCGGGGATGGTCGTTGAAGGGGAGATGCAGTCCGCGGCTCCTGAGGCCGGAGCTCCTGCGGTCGGCTGCCTGGGTCCTTCTCCAGCCGCGCCCCGTGCTGGCCCCCACGTCCAGGGCCTAGGTTGGTTCTGCGTGGACTTCGCCGCGCTCCACAAGAGGAAGGAGTCTTCGAGCTGCAGTGGCCGCACCTTCCGGCCGTTGAAGCATAGAAAGTGCATCGCCATAGACAAGTAAGTACCTTATCCTTGTAATTCCTCAATTGTCGCTTCCCTTCCTGACTGTGACTCTTCACGATCCCTCCTGCCAAGTCCGTGGAGTCTCCTGAGAAGCAACCTCCTCCGGTCTCGCCTTCATCATTAGCCTTGAGCGTCCCAAGCCTACACGCCGCCCCTGGCGCGGGGTCGGTCGGAGAAGCAAGCCTGCCTGCAAGGTGCCTTGAGCCCGTGCCCTTGTCGTCTTTCCTTCGCAACCTTGCCTGGAATGCGGCCAGCCTACCCAGGGCTCCTCCTTTGGTCATGGACAGCAGCTGGTTGGCGTCAATCTTGGGCTCCTCTTCAAGTGGCGAGCCTGAGCCAGCGATCGTGGGGGCGCCATCCCCCAGCCCCTGCCGAGAGGGGGCATACTACTTCGGGCTCCATCGACAGTGCCGGCGATGGGAGACGACATCAGCAGCGTGCTCAAGCTCGCGCGCGAACGAAGCATTGTCCGCCACGAGTTCTTCAAAAAGGCGATGGACGCGATGGGCTAGCTTGATGGAGAGCTTGCAGATGTAGGCGCGCGCCTTGAAGCCGAGGGCCTGCGGCTGATCGAGGAGCAACGCAAACTGAAGGTGGCAATCAACCTCGCGCGCCACCAGCGCGGGCTTGACAATGTGAAGGTCGAGGCGTCCCTTGCGGCCTCGTGAGAGGCCTGCTCCCGAGCTCTGGAGGAGGCTCAGGAAGCAGATCATCGTCGCGAGATCATAGAGAAGCGCGTGTGGGAGCTCCAAGCATGGAGCGCCTCCTTGGAGCAGCAAGTGGAGCTGTGTTAGGCCTCCCTTACATTGCTGAAGGGGACACCTGTCGAGGAGGAGGAGCTCCGGAAGCGTGAGGAAGCGATGACGCTGGAGGCCGCCGAGCGCAATCTTGATCTTGAGTGGTTGGAGACAAGGGAGCGCCAGGTTGCCCAGGCGGAGGACGATGTTGGTGCGCGCGAGGCTCGAGTCCAGGAGGAGGTCGACCGCCGCGTGGCAGAGGCTCGCGCAGATCTTGTGAGCAGGTATGACCTGAAGCTGAAGCTGATTGAAGCCGAGGCTGCAGGCAGGACTGCCACCCATAGGTCCAAGCTGAATAAGCGGAGTGGCGTGCGGAGGCCGCTACAGCCGCCTTGGTCTCGGCGTAGTCCGAATTGACCTCTGCTCGCGCCGAGCTGCTTCCTCTTCAGCAGCGGGTTGACGACGCCGAGTCCATTGCGCAGCAGAACAGAGAGGAAGTGCTCCAACGGCAGACGCTGGAGCACATGCACAGCCCCATGCTCCAGGACCTCGGGAACAGGGCCAACGCGGCCCTGGGGAACATCTGTAACGAGAACGCCCCGCATCCCCATTTCACCAACTATGCCAGTCATCTCCGCTTCTTCACTGACGTGGTGACGCGCCTGGAGAGCCGCTCCGGGAGAGCTCATCAGCTTGTCAAGGAGAGGAGCTGCAGCCTGCTTGGGCGTGCATTCTCCCATGTCTTCAGCCATCTTCAGAACACCGATCTCGACTTTGACTTTGGCGCTGTCATTGCCCCGGTGCCCGAGGCCATCCGGGGCGACCTAGCGCAGTGGGTGGAAGACAACATGGATGCACTTGTCAGGGCCTTCGCTTCTGACAATGAAGGGGTGATAGTCGCGATGGACGGAGGCGACGTGGTCAACGATGGTGATGGTGGCGCCGGTGATGATGATGGTGATGCCAGCGCCAGCGACAGCGGCGCCAGCGATGTGTCCGGAGGCGACCAGGAGGATGCGGTGAGCAACATGTCCGACTGATCCCATCTTTCTCTATTGTTTGTCCTGGATACAGAAGCTCGGGCGCTGCCCCAAAGGTTGTTCGTTTTCATGCTTTTAGGGCCAAGCTGAATACATGCTTTTGTGGGCTTACGGGCTCTGTGGCGAGCTTGCTGTTGTTGTTTACCTTTAGCCAGGACAGGTCCTCGACCGACTCATGAGGTTGTGAGCTTCCGGGGATCCCCTGAGGGACCTGCCAACCCGGTCAAGAGGGCCTCGCGAGAGCAAGTGTCGGCCGTAGTATGGCATGCGCATAGCGTATGTGCGCTTCGCCCAGCCCCGCCCGCGAGGGGCTCGCGAGGGGGAGGCAGCTAGTGCGAACTCCAAATTATGGAAGAAACCAGAACACAAGAAATCACACGAACAAGAAAAGACACCCCCCCCCCCCCCCGCACACACAAATGCAAATTCCAACTTAAATCTGAAGCAATGAAGCTCGACCACAGAAAGGGAGGCAAAAAGCAAAAGGCCGCGTCCGGCGCCTAGTCTAGTCTTTGACGTCTTCTCACCAGCGCGGAGCTAAGTGCTGCCACTGGGCGTGGCGAGAGCCCCCGAGGCCCAAGGGCGGCTCTCCGGGGACTCTGGGGCGTGTACAGCCCCACTCATTATTACGTGAGAGTGTCACGGGTGGCGAGCTTGACAGGCACTGGGCCATCTTCACAGGCACCGGGCCTTACTTCATATCGCCAGACGAGGGCCCCTCCTTGCGCCACCCTCGACCCTATTGACGGCAGTCGGAGACCAAGGACGACGCCAATGGGGCAAAGGGACGCCAGCAGCGCCCTCGACGACCACGGGTACTCTGCCGGGGTAGGCTTTGCAGCACCTCCCCAGCAGGGGGCCTACCTCCGGGGGACGTCTTGCTCCGTGCGCCGTGGGGAGGGGCCTGGCTCCTGGCCCCTCTCCTGCAGCGCCCAGTGCGCTCCTCCTGGTGGAAGGGAGGCTGCCGAGCTGGGGCAGCCGTCCACTGCTATGACCTGAACCTCCTACGACCCATGGTTAGCATAAGCTTGTTCCCGAGGAATTAGCGGTACCCGGTAGCTGCTGCTGCCAGTGCGGTTGGTGAGGCTTCCTTGAGGCTCCTGAAAAGGCTCGACTTCTGGCATCTCTTCCTCCCAACCTGACCCGAGGAACGAGCCAGGGTCGTCTTCCAGCGCGTACTCCCGATCCACCATGCAGGGCACGTAAGCCTCCGAGGCCGCCGCCTCGAAGACTTCGCCGTAGTGACCCATGCTCCATGTGGCCTAGCCTAGCACGCCGTCTTGAGGACGGTAGGGCAGTGGCCCGCCCGGGCCATAGGCGGCGATGTGCATGCCCTCGCTCATCCGAGGTGGTGCTGGTGCAACCTGGCGTCCGGCGCCGATGGTTGAGTTGGTGTCGACGATGCCTTGGGGCGTGCTTAAGGGCGCGCGGGCGCGGAGAGGCCCGTCGCGTGATCCGACCGGGGCCCAGGGTGGAAGATGGAAGCAAAAGGGCGGCGCCCTTAGGCCGCGGCATCCAGGAGCTCGGCAACGCGCTCCAGCAACGCATCCCGGCCGCTCTCCATCAACCTGCATCGTAGCAGCTCCCGAGCCACAGCGAGCGCGGCTCTCATGTTTGCTTGCTATCGTCGGTTGTGTGGCACCGTGGCCGCGGTGTGGCTTGAGGCCCTTGCGGCTGATCGCACCTGCCGCGGAGTAAGGGCGGGCAGTGCGTGACCACGTCGCCCATGCCCCGCGGTGTTCTGCAGTGCGCGGGCTGCCTAGGGCGCAGGGTTGAGGTCTTCTTGGGCAGGCGGTGTGGCCCGAGCCGGCCAGGCGGCCCAGCGGTTGGCACCGGTCATCGGGTCACCGGACATGGATGCGACGAAGCGGTGGGACGCGGATCAGCGGAGAGGAGATTTCGGCGCACCCCTACCTGGCGTGCCAAATGTCGGATATCGGGTTCCGGCAAAACCCTTAAGGTTCGAACACTAGGGTGAGCACAAAGATTTCTCCCTACCAAAGCATGCCCTCAGCCTCACCGCGATCCCTAAGCTAGATCGATGAACTCATAGCACAAGAGACATAAGATCTATACAGGTTAGGGCCAACCGATGTGGTGTAATACCCTACTCCTGTGTGTGGTGTGGTGGATTGCCTCTTGGGCTGATGATGAACAGTACAAGGGAAGAACAACCTCGCGAGGGAGGTGTTCTTGAGCTGGTGTGGTGTGTAGATGAACTTAACCTCCATCCCCTTCTACTATGGTGGCTTGCCCTATTTATAGAGGCCCTGGTCCTCTTCCCAAATATTGATCAGGAAGGGATCCAACAATGGCAATTTTGGAAGGGGACAGCTAGTACAAGCTATCCTGACTAAAGGTGGTCTTCGCCTGTCAAAGGCACTGGTGGTGATGTCGTCTTGGGCTCCATGGTGACCTCCTTCCTGTCGTCCTGCTGGTCTTGGTCTTGTTGCACTGATATGGAAACCTTTGCCTGATGCCTCGGTACTCCGCGCCTGTGCCTGCCCCCTTAGCACCAAAGAGGAAACGAGGACACTGCACGGGCTGGCGCCCGCCTGGCCTTGGTCGTCATGGCTTGCGTCACGGGCACCTCGCGAGGTACCCCTTGCCTTGATCTCTCCGCCTCCCTCGCGAGCCTGCCTGGTGAGGCCGCCCCAGAGGAGGCCATGTGTCGTCCGCCCCACGAGGCTTGGCCCCTCGTGAGGGTCTTGAGTGTTGGGTGACGAAGACGGGCCATTCTGGGCCACTGGTGGAGCCACACCGCGGGCCGCAGGCAGGCAAGTCTGGGGACCCCCATTCCCAGAACGCCGACAGGAGCCAATCCTCCGAAGGACCGCTCAGGTCTTTCCCAATCAAGTAAAGCAACACCTTGCTCAACTCCTCCTCGGGAAGGGCATCCTGGCGCAAGCGGATCCTATCATCGGCACCCCCAAGCTTCCACAAGGGGTGGGATTGATCTTGGAGCGGTGCTAGGCGCTGCATCAAGAACTCCTTGACGATCATGGCCCCTGTCAGCTTCTCACTCTTCAGGCCCTCCTCCATCTTCTTCATCAACGGCCTCAGGGAAGGGTTGGTGATCTTCTCAAAGAGCCACCCCTTCTCGGAGGAGGGGAACTCGGTCGGCAGCTCCAGCGAGTCCTGCGAGCACTTGGCATCCGTCAGAACCCACCTCTTCAGGGCATCCTCCACCTTCTTCCCAGCACGGGAAATCGCGTTACTGCCCCGGGCTGCAACGAAGCCGACGCATCTAGCGGTTCGGTCGCCGCCCATGCGGAGGAAGAAGAAGTGGCAGAGCATGGCGACGGAGGGCATCACCCCCACGAACACCTCGCAGTAGAAGGCGAAGATTGACAGAAGAAGGATGGAATTGGGGTGAATATGGAGCACATGGAGGCCATAGTGGTGAAGAACGGCATAGAAGAAGCAGGAGAATGGGGGCACCAGCCCCGAATAGACGTTGTGCAGGGAAGGGGTAGAAGGTGTTGTTTGCGGGTTCTGGCGTAGCGGCGGCGACCCAGAGCGTTGTCTCCTCCAACTCATTGTCCCTGCTCATCGTCAGGAGAAGCACGGTCTGGAGCTTCTCCTCGGTGATGGAGGGGGCGGTCAGCATCAGCTCGTACCAAGTGGAGCCGGCAGCCATGGCTGAAGCCTTAGCCTTCTCAGCAGCCATTGGGCGGAAGATTGGAAGAGAAAATCGTCAGATCTGGTGAGTTCTTCCGAAGTTGGGAGAAGGGGATCTGGAGCAAGACGAAGAGGAGGCAATGCAAGCTCGACAGCAGATGGCAACCCTTTTGTCAGACGGAAACAGTTGCTGAGGCAGCATGGGGAAGTGGAGACGCCCACGTCCCATCAATCGCCACGCGTCATCAAGGTCGCAGGTGGTTAGGGCCCGTGGCGCTCCGCACTTGCCCTTTGGCTTCGCCTGGAAGCCAAGTCTGAGCGCGCCTTGTGCCCCAGGGCTACTGTTGGCGTTCTGATATGGGGGTATCTAGACTTGCCTGCCTGCGGCCCACCACGTGGCTCCATCGATGGCCTGGTACGGCCCAACTTCGACATCAACAACTCAAAACCCTCGCGAGGGGCCAAGCCTCATGAGGCAGACGACGCCAAGACCCCCGAGGGGATCGGCCTCCTCGGGCTAGCTCCTGATGGGGCGGAGAGTTCTATGCAAGGTGTACCTCATGAGGCTCAGCTGACATGAGCCGTGACGACCAAGGCTAGGCGGGCGCCAGCGGGTGCAGAGCGCCAGTTTCCTCTTTGCAAGGGAGGCAAGCCACAAGCACGGAGTCCCGAGTAATCAGCCAAAGGTTTCCATTCTGGTGCAACAAGACCAAGACCGTCAGGACGGCAGGACGGAGGTCATCACCAAGCCCACCGCAGCGTCACGACCAGGGGCTTTTCGCAGGCGAAGACTACTTTTGTCAGGATAAGCTGTACTACTTGTCCCATTTCAAATTCGGCCGTTGTGGGATCACTTCTCGCCTACATTTGGGAAGAGGACCAAGGCCACTATAAATAGGACTTAGCCACCACCATAGGGGGGATGGGATCCATTCTCACCGGACCACCTCACCAGCTCTCTTGAGCTCAAGAACACCTCACCTCCTGAGACCAGTTCATCCAGTGTACTAGTTCATCCTCGGCCCTTCGAGGCAATCCACCAAAATGCTGGAGTAGGGTATTACACCGCAACGTGGCCCGAACTAGGATAAACTATTGTGTCTCCTTGTCTCTTCGAGCTTGCCACGCTAGGCTTAGGAGAATCATGAGTAGGCAGGTTGGGTAGGTTGAGATCTCCACACGCACACCAAAGTTCGAACCTTTTAAGGGTTTGTGGAACCTGTAATCCGACAACAGCTACGTCCGCATGCCTTTTGGCTTACCCGGCGCGGCTATGGCGTTCCAGCGCAGCACAAGGGACGCCCTGGAGGCTCGCAAGGCCAGGCACCAGGCGACCCTGGCGGAGATGGAGGTGATCTTCAGGAGCCTCCCGGGCCCCCTAGGCCTCCCGAGGCTCGGGGCTAGGGCGGCTCGTGAGGAACGGCTCCAGCGGCGCGCGTCTTCTGCTACCCCAACATCTCTTCAGCGATGGTACCAGGTGACATCTCTCTAGTTCATTCAGTTTTGGGGCGCCCCTCAGGCTGCATCATCCCCAAGCCATATGGGTCCGAACCTGCGGCATGTATCCCTTTTGCATCTATCAGAGTTAGTTTACCTTCCTTTACAAGCTACCTTGAGATTATTGATAACCCGCAAGTATACGGGATAGTTGTAGCCTCTTTCGATAAGTAAGAGTGTCGAACCCAACGAGGAGCTAAAGGTAGAACAAATACTCTCTCAAATCCTATCAGCCACTGATACCACTCTACGCACGCTTGACGTTCGCTTTACCTAGAACAAGTATGAAACTAGAGGTACTTTGTAGGTGTTGTTGGATAGCTTTGCAAGATAATAAAGAACACGTAAATATAAACTAGGGGCTATTTAGATAAAGAAGCAATAAAGTAAATATAGCGAGTGTGGAAAAGTGGTGGTAGGAGTTGTGAAATTGTCCCTAAGCAATTGACTATGTTACTAGACCGATAATCACTATTGCAATTCTATTTGAGGGAGAGGCATAAGCTAACATACTTTCTATACTTGGATCATATGCACTTATGATTGGAACTCTAGCAAGCATCCGCAAATACTAAAGATTCATTAAGGTAAAACCCAACCATAGCATTAAAGTATCAAGTCCCCTTTATCCCATACGCAAACAACCTACTTACTCGGGTCTGTGCTTCTATCACTCCCGCCACCCACCATAAGCAAATCATAAACATATTGCAAACCCTACAGCGGGAATCCCTCACGCTTGCGCGACACGGAGGGCACAATAGGACAGCACCAATAATAAAACATGCAACTCAAACCAATCATAGCAATTCATCAACCACCGATAGGACAACGAAAATCTACTCAGACATCATAGGATGGCAACACATCATTGGAAAATAATATAAAGCATAAAGCAGCATGTTCAAGTAGAGGGTACGGCGGGTTGCGGGAGAGTGGACCGCTGTAGATAGAAGGGGGAAGGTGATGGAGATGTTGGTGAAGATGATGGAGGTGTTGGTGAAGATCGTGGTGATGATGATGGCCCCTGGCGGCATTCCGGCGCCACCGGAAGCAAGGGGGAGAGAGCCCCCCTTCTTCTTCTTCTTCCTTGACCTCCTCCGTAGATGGGAGAAGGGTTTCCCCTCTGGTCCTTGGCTCCCATGGCTTGGGAGGGGCAAGAGCCCCTCCGAGATTGGATTTATCTCTCTGTTTCTGTGTTCTGGGATTCTACCCTGGCACCGTTTCCTTTATATCTGGAGATACGTAACTCCGATTGGATTGAAACCTTTGCACAGATCGTTTTCCAAAAATTAGCTTTCTTGCGGCCAAAGAAGGGCATCAACCGCCTTATGGGTGGCCCACGAGAGTGGGGGGCGCGCCCACTTTAAGTGGGCGTGGGCCCCTATCTCGTGGCCACCTCGGGCATCGTCTCGTGTTGATTCTTCCTCCCAAAAATCACAAATATTCCAAAATAATTCTCCGTCGGTTTTATCCCTTTTGGACTCCGTTTGATATGGGGTTTCTGCAAAACATAAAACATGCAACAGACAGGAACTGGCACTGGGCACTGGATCAATATGTTAGTCCCAAAAAATAGTATAAAAAGTTGCCAAAAGTATATGAAAGTTGTAGAATATTGGCATGAAAGAATCAAAAATTATAGATACGATGGAGACGTATCAGCATCCCCAAGCTTAATTCCTGCTCGTCCTCGAGTAGGTAAATGGTAAAAAAGATAATTTTTGATGTGGAATGCTACCTAGCACAAGCTTGATCATGTGTCTAATCATGGCATGAATATTAAGATACGAGTGATTCAAAGCAATAGTCTATCATTTGACATAAAAACAATAATACTTCGAGCGTACCAATAAAGCAATCATGTCTTTTCAAAACAACAAGGCCAAAGCAAGCTTATCCCTACAAAATCATATAGTTTGGCCATGCTTCATTTTTGTCACACAAAATGCCCCCATCATGCACAACCCCGATGACAAGCCGAGCAATTGGTTCATACTTTTTAACGCGCTTCAGCTTTTTCAACCCTCACACAATACATGAGCGCAAGCCATGGATATAGCACTATAGGTGGAATAGAATATAATGATGGAGGTTATGTGGAGAAGACAAAAAGTGAGAAAGTCTCACATCGATGCGGCTAATCAACGGGCTATGGAGATGCCCATCAATTGATGTCAATGAGAGGAGTAGGGATTGCCATGCAACGGATGAACTAAGAGCTATAAGTGTATGAAAGCTCAAACTGAAACTAAGTGGGTGTGCATCCAACTTGCTTGCTCATGAAGACCTCGGGCATCTGAGGAAGCCCATCATCGGAATATAAAAGCCAAGTTCGTTAATGAAAATTCCCACTAGTATATGAAAATGAAAGCATAGGAGACTCTCTCTATGAAGAACATGGTGCTACTTTGAAGCACAAGTGTGGTAAAAGGATAGTAGCATTGCCCCTTCTCTCTTTTTCTCTCATTTTTTTTATTTTCTTTTTTCCCCTTTTTTGGTGGGATTCTTTGGCCTTTTTTTTATTGGGGCTTGTTTGGCCTCTTTTATTCTTCATAAAGTCCAGAGTCTCATCCCGACTTGTGGGGGAATCATAGTCTCCATCATCCTTTCCTCACTGGGGCAATGCTCTAATAATGATGATCATCACACTCTTATTTACTTACAACTCAATATCTGGAACAAAGATATGACTCTATATGAATGCCTACGGCGGTGTACCAGGATGTGCAATGATCTAGCGTAGCAATGACATCAAAAAGCGGACAAGCCATGAAAACATCATGCTAGCTATCTTACGATCATGCAAAGCAATATGACAATGAATGCTCAAGTCATGTATATGATGATGATGGAAGTTGCATGGCAATATATCTCGGAATGGCTATGGAAATGCCATGCTAGGTAGGTATGGTGGCTGTTTTGAGGAAGATATAAGGAGGCTTATGTGTGATAGAGCGTATAGTATCACGGGGTTTGGATGCACCGGCGAAGTTTGCACCAACTCTCGAGGTGAGAAAGGGCAATGCACGGTACTGAAGAGGCTAGCAATGATGGAAAGGTAAAAATGCGTATAATCCATTGACTCACATTAGTCATAAAGAACTCATATACTTATTGCAAAAGTTTATTAGCCCCCGAAGCAAAGTACTACTACGCATGCCCCTAGGGGGATAGATTGGTAGGAAAAGACCATCGCTCATCCCCGACCGCCACTCATAAGGAAGACAATCAAAGAAACACCCCATGCTTCAAATTTGTCACACAACGGTTACCATACGTGCATGCTACGGGACTTGCAAACCTCAACACAAGTGTCTCTACAATCCACAACCACCCACTAGCATGACTCTAATATCACCACCTTTATATCGCAAAACTATTGCAAGGAATCAAACATATCATATTCAGCGATCTACAAGTTTATGTAGGATTTTATGACTAACCATGTGAATGACTAATTCATGTCATCTCTCTAAAAAGATATAAGTGAAGCAAGAGAGTTTAATTCTTTCTACAAAAGATATGCCCACGCTCTAACAAATATAAGTGAAGCAAAAGAGCATTCTACAAATGGCGGTTTTCTATGCAAAGAGAAACAGGCAATCCAAACTTCAAATGATATAAGTGAAGCACATGAAGCATTCTATAAAGCCATACTCAAAAGATTTAAGTGAAGTGCAATGAGCATTCTATAAATCAACCAAGGACTATCTCATACCAGCATGGTGCATAAAATAAAAGTGAAAACTAAATGCAAGAGATGCTCCAAGGTTGCACATATCGCATAACCGAAACGAATACGAAAACATACCGATACTTGTTGAAGAAAGAGGGGATGCCTTCCGGGGCATCCCCAAGCTTAGACGCTTGAGTCTCTTTGAATATTTACTTGGGGTGCCTCAGGCATCCCCAAGATTGAGCTCTTGCCTCTCTTCCTTTTCCTCATATCGAGACCTCCTCGTTTAGACACTTCATCCACACAAAACTTCAACAGAAAACTCGGTAAGATCCGTTAGTATAATAAAGCAAATCACCACTCTAAGTATTGTTGCAAACCAATTCATATTTTGTTTTTGCATTTTTTCTACTGTAATATAACTTTTTCATGGCTTAATCCACTAATATAAATTGATAGATTCATCAAAACAAGCAAACTATGCATCAAAAACAGAATCTGTCAAAAAACAGAACAGTCTGTAGCAATCTGAACATCCACCATACTTCTGGTACCCCAAAACTTCTACCAAAATTAGGAAAAATAAACAATTTGTATAGCAAGACAGTGCAAAAGGAATCAGAACCGATTGATGTTCCAGTTAAAAAACTAAAATCGCGCACTACAGCCAAAGTTTCTGTCCTGCACCGTACAAACCAACAAGCATTGTAAACATCCTAAAGGCAAACCTTAGCACATTATTTTTATAATACAATGGAATTGTACAAGGGGATAATTATTTTTGTTAAAAAGTTTCTATAATCAAGATTCACAAAGTTTCCGTGAGCATGAACAAAGTTCAAGGAGCTCTCCCACTTCAACAATGCTTGTCTTTCTTACTTTCATTTTCCTTTTTGAAAGTTTTGGTTTCCCCTCTTTATTTTTTTGTTTTTAAACTATATGAAAGCACTCAACAGAAATAAATGACTCTCCAAAACTTCCGGGTTGTCTCCCTGGCAGCACTTTCTTTAAAGCCATTAAGCTAGGCATTTAGTACTCAAGTAATGAATCCACCCGGATCCCAAGGTATATCAAAGCCAATTTTAATTAACAATGATTTGTAGTTTAGTAGTGAGCACAAAGTAACATATATCAAGCAACAACGAAGTCCAACTCTCTTCCTATGCATCGGTATGTCATAAAAGAACAATTCATGCACACATAGTAAAGGCCAATGCATAGTATAAGCAATTTCTTGCAATTCTATCGTGTTGGAAACATAGAAAGGTGGAGATATAGTCCCTCTCTCATAATAATTGCAAGTAGGAGCAGCAAGCACATGCATATCACATTCATCAAAATTATCATGTGCAATAGTAAAAGGCAACCCATCAATATAATCCTTACTAAGCGCAAACTTCTCCGATATAGTTTGGAGAATTCAAAAAGATAATAGGACTATCATGCATGGGTGCAATAACAACAATTTCATGTTTAACATAAGGAACTATAGCAAGTTCATCTCCATAAGCATAATTCATATTGGCATCTTGGCCACAAGCATAGCAAGCATCATCAAAAAGGGATATTTCAAGAGAATCAACAGGATCATAGCAATCATCATAGCAATCATCCTTCGGTAAGCACGAAAAGGAATTAAACAATGTATGAGTTGAAGAGTTACTCTCATTAGAAGGTGGGCACGGGTGATCAATCCGCTCTTCCTCCTTTTGTTCTTCGCTCTCCTCATCATCTTTTTATCCAATAAGCTCACAGTTTCATCAATTTCTTCTTCCATAGCTTCCTGCAAAATATTAGTCTCTTCTTGGACAGCGGAGACTTTCTCAATAAATGCATTAATATTGTAATTGTATTCATAATTTTCATAGCAATATCTAAGTATAGCAAGATTTTCAGGCCTATAAACATCATCATCTAAAGCTTCATACTTTCCAAACAAAGATTCAATTTCATAAGCAGCCTTAAAAGCAACAAATTCTTATATTTGTTCAACATCATAGTAATCATATATACCATTAGCATAAGAGGCTAAGGTTTCATTATCATTGAATTTGCATGAAAAGGGAAGGTGTGGAGCCTTCATCCTAGAGCAACAAATAATATCATATCTCAAGCATAGTTGACGAGCATACCAACGCAACATATTAATTTGATCCCATAATAGTTTCCCTTTTTGTGTAAAGTGATAATCCCTAAAGTATTCACGTTGATCCAACGTGTCTCCCATTATAAAGTTGAATGGGGTTTTCTCAGGCTTATCAAAGTAGTACATAATATCTTTCACATAATGAGAATCGAGGGTTTTAGGAGTTACCCCATCTCCATGAGTAGCAAGTACACCTAATTTTTTTTGGTATTTCGTGTTCCATATCTATAACTAAAGATAGAGAACAACTTAGAACAGCAAATAAAAATTACTTAGTGATAAAGCAAACAAGCACACACGAGAATATTCACCCCACGCTATGACTCCCCGGCAACGGCGCCAGAAAAAGGTCTTGATAAGCCACAAGTACACGGGATAGTTGTAGCCTCTTTCGATAAGTAAGAGTGTCGAACCCAACGAGGAGCTAAAGGTAGAACAAATACTCTCTCAAGTCCTATCGGCCACTGATACGACTCTACGCACACTTGACGTTTGCTTTACCTAGAACAAGTATGAAACTAAAGGTACTTTGTAGGTGTTATTGGATAGCTTTGCAAGATAATAAAGAACACGTAAATATAAACTAGGGGCTGTTTAGATAAATAAGCAATAAAGTAAATATAACGAGTGTGGAAAAGTGGTGGTAGGAGTTGTGAAATTGTCCCTAAGCAATTGACTACGTTACTAGACCGATAATCACTATTGCAATTCTATTTGAGGGAGAGGCATAAGCTAACATACTTTCTCTACTTGGATCATATGCACTTATGATTGGAACTCTAGCAAGCATCCGCAAATACTAAAGATTCATTAAGGTAAAACCCAACCATAGCATTAAAGTATCAAGTCCCCTTTATCCCATACGCAAACAACCTACTTACTCGGGTCTGTGCTTCTGTCACTCATGCCACCCACCATAAGCAAATCATAAACATATTGCAAACCCTACAGCGGGAATCCCTCACGCTTGCACGACACGGAGGGCACAATAGGACAGCACCAATAATAAAACATGCAACTCAAACCAATCATAGTAATTCATCAACCACCGATAGGACAACGAAAATCTACTCAGACATCATAGGATGGCAACACATCATTGGAAAATAATATGAAGCATAAAGCACCATGTTCAAGTAGAGGGTACAGCGGTTGCGGGAGAGCGGACCGCTGTAGATAGAAGGGGGAAGGTGATGCAGATGTTGGTGAAGATGATGGAGGTGTTGGTGAAGATCGCGGTGATGATGATGGCCCCCGGCGGCGTTCCGGCGCCACCGGAAGCAAGGGGGAGAGAGAGCCCCTTCTTCTTCTTCTTCATTGACCTCCTCCCTAGATGGGAGAAGGGTTTCCCCTCTGGTCCTTGGCTCCCATGGCTTGGGAGGGGCGAGAGTCCCTCCGAGATTGGATCTATCTCTCTGTTTCTGCATTCTGGGATTCTGCCCTGGCACCATTTCCTTTATATCTGGAGACCCGTAACTCCGATTGGATTGAAACCTTCGCCTAGATTGTTTTCCAAAAATTAGCTTTATTGCGGCCAAAGAAGGGCATCGACCGCCTTACGGGTGGCCCACGAGAGTGGGGAGCGCGCCCACTTTAAGTGGGCATGGGCCCCTATCTCGTGGCCACCTCGGGCATCGTCTCGCGTTGATTCTTCCTCCCAAAAATCACAAATATTCCAAAATAATTCTCTGTCTGTTTTTATCCCGTTTGGACTTCGTTTGATATGGGGTTTCTGCGAAACATAAAACATGCAACAGACAGGAGCTGGCACTGGGCACTAGATCAATATGTTAGTCCCAATAAATAGTATAAAAAGTTGCCAAAAGTATATGAAAGTTGTAGAATATTGGCATGAAACAATCAAAAATTATAGATACGACGGAGACGTATCAATTATCGACTGCCTGACCGGTGCTTCATCGCTAAGAACGTCTCGCGCCCCTGCGAGCCCTCCCGCGACCGCCTCATGATTAAGGACTGGCACGGTGTTTGTGCTTGGGTTCGTCCCTGCAGCGTTGCTAAATCCAAGAGGCTGAGCTCTGGCTCGTGGGCCAGTCCCTGTGTACGTCACCTCCCATGGCCCTTGGTGCCTTGTTCTCGCATGAGCTAATCGCGGGCGGATGAGTGAAACCGCGCGACCTGGTGTCCCGTTGGCCACGGGAGCCGCGCGTCGGTTGTTTTTCTTCAGGATCTTTGCATGACAATACTGGCACGGCATCTGTGCTCTGGTCCGTCCCTGCAGCGTCGATAAACCCAACAGCTGAGCTCTGTCTGGCGGGTCGGCCCCGTTCAAATCACCTCCTGGGGTCGTTGGGTGTGTGGCCTTCTCATGCAATAGCATCAGGAGACTCATTCAGTGTAGGTTGCCTAACCATCTTGCAGGACTAATACAAGTGTTCACAATCAAGCTTAGGCGCAACCCGCCTTGAGGTAGGGCCTCGTGAGTCCCGCGCTGGCTCACGGGTGCCATACACACCTCCTCCAGCCCTGCCGTGCAAGCCATGTGTCAGGGCGGCGCTGTACACGCCCCGGGGGCTCTACTCGGAGGGAGCCCCCTCCCACGCATGAGTGGAAGCACCATGATCCGCGCTGTTCATGGACACTGCCGAGGAGCGGCTATGCCCGTGCAAGAGCGGAAGCGCTATGCTCCGCGCTGGTGATAAACAACTGGGGGTGGCCTCGTGGCTGCATTAACCTTAGGGAGCTGATACGTCTCCAACGTATCTATAATTTTTGATTGTTCCATGCTATTATATTACCTGTTTTGGATGTTTATGGGCTTTATTTTACACATTTATATCATTTTTGGGACTAACCTACTAACCGGAGGCCCAGCCCGTATTGCTTTTTTTTTTGCCTATTTCAGTATTTCGAAGAAAAGGAATATCAAACGGAGTCCAAACGGAATGAAACCTTCGGGAGCGTGATTTTTGGAACGAACGTGATCTAGAGGACTTGGAGTGCAAGTCAAGAAGCAGCCGAGGCAGCCACGAGGGTGGAGGGCGCGCCCACCCCTGCAGGGCGCGCCCGCCTATCTCGTGGGCCCCTCGGGCGGCCACCGACCTACTTCTTCTTCCTATATATACCCACGTACCCCGAGAACATCCAGGGAGCCAACGAAAAACTATTTCCACCACCGTAACCTTCTGTATCCGCGAGATCCCATCTTGGAGCCTTCACCGGCGCTCCGCCGGAGGGCGAATCGACCATGGAGGGCTTCTACATCAACACCATAGCCCCTCCGATGAGTTGTGAGTAGTTTACCAAAGACCTTCGGGTCCATAGTTATTAGCTAGATGGCTTCTTCTCCCTTTTTGGATCTCAATACCATGTTCTCCTCGATCTTCTTGGAGATCTATTCGATGTAACTCTTTTTGCGGTGTGTTTGTTGAGATCCGATGAATTGTGGGTTTATGATCAAGTTTATGTATGAGAAATATTTGAATCTCCTCTGAATTCTTTTATGTATGATTGAGTTATCTTTGCAAGTCTCTTCGAATTATCAGTTTGGTTTGGCCTACTAGATTGATCTTTCTTGCAATGGGAGAAGTGCTTAGCTTTGGGTTCAATCTTGCAGTGACCTTACCCAGTGACAATAGGAGTAGCAAGGCACATATTGTATTATTGCAATTGAGGATAAAAAGATGGGGTTTATATCGTATTGCATGAGTTTATCCCTCTATATCATGTCATCTTTCTTAATGTGTTACTCTGTTCTTATGAACTTAATACTCTAGATGCATGCTGGATAGCGGTCGATGTGTGGAGTAATAGTAGTAGATGCAGGCAGGAGTCGGTCTACCTATCGCGGATGTGATGCCTATATGCATGATCATGCCTAGATAATCTCATTATTATTCTCTTTTCTATCAATTGCTCGACAGTAATTTGTTCACCCACCGTAATACTTATGCTATCTTGAGAGAAGCCGCTAGTGAAACCTATGGCCCTCGGGTCTATCTTTTATCATATAAGCTTTCAATCTACTTTTATTTGCATCTTTACTTTTCCAATCTATATTATAAAATACCAAAAATATATTTATCTTATCATACTATCTCTACCAGATCTCACTTCCGCAAGTGGCTGTGAAGGGATTGACAACCCCTTTATTGCGTTGGTTGCGACTTCTTTGTTTGTTTGTGTAGGTGCGTGGGACTTTTGAGGAGCCTCCTACTGGATTGATAACTTGGTTCTCAAAAACTGAGGGAAATACTTACGCTACTATTGCTGCATCACCCTTTCCTCTTCAAGGAAAACCAACGCAAGCTCAACACGTAGCAGGAGCTTCTGGGCTCAGTGACCAGCCTCACCACGCTGCTCCCCCTCGGGAGGGTAGCGCGAGGGGACTGGGCATGGGGGCTACGCTCATGTCACGCCTGGCGTACCCCGCCTCGCCGGGTCCCATGGGCCTGTTCTTTGCGCGCCCCTCTCGAGCGAGAGCCCGGCGAGGAAAGGTATGATGGTCGGTTTGTACGTCAAGGAGGACTCCTGAGCATCGCGTCTCAGGAGCCTAACTTGGCACGTAGCCCCTCACCCCTTGGTCTCGTCCTGGTGATCCGGACGACCCAACGGCGGCTGAGGTATGCACGGGGTCGGGCCCTGCCGACGCAGAACGCCAAGGCCTAACTCTCGTCCTTTTCAAGCCTTTCGTACATCAAGGGGGACTCCTGAGCATCGCGTCTCAGGAGCCTAACTGGCCATGTAGCCCCTCACCCCTTGGTCTTGTCCTGGTGATCCGGACGACCCAATGGCGACTGAGGTATGTGCAAGGCGGGGCCTTGCCGACGCAGAACGCCGAGGCTTGCCTTCGCACTTTTTCCTAAGTTGTTCGCACGTCAAGGGGGACTGCTGAGCATCGCGTCTCAGGAGCCTAACTGGCGATCCGGACGACCCAACAACGGCTGAGGTATGCGCGGGGTCGGCCTCTGCTAACTCAGAACAATAAAGCAAACAGAAAAAGTTGGGGAACCACAATCTAATTATTACAAAACATGTTGTTCCAAGCAATTAGTTTCTAAACGCCTCCACGAGGCACATGATATAGGACAAACAGGAAGGAGCAGCGTCACCAAGCCACCTCTTCAGCCTTGGATACCACCATCACCCGCCAGCGGAGCCTCGTTGCTAGCCACGTCGCCCGTCCCCTCGGCCCCAGCCGGAGGACCGATGACAAGGAACTTGCTCAGCAGGGCATCCACAGAGCTCTTCATGGCGGCAGCAGCAGCGCGGCGGGAGTTGGAGTCCACGGGCTTGAGGAAGGCGGCAAAGTTGAAGCTAGTGTCCTAGAGATAGAGATTGTTGAAGATGCACGTAAGGGCCGAGTAAGAAAGCAAGCGAGGCTCACCTTCCACCAAAGAGAGCATCGCGTCTCACGAGCCTAACTGGCCACGTAGCCCCTCACCCCTTGGTCTCGTCCTGGTGATCCGGACGACCCAACGGCCACTGAGGTATGCGCGGGGCCGGGCCCTGCCGACGTAGAACGCCAAGGCCTAACTCTCATCCTTTTCAAGCCGTTCGTACGTTAAGGGGGACTCCTGAGCATCGCGTCTCAAGAGCCTAACTAGCCACGTAGCCCCTCACCCCTTGGTCTCGTCCTGGTGATCCGGACGACCCAACGGCGGCTGAGGTATGTGCAGGGCCGGGCCCTGCCAACGCAGAACGCCAAGGCTTTCCTTCGCACTTTTTCCTAAGTTGTTTGCACATCAAGGGGGACTCCTGAGCATCGCGTCTCAGGAGCCTAACTAGCCACGTAGCCCCTCACCCCTTGGGCTCGTCCTGGCGATCCGAACGACCCAATGGCGGCTGAGGTATGCGCGGGGTCAGGTTCTGCCGATGGAGAACAATAAAGCAAACGGAAAAAGTCGGGGAACCACAATCTAATTATTACAAAACATGTTGTTCCAAGCAATCAGTTTCTAAACGCCTCCACGAGGCATGCTACATGATACAGGACGAACAGGAAGGAGTAGCGTCACCAAGCCACCTCTTCAGCCCTGGGTACCGCCAGTGGAGCCTCGTTGCCAGCCGCGTCGCCCGTCCCCTCGGCCCCAGCCGGAGGACCGATGACAAGGAACTTGCTCAGCAGGGCGTCCACGGAGCTCTTCACGGTGGTAGCAGCAGCGCTACGGGAGTTGGAGTCCACGGGCTCGAGGAAAGCGGCGAAGTCGAAGCTGATGTCCCGGAGATAGAGATGGTTGAAGATGCACATAAGGGTCGAGGAAGAAAGCAAGCGAGCCTCACCTTCCACCAAAGAGAGCATTGCGTCTCAGGAGCCTAACTGGCCATGTAGACCCTCGCCCCTTGGTCTTGTCCTGGTGGATCCGGACAACCCAACGGCGGTTGAGATATGCGCGGGGCCGGGCCCTGCCGACGCAGAACGCCAAGGCTTGCCTTTGCACTTTTTCCTAAGCTGTTCGCACGTTAAGGGGGACTCCTGAGCATCGCGTCTTAGGAGCCTAACTGGCCACGTAGCTGAAGGAAATATGCCCTAGAGGCAATAATTAAGTTATTATTTATTTCCTTATTTCATGATAAATGTTTATTATTCATGCTAGAATTGTATTAACCGGAAACATAATACATGTGTGAATACATAGACAAACATAGTGTCACTAGTATGCCTCTACTTGACTAGCTCGTTTATCAGAGATGGTTATGTTTCCTAGCCATGGACAAAAGAGTTGTCATTTGATTAATGGGATCACATCATTAGGAGAATGATGTGATTGACTTGACCCATTCCGTTAGCTTAGCACTTGATCGTTTAGTATGTTGCTATTGCTTTCTTCATGACTTATACATGTTCCTGTAACTATGAGATTATGCAACTCCCGTTTACCGGAGGAACACTTTGGGTACCACCAAACGTCTCAACGTAACTGGGTGATTATAAAGGAGTACTACAGGTGTCTCCGAAGGTACATGTTGAGTTGGCGTATTTCGAGATTAGGTTTTGTCACTCCGATTGTCGGAGAGGTATCTCTGGGCCCTCTCGGTAATGCACATCATTATAAGCCTTGCAAGCAATGTGACCAATGAGTTGGTTACGGGATGATGCATTACAGAACGAGTAAAGAGACTCGCCGGTGACGAGATTGAACTAGGTATTGGATACCGACGATCGAATCTCGGGCAAGTAACATACCGATGACAAAGGGAACAACGTATGTTGTTATGCAGTTTGACCGATAAAGATCTTCGTAGAATATGTAGGAGCCAATATGGGCATCCAGGTCCCGCTATTGGTTATTGACCAAGAATAGTTCTAGGTCATGTCTACATAGTTCTCGAACCCGTAGGGTCCGCACGCTTAAGGTTTCGATGACAGTTATATTATGAGTTTATGAGTTTTGATGTACCGAAGGAGTTCGGAGTCCCGGATGAGATCGGGGACATGACGAGGAGTCTCTAAATGGTCGAGACGTAAAGATCGATATATTGGACGACTATATTCGGAGTTCGGAAAGGTTCCGAGTGATTCGGGTATTTTTCGGAGTACCGGAGAGTTACAGGAATTCGCCGGGGATAAGTATTGGGCCTTATTGGGCCCTGCGGGAAAGAGAGAGGGGCTGCCTAGGGCAGGCCGCGCGCCCCCCAAGGCCTAGTCCGAATTGGACTAGGGGGAGGGGCCGCACCCCCTCCTTCCTTCCCTTCTCTCTTCCCCTTCCTTGTCTCCTACTCCTACTACATGGAAGGACCCCTAGTTGGACTAGGAAAGGGGAATCCTACTCCCGGAGGGAGTAGGACTCCCCATGGCGCGCCCCTCCTAGGTCCGGCCTCCTCCTCCCTCCCTCCTTTATATATGGGGGCAGGGGGCACCCCATGGACACAAGTTGATCTACGGATCGTTCCTTAGCCGTGTGCGGTGCCCCCTTCCACCATATTCCACCTCGGTCATATCGTCGCGAAGCTTAGGCGAAGCCCTGCGCCGGTAGAACATCAAGATCGTCACCACGCTGTCGTGCTGACGGAACTCTCCCTCGACACTCAGCTGGATCGGAGTTCGAGGGATGTCATCGAGCTGAACGTGTGCTGAACTCGGAGGCTCCGTACGTACGGTGCTTGGATCGGTCGGACCGTGAAGACGTACGACTACATCAACCGCGTTGTGCTAACGCTTCCGCTTACGGTCTACGAGGGTACGTGGACGAACACTCTCCCCTCTCGTTGCTATATCATCACCATGATCTTGCGTGTGCGTAGGAAATTTTTTGAAATTACTACGTTCCCCAACAGTGGCATCCAAGCCTAGGTTTTATGCATTGATGTTATATGCACGAGTAGAACACAAGTGAGTTGTGGACGATATAAGTCATACTGCCTACCAGCATGTCATACTTTGGTTCGGCGGTATTGTTGGATGAAGCGGCCCGGACCGACATTACGCGTACGCTTACGCGAGACTGGTTCTACTGACGTGCTTTGCACACAGGTGGCTGGCGGGTGTTAGTTTCTCCAACTTTAGTTGAACCGAGTGTGACTACGCCCGGTCCTTGTGAAGGTTAAAACGGAGTCTAGTTGACAAACTATCGTTGTGGTTTTGATGCGTAGGTGAGAACGGTTCTTGCTAAGCCCATAGCAGCCACGTAAAATTTGCAACAACAAAGTAGAGGACGTCTAACTTGTTTTTGCAGGGCATGTTGTGATGTGATATGGTCAAGACGTGATGAGATATAAGTTGTTGTATGAGATGATCATGTTTTGTTGAAGTTATCGGCAACTGGCAGAAGCCCTATGGTTGTCTCTTTGTTGCATAAGATGCAAGTGCCAAATAATTGCTTTACTTTATCGCTATGCAATAGCAATAGTTGCAAGAGCAATAGTTGGCGAGACAACCATGTGATGACACATTGATATAGGTCAAGATGATGAAGATCATGGTGTCGTGTCGGTGATGATAGAGATCATGACAGTATTTTGGAGATGGAGATCAAAGGTGCAAGATGATCATGGCCATATCATGTCACATATTTTGATTGCATATGATGTTTATCTATTATACATCTTATTCTTGCTTTGATTGACGGTGGCATTTTAAGATGATCTCTCACTAATTATCAAGAAGTGTTCTCCCTGAGTATGCACCGTTGCCAAAGTTCGTCGTGCCCAGACACCACGTGATGATCGGGTGTGATAAGCTCTACGTCCATCTACAACGGGTGCAAGCCAGTTTTGCACACGCGGAATACTCAGGTTAAACTTGACGAGCCTAGCATATGCAGATATGGCCTCGGAACACGGAGACCGAAAGGTCGAGCGTGAATCATATAGTAGATATGATCAACATAGTGATGTTCACCATTGAAAACTACTCCATCTCACGTGATGATCGGTTATGGTTTAGTTGATTTGGATCACGTGATCACTTAGATGACTAGAGAGATGTCTGTCTAAGTGGGAGTTCTTAAGTAATATGATTAATTGAACTTAAATTTATCATGAACTTAGTCCTGGTAGTATTTTGCAAATTATGTTGTAAGATCAATAGCTTGCGTTGTTGCTTTCATATGTTTATTTTATGTTCCTAGAGAAAATTGTGTTGAAAAATGTTAGTAGCAAAGATGCGGATTCGATCCGTGATCTGAGGTTTATCCTCATTGCTGCACAGAAGAATTATGTCCTTAATGCACCGCTAGGTGACAAACCTATTGCAGGAGCAGATACAGACGTTATGAACGTTTGGCTAGCTCAAAAGGATGACTACTTGATAGTTTAGTGCACCATGCTTAAACGGCTTAGAATCGGGACTTCAAAGACGTTTTGAATGTCATGGACCATATGAGATGTTCCAGGAGTTGAAGTTAATATTTCCAGCAAATACCCGAGTTGAGAGATATGAAGTCTCCAACAAGTTCTAAAGCTAAAAGATGGAGGAGAATCGCTCAACTAGTGAGCATGTGCTCAGATTGTCTGGGTACTTCAATCGCTTGAATCAAGTGGGAGTTAATCTTCCAGATAAGATAGTGATTGACATAATTCTCTAGTCACCATCACTAAGTTACTAGAACTTCGTGATGAACTATAGTATGCAAGGGATGACGAAAACGATTCCCGAGCTCTTCGTGATGTTGAAATCAACGAAGGTAGAAATCAAGAAAAGACCATCAAGTGTTGATGATTGACAAAACCACTAGTTTCAAAAGAAGGGCAAAGGGAAAGAAAGGGAACTTCAAGTGGAAAGACAAGCAAGTTGTCACTCCTGCGAAGAAGCCCAAAGCTGGACCATAGCCTGAAACTGAGTGTTTACACTGCAAAGGAAATGGTCACTGGAAGCGGAAATGCCCTGAATATTTTGTGGGTAAGAAGGATGGCAAAGTGAACAAGTGTATATTTGATATACAGGTTATTGATGTGTGCCTTACTAGTGTTTATAGTAGCCCCTGAGTATTTGATACTTGTTCGGTTGCTAAGATTAGTAATTCGAAACGGGAGTTGCAGAATAAACAGAGACTAGTTAAGGGTGAAGTGACGATGTTTGTTGGAAGTGGTTCCAAGATTGATATGATCATCATCGCACACTCCCTATACTTTTGGGATTTGTGTTGAACCTAAATAAGTGTTATTTGGTGTTTGCGTTGAGCATGAATATGATTTGATCATGTTTATTGCAATACGGTTATTCATTTAAGTTAGAGAACAATTGTTGTTCTGTTTACATGAATAAAACCTTCTATGGTCATACACACCAACGAAAATGGTTTGTTGGATCTCGATCGTAGTAATACACATATTCATAATATTGAGGCCAAAAGATGCAAAGTTAATAATGATAGTGCAACTTATTTGTGGCACTGCCGTTTAGGTCATATTGGTGTAATGCGCACGAAGAAACTCCATGCTGATGGGATTTTGGAATCACTTGATTATGAATCACTTGATGCTTGCGAACCATGCCTCATGGGCAAGATGACTAAGATTCCGTTCTCCGGAACAATGGAGCGAGCAACTGACTTATTGGAAATAATACATACTGATGTATGCGATCCGATGAGTGTTGAGGCTCGCGGCGGGTATCGTTATTTTCTGACCTTCACAGATGATTTGAGTAGATATTGGTATATCTACTTGATGAAACATAAGTCTGAAATAGTTGAAAGGTTCAAAGAATTTCAGAGTGAAGTGGAAAATCATCGTAACAAGAAAATAAAGTTTCTGCGATCTGATCATGGAGATGAATATTTGAGTTACGAGTTTGGTCTTCAATTAAAACAATGTGGAATAGTTTCACAGCTCACGCCACCTGGAACACCACAACGTTATGGTGTGTCCGAACATCGTAACCGCACTTTATTTGATATGGTGCGATCTATGATGTCTCTTACCGATTTACCACTATCATTTTGGGCTTATGCATTAGAGACAGCTGCATTCACTTTAAATAGGGCACCATCAAAATCCGTTGAGACGACGCCTTATAAACTGTGGTTTGGCGAGAAACCAAAAGTTGTCATTTCTTAAAGTTTGGGGCTGCGATGCTTATGTGAAAAAGTTTCAACCTGATAAGCTCGAACCCAAATCGGAGAAGTGCGTCTTCATAGAATATCCAAAGGTAACTATTGGGTACACCTTCTATCACAGATCCGAAGGCAAGTTATTCGTTGCTAAGATGGATCCTTTCTAGAGAAGAAGTTTCTCTCGAAAGAAGTGAGTGGGAGGAAAGTAGAGCTTGATAAGGTAATTGTACCTTCTCCCGAATTGGAAAGTAGTTCATCACAGAAATCAGTTCCAGTGATTGCTACACCAATTAGTGAGGAAGCTAATGATGATGATCATGAAACTTCAGATCAAGTTACTACAGAACCTCGTAGGTCTTCCAGAGTAAGATCCGCACCAGAATGGTGTAGTAATCATGTTCTGGAAGTCATGTTACTAGACCATGATGAACCTACGAACTATGAGGAAGCGATGATGAGCCCAGATTCCGCGAAATGGCTTGAGGCCATAAAATCTGAGATATGATCCATGTATGAGAACAAAGTATGGACTTTGATTGACTTGCTCGATGATCAGCAAGCCATGTTAAATGAATGGATCTTCAAGAGGAAGACGGACACTGATAGTAGTGTTACTATCTACCAAGCTCGACTTGTTGCGAAAGGTTTTCAACAAGTTCAAGGTGTTGAATATGATGAGATTTTCTCACTCATATCAATGCTTAAGTCTGTCTGAATCATGTTAGCAATTGCCACATTTTATGAAATCTGGCAAATGGATGTCAAAACTGCATTCCTTAATGGATTTATTAAAGAAGAGTTGTATATGATGCAACCAGAAGGTTTTGTCAATCCTAAAGGTGCTAACAAAATGTGCAAGCTCCAGCGATCCATCTATGGACTGGTGCAAGCATCTCGGAGTTGGAATATACGCTTTGATAAGTTGATCAAAGCATATAGTTTTATATAGACTTACGATGAAGCCTGTATTTACAATAAAGTGAGTGGGAGCACTACAGCCTTTCTGATTAGTATATGTGAGTGACATATTGTTAATCAGAAATGATGTAGAATTTTTCTGCAAAGCATAAAAGGAGTGTTTTAAAGGAGTTCTTTAAAAAGAAAAGACCTCGGTAAAAGCTACTTACATATTGAGCATCAAGATCTATTGAGATAGATCAAGACGCTTGATAAGTTTTTCAATGAGTACATACCTTGGCAAGATTTTGAAATAGTTCAAAATGGAACAATCAGAGAAAGAGTTCTTGCCTGTGTTGCAAAGGTATGAAATTGAGTAAGACTCAAATCCCGACCACAGCAGAAAATAGAAAGAGAATGAAAAGTCATTCCCTATGCTTCAGTCATAGGTTCTATAAAGTATGCTATGCTATGTACCAGACCTATTGTATACCTTGCTCTGAATTTGGCAAGGGAGTACAATAGTGATCTAGGAGTAGATCACTGGACATTGGTCAAGAACATCCTTAGTAAGGACTAAGGAAATGTTTCTCGATTATGGAGGTGATAAAAGAGTTTGTTGTAAAAGTTACATCAGTGCAAACTTTTACACTGATCCAGATGACTCTAAGTCTCAACCCAGATACATATTGAAAGTGGGAGCAATTAGCTAGAGTAGCTCCGTGCAAAGCATTGTGGACATAAAATATTTGCAAAATACATATGGCTCTGAATGTGATAGACCCGTTGACTAAGCTTCTCTCACGAGCAAAACATGATCACACCTTAGTACTCTTTTGGGTGTTAATCACATAGCGATGTGAACTAGATTATTGACTCTAGTAAACCCTTTGGATGTTGGTCACATGATGATGTGAACTATGGGTGTTAATCATATACAGATATGAATATTGGTGTTAAATCACACGGCGATGTGAACTAGATTATTGACTCTAGTGCAAGTGGGAGACTGAAGGAAATATGCCCTAGAGGCAATAATAAAGTTATTATTTATTTCCTTATTTCATGATAAATGTTTATTATTCATGCTAGAATTGTATTAACCGGAAACATAATACATGTGTGAATACATAGACAAACATAGTGTCACTAGTATGCCTCTACTTGACTAGCTCGTTTATCAGAGATGGTTATGTTTCCTAGCCATGGACAAAAGAGTTGTCATTTGATTAACGGGATCACATCATTAGGAGAATGATGTGATTGACTTGACGCATTCCGTTAGCTTAGAACTTGATCATTTAGTATGTTGCTATTGCTTTCTTCATGACTTATACATGTTCCTGTAACTATGAGATTATGCAACTCCCGTTTACCGGAGGAACACTTTGGTTACTACCAAACGTCACAACGTAACTGGGTGATTATAAAGGAGTACTACAGGTGTCTCCGAAGGTACATGTTGAGTTGGCGTATTTCGAGATTAGGTTTTGTCACTCCGATTGTCGGAGAGGTATCTCTGGGCCCTCTCGGTAATGCACATCATTATAAGCCTTGCAAGCAATGTGATCAATGAGTTGGTTACGGGATGATGCATTACAGAACGAGTAAAGAGACTTGCCGGTGACGAGATTGAACTAGGTATTGGATACCGACGATCGAATCTCGGGCAAGTAACATACCGATGACAAAGGGAACAACGTATGTTGTTATGCGGTTTGACCGATAAAGATCTTCGTAGAATATGTAGGAGCCAATATGGGCATCCAGGTCCCGCTATTGGTTATTGACCAAGAATAGTTCTAGGTCATGTCTACATAGTTCTCGAACCCGTAGAGTCCGCACGCTTAAGGTTTCGATGACAGTTATATTATGAGTTTATGAGTTTTGATGTACCGAAGGAGTTCGGAGTCCCGGATGAGATCGGGGACATGACGAGGAGTCTCGAAATGGTCGAGACGTAAAGATCGATATTGTAACGCCCCGAGACCGACGATCCAGAAGACTTCCATATTTTGTGACCTCCGTGTGTCTCATTTATGCTTGCTCTTTTATTTTTGCATTGCATCATGTCATCATGCCAGCATGTCATTTAATTTTTAAAACTCAACTAAATAAATGGCATGGATCTTTGATCCATTTAAATCGAGGGAATTCACACGGTGATTCTCTTTAAAACATATCCTCTCGATATTTAGAGAACTATAGTAAATATTCCAATTATTTAGAATTAACCATAACCCACTTGCAAAATATTCCAATGCCTTTGTTATCTTAATTCTTGGTCTCCAACCTTGCCCATAATTTCTTTCATCATTTTCCGGAGCTCCATCAAAAATCCGAACATTTTGGACCTTCCTTTTAACAAGTCCTAGTTCAAACCCATTTGAATTAAATTCAAATGAGTTTGAATTTGCATCTTTCATTCATGCCTTTTTCTATTTTCTCGAAACGAGCATATTTTTGCAAGTCCGGGAAAATTAACCCCTTGCGCATTTTCTTTTCCTAACCCTCTCTTTCTTTTTCTTCTCTCTAATATTTTTCTGTTAAAAGGAAATAGGAGAGAGAGAAGAGAAGCCCAGCCGGCCTCTTGGGCCTGTCTAACCAGGCCGGCCCACTAAACCCCTAAGGCCCAACTGCACCTAACCCTTCCTAACCCTAGCTCGATGCCCTCAGTCGATCTCCTCCTCTCCCTCTCGTACTCCCACACCGCCGCCACTCACACGCGCAGCCCTCGATCCCCCTCGCTCCATCGCCAAGTCCCTTCAGTGCCATCGTCACCCCGCCTCCGTTCGGCTCCACGCCGAAGTCCACCGCCGCAGCCCTGCCAAACGTTGGTGACCCCGACGCGCCCGCAGGCGTTGTCCTCCATGCCCAGCAGAAGCCCGCGTCGCTCGCCTCTCATCGCCGACCTGCCCGTCCTCGCATCTCCGGCCTCGTCGCCGAGCTGTCGGATCCGGCCGGATCGACCTGGCCCGCATCCACCACCACCACCACCTTGCTTCGTCGCCCGCCTCCCCTGCGACCTCGCGTCATCCCGCTGCCCGTCCTCGCCGGCGCGCCCGACCTCTTCACCCTATTGATTCCTCGCTCCTCCTCCTCATGCCTCGTTCTGGCATCGTCCGCGACGTCCGACGACCACATGCGCCAACCGCACCATCTCCCTGGTCAAGTTGACGCCAGGGCCAACCCGAAGCTCTCCTCTGCGTCGTCATCAGCCGCAGTTGCAGGTCCGGCAGACCCATGTCCGCCATGGCCCTCCTTGCGCCCCTGCTTCCTCTCCAACGGCCTTTTCGTGGCTACAACCACCTTTGCGCCCAAGGCTGCTGCAATCTCACTTTCGGCCATGCCTTTGCCTTCCTGTACCGTTGTTCGCTGCACGCCAAGACCACCCTGTGGATTTTGCCAAGTACCACTATGACCTGTGTGCGACTATGCGGATTCGCCAAGTACCCCTCCAGCAAGACCGACGCCTGAACAAGCACACTGGCTCTGTGGATTTCGGCAAGTCCCTCGACGACCGGCGCTTCGTACCACTACGTTTGCCATGTACATCTTCACCAGGACCGGACCAACAAGTACCCCGACAACATGTGTACCTCTACCGACGACCCCGGACATCTACGAGACGAACGTGTACAACTACCGTCATCGTGTACAACTACTTCCACTACTTCCCACGACGTCGCGTGTACCACTACCGTCGACATGAACATCTACGAAAACGTGTACAACTACCGTCGCCACGTGAACAACTACCTCCACTACGGCCCGTGAACGACTACTTCCTCTACGAAACTCGACCCGCTCCGAAATGCACGCTTTAAAGGTATAACGACGAGACGACCGCCCATGTACGAATGCATGTTGTATGAGATGCCCGTGTTTGCACCATGTCCGAATTGTCACTCGTTTTCCATGCCACTGACCCGTGGGAACCCGGTAACCGGGATCACCCCACCATCTCTAGCATGTTCTGCACATCCGCACACTTCCTTTTGCACCGGTATCTCCGTGAGCTACCGGAACCGATATGTTGCCGTGGCATCATTTTCGGATAGGTTGCCGTGGCATCATTTTCGGATATGTTGCCGTGGCACCATTTTTGTTTCGCCGCCGTGGCACCCTTTTCGTTCCGCCATGGTGACCAAATGCTCCTTATCATGCTCATGTCAACATTTTCATAAAAATTGCATAAAACTTGCATATGTCATCCGCATCATGATAATAACAATTAAAATGTTTAAAATTGTTGTTTGCTTTAATTGCTAAATGACATATGGGGATTTTCCGGAATTGTTGTTCGTTGTTCCGGCCTCATTTAAACTTGACTAGATAGGTAGTTTTATTATGCTTCACCCTTTGCCATGTTTAACAACATTTAATATTGATGAGTAGCATAACCGAGAGAGAACTAAATAATTGATGTGGTGTTCCATCAATATGCAACTCGTTGCATATTGAGCTCCACTTAAATTGTAGTGTTGTTTGTTTCACTTTGCCATGCCATGCCTCATTAAACCGGACATGCATCATCCTTGGTTGTGCATCATGCCATGTTTATGTGATGGTTGTTTACTATGTTGTTTGTTTCTTTCCGGGTTGCCTCTCTCGTTAGCTTCGGTTTCGTTCCGGAGTTGTGAGGATTCGTTCGACTACGTCTGTTTGTCTTCTTCATGGACTCGTTCTTCTTCCTTGCAGGATCTCAGGCAAGATGATCATACCCTCGAAATCACTTCTATCTTTGCTTGCCAGTTGCTCGCTCTTTTGCTATGCCTATGCTGCGATACCTACCACTTGCTTATTTTGCCTCCCATATTGTTAAGCCAAGCCTCTAACCCACCTTGTCCTAGCAAACCGTTGTTTGGCTATGTTACCGCTTTGCTCAGCCCCTCTTATAGCGTTGTTAGTTGCAGGTGAAGATGAAGTTTGTTCCTTGTTGGAACATGGAGATGTTGTTCCTTGTTGGAACATGTTTACTTGTTGGGATATCACAATATCTCTTATTTAATTAATGCACCTATATACTTGGTAAAGGGTGGAAGGCTCGGCCTTATGCCTGGTGTTTTGTTCCACTCTTGCCGCCCTAGTTTCCGTCATACCGGTGTTATGTTCCCGGATTTTGCGTTCCTTACGCGGTCGGGTGATTTATGGGACCCCCTTGACAATTCGCTTTGAATAAAACTCCTCCAGCAAGGCCCAACCTTGGTTTTACCATTTGCCTACCTAAGCCTTTTTCCCTTGGGTTCTGCAGACTCAAGGGTCATCTTTATTTTACCCCCCCGGGCCAGTGCTCCTCCGGGTGCTGGTCCAAACCGAGCGATGTCCGGCGCCCCCTGGGCAATCAGGGTCTATGCCAACCCGACGTCTGGCTCATCCGGTGTGCCCTGAGAACGAGATATGTGCAGCTCCTATCGGGATTTGTCGGCACATCCGGGCGGCTTTGCTGGTCTTGTTTTACCATTGTCGAAATGTCTTGATGTACCGGGATTCCGAGACTGATCGGGTCTTCCTGGGAGAAGGTCTATTCCTTCGTTGATCGCGAGAGCTTGTCATGGGCTAAGTTGGGACACCCCTGCAGGGTTATAAACTTTCGAGAGTCGTGCCCGCGGTTATGTGACAGATGGGAATTTGTTAACGTCCGGTTGTAGAAAACCCGAAGTTGACCTTAATTAAAATACATCAACCGCGTGTGTAACCGTGATGGTCTCTTCTCGGCGGAGTCCGGGAAGTGAACACGGTGTTGGAGTTATGTTTGACGTAAGTAGTTTCAGGATCACTTCTTGATCGCTACTAGCTTCACGACCGTGCCTTGCTTCTCTTCTCGCTCTCTTTTGTGATTGTAGCCACCATATATGCTAGTCGCTTGCTACAGCTCCACCTCATTACTCCATCCTTCCTATAAGCTTAAATAGTCTTGATCTCGCGGGTGCGAGATTGCTGAGTCCCCGTGGCTCTCAGATACTTCCAAAACCAGTTTGCAGGTGCCTATGTTACCGAGCAGGTGACGCAACCAAGCTCAAGGAGGAGCTCGATGAAGATCTTGCCCTTTGTGTTGTTTCGTTCTAGTTGATCAGTAGCGGAGCCCAGTTGGGGTCGATCGGGGACCTTTGTCGCATTTGGGGTTCTTCTTTTATTTTGGTTCCGTAGTCGGACCTTGATTGTATCTGGATGATGTAATGCTTTATTCATGTAATTGTGTGAAGTGGCGATTGTAAGCCAACTATGTATCTCTTTCCCTTATGTATTACATGGGTTGTGTGAAGATTACCTCACTTGCGACATTGCTTTCAATGGGGTTATGCCTCTAAGTCGTGCTTCGACACGTGGGAGATGTAGCCGCATTGAGGGCGTTACAAGTTGGTAATCAGAGCCTTCCCCCGACTTTAGGAGCCCCACTGCTTGATTGTTTTTAGCGGCCTAGTTGTGTCTAGAAAAATGTTTTGAGTCATTTAGGATTATATATATCGGAGAGTTAGGAATTCTTTTACTCCTCAGTCCCTTCGTCGCTCTGGTGAGGTCTCCTGACGTAGAAGTTTTGACTTTCCTCTCCTCAAATTTCACTAAAAAAAATTTTTAGGATCACGCGGGTATCTTGGAATCGTTCCGATGGTTTTATGATGAGAACATTGTCTTGGTGCCTCCTGTCAGGGGTTTAGTGGAAGTGTCCCGGGGAGTTGAGCTCTGAGGTGTTGTCGTCATAATTTTATCATTTCAGTTCTGGAATACCTGAGTTTAGTACGCCGACGTCGAAAATCTCTTTTATGCAGTTGTTGGTGAGATAACCCCGATAACCCAGTACTGAGGTGAGTATGGGAGTATTGCCATAGCTTGTATAACGGATGCTTTTCGAAGGTTGAGGTAGACGATTTCTGAAGGTTTCTTGGTTATGTGTTGAAGGATGGATACAGCTGGAGGTAGGATTTGCTAGTTTTGGGTGAGATATTATGCTTCCCCTATATCCCCAACACCTGATTGCATAACCGGAAAATTTCGGGAGTTTCATAGGTGGGAATTCAAGTAGCGCTTAGGATATCTTTCCGACGGATGTATGATATGAAATTGGGGTTCGACGTCTAGTGGTCCGCCTATTCACGGTTGGTTTTACAGTGGTCTCGTTGTGTCTTAAAGAGTCCTTGGCTATGCCGACTCGGGACGCTTCGTATGTCATGTGCACTGCCTTGTACATGATGGTGCTGTATGATCGAGCCCGTGTAGGCCCCACCACGAAAACTTCGGACGAAATCTCTATCATATGTTTGTTCCGGCTTATTCTGCAAGCCAGTCCTTTGTTTTTGTTTTGAGTTGTGGTATTCGAGTTGCTTCAATGTCAAATGTTGATTCCATACCTTTCCTAAATGGTGTTCTCATACTCCGATGTGAATACCAATCCTTCTCGACAATCGAGATTGTCATATCAATCCTTTTCAACCGGCGTGTTTCTCTTCAAGTGGATCCGATCACTTCAACATCAGCAAGACCAATTATCATTTCTTCTCAACGGTGTTTGTTTCATCCGTCTCCAAGTTGCCTTTGTTTTTTCCCGCCCACCCACCCTTTTTCCTCAAGGACTAAGATTTCTTTACCAAGTATCCTTTTATTTTTGTGAAGTTTCTCCATTCTTTTCCGTCAATGTTCTTACCCAGTGGTTCTCAAGAAGATGTTCTACTAGTTCGTCATTCCTCATTCCTTTCTCTTCTCTGGTGGATTCAAGTCAAGTTTTGTTGATCATACCTTTTTCCTCATTTCAATGTCTTCTCATACCGGTGCACCTCATTATCATTCTACTTCTCGCTATTTGTTATTCTGGAGTGCTCAAGATATCTCAAAGATTTGTGTTTCCACTCTGCATTCGTTCAAGCTCTTTCGAGATTGGTATCTCATTCAAGTCATTTAATTCAACCGGTGCAACATCTCTTTTAAATCTTTTCAACGATGTTCTTTTGAGTGGGCCCTAACCCACAGGTCTTTTTCCAGGATCTTACCTGACTCTTCTAATTCTTTTCGGAGTTATTCTCAAATTCATTGCAAAGTTTGACGTCAAAATGAGTTATCATCAGTCAAATGCTTTTCTCCAAGATCTTTCAAATTCTTTTCATAGTTGGCTCAACCTCTTCGCTTTTGATTCTTCTGGTGTGCCTCAATAATTCTTGGTGGTGTTTCTCGTTGTCATTCTCATCATTTGAAGACTAAAGAAGAGTTTCTCTTTAATCTTGCTCTATTCTCTTCAAGATTCATGGTGCTAGCTTGTTGCCATCCTCTCATAATTGTTTTCGATTGTGAGAATCTTTTTCACCCATCCGGAGCATTTTAGGAGTCTTTTCAGTTTCATTCTTTCGAGTCCATCAATTCAGGTTTATTCATTCTCAGCTGTCAGTTATCATTCTCCTATCTTGCCAGTGCATCAATCGAATATCCTCTAATCAGTTCTTGATCTCTTTGTTCTCATGTATCTAGTTTGTCTCAAGCACCTTCGTTCATTTGCTAATTCTTACCGGTGATGCACCCCTACTTCGATCATTTTCAATTCTTACGGTGGTTCTTTCAAGATCTCTCTTCCTTGTTCATCATATCAATTCATTTGTTGTTCCAATCCTACCGGTGGTTCGTTGAAGACCTTCTCAAGTTTTGATATATCTCTTTTAATCCTTTCTACAAGAATAAGTAGTATGCCAAATCCGTTGATTGTCATCAATTTAATTGGTGAAGGATAAGCATAACATAATTCTTATTCTTGTTCATCCAAGTGATTAATTCTTTATTCCGGAGGCCCTTAAAATTCTCGGTTTCAGTTTTTTCATCTTTTATTTTCCCGGAGTTCCAAGCTCTCATCATCACGAAGATCCATCTAAATCATTGCAAGGCTTCACCTTGTGTTTTAAATTTCTCTTTCTTTTTATCATCCGTTTATTACCGGAGTGGTGGTTCGTCAAGGATTCTTTTCATTCTTCAATTGTTCATCAAGATTTCTCTTGAAGTTAAGATCAACCAAGCTATACTCAAAATTAAACATGGTGTTCAACACATGTCTTGTTTTGAGGAGTTCAAGTATTCTTCATCTTGCATTCCAAAGTGCGATTCTTTCTACCTTATCTTCTGAGGTGGTGTTAGGTCATTCTTGATAATTTCCCTTCGCGTTTCATGATTCACAAGTTTTTCAAGAGTGACATATTTAAATCCATCTTTTTCTCTTTGTTCAAGAGATCTTTTCAACCGTCAATCTCTTCATTGGAGTTATCTTGGTATAGATTTCACCTAAAGCCTTCCCTAAGGAATGTAGCTATTTGTGGTGCTTATCAATGATCCAATTTTCTCCTTCTCATCTCGGTGAAGAAGTTTTTCATCTCTTTGGTGCTCTCAATCAAATCAATGGTTTCCATTAGTGGCCGGTTGTCACCTCATAGTCTTCAGATGTTTTCCATGAGCCCACTACAAGCTTATTCGTTTCGTTGTTGGTTTTCCAACAACGCCGTTTTAACCTTCTTGGAAGGGTGCTTTCCAAACTCATTTGTGGCAGAAGTTCGCATTTTCTTCTCCATTCTATTATTCCAATGACCTATCTCTATTCTTTCTTCCGGAGACATTGTGATGTTGCTCTTTTCACTCATCATCTCGTTTGTGAGGACCGTGTTCTTTTCTTGCTTATCCATTTAACCGGAGTGTTGTGTTCTCATTCAAGTTCTTTCATGTTATCAAGTTTTGCCTCTCTTTTCTACCGCAGTGCTCTCAATTGTGTTCAACTCCGTTGTGTTCTCTCTTTCAACTTTTCAACCTCTCGAGGTTCATTGGTTTCACTCGTTTGTCAAAGAAGCAACTTAGTTTTACCTCTTCTCTTCCTCTTCCGTTTTCTCTCCTGTGCCATCCTAGATCCCGGGACGAGATCCTCTTGTAGTGGTGGAGTGTTGTAACGCCCCGAGACCGACGATCCAGAAGACTTCCATATTTTGTGACCTCCGTGTGTTTCATTTATGCTTGCTCTTTTATTTTTGCATTGCATCATGTCATCATGCCAGCATGTCATTTAATTTTTAAAACTCAACTAAATAAATGGCATGGATCTTTGATCCATTTAAATTGAGGGAATTCACATGGTGATTCTCTTTAAAACATATCCTCTCGATATTTAGAGAGCTATAGTAAATATTCCAATTATTTGGAATTAACCATAACCCACTTGCAAAATATTCCAATGCCTTTGTTATCTTAATTCTTGGTCTCCAACCTTGCCCATAATTTCTTTCATCATTTTCCGGAGCTCCATCAAAAATCCAAACATTTTGGACCTTCCTTTTAACAAGTCCTAGTTCAAACCCATTTGAATTAAATTCAAATGAGTTTGAATTTGCATCTTTCATTCATGCCTTTTTCTATTTTCTCGAAACGAGCATATTTTTGCGAGTCCGGGAAAATTAACCCCTTGCGCATTTTCTTTTCCTAACCCTCTCTTTCTTTTTCTTCTCTCTAATATTTTTCTGTTAAAAGGAAATAGGAGAGAGAGAAGAGAAGCCCAGCCGGCCTCTTGGGCCTGTCTAACCAGGCCGGCCCACTAAACCCCTAAGGCCCAACTGCACCTAACCCTTCCTAACCCTAGATCGATGCCCTCAGCCGATCTCCTCCTCTCCCTCTCGTCCTCCCACACCGCCGCCACTCACACGCGCAGCCCTCGATCCCCCTCACTCCCTCGCCAAGTCCCTCCAGCGCCATCGTCACCTCGCCTCCGTTCGGCTCCATGCCGAAGTCCACCGCCGCGGCCCTGCCAAACGTTGGTGACCCCGACGCGCCCGCAGGCGTCGTCCTCCACGCCCAGCAGAAGCCCGCGTCGCTCGCCTCTCATCGCCGACCTGCCCGTCCTCGCATCTCCGGCCTCGTCCCTGACCCGAGCTGTCGGATCCGGCCGGATCGACCTGGCCCGCATCCACCACCACCACCACCTTGCTTCGTCGCCCGCCTCCCCTGCGACCTCGCGTCATCCCGCTGCCCATCCTTGCCGGCGCGCCCGACCTCTTCACCCTGTTGATTCCCCGCTCCTCCTCCTCATGCCTCGTTCTGGCATCGTCCGCGACGTCCGACGACCACATGCTCCAACCTCACCATCTCCCTGGTCAAGTTGACGCCAGGGCCAACCCGAAGCTCTCCTCTGCGTCGTCATCAGCCGCAGTTGCAGGTCCGGCAGACCCGTGTCCGCCATGGCCCTCCTTGCGCCCCTGCTTCCTCTCCAACGGCCTTTTCGTGGCTACAACCACCTTTGCGCCCAAGGCCGCTGCAATCTCACTTTCGGACATGCCTTTGCCTTCCTGTACCGTTGTTCGCTGCACGCCAAGACCACCCTGTGGATTTTGCCAAGTACCACTATGACCTGTGTGCGACTATGCGGATTCGCCAAGTACCCCTCCAGCAAGACCGACGCCTGAACAAGCACACTGGCTCCGTGGATTTCGGCAAGTCCCTCGACAACCGGCGCTTAGTACCACTACATTTGCCATGTACATCTTCACCAGGACCGGACCAACAAGTACCCCGACAACATGTGTACCTCTACCGACGACCCCGGACATCTACGAGAAGAACGTGTACAACTACCGTCGCCGTGTACAACTACTTCCACTACTTCCCACGACGTCGCGTGTACCACTACCGTCGACATGAACATCTACGAAAACGTGCACAACTACCGTCGCCACGTGAACAACTACCTCCACTACGGCCCGTGAACGACTACTTCCTCTACGAAACTCGACCCGCTCCGAAATGCACGCTTTAAAGGTATAACGACGAGACGACCGCCCATGTACGAATGCATGTTGTATGAGATGCCCGTGTTTGCACCATGTCCGAATTGTCACTCGTTTTCCATGCCACTGACCCGTGGGAACCCGGTAACCGGGACCACCCCACCATCTCTAGCATGTTCCGCACATCCGCACACTTCCTTTTGCACCGGTATCTCCGTGAGCTACCGGAACCGATATGTTGCCGTGGCATCATTTTCGGATAGGTTGTCGTGGCATCATTTTCGGATATGTTGCCGTGGCACCATTTTTGTTTCGCCGCCGTGGCACCCTTTTTGTTCCGCCATGGTGACCAAATGCTCCTTATCATGCTCATGTCAACATTTTCATAAAAATTGCATAAAACTTGCATATGTCATCCGCATCATGATAATAACAATTAAAATGTTTAAAATTGTTGTTTGCTTTAATTGCTAAATGACATATGGGGATTTTCCGGAATTGTTGTTCGTTGTTCCGGCCTCATTTAAACTTGACTAGATAGGTAGTTTTATTATGCTTCACCCTTTGCCATGTTTAACAACATTTAATATTGATGAGTAGCATAACCGAGAGAGAACTAAATAATTGATGTGGTGTTCCGTCAATATGCAACTCGTTGCATATTGAGCTCCACTTAAATTGTAGTGTTGTTTGTTTCACTTTGCCATGCCATGCCTCATTAAACCGGACATGCATCATCCTTGGTTGTGCATCATGCCATGTTTATGTGATGGTTGTTTACTATGTTGTTTGTTTCTTTCCGGGTTGCCTCTCTCGTTAGCTTCGGTTTCGTTCCGGAGTTGTGAGGATTCGTTCGACTACGTCTGTTTGTCTTCTTCATGGACTCGTTCTTCTTCCTTACGGGATCTCAGGCAAGATGATCATACCCTCGAAATCACTTCTATCTTTGCTTGCCAGTTGCTCGCTCTTTTGCTATGCCTATGCTGCGATACCTACCACTTGCTTATTTTGCCTCCCATATTGTTAAGCCAAGCCTCTAACCCACCTTGTCCTAGCAAACCGTTGTTTGGCTATGTTACCGCTTTGCTCAGCCCCTCTTATAGCGTTGTTAGTTGCAGGTGAAGATGAAGTTTGTTCCTTGTTGGAACATGGAGATGTTGTTCCTTGTTGGAACATGTTTACTTGTTGGGATATCACAATATCTCTTATTTAATTAATGCACCTATATACTTGGTAAAGGGTGGAAGGCTCGGCCTTATGCCTGGTGTTTTGTTCCACTCTTGCCGCCCTAGTTTCCGTCATACCGGTGTTATGTTCCCGGATTTTGCGTTCCTTACGCGGTCGGGTGATTTATGGGACCCCCTTGACAATTCGCTTTGAATAAAACTCCTCCAGCAAGGCCCAACCTTGGTTTTACCATTTGCCTACCTAAGCCTTTTTCCCTTGGGTTCTGCAGACTCAAGGGTCAACTTTATTTTACCCCCCCCCCCCCGGGCCAGTGCTCCTCCGGGTGCTGGTCCAAACCGAGCGATGTCCGGCGCCCCCTGGGCAATCAGGGTCTATGCCAACCCGACGTCTGGCTCATCCGGTGTGCCCTGAGAACGAGATATGTGCAGCTCCTATCGGGATTTGTCGGCACATCCGGGCGGCTTTTGCTGGTCTTGTTTTACCATTGTCGAAATGTCTTGATGTACCGGGATTCCGAGACTGATCGGGTCTTCCTGGGAGAAGGTCTATTCCTTCGTTGATCGCGAGAGCTTGTCATGGGCTAAGTTGGGACACCCCTGCAGGGTTATAAACTTTCGAGAGTCGTGCCTGCGGTTATGTGGCAGATGGGAATTTGTTAACGTCCGGTTGTAGAAAACCCGAAGTTGACCTTAATTAAAATACATCAACCGCGTGTGTAACCGTGATGGTCTCTTCTCGGCGGAGTCCGGGAAGTGAACACGGTATTGGAGTTATGTTTGACGTAAGTAGTTTCAGGATCACTTCTTGATCGCTACTAGCTTCACGACCGTGCCTTGCTTCTCTTCTCGCTCTCTTTTGTGATTGTAGCCACCATATATGCTAGTCGCTTGCTGCAGCTCCACCTCATTACTCCATCCTTCCTATAAGCTTAAATAGTCTTGATCTCGCGGGTGCGAGATTGCTGAGTCCCCGTGGCTCTCAGATACTTCCAAAACCAGTTTGCAGGTGCCTATGTTACCGAGCAGGTGACGCAACCAAGCTCAAGGAGGAGCTCGATGAAGATCTTGCCCTTTGTGTTGTTTCGTTCTAGTTGATCAGTAGCGGAGCCCAGTTGGGGTCGATCGGGGACCTTTGTCGCATTTGGGGTTCTTCTTTTATTTTGGTTCCGTAGTCGGACCTTGATTGTATCTGGATGATGTAATGCTTTATTCATGTAATTGTGTGAAGTGGCGATTGTAAGCCAACTATGTATCTCTTTCCCTTATGTATTACATGGGTTCTGTGAAGATTACCTCACTTGCGACATTGCTTTCAATGCGGTTATGCCTCTAAGTCGTGCTTCGACACGTGGGAGATATAGCCGCATCGAGGGCGTTACAGATATATTGGACGACTATATTCGGAGTTCGGAAAGGTTCCGAGTGATTCGGGTATTTTTCGGAGTACCGGAGAGTTACAGGAATTCGCCGGGGAGAAGTATTGGGCCTTATTGGGCCCTGCGGGAAAGAGAGAGGGGCTGCCTAGGGCAGGCCGCGCGCCCCCCCACGGCCTAGTCCAAATTGGACTAGGGGGAGGGGCTGCACCCCCTCCTTCCTTCCCTTCTCTCTTCCCCTTCCTTGTCTCCTACTCCTACTACATGGAAGGACCCCTAGTTGGACTAGGAAAGGGGAATCCTACTCCCGGAGGGAGTAGGACTCCCCATGGCGCGCCCCTCCTAGGGCGGCCTCCTCCTCCCTCCCTCCTTTATATACGGGGGCAGGGGGCACCCCATGGACACAAGTTGATCTACGGATCGTTCCTTAGCCGTGTGCGGTGCCCCCTTCCACCATATTCCACCTCCGTCATATCGTCGCGAAGCTTAGGCGAAGCCCTGCGCCAGTAGAACATCAAGATCGTCACCACGCCGTCGTGCTGACGGAACTCTCCCTCGACACTCAGCTGGATCGGAGTTCGAGGGACATCATCGAGCTGAATGTGTGCTGAACTCGGAGGCTCCGTACGTTCGGTGCTTGGATCGGTCGGACCGTGAAGACGTACGACTACATCAACCGCGTTGTGCTAACGCTTCCGCTTACGGTCTACGAGGGTACGTGGACGAACACTCTCCCCTCTCGTTGCTATATCATCACCATGATCTTGCGTGTGCGTAGGAATTTTTTTGAAATTACTACGTTCCCCAACAGTAGCCCCTCACCCCTTGGGCTCGTCCTGGCGATCCGGACGACCCAACGGCGGCTAAGGTATGTGCGGGGTCGGGCTTTGCCGATGTAGAACAATAAAGCAAACGGAAAAAGTCGGGGAACCACAATCTAATTATTACAATACATGTTGTTCCAAGCAATCAGCTTCTAAATGCCTCCATGAGGCATGCTACATGATACATGACGAACAGGAAGGAGCAGCGTCACCAAGCCACCTCTTCAGCCCTGGGTACCACCATCACCCGCCAGCGGAGCCGCGTTGCCAGTCGCGTCGGCCGTCCCCTCGGCCCCAGCCGGATGACCGACGACAGGGAACTTGCTCAGCAGGGCGTCCACGGAGCTCTTCACGGCGACAGCAGCAGCGCTGTGGGAGTTGGAGTCCACGGGCTCAAGGAAGGTGGCGAAGTCGAAGCTGGTGTCCCGAAGATAGAGATGGCTGAAGACGCGCGTAAGGGCTAAGGAAGAAAGCAAGCAAGCCTCACCTTCCACCAAAGAGCCAAACCCGTCGACGATGACATCCTCGAGCACTGCCACGACCTCAGGGAGCAGGGAGGCAGGGCTCTCCCTTGGGGCCACCACTGCTTTCTTCGACGGGTCGTCCCCAAAGAGTGACCACTGAGCTTTGTGGAACCTCGCCTCGAGGGAGGCAAGGGCGTTGCGCTCCATGGTGGCTGCTTCTTTGGCCTCGGCAAGGGACGCATGGGCCGCCTTCGCCTCCTCCTTCAGCTTTGTCAGGCGGCCATGCTTCGCAGCCTATTCCATGGCTGCCTTCTTCAGCTCAGCATCTCGATTGGCAACGGTAGCCTCCTAGGCCTTCAGCTTCTCCTCTCTCTCCTAGAGCTGGCCGGCCTGGGCAGTTTGTTGATCCTGAAGAGCCTTTAGTTCAGCTTCCACCATACGACACCGATCCTCGGCTTCCGTGGCCTCCTTTCGCGCCAGGTCGCGCTCGACAGCAGCCACCCCAGACACCTTCTGGGCCTCCTCCATAGAGCTCCAGGCCGCTCGGACAGACGGGTCGGCTTGGAGCCATCCAGAGATTAGCCCCAGGCGCCCCCAACGCCGCGCGCCGGTCCGGGCTGTGAAGTTCACCTTGGAGACAGTTCAGTGCTGCTCGTGCCTCCTCCAGGGCTCCGGAGGCAGCAGGAGCACCATGGCCCAGCTGCGCGCCGGGCGGGAGAGAAGACGTTCTCGGCACCAAGGCAGGAGAAACCACGGCAGCAGGAAGGACTGGGGGCTCCGGAGGCCGGGCGACCTCAGCAGCCGCAACAAGGATGGGCGCCGACGGGGTCAGCCCAGCTGAAGACACTGGCACCTCCTGAGGACGGGCTTCCGCGCCCTAAGAAGACGACATCGTCGCTGGAGCTGAAGGGGCCGCGGTGCTCTCCTTGGCCAGGGCTGCGGCGGCCACCTCGACGTGCTCGACCACGGCAACCCCAGCGCCCTCCTTCTTATTCTTCGACGACTACTGCCTAACAACAGACGGAGACGCTAAGCATCACATCGGGAATCAATAACAAGATCAAGGGAAAGCACTCACTGGTTAGAGAAGATGTAGTTCCACCTTAGGCCCAACAACGGGGGCTTCACGGGGGCAGTCGGAGCTGCGCTCTTGGGAGCAGGAGAGCACGCGGTCGGCACCACTTGGGATGCTGGTGGCGAAGGCAAAGTACTGCCCAGGGGGAGCAGCACAGTCCTGCCCTTCTTCATGGCCGATCGCTTGGGTTGCTTCGAGGAGGCCGCCCCGGATCTCGTGGTGACCCCAGGGGGGCAAGCCAATTCTACCACCGGAGGCGTGTCATCGTCATCATCGTCAGGAAAGTTGCGGAGGAGCTTCCTTTGCCTCGGGGCAGAGGATTCCCCCATGCCCTCCTCCTCGGTGGACTTGGAGGAATGGTCACCAGAGGACAGGTTCACCAAGGAGGTGGGCTGCGGGGAGGCCCCGTCAGCATGGGCCTGAACTCGTCGAAGACTATCATAGCAGCGACAACCTCCTCCCCATTGACTCGGCGGTATAGCAAGAGCCATTCCTCTGGAGGACCGCCTGGGTCCTTTCTAGTCAAGTAAAGCAACACTTTGCTTAGCTCCTCCTCAGGAAGGGTGTCCTGACGCAGGCGGATCTTGTTGTCAGCGCCCCCAAGCTTCCACAAGGGCGGGAGCAATCCTAGAGCGACGCTAGGCGCTGCATCAGGAACTCCTTAACGATCATGGCTCCCGTCAGCTTCTCATTCTTCAGGTCATCCTCCATCTTCCTCATCAACGGCTTCAGGGAAGGGTCAGTGATCTTCTCAGAAAGCCAACCCTTCTCGGTGGAGGGGAGCGCAGTCGGCAGCTCCAGCAGGTCCTGTGAGCACTTGGCGTCCATTAGGACCCACCTCTTCAGGGCATCCTCCACCTTCTTCCCAGCGCAGGAGATCGCGTTACCGCCCCGAGCTGCAACGAAGCCGGTGCACCCAGCGGTTCGGTCGCCACCCATGCGGAGGAAGAAGAAGTGGCGGAGCATGGCGATTGAGGGCATCACCCCCACAAACACCTCGCGGTAGAAGGCGAAGATGGACAAAAGGAGGATGGAATTGGGGTGAATGTGAAGCGCATAGAGGTCATAATGATGGAGAACAGCATGGAAGAAGCGGGAGAATGCGGGCACCAGCCCCGAATAGACGCTGTGCAGGAAGAAAGGGTAGGAGGTACTATTCGTGGGTTCCGGCGTAGCAGCGGCGAGCCGGAGCACAGTCTCCCCCCACTCGTTGTCCTCGCTCGCCATCAGGAGAAGCGCGGTCCAGAGCTTCTCCTCGGTGACAGAGGGCGCGGTCAGCACCAGCTCATACTAGGCGAGGCCGGCAGCCAGGGCTGAAGCCTTGGTCTTCTCAGCAGCCATTGGGCGGAAGATTGGAGGAGAGAATCTGCAGATCTGGTGAGCTCTTTCGATATTGGGAGAAGGGGATCTGGAGCAAGACGAAGGGAAGGCAATGAAAGCACGGCAATAGATGGCAACCATTTTGTCAGACGGAAACAGTTGCCGAGGCAGTGTGGGGAAGTGGAGATGCCCACGTCCCATCAATCGCCACGCGTCATCAAGGCCGCAAGAGGTTAGGGCCGCGGTTCTCCACACTTGCCCTTTGGCTTCGCCTGGAAGCCAAGTCCGAGCGCGCCTTGGGCCCGGGGGCTATTGTCGGCGTTCTGGATATGGGGGTATCCAGGCTTGCTTGCCTGCAGCCCACCACGTGGCCCCATCAACGGCCTGGTACAGCACAGCTTCAGCGTCAACAACTCAAGACCCTTGCGAGGCGGACAACACCAAGACCCCCAAGGGGATCGGCCTCCTCAAGCTGGCTCCCAAGGGGCGGAGAGTTCTATGCAATGTGCACCTCACAAGGCTCAGCTAGCATGAGCCATGACGACCAAGGTCAGGCGGGCGCCAGCGGGTGCAGAGCGCCAGTTTCCTCTTTGGTGCAAGGGAGGAATGCCACGGGCACTGAGTCCCGAGGAATCAGCCAAAGATTTCCATTCTGGTGCAATAAGACCAAGACCACCAGGGCGGCAAGACGGAGGTCATTGTCGGTGTTCTGGATATGGGGGTATCCAGACTTGCCTGCTTGCGGCCCGCCACGTGGCTCCATCAATGGCCTGGTATGGCCCAGCTTCAACATCAACAGCACAAGACCCTCGCGAGGTGGACGATGCCAAGACCCCCGAGGGGATCGTCCCCTTAGGCTGGCTCCCGAGGGGCGGAGAGTTCTATGCAAGGTGCACCTCACGAGGCTTAGCTGACGTGAACCATGATGACCAAGGCCAGGCGGGCGCCAGTGGGCGCAGAGCGCCAGTTTCCCCTTCGGTGCAAGGGAGGCAAGCCGCAGGCGTGGAGTCCCGAGGAAACAGCCAAAGGTTTCCATTCTGGTGTAACAAGACCAAGACCGCCAGGACGGTAGGACGGGGGTCATCACCGAGCCCACCGCGGCGTCACGACCAGGGGGTTTTCGCAGGCGAAGACTACTTTTGTCAGGATAAGCTATACTGCTTGTCCCCTTTCAAATCCGGCCGTTGTGGGATCCCTTCCCACCTACATTTGGGAAGAGGACCAAGGCCACTATAAATAGGACTTAGCCACCACCATAGAGGGAGGAGATTGATTCTCATCCGACCACCTCACCAGCTCTCTTGAGCTCAAGAACACCTCACCTCCTGAGGCCAGTTCATCCACTGTACTAGTTCATCCTCAGCCCTTCAAGGCAATCCACTCAAAACGCTAGAGTAGGGTATTACACCGCAAGGTGGCCCGAACCAGGATAAACAATTATGTCTCTTTGTCTCTTCGAGCTCGATGCACTAGGCTTAGGAGGATCGCGAGTAGGCAGGCTGGGTAAGTTGAGATCTCCGCACGCACCCCAGAGTTTGAACCTTTCAAGGGTTTGCAGAACCTGTAATCCGACATTTGGCGCGCCAGGTAGGGGTGCGTCGGATCTTCTCTTCCATCGCTCGATCCACCGCCACTCCGACAACTCCATGGCTGACGCACGCCGGGCTCGCGCCGAGCGCCGAGCCGCAATTGCCGCTTGTGTTTCTCAGACGGCTCCAGCGGGCGATGGTTGTGCTCGTCGTGCTCCGTCTCTGGTGGCCAACACCGCCACGGGCCCTGCCGCCACGAGCAGCAAGCTTCTTCGCTGCACCCTTTGGTGCGCCGCGACGGGTGCACCGCCACTCCATCACTGACCCCAGCAGCTTCATCCTCTCACGCGCATCACGGCCCGGCGAACACGCTGGCTGCTCTGCTCATGGTGCGGGAGCGCCATCACTACCGCCCGGTCGATGACTTCTACGTGGAGTGGCTCAAGCGGATCGAGGAGCTCATCAGCGCGGCCGGGGGATCCACTGCACCGGTCCACTCACTACCACAGCAGGCGCCTGCCACGGGCGACGTGGCTCATGGGGCTCCTCCACCACCTCCGGCCTAGGGCGTCATCATTGAGCCGAGGCATGTGGTGCCGCAGCGCGACCCGTCGCGTCAGGCGCCTACGCGGGAAGAGGTGAGCTGCCAGGTGGTGCAGCGGCCTCAAGGAGAAGCGCGCGTACTTCCTGCACCCCCACGTCAGGCCCGCATGCCGCCATAGGAGGTGCCAGCGCACGTGCACCAGGACCAAGTTCTACCTCCTCGACGGGCCCCCGTGGCCACAGCAGGATGTTGCACATTTAGCTCGGAGCTTCGCAACGTCATCTGACCAAGCTAGTTCAAGCCAGACCTGCCTCCACGCTACGACGGCACCGCCGACCCCGCCGAGTTCCTGCAGCTCTACGAGATGATCATCGAGGCGGCCAGCAGTGACAAGAAGATCATGGTGAACTGGTTCCTGATGGCCCTCAAGGATGGCGCGCGTTCTTGGCTCCTGAATCTCCCGGTGGGATGGGTCTCTTCCTGGGAGGAGATGCGAGGCCGCTTCATCGCCAACTTCCAGGGCACTCGCAACCGCCCGCCGGCTGCGGGTGACCTGAATCGCATCAAGTAGCAACCAGGAGAGACTTTGTAGAAGTATATCCAGCGCTTCAACAACGTTCGCCTCAAGATCCCCAAGGTGTCGGACGATGCCATCATTTCAGCGTTCGCTGATGGCGTCCGCGATATCAAGATGAAGGAGGAGCTCGCCATCCACGATGACCTATGCATAGCCTTGGAGATGTTCAACATGACGAACAAGTGTGCAAGGGCTGAGGAGGGGTACCTCTCCCTCCTCGAGCTCCCCGATGATGACCCATAAGACAAGAAGGCCAAGGTGAAGGATGTAAAGCGCAAGGGGCCGGCCGTGCTCGCGGTTGAGCCCGAGATGAAGCGCGGTTGCAACCACCCCGAGTTGTCCAAGAGTAACCAACCGTTCTGTGTCTTCTACAACGTCCACAACACAACACCAACGACTGCCAGGAGCTCAGGACCCTCTGAGATGGGTGCCTCAGTCGACGCCATGAATGCAACGATCGAGGCTACGGCCGTGGAGGTGGCCGAGGTGGAGAACGCTGGGACGGATGCGACCATCACCAGGACTGGCGCGACCATCCTCGGGAGGACCGTTGGCAGGGCCAGCCTCGCGAGGGCGCCTAGAGGTAGTAGCCTCATGAGGAGCGCCTTCAGGACAATGCTGGTCTTCCTCCACTTCCTCCACCACCAAGAAGGAACAAAGATCATCACCAGGACGATGGGGCTGGGGGCTTCTAGGAGCCTCGAGCCATTGCCTACATCCTGGGTGGTTCACAGGCCCGGGCTTCTCACCACATCTTCTAGCAATTCACGTGCGAGGTGAACGCGGCGCTCCCCAAGCCCGAAGCAACTCGCCCTCTCAGGTGGTCCAAATGCGCCATCACCTTCAGCTCCTCAGACCAACTCAAGTGTGCGGCCACTGCCGGCGCGCTCCCCATGCTCTGCTCTCCTGTCATCAGCAACGTGGTCGTCACCAAGACTCTCATCGATGGTGGAGCGGGGCTCAATGTCCCGTCTGTCCAAATGTTCGACAGACTCCAAGTGTTGTACTACCAGCTTCAGCCAACCAAGCCATTTTCAGGAGCGACCGACGGTTCCACACACCCGATAGGGCAGGTCCGCCTCCCTGTCACCTGTGGCGAATACAACAACTACCACACCGGGCTCATCGACTTCGACGTCGCCGACATTCGCCTACCGTACAACGCCATCCTAGGGTACCCAGCACTAGCCAAGTTCATGGCAGCGATGCACCACGGCTACAACATCCTCAAGATGCTAGGAAGCGGTGGCATCATCATGGTCGCATGCCAAGAAAAGGATGAGGTGTGCTCCCTAGAGCGCGCCTTCCAGGCTGCAGCAGTCGAGGGCCCTAAAGACGAGGGTGGCGTCCTCCCTCCTAAGGTCGCCCCCAAGACAAAGAAGCTGCAGCTGGGTCAGGGATCTCGCGAGAAAGCCTCGCCCGAGGATGCCGCGCTAAGCCTTGTGTCCTCGGATGGGGCGCCTTCACCCATCGCATAGGAAGGCGTGCCCGGTGCACCTCTCAGGCTGGGCTCGAGGGCTTTCCTCGGGAGGGCCTCAGACCTAGCCAGGGTCACGAGGGAGGCGCTCGGGCACCATGTGGAGGCGCGCTTCAGTGCACACTTCCCAAGAGAATGCGTCAGGCGGGTGGCGCCAGGCGTTCAGGAGTTCATAAGCAAGGCAATCGAGGAGATTCAAGAGGCAAGGGTTCAGCAAGGCGGTCACCACCTACCGCGATGCGCGGCTCACTGCCCTGGTGAGGGTGAGGAGTTCCATGTCTGCATCGACATTCTAGGGCTCAACAGGGCCGCATCTCGGCAGCTCTTCTGGTCGGCTCGTGTCGGCCGGTGCGAGGGTCCACCACACAGTTGCGTCTGCATGCCTTTCGGCCTACCAGGCGCAGCTGTGGTGTTCCAGTGCTGCACAAGGGACGCCCTGGCAGCTCGCGAGTCCAGGCACCAGGCAACCCTGATGGAGATGGAGGAGCACCCCCAGGAGCCTCCAGGGCCCTCTGGGCCTCCCGAGGTTCTGGGCCAGGGCAGCTCATGAGGAACGACTCCAGCAGCGCGCATCTTTCGCTACCCCAACACCTCCTCAGTGACGGTACCAGGTGACATCTCTCTAGTTTGTTCAGTTTGGGGGCACCCCTCGGGCTGCACCATCCCCAGGCCATGTGGGTCCAACCCTGCGGCGTGTATCGTTTTGCATTCACCAGGATTGTCTAACCGTCTTCTATGAGTTTACCTATGATCGTCACTCTGCGGCCTCGAGTCTTAACTACCTCGTGGTCTCCCTGCATTTGCTGGCTTGTCCCTCGCTCAAATCGCTGCAAGGCTACTCACGTCGGCATGACGCTTGTGCTCAGGTTCGTCCATGTAATGCTGACAAACCCGAGGACCGAGCTCTGGCTCGCGACCAGCCTCGCGCACGCCACCTCACCAGGTCCTCGGTGCCTTCGTCTGGCGCGTGGAACCCAGGGCGGACAGCCCGCTCCACAGGGGTTCTCGGTCTCTTCTGTCATTTAACCTGCAGGTTCACCTGGCGATGATTCACGGGCCGGTTTGGACGACCGCCATCTCACCTCGCGAGTCGCTTGCACGTTAAAGGGGGAGGTCCTGAGCATCGCGTCTCGGGAGCTCCGACTGGCTCTCCAGCCCTCACCCCCTGGCAATGACCACGGCATCGCTACCTGGCATACCAGTGGCGGCTGAGCTCGCTCGAAGGCCGGGACCCGAGGACGTAGAGCACCTGGGCAAGAGAGGTGAGAGGGTGGTCGTTGCAGGCCGTGCCTAATGATACCACCACAGACGCACGAGCAGGCACCCTCCTCCCGACGGATCAGGACTACCAAAAGATAAGTCGCATTCGTTGTGGCACCGGTCTTGCTCCCTGCATGCCCCAACCTCGCAGTCCCACTCCGGCGGCTTCACTACCCTTTTCGATTCTCTGGACGACTGCTTGCACACCAAGGGGGACCTCGTGAGCATCGCGTGTCATGAGCTCTCACCAGACCTCGGGCCACTCACCTCCTAGCCTTGACCACGGCATCGTGACCTGGCATACTAGAGACGGCTGAAGCCTGCCTGGGGATTGGGTCCCGTCGGCATAGAGCATCGCACTGCCTAGGGAAAAGAAAAGGGAAGAATCATGCCGAACTGGGATAAGCGACTTCATCACAGAATCAAAGAAAACAATGCTCGTATTAAACAATGCTGTCCAGAATACCTTACTCGCCGCTATTTTCTTCACCGCCTCAATCTCCTGGAGGGCCTTATGGGCTTCGGCCTTAGTGGCTTTGGCACTCTCAAGAGCCGATGCAAGCTCGGACTCTCGAGTCTTCGAGTCGCGCTCCAAACTCTCGTACTTTTCCACGAGAGCCTGGAGCTCTTGCTGCACCTCCGCCACCCGCGCCTCCTGTTTCTCTCGCTCAGCTTGTTCCGCGGCCGCATTATGTTCGGCCGCGGACACGGCCTCCTTTAGGGTCGCCACCTCATTCGTGTCCCCTGGAGTACCCACGTTATCCTTGTTATTTCTCTTGCAACCAAAATCCTTTTCTGTAAGGTAAAAATTCAATACGGTGTCACTCACCTTCCTTGTCCTCGAGCTGCTTCTTGGCACGGCCGAGCTCGCTCTCGGACCGCTTGAGGTTCTGCTTCAAAGCATCGACCTCCGCGGTCAGTGCGGCAGAGGTCAGCAGCGCAGCCTGCAATCCCATATTGACATATTTTTTAGAACTATTGTGTATATCTTTGTAAGATCCTCAGTCCGGTTTTTCTTTCCGAACACCGAACCGAGCATCAGGGCTACTGTCTATGCGGTATTATATTACATGCCTTAAAATTCTTACCTCAAAGCCTGTTAGAAGGCTGCTGTAGGCTTCGGTCAGCCCGCTCTTGGCAAGCTGAACCTTCTGAATCACCGCACTCATGACAGTGCGGTGTTCTTCCTCGATGGAAGCGCCGTTGAGCGCCTCCAACAAGTTATCCGGCGCCCCCGGTTGGACGGCGGCCGCCGGTGTCACAGTCTTGCCCTTCTTACGAAGGGGCCACCTGCCGGACTCCGGAACCACTGCGGGTTCCGGTGCGGAGTCCGGTGCAAAGTCCGGGAGGTTGCCCTGTGGCACCTCCGGAGCCTTCCCCTCCTGGTGGGTCCCCTCCTAGGATCCCACCTCGGCGTCATCAGCATCACAAGGGGTGGAGGCGATCGGAAGGGAATCCATATCCGACGGAGCCAAGGACCCACTCGATGAAGCGGGAAGATCGTCCTTGGCCGGACTACAGGTTGTATGTGGCATTAGAAGGACACCACGTGGCAAAAAGATAAATTATAAATCATCCAGGAATTCAGACACTTACGATCTTGCCAGGTGCTTGGCCCTAGAGGGCCACTCCTCGTCGTCGTCATCGGCATTGGCGGAGCAGTCCGGAGAAAGGGTCCGTCCTTTCTTGGACCCTTTGGCCGCCCCCGTTGGGGAGGCCTTCCTCTTCTTCTCTCCCCCCGCTGGGGAAGAGGCCTCTTTCTCCTCCTCGGGGGAGGAGTCCGCCTCGGAGTTATCGGATGATGAGTCTGATATCACCTGGTGCCAGGAACTCCTTCGGGTTCCCGTGGCCTTCTTCTTGGCCTTCTTCTCCGGCACCACGTAAAGGGCCGGGACCAGCAGCCCCATTAAACGGGTGTCCACTGGGTCTTCGGGAAGGGGAGCCGGACAGTTAACCTGTCCGGATGTCTTCTGCCAGTCCTGTTAAAGGCATTGGGAGTTTTAGATCCCACATAGAGTCAAACTATGAAAGAAATGAGTGTCCCGTAAAGGATAACATAGCTTACCTTGTCGGCCGGGTGCTGCGTGCTGAATCCGCGATCTTCAGTTGCGGATGCAGGGGCTTCTCCGCCCTTGAACAGCACCCTCCAGGCAGCTTCATACGTCGTGTCGAAGAGCCCGCTCAATGTCCGGTGTTGTGCCGGATCAAACTCCCATAAATTGAAAGCCCGTTGCTGGCAGGGGAGAATCCGACGGACGAGCATGACCTGGATCACGTTGACAAGCTTGAGTTTCTTGTTCACCAGGGTCTGGAGACAGGACTGGAGTCCGGTCAGCTCCTCCGAACTACCCCATAGCAAGCCCTTCTCTTTCCAGGAGGTGAGCTGCATGGGGGTACCAGATCTGAACTCGGGGGCCGCTGCCCATTTAGGGTCACGCGGCTCCGTGATGTAGAACCACCCTGATTGCCACCCTTTGATGGACTCCACGAAGGCACCCTCGAGCCAGATGACATTGGGCATTTTGCCCACCATGGCACCTCCGCACTCCGCTTGGACGCCCTTCACCACCTTCGGCTTGACATTGAAGGTCTTTAGCCACAAGCCGAAGTGGGGCTGGATGCAGAGGAAGGCCTCGCACACGACGATGAACGCCGAGATGTTGAGGATGAAGTTTGGCGCCAGATCGTGGAAGTCCAGGCCGTAGTAGTACATGAGCCCCCGGACGAAGGGGTGAAGTGGGAAGCCCAGTCCGCGGAGGAAGTGGGGAAGAAATACGACCCTCTCATGGGGCCTGGGGGTGGGGATGAGCTGCCCCTCGTCGGGCAGCCGGTGCGCGATGTCGCTGGACAGGTATCCGACGCCGCGCAGCTTCTCGATGTGCCCCTCCGTAACGGAGGAGGCCATCCACTTGCCTCCCGCTCCGGACATGGCTGGAGAAGGTTGAGGCGAGATGTGCGGACTTGGGCGCTGGAGCTCGAGTGCGCGGAGATGGATAGGCAAAGGAGGAAGAAGGCGTAGGTAAAAAAGGTGGATCCTTATCCCCTTATATATGGGCAGACGAAGACTATGCGTCCCCACCAGCCTGGTAAAACTCGCTTATCTCCCAAGCGCCACAATCAATGGCGCGGTTGGGTTACCCACGTCCGTATTGATGGGAATCCCGGAATAAGGGGAACACGATCTCTGCTTCGACAAGACGTGCCAAGGAAACCGCTTCGCTAAACGCGCTGAGGTGGTATAATAAAAACGCAAAGGCTTGGTAGTGGTGTGACGTCACACCACAAGACACGTCAGCAGACTGAACTTGTGTACATATTATTCTCTCTACGGTGGTATGTGGAATTTATTTTACAGAGCCGGACACTATCCTAGTGTTCACAATCTTCTATGAATTATTCGGAGGAAGAACCCGCCTTGCAATGCCGAAGACAATATGCGCGCCGGACTCGTCGTCATTGAAGCCTGGTTCAGGGGCTACTGAGGGAGTCCTGGACTAGGGGGTGTCCGGATAGCCAGACTATCATCATCGGCCGGACTCCATGTCACGCCCAAGATGCGACCCTATCCTAAAGGAACTCGAAGGTCCCACCAAGGATAGAAGCGCATCTTGAAGACGCTTTTGCAAGGTGGATATCATTACATCAACATTACATAATAGATGGGGATACATACAAAAGGCATACAATGCCACACGAATACAACAGGATCTTACATAAGAGCACCATCCGACTACGGATGAAACACAAACAGAAACTCAAATGACATCCACCCTGCTAGCCCAGGCTGCCGACCTGGAACCTAACCCCTGATCGAAGAAGAAGCAGAAGAAGAACTCCAAAACAAGCAAACATCGCTCTCGCATCATGATCATCGCATAACCTGTACCTGCAACTGTTGTTGTAGTAATCTGTGAGCCACGAGGACTCAGCAATCCCATTACCATGGGTATCAAGACTAGCAAAGCTTAATGGGAAAGGAAGGGGTAAAGTGGTGAGGTTGCAGCAGCGACTAAGCATGATATGGTGGCTAACATATGCAAATAAGAGCGAGAAGAGAAGCAAAGGAACGGTCATCAACTAGCAATGATCAAGAGGTGATCCTGAACTCCTACTTACGTCAAGCATAACCCAAAGACCGTGTTCACTTCCCGGACTCCGCCGAGAAGAGACCATCACGGCTACACACGCGGTTGATGCGTTTTAATTCGGATCTGGTGTCAAGTTATCTACAACCGGACATTAACAAATTCCCATCTGCCACATAACCGCGGGCACGGCTTTCAAAAGATAATACCCTGCAGGGGTGTCCCAACTTAGCCCATGATAAGCTCTCGCGATCAACGAAGGATATTCCTTCTCCCAGGAAGACCCGATCAGTCTCGGAATCCCGGTTTACAAGACATTTCGACAATGGTAAAACAAGACCAGCAAGACCGCCCGCTGTGCCGACAAATCCCGATAGGAGCTGCACATATCTCGTTCTCAGGGCACACCGGATGAGCCAGACGTCGGGTTGGCATAGACCCTGGTTGCCCAGGGGGCGCCGGACATCGCTCGGTTTGGACCAACACTTAGACAAGCATTGGCCCCGGGGGTGCTAAAATAAAGATGACCCTCGGGTTGGCCGACCTAAGGGAAAGGTATAGGTGGTGGTGGGCAAATGGTAAAACCAAGGTTGGGCCTTGCTGGAGGAGTTTTATTCAAAGCGAACTATCAAGGGGGTCCCATAAATCACCCGACCGCGTAAGGAACGCAAAATCCGGGAACATAACACTGGTACGACGGAAACTAGGGCGGCAAGAGTGGAACAAAACACCAGGCATAAGGCCGAGCCTTTCACCCTTTACCAAGTATATAGATGCATTAATAATATAAGAGATATTGTGATATCCCAACATAACCCTGTCCACCATGGAGCAATCTTCAACTTCACCTGCAACTAACAACGCTATAAGAGGGGCTGAGCAAAGCGGTAACATAGCCAAGCAATGGTTTGCTAGGAAGGGTGAAAAGGTTAGAGGCTGACATGGCAGTTTGGGAGGCTTGAAGAGCAAGCGATAGGTAGCGCAGCATAGCGATAGAACGAAGCAACTAGCATAGCAATGATAGTAGTGAGATCCAAGGTGACGGTCATCTTGCCTGAAATCCTGCTAGGAAGAAGAACGAGTCCATGAAGAAGACGAACGGGAGTAGTCGAACGAATCCTCACAATCGCAACATTACCGAAACTAAGAAGCAACACCGGAAAGAAACAAACAACATGGTAAACACACAAGCATAAACATGTCATGATGCACAAACAAGTATGATGCATGTCCGGTTTAGTGAGGCATGGCATGGCAAAGTGCAACAACCCACACTACAAGTTAAGTGGAGCTCAATACATATTGACGAAACTTCACAACAATTATTTAGTTCACCTCGTTTAAGCTACTCAACAATATTAAATGTTGTTAAACATGGCAAAGGGTGTAACAAAAGTAAACTAAATATTTAGGCAAGTTTAAATGAGGCCGGAAGAACAAACAACAATTCCTGAAAATCCTCATGTCCATATTTTTGATTTGGTACTGTTCTGCCCTAAAACATATTTTAAAGTTGTTAAACAGGAAAATAAAGTGGACCATGTTAAACTAGGCATTTTTCCAACCAATACGACATCAAGTGACTTGTGTTTAAATTGTAGACCAGACCTAACCGAACTAATAACTGGAGCGAACCTGACTGAAAAACAACAGAAACGAAGGGCCGGCCTTGGCTGTACTCGTGGCGGAGATCAACGAAGGCGTAGGTTGCAGCGCGCGTGCGGGAGGAGGCCGCATGAGTGCTTGCAGGCATGCAGACGATCGCGCGCGTGCACGCGGCCAGATGCGAGCGAGTGTGTGCATGTGAGGCACGCTGCAAGGGGCTGGGCAAGCTCCCTGGCCATGGCCTCGGCTACGAACGGACCGGGCGAGGCCAGCAGGATGTGCGCGAGCAAGGTGTGCGTGCGTGCGGGAGGAGATCTAGAGCGGGGCTGGACGAGCATGATACAGCAACCCCAACAACTACAGAAAAACGTTGCAGACTTCGCCGGAGCACCGACAGCTAGACGAAGGCACGAATCTAGCGACGCGTACAGGGATCGGTTGGCAACAGGAAAGATCAGGGATGGGTTTGGGTATACCTAGTATACCTAGGACAAGAAGATGTGGCCGGGGACGCAACAGGTCGACGGCGGGGAGGCGAAGATCTCCGGTGGACTTGCTGTCCGTGAAGCAGAGGAAGCAGGGGAGGAGGCCTTCGGCGTGGAACTTGGTGATCCGACTCAGGGAAAACGTCTGAACGGGCGTAGTCGACGTCGACGAAGAAGATGGACATGCTGGAGATGACTGTGGTGGCCTCCGACCAAGCAGGAGACGGCGAAGCTCTCGGTGGTGCCCTCTGTTCTCTGTATCTTGAGGAAGAAGGAGAAACAGGGGAAGGGAAAGGGTGGCGGCGGCGAGAGGGAAACCCTAGGGGGCGCGGGTTGCTAGATTTATAGGAGGGCCAGGAGGCTTCGAGGGGTCGTGGTGAAACCACGGTGGCCATGTGCGGGCGCCCCTGGAGGTTTACTGTGAGAGAAAAGAGATCAGGAGGAGGAAGAAAAACAGGGGAAGGAGAGGCTGCAGGTGGGGCCCGGACGGGTGTCTAGTGTGGATTCACCACGGGAGAGTGGAACGAGGCTGCGGGGGATGGGCCGCGACTCGGCTGGAGCAGCACTGCTGCGTTGGTGCTGGGCTGCATTGTTGCTGCTGGAAGCTGGGCTCTCTCTCTCCCTCTTATTCTTTCTTTTCTCAATTTCCTCAAACAGAAAATAAGAGAGAAAAGCTCAGAGATAAAGGGAAGGCATGAGAGAGATATGAGAATATATATGGAGTCCAGAATTTGTGCAGAATTTTGATAAATTGCTTTGGGCATTTTTAAGGATAGAAAAATAATTCAAGTTTGAATTAAATTCAAACTTGAGCCATTTTTGAACCCAACCAAATCAACTTAAAATATCATTAATTTGGACAGAGAGGTTTAGTACATGGTCTAATATTTATAGGAAAATATTGGACATTTATGGAGGAGAAAATGTCATTTGCAACAATGAAAGAAAGAAGAAGGAAGGAGGAGAAGATGGTGCATTGATAGGTTGAGAGAGGAAACAAGTGGTAGGAATATCAACACATACCTAGCGCAAGTAAAGTAACAAGATGAATCTCACAATGCACATGAACAAGTAAAAGAAAACAAGCACAACAATCATATGGAGACGAATGCGTGCTGCAAATAATAATAATAAAACAAACCTCACAAGCAAGCAAGTAGTCATGAACATGATGGATGCAAATGCATATGGCAACATACATGAAGATGGAATGCACAAAGAGAGAAAAACAAATAACACAAGCATGATGATGCAACAATTTATTATGACAATCATGGAAACAACAAAAATAAATAGAAGGCATCCGGAGCATCGGTCTTGGGGCGTTACACTCCAAGACTATGAAGATACAAGATTGAAGACTTCGTCCCGTGTCCGGATGGGACTTTCCTTGGCGTCGAAGGCAAGCTTGGCAATACGGATATGTAGATCTCCTACCATTGTAACCGACTCTGTGTAACCCTAGCCCTCTCCGGTGTCTATATAAACCGGAGGGTTTTAGTCCGTAGGATGAACAACCATTACAACAATCATACCATAGGCTAGCTTCTAGGGTTTAGCCTCCTTGATCTCGTGGTAGATCTACTCTTGTACTACCCATATCATCAATATTAATCAAGCAGGAGTAGGGTTTTACCTCCATCGAGAGGGCCCGAACCTGGGTAAAAACATCGTGTCCCTTGTCTCCTGTTACCATCCGCCTAGACGCACAGTTCGGGACCCCCTACCCGAGATCCGCCGGTTTTGACACGACAGGCTGGTTTTCATTCCGCGCAGGGAAAGAAAAGAAGGAAGGATACTACTAAGTCGTTAAGCATCACCGGCGATGCCAGGCGGCAGCCGCTGCTGCGCTCCGACCACGGCGGGAGCTTGGCGGCACGTAGCTATCATCACTAGACTCCGGAGACTCACTGGGCTCAGGAGAGTCACTGGATTCCCAGGAGTCGTCGCTGCTGCTGGAAGAGGCGCCAATAGGGACAAAAGCAGGTCCAGCGCCCATGGCTGCACCCTGTGGGCTGCTTCCTTCGGGGCAGCACTCCAGCCATTCGCCCTCCTCGTCGAAGACCTTGACGAACAAGGTGGATGCGCCATCATACTCAAAGTGAATCACGAGGGCTCCCTCGGCGCGGCAAGCCCGGGCGACCTCACCCCATCCGCGGGTCATGAAGAGGTCTCCGGGGGGCACCATCTCGACCTCAGATCCGGTGGCCAAGCTGCAGCACCAGGCGTGCTGCAACCACAGCTCAAGCGGCCCCCTCGGAGGCAGCTCGCTAGCGAAGAACCTCGGGAGCCGGATCCAGGAATCGGGAGGCATCACTGCCCACACCACGAACTCCGCGAGCTGCCCTCGCCATGAGTCCGTGGCACGGTCGGCAAGGCAATGGCGGCCCGTCCCCCATCATTGGGGGCCGCTCGATGGCGCACATCTTCATCCCGGGCGCAGGCGTACATGGGGAGGGGGAAGCCAGGCGGAGGCCTCGATTGCCAAGGCCTGGTCACCTCTCGCCCCATGTCGGCGTCATGAGGGAGGCGGAGTCGCTTCTTCGGTGGGAGAGGATCAGGCCCCTCCCTAGGGGCCTTCCCCTTTTCGGCCGCCGAGAACCTCCTGATCGGCGCCATGGAAGCAAGACGAAGAAGGAGAAGAAGCGGGCGGCGAGAATACGAAGAAGAGATGAGCAAGGGGGCTCTGCCCTCCCCCCACATTTATAGCCAAGGAAGGCCAACCGCAAGCCTCCACAACCTCGTGACATGATGATCTTCTGCATGTCGCATCGTTCTGTCAAGTCGAACAGTTGACGAGGCAGCCTGGGGAAGTGGAGACGCCCACGTCCCATCAATCTCCATGCATCATCATTGCCGCAGGCGGTTAGGGCTCGCAGCGCTCCACACTTGCCCTTTGGCTTCGCCTGGAAGCCAAGTCCGAGCGCGCCTTGGGCGGGGGGGGGGGGGGGCTACTGTCGGCATTTTCGATATGGGGGTATCTAGACTTGCCTGCCTGCGGCCCGCCACGTGGCTCCATCAACGGCCTAGTACGGCCCAGCTTCGACATCAATAGCTCAAGAACTTCGCGAGGGTCCAAGCCTCGCGAGGCGGACGGCGCCAAACCCCCGAGGGGATCGGCCCCCTCAGGCTGGCTCCCGAGGGGAGAGTTCTATGCAAGGTGCACCTCACGAGGCTCAGCTGACGTGAGCCATGACGACCAAGGCCAGGCAGGAGCCAGGCCGGCGCCAGTGGGTGCAGAGCGCCAGTTTCCTCTTTGGTGCAAGGGAGGCAAGCCATAGGCACGGAGTCCCGAGGAATCAGCCAAAGGTTTCCATTCTGGTGCAACAAGACCAAGACCGCTAGGACAGCAGGACGGGGGTCATCACCGAGCCTACCACAGTGTCACGACCAGGGGCTTTTCGCAGGCGAAGACCACTTTTGTCAAGATAAGTTGTACTTCTTGTGCCCTTTCAAATCCGGCCGTTGTAGGATCCCTTCCCGCCAACATTTGGGAAGAGGACCAAGGCCACTATAAATAGGACTTAGCCACCACCATAGAGGGGAGGAGATCGATTCTCACCCGACCACATCACCAGCTCTCTTGAGCTCAAGAACACCTCACCTCCTGAGGCCAGTTCATCCACTATACTAGTTCATCCTTAGCCCTTTGAGGCAATCCACCCAAAACGCTGGAGTAGGGTATTACACCGCAAGGTGGCCCGAAGCAGGATAAACTGTTGTGTCTCTTTGTCTCTTCGAGCTTGACGCGCTAGGCTTAGGAGGATCGCGAGTAGGCAGCCTGGGTAGGTTGAGATCTCCGCACGCACCCCAGAGTTTGAACCTTTCAAGGGTTTGCGGAACCCGTAATCTGACAGTCATCACCGAGCCCACCACAGCGTCACGACCAGGGGCTTTTTGCAGGCGAAGACCACTTTAGTCAGGATAAACTGTACTACTTGTCCCCTTTCAAATCCGGTCGTTGTGGGATCCCTTCCCGCCAACATTTGGGAAGAGGACCGAGGCCACTATAAATAGGACTTAGCCACCACCATAGAGGGAGATCGGATCCATTCTGACCAGACCACCTCACCAGCTCTCACGAGCTCAAGAACACCTCACCTCCTAAGGCCAGTTCATCCACTGTACTAGTTCATCCTCAAACCCTCGAGGCAATCCACCAAAACGCTGGAGTAGGGTATTACACTGCAAGGTGGCTCGAACCAGGATAAACTGTTGTGTCCCTTTGTCTCTTCGAGCCCGTCGCGCTAGGCTTAGGAGAATCGCGAGTAGGCAGGCTGGGTAGGTTGAGATCTCCGCACGCACCCTAGAGTTCAAGCCTTTCAAGGGTTTGCGGAACCCGTAATCCAACACTAAGATTAGTAACTCAAAACATGAGTTGTAGAATAAATGGAGACTCATTGACGGTGAAGTGATGATGTGTGTTGGAAGTGGTTCCAAAATTGATATGATCATCATTGCACACTCCCTATACTTTCGGGATTAGTGTTGAACCTAAATAAATGTTATTTGGTGTTTGCGTTGAGCATGAACAAGATAGGATCGTGTTTATTGTAGTATGGTTATTCATTTAAGACAGGGAATAATTGTTATTCTATTTACATGAATTAAACCTTCTATGGTCATACACCCAATGTTACTGGTTAATTGAAATCTCGATCGTAGTGATACACATATTTATAATATTGATGCCAAAAGATGCAAAGTTGATAATGATAGTGCAACATACTTGTGGCACTGCCGTTTAGGTCATATTGGTGTAAAGCGCATGAAGAAACTCCATGCAGATGGACTTTTGGAATTACTTGATTATGAATCATTTGATACTTGCGAACCATGCCTCATGGGCAAGATGACTAAAACTTTGTTCTCCAGAACAATGGCACGAGCTAATGACTTATTGGAAATAATACATACCGATGTATGCGGTCCGATGAGTGTTGAGGCTCGTGGTGGGTATCATTATTTTCTGACCTCCATAAATTGTTTGAGCAGATATGGGTATATCTACTTAATGAGACACAAGTCTGAAACATTTGAAAAGTTAAAAGAATTTCATAGTGAAGTGGAGAATCATCGTAACAAGAAAATAAAGTTTCTACGATCTGATCGCTGAGGTGAATATTTGAGTTGCGAGTTTGGCCTTCATTTAAAACAATGTGGAATAGTTTCACAACTAATGCTACCTGGAACACCACAGCGTAATGGTGCGTCCAAACATCATAACCGTACTTTATTAGATATGGTGCGATCTATGATGTCTCTTACCGATTTACCACTATCATTTTTGGGTTGTGCATTGGAGACAGCTGCATTCACGTTAAATAGGGCACCGTCAAAATCCATTGAGACGGCACCATATGAACTGTAGTTTGGCAATAAACCTAAGTTGTCATTTCTTAAAGTTTGGGGTTGCGATGCTTATGTGAAAAAGATTTAGCCTGATAAGCTCAAACCCAAATTGGAGAAGTGTGTCTTCATAGGATACCCTAAGGAAACAATTAGGTACACCTTCTACCGTTGATCCGATGGCAAGATCTTTTTTGCCAAGAATGGAACCTTTCTAGAGAAGGAGTTTCTCTTGAAAGAAGTGAGTGGGAGGAAAGTAGAACTTGATGAGGTAATTGTACCTTCTCTCAATTTGGAAAGTAGCTCATCCGACAAATCCGTTCCCGTGATGCCTACACCAACTAGAGAGGAAGCTAATGATAATGATCATGGAACTTCAGATCAAGTTACTACTGAACCTTGTAGGTCAACCAGAGCACGTTCCGCACAAGAGTGGTTCGGTAATCCTGTTCTAGAAGTCATGTTACTAGACCATGATGAACCTACGAACTATGAAGAAGCGATGATGAGCCCAGATTTCGATAAATGGCTTGAGGCCATGAAATCCAAGATAGGATCCATGTATGAGAACAAAGTGTGGACTTTGGTTGACTTGCTCGATGATCAGCGAGCCATAGAAAATAAATGGATCTTCAAGAGGAAGACAGACGATGATGGTAGTGTTACTATCTACAAAGCTTGAATTGTCGCAAAAGGTTTTCGACAAGTTCAAGGAATTGACTACGATGAGACTTTCTCACCCGTAGCAATGCTTAAGTCTGTCCGAATCATGTTAGCAGTTGCAACATTTTATGAAATCTGGCAAATGGATATCAAAACTGCATTCCTTAATGGATTTATTATAAGTTGTATATGATGCAACCAGAAGGTTTTGTCAATCCTAAAGGTGCTAACAAAATGTGCATGCTCCAGCGATCCATCTATCGACTGGTGCAAGCATCTCGGAGTTGGAATATATGCTTTGATGAGTTGATCAAAGCATATAGTTTTATACAGACTTGCGGTGAAGTCTGTATTTACAAGAAAGTGAATGGGAGCACTACAGCCTTTGTGATAAGTATATGTGAATGACATATTGTTTATCAGAAATGGTGTAAAATTTTATGGAAAGCATAAAGGAGAGTTTGAAAGCAGTTTTTCAAAGAAAGACCTCGGTGAAGCTGCTTACATATTGGGCATCAAGATCTATAGAGATAGATCAAGACGCTTGATAAGATTTTTCAATGAGTACATACCTTGACAAGATTTTGAAGTAGTTCAAAATGGAACAGTCAAAGAAAGAGTTCTTGCCTGTGTTGCAAGGTGTAAAGTTGAGTAATACTCAAAACCTGACCACAACAAAAAATAGAAAGAGAATGAAAGTCATTCCCTATGCCTCAGCCATATGCTCTATAAAGTATGTATGTTCTGTACCAGACCTATTGCGTACCTTATCATGATTTTGGCAAGGGGGTACGATAGTGATCAAGGAGTGGATCACTGGATAGCGGTCAAAGTTATCCTTAGTTACCTAAGAGGACTAAGGAAATATTTCTTGGTTATGGAGGTGATAAAGAGTTCGTCGTAAAGAGTTACATCGATGCAAGCTTTTACACCGATCCGGATGACTCTGAGTCTCAAAATGGATACATATTAAAAGTGGGAGCAATCAACTAGAGTAGCTCCATGCAGAGCATTGTAGACATAGAAAATTTGCAAAATACATATGGCTCTGTATGTGGCAGACCTGTTGACTAAACTTCTCTCACAAGCAAAACATGATCACACCTTAGTACTCTTTGGGTGTTAATCACATAGTGATGTGAACTAGATTATTGACTGTAGTAAACCCTTTGGGTGTTGGTCACATGGCGATGTGAACTATGGGTGTTAATCACATACAGATGTGAACTATTGGTGTTAAATCACATGACGATGTGAACTAGATTATTGACTCTAGTGCAAGTGGGAGACTGAAGGAAATATGCCCTAGAGGCAATAATAAAGTTGTTATTTTATATTTCCTTATTTCATGGTAAATGTTTATTATTCATGCTAGAATTGTATTAACCGGAAACTTGATACATGTGTGGATACATAGACAAAACAACGTGTCCTTAGTATGCCTCTACTTGACTAGCTCGTTAATCAAAGATGGTTAAGTTTCCTAACTATAGGCATGTGTTGTCATTTGATGAACGGGGTCACATCATTAGGAGAATGATGTGATGGACAAGGCCCATTCGTTAGCTTAGCATAATGATCGTTCAGTTTTATTACTACTGCTTTCTTCATGTCAAATACATATTCCTCTGACTATGAGATTATGCAACTCCCGGATACCGGAGGAATGCCTTGTGTGCTATCAAGCGTCACAACATAACTAGGTGATTATAAAGATGCCCTACATGTATCTCTGAAGGTGTTTGTTGGGTTGGCATAGATCGAGAGGATTTGTCACTCCGAGTATTGGAGAGGTATCTCCGGGCCCTCTCGGTAATGCACATCATAGGAAGCCTTGCAAGCAATGTGACTAATGAGTTAGTTGTGGGATTATGCATTACGGAATGAGTAAAGAGACTTGCCGATAATGAGATTGAACTAGGTATGAAGATACCGATGATCGAATCTCGAGCAGGTAGCATACCAATGACAAAGGGAATAATGTAAGTTGTCATAATGGTTCGACCGATAAAGATATTCATAGAATATGTGGGAGCCAATATGAGAATCTAGGTTATGCTATTGGTTATTCACCGGAGGTGTGTCTCGGTCATGTCTACATAGTTCTCGAACCCGTAGGGTCCACACGCTTAACGTTTGGTGACGATTTGTATTATATGAGTTATGTGATTTGGTGACTGAATGTTGTTCGGAGTCCCGGATGAGATCACAGACATGACGAGGAGTCTCTAAATGGTCGAGAGGTAAAGATTGATATATAGGACGATAGTATTTGGACACTTGAAGTGTTCCGGGGGTACCGGGTACGTATGGGGTCACTGGAAGGGATTCCGGGCATCCCCCCGGCAACTACATGGGCCTAATGGGCCAAGAGTGGGACAGACTAGACCCTAAGGCGCTGGTGCGCCCCATCTAGGCCGAAATAGAGGGGGGGGGGAGGAAAGTGGAGAGGAGAGAAAGGAAGGGGAGGGATTCGACCTCCCCCTTCCTTCTCTCCCCCTCCTCCTTCCTTCCCCCTTCGGGAATTATGGTAAGGGGGGGGGGGCGAATAGGATTAGGGCCCAAAGTAGGATTCCTCCTACTTGGGCGCCCCCTTGGCTGCCCTCTCCCTCCCACCTATACATATGAAGGGGGGGAGGCGCCTAGAACACACAATATTGATTCCTAGCCGTGTGTGGTGCCCCCCTCCACAGTTTACGCCTCCGGTTATATTCATGTAGTGCTTAGGCAAAGCCCTTCGTGGATCACTTCACCATCACCATCACCACGCCGTCGTGCTGGCGCAACTCTCCCTCGACACTTTGCTGGATCAAGGGTTCGAGGGACGTCATCGAGCTGAATGTGTGTAGAACTCGGAAGTGCCGTACGTTCATACTTGATCGGTCGGAACGGGAAGAAGTCCGACTACATCAACCGCGTTAACAAACGCTTCTGCTTTCGGTCTACGAGGGTATGTGGACACACTCTCCCCCTCTCGTTGCTATACATCTCCTAGATAGATCTTCCGTGAGTGTAAGATTTTTTTTTGAAATTGCATGCTACGTTCCCCAACAACATCATGCATTGCAGAAGTGGCATCATCAATAACATGCGACATATCGGAATCAATAGCAGGCGCAGGTGTCGCAAGTTTACTCAAAACAGAAGGTGAATCAAGTGCAGAGCTAGATGGCAGTTCCTTACCTCCCCTCGTAGTTGAGGGAAAAATCTTGGTTCTTTGATCTTTCAGATTCGTCATAATGATCAATAGATATAAATCCCAAGTGACTCAGAGAATAGAGCTATGCTCCCCGGCAACGACGCCAGAAAAAGGTCTTGATAACCCACAAGTATAAGGGATCGCAACAATTTTCAAGGGTAGAGTATTCAATCCAAATTTATTGATTCGACACAAGGGGAGCCAACGAATATTCTCAAGTATTAGCAGTTGAGTTGTCAATTCAACCACACCTGAAAGACTTAATATCTGCAGCAAAGTATTTAGTAGCAAAGTGGTATGGAAGTAACGGTAACGGTGGCAAAAGTAACAGTAGCAGTTTTGTAGCAATCGTAACAGTGGAAACGAAAAGTAACTAAGCAAAGATCAATATGAAACGAGCTCGTAGGCAATGGATCAATGATGAATAATTATGTCAGATGGCATTCGTCATGCAACAGTTATAACATAGGGTGACACAGAACTAGCTCCAATTCATCAATATAATGTAGGCATGTATTCCGAATATAGTCATACGTGCTTATGGAAAAGAACTTGCATGACATCTTTTGTCCTACCTTCCCGTGGCAGCGCGGTCCTAGTGGAAACTAAGGGATATTAAGGTCTCCTTCTAAAAGAGTACCGGACCAAAGCATTAGCACTTAGTGCATACATGAACTCCTCAATCTACGGTCATCACCGGGAAGTGTCCCGACTATTGTCACTCTGGGGTTGCCGGATCATAACATGTAGTAGGTGACTATAACTTGCAAGATAGGATCAAGAACACAAATATATTCATGAAAACACAATAGGTTCAGATCTGAAATCATGGCACTCGGGCCCTAGTGACAAGCATTAAGCATAGCAAAGTCATAACAACATCAATCTTAGAACATAATGGATACCAGGGATCAAACCCTAACAAAACTAACTCGATTACATGGTAAATCTCATCCAACCCATCACCGTCCAGCAAGCCTACGATGAGATTACTCACACATGGCGGTGAGCATCATGAAATTGGTGATGGAGGATGGTTGATGATGATGATGGTGACGGATTCCCCTCTCCGGACCCCCGAACGGACTCTAGATCTGCCCTCCAGAGGAAGAACGGGGCTTGGCGGCGGCTCCTATCATAAAACGCGATGAATCCTTCTCTCCGATTTTTTCTCCCCGAACGTGAATATATGGAGTTGGAGTTGAGGTCGGTGGAGGTCCAGGGGAGCCACAAGACAGGGGGCGCGCCCATGGGGGTAGGGCGCGCCCCCATCCTTATGGCTAGGGTGTGGGTCCCCTTCGGTTGATTCTTTCGCCAATATTTTTTATTTATTCCAAAATTTATCTCCGTGAAGTTTTAGGTCATTCCGAGAACTTTTATTTCTGCACAAAATAACACCATGGCAGTTCTGCTGAAAACGGCGTCAGTCCGGGTTAGTTTCATTCAAATCATGCAAATTAGAGTCCAAAACAAGGGCAAAAGAGTTTGGAAAAGTAGATATGATGGAGACATATCAGGGTGGGGCGTGGCGGTGATTGGTGGCCGAATTGAGCGGAGGCATGGGGATGGACGACGCCGGCAGAGGCCACCATGCCAGATTGTTCCAAAGGCTTCCTTTTTTAATTGTGCAACAATGAAGTTGTGGGAGATAAGGATGAACGAGGGAAGACCTTATCTGCAAATGTGGAGAGAGGTGCGGGTACCTTTTTTGCAAAATTGCCATAGTTTGCTTTCTACCCATCAGATATAGATCAGGGGGTCTATACTGCAAGATGGCAGGCACACCATCATCACCAACTTGTTTTTTTATAAGAGTAGAGATAACTATTTGGATTGTAGGTCGGACTGTATTTTTTCACAACAAATACTTTTCTTGATATTTTTTCATAAAACTTCACATGGGGTGGATTGGACATACAAGTTTGACATCCTCAAATTTCATGTTTTTTAGTTTTTCTTTTGAAAAAAGTTTTCATTTAAACACTGGACCCAGCAATATCACTGGCTACCATACAGAAACAAACTTGGGCACAAACTCACCCCAAACAACAGGGGCCTCGGCCAAACCATAACCATACCTCGCAAGAACATGTGCTACACTATTACACATACAACGACAATGCTGAAAATGAAGGCACTCAAAAGACATAAAACAACGACTCCTTGCTTCTCTAATCAGAACCCCAATCTCTGATAAATCTGAATCTCCACTCTTCAGTGCCTTAATAAGACTCAGGGAGTCTGATTCCACCAAGACTCGATGCACACCAATCCCAACTGATCCCTCTAGAGCAGCTAAACAAGCATGCGTTTCCGCATGAAGTGCGTTCTTAACATTATTCAATTTACCTGCTCTGGCCGCTATGACATCTCCTAGTTCAGATCGCACCACATATCCATATGCACCATCTCCCTTCTCCTCATGGAAAGCTGCATCAAACTTGATCTTTACGAAATCAGAACACGGACGCTCCCATCTCTGAACTCCAGTACTCGAGCCTCGATTAATCTCTGGTTCCTTTATAAAATCCTATAAATGCCACCGAATAATGAAACACACTTCCTCTGTCGATTTCCCCTTCTCACTAGCATTTACTTTATTATGCATCGTCTGCCATTCCCATAACAATATGCATACCGTGTTTCGGACATCTGAACTAAGCTGGCAAATAGCTTCGACCATGGTTCCAGCAGAGGGTCGTGTAATAAGATTCAGCCTGGTCGCTTCCAGCTCCAAACCCCGCCATACTCTCTTAAAAAATTTGCACTTTAAAAATAGATGGCCCCCATCCTCGTCAAGCCTCAAACAAACAGGGCACAAAGTGTCCAGATCGACATGCTTTCGCTTTATATTCATACGTGTCGGTAAACTTTCATGGGCCAGTCGCCAAAGAAAAATGCGGACTTTTGTTGGAAGCTTCAAAGACCACAAATTATTCCATTTTGAAGAAACAACACTTATCCCCGATGATGGACCTGCATTTGAATTTGATCTTGCTTCCCGTAGACTAACACCCAGTCTGTATGCTGATTTGACAGAAAAAACTCCCTTCTTATCATAGTGCCAAGCCACTTGATCGTCCATTCCACTCAATAGTGGATTGCTAGAATTTCCTTTGTGTCATCCTGCCCGAATAGGTTAGTAACAAGCTCCTCATCCCACTGTTCTGTTACCGGATTGATCAACTCTACTACCTTTTCCAATAGCACCTGGCCTCTAAATGTCATTGGTCTACGAGTACTGCCTCTTGGAATCCATGGATCCCTCCAGACATTGATAGACTCCTCATCTCCAACTCTCCAGATGACCCCTTCTTTTAGCAGGTCCAGCCCATGTAAAATGCTTCTCCAAGTATATGACATACCAGGTTTAGGAACCACATCCAGTAGCGAGCAATCTGGAAAATATTTTGCCTTAAGAACAACACCACATAGTGAATCCGGATTCTGCAATAATCTGCAACCCTGTCTTGCAAGCATCGCAAGATTGAAAATATGCAGGTCTCGAAAGCCCATTCCTCCTTCACATGTTGGCTTTGACATCTTTTCCTGACTAATCCAGTGCCAACGGTTCTCATCCGTTTTTTAACTCCACCAGTACCGACAAATAAGCTTGCTTATGTCCTCACACAGGGTTTTGTCAAATCAAAACAAGACACTGCAAATGTTGGGATTGCCTGAGCCTCAGCCTTGATCATAATCTCCTTTCCAGCTTTTAATAAAAGCTTTTCTTTCCATCCCTGTATTCGTTGCCAGATCCTTTCCTTAAGATATTCAAACTCACATTTTTTGATCGACCAATATGCACCGACAGACCAAGATAGTGCTGGTTCCGAGACTCATGTGGTTTACCCAACTCATGCAACACTACTGCCTTCCTCGCCCCCGCCGTTCCTTTACTAAACATAGTAGAAGATTTTGATTTGTTTATCATTTGTCCAGAATGCATCTCATAAAGCTTTAGTATCTCATTAAGTTTCTTCATGGACTGCACAGTCGCTTTCCTCATGATTAAGGAATCGTCCGCGAAGAATAAATGATTTATCCTTGGTGCTCCATCACATATGCATACCCCTTCCAGAGAACCATCCAAATCAGCCTCGCTAAGCAATGCCGGAAAAGCTTCAGTGCATAAGATAAAAAGACAGGGTGATAAAGGGTCACCCTGCCTCAGGCCCCTCTCCGGCACGAACTCTTCTGTCAAAACACGATTCACCTTCACTCTGTAAGTTACAGAACAGACACACTTCATAATCATCTCAACCCATCGGATAGCAAATCCCATCTTCAACATCATTCTTTCCAAAAATTGCCATTCCATGCGATCCTAAGCCTTACTCATATCAAGTTTAACCGCCACCACTCCTTCCCTCCCCCCTTTCCTTTTCTGCATAAAGTGTGTAATCTCATATGCTAGCAGAACATTATCAGTTATCATACGCCCCGACACCAAGGCAAATTGCGTTGGCGAAATAATCTCAGGCAATAGTAGCTTCAACCGATTTGCAAGCACTTTTGAGATCAATTTATAAATAACATTACACAATGATATTGGCCCAAACTCTGACACGCGCTTCAGATCCTTCACCTTGGGGATCAATACGATAGTAGTCTCATTCCATCCAGTAGGGATCTCACCCCCATTCAACACATGCAACACTTCCCTCTGCACCCTTGGACCGACACAATGCCAAAATCTTTTATAAAAAATCCCTGACATCCCAGCAGGTCCCGGCGCCTTCAGATCACCTACTGAATCAAGAGCCACCTTAACCTCTTCCCCAGTAAATGGCCGAAGAAGACCTTCATTCATTTCTGGCGTAACTGATTGATGAATGTGACGAAAGAAATCATCATTATTATTGTGAGGACCTATAGAAGATGTGAACAAACTTTTGTAATGATTAGCAATAAAAGGCCCTAGCTCCTCTTCATTATCCACTACACCACCATCTTCCTTCTCCAACTTCGTAATCACATTCCTCCTCCTTCGTTCTGAAGGAAAAGCTTGAAAGTAACCAGTATTACGGTCCCCATATTTAAGCCAATTCACATGAGCATGCTGCCTCCAATACAAATTATACTGGTCCTCTAACTGGCTAAGTTTATATTTCAGAAGATGCTCCCGACTCACTTGTCTTTGTGATAACTCTCCTCGCCTGCAATATTCAAGCTCCTTTCGTACCTTCTTAATTCTTCCCTTCAACTCTCCCAACACCTCCTTATCCCAAGCCAACAATCTAGCTACCGTGCATCCTGGATCATCAAAAGCCGTATTCCAAGCATCTTCCACAATCTGTATGCAATCTTCCTCCTACAACCATTTAGCTTCAAAACAAAAATATGATGGTTCACTCCTTTTTTCGCCGTTCAAATCTTGTGCGTTCAGCTCGATAATAACTGGACGATGATCTGAATGACGAGGATTACCATTAATAACTCGGTGAAGAGGAAACATACACCTCCATGCTACATTTGCTACAGCTCTATCCAATCCCTCCCTCGTGTAACCAATGACATCATGCCAATTTTTTTGCCAAGTGAAAGGGTCTCCAGTGAAACCTAAATCATCCAAAGTACATATCTCCAAGCAATTCCTAAAAGCATCCATACAACCCTGAGCCCGAGTCGGCCCGCCTTCCCTCTCCACATCAAATAAAATCTCATTAAAATCCCCCACACAAAGCCATGGCAACGACGACGACTGTGCATGAAGGTTTTGAAGTAGTCTCCACGTCCTCTCCTTCTCCCCATACTTAGACTCCCCGTAAATACCAGTGAACCTCCACTTCTCCACTTCTTACTGTTCTCTTCCTCCACGTCGGCATCAATGTGGTACCGCCCCTTCCATCTCAAAGACATCTCCATGCCCTTACCCCAGAAAAGCGCCAAGTCACCAGCTCGCCCCTCACAATCCTTAACAATCATGTTCGCCATGTTCAACTTCCAAGCAACCAATCCATCTCCTTCTCAAAGAGTTTCGTCTTCGAAAGAAAGAGGATGTCAGCGAAATCACTAATTAAGGAGTACTCCTTGCAAAGATCACGCTCACCTTCCCAGGTTGCGACAAGTGACGCACATGCACGGCAAGTGGCGCGCTGCATGTGCGCCACTTGTTGCAACCTGGAAGTTTTCCTTTTTTTCGTATATTTGTTTATTTAAAATGTTTTATCTCTTTAACCATGCGTCCAAATCTTGAATCGTTTTCACCGTTGGATTTCTCGCGTCGAGATCTTCAAAACTAGATCCCATGTTGATAGGTTTTGTCGAACTTTTTTCACAAAAAAACGGGACGAAAAAACCGAACCGGAAGCATAATTTTTTCCCCTTTCCAAAAGAAGCACGCCCGTGCCTCTTGCGAAACCACGACCGTGCCGCTCGCGAAAGCAAAACAGTGCCTCTTGCGGAAGATTTTTTTTTCCGAGGAGGCACGGTCGTGCCTCTTCGAAAGCACAACCATGTCGTGAAAGCAAAATCGTGCCTCACGAAGGAAAAAAACAAAAACACATTTTTTTTCCGTTTTCGAGAGGCACGACCATGCCTCTCGTTAAAGCACAACTGTGCCTCTCGCGGAAGGAAAAAAACAGAAAACACGTTTTTTTTGTTGCCGATAGGCACGACAGTGACTCTCGCGAAAGCACACCCGTGCCTCTCGCTGAAGGAAAAAAAACAGAAAACACGTTTTTCCGTTTCCGAGAGACACGACAGTGACTCTCGCGAAAGCAAAATCGTGCCTCTCGCGGAAGGAAAAAAACCCGCATTTTTCGCGTAATTTTTTTCTTGAATTTTTTTGTCCAAAAGTTCAGGAAGACCGGTGAAAAACAGAAACGTCGAAAAAAACCCATTTAAAAAGCCGAAAACGCGTGCAGTAAAATAAAAAAAAATCCGGAGAAAGCGCCCAGAGCACGACACGTGGCGGGCGGCGGGGAGCGCGCCAAGTGACGCTGATCATTGCGAGGCTCCCAAAGAAAAGCTCGTTAACTAGTTGCTCTCGGATGTCAGGCTCTTCCGCCCCTCAGAAGTTCCTTCCCAAGCCCCTGACACTTTCATCAAACACTGTTTTAGGCTGCGCTTGGATGCGGTGTAATCAAATACAGGCGTATTTAGTTTACACGTGTATCTTACCGGCCATCAGTAGATTTTCAGCCGGAATCAAAATAATGGACGGAGATCTGTATCTTTTCTACAGATGTATTTTAGACGAAACGACATTCCAAACAAAGCCTTACCCTTCTTACATTCCCTCTCAAACTAAACCATCATCGCTCTCACCAGCCCTCCTCTTCTCACCGGATTTTTTAGAATTTTTTGGTACTATTTGAATTTTAATATGGGGGTGGAGCACCGAGTAGCTCGTTTGTATTTTTCAGATTTGGTGCCTCTATCGTTGTCCTGTCCGCGGACGTGTCCATGTCCTTTTCTGGAGTTGCCCTAACTTCTCCTTCTCTCTCGAAACCCTAAGCCCCTTCTCCCTCCTAAGCCGCCGATCCGACCCCAAATCCGAACGCCTCTGCCTCCCGGTCCAAGCCGCACGCCACTATGCCGGACATGCAGCCGCTCATCGGCGACTTCGTCCTCAAGCTCAAGCGACGGTAAGCAGTTGCCCACGCCGACCCGATTCCGTGCCGAGTCGGCGCCACTCTGGTGTGCTCATTGTTTGTGTGTTTGTGGGTGGGCAGTAAGGTGGAGGGGTCACATGCTGTGGCCCGGCAGACGGCGGAGCTGCTGAGGTCAGTGGTGTCGCAGCACCGGATGAGCAGCACTAACCAAGCGGCGGCTCTCGCCGACGCCATCCATGCCGTCGGGGAGCATCTCATCGCAGCCAATCCCATCGGTGCGCCTAAAAGCCCTCACTCTTTTTTTTCGAATTGTGGTCCCATCGCATTGCTTTTAAATTGGGATGTTATTACTTCTTTTTTCTTCTGAATTGTTTGGTCACAGTTTATTTCACTGGTGTTGGACTCGGTTCAGTGAAATGTGTTGCTGTGGTAATGAAATTTTTACGCTGTTCCAAGTGCTAACTCCATTTGCATACTTTCCGGAACAAAACATAGAAATATACAACCCCTACAGTTAAAAACTACTCCCTCCGTCCCATAATATAAAACGCTCTTATATTATACTCCCTCCGTCCGGAAATACTTGTCCTCGAAATGGTTGTATCTAGACATATTTTGATTATAGATACACCTATTTTATTCACTTTTAGGACAAGTATTTCCGGACGGAGGAAGTAGGACGGAGGGAGCAAGTGTTGGCAGATAATGACCTGCCAGTCAAGATAGATAAAAACAAGCTTTCTAGAAGCTTTTTTGTTTTTACAGATAGTTTTCTAGAAGTTTGTATCAGTATGAGAGATACTCCCTCCATTCCATTTTATAATGCGTATGAATTTTTCTCTCAGATTCCGATATGTAGTGCGTATATGCAGCACAATGCTCATTTGGACAAAAGTTACCCCTAGTAGAATCACAGGACATGCAGCAGCACTAGGCACATGGGTAAAAACAAACCATGCATGCAGGGCTATTTTAGTCCAAAGTACAGCTCCAGCTCACGCATTGGTATAAACGCTACAAGCAAAGGCGCATTATAAAGTGGAACAGAGGGAGTACCAGTCAAACTGCATAGATTCCAGGTCTATCATTGCAGCGAAAGCTCACTACTTCCATATCACTTAGTTCAGCTGAAGCATTTTATCAGCTTCCTCCAGGTTTAGGTCGGAAGAGATAATAACTTTTCTTGACATGTGAGCTTCATTTATCTGACCTGATCATCTTGATGAAGTATAAAGAGAGTTGGTGTTGGAGTTAACCTTATTGTCTAGGTCTAGTTTCATGGTTTATTTGTGTTGCATGGTATTATTCGTAGAGTTTAATTAGTGTTAGCCAGGTTCAGGTAAATTGCATGTGTTGCGTCATGCCGCGGGCGGATCAGCAGCTGGAGAAGCACATAGATAGATTGTGCGGTGGCTGCGGCATGAGAACATCTGCAAGTCAATGGTCGAGTGCAAGCATGCATGCCCTCCTGGAGTTAGTATTATTCGTAGAGATTTATTAGTGTTAGCCAGGTTCAGGTAATTGCGTGTGTTGCGTCATGCCGCTGGCGGATCAGCAGCTGGAGAAGCACATAGATTGAGTGTGTGGTGGCTGCGGCATGAGAAACATCTGCAAGTCAATGGTCGAGTGCAAGCATGCAAGCCCTCCTGTAGTTAGTTCGTGTACGTGTGTGTTCTAGTGAACCAGGAGCAGCCCTGTGCACACAGTGAAGATGCAGCCTGGAAGTGCAAGTGCCGTGAGTGCCTCTGTTGGTTGACTAGATTGCATGGAGTTTGTCAGTGCTGCGTGTATGCTGTTTTGGCTGCGTCCTGTGGCCGTTGTGGAGATGCTGCACAAGTGTGTGTGTGTGTGTGGCCGTTGTGGCTGGAGCTGGAGGGCTTTCCCTCCTGATAGCCCTTGTTCTGAGTGGTTAGGTTGGTTTTGGTTGTTTTTCTGTTTTTTCACATGCACAAATGTACGCTAAGAACTAAGTGTACCCCCCTTCCGTTTCTTGTCTAATAAAAAGATACGCAGAGCTCCTGCGTGTTCGAGATTTTTTCTGTTGTTGGCACTAGCACCAGTAGAACCTACTAGTCTTGGCAGTTAGCATTTGAGCTGAGTGGCGCATGCATGTCAGAAATAAGTACAGTTTCGTCATAGCAAATTGCACCATGACTAGAGGGTGGCACTTGTTATTCAGACCTACAGTATAGTGAATAATATGTGGTGTAGGTAATTATCAGCCTTTTATCCTTATAAATTCTCTCTCTTCTTTTTGCAGAGCTCGCTGTTGGCAACACTGTGAGACGTGTTTTGCATATAATAAAAGAGGAAGATATATCTTTTACCGCAGTTGGTATTGAAGGTCTTTCTGTGACTGCTGTCAGCGACGATGAATGTGACAGTGGAAATGATGACCGTCCTACCTTATCTGCTGCTGTTCTTGCTTCCCATGCTAGAAACGCTCTTCGGGCACCTTCATTGCAGACTCTCCTGGATGATATTCCTGTGAGCACTGCACTTACACATTCTTCATCGTCAGCTGGGGATTCAGATGGGAAAAGTAAATACATGATCTCTAGAATTCTCTTTTTTATGTACACCACACTGAACAGGCATTTGTACTTATACTTTTATGTTTGAATCATGTACTTATACCCAACCTGAACAGAGGTTCCTTTTTTCTGTTTATATTGTACTAATCATCTTGTGTTTAAGAAACTATTAACTGATTGATATACTCTCAAGTTTATCGTACCCTTTCAGGGTCTATACATTCCAATTTTTATGTTATTGTTGACACTGAATTTCTGCATGTTCCATGTAAGCAGCTGGAGATAAGAGCTTAAAAACTCGGAAACTAAAACATGATGTTATTGCTGCCATTGGTGATCTTATTGAGGAGATTGATACATGTTATGACCAGATTTCTGAGCAAGCTGTGGAACATATCCACCAAAAGTATGATCATCTTTTGTCCAACATACATGCATAAACTAATTAGTAGTCACATCTATCTTTTTCTGTGAAATTATTGAATGATGGAAAACATTTTTAACTTCTGCATATACCTGGGATTGTGGAAAAGGTTGGCATGTGTATTATGAAGAACATGTGCCCAATGTTAAATGATTAAAAATGCTCTTAACTACCTCGGTGATTACAGTACCTTCTTCTCTTACAAAAGCTTTTTTTTTCTGCTCACAGTACCTTCTTCTCTTACAAATGTTTTTTGTTATAAATTTTAATCTACCAAAGTTCGCATCGACTTATTTACTTTCTTAGCGTTAACTTAAGCTCATAATGCTTCTCAGCCTTCATTAATCTAAAATATAGATTCGGGGTACCCTTTTTTAACAGCTAAGGACCATCCAAAACATTCTGTTCACATGATTCAAATACCAGTGGTGCCTAATCAATGCTTTTTGTTTGCCACAGTGAGGTCATCCTAACTCTAGGTCGTTCTAGAACTGTGAAAGAGTTCCTGTATGCTGCAAAGGAGAAGAAGCGATCTTTTCGTGTATTTGTTACTGAAGGTGCTCCAAGGTTTGTGCACCTTGCCAATTGTATTGCGAACTAATTCTTATATTTTGAATCTCCTTGCTTGATTCATTGTTGTTGTTCAATGCTTGAATCAGATATCAGGGACATGCTCTTGCGAAGGAGCTAGTCGAGAAAGGTGTACAGACTACTGTTATAACAGATTCAGCAGTTTTTGCTATGATCTCCCGAGTTAACATGGTATGTACGCAGGTTGATTATTGTTCTTTTAGATATATTTGTTTCTGTTACAAGGTAACTCATGATTTATCTTATAGGTTATAGTTGGAGTCCATGCAATAATGGCAAACGGTGGAGTCATTGCACCAGTAGGGATGAATATGGTTGCTCTTGCTGCTCAAAGGCATGCTGTACCCTTTGTCGTGGTTGCTGGCAGTCATAAGGTCAGTTTCTGTAGGTTATGCATTTAATTTTCGTGTTTATTGCAATGTTTTCATCCTAAGCAACGAAAAAATCACATTATGAAGGCATAGTGTTTGGTCAACATACTCGTATGGTTGTTTGGGTTCTGATAAAAGTTGTGTGTGTTCTTCGGTTTTTTACCAACCTGTTCCAGTGTCCATAGACCATAGTAAGCGAAGGGGGCACAAATAAGTCACAGTGCTATACTATGTTTGCCATGTCAAAATCTTATTGCAATATTTTCATCCTAAGAGCATCTCCAGCAGATCCCCAATAAAATTCCCCCAACTACTTATTGGGGCTCCCCAATAACACTTTTTACTTTTTAGGTTGGGGATAGACGCTTTCGCAGATCTCCAATAACCCCAGCCCCAATAACCAACCTGACATATGGGACCCTCTTGTCAATCGGATACCTCTCTCTCTCTCTCTCTCTCTCTCTCTCTCTCTCCCTCCCTCCCTATAGGGGGAGTTGGACTGTTTTTTTGGTGATCACCAAAGCTTTTTGGGGAAAGGGGAGCTGTTGGAGCTGTTTTTTTTGCCCAATACCAGAAAATTATTGAGGAAAGGGCAAGTGTTGGCGATATAAGCTTTCATGTTATTCTGAAGGGATAATGTTTGGTCAACGTACGCATGTGGTTGTCTGGGTTCTGAAAAAAATTATGTGTTCATATACCATAGTAAATAAAAGGCAAAAGTAGGCACAAATAAGTTATGGTGTGATACCATGTTTGCCATGCCATAGAAATATCATTATAATTCCTCAACCAAATATTTTCACTGCCTCAAATATTTCCTACTTCTAAACATCTGATTTGGTGGTTGTCCGTTCACTCCTTTTCCATCCTCGTTTAAAATTCAAATTTGTCAACCTTTTCGTGCCAAAGCTTATCACATCTTGAGAGCGAACTTTACCAAGGTTCGTCTGGTCTATGGACCTTGTCCTAATTTGCCCCACATGTAATAGTAGTTCCTTTATCTGTTGTCTATAATTTGTAAATGAACGCACCAGAGTGAATATAACCTGAGTAAACATTGTTCTATATTGTTTTTTGGTTCTGTAGTGTAGCATGGGCATCTTACTAGCTCCAATACAAAAATGTGTTGTGAACTTGGCCATTTACTCTTCCCCGCAAATATTCTGGTCATCTCAATTGTTACGATGCGACTTTGATACTGGCAGGTTCTATTGTCTTTACCAAGGTTCATTATGTTTGCTCTTCTTTTTTCTAGTTTAATGTATTGAGGAGGATTTTCTTAGCAGTCAACTAGACTAGACAACTGGATTTTGTGTTCTCCTGTTAACTAAGGCTTGATCTGGTGAGTAATAACCCCTGTGGCTTCTGGCAGATGACTAACTAGTATATGACTGCAAAGCTATCAGTTGAATCATCGGTAGAAGGCTTTATGCCTTACAAGCTATGAGTATTCCTTTTGTTCATAGTTTAGATGCTTAAAAGAGAAGTAGTTGTTTGCTGTTATAATGTTCGTACATTAATATTCTTTACTTTACAGTTGTGTCCTTTGTATCCGCACAACCCGGAGGTTTTACTGAACGAGCTTAAATCACCATCTGATTTGCTTGACTTTGGCGAGTTCTCAAATTGCATGAACTTCAGTACTCAGGATGGTACTCCTCTTCTAAACGTTGCCAATCCAACGTTTGACTATGTGCCACCGAAGCTTGTCAGCCTTTTCATCACTGATACGTAAGTACTTTCTGCACCTATATTTGGGATCATGTAAACAACAAAGCTTGTGTCTGGTGCAGCTTTGCCTTGAGAGTTAAGTTTGGAAAAATGCACACTTAGAATAGTTTGTGCCTTGTGTTGTAGTTCCATGAGTTGTTATGTGGGGTCACGGCTGAAATTTTAAGGGGATAAGTATTCCTGGTTATCCTTAGCAGTTTAATTCTCTTGGAGATATTTCTTGGTTCTCAAGTTATTTATTTACTAAATAAAGTTTGTTAGTTCGTCTTAGCCTCCAAACTTGTAAGCTGGCTATATAATGTGTATCAATATCAATCAATAGACAAGCAGAAAAATAGTCCCACTTATCCTCCCCAAGTTTCTCCCCTTCTCGTGTTGTGTGGCAGCCTCCTCTTGGCTGGGCGTCACGCCTCATCTCTACAGGGCCATCTAACTATCATCTACCATGTTCATAACATCTTGGTACCAGATTCGGTTTGGTCATGGTCGTCGCTACTGCTGCGGATATCGATAAGATTAACACTGCCCTTATCTCCCTATGAAGCTTCTGGATGGCATGGACAAACAGATGGTGACCAGGGCAAGAAGTTTGACTCCCTGTCCGGTGATCCGCAGGACACCATCCAGTAAGTCCGTGCCCACAATCTGGCTGCCAGCAAGCTAGAGAATGGCATGGCACAAGGATCTGGCTCCACCGGCGACAAGAAGGGAGTCAATGAAGTGCTGTCCCTCTCTGAAACCAATCTCAAGGCGGCCAACAACTACCCCCCGCTTCTTCAAGGTCGAGTTTCCCATCTATGATGGGGAAGTTGACCCGCTGGTTTGGTTGAACCGCGCCGACACGCAGCGTACGGACTCCACCGACAATGTGGGCATCGCCTCCTTCCACCTGACAGGCGACAAACACTTGTGGTACCACCAGTATAAGGGCGCCATGGATTTCAACCTGGCATCGCATTGCTGAATTGATAATATTCAGTTTGGACTGCCAGCTTGCAGCAGCGCCCTATGAGAAGTCATCTCCTTCAAGCACACAGGCACGGTGGCAGAGTACAACAAGAAGCTCAATGCCCTCTTGTGCTGAGCGCCAGAACTCCCGGAGGATCAGGTGGTTTCCGTCTACACCACTAACCTGCAGGAATCTTTACAGCTTGACATGTAGATGTGGAGACTGGATAGCCTGCTGGACCCTATGAGTTTGGCTCGCTTGTGCAAGCGATGTGCAGTGGGCGGCCCCAACAGCCCAGCAAGTAGCACTAGGTGTTCACCAGCCATTCCCAGACCTTGGAGCTCCATCTACACCTGCAATTCCAGTAGTACCACCTCCAGGACCAGCAATAGTAGCAGCTCCAGCAGCCCACCCACAAGAAACTCTCCGTCTTACTGATCCAGATTCAGACGACGGCAAAGTAGACACTTCTATGGAGGCTGCAAGGGGCTAGCAGCAGTCCTTGGTCCAGCTCGAGGATGAGCTGTTCAAAAAGGAGGGAGCGATGTTATGTGGGGATAGATTGCACAATAAGGCCACCAAGGAGAGGGTCACGGCTGAAATTGAAGGGGATATGTATCCCTAGTTTTCCTTGGCAGTTTAGTTCTCTTAGAGATATTTCTTAATTCTCAAGTTCCACTGAAGTTTGTTAATTTGTCTTAGCCTCCAAGTTTGTAAGAGCATGCACCATGGAGGTAGCAGCAAGGTGCTGCCCCCGCACATCCACGTAGGCTTGGAGAGCTAGGGCCATTGCCCATAACCTCTCATGCTGCCTGACAGGTCCCTGCATGCGCCTTTGCTTCCCCAGTTTGCCACACCCTTTTTGTCCTTCCCTTCTCCCTCTTTCCTTTCTTTACTGAAGCAGCGGCCTCCTCTTCTAGCTAGCAGTTAGTTGCCACCATGAGGCTAGCAGTTTGCCACCATGGATTCCGAACCTAGCTGGACCTGCGGGCAGTAGGTTGGGCCTACCTATTGGTCATGCCCTAAGCTGGCTACACAATGACTAGCATATCCTCCCCAAGTTTCTCCCCTGCTCTTTTCGTGCTGGGCTGGGCGTCGCACCTCATCTGTCCAGGGCCATCTACATATCATCTACCATGTTAAAACATCCAGTGTGATGAAACCATTACTATCTTGATATCCATTGGTATAGAGCTTATGCATGAAATCACATTCTATCAAGTGAAACTTTATGGGTAAAAACTAGTACAAACTACGATTTATAATTGATATAAGTAGCAGTGAAGCCTAGCACAGTTGGGAACTAAATAAGATACATTGTTTTAAAACAAAAACCTGGACTGATTTATACATATGCCATCCATTTTTTTTCCTTTTTACTATGCCCTTTGTAACACTTACCAATCATTACCAAACAGTGGCGGGCACAGTCCATCATATATGTACCGGCTTATTTCGGAGTACTACTCAGCTGATGATTTGGTCGTACGGCGGAAGTCAACATCTTAAAAGATCACAAGGCACGGTGGACTACTCGTGTGTTACCATTATTTATATGAAGATAATGTGGGGTCTTGTTGAAGCCCAAATGATGTTGCCACAACCATTGCAGTTCTTCCTTTTGCCTGTATGTAGGGTTGGACGGGGCTGCTCTCTTCAGTGTAATAGGCTGTTTCCCCCTGGAAGTTCAGTTGTGTAACATCATGCTCCTTGCGATAATTTAATTTTGTGGCTTCTTTTTCTGTGTAAACGGCTGAGGCAATGAGTGCCAAGCGCAACCGTTTGATCTATATGAATTGGATTAACTGTAGAAGCTAGATACAGTATGTGACGCAGAATGCTGTGTTACAGTTTGAAGGAAAGAGTAGAGGGCTGGTTTAGCACAGATTTTGAATGCTCTGAGTTTAAAATATTAAACTTTGGCCTAGTGTCTGTCGTTAGAAATTCGAACTGTTCATGAAATTACATTACAAAACTCATTGTCAAGTCTGCAATGTGTTACTCGTATATAAGCTGGCACCGGTAAGTGGCCATCGAAACATTTACAGAACTTTGTATAAAATGGATAAAATGTTTAGAATGGTTGTAGGATTTAGGGGAAGCCATTCCTCACACTGTGCATCTTGTTTTACGTCAAGATCATTTATGCACATGTTTTTCACTGTCTCACCGGATGTCCAGTTCCTCAACTGGTACCGGATGATCGGCGCCGTCTGAAAATCTGCTGGCACCTCTATAGAAGGTTTTCAGCAGATTTCTGGGTCCGGTCGCTCCAATGCCATCGGATGTCCGGTGGACGCTGTTCGAAAATCTGGTGGCACCCATACAGAAGGTTTTCAACGGATGCTTGATCTTCTCTAGACATCTGGTCGCTCCAGTGCCACCTGATGTACGGTATCCACCGGACGTCTGGTAAAACCATCCAGAGCCAAACTCAGCGGATTTCTGGTCCTCATCGGAAATCCGGCTTGATCCATCCGGTACCGTTTTACGATCCTCATCAGACGTCTCGAATATCCGGCCAGTGTCTGGTACTTCGGGCTCTTAGCCATTCTTAGCTATACACCTGCCCTCTGACCTGCTTCAGCCACCGGATGTCCGATGGTGTCACCGGATGTTCAGTGTCTTGTTTGCCACCAGACGTCCGGTAACCCACCGGTCGTCCAACACTTAACAACGCTGCTTTGTCCAACGACCACATTTGCTTTTGTGATATATATATACCCCTCTCCCACTCCGGAGAGGGTTGACCACTCCATTCCAAATATCCCAAGAACCCTAGAAGTGCTCCCTCTCACCCTTCCACACCAAATCCTAGATCGCGGAAGGGTTTGTGAGAGTTCTTGAGAGTTGTTCCAGTCAAGTGATAGATCTACTCCCTCTCCTCGTGACCGAAGCAAATCATGATTTGAGCAAGTCTTGAGTTTTTCCCTTTGATATTGTTACTCTTGGAGGTTGGAGACTCCTGGGTAGGAGTTCTTCGGAGAGGAACCGTTCATTGGGATTACCCCCCAAAAAATTGTGAAGGTTTGGAGACCACCTCAAGGTCTATCACTAGTGGTTGAGAAACGCCTTTGTGGTGTTGTCTCAAGGGGAGAATAGGGCGAGCCTTTGTGATAACATTTGCCCCTCCAACGATGGCTAGCTTCCCTCCAAAGAAGTGAACATTGACATACATCCTTGTCTCTCGGATTGCGGTTATCCCTAACTCTAACTATCTACTTGTGGTTATTTGTCTCTTGTCTTTATTTTACATATTATTGTGCTTCCTTACCTTGCTACTTGGTGTTGTTGAATATATTGTTTAACACTAGATTTGCCTTAGCAATTGTTAGGCTCACTTTCATATTCCACTTTATTTTCTAAAATTGCTAGTAACAATTAAATTTGCATTTGTACCAATTTACCCCCTCTAGGTCCATCTCGACCCTTCACCTGTGTCGACTTCGTTCGGCACGGCGGTGGTGACGCCTTGCAGTGTCGTATCCCTCATTGGAGGCATCGTCGTGTCATGCTCCTATCCTTGCCTATCATGTATGCTTTTTGGAATCGCAAGATCTAGCTCTTGGATCAGACGTCGGTGGCGCCCTGGCGCTGTAACCACCATGGTGGTGCCATCTCGGAGTTGTTGATCCCTGCTGGTCGTTGGAGGTCTCGGGGTGGTGATTGGCTGCTTGAGGATTGTGGCTGTGAGTTGGTGTGGCCGGTGGTGGTGGTAAGGCCGGCTTGGGGTCGACGGTGGTTGTCTGGTGGTGTTCACGGTTGTGCCTTTGGCGGCGCAGAGCGGCCATCTGTTTCCCCTCACGAAGGTATCTCGCCCCTGTTGTTGTGCATGCTGAAGACCCTCTGGTGACTGTTGTTGTATTGTGGCAAGCTTCGGGTTCTTGGTGATGTGTTGGCTCATCTTTGCTCAGGCGGAGCTCCCAGTCAAGGTTCGAAGAACCGGACCAAGGGTTTCCCCTGGTGCTCGAAGAAGGACACGGATAGAGGCCATGACACTGCCTCCAAGAAGGGAAACAACACCTACAGGTGCCGCCGCTACCAACGTCGGCGAGCCGAGCAGGGATTTCGCCATGGCTTGAGTCTGAGCAATCCCATTGCAGCAGATCAGGGTGGAGATGGGAAAGTCGCTTATTTGGTCGAGATCGCCACCTCAGGAGGAGGTGGGTGGGGTTGCACCTGCCGTCGATGGGTGGCACCAGGCTACGCCGAAAAAACGCAAGCTTTAGGATTGGAACGTTATGGAGGTGGAAGGGGTCGGAGGGCGGCATGACAGAAAGAGCCAACTAGGGGGGAGGGATGGCAAGCGATGCCACTGGCAAGAGCCGGAAAGGAGCGCATACTCCAAGCTGCCAGGGATGGAGCCCCCGGGGCGCCGACGAGCCGAAGACTGGAGAGGACGCAGCAGTCGGAGCGCCGGGACCGGAACCACGCCGGTAGAGGACGCTAGCAGGCTATGGACACTGGAGAACGCAGGTCCATGGCCGCCAGAACCGGAGCGATGACGTCAAAGGGTGCACCGCAAGGCCTCAACCGCATGTCAAAGGAGGATGAGCCAAAGTCTAAGAGATGACTCTTGGCTTTATCTGCTTTCGAGCAATATATATATTCAGCCTGCGCTGCCTTGACGAGGCCGAGCCACTGGAGATGGCTCCTCGATGAGGAGCAGTCTGGTCCCGGTGGACATGTCATTTCGGTGAACCATCAGTCCCGCAAACATCCACGATCGACTATAAGAAAGCCCTTCCAGGATGAGGACAAGGTCGAGCGGAACAAGGTGGATTAGAGAAGTCCCCGCCGCCTGAGCCTTGCGCATACACAGCCTTAGATATAAGAGGAGAAAAATTCACTACAGGTCCATTTACTTGCGCCGGCGTTAGCTTTAGTCCCTGTGGTTACAAATACCCAAAATACAGTCACCAAACTTGCTCTAGGGGGTCATCTATGGTCCATTATACGGTTTTGTGTACGTATGTGCTGAGCTGACTCTGGTCAACCGATGCCAAGTGTGCATTGACTGCCACATGTGCCCAGCCGCTCGATTACGCATGCACACAGTTTTTTTTGCAAAACTGGCAGTTATTAAAAGATCTGCCCCCCACCTGGTCGCACACCTGGCCTGATTGAGCCACACCCGCTCGGACCGAGCCCAACCGCTGCCGCTCGGACCGAGCCCAACCCGCTGCCGCTCCCAACCCTAGCTCGTAGACTCCGTCGCCGCCTCCCTCCGCCGCCGCGTCGCCGCCGCCGTCGCCCTCTCTCCGCCGCCGCAGCCATTGCCACCGCCCTCTCTCCTCATGTCATCTTCGAACTCTGTTCGATCTGGGCTATGTGGCCGCTCCGTTGTGGTTCCATTGATCCCGTGCCCGGATTGTGGCGAGCAGGTCAAGTTCTACCGCCCTGGAACCGACGAGCACGAGGGGTGGGTCTTCTACAGGTGCACCAAACACCATGTCAAGTTCCTCTGCCCTAATAGTTACTGCATATGCATCAGATTGATCTATAAGACTGCACAGGGTGCTGCAATTGGGTCAGATTAGGGTACTGCAATTGGGTGCTGTTGAATATGCTTTATTTAGTGTGTTTTATGGTTAACTGAATATGCCCTAATAGTTAGCTGAACTTTGTAGTTAACTGAACTTTTTCAGTTAACTGAATATGTTGTATTTCCTCTGTTTTATAGGTCACCCGTGATTTCTGGCGTTGGAAGCTTGAATATGTGCAGCATCTTGTTGAACATAGGGTTCTTGTTGGTGATGTTGCTGTGGATGCAATAGGAGCAGCTGAGGATAAAAGGGAGGAGCTTGAGAGGAAGAGGAATAAAGGAATGAACACAAGAAGCATAGCTGGAAGAGGCATGGCTGGGAGAGGTGCTGGTAGAGTTGATTTTGGGTCATTTGGCACACCTAGTGAGAAGAACTTTTCTACCAAGCAACAAGTTGCTATGCTGCTTGGATTAGGTAGAGAAATCCTACTGCTACTGAAGCTGGTGATGGCTGCTGTTATGGTGCTTTGTGTGTTGTGTTTCATAGTAGTCATGAAGAAGTGAGATATAGTGAAATCAGTGAGCACACTAAGTAGATTAAGTACTTGTTTTGGGTTTGGATGCATGCTTTGATGGTTGTAATGGTTGCATGTTGTGTTGGTTGTAATGGATAACTGATCAATTATTATGAAGACTGGAGTTATGTACCAATGTTGTTATGTTATCTTGGAATGTTGAATATGTACCAATGTGGTTATGTTACTTCTTTATTTAAACAACAACACAACATGTCTCAATTCAATTCTAATCTTTTGACAACCAAATCCATTGCACTTAAAATTCAGTTGATAGGCAAGATAAATTCAGTTGACAACCAAATCCATTTCACAACATACTTGGACAAATTCAGTTTACACAGGGACAAGAACACGATCCATTTCACAACATACTTGGACAAATTCAGTTTACACAGGGACAAGAACAAGATAAGTTCAGTCAAAATCATTCATCATCCCCTTAAGTTTCTTTATCTTCTCCTTGGTCTCCTCTTTGTGTTTGAATAAGTCACCTATCATGCACTCAAGCTTTCTCTTCACTTGCTTCAATTGATCCCTCTCCTGCATGACTTGGTCCCTCTCTTTCTCTGCCTTAGCCCTGAATAGCTGATGAATGTTTGTTCCTGTTTTGTCAGTGCTCTTCTTATTCTCAAGCTCTTCCTTCGATGAGCCAGAGCAATTTGTGTGTTTCCTAATTGGCTCATTGCCTTCTCCTTTTCAGCCACCAGCTTGGCAAAATCAAGCTTGAAATGTCTCAGCTCATTCTCCATTTTTGTCTTCTCTTCCACGATCTTCAAGTTCTGTTCAACACTCAACACATTTTCTTTTAGCCTTTGTTTTGCTTCCTCTTCATACATGCTCCATATGGTAGCTAGGCTCATCTTTGATGAGGACATCAATACCATTGTTACACCCACAACCCCTACTGCTACATATACTGGACCAATTACTAGAGCACGCGCCCGCCAATTAAATTATCAGGTACTTTCGTTTCTTGGTAATGATTCTAATGTTCATGAGAATATGATGCTGCCTAAATTGGATACATTTGTTTTGCTTACAAATGAAGGGCCTAGCTTGGAGAAGGATGGACAGTGGAGCACGAACAAGCATGGAGATGATGGCATGCGCAAGGGGAACAATAACGGAGTTACAAGTGATGATTTCAGGACTTTGAAGCCACCATAATGGGTGCATGAAGACTTGGACGAAATATACAAGATGCCACTTCATAAATTTCGTCCCGAGGCTATTCTAGGTGCTGCTTCACCTTATTATTGGGCCAGGCCCATGTAATTTTGAAATACATAAGTATAGGCTATTTTTAGAGTCCGTATGTGTGGGGAAACAAGAGATAGGGTTGATTTCGGACCCCTCCACCAAGGGCCTCGAAATTCCCCCCTATTCCTCCATATATAGAGCCCTTAGGGCACCGTTTAGACTTTGGGTTTTGTTTAGATTAAAGTTCGCCATAGCTGCAACTTCGCGTACTTCATTTGTGTTCAACGACCAGACAAAGGCGTCACAGAACCCCACCTTGATCAATAAAGCTTTCATCTTATATTCGCAATATCCAGATTGCAATCTCAGTTTTCTTGCTTGTTCTTCGTTTGCTTGCAGGAAACAGACCCTCGTGGTCAGGTTGATCATGCTCCGGCGTGGTCAATAACCTCTCGGAGTTGGTTTAGCGATTGCTAAGGCGCAACGTCCTCGCACGTTCGTAGTCGGATCGTCAAAGTCGACTTCCACCAAAGCGAAATCCATCATCTCATCGAAAGACGGGACACCTTTGTCTCTATCAAGTGGTATCAGATTTCCAGGTTGCTCGGTGAGATTTTACAGTTTTTCGTAGTTTAGATCGAGTCTGTTCTTCATACCTATAGTCCACGAAAAAGCCACACAAAAAAATTAGGGTTAGTTCATCATATCCGAACCAGTCTGAGCCGTTGCATAATCTTTTCTGTATTTGCGTTGTTGAATTTGCGGTTGCATCGTCGTGTCTAGTTGCTGGTCTTAGTGTCTAGTCCTTTAGAGTTTCGAGTTCTGTTCACAAGTTGTCACGCCGCTGCCGCATCATCATCATCACCGCTGCCATATACCACCATTGTCATCACCGCTGCCATATACCACCATCGTCATCACCGCTGCCATCTACCATCATCGATATCACCGCAGCCATATACCACATATCCACCTCCATCACGCCAATCCGAGTCCACCTGCAACATATCTCCGCCACCAGTCCGAGTTCCACCCGATTCATCTCCGCCACCAGTCCGAGTTCCACCAGATTCATCTTCGCCACCAGTCCTAGTCCGAGTCCAGTATTTGTTGCTTTGTTTTCGATTTCCAGATCACGCCATACTCCGAGTCGTGATAGAGAAGGACTCCCCAACTTTCGGGTTACCCGCAGTAGAAAAATAGCTCCAGTTTCAAAAAAAAAAAACTAAGTCTGGAAAATTCTGGCTAGGCAGTTTCTAGACCATTTGTAGACTTTTTCAAAAAAAAAATTTGTTGCGGAGCAAAAAAAAAGAGGAAAAAAGAAGTGCAAAAAAAAGTGAAAAAAAAGAGAAAAAAATTCAGAGTGTGCTCCTCCCTTGTTTACGTGCAGCGCCGTGATTTTGTTAGTGTTCTAGGCTCGCGTCTCTTGCACGGTCTAGCCAAGGACCAGCACAGTACCGTCGTTGAGCATTTATTCAACTTTGCATCTCTGAATTGATTATTGCTGACCCTTTTTGCTACCATATTATAAGCCTTCCTAGCTCCACATACATCTACGTCGTGCGTTTGATTCTCCCCGGTAATCGCTCTATCCAAGCTTTGAGAGTTTTGACTACAACGGTTACCGATCACCACCTGCTGCTGGGTAAGAACTGGTAAGAATTTGAGATTCGCTTGAAGGATTTGTGACACACCACCACCACCGCTTCCTACTAGTCTATAGAATCATATTATTTTGTGTTTCTATTGCTGCTAACCATGCCAGGATCACAAGCCGATGAGATTGACTGGGAGAACATGACGGACAAGGATCTTCATGATAAGTTTCATCAAATGTTGGGTCAACAGGTGGAAGACGTGATGGCTAGTTTTGGAAAGGCATTGGAGAGGATGGATGACATTGAGAAGACAATTGACACCAAGTTGGATGCCAAGTTTGATGAATTACTCAAACGTCTCCCACAACCAGTTCTACGCCGCGATACAGTAGGGCGAGCACAACGTGTTCCTATTGAACCAGGACAAAATTCTGGTGCCGCTGCTACTGCTGTTGGTGCTTCTGTAGCTCCTGCTGTTACTTCAGAGGTGGAGGACTATTACGAGGATGAGGTTGATCAAAATCAGAACTACGTGCAGCCATTAGCACCACCACCAGCAGGTCGACCTCAGGTATATGTTCACAACGGTAGGCCTGCACCACCACCTTAGGTACGAGATAATGACCATATTCCGAAACTGAAATTGCATATTCCACCATTTGAGGGTAGATATGTTCCTGATATATATCTTACTTGGGAGTTAGAAACTGAACAACGTTTTACATGTTTACAATATCCCGAGGAGAGACGGGTTGCTGCTGCTGTCTGTGCTTTCACTAGTTTTGCATGTGTATGGTGGTCTGAACATTGTAGATTATATCCTATTCCAACTACTTGGGCTGCCTTGAAAACTGCTATGCGTACTCGTTGGGTTCCACCATATTATCAACGTGAATTGCTTCAAAAATTGCAGCGTTTAAGACAAGGAAAAAATTCTGTAGAAGAATATTATCAGGAATTACAAACTGGCATGATTAGATGTGGTATTGTTGAGGAGAATGAAGCTATGCTTGCACGTTTTATAGGTGGATTAAATAGAGAGATTCAGACCATTCTAGAGTATAAGGAGTATACTAATATCACTCGTTTATTCCATCTTGCTTGTAAAGCTGAACGTGAAGTGCAGGATCGACAAGCATTGGCGCGAACTAACTTTTCTGCAAGTCAACTTTCATCATGGACACCGCATGCATCCTCTACTTCTACTACACCAGCACCTCCATCAGCTGCTACCTCCAGCCGTGATACAAGAAAACAGGCACAACCACCACTATCTGCCAAGAGCGCACCTGCCGGGCCTACACAGAGCTCTTCTTCTTCCATGGCATCCACAGGGCACACAAGTGATATTATTTGTCGTCGTTGTAAGGGAAGAGGTCATTATGCGAGAGAATGCAAATCTCAGCGTGTGATGATTGCTACTGAGGATGGTGGGTATGAGTCCGCTAGTGACTACGGTGAGGAGACTTTGGCTCTTATTACACGTGAAGAACATGGTGGAGATGATTCTGATCATGACACGCAATACATGGCTCTTGAAGACGCTGATAGGTATGAATGTTTAGTTGCTCAACGTGTTTTGAGTGTGTAGGTCACACAAGCTGAGCAAAATCAGAGGCACAATTTGTTCCATACAAAGGGAGTTGTGAAGGAACATTCTGTGCGCGTCATCATAGATGGAGGGAGCTGCAACAACTTGGCTAGCATGGAGATGGTGGAGAAGCTATCTCTCACCACAAGACCACATCCACATCCTTACTACATCCAATGGTTCAACAACAGCGACAAGGTTAAGGTAACACGTACTGTTCGTGTGCATTTTAGTATCTCTACATATGTTGATTATGTTGATTGTGATGTGGTACCTATGCAAGCTGTTCCTTATTACTTGGTCGCCCATGGCAATTTGATAAAAATTCTGTACACCATGGTCGAAACAATCAGTGTACTCTTGTTCATAAGGATAAAAATATTACTTTGCTTCCTATAACCCCTGAGTCCATTTTGAAAGATGATATTAATAGAGCTAATAAAGCAAAACAGGAGAAAAATAAGAGTGAAAATCAGATTGTGGCAAAAGAATTTGAGCAACAAATGAAGCCTAATAGTAAACCATCTAGTGTTGCTTCTGAAATTAAATTGAAAAGTGCATGTTTACTTGCCACTAAATATGATATTGATGAGCTAGATTTTATCAAATCTGTTTGCTATGCTTTTGTGTGCAAAGAGGCATTATTTTCATTCGAGGACGTGCCTTCCTCTTTGCCTCCTGCTGTCACTAACATTTTGCAGGAGTTCGCTGACGTCTTTCCACAAGACGTGCCACCGGGATTACCGCCTATTCGAGGGATTGAGCATCAGATTGACTTAATTCCCGGTGCTTCACTGCCAAACCGTGCGCCATACCGTAGCAATCCAGAGGAGACGAAGGAGATTATGCGTCAAGTACAAGAGCTTCTCGACAAAGGTTATATACACGAATCCCTTAGTCCTTGTGTTGTTCCTATTATTCTAGTGCCGAAAAAGGATGGTACATCGAGTATGTGTGTTGATTGTAGAGGCATTAATAATATTACTATTCGTTATCGTCATCCTATTCCTAGGCTAGATGATATGCTTGATGAATTGAGTGGTTCTACAATATTCTCCAAAGTTGATTTGCGTAGTGGATACCATCAAATTCGTATGAAATTGGGGGATGAATGGAAAATAGCATTTAAAACTAAGTTTGGATTATATGAGTGGTTAGTCATGCCTTTTGGGTTAACTAATGCACCTAGTACTTTCATGAGATTAATGAACGAAGTTTTACGTGCTTTCATTGGACGATTTGTGGTAGTTTACTTTGATGACATATTGATTTATAGCAGATCTTTGGAGGAACATTTGGAACATTTACGTGCTGTTTTTATTGCTCTACGTGATGCACGTTTGTTTGGTAACCTTGGGAAGTGCACCTTTTGCACCGACCGAGTGTCTTTTCTTGGCTATGTTGTTACTCCACAGGGAATTGAAGTTGATAAAGCCAAGATTGAAGCTATTGAGAGTTGGCCGCAGCCCAAAACGGTCACACAAGTGAGGAGTTTTCTTGGCCTTGCTAGATTCTATAGGCGTTTTGTGAGAGATTTCAGCACCATTGCTGCACCTCTCAATGAGCTTACAAAGAAGGATGTGCCTTTTTTTTGGGGTACCGCACAGGAAGAAGCCTTCACGGTGTTGAAAGATAAGTTGACACATGCTCCTTTACTCCAACTTCCTGATTTTAATAAGACTTTTGAGCTTGAATGTGATGCTAGCGGAATTGGATTAGGAGGTGTGTTATTACAAGATGGCAAACCTATTGCATACTTTTTTGAAAAATTGAGTGGGCCTAGTCTGAATTATTCTACTTATGATAAAGAATTATATGCTCTTGTTCGGACTTTAGAAACATGGCAACATTATTTATCGCCCAAAGAATTTGTTATACATTCTGATCATGAATCTTTGAAACATATTAAAAGTCAAGCTAAACTGAATCGTAGACATGCTAAATGGGTTGAATTCATTGAGACTTTCCCTTATGTCATTAAACACAAGAAGGGTAAAGAAAACGTTATTGCTGATGCATTGTCTCGTCGCTATACTATGCTTTCACAACTTGACTTCAAAATATTTGGTTTGGAGACCATCAAAGATTAATATGTGCATGATGCTGATTTTAAAGATGTATTGCAGAATTGTAAAGAAGGAACAACTTGGAACAAGTTTGTCGTTAATGATGGATTTGTGTTCCGTGCTAACAAGTTATGCATTCCAGCTAGCTCCGTTCGTCTTTTGTTGTTGCAGGAGGCGCATGGAGGAGGACTAATGGGACACTTTGGCGTGAAGAAGACGGAGGAAGTACTTGCTACACATTTCTTTTGGCCAAAGATGAGACGGGATGTTGAGCGCTTTGTTGCTCGCTGCACTACATGTCAAAAAGCTAAGTCACGACTCAATGCTCATGGTTTATATATGCCTTTGCCTGTACCTAGTGTTCCTTGGGAGGATATATCTATGGACTTTGTTTTAGGTTTACCTCGAACAAAGAAGGGGAGGGATAGCATATTTTTTGTCGTGGATAGATTCTCGAAAATGGCACAATTTATACCATGTCATAAAAGTGATGATGCTGTTAATGTTGCTGATTTGTTCTTTTGTGAAATTATTCGGTTGCATGGTGTGCCAAATACTATTGTTTTAGATCGTGATACTAAATTTCTTAGCCACTTTTGGAGATGTTTATGGGCTAAGTTGGGGACTAAACTGCTTTTTTAGTACTACTTGTCACCCCCAAACTGATGGACAAACTGAAGTAGTCAATAGAACATTGTCTACTATGCTTAGGGCTGTTTTGAAGAATAATAAGAAAATGTGGGAAGAATGCTTGCCTCATATTGAATTTGCTTATAATCGTTCATTGCATTCTACTACTAAGATGTGCCCTTTTGAAATTATGTATGGTTTCCTACCTCGTGCACCTATTGATTTGTTGCCTCTTCCATCTTCGGAGAAGGTTAATTTTGACGCTAAACAACATGCTGAATTGATTTTAAAAATGCATGAGTTAACTAAGGAAAACATTGAGCGTATGAATGCTAAATATAAACTTGCTGGAGATAAGGGTAGAAAACATGTTGTGTTTGCACCTGGAGATCTTGTTTGGTTACATTTGCGTAAGGATAGATTTCCTGATTTGCGCAAATCAAAGCTAATGCCACGTGCTGACGGACCTTTTAAGGTGTTAGAGAAAATAAATGATAATGCATATAAACTTGAGCTGCCTGCAGATTTTGGGGTTAGTCCCACTTTTAACATTGCAGATTTGAAGCCTTATTTGGGTGAGGAAGATGAGCTTCCGTCGAGGACGACTTCATTTCAAGAAGGGGAGGATGATGAGGACATCAATACCATTGTTACACCCACAACCCCTACTGCTACATATACTGGACCAATTACTAGAGCACGCGCCCGCCAATTAAATTATCAGGTACTTTCGTTTCTTGGTAATGATTCTAATGTTCATGAGAATATGATGCTGCCTAAATTGGATACATTTGTTTTGCTTACAAATGAAGGGCCTAGCTTGGAGAAGGATGGACATTGGAGCACGAACAAGCATGGAGATGATGGCATGCACAAGGGGAACAATAACGGAGTTACAAGTGATGATTTCAGGACTTTGAAGCCACCATAATGGGTGCATGAAGCCTTGGACGAAATATACAAGATGCCACTTCATAAATTTCGTCCCGAGGCTATTCTAGGTGCTGCTTCACCTTATTATTGGGCCATGCCCATGTAATTTCGAAACACATAAGTATAGGCTATTTTTAGAGTCTGTATGTGTGGGGAAACAAGAGATATGGTTGATTTCGGACCCCTCCACCAAGGGCCACGAAATTCCCCCCTATTCCTCCATATATACAGCCCTTAGGGCACCGTTTAGACTTTGGTTTTGTTTAGATTAAAGTTCGCCATAGCTGCAACTTCGCGTACTTCATTTGTGTTCAACGACCAGACAAAGGCGTCACAGAACCCCACCTTGATCAATAAAGCTTTCATCTTATATTCGCAATATCCAGATTGCAATCTCAGTTTTCTTGCTTGTTCTTCGTTTGCTCGCAGGAAACAGACCCTCGTGGTCAGGTTGATCGTGCTCCGGCGTGGTCAATAACCTCTCGGAGTTGGTTTAGCGATTGCTAAGGCGCAACGTCCTCGCACGTTCGTAGTCGGATCGTTAAAGTCGACTTCCACCAAAGCAAAATCCATCATCTCATCGATAGACGGGACACCTTTGTCTCTATCAATCTTCAATGCTTCAGGCCACTCAGGGTCTATCCATTCCACATAGGTGCATTTAGGTACTTCCTATCGTCCAAAGAAACATTCATTTATCTGCAAATCTTCAGATAAAAGCCACTGTCACTATTAAATGATGATAAAATGGCACTATTATCTGGATTTTTACAAACCTTGTGTGCACAAGCCAGGAATCTTCTTCCACTGTCAACTGATTGAAAAGCCACAAGCTTCTCACACAAAGATCCATGCTCACATGTAAAGCTAGGCAGATCTATGGCCGGGCCAGTCCATTCTTTGCAAAAAATTGTTGTAGGAGGCTAAAAAAATGCATTTGTTAAGTATAACCCTAGAAGCTGTTTAACCCTAGCTGCTGTTTAACCCTAGCTGCATGGAGGAGAGGACATGACTAACCTTGCTGGTCACTGAGTCATCTTCAGAAGAGGTTGGGGGATCATCCCAGGACACCATGGTTGCTGCTGGAGACCAGGGGAATAGGAGCAGAGGAAGGGAAAATGGAGGAGGAAAATGGTGGATGAAGATAAAGATCTGGTGGAAGAGGAGGAAGAAGAAGGGGATCCGGTGTTGGTGGACCTGGTGGTGGATCTGGTGGTTGCGCTGGTGGTGTTGGTGGACCAAAGGTGCATGCACAATGCAAGTTATAGGGTGTGCAAGTACAAAGTTGAACCAGTAGGTGGACCAAAGGTGTTGAGCAAGTTAACTGAATTTGCTGACAAAATTCAGTTAACTTCAGTAGCATCAACAAACAAAATTCAGTTAACTTCTTTTGGATTGTAGCCTTATGTAGCAACAACACACTTTTGGACAGTTGCCTTATATAGCAACAAGACAAAGTTGAACTACTCAATGTTGACTAGTAAGTTAAATTAAATATCTGAACTACTCAATGTTGAACATTTTTTCAGTTAACTTTCAAAATTCAGTTAACAAATAAAGTTCAGTTAAGATCAACAGATAACCTTAGCAACTTCTTCTTTTGGATTGTTGCCTTAGATAGCAATAAGACAATTTTGGATTGTTGCCTTATATAGCAACAAGAAAGCAACATCAACAGATAAGATCAACAAGACAATACCATCAATAGGTAACATCAACAAGCATCAAGAAGACAACAACATCAACAGGACAAACATAAGTTCATAGCACTCCATCATTGACACTTAGTTCAACAGCAAATAGTACTTCAATATTGCCAACAAAAAATAGAAATAACTTATGTGCTGAATATACAAGAACACCTAACAAAATTACACTATTTTATAACTTATATGCTGAAAATTTATATATTTCAACATACCTAACTAACTGCAACTGCCATCTTCTTCATGTTGGCAGTTCATAACACTCCATCTTCTTCATCTTCTTCATTTCTTCATCTTCTGGAGGCGCTCCGAGCGGCGAACCTCCATGTCAATTGCCACCTTCCTCTTCTTCTTCCTCTCTGGCTGTGCTACGACGTCCACCTGTGCTTCCAGGGCCAAGACCACCTCCACCTCCTGCTTGACAATGTCACGAACATCGGGAAGCAGCTCGACATCAATGGGGTGGTGTTTGTCACCCTCCCTGGCAACGGGCGCCACCATCTGGACCTCCAGCTCGGGGACGACAAGCGCCGCCACCTTGACCTTCGGCTCGTCGTCAGAGAGGACAATCACCTCCGACTCCTACCAGCCAGTCGACCAGGACGAGTCGGCGGCGTAGCCAGAGTCGTCGTCGGAGCCAGAGTCGTACTCCAAGTCGGACAAGATGTAATCGGAGACATCATCGCGCCCGAGGAGGTCGGGCTGGTAGTGGTCCCAGTAGGCCGTGTTGACAGGCATGGGGACGACCAGATCGACGTTGTGGACGCGCAGCGCGCGACGGATCCGGCTACTGCGGCGTGGTGGCGGACCGGTACATCCACCACCGGGCTCGCTGGCTCGGGTCGTCGGAGCGCGTCTCCTGCATCGCGAAGCGGAGGACGAGCGCAGATGGGATACCGAAGTGGTCGGTGCAGGTGCGGTCCAGCTCGTCATTGGTCATGACCTTGAGGAGGCCACGCGCGTGGTGACGCAGCATCGCAATGCTCGGGAACCACTTCCCGATCTCCGTCAGGTCCGCGCGCATCGCCTTGTCATCGCCTGCGAGGTCATCGATGACCTCTGCTAGGCGGGGCTGTTCTCCATGTCCGTGGCGGCGGTGTGGTGGTCGTTGCCGGCGGTTTGGTAGCGGGGTAACCGAGGCGACGTGGTTTGGTAGCGGGGTGGACTGGTGGAGAGTGGACCGGTGGGTGGATTGGCTTAAAGGCAGAGAAGGAAACCGAAAAGGCATGGGCCACTAGCAACTACTATAGTTAGTTTAGTACCTGCCCTTGATCAAAGCACTAGTACTTACCCCATTGGCATTGCCCACAACGTTCAACACCTCAGGTCCTGGGTTCGAGACCCAGGCATAACTTTTTTTATTTGATTTTTTTCTTTCAACAAAATTTGGTACATATATTCAGTTTGCAGCAAATTCAGCAATACAAATTCAGTCATAAAAATTCAGTGTGCCTCAAATTCAGCAAAGATGGACACAGAAGGAAAAATGCAATGCTGCATCAAGTTCAGTTTGCATCAAATTCAGTTTGCATCAAATTACTTATGCCTGGTACATTTGAAATGAGCTACATTTGAGCTCTAGTAGTTTCTTCACTGAATGAACTACATTTGAGCTTAATGAGCATCAAATTACTCAATGAACCACTAACTGAATGAACTACATTTGAGCTCGGCTAGTTTGAAACACTCAGATTTAAGTTTCTGCCAAAATTCACCTAACTACAAGTGCAACAACACTGATTCATCTCAAATCATCAAACATGTTGACTCTTTTATTCTTGGGCACACGTCCACTTGGCTCTCCTGCTTGCTTCTTCTCTTCAGCTCTTCTTCTCTTGGCCTCTTCATGCTGTTTATTCTTTGCTTCTTGATCTTGTTTTTTCTTCAATGCTACAATAGCTCTCTTTGCTTCTTGCTCTTCTCTTCTCTTCATTGCTTCCTCTGCCTTAGCTGCAATTGCTTCAATTGCCCTGACCTCCTTCTCTTCTTGTAATGCTACTTTTCTTGCTGTTGAAGCTTCCATCTTTGCTGCTGTTTCCCAAGCCTTCTTCTCTTTTGCTGCTCTTCTTCTTCTCGCTGCCTTTTGTGCTCTCCTGATAGCAATTTCCCACCTCTTTGCTTCAGCCTCCTCTGCTCTCATCTCTGCCATCTCATTCATTGCCTCTAGTGCTTCATCTCTCCTTGTTGCCATATGCCTTTTGAGGGAGTCCTGGACTAGGGGGTGTCCGGACAGCCGAACTATCATCATTGGCCGGACTCCAAGACTATGAAGATACAAGATTGAAGACTTCGTCCCGTGTCCGGATGGGACTTTCCTTGGCGTGGAAGGCAAGCTTGGCAATACGGATATGTAGATCTCCTACCATTGTAACCGACCCTGTGTAACCCTAGCCCTCTCCGGTGTCTATATAAACCGGAGGGTTTTAGTCCGTAGGACGAACAACAATCATACCATAGGCTAGCTTCTAGGGTTTAGCCTCCTTGATCTCGTGGTAGATCTACTCTTGTACTACCCATATCACCAATATCAATCAAGCAGGAGTAGGGTTTTACCTCCATCGAGAGGGCCCGAACCTGGGTAAAAACATCGTGTCCCTTGTCTCCTGTTACCATCCGCCTAGACGCACAGTTCGGGACCCCCTACCCGAGATCCGCCGGTTTTGACACCGACATTGGTGCTTTCATTGAGAGTTCCTCTGTGTCGTCGCTCATAGGCCCGATGGCTCCTTCGATCATCAAGAACGACGCGGTCCAGGGCGAAACTTTTCTCCCCGGACAGATCTTCGTATTCGGCGGCTTCGCACTGCGGGCCAATTCACTCGGCCATCTGGAGCAGATCGAAAGCTACACCCCTGGCCAGCAGGTCAGATTTGGAAGTTCAAGCTATACGGCCGACATTAGCGGAGACTTGATCTTCGACGGATTCGAGCCACAGCCAAGCGCGCCGCACTATCACGATGGGCATGATTTAGCTCTGCTGCCGGACAGTGCCCTGGAGGCCGCACAAGAGTCCGCTCCGACCCTTAACTCGGAGCCGATTGCGCCAATCGAGGATGGGTGGCTAGACACCGCCTCGGGGGCTGCTACGGCGATGGAGCCGAATACCGACCCTGTCCCTTGTAAAGCTTGTGACTCCAAGGTGCCGGACTCTTCTCCAGACCCTGAACCTTCCGCGCTCCTGCCAATCAAACCTGAGTGGGCGCCGATCATGGAGTTCACCGCTGCGGACATCTTTCAGCACTCGCCTTTTGGCGACATCCACTTTATCAGGAGTGCCTCTCTTTATCAGGAGAGCCTTGGCCGGATTATGGCCAGGACGGTTGGGATGCGGACGACGAAGAAATTCAAAGCCCACCCACCACCCACTTCGTAGCCACTGTCGATGACTTAACCGACATGCTAGACTTCGACTCCGAAGATATCGACGGTATGGACGACGATGCCGGAGACAACCAAGAACCAGCGCCCACAGGGCACTGGAAAGCCACCTCAACTCACGATGTATATATGGTGGATACACTAAAAGGAAGCGATAGCGAGGAACAACGGGACGCTGCGAAGGATAATTCCCCCGAAAAACAGCCGAAACGGCGACGCATGCGCCGCCCGAAGTCCCGCCTCGACAACGACAACACCCGTACAGACCCAGCCGTAGAGCAGGGCGAACCAGTGGACGACGAACATGCCACCAAGCAACCATCCAAACAGGATGAATTGGATAAACAACCCATCCCGGTGAAAACAACAGTCCGGATGATCTCACGCCGGACACATCGTTGGAACAGAAGAACCTTCACAAAAGGCTCGTCGCCACTGCACGAAGTCTGAAGAAGCAGAAGCGGAGCTCAAAACTGCGGAAGACGTACTCAGAATGAGATGGAGCAAAGTACTCAAGACCGCAGACAAATACGGCGATAGCCGCCAAGCAAAGAGCTACCCGAAGCGCAAACTATTGCCCGAATTTGACGAGGAGGCCTTAGAGCCCCCACAATCAAAAAACAAAGAGGCCGCCCGGTCGGATAGACGACCACATGACAGACAAAGAGCGGCAAGCGGCGCCGCACACAAGCCGGCACGTGATCCACATAAGGATCCTCGCAAAAAGGATGGCCCAGTCAGGTCCATCTATGGGCCAAGAAAGAAAGCCCCAGAAAGCAACACAACACGTCGAGTATTCGAAAATCATGGTACACCCAAATACAGGGGCGCCGCACAGCCCCTATGTTTCACCGATGAGGTACTGGATCATGAATTTCCAGCGGGATTCAAGCCCGTAAACATAGAGGCATACGACGGAACAACAGACCCCGGAGTCTGGATTGAGGATTACATCCTACACATACACATGGCTAGAGGAGATGACCTCCATGCCATAAAATACTTACCCCTCAAGATCAAAGGGCCAGCCCGGCATTGGCTCAAAAGCCTCCCAGAAAATACCATTGGAAGTTGGGAAGAGCTCGAGGATGCGTTTCGGGCAAATTTTCAGGAGACTTATGTCCGCCCTCCGGATGCAGACGATTTAAGTCACATAACTCAACAGACCGGAGAGTCAGCCCACAAATTCTGGAACAGGTTCCTCACCAAAAAGAACCAAATAGTCGACTGTCCGGACACCGAAGCCTTAGCAGCCTTCAAACATAACGTCCAAGATGAATGGCTCGCCAGACACCTCGGCCAGGAAAAGCCAAGGACAATGGCCGCACTAACAAGCCTCATGACCCGCTTTTGCGCGGGAGAGGATAGCTGGCTGCCAAGATGCAGCACCAGCGACCCAAGTACATCCGAGGTCAGGGATGGAAATGGGAAACCACGATGCAGAAAGGACCAGCGCCGGACTAAGGGAAATGACCCAAAGAGCACGACAGTCAACGCCGGATTCAAAAGCTCTTGGCAGAACAACAAAACACTGCCCCCCCAAGGACAATAGCGACGAGCTATCTAACCTAAACAAAATCTTGGACAAGATATGCCAAATCCACAGCACCCCCGGGAAGCCTGCAAACCATACCCACAGAGATTGTTGGGTTTTCAAGCAGTCCGGCCGACTTAACGCCGAACACAAGGGGCTCGACACACCAAGTGAGGACGATGACGAACCCCACAAGCAGAGCACCGGAAAACAAAAGAATTTCCCACAAGAGGTCAAAACAGTGAATTCACTTCAAGTGATAACAAGGAAAAATAGGGCGGCGCCTACTAAAGTACGCGCCGCACGGTCCACCCCAGCGGAGTCCCGAAACTGGATGTCAAAACCAATTACTTTCGACCATCAGGATTACTCCAGAAGTATCCGAAACGCAGGATGGACTGCTTTGATATTGGATCCTATAATCGACGGACTACAATTTACACAAGTCCTAATGGACGGCGGCAGTGATATAAACCTGCTATACCAGGACACAATCCGCAGAATGGGGATAGACCCTACCAAAATTCGCCATAGCAACACTTCCTTTAAAGGAGTGACGCCAGGCCCTTATGCCAATTGTATGAGCTCCTTACTACTAGAAGTTGTGTTCGGTTCATCTGACAACTTCTGTCGCGAAAAGTTAATCTTCCATATCGCCCCATTTAAAAGTAGCCATCAAGCACTATTGGGACACGAGGCTTTCGCCCGCTTTAACGCAATACCGCATTACGCGTCTCTTACACTTAAAATGCCCGGTCCACGCGGCATCATCTCACTAAAGGGTAACTTTGAGTGTTCCTCGACTACGGAAGAATGTGAGACTGCCTTGACAGTCGCACACTAATCCGGCTTTGCTGATCAAAGCCCCTAAACAGGTCATTCAGACCCCGGACACGGTTAGGCGAGTCCGGTATAAATAAACAAGGGGCTTACCAGCCGCGTACCCCTTTACAAGGGGCTGCACGCATGTACAATAAGAGCCAATAAAGCTCAATTTTATTCATTTTTTGAATCATACTCTGTTTATTTTAAAAAATACATTTTTTGCACGAACTTTTTTCAAACTAAGTTCTTCTCTTTTACAGATGAACAACGTGCTACACCCGTCCAGGATACAGCACAACGGAGACACATGCGCAGACGTGCAGCAGGGACCCGTTGCAAGGATTCTTTTCAGATTAAGACCCTGCGTAAACCTTTCTTACTGTCTCTTGTTGATACACATCCCCCGGTTTCTTACCATAACCGAGGAGGAGGCTGGCGTTTTGGCATCGGCCACGTCAGAAGTTTTCGTGCGTACCTGGACACTAGGGGCTTAGGGCATTGTTCTGCCCGTTTTCATAAAGACCGAATACCTTAGGGAGTGTTCGGCGTCTCGAGTTAGGCCTTATATGCATCAGCTCTGAATCATGTCTTTGGTCAAATGTTGGGTTTGCCCGGCTCCTGTGTTTTGCTGCCTTATGTTCCGTTCTATCGGCTAACGCGACACCAGGAGAACTACTGCGATTGTGCCCTGGTTCGGCCTGGTGAGCACCTCAGTAGAGAAAGCCGAAAACTGACTGTCATGATATAGCGAGAGACTGGTCAACCACTCGATCGACCATCGGAATGTTTAGAATTCCTCCGCTTTGACGAAGGACCGTTTCCCGATCAGGGCACACGCGCCCCGAATCCGGAGAGCGCGGTGCCCCTAGGGGCCATATAGTAGCCCCACCATCGAACTCCTATGGCTAAGTGAAAGTGATAAAGCATTATAGTCCGGTTGCCTAGTTTGCTACGCTATCACCTCCTTCACAGGACCAAGACATTGGATTAAGTGTGAAATGCGCTTTTTTGCAAACACCCCCGCACTATGTGCATGGGGGCTGAAGCCGAAGACTGCCATCTTTCAGGTTATATATACATATACATTAACGGCCGCACAGGAGGTATTTCAATACTTGAACGCACAAGTATAAAAAACCCTTATATTATATATTTGAAACATGGTTTCACAAATCAGACATGTCATTTGAACATAACATTTTTCGAGCACTGCGACTCTATTAAACGAGCGCCCTGCAGGACTTCCCCAAAATAGTGCTCGGCTGGTAATCGGCTTCTGTCCGAATCCCGGGATGCAACGTCGGTGGCCTCCATCTCTGCCCAGTATGTTTTGACACGGGCAAGAGCCATCCGTGCACCCTTTATGCATGCCGACCGCTTCATCGCCTTGATATGCGGCACCACATCAAGGAACTGCTGCACCAAGCCAAAATAACTCTTCGGCTCGGGCCTTTTCGGCCACAGATGAGCCACAACATCCTTCATGGCAAGTCCGGACAACCTATTCAGCTCAGCCCACTCAGCCAACCGATCGGTTAATGGAAGTGGACGCTCCGGACTATGGAATTGAGACCAAAAAAGCTCTTCCATTTCGTGATCCTTTTGGCCTCGGAAGTGTGTGACTGCGTCCGCTACACTCGCCGCCAAATTCAGATAAGCATCCTCCGCACCCTACAACTGGCCCAACTGAGCATACTTCGGATCCGTGAACTTCCAACGCAGCAGAAAGGGCTTTCCAGCCGCAATATCACCGGCCTGACGTAGCTCCTCCTTTATAGCTCTCATCACGGAGCGGGCATCCTTGGCTTCGGCGGTGGCCTTCTTCAGGTCCTCTTGCTCCGCTCGGCGTTCTCCTTCAAGAAACTCATAGCGGTCGGTAGCATCCTTCAGCTTCACGGCCATTTCCTCCCTGCTTCGGCAGTGAGCAGCCTATTCGGCTTTTAGCTCTTCGGCCACCTTCAAGGCAGCCGCATTACTTTTTCTGGCTTGCTCCTTGGCTCGGGCAAGCTCCGCCCGAAGGTCCTCCATAGCAGCGGCGCCATCTGCATTAAGCATACATGTTGTAAGGAACGAGCGTCAAGCTCCCTTACAAGGTGTCCACGGAGAAGCCACATACCTTGTGACTCGTCAAGTCGTTTATTGACCAGCGCGATGTCCGCATCCGCAACTTCGAGTTGCCGCTTCAGTTCAGCAACCCTATCAGTCCGGCTGGCCACCGGACGCTCCGCCACCTGAATAGGAAGGGCGACATCTTATAACTGGGATTATGATCCTCGGCACGCTGTCGCTTTTTGACAACGTACCGAGTCTCAGGGGCTACTATCTATACAGGGCGCATTCCACGTGCAAAACTGTCAAAAGGTATATCATTTTCGCGTACCTCAAACCCCATCAGTAAACTTCTGACGGCCTCATGCAACCCGCTCTCAGCAGATGAAATCCTTTCAATCACCGTACTCATTAATGTACGGTGATCTTCTGAGATAGACGCCCGCCCGAGCAGATCCTTCAGCTCCTCCGGCCGTACACCAGCTGGTACCGAACCCTCCGGCCCTGCCGGACTCGGGGAGACCCTCCGCGACGACACCTCAGGGTCGTCCGCCCCGCCTGACGGTGCGGCAGATGGAGGCATTTTGCTCTCCATCATCTCCGGACGAAGGTCCCCCGAAGATGAGCTCTGCTGAGAAGGGTTGAGATCCGAACTACAAGGTAAAACTTCGGTTATCTTCAGAAATAAAAACAGGGATGTCCCTTATTACAAAACTCCCCTTTCTACTTACGGCTTGCTGGAGGGCTGATTCCCTTGGGGAAATAGTGCGGCCGGGGTTTCTCCCGGCGCAGGACCCTCTGGTGAGGATTTCTTCCCCCGCTTTGAGGCCTTGGCCTCCGGATCTTCAGAAGCGGTCCTCTTTTCCCCCTGGAAGGAGGGATTCTCGATCCCCCCTTTCTTAAGAGCCTCCTTAGCGAAGGCGGTAGTTTTCCTGTTTTCCCCTTCGCTCCCTTTCGAAGGCGCAGCCTCCAGCATCTTGATTAACACAGGATCCGGTGTGGACTCAGGGAGGGGGGCCGGGCACAGTATCAGTTTTGCTTTTGCTCCTGTTCAAGGGATAGCTGGTTAAAAGGCAAGTTTATGATAAATGTATGGACAGTGTGTCCAGGCACAGGACTACTTACTTGAGTATCCGGGCGATTGCAGCTCAGGCCTGCGTCCTCGGTCAAGTCCGGACACATCTCTTGTGATCCGAAGAACAGTTTATACATCTCCACGGGCGTTGCACCCATGAAGTGTTGGAGAGCTCGCGGTCCCTCCGGATTGAATCCCCACAAGCGGAGGGGGCGACGTTTGCAGGGCAGAAGGCGCCGAATCAGCATGACCTGCGCCACTACAACCAGATTGATCTCCCTCTCTTGGAGGTCTCGAATGCGGCCCTACAATAATGGCACGTCCTTGGACGGCCCCCTGTCAAGCCCTTTGTTGACCCATGCCGCCAGCTGTTGTGGAGGGCCCGAACGAAAGGCAGGCGGCGCCACCCATCTGGTGTCCCTGGGAGCGGTGATGTAGAACCACTCCTGTTGCCACAAACCGAGCTCCTTCTGAAAAAGGCCCTCGGGCCACGGAGCGTCAGCTCTCTTGCTTATAACCGCCCCTCTGCACTCTGCCTGCTGCTCCTCGATCATCTTCGGCTCGACGTTGAAGGTCTTGAGCCACAATCCGAAGTGAGGAGTGGTGTGGAGGAAGGCTTCACATACAATAATGAACGATGAGATGTGGAGGATGGACTCCAGATCCAGATCATGGAATTCCAGCCCATAGTAAAACATGAGCCCCCTCACGAAGGGGTACATCGGGAAGCCTAAACCCCGACGGAAGTGAGACACAAACACCACGCTCTCACCAGGATCGGGAGTGGGAATGACTTGCCCTGGGACGGGCAGCCTATGCGAAATTTCGCCGGTTAGATACCTGGCGTCTCTCAGCTTTAGCACATCTTCTTCCATGACGGAAGAGGGCATCCACCGGCCGTGTAGGTCAGAGCCGGACATTGTCGAAGGTCCGAAGCACCTGAATCTGGAGCCTTGGGTGTTGGAACTCGGGGCGAGGGGCGGATTCGATTGAGGATTGACGAAAAGGAACAGGCCTTGGTCTCGTTATAAAGGGATTGAATACCAAGAGCCGTCCCCGTAACCGTTTGGGACTCGCCTTCGATGGAGGGGGCGTGCCAACGGGCGCGGTTGGGTTACCCACGTCCGTATTGATGAGAATCCCGGAATAAGGGGACACGATCTTTGCTTTGACAAGACGTGCCAAGGAAACCGCTTCGCTAAACGTGCTGAGGTGGAACAATAAAAACGATTCGAGTAAAAGCTTGGCCGTGGTGTGACGTCACGTCACGAAATACGTCAGCAGATTGAACTTGTGTAAATATTATTCTCTCTACGGTGGTATGTGGAATTTATTTTGCAGAGCCGGACACTATCCTGGTGTTCGAAATCTTCTATGAATTATTCGGAGGAGGAACCCGCCTTGCAATGCCGAAGACAATATGCGCACCGGACTCGTCGTCATTGAAGCCTGGTTCAGGGGCTACTGAGGGGGTCCTGGACTAGGGGGTGTCTGGAAAGCCGAACTATCATCATTGGCCGGACTCCAAGACTATGAAGATACAAGATTGAAGACTTCGTCCCGTGTCCGGATGGGACTTTCCTTGGCGTGGAAGGCAAGCTTGGCAATACGGATATGTAGATCTCCTACCATTGTAACCGAATCTGTGTAACCCTAGCCCTCTCCGGTGTTTGTATAAACCGGAGGGTTTTAGTCCGTAGGACGAACAACAATCATACCATAGGCTAGCTTCTAGGGTTTAGCCTCCTTGATCTCATGGTAGATCTACTCTTGTACTACCCATATCATCAATATCAATCAAGCAGGAGTAGAGTTTTACCTCCATCGAGAGGGCCCGAACCTGGATAAAAACATCGTGTCCCTTGTCTCCTGTTACCATCCGCCTAGACGCACAGTTCGGGACCCCCTACCCGAGATCCGCCGGTTTTGACACCGACACCTTTCTTTATCTCTTTCCATCTTCAACAACTTCATGGTCAGGTTGCCACCATTTGTAGCTGCTGTTGTATGTGCTGAAGCTTGAGAACTGGATGCCTGTAATATGAATGATGAATCTGGCAGAGTGCCTTCAGTTTCTTCTCTAGGTACAGGCCTAGACTATTGCATCTTAAGAAGCATTGTACATCCAAAGTCTTGCACCTGTGCACAGCCAATCATCACATGCTATCATCACTAGTGTATCATATTAAATACAAACTAAAAGAAATGGACAAAAAAGATTATAATTTACCTAAAAAACAATTGCTGTATCATATTCATCCTCTTGTTGCTGCACTGGGCAATCATTCTGTGTGGCATTGACATCCTCGTGTGTAAGTTGGCCATCATCTTGTGTGGCATGAACCTCCTCCTGTGTGACTTGCCCATCATATTGTGTTTCATGAACCTCCTCCTGTGTGACTTGCCCATCATCTTGTGTGACATGAACCTCCTCCTGTGTGACTTGCCCACCATCTTGTTGTGCCATAACTGGTTCATCATCAGACACATCCTCAGGAATAGCCCGTGCCCCCTTCTCACTGGTAGTTTTGGCAAAATGCCAGCTTTTCTAGTATTACATCCTTTGATGTTGTGGCCCTGTTCATGGCAGTATGTGTGGCACCCCGATCCGCATGGAGCAGGGGGCCTTCGCACGTCAGCCCAGGATAACACCTGACGCACGACAGGTCCATGATACAGCATTCCAGGTACAAGAATATTCATCAAATACATGTGTATATAATTACATCAGTGATGAATATAATCTTTTGGCATAGCCCTAAGGCTATTTACATGGCAGCGGAAGTCTATTTAAATGGTGGTGGAAGTCTTGGCAGCATAACACTCTGGTTAGGCTCCACAACTCACAGGACTGGCAAGATTACGGCCTAGCACGACGGAACAACTGAACGACCTACAAAATTGGCATGACACGCCAGGTCAGTACATTGAATGTACTTGCAAGCCAACCAAATACATAGCATCCAAACAAGCAAAAGACAAAGCAGGAACCAAGCGAATGCAACAACCTAGCTCATATCAGAAACTAAGCATGGCATAATATCAACCCAAGACATAAATCAAACTAACATCATGGCATCCACTAGCATGGCAACAACATGGTATATCAAATTTACTTCTAACATGGCAACAACAAAACATGGCATATTATCTCAATCATATCCATCAAAGCATGGCATGGCATCATGAAACTATGCTGAAAATAAACTACCAATCATATCAAATGCAGACATAGCATGTTAACTGTATGCAACCATCTCATGTTCTACCATGGTTCTTTACATGCAAACATATTACTCATGCAATGCAACCAAACTTGTGCACTGAGTCCCTCGGACTCTCTTACCAACGGTGATCACCTCATTTCCTGATCACCAACAGAGACAAACTCGTGATCCTTACGGCGATCACAACCTGACCAACAACTGGCCCGTGATCCTTACGGCGATCACAACCCGACCAACAACTGGCCCGTGATCCTTACGGTGATCACAACCCGACCACATCTGGCCCAGCTTAATAATTTCAGGTTTATCCTCCATTTCGACCAAGAACCGATAGTGTACCCTACTACGAACTTATGCCCATGACCGAGGATGCAGCTATCGATAGTTTAAATACACTCTGTAGAGGTTAGTACACTATACCCACACTACGGAACCCATGGCCTCGCACTCCCATTCGGGTGGACCAGCGGCGTTCCGACGAAACCGATCTACTGCCATGACACTCTCCCGGCCACTCCGACTCACTCCCCACTGGGCTAGTCATGGGTGGCCCCGTGTCTACCTCCAGACACCTCAATGACCACCGTCATGGCCCGTCGCACTCTGGGACACATGCACATAACAACAACAACGGGCTCACAAGGTTATGCTCCGCCTACCTGATCAGCGTAGCACGCGCCCATAACCTTCCCTAGTTGGAGGCACCGACCAGAGGCACGACAATAGACCGCATTAGGGTCGTCCCATACCGGCAAATGTGGTTGCACTGGAAAAAGTTCGATTTGGCGGCACTATGACCCGATCCCATCGATGACAGAGGGGTTTTGTTATTAAGTCATGTTATTATCTTCTCCATCATCAATCATCATACCAGCATTTTAACATGAATGCAACAATGAGCATACGCCATACAAATGCTTTAACAAAACATCGGGCTTCTCAAGTGAACACTTACAGCATAAAGAACATGACAATACCAATTACTAACATATCCACGGTGCATTACCATCATCATAGCACTTTATAACGATGACTTGAAAATAAATTAGAGTAGTGACATGGCATCATCAATAACAACATTCTAATTATCATGGCAAGAGATAGCATAAAAACACAGACATGCATGGTAAGCATAACGGAACAACTGCAGATGAAAACGAGAAGAAAAACTGCAAGTACACACACACAAGGTGCAAGCAAAGTCAACATGCAAGTTCGGGGCACATGATAAGAGGTTGGCTTGCCTGGGGGTCGACAAATACTCAGGGAAGAAGTGAGAAACAACCGCGGAAAAATTTGCCGGAAACAGTTCTCTCTCGGAGGGGGCTGTTTAAGGACAAGGGCAAAGAGGTCATTTTCACAGTTTCAAACCATAGTGAAAATTACGGAAACGGAACGGGCTCGACGAGACGACGACGTGGGCATTTGATTTACCTCAAACGGAGTTACGGTTAAAAAAATACGGACGTTTAAAACTCAGGGACTAATCTATAAAAAATCTTCTACAAACAGGTCCCTGGCAGTTTTAAACCGAACACGTCTTTTTTGAAATACGTCTTCGGTCGGAGAAAACGGCTTCGGCGGGGGCGCTTTCACTTAAGTGACGTGGCGATGACTGGGTCAAAGGGCAGAGGCGGGGCCGGGCTCCTGGGCCGCTAACAGGTGGGGCCGCGGGGCCCGCCTGGCCAGGTCAACGCTTCAGCCGGCCGCTCCCTTTCTTCTCCCTGACGCATGCCCGCGGGACAGAAGACGGCCGCGCTCCGGCGACGAGTCCCAGCGACACGGGCCACCTCCGGCGAGGCTCCGGCCACCGGTGTGCTCACCGCGGAGAGGCGCACCCGTTCCCCCACTCCATGGACTCCAAAAGTGAGGGGAGCGACGACGTTCTAGAGAATGCGGACATCGTTGGAGGTCTTCGGGCATCGGGCAAGCTAGGGGCTCCGGCGAGGGATTGAGGGGGCTGAGGCTACGGGGCGGCTCGCCGGACCTTGGGGGAGGCGCTGGTGGTGGAAGAACAGCGAGGGGAGCGAGGCAGCGCTGGAATCGAGCAAGGCCCGAGGCGGCGGCCATGGCGATGAGGAAAGGCCAGAGGGGCTCGGTAGCTAGGGGGAGAGGCTAGGGAGGTCTCTAGGAGGAAGGGGGAGCTGCTGGAGTGCTCGGACGAGGCGCGGGCGGGCTATCTATAGCCGGGGCAGGGGCACCCGAGCCGGGCACCGCCGAGCGCGTCCGGCCATGGCTCTACCGTGCTCAGCAGTCACGGTGAGGAGGGGGAAGACGACGAGGGGAGGAGTGGACGAGCGCCAGAGGCTCACAGAGACGAGCAGAGCTCGAGGACAAGAGGAGGAAGAGGACACCAGCGAGGAAGAAGACGAGCTCATGAGAATGCACTGTTCGGTCGTTGGCACAACTCGTCGGAGAAGAAAACGGAGGGGAGCAGGGTCCAGGCGAACGGCGACGATGATGCGGAGCTGCTAGACATTAATGGCGAGGTCAGGGACGGTCGGAGCAGTTATGCAGAGGCCAAAGTGGCTAGACCACCGTTTTGGCTGTCTTCCTTCGTGGTCACCATGGGCATAGCGCACTCTGGGGTTTTACTAAGGTTAAACCATGTCTACTACGTAGTACTTCCAGAGTGGATTATTACTATGGTAAAAACACGGTCAAAGGCAAAGGGAGATGAGTAAATCAAGCTCCACAAGTTTGCTGTTGCAAACTTGGCAACATGCTGGAGATAAAACCAGAGAGGGTAAATGGCAGAATTGATGTCTAGGATGCTTAGGGTAGCAAGGACTACGGTCCTGGTAAAACGATCAGCCCAAATGGACGTGCCAAATTGGTACTTTCTTCACAAGCATCACTTTGGACCAGAAACTTGAGAAAATCCTAGGGAAATATTGGCTAAATGAAATTATCCAAACTCTTGGGTAGGTGGGTTATATGGATAGGAGAAGGCTTGGAATTATTTTAAGCCATAATGGAGCAATATAAAATATACTTGCTTCACAAACTGAAAATTTGGACAGAAAACAAGAATTGCTCCTGTGCTCACATAGCTCAATGAAATGAGCTGAATTTAGGTGAAGGCTAATATTTTTGGATACTTGAGAGGATGGAAAAGTATCATCCCATTTGGAAACTCTATGAAGGTACTTCCTTCACAAAGCAACAATCTAGTCAAAAACTTTGAAAAATTGCACAGGGAGCTAGGTTAATTGGATTGAGCTCATCTTTGGTATCCATTGGTTATTTGTCAATATTAAACACCCTACCAATTTTCAGCTCAAATGGAATTAGGAATAAAGCACTTCCTTTGCAAAATTTCAGAGAAGGCAGAAACTTGCATTGGGTCATGTGTTCAATTTTTGATCTGTGGAACATGAGATGATGATGGAACTAGTGATTATATAGCAAGGGAAAGCTCCACAATTTATGTGAGAATTTTCCTAGCTATAAAAATAGTAGTTCCTTTAGAAAATGGCAGAAATGCAATATTGGTATTAAATAGGAAAAGGGAATTTTCCTTATTTAATTATGGCCAATATGATTTCCAGAGCTTGGATTAGGCATAATTATCAACTCCACCAATCCACATGAATTTAGAAGATGGCTAGATATGCCTTTTGATTTTATTCCTCAGAAAGGCAAGAAAAGGAATAAATCACAATTCAAAAATATTGCATGGGACTTGGCAATATTTTTGCATATCCAAGGTTTAAAAGGATAGGAGAGTCTCTAGGAATAGATGGGATGATCAACAGGTCAAGGAAAATGATAGCCCCTTTGAAATCACAAAGGGTATATTCAAATCCCAAAAATTTGGAATTAGGGTTTGAGAGGGTTTGAGATGATGCAACTGAGGTCTTGCCCACTGAAAAATACAGGAGCAAGTTTTGAAAGGTTGGAAATGACAAGAAATCTCAGAGTCATCCAACAAACTCAGGAGAAAGATTTTGAAATTGAGTGTCGGAAGAAATAACAGCACAAAAATTGATAACCCAATTTTGGGGCTGTTACAAACCTTCCCCCCTTAAAAGAATCTCGTCCTCGAGATTCCTAGGGTTACAGCACAAAGAAAAGATAACCGCTCCGGAGAAAAACCTCTGGGTTAAAATTAACCCTTTGGTTGAATTTGAACGAGTTGGGGCACCGATAATTGGTACACCCAGGGAGAGATATGGGAAATCACGGTTATATCCACGACTAGGGGCACTCGAGATCAAACTCTCGAAAAATTGCTAGATGCACCCAGTGAACAGTGGACTCACCCGCTGACACGTGGGTCCAGGGCTCACTGGCAGCCTCCTTCTTCTACCTCCAGCTAACTGCTTCACCTGTGCTGCTGCTTCGCGTGCGGCTTGGCGCAGTGTGCATCTAGCTCCTAGGGCGATGAGGACCCTAGTGCCATAGTGCGCAACTTGCACGGCGCCGGTGCAGCGAGCACTCACATTGCGGGCCAGCACCTTGTCGGCACTACTCACGGATTTGCCTCCTGGACGCCGGTGATCGGGCGACGAGCGAGTTTCCTGGACTCCGCTCACCGTACACCGGGGTTGGGCTATAAAAACGGCAGCGCGGCTCGCATCCAACACACAAACACAATCCCACTCTACTACCTCTTCGGTTTGAGCGAGATCGAGCCGAGCTCCTTTGGCGAGGAGGTGTTCTTGGTGGTGCTACGGTTGTTCCTCGTGGCACTGCTGGGCACGCTGGTCGGCTCGTCGATCCTCCTGGTGATTCTCATCAGGAACGAGCGGGCTCGAGACAACGCGCGGCTAGTGGCTCGAGGTGTGGAAGAAGATGGTGCACGGGGTGGTCCTCCGCCACGCTTGGTCCTCCGTCGCTTTGTGCTGGCAGAGTAATCGCGTGCTGCGGTGGAGCGGTGGTGGCGACTTGCAGCGCCACGCAAGGCAGTGATGGTGTGGGTGATGGGTTTAGATGCGGGTGAGGTGGCTATGCCAGCTCAGGAATCAGTTTAGGGCACGGGAAAAATTTCGCGGATCGCTCCACAAAATGTAGGTGTTGAGGTAGAATCGGAGTTGAAATCTGTATCGGGGAGTTGTAATGGATCGCGAGAAATAAAGCTGGCAGCGTTTCTCTGGAAACACAATTGGGTTCACGAGAAAGGATCGGGGACGAGAAATGGCCAGATGAAAATGGCCTCTTCGAGGTTCGGGGTTTGGAAAATCTGGCACACGGGGTATGCACAGATAGAAAGGGATATGTGACTTTGCATTCCCCCGAGTACTGCTCAATTGTACTCGTGGGTGAACCGAGTATGCGTGCAGTATGCAGTAAAATCTAAACAAACAGACAGATGCAATAAATAGGCAATAGAAAAACACACCAGACAAATCACACTAAGGTGTTTTAATGCTAGTGGGTATATGTACTCCTGGTATACATATACCTACACTCGCATTTTATTAGAGGCTCGGAACGAGTCAATGTTGTTTTAGTGTATGTGTCGTACTGATTAAAATCTTGTTAGCACAAATTGCCAACCCTGTCAAACATTTCTGTTTGACAGAGAGACAAGCAAAACAAACAAACAAAAGCAAGCAAGCAAATAACATAGCATATGGGTTACAACAGTACCAGCATACATCAAAGCACAAATGCACTACACGCTAATCGAAACTACTCACTCCGGGATACATGGCTCCATCCTCATATCGGGGACGAACCGACAGACCGATCGACTAGCAGGAACCACTGACTGCGTGACTGAAGTCAGGCAGAAGACTGTCCTTGCTGGGGCTCTCTTGGAGGACGAAGACTGAGCCAATCTCCATCTTCATCGTCTGACACTTCTATGGGTTGGGGCGGTGGGGCTGGAATTGCTCCAGGAAAATGCAGCTGATGGATCCGGAGAAGAGACTTGTCGAGGGTGATGATGTTTGGCTTGGACCATAGCACCGGTTGAGAGGATAGCACTGGTTCAGATGGCATTGGGCCAACAGCTTGAGATGCGAAATTACGAGCCTCACGGTAAGCTTCCTTGACGACTCATACCATATTATTATCCATGGCTCTAAACTCGGCAAGCAACATCGAAATCGACATCCCCTGGGCAGTGATGTATTGCACCAGGCGAGTGATTGCAAGATCATCTCCTTGGCTAACGGAAGAAGGCTGCATTACTGCGTTTGACACAGTGGGGAAAAAGCAGAAGTCCCGCCTTGTTGCTGAATGCGGGAAGTTGGTTCGGAGGTGTAGGATAGCCTCCACAGCAGCAGATTAAATGGCTAAACCAAAGGTAGGCATGGCTCTACCCTGTAAAACCAAAGGCTGGACATCTGCTGCAGGGCCTAGGCCGATGTGCACTCTTGCAACAAAGCGATGAAGGTGAGGGACGGGTGTCGATTGGAACACCAGGTAATCGGGGCTAGTCTTGCCGCCAAATGCTTTGGTAAGCATCTCGGCAAGAAGGGGTGGAAAGCTAGGGTGGTTGACGGGTGCGGGTGTTGTACGTGGGAGTTTTGGAGCTGCTAGCCATGACTGGGGTGCTACTAGCTAAGCTTCTCTGTAGGGACATGGCGGACTGAGGAGCGAGCAATACGGCTAGTGGAAAGGGCATTTATAAGCAGCTACACGGGACAGACCCACATGGGGTGGACCCTTTCCCTTAATGGCGAAGGGAAAGCGGTGCGGCCGACCAGAAAGGATAGGATCGTTGCACGTTTCACGAATAACTAGGCGGGGACAGCGGGGCGAGGACGTGTCGGTCCCAACTGCGCCACCCGTTGATTAACAGTGGCCATGCTGGATGCCAGGGATGGGTCAAATCCCTTAGGGTCATTACGGGTTAATGGTGGCGGTGATCTAATGCTAGGATAATCTATGCCAGCCTGGCTGCTCTGATACCAAGCCCTATGGCACCCCGATCCGCATGGAGCAGGGGGCCTTCGCACATCAGCCGAGGATAACACCTGACGCACGACAGGTCCATGATACAGCATTCTAGGTATAAGAATATTCATTAAATACATGTGTATATAATTACATCAGTGATGAATATAATCTTCTGGCATAGCCCTAAGGCTATTTACATGGCAGCGGAAGTCTATTTAAATGGCGGCGGAAGTCTTGGCAGCATAACACTCTGGCTGGGCTCCACAACTCACAGGACTGGCAAGATTACGGCCTAGCACGACGGAACAAGTGAACGACCTACAAAACTGGCATGACACGCCAGGTCAGTACATTGAATGTACTTGCAAGACAACCAAATACATAGCATCCAAACAAGCAGAAGACAAAGCAGGAACCAAGCGAATGCAACAACCTAGCTCATATCAGAAACTAAGCATGGCATAATATCAACCCAAGACATAAATCAAACTAACATCATGGCATCCACTAGCATGGCAACAACATGGTATATCAAATTTACTTCTAACATGGCAACAGCAAAACATGGCATATCATCTCAATTATATCCATCAAAGCATGGCATGGCATCATGAAACTATGCTGAAAATAAACTACCAATCATATCAAATGCAGACATAGCATGTTAACTGTATGCAACCATCTCATGTTCTACCATGGTTCTTTACATGCAAACATATTACTCATGCAATGCAACCAAACTTGTGCACTGAGTCCCTCGAACTCTCTTACCAACGATGATCACCTCATTTCCTGATCACCAACCAAAGACAAACTCGTGATCCTTACGGCGATCACAACCCGACCAACAACTGGCCCGTGATCCTTACGGCGATCACAACCCGACCAACAACTAGCCCGTGATCCTTACGACGATCACAACCCGACCACATCTGGCCCAGCTTAATTATTTCAGGTTTGTCCTCCATTTTGACCAAGAACCGATAGTGTACCCTACTACAAACTTATGCCCATGACCGAGGACGCGGCTATCGATAGTTTAAATACACTCTGCAGAGGTTAGTACACTATACCCACACTACGGAACCCATGGCCTCGCACTCCCATTCGGGTGGACCAACGGCGTTCCGACAAAACCGATCTACTGCCATGACACTCTCCCAGACACTACGACTCACTCCCCACTGGGCTAGTCATGGGTGGCCCCGTGACTACCTCCAGACACCTCAACGACCACCGTCGTGGCCCGTCCCACTCTGGGGCACGTGCACATAACAACAACAACGGGCTCACAAGGTTATGCTCTGCCTACCTGATCAGGGCAGCGCGCGCCCATAACCTTCCCTAGTTGGAGGCACCGACCAGAGGCACGACAATAGACTGCATTAGGGCCGTCCCATACCGGCAAATGTAGTTGCACTGGAAAAAGTTTGAATTGGCGGCACTATGACCCGATCCCATCGATGACCGGGGGGGGGGGGGGTTGTCACTAAGTCATGTTATTATCTTCTCCATCATCAATCATCATACCAGCATTTTAACATGAATGCAACAATGAGCATACGCCATACAAATGCTTTAACAAAACACCGGGCTTCTCAAGTGAACACTTACAGCATAAAGAACATGACAATACCAATTACTAACATATCCATGGTGCATTACTTTCATCATAGCACTTTATAATGATGACTTGAAACTAAATTAGAGTAGTGACATGGCATCATCAATAAAAACATTCTAATTATCATGGCAAGAGATAGCATAAAAACACAGACATGCATGGTAAGCATAACGGAACAACTGTAGATGAAAACGAGAAGAAAAACTGCAAGTACACACACACAAGGTTCAAGAAAAGTCAACATGCAAGTTCGGGGCTCATGATAAGAGGTTGGCTTGCCTGGGGGTCGACAAATACTCCGGGAAGAAGTGAGAAACGACCGCGGAAAAATTTGCCGGAAACAGTTCTCTCTCGGATGGGGCTGTTTACGGACAAGGGCAAAGAGGTCATTTTCACAGTGTCAAACCATAGTGAAAATGATAGGAACGAAACGGGCTTGACGAGAGGAAGACGTGGGCGTTGGATTTACCTCAAACAGAGTTACGGTTAAAAAGATACGGACATTTAAAACTCAGGGACTAATCTGTAAAAATTCTTCTACAAATAGGTCCCTGGCAGTTTTAAACCGAACGCTTCTTTTCGGAAATACGTCTTCGGTCGGAGAAAACGGCTTCAACGAGGGCGCTTTCACTTAAGTGACGTGGCGATGACTGGGTCAAAGGGCAGAGGCGGGGCCGGGCTCCTGGGCCGCTGACAGGTGGGGCCACGGGGCCCGCGTGGCCAGCCTGGCCAGGTCAACGCTTCAGCCGGCCGCTCCCTTTCTTCTCCCCGACGCACGCCCGTGGGACAGAAGACGGCCGCGCTCCGGCGACGAGTCCCGGCGACACGGGCCACCTCCGGCGAGGCTCTGGCCACCGGCGTGATCACCGCGGAGAGGCGCACCCGTTCCCCCACTCCATGGACTCCAAAAATGAGGGGAACGACGGCATTCTAGAGAATGGTGGACGACGTTGGAGGTCTTCGGGCATCGGGCAAGCTAGGGGCTCCGGCGAGGGATTGAGGGGGCTGAGGCTTCGGGGCAGCTCGCCGGACCTTGGGGGAGGCTCTGGTGGTGGAAGAACAGCGAGAGGAGCGAGGCAGCGCCGGAATCGAGCAGGGCCCGAGGCGGCGGCCATGGCGATGAGGAAAGGCCAGAGGGGCTCGGTAGCTTGGGGGAGAGGCTAGGGAGGTCTCTAGGAGGAAGGGGGAGCTGCTGGAGTGCTTGGACGAGGCGCAGGCGGGCTATTTATAGCCGGGGCAGGGGCACCCGAGCCGGGCACCGCCAAGCACGTCCGGCCATGGCTCTGCCGTGCTCAGCAGTCACGGGGAGGAGGGGGAAGACGACGAGGGGAGGAGCGGACGAGCGCCAGAGGCTCACGAAGACGAGCAGAGCTCGAGGACAAGAGGAGGAAGAGGACACCGGCGAGGAAGAAGACGAGCTCACAAGAACGTACTGTTCGGTCATTGGCACGGCTCGCCGGAGAAGAAAACGGATGGGGAGCAGGGTCCAGGCGAACTACGATGATGATGCGGAGCTTCTAGACATTAATGGCGAGGTCAGAAACGGTCGGAGCAGCGATGCAGAGGCCAACAATGGCTAGACCACCGTTTTGGCTATCTTCCTTCGTGGTCACCACTGGCATAGCGCACTCTGGGGTTTTACTGAGGTTAAACCAAGTCTACTGCGTAGTACTTCCAGAGTGGATTATTACTACGGTAAAAACACGGTCAGAGGAAAAGGGAGATGAGTAAATCAAGCTCCACAAGTTTGCTGTTGCAAACTTGGCAACATGCTGGAGATAAACCAGAGAGGGTAAATGGTAGAATTGGTGTCTAGGATGCTTAGGGTAGAAAGTACTACGGTCCTGGTAGTTTTGAGGTCATTAGGACAACTATTTACCATAGTTGTTGTACAACCACCAAATCTGACCCAGGAACTGAATCATGATGAAGCACTCACTAGGAAGGTTGGATTGAGCTATAACTTGGCAAATACCAATTATTTGGTCATAAGTAGAGGCTGTAAAACGATCAGCCCAAATGGACTTGCCAAATTGGTACTTTCTTCACAAGCATCACTTTGGACCAGAAACTTGAGAAAATCCTAGGGAAATATTGGCTAAATGAAATTAGCCAAACTCTTGGGTAGGTGGGTTATATGGATAGGAGAAGGCTTGGAATTATTTTTAGCGATAATGGAGCAATATAAAATAAACTTGCTTCACAAACTAAAAATGTGGACAGAAAACAAGAATTGCTCCTGTGGTTACATAGCTCAATGAAATGAGCTGAATTTAGGTGAAGGCTAATGATTTGGGATACTTGAGAGGATGGAAAAGTTTCATACAATGTGGAAACTCTATGAAGGTACTTCCTTCACAAAGTGACAATCTGGTCAGAAACTTTGAAAAATTGCACAGGGAGCTAGGATGATTGGATTGAGCTCATCTTTAGTATCCATGGGTTATTTATCAATATTAAACACCCTACTAATTTTCAGCTCAAATGGAATTAGGAATAAAGCACTTCCTTTGCAAAATTTTAGAGAAGGCAGAAACTTGCATTGGACATGTGCTCAATTTGTGATCTGTGGAACATGAGATGATGATGGAACTAGTGATTATATAGCAAGGGCAAGCTCCACAATTGATGTGAGAATTTTCCCAGCTATAAAAATAGTAGTTCCTTTAGAAAATGGCAGAAATGCAATATTGGTATTAAATAGGAAAAGGCAATTTTCCTTATTTAATGATGGCCAATATGATTTCCAGAGCTTGGATTAGGCATAATTATCAACTCCACCAATCCACATGAATTTAGGAGATGGCTAGATATGCCTTTTGATTTTATTCCTCAGAAAGGCAAGAAAAGGAATAAATCACAATTCAAAAATATTGCATGGGACTTGGCAATATTTTTGCATATCCAAGGTTTAAAAGGATAGGAGGGTCTCTAGGAACAGATGGGATGATCAGCAGATCAAGGAAAATGATAGCCCCTTTGAAATCACAAAGGGTATATTCAAATCCCAAAAATTTTGAATTAGGGTTTGAGAGCGTATGAGATGATGCAACTGAGGTCTTGCCCAGTAAAAAAGACAGGAGGAAGTTTTGAAAGGTTGGAAATGACAAGAAATCTCAGGGTCATCCAACAAACTCAGGAGAAAGATTTTGAAATTGAGTGCCAGGAAGAAATAACAGCACAAAAATTGATAACCCAATTTTGGGGCTGTTACAGTATGAACATGCTATTGTGCCTCCATGTCTGGTCAGTACCTTTGTGCCATATTTATTTTCAATCTCATAAGGCTGCTTTCTCCTACTCTTGTTTTAAGGCCTCTGAAAGTGCAACTATCCCTAGGTGGTTTTGGTAATTCATAACAACATATAGCTCATTGAGCTAATGCTATTCCAAGACTATTTTTTCAGGAAAGCTCAGCGAATGGCATGGCATGGATGATGAAAGTGGATCCCTCAAAATACTAAGGACAAAAGATTGGCTCAAGCTCAAAAGCTCAAGACTCTTCATTTTATATTTTAGTGATCCAAGATCACACTGAGTCTATAGGAAAAGCCAATACTATCAAGGAGGGATGAGGTGTTGCTTAATGAGCCTCTTGCTTCATGTGCTTTGTGATATGCTCCAAAACCCTCAGCTACTTTCCCACATCCACAAATGACCTAAACTCAAAGCCAAAATCGGTCACACTGATTCTTCCTATCCGGCACCACCGATTCCAAAAGTCATAGCCACTGCCACAAACCCTAAGCAAATCGGTCTTACCGATAGGGATCTCGGTCTCACCGAGATGGGATTGTAATATCTCTATTTCCCTTCGTAACATTTCGGTCTAACCGAAGTGAGCGATCGGTCCCATCGAGATTGCAATGTAAACTCTCTGTTTCCTTTTTGTAACATTTCGGTCTCACCGAAAAGAGCAAATCGGTCCCACCGAGTTTACCTGACCAACTCTCTGGAAAGCTTATTACCAAATCGGTCTCACCGAGTTTGTGTAATCGGTCTTACCGAGATTATGTTATGCCCTAACCCTAACCAAATCGGTCTCACCGAGATGCATGTCAGTCCCACCGAAAATCACTAACGGTCATTAGGTTTACTAAATCGGTCCGACCGAGTCTGTTGAATCGGTCCCACCGAGTTTGGTAAATTGTGTGTAACGGTTAGATTTTGTGTGGAGGCTATATTTACCCCTCCACCTCCTCTTCATTCGTGGAGAGAGCCATCAGAACGAACCTATACTTCCAACTTACCATTTCTGAGAGAGAACCACCTACTCATGTGTTGAGACCAAGATATTCCATTCCTACCATATGAATCTTGATTTCTAGCCTTCCCCAAGTTGCTTTCCACTCAAATCTTCTTTCCACCAGATCCAAAACCTATGAGAGAGAGTTGAGTGTTGGGGAGACTATCATTTGAAGCACAAGAGCAAGGAGTTCATCATCAATGCACCATTTGTTACTTGTTGGAGAGTGGTCTCTCCTAGATTGGCTAGGTGTCACTTGGGAGCCTCCGACAAGATTGTGGAGTTGAACCAAGGAGTTTGTAAGGGCAAGGAGATCGCCTACTTCGTTAAGATCTACCGCTAGTGAGGCAAGTCCTTCGTGGGCGACGACCATGGTGGGATAGACAAGGTTGCTTCTTCGTGGACCCTTCGTGGGTAGATCCCTCCGTGGACTCGCGCAACCGTTACCCTTCGTGGGTTGAAGTCTCCATCAACGTGGATGTACGATAGCAACACCTATCGGAACCACGCCAAAAACATCCATGTCTCCAATTGCGTTTGACTCCAAACCCTTCCCTTTACTTTCTTGCAAGTCGCATGCTTTATTTTCCGCTGCCTATATACTCTTTGCATGTTTGCTTGAATAGTGTGATGATTGCTTGACTTGTCCTAAAGTAGCTAAAATATGCCAAACTCTAAAATTGGGAAAAGGTTAAGTTTTTATTGGTCAAGTAGTCTAATCACCCCCTCTAGACATACTTCAAGGTCCTACAAGTGGTATCCGAGCTTTGGTCTCCATTTGCTTTGATTTCCATAGCTTTTGGTGGTCATAGCCTTGGTTTCACAACCTAGGAGAGTATGGCGTCTAGCGAGGGAAATTATCACCGTAGAGGTCCTTACTTTGATGGTACTAATTTTGCTAGTTGGAAGCATAAGATGAAAATGCATATTCTCGGACATAACCCCGCCATTTGGGCAATTATTTGTATTGGCTTGCAAGGTGAATTCTTTGATGGGAGAGAACCGAACCGTGAAGCTAATGCAGAAGAATTGAAGATGTTGCAATACAACGCTCAAGCTTGTGATATCATCTTCAACGGATTGTGCCCCAAAGAATTCAACAAAATTAGCCGTCTTGAGAATGCAAAGGAAATTTGGGATACTTTGATTGATATGCATGAAGGTACCGAATCTGTCAAGGAATCCAAGTTGGATGTGCTCCAAAGTCAGCTTGACAAGTTCAAAATGAAGGATGGTGAAGGTGTCGCAGAAATGTACTCTAGGCTTGCACTTATCACAAATGAGATTGACGGCTTAGGGAGTGAAGAGATGACCGACAAATTCATCATCAAGAAGATCCTAAGAGCATTGGATGGAAAGTATGATACCGTGTGCACGTTGATCCAAATGATGCCAAACTACAAAGATCTCAAGCCAACGGAAGTCATTGGAAGAATTGTTGCTCATGAGATGTCACTCAAGGATAAGGAGGAACTTCACAACAAGTCAAGTGGTGCTTACAAAGCCTCAAGTGAAGCCCCCACATCATCAAGTGAGAAACAAACCTTCAATGAAGAATTGAGCTTAATGGTGAAGAACTTCAACAAATTCTACAAGAGTAGAACCAAAGAAAGAAGCTCCAAGTCAAGGTCTTACAATGACAAAAGATCTTCTAGTCGAGAGCACAATTGCTACAATTGTGGGAGACCTGGACACTATTGCAATGAGTGTACAGCACCCTACAAAAGAAGAGAAGATTCTCCAAAAAGAAGAAGCAAAAGAGAAGAATCACCACAAAGAGAGAGGAGGAGTAGAGATGATCGTTATGAACGAAGACCCTCACGGAGAAGCAAGGATTCGGAAAGGAAGGACAAGTCATCAAGGAGCTACACAAAACGAAGACATCAAGCTCATGTTGGTGAATGGGTATCTGGCTCCGACTCCGACAATCACTCCGAGAGAAGCTATCACTCCGACTCCGAATATACTCAAGATGAAGGTGTTGCCGGTCTAGCACTTGTGTCAACCAACTCCTACGACATATTTGATTCACCAAATGAAGGTGTTGGAAGATGCTTCATGGCCAAAGGTCCAAAGGTAACACATCCTGAGTATGTTGATTTCAATAGTGATGAAGATGACTTGCTTGTGGATGATGATTTACTTGTTGACAACTCTAGTGATGAATACTATGATGAAACGTCAATTAATCATGATAATCAAGATAAAATGAATGACAATGATAAGGAGAAGATTGAGCTTCTAACTAAAGAACTAAACACTCTTAAGTTGGCTCATGAAACTATCTCCGAAGATCATCGAGAACTTTTAAGGGCTCATGAGAAGTTACACTTTGAAAAGCTCAATCTTGAGCAAGAGCATGAGTTCTTAAAAGCAATCAATGATGATCTCCGCAAGAAAAGTTCTTCTTACATTGCCAAGCGTTTACTCTTATATACTTACATGCTTCAAGTCAAGTCTAGTAACAAGTACAAGAAAGATACTTCCTCTAGTAGTAACAATAATAATGTCAAATCCAATATTGTTGCTTCTAGTAGTTCTCTTGATTCCACTAATGATTCTCTTAGCCAAGTTACACTTGAGTAAGAAAATAGCTTATTGAAGGGAATTATAGAGAAAGGTGTTTACAAGAGCCTTGCCGGGAGTAAGAAATTCGAGGAAATTGTACGCAAGCAAGGAAGACACCGGAAGAATCAAGGTGTTGGTTTTGAACGAAAGTTCAATGCCAATGGAGTTGAGTGGGAAGAAGATCAATACCCCAAGACGAAGTTTGTTCCTCAACAAGAGAAGTATGATCCCACTTCCTTCAAGGGAACACAAGCTCAAGATGATCTTCCACCACAAGACCACAAGAACAAAGGCAAGGACAAGCTTCAAGAAGAGATTGATGCATTTGAAGAAGCACCTAAAGCCTCATTCAAGTGGGTTCCCAAGACTACGTCAAGTTCTACTTCATCAAGTACAACTACAACTCCAAGGATTCCCATCAAGATGATGTGGATCCCGAAGAAGAAGAACTAGAGAGTTCTTGAGGGTGACTCCGCCAACATTCTTCACTCATATCATCATGGCAAGAACAAGTGCAATCAACTTCCACATTTTGCACTAGTTCAAGGAGTCACAAACCCTCATGTTGGTAAGGCAAGGGACAAGGTAACCTAATGGTTTCATGGACATCATCTTGTGTGTGCATCACTCTATGTCTATGGATATTCTTGTGTTGTTCCTTGTGGGACTAACCCATGTAGGTAAGTTGAAATTGCAACTCACTCCAAAGGATTGCTCCAAGTGATCTACATCAACATTGAGCATCCACATCTTCGACACCTACATGAAGTCATCATCGACAAAACCCAAGGTTAGTTCATCCCTCTAAGGGGGGATCTCACATCTAGGGGGAGCTTAACTCTAAGAATTGAGTCAAATCAACTCTAAAGGTGTGAACATATCAATGCATTATGTAAAAGTGGTAACCCCACTCGAGCTTAAACGATGAGTATGACCTATGATCAAATGTTCTCATTTGACTCCTAAGTCAATATACTCATATATAGATGACCTAGTCATCGCCAATTGTTTGATAGATGCTAGAATTGGTTGTGCATGCTTTGCCACATATTTCATTTGCCATCTTATTGTGTGAGCATGTTGGTGCATATTTTACTCATTCAAGGACATCCACTTGTTGTTTTGATTGTTTGGTTTCTTTTCTTTTTGCCAAGTGGATGGACAAGAATGCCTAAGAACCTTCTTTAGCTATCTATGCTTTCCTCATCTCAAACTCTATTCATGCTACATCACAAAATTTGATCAAGTCAGATTCAAACCACTCTGTGTGAGGAGCACTCGGAGTCCCCGATTCGTCATAGACTTAAACTTCCAAAACCTCTTTGTGACTCTCGGTCTGACCGATTCCTCTATTTCGGTCCTACCGAGATCATTAAGTTGATCTGAGTTTTCAATCTCGGTGCAACCGATTTGAACTTTTCGGTCACACCGATTTGTTGTAACTGTACACAGTTATGCATCTCGGTGCCACCGAGTTGTTCCACTCGGTCACACCGACAGGGTCGGGCCATATATAGTCATGGGCAAAATTTTGGAAATTTCTCCGAAACCCTTCGCCCGCGCAATAGCTCGCTCTACCATCGAAGGTCTCCGGATCGTCTCCTCGTCGCTGGTCTCCGCCGCCGTCAACGGATTTTGCCCCCGCCGTTGCCGCCGTAGCGAGTCCACCGCCAAGTTAGGGTATGGACACGATCTTTGTGCTATCCTCGTTTGATTCCTAGCACATTGTATTCTTATTGAATCTTGCCACGATTGAAACAATCCTATCCAGCCAAAGTGATCCGTAGAGTAGATGAGATTCAAATTTTTAGGGTTAGGTTTCCGCCGAAACCATCTCGGACCCACCGAGTTGAAAAACTCGGTCTGACTGAGAATTACTAATCGGTGCAGCCGATTTTAGGATTCTGTGAAACCCTAGCAGTCTCGGTGCCACCGAACTGTGACTCGGTCCAACTGAGATCATCAGTTTAGGTTCCAAAACTGCTTCGGTATCGCCGAGTTTGAAAATCGATTGATCCGAAATGCTTTCTATGGAAAACTAAAACTGAATTTTTGAATCATTCTTTTGCAAAAATCTCTGCATTTTGTGATGCTCATCCACTCTATCTCATCTATAACTCTTCACAGGGTCAGCAGTCAGTGTTTGCAGCATGTCAGACCAGAGTGACAGCCAGAACAGGTCAGAAGAGCAGATTGACATGAGCAAGGGCACTAGTCCCTCAAGTTCATCAGATGATGGGAGCAAAAGCACCCCAAGTAATCTGCCCAAGGCTGCTACCAGGCAAAGGAGGAAGAGAACTTCAGACTCAGAGGATGAGGACTATAAAGCTGAAGAAGATGAGGCTACTTCCAAGAAAGTGGTGCTCAAGAAGGAATATGGCTCTACACATAGCACAAAGCCTGGTCTGAAAAAGAAAGTTCCTGCCAAGAGGACACCAATGCCCAAAGCCAGAAAGTCCACTCAAGTGCCAAAACAGACTGAACCCAAAGAGGCACCTGAAAATAAAGTCACTTCTTCCAAACCCAAGAAAGTCCCCACTGGAGAGACTATGAAGTTCACCATAGAATCAGAGGATGAAGGTGCTCAGGACAAGAAGAAGAAGAGAGCAAGAACCACAACTGCCCAGGTTCTTGGAAAGCCCTCTATGAGAAGAGATTCTGAAGAAGAGGAAGAGGTTGCTGCACCATCACCTAAGGCACCAAAGCTTATGGGTGATGCTATAAGGTCAGGGGCTGCAACATCTAAGCCCAAGGAAGCACCCAAAGCTGCCTCCAAGGCCAAGCAAATACCAAAGAGGAATACTAGGAGTATTCCAGCTGCTGGGAAGAACAAGGCCCTAGTGCCAAATGTTGCTGAAGAAGAAGATGAAGAAGGTCAGGTCCTAAGGAAGCTCAAGCCCAAGATACCAGACCACAATGATGCCCATCCTATGGCTGAGGACATGAGGATCAGGAAGGACTCAGGGTTGAGGCTGTGGAGGATGGAAGATCCATATGCTTCAAGGAGAAGAACTGCTGTTGACTACAGGTTCCACACAAAGGAATAGCAGGACTTCTATGAGACAATTCTGTTGGATAAGAAGCCTATAGTTTGTGACATGAGGTGGGTCGACTGGACCTACATCAAGGACAATGAAGAGAACTATCCTGGAGTGCAAGAAAGCTTAGTTGCTTGTGGAGTTGCTGATTTTGTTGGTCAAAAGTTCACTCACTGGAATGATGAACTTATCATGCAATTCTACTCCACAGCACACTTTTACCCAGATGGTAGAATTGTTTGGATGTCTGAAGGTACAAGGTACCAATCCACTGTTGAAGAATGGGCAAGTCTGATAAATGCCCCTAAGGAAAATGAGGATGACCTGGATATCTATGCAAAGAAGAAGATGGATCACAATTCCATGGCTCACATGTATAAGGAAATCCCTGACAAGGCAGTTGAGACACACAAGTTTGGATCAGTCCATTTTCTGCTGTTAGGGCTGCCCACTATCAATTGGATTCTGAGGCACACTTTGTTACCCAAGTCTGGTGACCATAACATGATCAGAGGGCATGCCATCAACATGTTGCATGTGTTTGATGTGCCACAAAAGTTTAAAATCATGAGCCTGATGATTGAAACCATAAAAAGGACTGCTGCAGATCAGAAGAGGAGCTGTGGATATGCCCCTCAGATTCAGGAATTGATAAACTCAAAGATGGGCACAAGGAAATATCAATTGGATAAGGAACACTTTCCACTTTATCCAGACTTTGAGGACAATGAGGTTGTCATGAATGAGAATGATCCAACATCAGTTCAAGCTCAAGAGAAGAAGGAGAAGGCTGCCAGGATGCCAACTCAAGAGGAGGCATCTGAATATTTCTTGAAGAACAAGCAGGAGCAGCTTGGTTACTTGATAGCATCAACACTGAGGATTGAGAAGGGACTGGCCAACCTCACTTAGAATCGGGAGAGCCTGGAGAGAATCATGGAACTCAAATTCCATGACCTTGATGTCAAAGTAACTGAGATTCAGTCAGTTGTGGAGCAACTGCAGGATGATATGCAGGAGAGGCAGGGCAAGACTACAACTAATGTGTTTGCCAGAGTGCCTAGAGCCCAGAGGTCAGTTGCAGTGCCAGTGACAGACACTAGAGCAACAACTTCAGCACCAGCTACTGCCCCTTCAGTTCCAGTGCAACCAGCTCCAGCATCCACTCCAGCACCCTCTACTTCAACTGAAGCCTTCGTTCTTGGAGTTATCCGGACACCACCACCTGAAGATCAAGCCTGAGAGTCGATCTAGCACTGTGCATTTTCTATGAACTTTTTGGTAACTTGTTGCCAAAGGGGGGAGAAAAATGTATAGATCATAGGCTTGGAGAGAGAGAGAGTGTTGCTTTTGTTCTCTCTTGCTTTATTTGGTGGTTAAACTTGTTTGTTTTTGATTGCTTGAGATACTATGCTTGTGAGACATTGATGATCATGTGTTTGATCATAAGCTACACTAATGCATGTTTGATGATATTATCCTATCATTCACTTTGCTTGGTGATGAGTGTGTGTATTCAATGTTTATTATTTTGAGCACTCCACCAAGATGTATGTGACATGGAAGAGTAACCCATGAGCCTAATTCATTGTGCATTTGCAGTCCAAAGCAAATCTTAACCCATGCACAAATTTAGGGGGAGCTCTTGCTTATCATATACTTCTCAAAGCGACGATGTTATTCAATCTTATTATCATTTGTCGAAGCTTTGATCTATATGTTGTCATCAATTACCAAAAAGGGGGAGATTGAAAGTGCAACTATCCCTAGGTGGTTTTGGTAATTCATAACAACATATAGCTCATTGAGCTAATGCTATTCCAAGACTATTATTTCAGGAAAGCTCAATGAATGGCATGGCATGGATGATGAAAGTGGATCCCTCAAAATACTAAGGACAAAGGATTGGCTCAAGCTCAAAAGCTCAAGACTCTTCATTTTATATTTTAGTGATCCAAGATCACATTGAGTCTATAGGAAAAGCCAATACTATCAATGAGGGATGAGGTGTTGCTTAATGAGCCTCTTGCTTCATGTGCTTTGTGATATGCTCCAAAACCCTCAGCAACTTTCCCACATCCACAAATGACCTAAACCCAAAGCCAAAATCGGTCACACCGATTCTTCCTATCCGGCGCCACCGATTCCAAAAGTCATAGCCACTACCACAACCCTAAGCAAATCGGTCTTACCGATAGGGATCTCGGTCTCACCGAGATGGGATTGTAATATCTCTATTTCCCTTCGTAACGTTTCGGTCTAACCGAAGTGAGCGATCGGTCCCACCGAGATTGCAGTGTAAACTCTTTGTTTCCTTTTTGTAACATTTCGGTCTCACCGAAAAGAGCAAATCGGTCCCACCGAGTTTACCTGACAAACTCTCTGGAAAGCTTATTACCAAATCGGTCTCACCGAGTTTGTGTAATCGGTCTTACCGAGATTACGTTATGCCCTAACCCTAACCAAATCGGTCTCACCGAGATGCATGTCAGTCCCACCAAAAATCACTAACGGTCACTAGGTTTACTAAATCGGTTCGACCGAGTTTGTTGAATCGGTCCCACCGAGTTTGGTAAATTGTGTGTAACGGTTAGATTTTGTGTGGAGGCTATATATACCCCTCCACCTCCTCTTCATTCGTGGAGAGAGCCATCAGAATGAACCTACACTTCCAACTTACCATTTCTGAGAGAGAACCACCTACTCATGTGTTGAGACCAAGATATTCCATTCCTACCATATGAATCTTGATCTCTAGCCTTCCCCAAGTTGCTTTCCACTCAAATCTTCTTTCCACCAGATCCAAAACCTATGAGAGAGAGTTGAGTGTTGGGGAGACTATCATTTGAAGCACAAGAGCAAGGAGTTCATCATCAACGCACAATTTGTTACTTCTTGGAGAGTGGTGTCTCCTAGATTGGCTAGGTTTCACTTGGGAGCCTCCGACAAGATTGTGGAGTTGAACCAAGGAGTTTGTAAGGGCAAGGAGATCGCCTACTTCGTGAAGATCTACCGCTAGTGAGGCAAGTCCTTCGTGGGCGACGGCCATGGTGGGATAGACAAGGTTGCTTCTTCGTGGACCCTTCATGGGTGGAGCCCTCCGTGGACTCGCGCAACCGTTACCCTTCATGGGTTGAAGTCTCCATCAACGTGGATGTACGATAGCACCACCTATCGGAACCACGCCAAAAACATCCATGTCTCCAATTGCGTTTGAATCCTCCAAACCCTTCCCTTTACTTTCTTGCAAGTCGCATGCTTTATTTTCCGCTGCCTATATACTCTTTGCATGCTTGCTTGAATAGTGTGATGATTGCTTGACTTGTCCTAAAGTAGCTAAAATCTGCCAAACTCTAAAACTGGGAAAAGGTTAAGTTTTTATTGGTCAAGTAGTCTAATCACCCCCCCTCTAGACATACTTCAAGGTCCTACAGCCTCCCAACTTTCTTTTCATAGACAGGTGGTTTGATTTCACAAGCATTCATCTTCTGCCACTCACTCCTATCTCTGCAAGGCTTGATAATTGGCTTGTATGCTAACTTGAATGCTTCTATACTGTAGCAGGAGTGCACCAAACTCTCTGGGTCAATTCTATCATGTCTACAGCATGCAATTGCATGGTGGCATGGAACTCCACTAAGATCCCACCTTTTGCATGTACAACTCTCTTCCTTGAGGTCAACAATGTATGTCTTGCTCCTATTGTCAACCTGGAAGATGCCATCACCAGCCCCTGAAACCATGCATGTAGCTGCCAGCTCTATATTACTTTCAATTCTTTTTCTTATTTTTGGGCATACAGAACCAAGCCAGTTCTCTGCCTCTTTTCTTTTGTTGTAGAATCTGACCATGGGCTGGGTTTTGATTTTCTCAATCATTGATCTGAGATGCATCTCCCTGGCCTCAAGAATATATTTGTTGAAAACCTCACAGTTGCTGTTCAGAAGGATATCACACTTGACCAAGTCTCTTTGGAAGCCCCTAACCTAAGTGTTGGGTGGTAGCTGCTCAAGCCATTTGTATGCTTCTAGGCTGATGACCTTCATTTCCTCCATGCTTGCAGCCCATAGCTCTGGTGTTGTGCTCCTTGCACACTTCCATAACTGGTTCTTAAGAACATCTCCTTTGTGTGTTTGCTGAAAATTCTGCCATATATGCCTAACACAGTGTCTGTGCTCTGCATCAGGAAAGTGCTGCCTCACTCCCTTGATCAGCCCCTTTTGCTTGTCTGACATTATAGTCCATGGCTCTGTGTTCAGAATTCCCAAGTCACTCTTCAGGTTTGATAGAAAACATTTCAATGTGTTAGTGTTCGCTACCTCAACAACTGCAAAAGCTAGAGTGTAAATGCAGTCATTAGGGTCGATGCCAACAACACAGAGCATAACGCCTCCATACTTTGTCTTCAGGTGGCATCCATCCAAACAAATGACAGGCCTACAGGCTTGCAGGAAACCCCTCTTGCAGGCATCCAGAGAGAAATAACAACTTCCAAATATGCCATCATTGACACCTACATAGAAAGAGCTGCCTGGGTTTGATCGTTTGAATTCTGCTGCATAATCCCACATACTGTTATACTGCTCTAACTCATCTCCTTCAATGACTTTCTTCACTAGTCTCCTGGCCCTTCTAAGTTTTCTCCTAGTTGTCGTCATGTCCCAGTCCTTCTGAACTACTGAAAGGATCGATATAGTTGACTAGAGGGGGGGTGAATAGGCAACTAACAATTTTCAGCTTTTCTTTACCAAATCAAACTTTGCATCAAAGTAGGTTGTCTAGATATGCAACTAGGTGACCAACCTATATGATGCAACAACAACAAGCACACAATCAAGCAAGGGATATAACACAAATAAGCTTGCACAAGTAAAGGCACGAGATAACCAAGAGTGGAGCCGGTGAAGACGAGGATGTGTTACCGAAGTTCCTTCCTTTTGAGGGGAAGTACGTCCTCGTTGGAGCGGTGTGGAGGCACAATGCTCCCCAAGAAGCCACTAGGGTCACCGTATTCTCCTCACGCCCTCACATAATGCGAGATGCCGTGATTCCACTATTGGTGCCCTTGAAGGCAGCAACCGGACCTTTATAAACAAGGTTGAGGCTCTCTCCACAACTTAATTGGAGGCTCCCAACGAAACCCCGGAGCTTCACCATAATGGAATGTGGCTCCGAAGTGACCTCTTCCGTCTAGGGCACCCAAGCACCCAAGAGTAACAAAATCCACACAAGAAAGTATGGGGGAATCAAATATCCTTTGGTGGAAGTGTAGATCTAGGTCTCCTCCTTCAATCCCTAGCAAATCAACGAGTTTGAGTGGCTAGAGAGAGAGATCAGGCAAGAGAGCTTTAATGGCAGTAATGGAGGAGAGAGAGAGAGGCAAGAGGTAGGTGGGAGGTAGGAGAAGCGCCTCCTTAAATAGGCCCCCCAAGATCCAACCGTTATGTGGAGAAACGCATAGGAGCGGAACTTCCGGTGGCGCACCCAGTAGTACGGGTTTATTGAAACAAACCGGAATTATCGCACAACCACCGCCCAACTACTGGGCCATATACAGAAAGTAAACCCCTCAGGCCGGTAGTTGGAGCAGAGGTTGGACCGGAACTACCGCTGGGCTAGCAGTTCCTGGGCGGTGGGGTCTGAGGCGGTACTACCGCCGTGAACACCGGTAGTACCGGTTTATTAAGAAAAACCGGAACTACTGTTCCACCACTGGTGTACAACCGCACCCAGTACAGAAGGGAGTCACCCCAGAGCGGTACTACGGGTGGTGGTAAGACCGGAACTACCGGCCAACGGTACAACTGCTCAAAGAAGCGGTACAACCGCCAAGAGCAGGACTGTACAAAAGAGGGGATGGGGAACCTCTCTCTCCTCGAACGGAGGGTATATGGTGGGTGCAGAGAATGTGTACGTGAAGGATTCACCCAATACCTTCCGATGTGGATTCCCTCTTCATAGTACGGATATCCTACGACCAAAGGAAATAAAATGTCGAAAACTCCGTCTTCGATCTTCTCAGAGCCACTCTGCACACCTGGCACATTGAGATGCTTCATCAACTGAATCTGCCTGCGACGCGCCATCTTCTCAGCAACATGGGCCTTGTAGAGCTTCTTCTAAATGTGAGTCTATAAACAGAAGGTCTTCTTGATCTTGGAAGTCAGCTTGTCAACCCAAGAGGGCTGGGCCCCAGCCTCTAACTCAAAGTCATCATCGTCCGAGGTAGCATACACATCCTCCTGATTGCTCGTAGAAAAATGCGGAGTCTTATGCTTCTTCTGCCTCAGAACCTTAACCTCATGCTCCGTGAGGTTATCAGGGGTGGTGAGAGGCTCGCCTGGCCTACGGATTGCCCAAACTGTGCTCAGAAACTGCATCACAAAAGGAGCATATATTGGTACCTTGCGGTACAACACCATATTGTACATCTCCTCCCATAGCCACTTGGAGACATCAAACGTGGCACCGGATCCCCTCTTGGTCTTCATGGCCACAAGCAAATCCACCAGATAACCATAGATATCATCTTGATTCCCAACCTTGGGAAGCAGCACACAACGGAACGCACGATGCATAATGTCATAGACTGGCAAAAGATCATTGGAATTGCCCACAATACCATGTCCAAGGATGTATAGAGGGGAAAGCTTCACCTTTTCCACGGGGTGAGCACGGTCGTGAGGACGGATGCCACCTTGACCCTCAATCCCGGTATCCTCATAACCAAGAGCATTGCAGAAAGCACTCCACGGGACATGAAAGAACTCATCATGACACATAAAGGAGAGATGGCGTTCCGCATCAGAGCCGAAGTGGACTGTAGCATAGAACTGATGGACGAGTTGCACATCAAAACCACAGTTCACGGTCATGAGCCTGATCAAATCAAACTCTTCACAGATCGCCAGAGCTTCTCCAAAGTAATCGGGGTGGTCCCTCCAATGATCGATGTTATGGGACCACATCCGAGTGAACTTGTTCTTGTGATGCTCGAACACTTCTGACACAATCCTCATCTGTAACTCATTCCGGAACTGAGGGTTGTTCCAATGGGGATTCGGTGCAATAGTGTAGGGATCCTGGAAACGAAGCTTTTGCCAGTCCGACATCTTCCATTTGTGCACGGGCACTGCAACTCGTTGCTTGGCAGCAATAGACTTCTCCCGACGAGTGGCCTTGGTAGGAATCACCACCTCATGAGAGTCCTCATTGTCATTGGATGGTTTGCCCCTACGGGCCCTCTTCTTGGTGTTTTGAGGCTTCCAAGCAGCACGGGAACTAGAAGCACCTGCAGACGCACACACAGAGCACACAAAAACCCTAGCAAAGATGAGAGGAATGTACACAAGATCAGAGGAATATGTTTCATGTAAGTGGGTAGAAGAGAAACAGGGTACATAGGTTCAGAGAAACCAGTTGTTCCGGTTGGACCACCGATAGTACCTCCCTGGCGGTAGTACCGCTCGCAAGGAGCGGTAGTACCGCTGGGAGCGAATCTGCTGAGTGGAAGAATGGGAACTGCCCGTTCTCGAATCTATATGCCATATTCCTATCTCTACATACACACATGAAGCAGGAGGCTATACGGATCTCTCCCACCAACCATTTGGCCAAAAATGTGGGAATACAAGCAATGCCCTAGAGATGGATTCAAAACGAGGAACCCTAAGAAGGAGAAAAACAGGGCATTACCGGTATCCATGGAAGAGATCGAAGAGGAGGCGGCCTCCACGGAGCGAATTCGATGAAGGGCCGACCGATCCGGAGAGCCTTAGGGCGCTCCGGGGCAAAGGACGAAGCAACCGGCGGCGAGTGATAAGAGGAGGGACGAGCACGAAGGGGAAAATAAAGACCCCTTCTGCCTGCTCCCCTTATATAAGCCCCAGATGTCAACCGGTAGCACCGCTCCGAGGAGTGGTACTACCGGTCCTGTAGCTACCCGGTGGTTGGGAGCGGTACTTCCGCTCCAGAAGCAGTAGTAGTACCGCGTCAAAGCACCGGTAGTTCCGGTTAGAGATACTGGTACAGGCAGGAGCGGTAGAACCGCTCATGCAGGACCGGAAGTACCGCTGAGACTATACAACAGAAGGGAAGACCGGTAGAACCGGTCTGACCATCGGTTGTACCGCCAGGTTGCAACAGCCCAAGCACAAGGGGAGATCAAACTTGTGTACATTTGGAAAAGATGGCTTGGGATGAGGAGGCTTAGGATGGAAAGAAGAAAATGTAATATGATGAAGAAGACTCTCAAGAGTGCAAGAAGCAAACAAGAAAAACCACTCTTTAGAGGATTCAAACATCTAGGAGACCGAAAAGAGCTAGGCAAAAATAAACACACAACAAGGAAAAATAGCTCAGCTCAAGGGCGGTGGCCGGAGCCACCTATGTTTGAGTTGAAAGGGTATGGCACCGCGAAGAATTATCCTTGGGCCCATGACCAAAACTTGTCTTTGAAGCACAAGTACCATTAACAATGGCTAATGTGAAAGAGTTGATCAATTTATGCATAATGGGGGGAGGAAGAGTTCATCGAGAGACCAACACTCCCCCTATGTCCATGCCTACACCTAGACAAGAAAGCATGATGAGTATGGTGGGGTGTGCAAGGGCTCAAACCACATTGCTCGAATCAATGATATTTAGCTCATGCCTTAACTCGCGAAATCTTGCTTCGTCCAAGGGCTTCGTGAAAATATCTGCAAGGTTATCATGAGTGTTGACATATTTGAGCTTGATCTCCCTTCGCCTAATGTGATCCCGGATGAAGTGATACCGAATCTCAATATGCTTCGTCTTGAAGTGTTGCACCGGGTTGAGAGAGATCTTTATGGCACTTTCATTGTCACACCAAAGAGGCACTTTGTCGTAGGAGACACCGTAATCCTTCAAAGTTTGCCTCATCCATAGGAGTTGAGCACAACAACTACCGGCAACCACATACTCCGCTTCGGTGGACGAGAGAGATACACAACTTTGCTTCTTAGAAGACCAACTCACTAAAGAGCAACCAAGCAATTGGCACCCTCCAGAGGTGGACTTCCAATCCACTTTGTCTCCCGCCCAATCTGAATCTGTATAGCCCAAAAGATCAAAGTTGGCTCCTCTTGGGTACCATAAGCCAAAGTTTGGGGTATGAGCCAAATATCGAAAGATTCGCTTGACCGCCACAAAGTGGCTTTCCTTAGGCGCGGCTTGAAACCATGCATAAATTCCCACACTCAACATGATATCCGGTCTAGATGCACAAAGGTAAAGCAAGGATCCAATCATGGAGTGAAATACCTTTTGATCCACCGCTTTACCATTGGGATCAATGTCAAGTTGGCATTTGACAGGCATTGGAGTGGAGGCCGGCTTGACATCACTTAGCTTGAATCTCTTGAGCATGGCTTGAGTGTATTTGGCTTGGTTGATGAAGGTTCCTTCTCTTATTTGCTTGATTTCAAGCCCGAGAAAGAACTTCAACTCTCCCATCATAGACATCTTGAATTTTGAGGTCATGAGAGCGGCAAATTCATCATTGAGAGCTTTGTTAGGGGAACCAAAGATGATATCATCAACATATAGTTGGCACACAAACAACTCCCCTCTGACCTTCTTAGTAAAAAGAGTGGGGTCGATTTTCCCAATTTCGAACCCACGATCTTGTAACAACTCAGAAAGATGCTCATACCACGCATGTGGGGCTTGTTTAAGGCCATAGTGCGCCTTGTTGAGTTGGTACACATGATCAGGGAAATAGGGATCCTCGAACCCGGGGGGTTGTTTGACATATACCAACTCAATAATGGGACCATTAAGAAAGGCACTCTTCACATCCATTTGTTGCAACTTGAAATTATGATGAGAAGCATAAGCAATCAACAACCGAATAGATTCAAGGCGAGCAACGGGAGCAAAGGTTTCACCGTACTCGATACCCTCGACTTGGGAGTAGCCTTGTGCCACCAAACGAGCCTTGTTGCGAACAATGATCATATGAGCATCTTGCTTGTTCTTGAATATCCACTTGGTTCCAATGACATTATTATTCCAGGTTGGCCTTGGCACTAATTTCCACACTTGGTTATGCTCGAAGTTGTTGAGTTCTTCATGCATGGCATTGAGCCAATCCGGGTCCTCGAGCGCCTCATAGACCTTTTGGGGTTCGACACAAGAAACAAACGCGTGATGTTCACAATAGTTTGCTAATTGTCTACGAGTGCTTACCCCCTTTCTTAGGCTTCCAACCACATTCTCCATGAGATAACCTTTGGTAGTGAGCTTGGAAGCAATCTTCACGGCACGATGCTCTAATTCCTCCTCGGATGTGAAAAGAGGAGGGGTAACTTGATCGTCTTGAGCGCCGTCTTGAGCTTGTTCTTGATCTTGAGCTTGCTCTTGATCTTGAACTTGCTCAAAGGGGAGAACTTGACCTTGGGCATCATTTGGTGGTTCACCACCATCTTGAGGTTGATCTTGCCCTTGATCTTGTTCACGAGGTTGAGGGCCTTCACTTTGTTCTTCGGAAGCGTGTGGGTCTTGGGTTGCACTTGAGTGGAGCATTGTCCTTCTCCTTCGGCCACAAGGGGTTCCTCAATGGGTAGGATATGACCAACACCCATTCTTCTTATGGCTTGGGGAGGAATTTCATCACCTACATCACAAGTACCACTTTGCTCCACTTGGGAGCCGTTATTCTCGTCAAACTCCATGTTACACGTCTCCTCAATGAGTCCGGTGGACTTGTTGAGGACACAGTAAGCATGAGAGTTTGTAGCATAACCAACAAATATGCCCTCATGAGCTCTAGCCTCAAATTTAGACAAACGAACACCTTTCTTGAGAATGAAACACTTACACCCGAACACCCGGAAGTACTTGAGGTTGGGCTTGTTACCAGTAAGTATTTCATAAGGAGTCTTGTTCAAGCCTTTGCGGAGATTTAGCCGATTGGATGCATGACATGCCGTGTTGATGGCTTCGGCCCAAAAGTTGTATGGAGACTTGAACTCCGCCATCATAGTATTGGGTAACGTAGTAATTTCAAAAAATTTCCTACGCACACGCAAGATCATGGTGATGATATAGCAACGAGAGGGGAGAGTGTTCGTCCACGTACCCTCGTAGACCGTAAGCGGAAGCGTTAGCACAACGCGGTTGATGTAGTTGTACGTCTTCACGATCCGACCGATCCAAGCACCGAACGTACGGGGCCTCCGAGTTCAGCACACGTTCAGCCCGATGACGATCTTCGGCCTCCGATCTAGCCGAGCTCCAGAGATGAGTTCCGTCAGCACGACGGCGTGGTGACGATGATGATGTTCTACGGGCGCAGGGCTTCGCCTAAACTCCGCGACGATATGACCGAGGTGGAATATGGTGGAAGGGGGCACCGCAAACGGCTAAGGAACGATCCGTAGATCAACTTGTGTGTCTATGGGGTGCCCCCCCGCCCCCGTATATAAAGGAGCAAGGGGGGGAGGCCGGCCGGCCCCTTGGTCGCGCCAAGGGAGGAGGAATCCTCCTCCTAGTAGGAGTAGGACTCCTCCTTTCCTACTCCTACTAGGAGGGGGAAGGAAAGGGGGGCGCCGCCCCCCTCCTAGTCCAATTCGAACCAGAGGGAGAGGGGGCGCACGGCCCACCCTGGCCGCCCCTCTCTCTTCCCACCTAGGCCCATGTGGCCCATTAACTCTCCCGGGGGGTTCCGGTAACCCCCCCGGCACTCTGGTTTTCTCCGAAATCACCCGGAACACTTCCGGTGTCCGAATATAGTCGTCCAATATATCAATCTTTATGTCTCGACCATTTCGAGACTCCTCATCATGTCCGTGATCACATCCGGGACTCCGAACAAACTTCGGTACATCAAAACTTATAAACTCATAATAAAACTGTCATCGAAATGTTAAGCGTGCGGACCCTACGGGTTCGAGAACTATGTAGACATGACCTAGAACCATTCTCGGTCAATAACCAATAGTGGGACCTGGATGCCCATATTGGTTCCTACATATTCTACGAAGATCTTTATCGGTCAAACCGCATAACAACATACGTTGTTCCCTTTGTCATCGGTATGTTACTTGCCCGAGATTTGATCGTCGGTATCCAATACCTAGTTCAATCTCGTTACCGGCAAGTCTCTTTACTCGTTACGTAATGCATCATTCCGTAACTAACTCATTTGCTACATTGCTTGCAAGGCTTATAGTGATGTGCATTACCGGGAGGGCCCTGAGATACCTCTTCGACAATCGGAGTGACAAAACCTAATCTCAAAATACGCCAACTCAACATGTACCTTCGGAGACACCTGTAGTACTCCTTTATAATCACCCAGTTATTTTGTGACGTTTGGTAGTACCCAAAGTGTTCCTCCGGTAAACGGGAGTTGCATAATTCTCATAGTTACATGAACATGTATAAGTCATGAAGAAAGCAATAGCAGAATACTAAACGATCAAGTGCTAGGCTAACGGGATGGGTCATGTCAATCACATCATTCTTCTAATGATGTGATCCCACTAATCAAATGACAACACATGTCTATGGTTAGGAAACTTAACCATCTTTGATTAATGAGCTAGTCAAGTAGAGGCATACTAGTGACAATAGTTTTGTCTATGTATTCACACATGTATCATGTTTTCGGTTAATACAATTCTAGCATGAATAATAAACATTTATCATGATATGAGGAAATAAATAATAACTTTATTATTGCCTCTAGGGCATATTTCCTTCAGTCTCCCACTTGCACCAGAGTCAATAATCTAGATTACATAGTAATGATTCTAACACCCATGGAGTCTTGGTGTTGATCATGTTTTGCTCGTGAGAGAGGCTTAGTTAACGGGTCTGCAACATTCAGATCCGTATGTATCTTGCAAATCTCTATGTCTCCCACTTGGACTTGGTCCCGAATGGAATTGAAGCGTCTCTTTATGTGCTTGGTCCTCTTGTGAAATCCGGATTCCTTTGCCAAGGCAATTGCTCTAGTATTGTCACAGAAGATCTTCATTGGTCCCGATGCACTAGGTATGATACCTAGATCGGAAATGAACTCCTTCATCCAGACTCCTTCATTTGCTGCTTCAGAAGCAGCTATGTACTCCGCTTCACATGTAGATCCCACCACGACGCTTTGTTTAGAACTGCACCAACTTACAGCTCCACTGTTTAATATAAACACATATCCGGTTTGCGATTTAGAATCGTCCGGATCAGTGTCAAAGCTTGCATCGACGTAACCATTTATGACTAGCTCTTTGTCACCTCCATATACGAGAAACATATCCTTAGTCCTTTTCAGGTATTTCAGGATGTTCTTGACCGCTGTCCAGTGATCCACTCCTGGATTACTTTGGTACCTTCCTGCCAAGCTTATTGCTAAGCATACGTCAGGTCTGGTACACAGCATTGCAAACATGATAGAGCCTATGGCTGAAGCATAGGGAACATCTTTCATTTTCTCTCTATCTTCTGCTGTGGTCGGGCATTGAGTTTGACTCAACTTCACACCTTGTAGCACAGGCAAGAATCCTTTCTTTGCCTGGTCCATTTTGAACTTTTTCAAAATTTTGTCAAGGTATGTGCTTTGTGAAAGTCCTATTAAGCGTCTTGATCTATCTCTGTAGATCTTGATGCCCAATATGTAAGCAGCTTCACCGAGGTCTTTCATTGAAAAACTTTTATTCAAGTATCCCTTTATGCTATCCAGAAATTCTATATCATTTCCAATTAATAATATGTCATCTACATATAAAACTAGAAATGCTACAGAGCTCCCACTCACTTTTTTGTAAATACAGGCTTCTCCAAAAGTCTGTATAAAACCATATGCTTTGATCACACTATCAAAGCGTTTATTCCAACTCCGAGATGCTTGCACCAGTCCATAAATGGAACGCTGGAGCTTGCACACATTGTTAGCACCTTTTGGATCAACAAAACCTTCCGGCTGCATCATATACAACTCTTCTTCTAGAAATCCATTCAAGAATGCAGTCTTGACATCCATTTGCCAAATTTCATAATCATGAAATGCAGCAATAGCTAATATGATTTGGACAGACTTAAGCATCGCTACGGGTGAGAAAGTCTCATCATAGTCAACCCCTTGAACTTGTCGAAAACCTTTTGCAACAAGTCGAGCTTTATAGACAGTTATATTACCATCAGCGTCAGTCTTCTTCTTAAAGATCCATTTATTCTCAATGGCCTGCCGATCATCGGGCAAGTCAACCAAAGTCCATACTTTGTTTTCATACATGGATCCCATCTCAGATTTCATGGCCTCTAGCCATTTTGCGGAATCTGGGCTCATCATTGCTTCCTCATAGTTCGTAGGTTCATCATGGTCAAGTAACATGACTTCCAGAATAGGATTACCGTACCACTCTGGTGCGGATCTTACTCTGGTAGACCTACGAGGTTCAGTAGAAACTTGATCTGAAGTTTCATGATCAATATCATTAGCTTCCTCACTGATTGGTGTAGTTGTCACAGGAACCGGTTCTTGTGATGAACTACTTTCCAATAAGGGAGTAGATACAGTTGTCTCATCAAGTTCTACTTTCCTCCCACTCACTTCTTTCGAGAGAAATTCCTTCTCAAGAAAGGATCCGAATTTAGCAACGAAAATTTTGCCCTCAGATCTGTGATAGAAGGTGTACCCAATAGTCTCCTTTGGGTATCCTATGAAGACACATTTCTCCGATTTGGGTTCGAGCTTATCTGGTTGAAGTTTCTTCACATAAGCATCGCAGCCCCAAACTTTAAGAAACGACAACTTTGGTTTCTTGCCAAACCACAGTTCATAAGGCGTCATCTCAACGGATTTTGATGGTGCCCTATTTAACGTGAATGCGGCCGTCTCTAAAGCATAACCCCAAAACGATAGCGGTAAATCGGTAAGAGACATCATAGATCGCACCATATCAAGTAAAGTACGATTACAACGTTCGGACACACCATTTCGTTGTGGTGTTCCAGGTGGCGTGAGTTGCGAGACTATCCTGCATTGTTTCAAGTGTAGACCAAACTCATAACTCAAATATTCTCCTCCACGATCAGATCGTAGAAACTTTATTTTCTTGTTACGATGATTTTCCACTTCACTCTGAAATTCTTTGAACTTTTCAAATGTTTCAGACTTGTGTTTCATTAAGTAGATATATCCATATCTGCTCAAATCATCTGTGAAGGTGAGAAAATAACGATATCCGCCACGAGCTTCAACATTCATTGGACCACATACATCTGTATGTATGATTTCCAACAAATCTGTTGCTCTCTCCATAATACCGGAGAACGGCGTTTTAGTCATCTTGCCCATAAGGCATGGTTTGCAAGTACCAAGTGATTCATAATCAAGTGATTCCAAAAGCCCATCAGTATGGAGTTTCTTCATGCGCTTTACACCGATATGACCCAAACGGCAGTGCCACAAATAAGTTGCACTATCATTATCAACTCTGCATCTTTTGGTTTCAACACTATGAATATGTGTATCACTACTATCGAGATTCAATAAAAATAGACCACTCTTCAAGGGTGCATGACCATAAAAGATATTACTCATATAAATAGAACAACCATTAGTCTCTGATTTAAATGAATAACCGTCTCGCATCAAACAAGATCCAGATATAATGTTCCTGCTCAACGCTGGCACCAAATAACAATTATTTAGGCCTAAAACTAATCCCGATGGTAGATATAGAGGTAGCGTGCCGACCGCGATCACATCGACTTTGGAACCATTTCCCACGCGCATCGTCACCTCGTCCTTAGCCAATCTTCGCTTAATCCGTAGTCCCTGTTTCGAGTTGCAAATATTAGCAACAAAACCAGTATCAAATACCCAGGTGCTACTGCGAGCATTAGTAAGGTACACATCAATAACATGTATATCACATATACCTTTGTTCACTTTGCCATCCTTCTTATCCGCCAAATACTTGGTGCAGTTCCGCTTCCAGTGTCCAGTCTGCTTGCAGTAGAAGCACTCAGTTTCAGGCTTAGGTCCAGACTTGGGTTTCTTCTCTTGAGCAGCAACTTGCTTGCCGTTCTTTTTGAAGTTCCCCTTCTTCTTCCCTTTGCCCTTCTTCTTGAAACTGGTGGTCTTGTTGACCATCAACACTTGATGCTCCTTCTTGATTTCTACCTCCGCAACTTTTAGCATTGCGAAGAGCTCGGGAATAGTCTTGTTCATCCCTTGCATATTATAGTTCATCACGAAGCTCTTGTAGCTTGGTGGCAGTGATTGGAGAATTCTATCAATGACACTATCATCAGGAAGATTAACTCCCAGTTGAATCAAGTGATTATTATACCCAGACATTTTGAGTATGTGTTCACTGACAGAACTATTCTCCTCCATCTTGCAGCTATAGAACTTATTGGAGACTTCATATCTCTCAATCCGGGCATTTGCTTGAAATATTAACTTCAACTCCTGGAACATCTCATATGCTCCATGACGTTCAAAACGTCGTTGAAGACCCGGTTCTAAGCCGTAAAGCATGGCACACTGAACTATCGAGTAGTCATCAGCTTTGCTCTGCCAGACATTCTTAACATCGTCAGTTGCATCAGCAGCAGGCCTGGCACCCAGCGGTGCTTCCAGGACGTAACTTTTCTGTGCAGCAATGAGGATAATCCTCAGGTTACGGACCCAGTCCGTGTAATTGCTACCATCATCTTTCAACTTTGCTTTCTCAAGGAACGCATTAAAATTCAACGGAACAACAGCACGAGCCATCTATCTACAAACAAACATAGACAAGCAAGATACTATCAGGTACTAAGTTCATCATAAATTTAAGTTCAATTAATCATATTACTTAAGAACTCCCACTTAGACAGACATCTCTCTAGTCATCTAAGTGATCACATGATCCAAATCAACTAAACCATGTCCGATCATCACGTGAGATGGAGTAGTTTCAATGGTGAACATCGCTATGTTGATCATATCTACTATATGATTCATGCTCGACCTTTCGGTCTCTGTGTTTCGAGGCCATATCTGTATATGTTAGGCTCGTCAAGTATAACCTAAGTATTCCGCGTGTGCAACTGTTTTGCACCCGTTGTATTTGAACGTAGAGCCTATCACACCCGATCATCACGTGGTGTCTCAGCACGAAGAACTTTCGCAACGGTGCATACTCAGGGAGAACACTTCTTGATAATTAGTGAGAGATCATCTTAAAATGCTACCGTCAATCAAAGCAAGATAAGATGCATAAAGGATAAACATCACATGCAATCAATATAAGTGATATGATATGGCCATCATCATCTTGTGCTTGTGATCTCCATCTTCAAAGCACCGTCATGATCACCATCGTCACCGGCGCAACACCTTGATCTCCATCGTAGCATCGTTGTCGTTACGCCATCTATTGCTTCTACGACTATCGCTACCGCTTAGTGATAAAGTAAAACAATTACAGGGCGTTTGCATTTCATACAATAAAGCGACAACCATATGGCTCATGCCAGTTGCCGATAACTTCGGTTACAAAACATGATCATCTCATACAATAAAATATAGCATCACGTCTTGACCATATCACATCACAACATGCCCTGCAAAAACAAGTTAGACGTCCTCTACTTTGTTGTTGCAAATTTTACGTGGCTGCTATGGGCTTAGCAAGAACCGTTCTTACCTACGCATCAAAAACCACAACGATTGTTCATCAAGTTGGTGTTGTTTTAACCTTCGCAAGGACCGGGCGTAGCCACACTCGATTCAACTAAAGTGAGAGAGACAGACACCCGCCAGCCACCTTTAAGCACGAGTGCTCGTAACGGTGAAACCGGTCTCGCGTAAGCGTACGCGTAATGTCGGTCCGGGCCGCTTCATCTCACAATACCGCCGAAACAAAGTATGACATGCTGGTAAGCAGTATGACTTGTATCGCCCACAACTCACTTGTGTTCTACTCGTGCATATAACATCAACGCATAAAACCTAGGCTCGGATGCCACTGTTGGGTAACGTAGTAATTTCAAAAAATTTCCTACGCACACGCAAGATCATGGTGATGATATAGCAACGAGAGGGGAGAGTGTTCGTCCACGTACCCTCGTAGACCGTAAGCGGAAGCGTTAGCACAACGCGGTTGATGTAGTCGTACGTCTTCACGATCCGACCGATCCAAGCACCGAACGTACGGGGCCTCCGAGTTCAGCACACGTTCAGCTCGATGACGATCTCCGGCCTCCGATCCAGCCGTGCTCCGGAGATGAGTTCCGTCAGCACGACGGCGTGGTGATGATGATGATGTTCTACCGGCGCAGGGCTTCGCCTAAACTCCACGACGATATGACCGAGGTGGAATATGGTGGAAGGGGGCACCGCACACGGCTAAGGAACGATCCGTAGATCAACTTGTGTCTCTATGGGGTGCCCCCCGCCCCCGTATATAAAGGAGCAAGGGGGGAGGCCGGCCGGCCCCTTGGGCGCGCCAAGGGAGGAGGAATCCTCCTCCTAGTAGGAGTAGGACTCCTTCTTTCCTACTCCTACTAGGAGGGGGAAGGAAGGGGGAGAGGGGGGAAGGAAAGGGGGGCGCCGCCCCCCCTCCTAGTCCAATTTGGACCAGAGGGAGAGGGGGCGCGCGGCCCACCCTGGCCGCCCCTCTCTCTTCCCACCTAGGCCCATGTGGCCCATTAACTCTCCCGGGGGGTTCCGGTAACCCCCCCCCCCGGCACTCCGGTTTTCTCCGAAATCACCCGGAACACTTCCGGTGTCCGAATATAGTCGTCCAATATATCAATCTTTATGTCTCGACCATTTCGAGACTCCTCGTCATGTCCGTGATCACATCCGGGACTCCAAACAAACTTCCGTACATCAAAACTTATAAACTCATAATAAAACTGTCATCGAAACGTTAAGCGTGCAGACCCTACGGGTTCGAGAACTATGTAGACATGACCTAGAACCATTCTCGGTCAATAACCAATAGCGGGACCTGGATACCCATATTGGTTCCTACATATTCTACGAAGATCTTTATCGGTCAAACCGCATAACAACATACGTTGTTCCCTTTGTCATCGGTATGTTATTTGCCCGAGATTTGACCGTCAGTATCCAATACCTAGTTCAATCTCGTTACCGGCAAGTCTCTTTACTCGTTACGTAATGCATCATTCCGTAACTAACTCATTTGCTACATTGCTTGCAAGGCTTATAGTGATGTGCATTACCGAGAGGGCCCTGAGATACCTCTTCGACAATCGGAGTGACAAAACCTAATCTCGAAATACGCCAACTCAACATGTACCTTCGGAGACACCTGTAGTACTCCTTTATAATAACCCAGTTACGTTGTGACGTTTGGTAGTACCCAAAGTGTTCCTCCGGTAAACGGGAGTTGCATAATTCTCATAGTTACAGGAACATGTATAAGTCATGAAGAAAGCAATAGCAGAATACTAAACGATCAAGTGCTAGGCTAACGGGATGGGTCATGTTAATCACATCATTCTTATAATGATGTGATCCCACTAATCAAATTACAACACATGTCTATGGTTAGGAAACTTAACCATCTTTGATTAATGAGCTAGTCAAGTAGAGGCATACTAGTGACAATAGTTTTGTCTATGTATTCATACATGTATCATGTTTCCGGTTAATACAATTCTAGCATGAATAATAAACATTTATCATGATATGAGGAAATAAATAATAACTTTATTATTGCCTCTAGGGCATATTTCCTTCACATAGTTCTTGCCGCATCCATCAACGTCCGCTTCTTCCTCTCCGCAACACCATTTTGTTGAGGGGTGTATGGTGCAGAATATTGATGCTTGATCCCCTCTTCACGAAGAAACTCATCCAAGGTGTAGTTCTTGAACTCGGTGCCGTTGTCACTCCTTATTGTCAAGATCTTTGCATCATGTTGACGTTAAGCTTCATTTGCAAAGTCGATGACGGTTTGTTGAGTCTCACTCTTCCTCTTGAAGAAATATACCCAAGTGTATCTTGAATAATCATCCACAATCACCAAGCAATACTGTCTACCCCCAAGACTATCAAAGGATGGAGGCCCAAAGAGATCCATGTGGAGGAGCTCCAAGGGTCTCTTTGAGTAGATGATAGTTGTGGGAGGGTGAGCCTTCTCATGTAGCTTTCCTTCGATACAAGCACTGCAAGCACGATCTTTGGCAAAACTAACATTTGTTAGTCCACGGACATGGTCCACCTTGAGAAGACTTTGCAAGGACCTCATATTGACATGGGCTAAACGGCGATGCCAAAGCCATCCCACATTAACTTTAGCCATTAGGCATGTCGCGGTCTTAGTGGGTCGCTCCGAAAAGTTAATCACATAAAGACTGTTCTCGACATGCCCAACAAAGGCTACTTTAAGAGTCTTGCTCCACAAGAGGGCCACGGTATCAATATCAAAGAAAGTGGCAAAGCCCATGAGTGCAAGTTGACGAACGGAAAGTAGATTGTAAGCAAGGGACTCAACAAGCATGACTTTCTCGATCGTGAGATCATGAGAAATGACAACCTTGCCAAGACCCAATACCTTAGAAGACGAGGCATCACCCCACTCGACATTGGTCGGCATAGAAGGGATCTTGTGGACGTCCATCACCAAGTCCTTGCTTCTGGTCATATGATTTGTGGCTCCACTATCGAGCAACCATGATCCCCCACCGGAAGCAAGTACCTACAAGAGATCAATGCTTGGTTTTAGGTACCCATTTTGTAATGGGTCCTTTGATGTTAGTAACAAGGGTATTAGGAACCCAAATAGACCATTCAATGTACTCATAAGGAGAACCAACAAATTTAGCATGAACATGCCCATCACTAGCATGGCACAAACACATAAGATGGGTTAAAGTCGTCGGCTTTGTTAGAAGGGGTGGCATTGCCCTTTTTGACATCACCACCCTTTACATTGTTCTTCTTCTCCTTAGGAGCACCCTCTCCCTCCTTCACAAAAAGTTTGCTTGAGAGGGGGAGGTCGTTTGGTCTTGTCGTTCTTCTTCTTGTTCTTGGACTTGGGTGAAAACCCAACTCCCTCCTTGGCCACAACTTCCTTTTGATTGCTCAAAAGGTCATTGACATTCTTCTCACCTTGTATGCACGTTACAAGGCCTTTCTCAAGTTGCTCCTTCAACTTGGCATTCTCCTCCACAAGATGCACATGCTCACAACACGGGTTAGTAGCATTTGCATTATCAATTAATACCATATGAGGAAAGGTGGCTTTTTCCTTGGTTAGCTTCACTTGGAGTTGATCATGAGACTCTTTGAGGCTAGCATGAGCACCCTTCAAGACCTTGTGGGCCTTGTCGAGTATATCAAACTCCTCCTTGAGTTTAGCATGGTCAACCCCAAGTTTAGCCTTCTTGGAATTTAGCACACGAGATACAACAAGAGCATGATCAAGATCTTTCTTTAATTTAGCATGGTCATCGTTGTGTGACTCCTCAAGAGCCAAACGATGCCCACACTCTTCCTCAAGAGCATTAGAGAGATCCGATATCTCATCGGCATAGTCACGACTATGACCTTCCATATTAGAGATGGTTTCTTCATGAGCCTCGATAGTGTCATTGGCTTCACCAAGTTGTTCCAAGAGAGAAATAAAGTGCTTCTTGGATTTGCCCTTGAGCTTACTCATAAAAGACTCAAATTCATTCACTTCCTCATTAGACCCCTCACTTTCATCAATGCAATCCGTCAAGGAGGGATTAGTAATGATGGTGGTTTTGGTGTTGGGGGTTACCTTGTTAGAGGCTTTAGCCATGAGGCACTTGGCGGTGATGTTCTCGTTGGGTGAATCGAAGAGAGACACCCGTGGAGTTGTGGCAATGGCAACGGAGGCCATGGTCATTGCTTCACCATCTTCATCATCATCGTCATCCTCATGGTATTCTTCTTGAACCACCAACCCTCGAGTAGGAGTCTTTTTGGTGAAGTTGTTCTTGTTGGGGAAGGACTTGGCTTTGTCTTTTCGGATGAGCTTGCCACCATTGTCTTCCTGCTTCTCGTAAGGGCAATCCACAAAAAAGTGACTCACATTGCCACAATTGTAACATGTTCTCACACATTGCTTGCCCTTGAAACCACTTGAGTTGTTCTTGTTGAAGTTGGTCCTTGTGTTCTTCTTGCTCCAAAATTGCCTTGAAGCAAGAGCCATGTGCTCATGGTAATCATATTTTGTATCTTCGGGGTTGCTCTCCTCATCTTCCTCTTCTTCCACAATAACCTTGGCCTTCAAGGCAAGGTTGGGCTTCTTTGCTCTTTGAGAACGCAAAACCGCATTGTTGGCGGTCTTGTCCAAGATCCTCATTGCCACAAACTCATCAAATACTTCATTTGAGGACAAGGAGTGGAAGTCCAGTCTTTGACGGATGACGGAGGACATGGCCTTGTGGTAGAGCATCATGGCCTTGAGGAACTTGCGCTTGATCCAATTGTCATCCGCATCCTTACTCCCATGATCTCGGAGTGAGACCGCGAGTGTGGTCAATCTCCGGTAAAGCACACAAGGTTCTTCATCTTCATTCATTGCAAACTCATCGGCTTCATCTTGCACCACTTCGAAGCGTTGAATGCTAGCGCTTCCCTTGTAGAGGGAAACAACATGGTGCCATGCTTCCTTGGCCATGGTGAATGGTCGGAGATGAGCAATTTCTTTGGTTGGAATTGCATCTTGAATGATCAAGAGGGCATTGTGATGCCCCCGATTCAATCGTACACTAATCATGCACGCAAATGTGTACGATCAAGATCAGGGACTCACGGGAAGATATCACAACACAACTCTAAAACATAAATAAGTCATACAAGCATCATAATACAAGCCAGGGGCCTCGAGGGCTCGAATACAAGTGCTCGATCATAGACGAGTCAGCGGAAGCAACAATATCTGAGTACAGACATAAGTTAAACAAGTTTGCCTTAAGAAGGCTAGCACAAACTGGGATACAGATCGAAAGAGGCGCAGGCCTCCTACCTGGGATCCTCCTAAACTACTCCTGGTCGTCGTCAGCGGCCTGCACGTAGTAGTAGGCACCTCCAGTGTAGTAGGAGTCGTTGTCGACGGTGACGTCTGGCTCCTGGGCTCCAGCATCTGGTTGCGACAACCAGGTAGAATGGAAAGGGGGAAAAGAGGGAGAGAAGCAACCGTGAGTACTCATCCAAAGTACTCGCAAGCAAGTATCTACACTACATATGCATGGGTATATGTGTAAAGAGGCAATATCGATGGACTGAACTGCCAGAATGCCAGAATAAGAGGGGGATAGCTAGTCCTATCGAAGACTACGCTTCTGGCAGCCTCCGTCTTGCAGCATGTAGAAGAGAGTAGACTGAAGTCCTCCAAGTAGCATTGCATAGCATAACCCTACCCGGCGACCCTCCCCTCGTCGCCCTGTTGGAGAGCGATCACCGGGTTGTATCTGGCACTTGGAAGGGTGTGTTTTATTAAGTATCCGGTTCTAGTTGTCATAAGGTCAAGGTACAACTCCAAGTCGTCCTGTTACCGAAGATCATGGCTATTCGAATAGATTAACTTCCCTGCAGGGGTGCACCACATAACCCAACACGCTCGATCCCATTTGGCCGGACACACTTTCCTGGGTCATGCCCGGCCTCGGAAGATCAACACGTCGCAGCCCCACCTAGGCACAACAGAGAGGTCAGCACGCCGGTCTAAATCCTATGCGCGCAGGGGTCTGGGCCCATCGCCCATTGCACACCTGCACGTTGCGTGGGCGGCCGGAAGCAGACCTAGCAACCTCCATTACTAAGGAAGTCACGTTACGCGGTCCAATCTGGCGCGCCCCGCTCGATCGCTGACGTCACGAAGGCTTCGGCTGATACCACGACGCCGAGTGCCCATAACTGTTCCCGCGTAGTTGGTTAGTGCGTATAGGCCAGTAGCCAGACTCAGATCAAATACCATGATCTCGTTAAGTGTGTTATTATGAAGCAACCGCGAACGCCGACCAGGGCCAGACCCACCTGTCTCCTAGGTGGTCTCAACCTGCCCTGTCGCTCCGCCACAAAGTAACAGTCGGGGGCCGTCGGGAACCCAGGCCCACCTCTACCGGGATGGAGCCACCTATCCTTTCAGCCCCCACATCGGGATCACTTGCGGGTACTCAACGAGCTGACCCGACCTTAGTCACCATCTGTATAATATGTATGTATGCATAGTATATACCTGTGATCACCTCCCGAGTGATCACGGCCCAATAGTATAGCAAGGCAGACTGACAAGAATGTAGGGCCAATGATGATAAACTAGCATCCTATACTAAGCATTTAGGATTGCGGGTAGGGTATCAATGACTGTGGCAACAATGACAGGCTATGCAACAGAATAGGAGTAACCGAACAGTAACATGCTACACTACTCTAATGCAAGCAGTATGGAGAAGAATAGGCGATATCTGGTGATCAAGGGGGGGGGGGGGGCTTGCCTGGTTGCTCTGGCAAGAAGGAGGGGTCGTCAACACCGTAGTCGTACTGGGTAGCAGCGGCGTCGGTCTCGTAGTCTACCGGAGAGAAGAGGGGGAAGAAACAATGAATACAATGCAAACAGATGCATAATGATGCATGACATAACAAGTAACGGTGCCAGGTGTGCCCTAACGCAGTAGGAGGTGATACCGGTGAAGGGGGGAAACATCCGGGAAAGTATCCCCGGTGTTTCACGTTTTCAGACAGATGAACCGGAGGGGGAAAGTTGCGTGTTCGCTATGCTAGGGATGTGGGGTGGACAAACGGGTTGCGTATCCGGATTCGTCTCATCGTTTTAAACAACTTTCATGTTGAAAATAATTTAATCCGAGTTACGGATTAAAAGTTATGATTTTCTAAAGATTTTATTAATTTCTGGAATTTAATTAATTATTTAAATTAATTCGAAAATGGAATAATGACATCAGCATGATGTCATGCTGACGTCAGTAGTCAACAGAGTTGACTGGTCAACCTGACCAGTGGGTCCCACTGGTCAGAGACACAAGTTAATTATCCCAATTTAATTTAATCTAATCAGAATTAATTAGGGGTGGGCCCCACTGTCATACTAATTAAATAACTAATTAACTAACCAGGTTAATTAGATATCTAGTGTTTAATTAGCTTAGTTACTTGTTTAGTTTAATTAAACAAAATTAATTAAGTTAATTATTTCTCTAATTAATTAATTAACTATTTATTTTTATTTTTATTTTTATAAATACCTTCAGGGGGTGGGGGCCCCTTGTCATTCGCCCAGGGGGCCTAGTGGGTTTGCGGGCGCTGCGGTTGCCGCCGGTGCGGGCGCTGGGCGTCGGCGCCCGACTGGGCGAGCGCCCAGATCGACAGGCAGGGGGGGCGCCAGCCACGGGCGTGGCGAGGCCGCCGGTGTGGCCGCCGGCGCCCACGACGCCGGCCAAGGGAACGGAGGGCGGCGCCACGGGAGGGCGGTGACGGGCGTTCAGCGCGGCAAGGCCTCGCGCGAGAGGAGGAGAGCGGGGCGGTCAGAGCGCCGGAGTTGGCCGCGGACATGGCGGCGTCACCGGTGCAGGGGGGTGCAGGAGCGGGGCAAGGTGAACGGCGGCGAGCACAGAGGAGTCGGCGACGGGTGCAGCAAACGGGAGGTGGCCGGGGCGCGCGGGGCTGGCGCGGACCCAAGCGGCGAGCAGGGGAGGAGACGAGCACGGGGCGAGTGGTGCAGATGCGTGGGCCGGTGGCCGCGGGACGGGTCGCAACAGGAGGTAAGCGGGGGCGGCGTGTTGGTGTGCACACGGCGGTTGCGGTGGCCGTAGTGACGGCGGGGGGGGGGGGGGGGGCTCGCGCGAACGGTGGCGAGGTCCAGGCGGCGTGGTCTCCAGGTGGCGACGGGCGACGGCGTCGGGCGCCGAGCGAGGGAGAAGGGGATCGGGCTTCTCCTGATCCAGATCCAGAGCGAGGGGGTGGGGGAGAGCGAGTGGGGAGTGGGGTAGGTTAGGGTTTCGGTGGGTGAGGGGATAAGAGGTGGCCGGTTGGGCTGGTTTGACCGGGCCGGTGGAAGTGGCCAGCTGGGCTGGTTGGCCCAGAGTTGGGCCAGGGGCACTTTTCCCTTTTTTCCTTTTCTGCTTTCCGTTTTGTATTTTCTTTTATCTTCTTTTCTGTTTTAAATCATTTTAAATTATCTAGGCATTTTATAAAAATGTGTTTGCTTTATTATAATTACCCAGGCATTTAACTGCACACCCCGAACATTTTAGTTAAATATTTTGAAAACTTTGTCGTTTGGCATTAATTTAAAATTGAATTTTAAACATTTTCGAATCAACCCGAGATTAACTACGGTGACCGAGGTGACATGGTGCCATTAACGTGAGATTACTGTAGCCTAATTATCCGGGCGTCACAAATCTCCTCCACTACAAGAAATCTCGTCCCGAGATTTGAGAGATAGTGAAAGGGGGGAAGGTTTGGTAACAAATCTAGCGGGTCTCCTCATTCTGGCTTGCTCTTCTCGAAGAGACCGATCCAATACATTGATGTCTTCAATTCTCTGCTTCAGGTCATCATGATGAAGTCGACACCCTTTCTTCGGGATCTTCGTCGTACTTACGAATAGGTAACGGGGCAGATCGGCAACGACAGAATGCTATAAGGGTAATAATCTGGGATTAACCCATGAATGAGCATATGAGTACCTCTCGAGTTGAACAAATAAAACACATCGAGAGTAAAGTTCGAAGGTACAATAAGAAGTTTCAAGTAGCCAGGCAATCGTTCAATGCCTAGTCAGAAGGTGAAAGGGGTTTCAAGCGACGGAATAATTATTGTGTTCGATGCCAGAATTGATGATCTCATCGGAAGGTGGCTCATGAATTATGTACGAGTCCACGCGGGAGGAATAACTTTGGGAACAGGGGGTGTACAGGAGAATCAGGTTTCGATCCTATGGAACTGTGGGTTATGGGCCCACCATGTGGTTGAAAGTAGGAAGGGGGCCGACATCTTGCATGGCCACGATAGCAAGGCGTGTCAGAGGGTAGCCTACCAGTTATGTCGGCAACAACATCGATACCAAGGGCGAGGGACGAAGAGAACCATTTTCCTGCTCGTTGCAACGAGGCGGACCAATAGGCAAAGTTCTCGTCCATCGATGGTTACCGGAATGTCATCAACAAAAGTAACAGGGTCTTACTGACAAAATTGTACACGAGGGGTTTACATAAGCAGGAAATTAATACTACTTAGACCATAATGATCACCAGAAAGGTTAAACCAAATAATGGAAAGGAAAATATGATGATCAGATATCTCAAGGGTATATCCTTCCCAATGATAAGCAGAGCATGACATCCATGACAGGATATAATGTAGAAAACCCTTTAGGTAAGGGGAGAAAAAAATTCATGACATTACCCATTCAACGGTGTTCGGATAATTGAGCAAGAAACATTTAGCATTGGGATTCAAATGTTCTTGTTGAAAATCGGAGTACCACAAATATGCTTCGAGACAGTATTGACATAGTCTTCAAGCAAAGGTCAGGCTTTGGATACAAAGGATCCATCGAAAACAACTTATAGAATAAGTCTTATAGTTTCCTCATGGAAGAATGGATAACCTTGTTAAAAAGGAAACTATAACACTCGGTCCTCCGGTCAGGTGTGCTAGGCATGACATCACCTTACTGGGTTATATAAAGATCAATGCTATGACTCTTGGAAAATGTTCCAACCATCATATTTGACAAGCTTCAAATCTGAATGGTGTCAGGACACCTTAAACTCAGGATGCCTGAGAAGAAGAGGTGCAACACAATTGAAGAGATGACATTATATGATTCTCCGGAAATGAACTATGGAAGCGAGTTCCGAACAGGGGTTCACCATTAAATCGAGGAGAGGTGAGGAGGTGACTGATTGACTCAGTGACAATCCATCGAGGTTAACAAAAGATGGATTTCCACAATTATGTGAACAAGGAGATAACATTTGTCAGATCAAATGGTAAAATGATGTATGCTCGAGGAAAACATGCACAATTAAACATTGGTTGAAAGGTGCACCCGAAATATGGGCTGGGTTGCACGAACAACGTCGGAATGGTGATTCAATAATCAATAGTCTAATAATGAATGGCCGACCATTAACTTCAAAGCAATAGGGTTGCTAGAAGGGCAGAATCCAAACAGCACCGCTCGCTTGTTGGTACCCCAGTTGGAACCAACACGAGGACCCAAGAAAGAATGGTGATGGTGAGAAGTATCACCATACCAAGAATTCTTAAGCGGTGGTGAAATTCTCACAACATTGATGACATAAGAGATGTTAATGTTCCAAGGTAAGGGAGAACAATTGCTAGATAGCAAGGAACTCAAGGTATAACATGAAACACGAACAAGCTTGTGTTGGTGGGAAGGCAATAAAGTGGTCGATGATAACGCAGATCATCGAGGGCAAGGATAGTATTTCTCATCATGCACTCAATTGATATCCTGGAAGAGCTCATAAGGTTGATGATGATCACGACACACTTTGTCGAGAGATTTCAAGATGTAATCGATCGACGATGACATCAAGTCAAATGAATGGTGAAGCGAAAGGTTATTGGAACCAAGGGTACGACACAAACTTGGAATCAAGTTTGCTGTTCAAGGAGAATTGATAGGACGAGGAAGATCGGCGTAAGCTTAGCTCATCATCGAAAGTTGTGCTCCGAGATTAAGGACCAGGTAGCACAGTTAAGGTTTAGCATGATAATGATATAGACGATCAGGCTAGGAGTTACGTGATGGAGTATTAAACTTCTCAACAACAAAGTACTGAGAGTAATGAATCTCAGTATTGATTCGATTCACCAATTGGTGTTCTCGGTTGACGACAACCCAGAACCCGTGGAGTGACTATGATGGGAAAAGGTACTACTTCATCAGAATTTCATAGATGAAGTGCAATGGGTGGATATTCTCGAGATACTAGGGGGTAATACTCGAAGGTAGAACAAAATAGAGGTTGGGAAGGCGTACAGATCTGCAGAAGGCAAGTAATTTAACTTGTCCGAGAAATAAAATCAAAGGAGAACAAACATGGTCGGAACCACGGTTGCAAAGGATCAATTCACAGCTACCAAATGATATTTATCAAGGAAATATTTATTATTACAAGAAGTTTCCATGATAGGATCTACATCATGTCCATGGGCATGAACACAAAGTTCAAGGTCGACTCACACTTCTTCAATGCATAACCTTTCATTCACTTCCCGTCTTCGAAGAAGTTGCAGTGTTGAAATTTTATCTGGCGAAGCACTAGAAGAGTATGACTCGTGAAAACTTTCGGGTTCACACGGTTTAGAGAAGGCATATGTTCAACCCATAGGGGCTTCTTAGAAACATATACCACAAGTTTCAAGAGTAAATATCACAAGCTCGAAAGTAGAGCAAGGTTGAGAAAGTAGATGATACAATTTAACAAAGGCATTATGTATCCGAGGGAAGGCTCACAGGTCATTGAACATGAAGGGCGATGTCGGATAAAATCCATTAAAGGATCTGCCGGTCCATAACAGAGCTGATGTGAGCATCGGCACACAACCAGAGGAAGTAACAATGCAAGGGCAGTGGATTATAGAAACAACTGACTAATCCAGAGCTCAAATGCAAAGGAATTAATATTTTCAAATCAAGGGATCAGAAGCAATGTTCTGATTAGGGATGGATAAGTAGAATAGCCTTAGGGGTACAATCGACGGCAATTGGATTGGTTGAGAACCAGCTCATGTTTAAAATGACGTCTGAGCCGGAAAGATAATTTAAATGGATCAATTGATGATTGCATACATTCGCACTCATGTTGAATCAAAAGGATCAAAATGACGGTGCCTAAGAATACTAACGAATATTGCCAGACATATGGAAAGCATCCATCATGCAAGTAGTCAAGTATTGTAGAGCAATAAGCTACTAAGGATTTTTGGAGGATCGAATAATATTTCGAAGACCATTGTGAAACACATGAACAACTGGGGGATGAGCGGATACTCGATAAGTGCGAGAATTATCCGTATGGGTATTCAGGTGACAAAGAACAGCAAGGCAGTAAGCTTAAAGGATTATCGAAACAAGACGAGTGTTTCGGGGTATCTTGTAATAACAAGACCAACTGGGGATGAATATAAGAATAACAACTATAAGTAGTTATCCATAAGGGTTGACGGTGGAAGGGGAATTGCAAACGCGATGAACACAAGTTCTCGGGTTAACAGCGGAGAGTATCTTCAGGGTCTTCACGTGCAGTAGACGATCATCAGTAATAAGGGGCTCTCCAGGTGAAAGTGATAACGAGATCCTAATGTTAGATTTAGCAAACTTCATTTAACCCGAATAGAAGAGAGATCAGAGTCCCAGAGTATAGATAAGGAGTAAAAGATCCTAATACCACCCAATGGCGACATGGGCCCATGGGCCACACAGCCATGTTAGTAGAAGTTTTGTAAAGTCTAGACTCGACCTCGGCCAAGGAGTGTGGAAGGGGGATTCCTACAGGCAGCCGACTCTGATACCAACTTGTGACGCCCCCGATTCAATCGTACACTAATCATGCACGCAAATGTGTACGATCAAGATCAGGGACTCACGGGAAGATATCACAACACAACTCTAAAACATAAATAAGTCATACAAGCATCATAATACAAGCCAGGGGCCTCGAGGGCTCGAATACAAGTGCTCGATCATAGACGAGTCAGCGGAAGCAACAATATCTGAGTACAGACATAAGTTAAACAAGTTTGCCTTAAGAAGGCTAGCACAAACTGGGATACAGATCGAAAGAGGCGCAGGCCTCCTGCCTGGGATCCTCCTAAACTACTCCTGGTCGTCGTCAGCGGCCTGCACGTAGTAGTAGGCACCTCCAGTGTAGTAGGAGTCGTTGTCGACGGTGACGTCTGGCTCCTGGGCTCCAGCATCTGGTTGCGACAACCAGGTAGAATGGAAAGGGGGAAAAGAGGGAGAGAAGCAACCGTGAGTACTCATCCAAGGTACTCGCAAGCAAGTATCTACACTACATATGCATGGGTATATGTGTAAAGAGGCAATATCGATGGACTGAACTGCCAGAATGCCAGAATAAGAGGGGGATAGCTAGTCCTATCGAAGACTACGCTTCTGGCAGCCTCCGTCTTGCAGCATGTAGAAGAGAGTAGACTGAAGTCCTCCAAGTAGCATTGCATAGCATAACCCTACCCGGCGATCCTCCCCTCGTCGCCCTGTTGGAGAGCGATCACCGGGTTGTATCTGGCACTTGGAAGGGTGTGTTTTATTAAGTATCCGGTTCTAGTTGTCATAAGGTCAAGGTACAACTCCAAGTCGTCCTGTTACCGAAGATCATGGCTATTCGAATAGATTAACTTCCCTGCAGGGGTGCACCACATAACCCAACACGCTCGATCCCATTTGGCCGGACACACTTTCCTGGGTCATGCCCGGCCTCGGAAGATCAACACGTCGCAGCCCCACCTAGGCACAACAGAGAGGTCAGCACGCCGGTCTAAATCCTATGCGCGCAGGGGTCTGGGCCCATCGCCCATTGCACACCTGCACGTTGCGTGGGCGGCCGGAAGCAGACCTAGCAACCTCCATTACTAAGGAAGTCACGTTACGCGGTCCAATCTGGCGCGCGCCGCTCAGTCGCTGACGTCACGAAGGCTTCAGCTGATACCACGACGCCGAGTGCCCATAACTGTTCCCGCGTAGTTGGTTAGTGCATATAGGCCAGTAGCCAGACTCAGATCAAATACCAAGATCTCGTTAAGCGTGTTATTATGAAGCAACCGCGAACGCCGACCAGGGCCAGGCCCACCTGTCTCCTAGGTGGTCTCAACCTGCCCTGTCGCTCCGCCACAAAGTAACAGTCGGGGGTCGTCGGGAACCCAGGCCCACCTCTACCGGGATGGAGCCACCTGTCCTTTCAGCCCCCACATCAGGATCACTTGCGGGTACTCAACGAGCTGACCCGACTTTAGTCACCATCTGTATAATATGTATGTATGTATAGTATATACCCGTGATCACCTCCCGAGTGATCACGGCCCAATAGTATAGCAAGGCAGACTGACAAGAATGTAGGGCCAATGATGATAAACTAGCATCCTATACTAAGCATTTAGGATTGCGGGTAGGGTATCAATGACTGTAGCAACAATGATAGGCTATGCAACAGAATAGGAGTAACCGAACAGTAACATGCTACATTACTCTAATGCAAGCAGTATAGAGAAGAATAGGCGATATCTGGTGATCAAGGGGGGGGGGGGGGCTTGCCTGGTTGCTCTGGCAAGAAGGAGGGGTCGTCAACACCGTAGTCGTACTGGGTAGCAGCGGCGTCGGTCTCGTAGTCTACCGGAGAGAAGAGGGGGAAGAAACAATGAATACAACGCAAACAGATGCATAATGATGCATGACATAACAAGTAACGGTGCCAGGTGTGCCCTAACGCAGTAGGAGGTGATACCGGTGAAGGGGGGAAACATCCGGGAAAGTATCCCCGGTGTTTCACGTTTTCAAACAGATGAACCGGAGGGGGAAAGTTGTGTGTTCGCTATGCTAGGGATGTGGGGTGGACAAACGGGTTGCGTATCTGGATTCGTCTCGTCGTTTTGAGCAACTTTCATGTTGAAAATAATTTAATCCGAGTTACGGATTAAAAGTTATGATTTTCTAAAGATTTTATTAATTTCTGGAATTTTATTAATTATTTAAATTAATTCGAAAATGGAATAATGACATCAGCATGATGTCATGCTGACGTCAGTAGTCAACAGAGTTGACTGGTCAACCTGACCAGTGGGTCCCACTGGTCAGAGACACAAGTTAATTATCCCAATTTAATTTAATCTAATCAGAATTAATTAGGGGTGGGCCCCACTGTCATACTAATTAAATAACTAATTAACTAACCAGGTTAATTAGATATCTAATGTTTAATTAGCTTAGCTACTTGTTTAGTTTAATTAAACAAAATTAATTAAGTTAATTATTTCTCTAATTAATTAATTAACTATTTATTTTTATTTTTATTTTTATTTTTATAAATACGTTCAGGGGGGTGGGGGCCCCTTGTCATTGGCCCAGGGGGCCTAGTGGGTTTGCGGGCGCTGCGGTTGCCGCGGGTGCGGGCGCTGGGCGTCGGCGCCCTACTGGGCGAGCGCCCAGATCGACAGGCAGGGGGGCGCCAGCCATGGGCGTGGCGAGGCCGCCGGCGTGGCCGCCGGCGCCCACGACGCCGGCCAAGGGAACGGAGGGCGGTGACGGGCGTTCAGCGCGGCAAGGCCTCGCGCGAGAGGAGGAGAGCGGGGTGGTCAGAGCGCCGGAGTTGGCCGCGGACATGGCGGCGTCACCGGTGCAGGGGCGTGCAGGAGCGGGGCAAGGTGAACGACGGCGAGCACGGAGGAGTCGGCGGCGGGTGCGACAAACGGGAGGTGGTCGGGGCGCGCGGGGCTGGCGCGGCCCTGAGCGGCGAGCAGGGGAGGAGACGAGCACGGGGCGAGTGGTGCAGACGCGCGGGCCGGTGGCCGCGGGGACGGGTCACAACAGGAGGTAAGCGGGGGCGGCGTGTCGGTGTGCACACGGCGGTTGCGGTGGCCGTAGTGACGGAGGGGGGGTGGGCTCGCGCGAATGGTGGCGAGGGCGCGGGCGCGCGAGGAATTTCGGCCGTGCGCGGGATGATGGGCGCGGTGAGCGCGGGGAAAGAGGAGGGGAGGGCCTCACAGGGGGTGTAGGGACCGTGGCAGCGGGGGTCGAGGGGGGGGCACGAGGACGTCGTCAGCGTCGAGGAGGCAGGCCACTGGGGGAGGGCGCCGGCGAGGTCCAGGCGGCGACGGGCGACGGCGTCGGGCGCCGAGCGAGGGAGAAGGGGATCGGGCTCCTCCCGATCCAGATCCAGAGCGAGGGGGTGGGGGAGAGCGAGTGGGGAGTGGGGTAGGTTAGGGTTTCGGTGGGTGAGGGGATAAGAGGTGGCCGGTTGGGCTGGTTCGACCGGGCCGGCGGAAGTGGCCAGCTGGGCCGGTTGGCCCAGAGTTGGGCCAGGGGCACTTTTTCCTTTTTTTTCTTTTCTGCTTTCTGTTTTGTATTTTCTTTTATCTTCTTTTCTGTTTTAAATCATTTTAAATTATCTAGGCATTTTATAAAAATGTGTTTGCTTTATTATAATTACCCAGGCATTTAACTGCACACCCCGAACATTTTAGTTAAATATTTTGAAAACTTTGTCGTTTGGCATTAGTTTGAAATTGAATTTGAAACGTTTTCGAATCAACCCGAGATTAACTACGGTGACCGAGGTGACATGGCACTATTAACGTGAGATTACTGTAGCCTAATTATCCGGGCGTCATAGGCATTCTCGTCGAATTGATTATCCGTGGCTTCTCTTGGAGTGAAGTTGCTTGGGTCATGCGGATAGAAACCTTCTTCAATAATTCTCCAAAGATTAGTGTTAACATGTTTTAAATGACGCTTAAAGCGATAGACCCAAGCATCAAAATCTTCATTTTTCACAATCTTAGCAGGAGGGCCGACATGATTTAAATGAGTAGAGGGAATCGGTCCTCCATAAGTAAGTGGAGGTTCCGCATGGGCAAAGATGCCATTGCCATTTTTACCACTAGTAGAAGGAGCTTTTTCACTAGTAGCTTCCCCTTGTTAGAGTTACCATCCGTCACCTTGTCAGTGGGGTCACCCACTTTCATCGGCGCGGTAGATAGTTTAAGCCCTTCTAAGAATTTATTAAACATGCTTTCAACCTCGGTCGTCATGGAGGTTTTCAATGTGTCCAAAGCCACATTGAATTCCTCACGAGAGACCGCGGTGCCCCCATTGGCCGTAGACGAGCTCGGGTTCACACCGGAGTGCTCCTCCCCACCATCTACGGTGTCAACCATACTCTTCGGACGGCAAAGTCCTTAATAAAGAGACGAGGCTCTGATACCAATTGAAAGGATCGATATAGTTGCCTAGAGGGGGGTGAATAGGAAACTAACAATTTTTAGCTTTTCTTTACCAAATTAAACTTTGCATCAAAGTAGGTTGTCTAGATATGCAACTAGGTGAGCAACCTATATGATGCAACAACAACAAGCACACAAGCAAGCAAGGGATATAACACAAATAAGCTTGCACAAGTAAAGGCACGAGATAACCAAGAGTGGAGCCGGTGAAGACGAGGATGTGTTACCCAAGTTCCTTCCTTTTGAGGGGAAGTACGTCTCCGTTGGAGCGGTGTGGAGGCACAATGCTCCCCAAGAAGTCACTAAGGCCACCATATTCTCCTCACGCCCTCACACAATGCGAGATGCCGTGATTCCACTATTGGTGCCCTTGAAGGCGGCAACCGGACCTTTACAAACAAGGTTGAGGCTCTCTCCACAACTTAATTGGAGGCTCCCAACGAAACCCCGGAGCTTCACCACAATGGAATGTGGATCCGAAGTGACCTCTTCCGTCTAGGGTGCCCAAGCACCCAAGAGTAACAAAATCCACACAAGAAAGTATGGGGGAATCCAATATCCTTTGGTGGAAGTGTAGATCTAGGTCTCCTCCTTCAATCCCTAGCAAATCAACGAGTTTGAGTGGCTAGAGAGAGAGATCGGGCAAGAGAGCTTTAATGGCAGTAATGGAGGAGAGAGAGAGAGGCAAGAGGTAGGTGGGAGGTAGGAGAAGCACCTCCTTAAATAGGCCCCCCAAGATCCAACTGTTATGTGCAGAAACGCATAGGAGCGGAACTTCCGGTGGCGCACCCGGTAGTACCGGTTTATCAAAACAAACCGGAACTACCGCACAACCACCGCTCAACTACGGGGCCATATACAGAAAGTAAACCCCACAGGCCGGTAGTTGGAGCGGAGGTTGGACCGGAAGTACCGCTGGGCCAGCAGTTCCTGGGCGGTGGGGTCCGAGGCGGTACTACCGCCGTGAACACCGGTAGTACCGATTTATCAAGAAAAACCGGAACTACCATTCCACCACCGGTCTACAACGGCAGCCAGTACAGAAGGGAGTCATCCCAGAGCGGTACTACGGGTGGTGGTAAGACCGGAACTACTGGCCAGCGGTACAACCACTCAAAGAAGCGGTACAACCGCCAAGAGCAGGACTGCACAGAACAAGGGGTGGGGAACCTCTCTCTCCTCGAACGGAGGGTATATGGTGGGTGCAGAGAATGTGTAAGTGAAGGATTCACCCAATACCTTCCGATGTGGATTCCCTCTTAATAGTACGGATATCCTACAACCAAAGGAAATAAAACGTCGGGAACTCAGTCTTTGATCTTTCCCGCACAGAGGGAAACCTAACTGTCTTGCGCCACACAAAGTGTACCTGAGAAAACTATGGCGCACGATTAGTCCACGTGTGTTGTCATCATCACCAAAACCCTAAGGCAAAGGATGCCCTTACAACAACCCTTAAAAAATTCTTCATGTTCATGTTTTCATCTGCTCTGAATGAATCAAGATACTTTCCTGCCAGGAAGGGAGCAGTGAATGAGTTGACACTCCATTTCTTTATGAAGGTATGATTTGGGTTATACTTCTACAGTTGATTCTCCCATCAAATGATGCATACAAAGACCACGGATAGCCATCTTCACAAATGCCTTTAACTCTTTTCCTATCATTTCTAGGGCACTTGATGTCAGCCCTTTCATGACAGCTATACTCCTTGATAGCCCTCCTCAGTAACTCAACACTAACAAATGTCAAAGCCACTTTGAACTCTGGTTTAGCCAGGTCCTCTTCTCTGAAACTTTTGAAATTCAGCTTAACCTTATCTTCATCAGATGAAGGCAAGCACATGTCCACATCTTCAGTAGGATCATTGCTACCTCTTGAGTATGCGTTGGTTTTCCCTTGAAGAGGAAAGGGTGATGCAGCAAAGTAGTGTAAGTATTTCCCTCAATTTTTGAGAACCAAGGTATCAATCCAGTAGGAGGCTACACGCAAATCCCTCGTACCTACACAAACAAATAAGAACCTTGCAACCAACACGATAAAGGGGATGTCAATCCCTTCACGGCCACTTGCAAAAGTGAGATCTGATAGAGATAATAAGATAAATATTTTTGGTATTTTTATGATATAGATTGGAAAGTAAAGATTGCAAAATAAAGTAGATAGGAAACTTATATGATAGAAAATAGACCCGGGGGCCATAAGTTTCACTAGTGGCTTCTCTCAAGATAGCATAAGTATTACGGTGGGTGAACAAATTACTGTCGAGCAATTGATAGAAAAGTGCATAGTTATGAGAATATCTAGGCATGATCATGTATATAGGCATCACGTCCGCGAAAAGTAGATCGAAACGATTTTGCATCTACAACTATTACTCCACACATCGACCGCTATCCAGCATGCATCTAGAGTATTAAGTTCATAAGAGCAGAGTAACGCATTAGGCAAGATGACATGATGTAGAGGGATAAACTCAAGCAATATGATATAAACCCCATCTTTTTATCCTCGATGGCAACAATACAATACGTGCCTTGCTGCCCCTGATGTCACTGGGAAAGGACACCGCAAGATTGAACCAAAGCTAAGCACTTCTCCCATTGCAAGAAAGATCAATCTAGTAGGCCAAACCAAACTGATAATTCGAAGAGACTTGCAAAGATAATCAATCATACATAAAAGAATTCAGAGGAGATTTTGTTCATAGATAATCTTGATCATAAACCCACAATTCATCGGATCTCGACAAACACACCGCAAAAAGAATTACATCGAATAGATCTCCAAGAAGATCGAGGAGAACCTTGAATTGAGATCCAAAGAGAGAGAAGAAGCCATCTAGCTAATAACTATGGACCCGAAGGTCTGAGGTAAACTACTAACACTTCATCGCAGAGGCTATGGTGTTGATGTAGAAGCCCTCCATGATCGATTCCCCCTCCGGTGGAGCGCCAGAAAAGGCCCCAAGATGGGATCTCACGGGTACAGAAGGTTGCGGCAGTGGAAATAGGATTTCATGGTGCTCCTAGATGTTTTCAGGGTATATGAGTATATATAGGCGAAGGAAGTCGGTCAGGGGAGCCACGAGGGGCCCACGAGGGTGGGGGCGCGCTTACCCCCCTGGGCGCACCCTCCTACCTCGTGGCCACCTCGTTTGTTCCTTGACGTCCACTCCAAGTCTCCTGGATTGCGTTTGTTCCAAAAATAACTCTCCCAAAGATTTCATTCTGTTTGGACTCCGTTTGATATTCCTTTTCTGCGGAACACTGAAATAGGCAAAAAACAACAATTTGGGCTGGGCCTCCGGTTAATAGGTTAGTTCCAAAAAGAATATAAAAGTGTATAGTAAAGCCCATTAAACATCCAAAACAGGTAATATAATAGCATGGAACAATCAAAAATTATAGATATGTTGGAGACGTATCAAGGATCCCCCAAGCTTAATTCCTGCTCGTGCTCGAGTAGGTAAATGATAAAAACTGAATTTTTGATGTGGAATGCTACCTAACATAATTCTCAATGTAATTTTATTTATTGTGGCATGAATGTGATCCATAAGATTCAAGGCAAAAGTTTAATATTGACATGAAATCAATAATACTTCAAGCATACTAACAAAGCAATCATGTCTTCTCAAAATAACATGGCTAAAGAAAGCTATCCCTACAAAATCATATAGTCTGGCTATGCTCTATCTTCATCACATAAAATATTTAAATCATGCACAACCCCGATGACAAGCCAAGCAATTGTTTCATACTTTTGATGTTCCCAAACCTTTTCAATTTTCACGCAATACATGAGCGTGAGCCATGGACATAGCACTGTATGTGGAATAGAATGGTGGTTGTGGAGAAGACAAAAAAGGAGAAGATAGTCTCACATCAACTAGGCGTATCAACGGGCTATGGAGATGCCCATCAATAGATATAAATGTGAGTGAGTCAGGGTTGCCATGCAACGGATGCACTAGAGCTATAAGTGTATGAAAGCTCATCAAAAGAAACTAAGTGGGTGTGCATCCAACTTGCTTGCTCACGAAGACCTAGGGTATTTTGAGGAAGCCCATCATTGGAATATACAAGCCAAGTTCTACAATGTAAAATTCCCACTAGTATATGAAAGTGACAACATAGGAGACTCTCTATCATGAAGATCATGGTGCTACTTTGAAGCACAAGTGTGGTAAAAGGATAGTACCATTGCCCCTTCTCTCTTTTTCTCTCATTTTTCTTATTTGGGCTTCTTTGGCCTTTTTTTATTTGGGCTTCTTTGGCCTCTTTTATTTTTCATAAAGTCCGAAATCTCATCACGACTTGTGGGGGAATCATAATCTCCATCGTCCTTTCCTCACATGGGACAATGCTCTATAAATGGAAATCATCACACTTATATTTATTTACAACTCAAGAATTACAACTCAATACTTAGGATAAAATATGACTCTATGTGAATGCCTCTGGCGGCGTACCGTGATATGCAATGAATCAAGAGCGACATGTATGAAAGAATTATAAAGGTGGCTTTTCCACAAATACGATGTCAACTACATGATCATGCAAGGCAATATGACAATGATGAAGTGTGTCATAATAAACGGAACGGTGGAAAGTTGCATGGCAATATATCTCGGAATGGCTATGGAAATGCCATAATAGGTAGGCATGGTGGCTGTTTTGAGGAAGGTATATGGTGGGTGGATGGTACCGGCGAAAGTTGCACGACACAAGAGAGGCTAGCAATGGTGGAAGGGTGAGAGTGCGTACAATCCATGGACTCAACATTAGTCATAAAGAACTCATATACTTATTGCAAAAATCTATTAGTCATCAAAACGAAGTACTATACACATGCTCCTAGGGGGATAGATTGGTAGGAAAAGGCCATCGCTCGTCCCCGACCGCCACTCATAAGGAATACAATAAAAAAATAAATCATGCTCCGACTTCATCACATAACGGTTCACCATACGTGCATGCTACGGGAATCACAAACTTTAACACAAGTATCTCTTAGATTCACAACTACTCCACTAGCATGACTCTAATATCACCATCTTCATATCTCAAAACAATCATCAAGTATCAAACTTCTCATAGTATTCAATGCACTTTATATGGAAGTTTTTATTATACCCATCTTGAATGCCTATCAAATTAGGACTAATTTTATAGCCAAAGCAAATTAAAATGATTTTCTAAAGACTCTCAAAATAATATAAGTGAAGCATGAGAGATCAATAATTTCTATAAAATAAAACCACCGTCGTGCTCTAAAAAGATATAAGTGAAGCACTAGAGCAAAATTATCTAGCTCAAAAGATATAAGTGAAGCACATAGAGTTTTCTAATAAATTCCGATTTATGTGTGTCTCTCCCAAAAGGTGTGTACAACAAGGATGATTGTGGTAAACTAAAATGCAAAGACTCAAATCATACAAGACGCTCCAAGCAAAACACATATCATGTGGTGAATAAAAATATAGCATCAAGTAAAGTTACCGATAGACGAAGACGAAAGAGGGGATGCCTTCCGGGGCATCCCCAAGCTTAGGCTTTTGGTTGTCCTTTAATTTTACCTTGGGGTGCCTTGGGCATCCCCAAGCTTAGGCTCTTGCCACTCCTTATTCCATAATCCATCAAATCTTTACCCAAAACTTGAAAACTTCACAACACAAAACTCAACAGAAAATCTCATGAGCTCAGTTAGCAAACTAAAACAAACCACCACTTTAAGGTACTGTAATGAACTCATTCTTTATTTATGTTGGTGTTAAAACTACTGTATTCCAACTTCTCTATGGTTCATACCCCCCTATACTAGCCACAGATTCATCAAAATAAGCAAACAACACACGAAAAACAGAATCTGTCAAAAACAGAACAGTATGTAGCAATCTGTAACTTTCGAGTACTTCTGGAACTCTAAAATCCTACAAAAACAGGAAGTCCTAGGAAATTTGTCTATTAATCTTCTGCAAAAAGAATCAACTGAAAAGCACATTTCTGTGATTTATTAAAATTATTGTCGTGCGCGCAAAAGTTTCTGTTTTTTAGCAAGATCAAATTAACTATCATCGTAGGTTATCCTATAGGTTCTACTTGGCACAAACACTAATTAAAACATGAAACTACATCTAACCAGAGACTAGATGAATTATTTATTACTAAACAGGAACAAAAAGTAAAGAACAAAAATAAAATTTGGTTGCCTCCCAAAAAGCGCTATCGTTTAACGCCCGTAGCTAGGCATAAAAGCGAGAATAGATCTAAGTATTGCCATCTTCGGTATTCAATTCATAGGTGGCTCTCATAATAGATTCATAAGGTAATTTGATTTTCTTCCTAGGAAAGTGTTCCATGCCTTTCCTTAATGGAAATTGGAATCTAATATTTCCTTCTTTCATATCAATAATTGCACCAACCGTTCTAAGGAAAGGTCTACCAAGAATAATAGGACATGAAAGATTGCAATCTATATCAAGAACAATAAAATCTACGGGCACATAATTCCTATTTTCAACAATAAGAACATCATTAATCCTTCCCATAGGTTTCTTAATGGTGGAATCCGCAAGGTGCAAGTTTAAAGAACAATCATCAAATTCACGAAAACCTAACACATCACATAAAGTTTTTGGAATCGTGGAAACACTAGCACCCAAATCACACAAAGCATAGCATTCATGGTCTTTAATTTTAATTTTAATAGTAGGTTCCCACTCATAATAAAGTTTTCTAGGGATAGAAACTTCTAATTCAAGTTTTTCTTCATAAGATTGCATTAAAACATCAACGATATGTTTGGTAAAAGCTTTATTTTGACTATAAGCATGAGGAGAATTTAACACGGATTGCAACAAGGAAATACAATCTATTAAAGAACAATTATCATAATTAAATTCCTTGAAATCCAAAATAGTGGGTTCATTGCTATGTAAAGTTTTGACCTCTTCAATCCCACTTTTACCAATTTTTGCATCAAGATCTAAAACCTCCGAATCATTGGGACGCCTCTTAACTAAAGTTGACTCATCTCCAGTCCCATTATTATCAAGATTCATATTGCAAAACAAAGATTTAATAGGGGACACATCAATCACTTTCATATCTTCATCATTATTTCCTTCTAACCCTTCTGGTTTGGCGGCCATCTTATTAACTAAGGTGGCCTGCTTATCCGAAATTTAGGATATTAAGTTTTCAAGATGAGCAAACTGAGATTTCAAACCATAAAATTCCTTAGACATATCATCAAGCTCTTTATTCATGTATTCCATAAAGCTTTTTTGTTCTTTAAACTCGTTTCTAAAGAAATTATTATGCTCAAATTGTAAAGTCATAAAGCTTCTAACGTTGTTTTCGATTTCTTCCAACCTTCTAAGGTGAGGATCAATGTTTTTAGACAAGGCCATCAGGGCAATCAGGCACACAAGAAGCAAGCGAAAAAGAGGCGAACGGGAAAAAGAGGGCGAATAAAACGGCAAGGGTGAAGTGGGGGAGAGGAAAACGAGAGGCAAATGTCAAATAATGTAATGCGAGGGATAAGAGTTTGTGATGGGTACTTGGTATGCCTTGACTTGTGCGTAGACCTCCCCGGCAACGGCGCCAGAAATCCTTCTTGCTACCTCTTGAGCATGTGTTGGTCTTCCCTTGAAGAGGAAAGGGTGATGCAGCAAAGTAGCGTAAGTATTTCCCTCAGTTTTTGAGAACCAAGGTATCAATCCAGTAGGGATGCTGCACGTAAGCCCTCGTACCTACACAAACAAATAAGAACCTTGCAACCAACGCGATAAAGGGATTGTCAATCCCTTCACGGCCACTTGCAAAAGTGAGATCTGATAGAGATAATAAGATAAATATTTTTGGTATTTTTATGATATAGATTGGAAAGTAAAGATTGCAAAATAAAGTAGATAGGAAACTTATATGATAGAAAATAGACCCGGCGGCCATAGGTTTCACTAGTGGCTTCTCTCAAGATAGCATAAGTATTACGGTGGGTGAACAAATTATTGTCGAGCAATTGATAGAAAAGTGCATAGTTATGAGAATATCTAGGCATGATCATGTATATAGGCATCACGTCCGCGACAAGTAGATCGAAACGATTCTCCATCTACTACTATTACTCCACACATCGACCGTTATCCAGCATGCATCTAGAGTATTAAGTTCATAAGAACAGAGTAACGCATTAGGCAAGATGACATGATGTAGAGGGATAAACTCAAGAAATATGATATAAACCCCATCTTTTTATCCTCGATGGCAACAATACAATACGTGCCTTGCTGCCCCTGCTGTCACTGGGAAAGGACACCGCAAGATTGAACCCAAAGCTAAGCACTTCTCCCATTGCAATAAAGATCAATCTAGTAGGCCAAACCAAACTGATAATTCGAAGAGACTTGCGAAGATAAGCAATCATACATAAAAGAATTCAGAGGAGATTCAAATATTGTTCATAGATAATCTTGATCATAAACCCACAATTCGTCGGATCTCGACAAACACACCGCAAAAAGAATTACATCGAATAGATCTCCAAGAAGATCGAGGAGAACTTTGTATTGAGATCAAAAGAGAGAGAAGAAGACATCTAGCTAATAACTATGGAGCTGAAGGTCTGAGGTAAACTACTCACACTTCATCGGAGAGGCTATGGTGTTGATGTAGAAGCCCTCCGTGATCGATTCCCCCTCCGGCGGAGCACCGGAAAAGGTCCCAAGATGGGATCTCACGAGTACAGAAGGTTGCGGCGGTGTAAATAGGGTTTCGTGGTGCTCCTGGATGTTTTCAGGGTATGTGAGTATATATAGGCGAAGGAAGTTGGTCAGGGGAGCCACAAGGGGCCCACGAGGGTGGGGGCGCGCCTACCCCCTGGGCGTGCCCTCCTACCTCGTGGCCGCCTCGTTTGTGCCTTGATGTCCACTCCAATCCTCCTCGACTGCGTTTGTTCCAAAAATAACTCTCCCGAAGGTTTTATTCTGTTTGGATTCCGTTTGATATTCCTTTTCTGTGAAACACTGAAATAGGCAAAAAAAAACAATTTGGGCAGGGCCTCCGGTTAATAGGTTAGTCCCAAAAATAATATAAAAGTATATAGTAAATCCCATTAAACATCCAAAACAAGTAATATAATAGCATGGAACAATAAAAAATTATAGATACATTGGAGACGTATCTATCACCAGCTTCTTCTTGGACTGCTTTACCTTTGCCTTTGTCACAATCAACATTTTTGTCAAACAAGTCATCATCATCTTGTAGATGAATGTCTCAAATCAACAATTTGTGGAATGTAATCTTCATCTGAATCCTGCATTACTGAATAACCAACTGTGTCTGCTGCATCCATGTTCAAACACCTAGAGGATTTCCTGGCCCTAAACTCAAACTGATATGAAAGGTAAGTAGTTCCTGGTTGGGGTGGACTTGGTATGAAATCATCTTCTTCTGACTCTGCTCCACTTTCTGGCTCTGTTTCATCTTGCTCATGCTCTTGATCATGCTGAGGCAGCTCCTGTTCCACTTGAGGGAGCTCAGCGTGCTCCTGTTCCACGAGAGTGAGCTCAGCCTGCTCCTCTTGCTATTGTTGTGTCTGCTCTTCTTGCTGCTAGTGTGCCTTCTCCTTCTTTGGCCTAATCCCACTGAATTTGGCAAATGTAGGATCCTCATCATCAGAATGAACATGAACAGGAGAAATATATGATCTCAGTCTCTCATCATGATCAAGAAATATTTGCTGAAAATGATTCCCATTCAGAACACAATCCTTCATGTTCTCTGTCATAGTGTTGTCTCCCATCTTAATCTCTCTTAATCCATTCTTGTACACTGTCAACCCAGGAACACACCAAGAAGCCCTGATCCTGCCCTCAAACTCATACCCAATTTCCTCAACCAGACTAGCAACTATAGTAGGTGTCCAGTTATTTATGTCACAGTAGTCATACCAAATGGAGTGGCCTTTGTGGTAATCCTTATGCTTGCCTGCACAAAGGAAATAGCCACCATGTATGACCTCAACAAAGAACTGGTTGCTTAGGGGTCCTGCAAAACATTCAAAGTTGCAATGTTCAGACAAGATCAACAGAGACATTTATGAAGGTTCAGTCAAGCTGAAAACATTCAGTTAACTCCAAAAGTTCAGTTACTGTATAAAACCACCAGTAGCTCAGTTAACTGATTAAGCAGGACCTAACCAAGGGTACTGAGCAAGCAGTAAAGTAATGTAATTGGACCAAAACAAGCAAAGTGGCAATGCCCAGTGTCAATGTTCAGTTATTATACTAAATCAAGTTCGGACATTTCAATATTCAAACAGGTTAACACATATAAATTCAGTTATCTTACAGAGCAAATTTCATACATGTTGCAGAAAGAAAGCACGGATTCATGGCCTCCACTGACCAAATATATGATCTTTCATGAGAAAAATGATCATCTCATGCGCAAAACGATCATCTCATATCATGATCAACAAACAGGCCATATAAAGCAAAGAAACAGGGGAGAAGCGAGCATGGCCTCCCCCTAACATGCTCCAAAATCAAACCCTAATTTTGCTATGCAAACCCTAGACCATCTCTAGATACAAGATCCATAGCACATCAGAAACCCTAGCTTTGATCTGTGGCCCTGCTAAACATCCGCTGCTAAAACCCTAAACCCTACACCATCGGTGGCAAAAAGGGAGAGAAATAGCCCAAACCCTAGCAGCTGTGCGAAATTGACTCGCACGCAAGCTCTTCCCCGGAGCTTTCATGGACAGATCGAGCACAGAACCTGCCGGCGACGGTGACGTACCATAGAGGGGCGGCGAGGCATGGTCGTCACGACGCGACGGTGCGAGAGGGACGTCACGCAAGCCCCTCCCAAATGGCGTGGACGGCGGCGGCGCAGCGTCCGACGACGAGCTCATGGTGCCGTCGCCACGCTCGCCCACGCCGGAGACGAGGAACCACCTCGGCAGCGACGACGAACCAGGGGAGAAGGGAGAAGCAGGAGAGTGGCTCGGTTCGGCAGCGGGTGGGCTCGGTCGGAGCGGGTGGGCTCGATCCGACCAGGTGGCTCGATCGGACCAGGTGGGGGATCTTTTAATAACTGCCAGTTTTGCAAAAAAAAAAAACCTGCGTGCATGCGTAATCGAGCGGCTGGGCACATGTGGCAGTCAATGCACACTTGGCATCGGTTGACTCGAGCCAGCTCAGTGTATACATACACAAAACCGTATAATGGACCGTAGATGACCCCCTAAAGCAAGTTTGGTGACTGTACTTTGGGTATTTGTAACCATAGGGACTAAAGCTAACGCCGGCGCAAGTAAATGGACCTGTAGTGAATTTTTTCTCATATAAGAGTGAAGCAAGAGGCCCTGATAGACATATGTCGTATGGGCCAACGCCGAACTCAGCGTGAAGCGCCTCCGTCGCGTCGGCAAGATCCCGGGTGGTGCGAGAGCGGCTGCCAACGCTAGGAGGGGAAGAGCAGCACACAGCCTCTTTGCGCTCTTGGTTTCGGTGGGGGTGACAGCATTTAGCGGGCAAAATCTGATGTCACCCAGATGATGCATACAAGGTAAATAAAATGCCTTCTTCTCAAAAAAAGAAAAGGTAAATAAAATGCCTGATCCATCTATATCTCATTGATCCCGAAGAAAATCAACACATTTTACTCGCACCGACAGATGAAAAAAAAAATACTCTAGATACACAAGCTTATTCTGAATACTAACATGCTAGCTCAATTACAAAGGGGACACGCGCCTACTATAAGTATGGTTTTCTCTTTTTACAAGACGAGAAAGGTTTTCTTATTTCTTGCCGCCACGGCAACGAAAAATGGTCATGGCTCAGTCCTGGATTTAGAGCGCACACAGCCGCAGAAGGGCGACCTCTTCTTCTTTCCACGGTGGTCCTTCCTCCCGTAGAGATAATCCTTGAGGAGCACCCGGGTGCGCTTGTCCGACACCTTGAGCCTTGTGTACTCGTGCTCTTCTTCCAGCTTCAGCAGCACGTACTGTATCTTCTGAAGCTCCAGCTCCAGCCTCGCCACGTTGTCCGACCCTTTCCGCACCTGCTCCAACATCTTCCTCTTGCTTGGAAAACCACCTTCCCGCTCCGCGTTCATGCTATCCGACAGCGCAGTGTAATTCTCAGCCTTCTTTGCCAACTTGCTGTTGAGGTTCATCTGCTCCAACACCAGCCCCTCCGTCTCGCGCAGCTGAGTGCTCACGCTCTCGTATTCCGAGTGCCCCTTGGCCGGGCCACCCATCTTCCGCTTCAGTTCCTCGATGCTCTCTTGGATACTCGCCAGTCTCTGCCCATCAGAAGCGAGCCTCTCCACCACATTCTTGCCCCATAACTCGTCAGGCTCTGCTGAAGACGACATCTCGAGCTTGTTGATGATTCCCAGGTCTCTTCCCCTTGATAGCTCCGACCAAGGGTACTCGCTCTTCACCTCCTCAACCGCCTCTATGTCGTGCTCGTGCTCGCATGACGACGACTTGGCTGTTTGGTTCTTGCACGTCCTCTCTGCAGCCTCCCATAGCTGAAGCATCTCATCGTCCACCTCTGCGTTCGCACCATTGCCAACTCCAACTGGGTACGATGAAGCTTCTGTACCGTATGCCGGATAGTAGGTTGATATTTCGTCGAGTTCAATATCCTTCATCATCTGGACCTGCTTCCCTTTGGAGCCCTCACCGTCTTTTTGCTTCTCCTTCTCAGAATATATTTCTGAGCTGCCTTTTGTTTTAAGCTCTTGGATTTCCATGTTTACTGCCATCATCTTTGCAGTGGAATCAGTCGACTCCTCATCTCGACGGCACTTGGAATCCGATATAACCACCCCAAGTGCTTCTATTCTTGACATTAACTGCTTTAACTCCAGAGTTCCACCGGCAAACCGATGAGACTTTGGGCCAATCTTGTCCTCTTGCATACAGGTTTCCTACGGTGACAAAGTGACACATGTATTGTGCATGAAATTAGTACAAATATCCAGCTACAAAATAAGATGACACGAGGATGTGCAGTATTGAAGATAAAATATGGATTTGCTTCATCTTTTAACTGTGATTTTGTTTTTATAATGCTTACTCAACGATGAGTACTATAGTAGTGCAGGAATAAGATGACATGCCACCATAGTAGTACACGATGCTTACACATCAAGGATTGACGACCGATTAGTGTTATAGCAGTGCAGGAATGACATGAAAATAACATTGGGAGCCAATGCCTACTAGCCTAATAATCAAGGATGGATGAATATTACCTCTTTGCATTCTGTGCTGTAGGGTTTTGACAGAGAAAGAGCATCTTGCTCCAGCAAACTGATATGATTAGACAAAGATCCGATGAGTGCTAGCTGCATGCTCAGTTCGGCATTCAGTTCTGCATTTTCTTCCTGCATGTCGGTTACATTTTTCTGCAGAGCCTCAATATGGGCATCTCGCATGGAGATTTTATTCAATATTAATTCTTTTTGCGCGATTGCACTAATTTCAATAGCCTTGGCTTCCATCATAAACTGTAGTGCCATTTCTTTGTAGACTGCGACATTCACAGAAGAGGTTACTGTCTCACCTATCAGCAGAAGAGATTCTCTTTCATGTTGCTCAACCTCTTCCGACATGAGCTCATGTGCAGAAATCAAACTCTGCTCCTTCCTTTTCAGAATCCCAGCATCCATTTCAAGAGTTTCATTTGCTTGGCGAAGTAGTAAAATTTCACCATCCTTGGTAGTGCCCTCCTCGGTCAGGATCACGATTTTCTTCTCAAGTTCTCCTTTCACCACTTTAGCACCTTCAATGGCAACCTGAAGCGCCCCAACAACTCCACATAATTCCCGGTTCTTTGCTTGCATGAGCTGAACATTCTCTTCTGCTTCCAGTAGCTCATCATCCTTCTGCATCAACTGCACCATGCAACTCTCAAGTTCAACAGCCAATTCCTGGGAGATACTTCTCCCCGCGTTCAAGTCAAACTCTAAGAGGATAAGCCGAGTCGTGAGAACTTCTGTCAAGTAGACTAAATATTTCTTGAGGTAATTGTTTTCTGATTCAAACAATATAGCTCTTGCACTCAGCACTTTGACTTCATTATCAAGCTCACCCTTAACTAAACTCAGCAACGCCGTCTCATCGGTAAGAGATACCAATGCAGATGCTACCTCATTATTATGGCCTCTGAAGAACAAAGACATGTGTTCAAGCATCATGCATTCTCTAAGAGCAGTACCGTTCTCGTCCTCCAAGGCATTGTACTTCTCAATTAAAGACTGGTGTTCCTTAGACAAGGACTCGTTTTTCTCAGCCATGTCAGTAATTTTATCTTGCGAAGCCTGGTAGGACTCTGCCAAACAAGATAGCTTCTCGTGTAAAACTAATGCTTCAATCTTCTGCAGCTGATCCCTTTCACTGTTATTTTGTAGCTCTTGCCTAAGCTGGTCATTAGATTCCAAAAGTTGGCAATTTTTAATTTGCAAAGAAATCAATTCTGTTGCTTCTCTCTCTACGTCTTTCTCAAGGGCACACTTCTGCAAGTGCAGATCTCTGAACTCCGTTCCTAGCTGCAACATGACAGTCGAGAGGACTGAGAGCTCAGTGTACATGAGAGTATTATCATCTTCAATTTCCTCTTTATGTTTCAGAATACTGGAGGTTTCATCTGAAACAGACTGTAACAAAATTTCGTCCTGAGCTATCTCAGCAGGTCCTAAATCCCTGTCAATGTTAAGGACCTTCATGTGGCGTGAAATCCCTTCTCTTAGTCTCCCATTAAGCTTTAGCAATGTTTTCCTCTCCGATTCATGGTATCTGGCTTTATCCTCCAGCTGTGATATTAAAATCTTCGCAGCATGATTTTCCAACGCATACTTTAGACATTTGTTTAAAAGAGCCACATACTCGTCTTTCGCATAAACCAAACTACTCTCCAAGGCCACCACACTAATAGAAGCTCCCATGCTTTTTTGCTCTTCCTCCTGAAGCCTCTCGTCCATGTCATGGATTTTTTCATGGAGAGAAGAAATCTGCTTCTCTAGGCTGTTTGCATGCATTTCATGTGACTTCACAGCATTTTCATACTCTTCATTAATTGTTCTCAGCAGACCCTTCAGTTTCCTTACTTGATCATATACAAGATCCTTCTCTCTTGATAAAGATGTGTGCTTGTCTTGAAGATCAGAATGCTTACTTTCCAGGACTTTTGCAACCACTGTAATGTTCTGTAGCTGAAATGAAAGAGGCACTCTCTGTAGTTACGAACAAGAACTAATTTTAATAAAAGAATATTAATAAGAACATCTTATCAAGACTACCATGGATATTCATCAATATCAATTTCCACTACAAAATAAAATAAAAGGTTGAGTTTGTAGTGTTGGTTAAAATTTTTACCTGAGAGAACAAGTTGTTTTTTTCTGCAGAAAGAGCTGAGTTATCTGCAAGCTGAGCCTGGCATGTTTTTTCAGAATCTTTCAATTTTATTCCCATGTCTTCAAACTCAGCTTTCAGACCACATAATGACATCTCTAATGCGGAATTCTTCCCTGAAATAACAGCGAAACTTTTACCAAGGGTGTCTAGCTCTGATAGAAGAGCATCCTTTTCAGAAACACAAGTGGAAATCTCACCGTTCAAAGAGCTTTCTGAAGACTCCAACACTTCTATCTTCTCCCTCAGTCCTTCAATTTCAGCATTTGCATCCGAAACTGAGTTCTCCAACACTGAATATTCTTCAGATAGTTTCTCCATCTCTTGAAGCTTTTCTGAGAGAAGCGCCTTTTCAATCAAATTCTTTGCATACACCTCCTTCAGTTTTAAATTTGTAATCTGCAATTCCTCTATCAACATCTGGTTTGCTGCTGCGCTGTCTTTTAGAGCATTCATCTCATAAGCCAGAGCATGGTGTATCCCATCAAGATTTTCCTTCTCCTCTCTTTGACGAACAAAGTCCCTCCGAATAGCCTTCTTTTCACCTATATGTGAACCCACTTCAGCCTCAAGTTTCACATTCAACTCCTTTAATGCACCCAATTCACAATGCAGGTCTTTTATTATAAGCTCAGCAGAAAGATTCTGTTCACGGAGGATATGGATATCTTTCGTATGCTTGTTTACAATGTTCTCAAGATCCATCTTAATGTTCTCCACCTCGCTTAATTTCCCGGTCAGCTCCTCAATGTCCATGGCCAACTTGTTCACTTCATCCTGAGATTTAGAGTGAAGATCCGTCACTAAGAGGAGAGCTGCTTCACATTCAATACGCTTCTTGGTTTCACCATCTAGGCTCGTTTGGAGTTCAGCTTGCAGTTGTGAGAGTTCAGATTCCAGATTGGATACTCTCATCGAGGACTCCTGGTTCTTAAGAAGGGTTGCATCTTTTTCGGTGTTTAGAAGTAAGATGGTGCTCTTGAGTTCAGATGACAAGTTCTCCAACTCATTCGATTTGCCATTCAGCTTCTCAATCTCTCGATGCAGCCTACTCACTTCTTCCTGAGACTGAGAATACATATTCTCCATTGACCTGAGAGACGTTTCAGCTTGCACCCTCTTCCCAGCTTCGTCTTTCAAAGTCAACTCCAGACTACTGACACTTTCACTCATCTGTCCGATTTCTAGCTCCAGTAACTGCATTTTCTGTTCAGACTTCTCCAGTTTCAACTTTGTCTCCGAGAGTTGTAACTCCAAATCAGATACTTTCTCCAGAGACTGATGCTGTTGAAGTAGTGATGCATCCATCTCAGAGTTCAGACCTAAAATGGTTTTCTTCAATTCTGTTGATGTATTCTCCAGATTTAACTTTTCATTTTCCAACTCACTTAGCTTCTTTATTGTCGTGTCAAGATCTTGTGTCAGCCTTTTCACTTCTTCCTCCAACTTGGAATGCAGACTCTCTGACATGAGAAGAGCTGCTTCAGTTTGTGTTTGCCTATCGCTTTCATTTTGTAGCTGGCCATGAATACTGTGAATTTCCTCTCTCTTCCGTTCCACATCTTTCATCAGGATATGCACCTTATTTTCGTTAACCTCCAGCTCTGACTGTGTATTCATTAGCTGAGATTCCAGAACAGAAACCCTTTCCACAGACTGCTGGTGTTGAAGTAGAGCTCCATCCTTCTCAGCGCTTAGCTGTGACATGGTGCCCCTAATGCTTTGGATTTCATTTCGAAGTTTACTCCTTGAATCCATCAGTGAATTTATCTCACCACGGAGTTGTTGTATAAGCAGTTCGGAAGAGTGATTTTGTTCAGTAAGGCTCCCGACTTCCATCTTCAGCTCACAAACAGCGCTCTCCAGGTGCATCTTGCTCTGCATGAGCTCATCTAAATTTTCATTTGCCATCTTGATCTCTATAGTCAACCTTTGAACTTCTTCCTTAGATTGAGCACCCTCCTTTCCCTTGGAAAGAAGAGCACTTTCAGCATGCATGCGCTTTTCATGTTCCTCCTGAAAGCTTGAGTGGAGATTTTCCAATTCCTTAAGCTTTTGATCAAGCTCTTGTTGCTGTAACTTCACCTTTTGATCCAAAGCCTCAAGCTCAGACTGTATCATACTATTACGTGATTCAGCACTATTTAGCTTTTGAACTTCCAAAGCCATTTCATCAGTTAGCTTCTTGAGGTCACCCTGTGCCTTAGAGAGCTCAGACTCCAAAGCAGATAAACGCTCAGTGGACTGGTCATACTGCAGAATAGATGTATCTTTCTCAGAATGCAACTGAGAAGCAGTATCCTTCTGATTTTGGATCTCAGTTTCAGCTTTCTTTGCCCGCTCTGATTCCAACAACATCTGTTGTTTCAGATTCTGGTTCTCAGCTAATAGCCTCGAAATCTCTTCTTGCATATTTAATATTCCATTGCTGATATCCTCTTTCCCTTTAACTTCTGGGCTTTCAAAATTTAGGCCTTTCTGTGCTTTTCCATCAAAAACAGCACGAGGAGCATTTTCACCACCGAGTGACAAATCATTGGACTGCTTCAGACTTTTTCGGTTTGACAATGCACTGGTTTCCTGAGAGTGTGAACCATTCCTCTTGGAGTTATGATCATCTGATTCATATGTTGGACGGGAGAATGTAGGCATCTCTGGAGTATGTGGTTCCACTTCTTGGCCAGCAGAAGAGGGTGACTCATCCATTGATGGCATCTGATTTGGGAATACTTCAGAAATTGTTCTGTGAGCCTGTCTAAGTGCCCCGGTGGCTTGATCGTACCTTTCTGCTAATGCACGGTATGCTCGATAAAACTCCTCCACTTGTTTCATCAACTCTGGGCGTTTCTTGTAGTACATCTCCGCTCTCCTTGCAAAAGAATCAGCATCTTCATTGATAAGCTTGATCATGGCTTTAACCTTCGTGTCCATATCTGTTGCACAAAATGAGATTAATTTTGGTCATGAACCATAGTATATAAATAAACACAGGGGCGTAATTCAATCACTGCAACAAAATGTTCTCCTACAATTTTTCAATTATTCAAAGGGTAGAGAGATATAAACCAACAATGACTTTGTTATATGACTACCGTACAGAACTTTAGGTTTCGAACTACGAAAAATTCAGTTCAACTCCCACCAAGAAACAGCAAAATGGGAATTGGGATACCTATGAAGAATACCACATGAAACATTTCCAGATGAGAAGGAGCTTAAACTGGCTAAGATGAGAAGGAGCTTAAACTGGCTAAGATGAGAAGGAGCTTAAACTTCTCGAGAAACATTTCACATATATTACGAAGTAGTAGTCTTTTAGGAAAAAGGAGCATTCCATATTAAAGCAGAACCTATGGGCGTATATGCAATCAATAGTTCAAAGCCTAGCATCCAATTACTTTTAGGAAAATATGAAGATGACACAGGTCACACTATCATAGAAGATCATATCAGGTTCATAAATCAAAACTTTGAGAGAAATTAAAACGCTAGAAGAGACATCATGTGCCTCGTGGCAGCTAGAAACACCTGATGATTTTATTTTAAATACTCAGATCAACTAAAGGACTACGGGTGGCTTGTGTACACACCAACCACGAGCGTTGAAAATGTAATGTGCAACTGAGAGAACCTAGTGACATCGTCTTGCTAATTTGATCAGCAAATATCCAAAGAATACCGATGATAACTTCATTTTGTAGTTAAACAGAGCAAAAGGCTCACCGCTGAGATTTTCTTGGAGCCATTTGGAGTTCTTGGGGCTGATATGGCTAACCCACAACCATGAGTACTGCCTTGAGTCATGAGCAGACACAGCCGCCATTGATGTGAGAAGCAAGATGCCACTCTGAACCAGTAAGTAATACCTCACTTCCTCGGTAGAATGCAATATATCACTCCAAATTATGAAATGCCACAGTTTCCCCACTATTCTGGATGGGGCAGCAAAGAATTATCTGATGCATCTGGAAAGGATTGAGGAACTTCCGGTGAAATGTTTAGCTGTTTTTACCTGGACAATTGGAGAGAAACGGCACGGGTAAAATAAAATAAGCATGCTGCATACAGAAATGAGCAACATAATTGTACGGCTCTCCATGGCCCATGCGATGTATTAGTACTTACAGGTGTGAGGTCTGCGATTGACTGGAAGAACACAAAGATAAATGAATAGTTCTCACCACGCTAAAACTGGAAGAAAGAAGAAGACAAAACGTGTTAGGTAATTGGATTGGGGGAGAGAGAATTCTGCATAATCACGCAATTAGACTAGCCAGCGACCTTACTTTCTCTTTTTGTAAACAAGAAAAACAGAACAGTCAGTAGAGTCAGAAAGCAATCTCACCAAGAATTGAAGTGGGACGAAAAAGGAACTCCAAAAGCAAAATCAAGCCAGGAGAAAAAAAATCGCACGGAAAAAGAAGTGCGATGCTACAGCAGCAACCTCTGCAAGCAGATCTCGCACGAAACAGACAATCGAACAAATAAAAGGGACGGACGGAATACATAAATAAATCACACGATACACAGCGGCGAGGATTGCCAATTATACTGTTCTTAACATCAGCAGGCAAGAAAGAGAAACCGCTAATCAACTGCCCGTCAACACCAAAAATTCCGCGGCAACGACGAGTCGCCGAGCATCCAAAGGCAGCAAGGAAGATGGATCCTCGAAGCGTACCACACAATAAAGAAAACAACTACAGGGTAATGATCGCATGACGGGAGAGAAAGAATCGAAGATCCAATCTTGCCGCAGAGAGAAAAACATACCAGGTGGAGTGGGTCGACTCTCTGAGGAGAGGATGCCGAGATTCCCCACCAAAGCTGCCTCCTTTCAACCTCCATGTTCTCACCCCATTTCTTCTCAGTTTAGGTTCCTGTCGGGACTCTGGACGCTTGCCAGTGTGGTGCCAAGAAGAAAAGGCACAGCAGGAGGAGGAGGAGGGGGAGGCGGCGGTAGGTCCCAACGAACGAAATGAAAAACAGTGGGAGTAGGAGAGATTTCAGTGATTTGGTTACTTGCCTAATAATGCATCGTGCTTTTTTTCTTTTGAGAATATAATAGTGCACCATGCTGGAGTAGGAGTAATTCTTTGGGGGAGAAATTCAGGGCATCATAATTGTTCGGGATCAGACCATTTTGGGGACAGGTCAAATTTGTGTGTGGCGAGGACGGTGCGTCGACCCGTTGGCTGGGCAGCTGAGGTTGCTGCCAGCCCACCCGAGTTTAAGTCCCAGCTTAGACGTGTGGTGCTTGCGGAGTTTCTCCTATAAATAAATGCCAACAAGGGTTAGCCTTGGGTTGGTCTCTTTTTTTAAATTTGTGTGTTGTCTTAAAAATAAGGGAAGTGCCTACGTCTCTTGCATTCTCACCCCATCAAGGTCGTCTTCACGTACCCCCTGGAGAAGGTCCTGCACAGCCCTAACACCGCGGGCCGAGTTGCCGAGTGGAGCATCGAACCGCAAGCATTCAAGTTGGAGTTATGTACCACTAGGGTCATCAAGGGGGCGGCTCTCGTTGATTACGTGGCGGGATGGACAGACACTGGTGAGGAGGAGCACCGCGAGGACAAGTCCCTCCTGCCTGGGGACAAAGCGTCGGTTGGTTGGGTCATGCATTTCGACGGTGCCTTCTCTAGGCAGGGCGCGGGGGCTGGGGCCATTCTCGTCTCTCCAGCCGGTGACAGGCTTTGTTACGCCATCCAGCTATGCTTTATGCATGGCGAGAAGGTCTCCAACAACATCGCAAGTATGAAGGCCTGATTGCCGGACTCAAGGACGCCTCTGCCTTGGGTATGAAGCGCCTTACCATCAAGGCCGACTCTCAGCTCTTGTTCAACCTCTCCAACAAGAAATACAAGCCGAAGGATGAACACATGGCGACATATCTCGAGGAGGTACGTAAGCTTGAGAAGCGTTTTCCGGTTTGGGAGCTGCAGCACATTCCGCGCGGCATTAACAAGGAGGCCGACGACATCACCAAGCGGGCATCCCACCGAGAGCCTCAAATCCCCGGCATCTACGAGGAGAGGCCCTTCGTGCCATCAGCCGTCCCCTTTGCCGCTGGCGCAACGCTGCTCCGTGAGGAACTTTCACCCACACCACCCACAGGCGCGCCGGACTGCGGCCCGACATCCGGGGCCCGTCTGCTGTTGGCGTTGGAGCCTCAGGCAGATAGCTGGGTCGCAGAGTTCAAGGCCTACTTGCTCCACAACACCTTGCCAGAGGAACATGTTGAGGCAGAGCGCGTGGCCAGGCAGGCCACGTCTTACTGCCAGCAAAACGACGAACTGTACCACTGGTGCCACAACGACGTCTCACTGCGATGCATTTCGGCAGAGCATGGACGTGAGCTACTAGCTGACATCCATGGGGGAAACTGCGGGCACCATTCTTCGTCGCGCACTCTCGTGGGGAAGGTGTTGTGCAGTGGGTTCTACTAGCCCACAGCGCTTCGCAACACCACCAAGCTGGTCCGGTCCTGCGAAGCTTGCCAGTTCCGCACCAAGCAGATCCATCAGCCCGTGCAAGGGCTTCAGATGATCCCGCTCTCTTGGCCCTCCGTCGTATGGGGGCTGGACATACTGGGCCCTTTCCCTCGCGCGCTGGTCGGCTACTGCTACCTCTATGTCGCCATCGACAAGTTCACCAAGTGGGCAGAGGTGGAGCCTGTGCGCACCATCCCGGCGGGCTCAACCATCAAGTTCATCAGAGGCCTCGTTAGTCAGTTTGGCGTCCCGAACCGCATCATCACTGACAATGCCTCCCAATTCACAAGCGGCCTCTTCAGGTCATATTGCACTGACCTTGGAATGTAGATATGCTATGCTTCGGTGGCACACCCGCGGAGCAACGGCCAGGCCGATCGCGCCAATGTGGTGGTCCTCAAGGGCCTCAAGACCAGCAGCTGCAAGAAGAAGATCAAGGCTTACAACAAGGGCTGACTCGATAAGCTCGGGTCTGTGCTGTTGTCCATCCGCACCATTGCGACGAAACCCACCATCGAGACCCCTTCTTCCTCGTCTACAAGGCTGAGGCAGTCCTCCCGCCTGAACTCAAGCATGGTTCCCCGTGAGTACTGGCATTCGATGAGGCATGCCAGGATGACTTGCGGGGGACCGACCTTGTGCTCCTTGAGGAAGCTTGCTGCCAAGCCGCCATCCTTGCCGTGAGGTACCAGCAGGCCTTGCGGCGCTACCATAGCCACAACATTCGCCCCCGCACTCTCGAGGTCAGGGACCTCATCCTAAGGTGAGTCCCCTCCATAGAGGGCATCCACAAGCTCTCGCCTATGTGGGAAGGCCCTTTCAGGGTCACCCATGTCTCCAGGCCAGGCGCCGCACGCCTAGAGACGGAGGATAGGGTTCCCGTGCAGAATGCATGGAACATCCAACACCTCTGCAAGTTCTACCCATGACACTCTCACATAAGAATGAGTTGTTGGGGAACGTTGCATGGGAGACAAAAAATTTCCTATACTCACAAAGATCAATCTAGGAGATGACCATCTACGAGAGGAGAGATTGGTTCTACATACCCTTGTAGATCGCTAAGTGGAAGTGTTAACAAACGTGGTTGATGTAGTAAAACATCTTCGCAATCCAAATATCCAATCGCGATCTGTCCATGAACTTCCGATCAAGTGCCGAACGGACAACACCTCTGAGTTTAGCACACGTGCGGATCGGCGGCACCCTCTCCTTCTTGATCCAGCAAGCGAGAGAGAGGGGGTAGATGAGATCGGGACCAACACGACGGTATGGTGGTGGTGGTGGCAGCGGAATTCCGGCAGGGCTTTGCCAAGCACGTACCGGTGAAACATGGAAGGAGTTGGGTGAGGTAACGGGCAAGGGTCGAAGGGTGGCTGCCCCCAACGCCTCCCCACCTTTATATAGGCGTGGAGGGAGCTGGTGGCTTTCCCTCCAAGGCACTAGGGTCGTTGGCCAAAGGGGGAGGAAGGAAATCCCACCTTTCCTTCCCCACCAATCGCTATCCCCCTTTTTAGGGATCCTGATCTTGTTCCCTTGGGATATGATACTATTCCTTTTAAGGGAGGATCTTCGTGTGCCTAGACCAGGGTTGTGAGGACTTTCCCCACTACCCACATTCATGTGGGTCCCCCATGCAGGTGGGCCTCACTCTGGAACCTTCTAGAACCTTCCCGGTACAATACAAAAAAAACTCCAACTTTTTTCGGAACCCCGAAAACAACTTTCCATATATTAATATTTACCTATGGACTATTCCGGAGCTCCTCGTGATGTCCCAGATCCCATCCGGGACTTCGAACAACCTTTGGACTTTACACTATTAATATTTCAATACTACCCTAGCGCTACTGAACGTTAAGCGTGCGACCCTATGGGTTCGAGAATCATGTAGATATGACCGAGACTCTTCTATGGTCAATAACCAATAGCTGGACCTGGACGCCCATATTGATTCCTACATATTCCATGACGATCTTTATTAGTTGAACCACGATGTCAAGGATTCAGTTAATCCCGTATACAATTCCCTTTATCCGGCGATATGTTACTGGCCCGAGATTTGACCGTCGGTATCTCCATACCTAGTTCAATCTCGTTACCGGCAAGTCTCTTTACTCATTCCGCAATACAAGATCCCGTGACCAAACTCATTAGTCACATGCTTGCAAGCTTCTTGTGATGTTATATTACCGAGAGGGCCCCGAGATACCTCTCTGTCATATGTGTCGGAATCGGGGCTCCGCGGACCCAACAAGGTTTGAACTCTGGGCGTGTGCAAAGATCTAGCCTAGCCGCTGACTCAGGCTCATCGCCTCATGGCTTGGAGTCGTCGAGTTCGTGCGAGCGGGGGAAAGAGGGCACAGAGCAGTTTACCCAGGTTCGGGCCACCTTGCGGTGTAAAACGCTACTCCTGCTTTGTGGTGGATTGGCCTCACGAGTAGGTTGAGGATGAACTATTACAATGGGTGAGCAGCCTTGCAAGGGCTCAGGGGGTCATAATGGATCTCTCCCTCTCTACAGTGGAGACTAGCCTATATTTGTAGTGGCCTTGGTCCTCTTCCCTCATAGCTCAGGCGAGAAGGGATTCCACAACGGCCAATTTGAAAGGGGACAAGAGGTACGTCTTATCATGACGAAAGGTGGTCTTCACCTGCAAAGATCCTGGACATGACACAGTGGTGGGCTCAATGATGACATTCGTCCTACCTAGCTCGTGATCTTGATCTGGTTGCACCGGAATGGAAACCTTTAGGGGATCCCTCAAGAACCCGCGTTTGTCCTTGCCTCCTTATCACCAAAGAGGAAATTGTTCTCCTCTACGTCCGCTTGGCCTTGGTCGTCATGGCTCACGTCATCGCCAGCCTCGTGAGGCGGGGTACCTACATAGAGATCTCTGCTCCTCGGGAGGCAGGCTTGGGAAGCCACCCCTCAAGAGGTCTTGGCATCGTTCGCCTCATGAGGCCAGGTGAGGGAGTCCTGGACTAAGGGGTCCTCGGACAGTCGGACTATATACTTTGGCTGAACTGTTGGACTGTGAAGATACACGATAGAAGACTTCTTCCTGTGTCCGGATGGGACTCTCCTTTGCATGGAAGGCAAGCTTGGCGATTCAGATATGTAGATTCCTTTCTCTGTAACCAACTTTGTGTAACCCTAGCCCCCTCTAGTGTCTATATAAATCGGAGGGTTTAGTCCGTAGGACAATGATCATAATCTCATAGGCTAGGCTTCTAGGGTTTAGCCCTTACAATCTCGTGGTAGATCAACTCTTGTAATACTCATATTCATCAAGATCAATCAAGCAGGAAGTAGGGTATTACCTCCATAGAGAGGGCCCGAACCTAGGTAAACATCGTGTCCCCCGTCTCCTGTTACCATTAGCCTTAGACGCACAGTTCGGGACCCCCTACCCGAGATCCGCCGGTATTGACACCGACATTGGTGCTTTCATTGAGAGTTCCGCTGTGACGTCCAAGGTAGGCTTGATGGCTCGCCTTGTTATCAAGGACAATATCACCTCCGGGGGAGCCCTGGCCTCAGGCCAAACCCTTCGGCTGGGCGGCTTTACCACGGCTGCCCGTTCGGTCGTCGGGCCGACGATGACTTCTCGGGTCATCAAAAATCGCCTCCGCGTCACCTCAGAATACTCTGAGCAGATGAATCCGACGGACTTGTCGTCTTTAAATGAACTCCTGGATTGCATCTCCGCCTTGGGATTCACTACGGACTACGATCGGATTGGGCTTAAACCCGATTAGAGAGAAATTGAATCTCCGCCGATCACCCATCAGATAGCAGTAGTGGAGGAACAATGCGACAACTCCCCCTTTGTATTGAGGATGAACTATGTTTGGATTTCCGAGCTCACAGAGCCGGATACCCGCCCACGGGCAGACACGCCCCGTATTCTGAACCTAGAGTCGGACTGTGGGCCTGAAAAATCGGTTGATATTCCGGAGCCCGAGCTGCTAAGCTCGGAAGTTTCTCAAACTCCGGATCTCAGATTGGGTCAGGGTTCGGATTAAATCCACCTGCCCACCCCGATACAAGCGATCTTACCCACATCAGACAATAGTCCCAGGAAACGGTCCATCACTTTTGGGCCAGATTCCTCCTTGTCAAGGACAAGATCAAAGACTGCCGCGATGAAGACGCAATCTCATTATTCTACAAAAAATGCACGAACGAGGGAATCCTCCATGCAATCAACCGCTGTCACATATCACACTTTGTTGACTTGGCAACAATAGTATAGAAGTACTGCGCAATGGAAAGCGCCTGGAAAACTCAGGCAACCTCTTGGGAGCCACCGGTTTCCACTAAACCCCTCGTCCAGACGAAAAGGATGCACCCTAGTCGTTCGCCTGATCCAATAACAAAATAATCAAAGCCCGCTACGGGGCGCGGAACTGTTCTGGAGGGATGGCAAGATAGGCCATGCAAAATACACACAACACCGGATACCGTACCAACCCATAGCCTTCGAGCATGTTGGATACTCCGGCAGGTGGCCAAGAGCGGCGAGGTTCTCCTCACAAAAAATACCACAGAGCAACATCCCATAGAAGACAACAACCCTACAGTATTGACGGTCTTTGAGACTTTCCCCTCAAACAATAGGCACAAAGGGCACTCCGCGGCCTCGCTGAAGTCTGCCAAGTTGCAGCAATAAACCTGTGGAACAACACGGCCATAACTTTCAATGCCAGTGACGAACCAAAATTCAGAACAGTCCGGGCACCAGCCGCATTGGTCCTCAGTCCAATTGTGGACGACTTTCAGCTTACCAAAGTACTCGTGGACGGCGGCAGCAAACTAAACCTCATTTACGAGAAAACTCTCAACAAAATGGAAATAGACAGTAGCCGCATTGAGCAAAGCAGCACGACCTTCCGAGGAATTATTCCCAGTCGGGAGGCGCGATGTGCGGGAAAAATCACACTCGATGTGGTATTCGGCACGCTGGAGAATTATCGGTCTGAAGAGATAACCTTTCAAGTGGCCCCTTTTAACAGTGGATATCATGTGTTATTAGGGTGAGATGCATTTGCAAGCTTCCAAGCTATACCCCATTACGGGTACATGAATCTCAAGATACCTGGGCCCAATGGAATCATCACTCTTGCAAGTGATCCAGACATAGCACTCCGCGCCGAAAACAAAACCGCCACCTTGGCCCTTGAGGCATTGTCTGAAGCCCTCGCGGCCGAAGAATTAACCGCATTGCGCTCCATGATGGATAGGGACAATGTGATACTTGATAAGCGATCCAAGTCCACCTCCTTTAAACCAGCAGATGAAATAGTCAAATTCCAGGTCCACCCAACAAGCTCCACGAAGACATCATCCATTGGGGCACAGCTGGACCCCACGGTCGACGCCGCACTGCGGGCGTTCCTACGCAAAAACCGGGACATATTTGCCTGGCACCCTTCTGATATGCCAGGAATCCCACGCAGGCTAGCCGAACATAGCCTAAACATATTGAAGGGATACAAGCCGATCAAGCAAACATTACGACGCTTTTCCGAACCCAAACGACAAGCCATAGGAGAGGAGCTAGCCAAGTTACTCGAGGCCGGATTCATCAGAGAGAGAAAACACCCGGACTGGCTAGCAAACCTGGTGATGGTGCTAAAGAAGGATAAATCCTAGAGCCTATACGTCGATTTCAAAGACTTCAACAAGACTTGCCCTAAGGATCCTTTTCCCCTCCCCCGCATTGATCAGATCATCGATGCTACCGCAGGACATGACTCACTATGTTTCCTCGACGCATACTCCGGATACCATCAAATCAAGATGAAGGAGTCCGATCAAGCCGCAACGGTATTTATCACGCCATACGGGCCTTTCTGCTTCAACACTATGCCTTTCGGGCTTAAAAATGCCGGTGCCACCTATCAACGCATGATTCAAACATGCCTGGAGAAACAAATCCGCAAGACAGTTGAAGCATACGTGGATGACATAGTCATCAAAACCAGACACGTCGAGTCATTAATAGATGATCCACGTCTTACATTCGGCAACCTCCGAACATATGACATTAAGCTCAATCCGGGAAAATGTGTTTTCGGCGTTCCCGTCGGAAAGCTTCTGGGCTTCATCGTTTCCAATAGAGGAGAGGCAAACCCATCTAAAATCCGAGCTTTGTCACAGTTGGCTACGCCAACGGACCTCAAACAAGTCCAAAAACTATCCGGATGTGTGGCAGCTTTGAGCCGCTTTATCTCCAGACTAGGAGAAAAGGCATTGCCACTCTATAGCCTTCTCCTATGCATCGATCACTTCGAGTGGACGGACGCGGCAACGGCCGGATTGGAAGAAATAAAGGCTATTCTAGCAAGCAACCCAATCCTGGTCGCGCCAAACATCGGCGAACCCATGTTATTGTACATATCGTCCATACACCAAGTTGTGAGTGTGGTACTCGTCATCGAACGAGAGGAGCACGGACACAAATTCCCGCTTCAGAAGCCGGTATACTACGTATCCACTGTCCTCACACCATGCAAATGCCGGTACCCTCATTACCAAAAAATAGCATACACGGTCTTCATGGCATCCCGGAAGCTACGACACTACTTTCAAGAGTGCTCAATAATGGTGGCCTCCGAAGTACCTCTCAATGATATAATAAACAACCGCGACACTATGGGCCGGATTGCCAAGTGGGCCATTGAGCTCCTCCCATTCGACATATCATACAAACCGCGCCGGGCCATTAAATCCCAGGTATTGGCCGACTTCATCGCTAAATGGACAGAGGCCGAACTCCCTAAAGAGTACGGTACATATTCCAACTGGGTCATGCACTTCGACGACTCCAAAATGTTGGCAGGCCTAGGGGCAGGCGTTGTCCTAACATCCCCTACTGGATATACTGTTCAGTACGTCCTACAAATATTATTCACGGACTCCAACAATGCAGCCGAATACGAAGCCTTATTGCATGGTCTTCGGATGGCCGTCTCCATGGGCATACTACGTCTGGAAGTGCGCGGGGATTCAAACCTCGCAATATCTCAAATAAATGGAGATTTCGATGCCAAAGATCTGAAGATGGCAGCTTACCGTAACGCCATTCTCAAAATGTCAGCTCGGTTCGAGGGGCTCGAGTTTCACCATGTGGCTCGAGAAAGTAATCAAGCGACAGATGTCCTTGCTCGCATCGGTGCCAAGCACGACCCCGTCCCACCTAACATCTTTGTGGAAAGGCTCTTCAAGCCATCCATGGTGTGGCAAGGGGAGAGCAGCAACACCAATCCGGATCCGAATACAACCCCAGATTCCGAACACACCGACATCATCGGGGGCTCAGCCACCGAAATTACACCATCGGCCCATCTCATCATGGCGGTCATCGCCCCATGGACCGAACCCTTCCTGGCCTACCTTAATAGGCGAGAACTTCCTGAGGACCAAAATGAGGCACACTGCATCGTGCTGCGTTCTAAAGCCTACAAGGTTCACGAGGGAGAACTCTATAAGAAAAGCGTTACAGGAGTACTTCAAAGATGTATCTCCGAGGATGAAGGGCGGCAGCTCTTGGCTGAAATTCATGCCGGTCTCGGCGATCACCACGCTGCGGCTCGGGCCCTTGTAAGCAAGGCCTTCCGTACAGGTTTTTATTGGCCGACGGCCCGAGCAGATGCGCAGGACCTCGTCCAACATTGCATCGGATGCCAGCTTTTCGCCAACCAAAGCCATATGCCACCCAACGCTCTACAAAAAATCCCCATCACTTGGCCTTTTGCAGTCTGGGGGCTTGATATGGTCGGACCCCTTAAAGGAGGAAGCCATAAGAAAAAATATCTGTTGGTCATGGTGGATAAATTCACTAAGTGGATAGAGGCCAAACCAGTTAAAATGGCCGATGCCAGGCCAGTGACAGACTCTATATCCGGTGTTGTGCACCGCTATGGTGTTCCACACAGCATCATCACCGACAACGGCTCCAACTTCACAGCCGATGAGGTGGCATGGTGTGCCAATCTGGGCATCAAGCTCGACTACGCCTTTGTCTATCACCCACAAACCAATGGTCAGGTCGAACGCGCCAATGGTCTTATGATGAGCGGCATTAAACCCAGGTAAGTGCGGTCTTTGAAAGAATCAGACAAGCACTGGGTCGAGGAGCTCGACTCCGTACTCTGGGGGCTGCGGACCATGCCCAATCGTTCAACCGGATACACACCTTTCTTCATGGTGTACGGCGCAGAGGCCGTGTTGCCCTGCGACATTATTCATGACTCACCTCGAGTATGCATGTATGAAGAGAGAGGCCGAGCTTGATCGGCAGGACAACTTAGATGCCTTGGAGGAGGAGCACGATGTCGCAAAAGCCCGTTCCACATTCTATCAACAACAGGCCCGCATATATCAAAGAAGAGAAGTACGGGCCAAGACTTATAATGTTGGCGAACTCGTTCTATGCTTGCCGGAGAAGAAAAAGGACAAACTCAAGCCCAAGTGGGAGGGTCCCTGTTGGCGTTCTGGGAACGGGGGTCCCCAAACTTGTCTGCCTGCGGCCTGCGGCGTGGCTCAAGTGGTGGCCCAGTATGACCCGTCTTCATCAGCACAAGACTCAAGACCCTCATGAGGGGCCAAGCCTCGTGGGGCAGACGACGCAGGGCTTCCTCAAGGACGGCCTTGCTAGGCAGGCTCGCGAGGAGGCGGAGAGATCAAGGCAAGATACCTAGCGAGGTGCTCGTGACGCAAGCCATGACGATCAAGGCCAGGCAGGCGTCGGCCGACGCAGTGTCTTTGTTTCTTCTTTGGTGCAAAGGGGGCCAGCACGGACGTGGAGTACCGAGGTGAAGGAAATATGCCCTAGAGGCAATAATAAAGTTATTATTTATTTCCTTATATCATGATAAATGTTTATTATTCATGCTAGAATTGTATTAACCGAAAACATAATACATGTGTGAATACATAGACAAACATAGTGTCACTAGTATGCCTCTACTTGACTAGCTCGTTTATCAAAGATGGTTATGTTTCCTAGCCATGGACAAAAGAATTGTCATTTGATTAATGGGATAACATCATTAGGAGAATGATGTGATTGACTTGACCCATTCTGTTAGCCTAGCACTTGATCGTTTAGTATGTTGCTATTGCTTTCTTCATGACTTATACATGTTCCTATAACTATGAGATTATGCAACTCCCATTTGCCGGAGGAACACTTTGGATGCTACCAAATGTCACAACGTAACTGGGTGATTATAAAGGAGTACTACAGGTGTCTCCAAAGGTACATGTTGGATTGGCGTATTTCGAGATTAGGTTTTGTCACTCCGATTGTCGGAGAGGTATCTCTAGGCCCTCTCGGTAATGCACATCACTATAAGCCTTGCAAGCAATGTAGCTAATGAGTTAGTTATGGGATGATGCATTACGTAACGAGTAAAGAGACTTGCCGGTAACGAGATTGAACTAGGTATTGGATACCGACGATCGAATCTCGGGCAAGTAACATACCGATGACAAAGGGAACAACGTATGTTGTTATACGGTTTGACCGATAAAGATCTTTGAGGGAGTCCTGGACTAGGGGGTGTCCGGACAGCTGGACTATCATCGTCCGCCGGACTCCAAGACTACGAAGATACAAGATTGAAGACTTCGTCCCGTGTCCGGATGGGACTTTCCTTGGCGTGGAAGGCAAGCTTGGCGATACGGATATGTAGATCTCCTACTATTGTAACCGACTCTGTGTAACCCTAGCCTTCTCCAGTGTCTATATAAACCGGAGGGCTTTAGTCTGTAGGACACAACATACATTACAACAATCATACCATAGGCTAGCTTTAGGGTTTAGCCTCCTTGATCTCATGGTAGATCCACTCTTGTACTACCCATATCATCAATATTAATCAAGCAGGACGTAGGGTTTTACCTCCATCAAGAGGGCCCGAACCTGGGTAAAACATCGTGTCCCTTGTCTCCTATTACCATCCGCCTAGACGCATAGTTCGGGACCCCCTACCCGAGATCCGCCGGTTTTGACACCGACATTGGTGCTTTCATTGAGAGTTCCTCTGTGTCGTCAACGATAGGCTCGATGGCATCTTCAATCAGCAACACTGTCCAGGGTGAGACTTTTCTCCCCGGACAGATCTTCGTATTCGGCGGCTTCGCACTGTGGGCTAATTCACTTGGCCATCTGGAGCAGATCGAAAGCTACGCCCCTGGCCGTCAGGTCAGATTCGGAAGCCTAAACTTCACGGCCGACATCCGCGGGGACTTGATCTTCGACGGGCTCGAGCCACAGCCAAGCGCGCCGCACTGTTACGATGGGCATGATCTAGCTCTGCTGCCGAACAGTGCCTTGGTGGCCGCACAAGAATCCGCTCCGGCCCTTAGTCCGGAGCCGATTGCCCAGATCGAGGACCGGTGGTTGGACACCGTCTCGGGGGCTCCAACTTCCACGGCGATGGAGCCGAACACTAACCTTGTCCCTCACGAAGCTCGTGACTCCGAGGCGCCGGACTCCTTGCCGGACTCCGAACCTCCCACGCCCCTGCCAATCGAATCTGATTGGGCGCCGGTTATGGAATTCACCGCCGCGGACATCTTCCAACACTCGCCCTTTGGCGACATCCTAAATTCGCTAAAGCATCTCCCGCTATCCAGAGAGTCCTGGCCGGATTATGGCCAGGATGGTTGGGATACGGACGACGAAGAAATTCAGAGCCCACCCACCACCCACTTTGTAGCCACTGTCGACGATCTAACCGACATGCTAGACTACGACTCCGAAGACATCGACGCTATGGACGACGATGCCAGAGACGAACAGGAACCAGCGCCTACAGGGCACTGGAAGACCACCTCGTCGTACGACATATACATGGTGGACACCCCAAAAGATGGGGACGGCGAAGAAGCAGCGGAGGCAGATTCCTTAAAGAAACAGCCCAAGCGCCGGCGTCAGCGGCGCCGCTCTAAATCCCGCCACAACAAGAATGGAGATTCCGGCACAGGAGATAATAATACCCCAGAAAGTGCCGAAGATAATCCCCTCCAGCAAGACTCAGCGCAGGAGGATGCAGAAGCAAGCCCCCACGAGAGGGCGGCAAACAAAGAGGTTGAGGACTATAATTATATACCTCCCTCCGAAGACGAGGCAAGCCTCAACGACAACGAATTCGTCGTGCCCGAGGATCCTGTCGAACAAGAGCGTTTCAAACGCAGGCTTATTGCCACGGCAAATAGCCTAAAGAAAAAGCAGCAGCAGCTTCAAGCTGATCAGGACCTGCTGGCCGATCGATGGACCGAGGTCCTCGCGGCCGAAGAGTTTAAACTCGAACGCCCCTCCAAAAGCTACCCAAGACGCAAGTTGCTCCCCCGACTAGAGGAGGAAGCATACATACCTTCATCACCAGCGCACGATACGGGAGATCGACCACCCCGTGGTCGCGACAGAGAGGCATCTAGGCCCTCCGCCAAGACCGTACCCCGGCATCGCTCCAAAAGTACGAAGCCAAGAGGGAATGCGCCGGACTTGCGAGACACATTGGAGGACAAAGCAAGGCAATCCAGATCCATCTACGGATCACGAGGGCGCCCCACGACCCGCGACGAATACCGTCGCGCCGGATACAATAACCCCGGCCGGGCCGAACACAGCAGACAATGCTCTCTCGAGCTGCGTCGTGATATTGCTCAATATAGAGGTGCCGCACACCCACTATGCTTCACTGACGAAGTAATGGATCATCAAATCCCTGAAGGGTTTAAACCCGTAAACATCGAATCCTACGACGGCACAACAGACCCCGCGGTTTGGATCGAAGATTATCTCCTTCACATCCATATGGCCTGCGGCGACGATCTCCATGCCATCAAGTATCTCCCACTCAAGCTTAAAGGACCAGCTCAGCATTGGCTTAACAGCTTGCCCGCAGAGTCAATTGGGTGTTGGGAAGACCTGGAAGCCGCATTCCTCGACAACTTCCAGGGCACGTATGTGCGGCCACCAGACGCCGATGACCTAAGCCATATAATTCAACAGCCAGACGAATCGGCCAGACAATTCTGGACACGGTTCTTGACAAAGAAAAACCAAATCGTCGACTGTCCGGATGCAGAGGCCCTCGCAGCCTTCAAACATAACATCCGCGACGAGTGGCTAGCCCGACACCTGGGACAGGAAAAGCCGAAATCTATGGCAGCCCTCACATCATTAATGACCCGCTTTTGCGCGGGAGAGGATAGCTGGCTAGCTCGCAGCAACAACCTCAGTAAAAATTCTGGCAGTCCGGATACTAAGGACCACAATGGCAGGTCGCATCGAAGCAAAAATAAACGCCGCATTAACGGCGACGACAAGGAGGATACGGCAGTCAACGCCAGATTCCGAGGCTCTAAACCGGGTCAACGGAAGAAGCCATTCAAAAGAACCACTCCGGGTCCGTCCAATTTGGACCGAATACTCGACCGCTTATGCCAGATACATGGCACCCCTGAAAAGCCAGCTAATCACACCAACAGAGATTGCTGGGTGTTCAAGCAGGCAGGCAAGTTAATTGCCGAAAACAATGAAAAGGGGCTAAACAGCGACGATGAGGAAGAGACCCGACCGCCGAACAATAGAGGACAGAAGGGTTTCCCCCCACAAGTGCGGACGGTGAACATGATTTACGCAACCCATGTACCCAAGAGGGAGCGGAAGCGTGCACTAAGGGACGTACATGCGATGGAGCCACTCGCCCCGAAGTTCAATCCATGGTCCTCTTGTCCGATCACCTTCGATCGAAGAGACCATCCGACCAGCATACGCCATGGCGGATTCACCGCATTGGTTCTAGACCCAATCGTCGATGGATTTCACCTCACAGGAGTCCTGATGGACGGCGGCAGTAGCCTGAACCTGCTTTATCAGGATACAGTGTGCAAAATGGGCATAGACCCCTCAAGGATTAAACCTACAAAGACAACCTTTAAAGGTGTCATACCAGGTGTGGAAGCCAATTGTACAGGCTCAGTCACACTGGAAGTGGTCTTCGGATCCCCGGATAATTTCCGGAGCGAGGAGTTAATCTTCGACATAGTCCCATTCCGCAGCGGCTATCACGCTCTGCTCGGACGAACCGCGTTTGCAAAGTTCAACGCGGTGCCGCATTATGCATACCTCAAGCTCGAGATGCCAGGCCCTCGTGGAGTCATCACGGTCAACGGAAATACGGAACACTCCCTCCGAATGGAGGAACATACAGCGGCTCTCGCGGCAGAAGTACAGAGCAGCCTTTTAAGGCAATTTTCGAGTCCGGCCGTTAAACGGCCGGATACAGCCAAACGCGCCCGGATCAACATCAACCAAGACCACCTGGCACGATCCGAGCACGCGTAGCAATGCGGCCCTAACCCCCGCCCTCGCACGATCGCAAGAGCAACCCTCCGCGTACATCATTACGCTTTGGAGATACCATGGGCATAGGGGAAGGGGCACGACCACAGTAGACCCAGAGTGCGGCTCGACCACACCAGGGGCTCGCAAGTGTGCGACTCTTTCTTATTATTATTTTTCTTCTTTGTATACGCAGGACTCCGTTATCCAGAGGCCCTGTCCGGCGGTGAACCTGCCGAACTCATGATGCAACAGCCGGGGAAGAAAGAATGCGGCGACTAACACTCAGGTGGTCTCAATTACGAGCATTAAAATTGATTATATACACCAAGTCCGCAGCTAATCCCTGGAGGGGGGACATGTTTAACTAGTCCAAAACCCTTTCTTACCGCACTATTTGTATCAGTCCGCATTCATAGCAGACTTCCTTTAATAAATAATGCATCACTTTCTTGCCTGTTATTACATATATATGTTCATTACATGACATCTTGCACCCGTATATTTTGGTACGGCCTAATACACCAGGGGCTTATGTTCCCCACATTATGGTGTGATAAGTCCAAACACTTTCACAAGTGCGGCACCCCGAACTAATAGCATTATATGAATCGGCTCCGAATCATGTCTTGGGTCAATAGTTGGGTTTGCCCGGCTCCCACGTTTTGGTGCCTTACGTTCCGTTCTGTCGGCTAAGGTGGCACTGGGAGAACCACTGCGATTGCGCCCCGGTTGAGCCGGGCGAGCGCCTCAGTGGAGAAAGCTAAAACTGACCGGCATGATAAGGCGAGAGACTGGTCACTGTTCGAGAGGTCTTTTCGGGTCCTTAAAGACTCACGCCGCTTCAAGCGAAGTTCCGGATAATGTCCGACGAAGGCGTGGATAGCGCCCCGGATTCGGTCTTCCGAATACCAGGGGCTTCGCCGAAATTTAAAATTATAGAATTCTATGGCTAAGTGAGAGTGTTCAAGCATTATAAGTCCGGTTGCCTTGTTCGCTGTGTTGAGCGCCTCCCTAGATGGACCCAAAAATGGGAACAAGAGTGCTCAAGTTTATCCCGAACACCCCAGCACTCACGGCTCGGGGGCTGAAGCCAACGACTTGCCATCTCTCAGATTTTTTTAAACGGCCGCACAGAAGGTAATATTTTAAATTAAACAAGCGTTGCTTAAAGCGCATATGAACAAAGTTTTCAGCGCATAGGATAATACATAGCGAGTTTACTCAAAAATTACATCTCTGGGGCATTCATCCGCAATATCGCGGGCTCCCTTCAGGACAGTTTTATAATACATTTCGGGCGTACGATACTCCTTGCCCGGTGGCGGCGGGTCAGTGAGAAGCTTCTCCGCATCCAGCCTGCTCCAGTGCACCTTTGTACGTGCAAGGGCCCGACGAGCACCTTCAATACAGGCGGAGCGCTTGATGACCTCCACCCAGGGGCACGCATCCACCAGCCGCCGCACGAGGTCGAAGTAGCTCCCAGGCACGGCCTGTCCAGGCCACAACCGGACTATAAGGCCCTTCATGGCCTCCTCAGCTACCTTGTGGAGTTCGGCCAGCTGCTTCAGCTGGTCGCTTGGGGGCACCGGATGGCTGGCCTCAGCGTACTAAGACCAGAAGACCTTCTCCGTTGAGCTCCCCTCCTGGCCACGGTAAAATGCGGCGGCATCGGATACACTACGCGACAGATCTGCAAACGCCCCTGGAGAGCTCCGAATTCGGGTAAGTGTCAGGTAGTTTACATTAACATGCTTGCTTTGCATGAAAAATGCCTTACCCGCCGCTATCTTCTTTACATCTTCAACCTCCTGAAGGGCCTTACGGGCCTCGGCCTTGGCGGACTTGGCACTTTCGAGAGCCGAGGCAAGCTCGGACTCTCGAGTCTTGGAGTCACGCTCCAAGCTCTCATGTTTCTCCATGAGAGCCTGGAGCTCTTGCCGTACTTCCGCCACCTGTGCCTCCTGCTTTCCTCGCTCTGCCCGTTCCGCGGCCGCACTGCGTTTGGCCGCAGACACAGCCTCCTTCAGGGCTGCCACCTCGTTTGTGGCCCCTGCAATACCCATATTATCCTTGTTAATTTTATTGCAACCAAAATCCTTTTCTGTAAGGTAACAATTCAAAGTGGTGCTACTCACCTTCTTTGTCCTCGAGCTGCCTCTTGGCATGGCTGAGCTCTCGCTCGGATCGCTCGAGATCTTGCTTTAATGTACCAACCTCCGCAGTCAGTGCGGCAGAGGTCAGCAGCATAGCCTGCAAACCCGTATTGACATAATTTATTAGCAACCTGCAAATATCTTTTTAGATCCTCAGTCCGGCTTTTCTTTTCGAACACCGAACCGAGCATCAGGGGCTACTGTCTATGCGGTATTACATCACACAATTTTAACTTCTTACCTCAAAGCCTGTTAAAAGGCTACTGCAGGCTTCGGTCAGCCCGCTCTTGGCGTGCTGGACCTTCTGAATCACCGCACTCATAACAGTGCGGTGTTCTTCCTTGATGGAAGCGCCTTTGAGCGCCTCCAACAAGTTGTCCGGCGCCTCCGGTTGGACGGGGGCCGCCGGTGTCACGGTCTTGTCCTTCTTGCGAAGGGGCCGCCTGCCGGACTCTGGAACCACTGCAGGTTCCGGCGTAGAGTCCGGCGCATAGTCCGGGAGGCTGCCTTGCGGCGCCTCCGGAGCCTCCTCCTGATGGGTCCCTTTCCGGGATCCCACCTCGGCGTCCTCGTTGGGCGAGGGGTGGAGGCAGTCGGGATGGACTCCACACCCGACGCCGCCAACGACCCGCTCGATGAAGCAGGGAGATCATCATCGGCCGGACTATAGGCAGTATGCGGCATTAGAAAGGCATTATGTGGCACGAAAGAAATTTCAGATTATACAGGGATCCGGATACTTACGATCTCACCGGAGGCCTGGCCCTTGAAGGCCACTCCTCGTCGCCAACGTCGGTGTTGGCAGAGCTGTCCGGGGGAATGGTTCTCCCCCTCTTGGACCCTTCGGCCTCCGCTGTTGGGGAAGCCTTTCTCTTTCTCTCTCCCCCCTCTGGGAGAGAGTCTTCTTCCTCCTCCCCGTCTTCGGGGGAGGAATCCGCCTCGGAGTCGTCGGACACCTGAAAACGGGAACTCTTTCGAGTGCCCGTGGCCACCTTCTTGGCCTTCTTCTCCGGCACCACGTGCGGTGCCGGAATCAACAGCTCCGCCAGACGGGCGTCCACTGGGTCTTCTGGCATGGGAGCCGGGCAGATGAGCTGCTCGGCCTTCTTCATCCATTCCTGTCAAAGGAAAAGGGAGATTAAAACCCGCTTAGGGTCGAACTATTAACAAGTGTCCCGTAAAGGGGTAGAATCACTTACCTCGTCAGCTAGATGCTGCGAGCGAAATCCGCGATCTTCCGTCGCGGATACGGGGGCTTCGGCGCCCTTAAATAGCACCCTCCAGGCGCCTTCGTACGTCGTGTCGAAGAGCCCGCTTAACGCCTGGTGCTGTTCCGGATCAAACTCCCACAGATTGAATGCCCGTTCTTGGCATGGGAGGATCCGGCGGATGAGCATGACTTGGACCACGTCGACGAGCCTGAGCTTATTGTTCACCAGCTTCTGGATACAGGCTCGGAGTCCCGTCAGCTCCTTCGGATTACCACACAACAAGCCCTTCTCTTTCCAGGAGGTGAGCTACATAGGGATGCCAGATCTGAACTCGGGGGCCGCCGCCCACGTGGGTTCGCGCGGCTCGGTGATGTAGAACCACCCCGATTGCCACCCCTTGACGGAGTCCACGAAGGCCCCTTCGAACCAAAGGACATTGGGCATCTTGCCCAACATGGCGCCTCCGCATTCCGCTTGCGTGCCCTTCACAACCTTCAGCTTGACATTGAAGGTCTTGAGCCACAGGCCGAAGTGGGGCTGGATGAAGAGGAAGGCCTCGCACACGACGATAAACGCCGAGATGTTGAGGATGAAGTTCGGTGCCAGATCATGGAAATCCAGGCCGTAGTAGAAGAACATGAGCCCCTGGACAAAAGGGTGAAGTGGAAAGCCCAGTCCGCGGAGGAAGTGGGGGAGGAAAACAACCCTCTCATGGGGCCCGGGGGTGGGGATGAGCTGCCCCTCGTCGGGCAGCCGATGCGCGATGTCGCCGGAAAGGTATCGGGCGCTGCGCAGCTTGGTGATGTGCTCCTCCTTAACGGTGGAGGCCAACCATTTGCCTCCCGCTCCGGACATGGTCGGAGAAGGTCGAGGCGAGATGCACGGACTTGGGCGTTGGAGCTCAAGTGCGCGGAGATGGATAAGCAAAGGAGGAAGAAGGCGTAGGTGAAAAGGTGAATCCTTATCCCTTATATATAGGAGGACGAAGACTATGCGTCCCCACTAGCCTGGTAAAACTCGCTTATCTCCCAAGCTCCACCATCAATGGCGCGGTTGGGTTACCCACATCCGTATTGATGAGAATCCCGGAATAAGGGGAACACGATCTCTGCTTCGACAGGACGTGCCAAGGAAACCGCTTCGCTAAAAGTGCTGAGGTGGTATAATAAAAAATGATTCAAGTAAAGGCTTGGTAGCGGCGTGATGTCATGCCGCATAATACGTCAGCAGATTGGACTTGTGTACATTTTATTCTCTCTACGGTAGAATGTGGAATTTATTTTGCAGAGCCGGACACTATCCTGGTGTTCATGATCTTCTCTGGATTATTCAAGGGAGGAACCCGCCTTGCAATGCCGAACATTATGCGCGCCGGACTTATCGTCATTGAAGCCTGGTTCAGGGGCTACTGAGGGAGTCCTGGACCAGGGGGTGTCCGGACAGCCGGACTATCATCGTCCGCTGGACTCCAAGACTACGAAGATACAAGATTGAAGACTCCGTCCCGTGTCCGGATGGGACTTTCCTTGGCGTGGAAGGCAAGCTTGGCGATACGGATATGTAGATCTCCTACCATTGTAACCGACTCTGTGTAACCCTAGCCTTCTCCGGTGTCTATATAAACCGGAGGGCTTTAGTCTGTAGGACACAACATACATTACAACAATCATACCATAGGCTAGCTTTAGGGTTTAGCCTCCTTGATCTCGTGGTAGATCCACTCTTGTACTACCCATATCATCAATATTAATCAAGCAGGACGTAGGTTTTTACCTCCATCAAGAGGGCCCGAACCTGGGTAAATCATCGTGTCCCTTGTCTCCTGTTACCATCCGCCTAGACGCACAGTTCGGGACCCCCTACCCGAGATCCGCCGGTTTTGACACCGACAGTCTTCGTAGAATATGTAGGAGCCAATATGAGCATCCAGGTTCCGCTATTGGTTATTGACCGAGAATAGTTCTAGGTCATGTCTACATAGTTCTCGAACCCGTAGGGTCCGCACGCTTAAGGTTTCGATGACAGTTATATTATGACTTTATGAGTTTTGATGTACCGAAGGAGTTCGGAGTCCCTGATGAGATCGGGGACATGACGAGGAGTCTCGAAATGGTCGAGACGTAAAGATCGATATATTGGACGACTATATTCGGAGTTCGGAAAGGTTCCGAGTGATTCGGGTATCTTTCAGAGTACCGGAGAGTTACGGGAATTCGCCGGGGAGTATATGGGCCTTATTGGGCCATACGGGAATAGAGGAGAGAGGCCAAAAGGAAGGAGGCCTGCGCCCCCCCCTCTGGTCCGAATTGGACAAGGGGCGCAGCCCCCTTTTCCTTCTTCCTCTCCCCCTCTTTCCCCTTCTCCTACTCCAACAAGGAAGGAGGGAGTCCTACTCCCGGTGGGAGTAGGACTCCCCTTGGCGCGCCTCCTCCTAGGCCGGCCGCCCCCTCCCCCTTGCTCCTTTATATACGGGGGCAGGGGGCACCCCATGACACACAAGTTGATCTTCGTGATCGTTCCTTAGCCGTGTGCGGTGCCCCCCTCCACCATATTCCACCTCAGTCATATCATCGCGGAGTTTAGGCGAAGCCCTGCGCCGGTAGAACATCATCATCGTCACCGCGCCGTCGTGCTGACGGAACTCATCCCCGACACTTTGCTGGATCGGAGTCCGGGGATCGTCATCGAGCTGAACGTGTGCTGAACTCGGAGGTGCCGTACGTTCGGTACTTGGATCGGTCGGATCGTGAAGACGTACGACTACATCAACCGCGTTGTCATAACGCTTCCGCTTACGGTCTACGAGGGTACGTGGACAACACTCTCCCCTCTCGTTGCTATGCATCACCATGATATTGCGTGTGCGTAGGAATTTTTTTTGAAATTACTACGTTCCCCAACAGTGGCATCCGAGCCTAGGTTTTATGCGTAGATGTTATATGCACGAGTAGAACACAAGTGAGTTGTGGGCGATACAAGTCATACTGCTTACCAGCATGTCATACTTTGGTTCAGCGGTATTGTTGGATGAAGCGGCCCGGACCGACATTACGCGTACGCTTACGCGAGACTGGTTTTACCGCCATGCTTTGCACACAGGTGACTAGCGGGTGTCTGTTTCTCCAACTTTAGTTGAACCGAGTGTGGCTACGCCCGGTCCTTGCGAAGGTTAAAACAACACTAACTTGACGAACTATCGTTGTGGTTTTAATGCGTAGGTAAGAACGGTTATTGCTCAGCCCGTAGCAGCCACGTAAAACTTGCAACAACAAAGTAGAGGACGTCTAACTTGTTTTTGCAGGGCATGTTGTGATGTGATATGGTCAAGACGTGATGCTATATTTTATTGTATGAGATGATCATGTTTTGTAACCGAAGTTATCGGCAACTGGCAGAAGCCCTATGGTTGTCTCTTTGTTGCATAAGATGCAAGTGCCAAATAATTGCTTTACTTTATTGCTATGCGGTAGCAATAGTTGCAAGAGCAATAGTTGGCGAGACGACCATGTGACGACACATTGATATAGATCAAGATGATGAAGATCATGGTGTCGTGCCGATGACGATAGAGATCATGACAGTACTTTGGAGATGAAGATCAAAGGCGCAAGATGATCATGGCCATATCATGTCACATATTTTGATTGCATATGATGTTTATCTGTTATACATCTTATTCTGTTTTGGTTAATGGTAGCATTTTAAGATGATCTCTCACTAATTATCAAGAAGTGTTCTCCTTGAGTATGCACCGTTGCGAAAGTTCTTCGTCCTGAGACACCACGTGATGATCGGGTGTGATAGGCTCTACGTTCAAATACAACGGGTGCAAAACAGTTGCACACGCGGAATACTCAGGTTAAACTTGACGAGCCTAGCATATACAGATATGGCCTCAGAACACGGAGACCGAAAGGTCGAGCATGAATCATATAGTAGATATGATCAACATATTGATGTTCACCGTTGAAACTACTCCATCTCACGTGACGATCGGACATGGTGTAGTTGATATGGATCACGTAATCACTTAGAGGATTAGAGGGATGTCTATCTAAGTGGGAGTTCTTAAGTAATATGATTAATTGAACTTAAATTTATCATGAACTTAGTCCTGGTAGTATTTTGCAAATTATGTTGTAGATCAATAGCTTGCGTTGTTGCTTTCATATGTTTATTTTGATATGTTCCTAGAGAAAGTTGTGTTGAAAGATGTTAGTAGCAATGATGCGGATTGGATCAGTGATCTGAGGTTTATCCTCATTGCTGCACAGAAGAATTATGTCCTTGATGCACCGCTAGGTGACAGACCTATTGCAGGAGCAAACGCAGACGTTATGAACGTTTGACTAAGCTCAATATGATGACTACTTGATAGTTTAGTGCACCATGCTTAACGGCTTAGAATCGGGACTTCAAAGACGTTTTGAACATCATGGACCATATGAGATGTTCCAGAAATTGAAGTTGATATTTCAAGCAAATACCCGAGTTGAGAGATATGAAGTCTCCAACAAGTTCTATAGCTAAAAGATGGAGGAGAATCGCTCAACTAGTGAGCATGTGCTCAGATTGTCTGTGTACTTCAATCGCTTGAATCAACTGGGAGTTAATCTTCCAGATAAAATAGTGATTGACACAATTCTCTAGTCACCATCACTAAGTTACTAGAACTTCGTGATGAACTATAGTATGCAAGGGGTGACGAAAACGATTCCCGAGCTCTTCGTGATGTTGAAATCGACGAAGGTAGAAATCAAGAAAGTGAATCAAGTGTTGATGATTGACAAGATCACTAGTTTCAAGAAAAGGGCAAAGGGAAAGAAAGGGAACTTCAAGTAGAATGGCAAGCAAGTTGTCACTCCCGCGAAGAAGCCCAAAGCTGGACCAAAGCCTGAAACTGAGTGATTACACTGCAAAGGAAATGGTCACTGGAAGCGGAAATGCCCTGAATATTTGGTGGATAAGAAGGATGGCAAAGTGAACAAGGGTATATTTGATATACAGGTTATTGATGTATGCCTTACTAGTGTTTATAGTAGCCCCTGAGTATTTAATACTTGTTCGGTTGCTAAGATTAGTAACTCGAAACAGGAGTTACAGAATAAACAGAGACTAGTTGAAGGGGAAGTGACGATGAGTGTTGGAAGTAGTTCCAAGATTGATATGATCATCATCGCACACTCCCTATACTTTCGGGATTAGTGTTAAACCTAAATAAATGTTATTTGGCGTTTGCGTTGAGCATGAATATGATTTGATCATGTTTATTGCAATACAGTTATTCATTTAAAGTTAAAGAATAATTGTTATTCTGTTTACATGAATAAGACCTTCGATGGTTATACACCCAATGAAAATAGTTTGTTGGATCTCGATCGTAGTGATACACATATTCATAATATTGATACCAAAAGATGCAAAGTTAATAATGATAGTGCAACTTAATTGTGGCACTGCCGTTTGGGTCATATCGGTGTAAAGCACATGAAGAAACTCCATAAAGATGGATTTTCAGAATCACTTGGTTATGAATCATTTTATGCTTGCGAACCGTGCTTTTTGGGCAAGATGACTAAAACTCCGTTCTCTGGAACAATGGAATAAGCTACTGACTTATTGGAAATAATACATACCGATGTATGCGATCCAATGAGTGTTGATGCTCGTGGCAGGTATCGTTATTTTCTGACTTTCACAAGATGATTTGAGCAGATATGGGTATATCTACTTGATGAAACATAAGTCTGAAATAGTCGAAAGGTTCAAATAATTTCAGAGTGAAGTGGAAAAAAATCATCGTAACAAGAAAATAAAGTTTCTGCGATCTGATCGCGGAGACGAATATTTGAGTTACGAGTTTGGTCTTCAATTAAAACAATGTGGAATAGTTTCACAGCTCACGCCACCTGGAACACCACAACGTTATGGTGTGTCCGAACGTCGTAACCACACTTTATTAGATATGGTGCGATCTATGACGTCTCTTACTAATTTACCACTATTGTTTTGGGGTTATGCATTAGAGACAGCTGCATTCACGTTAAAAGGGCACCATCTAAATCCGTTGAGACGACACCATATGAACTGTGTTTAGCAATAAACCCAAACTGTTGTTTCTTAAAGTTTGGGGCTATGATGCTTATGTGAAAAAGTTTCATCCTGATAAGCTCAAACCCAAATCGGAGAAGTGTGTCTTCATAGAATACCCAAAAGAGACTGTTGGGTACACCTTCTATCACAGATCTGAGGGCAAGATTTTCATTGCTAAATTCGGATCCTTTCTAGAGAAGGAGTTTCTCTCGAAAGAAGTGAGTGGGAGGAAAGTAGAACTTGATAAGGTAATTGTACCTTCTCCTAAATTGGAAAGTAGTTCATCACAGAAATCAGTTCCAGTGATTCATACACCAATTAGTGAGGAAGCTAATGATGATGATCATGAAACTTCAGATCAAGTTACTACAAAACCTCGTAGGTCTTCCAAAGTACAGTCCACACCAGAGTGGTACGGTAATACTGTTCTGGAAATCATGTTACTAGACCATGATGAACCTACGAACTATGAGGAAGCGATGATGAGCCCAGATTCCGCGAAATGGCTTGAGGCCATGAAATCTGAGATGGGATCCATGTATGAGAACAAAGTGTGGACTTTGGTAGATTTGCCCGATGATCGGCAAGCCATATTGTATAAATGGATCTTCAAGAGGAAGACAAATGCTGATAGTAGTGTTACTATCTACAAAGCTCGACTTGTCGCAAAAAGGTTTTCGACAAGTTCAAGGTGTTGACTACAATGAAATTTTCTCAACTGTAGCGATGCTTAAGTCTGTCCGAATCATGTTAGCAATTGCCACATTTTTTGAAATCTGGCAAAAGGATGTCAAAACTGCATTTCTTAATGGATTTATTAAAGAAGAATTGTATATGATGCAATCAGAAGGTTTTGTCAATCCTAAAGGTGATAACAAAGTGTGCAAGCTCCAGCGATCCATTTATGGACTGGTGCAAGCCTCTCGGAGTTGGAATATACGCTTTGATGAGTTGATCAAAGCATATGGTTTTATACAGACTTTTTGAGAAGCCTGTATTTACAAGAAAGTGAGTGGGAGCTCTGTAGTATTTCTAATATTATATGTGGATGACATATTGTTGATTAGAAATGATATAGAAATTCTGGATAGCATGAAAGGATACTTGAATAAGAGTTTTTCAAAGAAAGACCTCGGTGAAGCTGCTTACACATTGAGCATCAAGATCTATATAGATAGATCAAAACGCTTGATAAGATTTTTCAATGAGTACATACCTTGATAAATTTTTGAAATAGTTCAAAATGGAACAGTCAAAGAAAGAGTTCTTGCCTGTGTTGCAAGGTGTGAAGTTGAGTAAGACTCAAGACCCGACCATGGCAGAAAATAGAAAGAGAATGAAAAGTCATTCCCTATGCCTCAGTCATAGGTTCTATAAAGTATGCTATGCTGTGAACCAGACATATTGTATACCTTGCTCTGAGTTTGGCAAAGGAATACAATTTTGATCTAATAGTAGATCACTGGACATTGGTCAAGAATATCCTTGGTGGGGACTAAGAAAATATTTCTCGATTATGGAGGTGATAAAAGAGCCCATCGTAGAGAGTTACATCGGTGCAAGCTTTTACACTGATCCAGATGACTCTAAGTCTCAATCTGGATACATATTGAAAGTGGGAGCAAATAGCTAGAGTAGCTCCGTGCAGAGCATTGTAGACATAGAATATTTGCAAAATACATACGGCTCTGAATGTGACAGACCTGTTGACTAAGATTCTCTCACGAGCAAAACATGATCGCACCTCAGTACTCTTTGGGTGTTAATCACATAGCTATGTGAACTAGATTATTGACTCTAGTAAACCCTTTGGGTGTTGGTCACATGACGATGTGAACTATGGCTGTTAATCATATACAGATATGAATATTGGTGTTAAATCAGATGGCGATGTGAACTAGATTATTGACTCTAGTGCAAATGGGAGACTGAAGGAAATATGCCCTAGAGGCAATAATAAAGTTATTATTTATTTCCTTATATCATGATAAATGTTTATTATTCATGCTAGAATTGTATTAACTGGAAACATAATACATGTGTGAATACATAGACAAACATAGTGTCACTAGTATGCCTCTACTTGACTAGCTCGTTTATCAAAGATGGTTATGTTTCCTAGCCATGGACAAAAGAATTGTCATTTGATTAACGAGATAACATCATTAGGAGAATGATGTGATTGACTTGACCCATTCCGTTAGCCTAGCACTTGATCGTTTAGTATGTTGCTATTGCTTTCTTCATGACTTATACATGTTCCTGTAACTATGAGATTATGCAACTCCCGTTTGCCGGAGGAACACTTTGGGTGCTACCAAATGTCACAACGTAACTGGGTGATTATAAAGGAGTACTACAGGTGTCTCCAAAGGTACATGTTGGGTTGGCGTATTTCGAGATTAGGTTTTGTCACTCCGATTGTCGGAGAGGTATCTCTAGGCCCTCTCGGTAATGCACATCACTATAAGCCTTGCACGCAATGTAGCTAATGAGTTAGTTACGGGATGATGCATTACGTAACGAGTAAAGAGACTTGCTGGTAACGAGATTGAACTAGGTATTGGATACCGATGATCGAATCTCGGGCAAGTAACATACCGATGACAAAGGGAACAACGTATGTTGTTATGCGGTTTGATCGATAAAGATCTTCGTAGAATATGTAGGAGCCAATATGAGAATCCAGGTTCCGCTATTGGTTATTGACCGAGAATAGTTCTAGGTCATGTCTACATAGTTCTCGAACCCGTAGGGTCCGCACGATTAAGGTTTCGATGATAGTTATATTATGAGTTTATGAGTTTTGATGTACCGAAGGAGTTCGGAGTCCCGGATGAGATCGGGGACATGACGAGGAGTCTCGAAATGGTCGAGACATAAAGATCGATATATTGGACGACTATATTCGGAGTTCGGAAAGGTTCCGAGTGATTCGGGTATTTTTCAAAGTACCGGAGAGTTACGGGAATTCGCCGGGGAGTATATGGGCCTTATTGGGCCATACGGGAATAGAGGAGAGAGGCCAAAAGGAAGGAGGCCTGCGCCCCCCCTCTGGTCCGAATTGGACAAGGGGCGCAGCCCCCTTTTCCTTCTTCCTCTCCCCCTCTTTCCCCTTCTCCTACTCCAACAAGGAAGGAGGGAGTCCTACTCCCGGTGGGAGTAGGACTCCCCTTGGCGCGCCTCCTCCTAGGCCGGCCGTCCCCTCCCCCTTGCTCCTTTATATACGGGGGCAGGGGGGCACCCCATGACACACAAGTTGATCTTCGTGATCGTTCCTTAGCCGTGTGCGGTGCCCCCCTCCACCATATTCCACCTCGGTCATATTGTCGTGGAGTTTAGGCGAAGCCCTGCGCCGGTAGAACATCATCATCGTCACCACGCCGTCGTGCTGACGGAACTCATCTCCGACACTTTGCTGGATCGGAGTCCGGGGATCGTCATCGAGCTGAACGTGTGCTGAACTCGGAGGTGCCGTATGTTCGGTACTTGGATCGGTCGGATCGTGAAGACGTACGACTACATCAACCATGTTGTCATAACGCTTCCGCTTACGGTCTACGATGGTACGTGGACAACACTCTCCCCTCTCGTTGCTATGCATCACCATGATCTTGCGTGTGCGTAGGATTTTTTTTTGAAATTACTACGTTCCCCAACACGAGGCATCAGACAAAGGTTGCCATTTCAGTGCAACGAGACCAAGACCAGCGGAGCGGCAGGATGGAGGTCACCGTGGAGCCCAAGACGGTGTCATCGCCAGTGCTTTTGGCAGTCGAAGACGAACTTTAGTCAGGATAACTTGCACTAGATGTTCCCCTTCGAAATGGCCGTTGTTGGCGCCCTTCCCGCTCATATTTGGGGAGAGGCCCAGGGCCTCTATAAATAGAGCTAGCCACCGTAGAGTAGAGATGATCGGATAGAGCCCTAGCAAAGAGAGAGAGAGAGGCGATCGAACTCACCCAAGCAGTTCATCGCATCAGTTCAAGAACACCTCTCGCGAGGCTGTTCTTCCCTTGTACTGTTCATCATCAGCCCCTAAGGCAATCCACCACACCATACACTGGAGTAGGGTATTAGACCACATCGATGGCCCGAACTAGTATAAATCTCGTGTCCATTGTGTTGTTCATCGTTTTTAGCTTAGGTCTCACGAGGCAATCAGACGTAGATCGGTAGGGGAGAGATCTTCGTGCGCACCCCAGAGTTCAAACCTTAAGGGTCTGCCGGAACCCAACATCTGACATTTGGCGCGCCAGGTAGGGGTGCGCCGGAATCTTTCTTCCGCTGTTCGCGTTCGATCTTCCGTCGTGTCCATGGCAGACGCTCGCCGGGCTCGTGCCAAGCGTCGGGCTGCTCTTACCGCCCGCATCGCTCAGACGGCGCCAGTCGGCGGGTGCCCCCGTCGTTCCCCGCCGCCTGCCGCCAACGCCGCCACCGGCCCGGCGGGGAACGAGCAGCAGGCCTCGTCTCTGCATCCATCGGTGCGGGGTCCCACGCTCGTCTCCAGCCGGTTCGTCGTCCCACGCTTGTCGCGCACCCACGGACGTGCATGCCGTGTTGCTCCTGGCGCGTGTGCTCCTAGACTACCATCCCATCGATGACCTGTACGAGGACTGGCTCGCCCGCATCACCGAGCTTGTCAGCGCTGCAGGGGGCTCTCCAATGCCGTCCCTCTTGCTGCCTCGCCCTCCGTCCTACGCAGGAGACGCAGATCAGGAGGTGCCTCCGCCACCTCCTCCCCAAGAAGGCGCCCTGGCTCCAAGGCGCGCAGCCCTAGGGCGAGATCCACCATGTCCGGCGCCCGCGCAACAAGAAAGTAGCTGCCAAGAGATCCCTCGTCCCCAAGACGGTGCCCGCGTGCTCCCAGCACCGGTGCACCATGACCGCATCCCTGCGCCAGCACGCCAAGACCCCGCGCTGCTCCAAGCAGCGGTGCACGGGAATCCCTAGGAGCAAGCCCAGCATCAGCAGAGGGCTCCGGTGGCCACTATAGGCTGCCGTGCCTTCACCCCCGAGCTACGCAGTGTCGCTTGGCCAGGCAAGTTCAAGTCTGACCTGCCTCCTTGCTATGACGGCACAGCAGACCCTGCGGAGTTCCTACAGCTCTACGAGCTAGGCATCGAAGCCGCCAACGGGGACGAAAAGGACATGGCGAACTAATTTCCCATGGCACTCAAGGACGGTGCCCGCACCTGGCTCCTGAACCTGGCTCCTGGCACGATCTCCTCCTGGGACGAGATGCGCACCCGCTTCATCGCCAACTTCCAGGGCACTCGCGACCGCCCACCCGCCGTGGGTGACCTGCGCCGCATCAAGCAACAGCCTGGAGAGACCTTGCAGAAGTACATCCAACGCTTCAACAACATTCGCCTCAAGATTCCCAGGGTGACTGAGGAGGCCATCATTTCTGCGTTCTCTGATGGTGTTCGCGATGTCAAGATGAAGGTGGAGCTGGCAATCCATGAAGATCTGTGCATGTCTCTGGAGCTGTTCAACTTGGCGACCAAGTGCGCAAGGGATGAGGAGGGACGCCTCTCCCTTCTCGAGCTCCCGGCAGCAGACCCAGAAGAGAAGAAAGCCAAGGCCAAGGATGTGAAGCGCAAGGGAGCAGCTGTGCTCGCAGCAGAGCCGGACACCTAGCACGGCAGGGACCAGTCGGAGTCGTCCAAGGGCAGCCGGTACTGTGTGTACCATGATCTCCACACCCACAACACCAACGAATGCCAAGAGCTCAGGGCCGTGCGAGAAGGCTGCGTCGGTCGACGCCCCGAGCGCAATGATCGGGGATACGACCGAGGTGGAGCAAGAGGTGGAGGACGATGGGAGGACCGTGGCCCTCGCCAAGGGTGGCGTGACCGACCTCGCGAGTGTCGGTGTACAAAAGTAGGGGCCTAGCTTTTGACCCCTTTACTTGTGCACGGGCAGTCTGAGCCGCCTGCCACGGCCGCACATGAGCAAGGCAAGGGAAGGAAGCCGGAGAAAATCCAAGGCCACAGGGACAAGCAAAGCAAAACAACAAAGGACCAAGACCACAAAGGTTGCATGGGCAATACAGGTTGCCCCGGCAAGGACCCTTGCCGAGGGCAGCCCCAGCGGCCCCGGCAAGATCCTTGCCGGGGTAGCTCGTCCACACCCACTGAGCGAGCCACCTTCGAGCCCACCAATGTTGAGCAGTCACGTCGGGACAGGGTTCAGGAGGCACCACCGTGGTGGCATGTAGATCTTTGTGAAGACATAGAACAATCAAGATCAAATGGGGATAGGAAGGCGGCTGTCCCCACCGAAGAAACCCACAGGATCCCCCGGCAAGATCCTTGCCGAGGAAGCCGGCGCGTCGCGGCAAGACCCTTGCCGGGCCACCCGGCAAGACCGTCGCCAAGCATCCCGGCAAGACCACCCGCCAGGCCCACACCAGCCAGGTTCCTACTGCCGTTCGTACGCAGCCGCCAACCCAACCAGCTGGGCAGGCACCTGCGTGGCAGCATGCAGACCTTCGTGGAGGCTCCACCACCGCGCCACCTCAGCTGCCTGCCTGCCTACGTGGCACTGCATGCGTTGTTGGCCGGGGCGCGTGTCGAAGCCAGGAGGGGCAGCGACGGACGGGACGGGCCTCACCCCCGCCCCCCAATAAAGTGACGGACACCCAAGCCCTGCATTTAATGCATCTTGTCCTGTAATACTAGCGATAACCTCGCAACGCTGTAGCACTCTCCACCTCCTGTGTGCCACTATGGCAGCCCCTTTCGTCTATAAAAGGAGGCCCATGGCACACTGAGAAGGGATTCGGCTCTTTTGAACCTCACAACACCTAGAGCTAGTTCGAGGTCTCAAGAACACTAATACAACCACCAAAGCAGGATCGTAGGGTTTTACGCATCTTTGGGGCCCGAACCTAGGTAAATCCACTGTGTGCCATCCCCTAGTCCCGCTCTTCTCATGATTCCGCGCCCCGCAACCGTAGAAGGGATTCCAGTGATCCCATAGGTGTCGTTTCCCACCGACATCTTTGGCGCGCCAGGTAGGGGGCAGCGCTATTGCGAGAATCTGGTCTAGCAGTTGGCCTAGATGTTCTTCATCGCCATGGCTCCTAAGAAGAAGACGACCACGACGATCGGTTCATCCGGGACCAAGTTGCCGGCACCGGTGCGAACCAGCAGCAGGCCAGTCGCGGAGAGAACCCGTGGCGTGGCCCGCGAACATCCACATTACCCTGGCGGTTCAGGCATGGCGAGCGGCGCCGTTCGCGCGCCAGGCGATGAGCCACCGATCGCGGGATCTAGAGACGGAGTCGGGCCCCCCGCAGGCAGCGCGGGGCCCTTCAGGTGTGCTGCCGTCCTGCCAGGCGGCGGCACAGCGACCTCCAAGACACCAACACCGACGCCCACGACGCGCTCCTCTCAGGCCGTGCGTGACGAGCAGCGTCACCCTGCCGGAGATCCTGCGCGCCGCCCTGGGAAGAGTCCCGTGTGCCCATCACATGAAGAGGAGGGCCAGCGTGCGCACCGGGGTGCTGACGGAGGAGGCGAACAGCTGCGGAACCGCGACGCAGCTCCTTCTAACATAGTTAGGAGTCGAGGTGCATCGCGGTCCACCCAGCTTTCGCCGCCACCCATGCCAGCGGAAGCCCTAGCACGCGCACAGCTGCTCCTCGATTTTCCTCCCGCCGTGGAGAAGCTTGACGAATGGAGGGCCACCGTCCTGAGCCTCGTCGGCATCACCAACAATGATGGGCCGCGGCCGGCGGAACCCATCGGCCGTCGCTCCGCCGGGCTGCCACGTGCTAGCGGAGACCACACCGGAGGCGACACGGCCACGGTGTATTCCCCGCCTCCATCCCGACCGCCCCGGGCGTGGGCCCACCGCGGCAACGCTCGTGATGATATCTCCATTGTGTCGTCCGACCTGCGAACCAACCGCGATTAGCGCCAGGTCCTCCGGGAGCGGGCTCACGAGGACGCTCGAACTACGATCGAGCGCCGACGCGATGCGTGCCACCTGTCGGACAGGCGGGCTGGACCCGCTGCAGACCACCCAGCACCGGGAGGCTACGGTGGCCTACCTTACGAGATGGGTTGTCCGGCCTTCACCCGTGAGCTGCGGCAGTTCCAGTGGCCCTCCCACCGTACGTTCAAACCTGACGTTGGCGAGAAGTACAATGGCAAGACCCACCCATCAGAGTTCCTCAGCATCTACACCATCGCGATGCAAGCTGCTGGGGCCCGCGACGATAAGGTGCTTGCCAACTACTTCCCGTTGGCACTCAAGCCTAATGTCATGTCATGGTTGATGCACTTGCCGGTGGATTCCATCTCTTCTTGGGCGGATCTGTGCCATGAGTTTGTTGGCGCCTTTACTGGAGGTCACCAAGCTCATGGCCAGGCGAGTGACTTACACATCATCCCCTAGAAGGAAGGAGAAAACGTGCGCAAGTACATCCAAAGGTTCAGCCGGGTGCAGTACAACATCCCCAATGTTCATCCCGCCGCCATGATCAGTGCGTTCCATCAAAACATGCACAATCGCAAGATGCGTGAAGAACTGGCGATGAACAAGGTTAAGGATGTGGCTGAACTCTATGTACTGGCCGATCGGTGCGCTCGTGCCGAGGAAGGAAGGAAGTACCCCGGCAAAGATGCCGGTGCGGAAACCGACTCCACCGGCGATACCGCCGCCCCAACAAAGAAAGACCGACACCGTAACAGGAAGCGCAAGGGCAAGGCCGTGCTTGCCGTTGAGGGATCCAACGACACCAGTACCACCAAGAATACCAAGGCAAGCGACCCCAGCAAGGAGGTTGCCGGGTGTGACGCTTGCCGGGCCTTGGCGGCTACCGATAAGCCAGGGGGCCCCGACAAGCTGTACTGCAAGATCCACCGTACCAAGGGCCACGATCTCCAAAACTGCCGGCAGGTAGAGCTGCTCGCCGAGAAGCAGAAAGCCGAGTATGAGCGGCGGGACAAGGAGAAAGGCCCAGACGGTGCCGAGGTATCCGGCAAGAAACGTGGCGGCCAGGGAGGCCGCCGCGGCAAGGATAATCAGCAAGAGAGGCCCGCCCGGGGCCGCGACAAGAAGCAGGAAGATGATGATCATGACGAGGATGACGAGTCCGGTGACCACGAGTTTCAGAAAGCCATAGAGGCCATGTGCGTCGATGGTGGCACCTCGCTACATACGTCTCACCGCCAACTCAAGCAGTGGGCGCGTGAGGTCGCGGCGGTGGAACCATCATTCGATGCACGAAAGCCGCTGAAATGGTCTAGCACTCCCATCATATTCGACACCGAGGACCACCCTAACCGCACCACCACGGTCGGGTGCTTGCCGTTGTTGGTTTCACCGACAATCCGCAACCTCAAGGTGATGAAGATGTTGGTCGACGGCGGGGCCGGCCTAAACTTAATCTCGCCCGTTGTGGTCAGAAGGCTGCATATCCCTGATGAAGACCTCGAGGAGACGGCTACGTTCCAAGGGGTCAACCCGGGGAGGAGCCATCCCAAGGGGAAGATCATGCTGCCCGTGATGTTCGGAGGCGAGCTGAACCACAGGACGGAGAGGATTGTCTTCGACGTGGCTGAGATCCCCTTGCTTTACAACGGGATCCTCGGCCGCCCGGCACTAGCCAAGTTCATGGCGGCTTCACACTACGCCTATAACATGCTGAAGATGCCCGGGCCGATGAACATCATCACCGTCCCCTCCGACAAGAAAGATGCGCTGATCTGCACCGACCAACTCTACCCGGAAGCAGTTGCAGTGGCCGCCGCTAAGGCACCCGCTCCTGCCGACGGGGCCCCAGAGGAGAAGAAGACTGGCAAGATCCCTCACACCCACTCCGGCAAGCGCACCTCTTCGGGGTGTCGCGCTTCCGTTGAGAACGTGCCAGAGAGTTCCGCCGGCAAGAGCAAGAAGTCCAGGGCTGCACCACCAGAGACTAAGAAGGTGCCCGTCAAGGAGGATGGCACAGGGGGAGCATTTGCCATAAGCTCCACCCTTGACGGCAAATAGGAAAGCAAGCTCGTCACCTTCCTGTGGGCGAATGTCGATGTGTTTGCATGGCAAGCCTCCGACATCCCCGGAGTTCCCAGGGAGGTGATTGAGCACCACCTTGCTGTCTGTCCTCACGTGCGGCCCGTCAAACAGAAGGTTAGGAAGCAAGCTCAGGAAAGACAAGAGTTCATCATGGAGGAAATCAGAAAGCTAGAAGCGACAGGCTTGGTGAGGGGAGTACTCCATCCGACGTGGTTGGCCAATCCGGTAGTGGTGCGCAAGGCAAATGGGATGTGGAGGCTATGTATTGATTACACAGACATCAATAAGGCCTGTCCAAAGGATCCCTTCCCGTTACCACGCATCGACCAGATGGTTGACTCCACGGCTGGATGTGACCTGTTATCATTCCTTGACGCCTACTCAAGATACCACCGGATCTTCATGACGAAAGAAGACGAGGAAAAGACAGCATTCATCACCCCATGTGGTACGTACTGCTTTTTACGAATGCCCTTCGGGTTGAAGAGTGCTGGCTCGACCTTTGCAAGAGCAGTCCAAATTGGTATTGAACCCCAACTACATAGAAATATGGAAGCTTATATGGACGACATAGTGGTCAAAACCAAGGACAAAGCAACGCTTGTGCAAGATCTGGAGGAAACATTCGGGAACCTGCGTAGGATCAACCTCAAATTGAACCTGAGAAGTGTGTCTTTGGCGTCCCGTCCGGCAAGCTTCTCGGGTTCTTTGTGTCCCAGCGCGGGATTGAAGCAAACACGGATAAGATCAAGGCCATCGAGCAGATTGAGGCACCCAAGTGGATTAAGGACGTGTGTCGGCTCACTGGTTGCATCGCTGCCATGAGCCGGTTCATCTCCAAGTCTGTGGAGCTTGCCCTACCTTTCTTCAAGATCTTGAAGAAGGCAGGGCCAGTGGAGTGGACCTCGGAGGCCGAGGCAGCGCTGCAAGATTTGAAGAAATACCTCTCTTCTAACCTAGTGCTGGTTGCGCCCAAACCACAAGAACCGTTGCTGCTTTACCTAGCGGCAACAAATCAAGTGGTTAGCGCCGCACTGGTGGCGCAGAGGGAGGTCGACGAGAAGGCAGCGACAGCGGCAGAGCCAACAGGAGGCAAACCAAAACCCTCTCTGGCAGGGCTCGATCCCGGCAAGATCAAGTCCCCGGCAGGGGCCTACGCCGGCACGACAGGACCCACACGACCGGGTGAAGAGGTGTAGAAAAAGAAAATGGTGCAACACCCAGTGTACTTCGTCAGCTCCCTCTTACAGGGGGCTAGGTCGAGGTACTCCGGAGTGCAAAAGCTGCTCTTCGGCCTCCTTATGGCCTCGAGGAAGCTGCGCCACTACTTCCAAGCGCATGAGATCACGGTAGTCACCCGCCTCCCATTGCAACAGATACTACACAACCCAAATGCAACGGGGAGGATCGTGGAATGGGCCCTGGAGCTGTCGAGTTTGGGTTTGAAGTTTGAAAGCACCTCAACGATTTAGAGCAGAGTCTTGGCGGAGTTTGTTGCGGAATGGACCTCGACGCCCGACGAAGAGGTACAGGAGACCACTCTTCCTGGCAAGGAAGCGAGTTGCAACTGGATCATGTACTTCGATGGTGCCTTTTCGCTGCAAGGCGCCGGTGCTGGTGTGCTGCTTGTCGCACCCACCGAAGAGCACCTGAAGTATGTCGTCCAGATGCATTTCCCCCGGGAGATGTCAACCAACAACGCCGCCAAGTACGAGGGTTTGCTTGCCGGTCTCAGGATCGCGGCAGACCTCGGAGTTAAGAAGCTCATCGTCAGGGGCGATTCACAGCTCGTCATCAGGCAGGTCAACAAAGATTATCAAAGCCCGTTGATGGAAGCTTACGTAGATGAGGTGAGGAAACTGGAGGAGCGCTTTGATGGTATACAAGCGGAACATGTCCCTCTAGCGGAGAACGACATCGCCGACTACCTGTCAAAGCACGCCGCCCTCAAGCTACCTATGGAACCAGGTACTTTTGTGCTTCAGTTAACCCAACCATCCGTTGAGCCATTGACCGAGCAGAGCAAGCGGAGGAAGCTAGGCCCCGGCAAGTACTTCCCCACCGAGCTCCCGGAGCCGCTAGCGAGGATGTTGCTATGGACGCCGACCCTGCCGCAGGGCAACCGACTCCGGCAGGACCTCAGGTCATGGTCGTGGAGCCGGCCGCTCCCGTGGCAGGAGAAATGCCTTGGGTCCTTGCCATCGAGCCACAGGCTTCGGCATGGGCACAACACACCGTCCGATTCCTTCAAAAAGGGGAGCTTCCTGAGGAGTAGGAAGAAGCAGAAAGAGTAGCCCGCCGGTCAACTCTGTACCAATTCGTTGATAGCATATTGTACAGGAGAAGGCCGAATGGAGTGAAATTGATATGCATCTCCCGGGAGGAAGGACTAAAGCTGTTGGCAGAGATACATGAAGGCATATGTGGCTCCCACATAGGGTCAAGGGCCCTTGCCGGCAAGGCTTTCCGGCAAGGTTTCTTCTGGCCCACTGCCCTCCAGGATACGACGGCACTAGTAACCAAGTGTGAAGCGTGCCAGTTCCATTTGAAGAAGCTTCATCAACCAGCTCAAGCCCTTCAAACTATCCCTCTCTCCTGGCCCTTCTCGGTCTGGGAGCTCGACATCTTGGGCCCTGTCCCCGTGCAGTCGGGGGCTTTGAGTACTTGTACGTCGCAATCGACAAGTTCACAAAGTGGCCGGAAGTGGAGGCAGTGAGGAAGGTGACAGCGCAGTCAGCCATCAAGTTCTTCAAGGGACTAATGTGCCATTTTGGGACGGGTAGCCAACAGGATCATCACCGACAACGGCACACAGTTCACGAGCCACGCCTTCATGCAATATGTTGAAGATCTTGGCAGCAGAGTCTGTTTTGCTTCCGTGGCACATCCACGGAGCAACGGCCAATCAGAGAGGGCGAATGCAGAAGTCCTGTGAGGCTTAAGGACGAAGACTTTTGACAGGCTATGCAAGAGTGGAAGGCACTGGATTGATGAGTTGCCGGCGGTTCTTTGGTCGATCAGAACGACGCCAAATCGAGCCACCGGCCAGACACCCTTTGCCCTGGTCTACGGGGCAGAGGTAGTTCTCCCCACGGAACTCATATACAGGTCACATCGAGTGCTCGCTTATGATGAGCTTGAGCAAGAGCAATTGCGGCAAGATGACGCAACGTTCCTTGAGGAAGATCGTCTCCGGGCGGCTGTGAGAGTAGCATGCTACCAGCAAGCTTTGCGCCGCTATCATAGCCGCAAGGTTCATGCCCGGAGCCATCAGGAAGGCGACCTTGTTCTTCGGCATGTTCAGTCAGCCAAGAATTCCAACAAGTTGACGCCGAAGTGGGAAGGCCCTTATAGGGTAACATGAGTCACCAGGCCCGGCGCAGTCCGGCTAGAGACCGAAGATGCCATTCCAGTTTGCAACTCATGGAACATTGAGCATCTTCGCAAGTTTTACCCATAAGGCGTGGCTGCCGGGCCTCCCGGCAAGCCACCCTTTTGTACAAGCCTTGCCGGCGAGGCATGTAACCCTTTGTACAAAGCCAGGCGCATACCCTGAGCATAAATAAACGAAGCGATGGCGCCCTAAGTTATAGCATGCATGCTAGGTTGAGTCTCTTCCTTGGTTAGGGTTGATAGTGCTTAGCGGCGGCTAACCCCTAGCTTAGAGGTCGAGTGCGCGTCTCTTTGTTCTTTTTTGTATTTTTTGGTTCGCAGGGCACGTAAGTATTCTTGCCAAGCTGTCCTGAAAGAAAAGGAACGGACCGGCGCCCAGGCCCCGACAAGCCAGAGTTGTCGAGGGGGTGCGAGAACTAGGATCCTTCCGCGGTAGACCAAAATCTCCGGGGGCTGCCAATCCAGATAAGTCTTTTATCCCCTATCATGCGTTCCGTTATGGACTGGGATGCGTGAAACCTCGTTCTATCTCTAAGCTATCGTGCTTCCCCTTTTCGGCACTCAAGGATTATTTACTGGGTCTGGATCTGGTCATAGCCGCGGCAGCAGAGGGGGAGAACGGGGGGCATAAGCCCACCTCATCCTTGCCTCCGCCAAGAGCATGGGAAGGGTCAAGCGAGGTGGGAAGACAACAAGGCATGTTGCCGAAAAAAACGTTTGTCTTAAGGATGACAAGGACTCGCCCCTTGTCATGGGTTCCTCCCACGAACGGAAATCCCCGGCAAACATCCCTTTTTCATTAAAAAACACCCCGCACAGGTACAGCCCAAACGAAATGAAAAACATGAAAAAGGGGATTACAAGTTCTAAAGCTAGCAAAGGCCCAAAGGCTTACAAGACTAAAAAGGTATAAGGTGCCCGTAATCCCTTTCTTGTCCCTCTTCTCAGGAAATGGAACGAGAAAGCAGAAGGGCAAAAGGGGCGCCTAGGCGAGCTACGAGTGGCAGAAGACACCGAGAGAACATCTCGGTGGCCGCCCAAGGGCTGGATGGTGATGGCGGCGCCGGAAGCAGAGCTCGAAGACGAGGCGGCAGGACGCTAACACACGACGAAGGCGTCAGTGTCTGCGTACTCCGACTTGACGGCCTTGCCGCTCGTCCTCTTCCTCTTCTGCAGCCTCCCTACGCCAGCTACCCAAGGAGGCGACCCCGAGAAGTTCAAGGAGACGGCAACACGGATGATGGGGGCGCCGGTGCCACCCGGTGCGGTGCCCGACACCTAGTCGGACCCGTCATCCTGCCGCCCGCTGCCCTCGTCGTTGCTGTCGTTGTCTTCCTCGCCACTCTTGCTCGAGGAGAACTCTTCATCGTCAGAGGAGCTCTGTACGCAGCACCTCACGCGGGTCCCGAAGTGCGTGAAGATCTTAACGGAGGGGAGGCCGCCCTCCATTAGTTTGAAATGGAGAGCGAGCCCGTCCGTTAAGCTGTGAAGGCGAGCGAAGGTCTTCCACCCTCGGTGAAGATACATGACATGAGGGGCGGGGAACTCGATGTCGACCCACGTGCTGCTGTTCCCGCAACCCCTCATGTGTAGCCGCAGCGCCTACGGAGGACCCAGCTCCATCTCCCGCACGAACAGGGTTGGAAGGCGAAGGCGACGGCGTGGCGGATGGCGCAGCCTGACGAAGAATTCGTAGGGATTATCTCCAGCATGGCCCTCCATTGGGGGAAGGGCTGCTGGAGGGGGCGAGGCGGATCTGCCGCCCCGTCCTCCTCTCCCCCGGGCTCCACGGCGGCCTCGGCCTCGCCCCTTCCCCTCCCTCTAGCGGCCAGCTCCGCCACTACAAGTTCTTGGGGAGGAGTGATGCGCTGTCTGGCCGAAACCCTCGCCACCACTGATGAAGCATCGCCGCGCCCCCTCGCCATAGCAGAAGAAGAAAGGAAGCAGAGATGGGAAGAGGCAGACGGCGAAAGGTTGGGAGGCTCCATTCCTCCCGTGCCCCTCTTTATAAAGAGGCGGGGGCGAGGCTTGGCCGCCCCCTCTCGGCCAATCCGGCCTCTTGAGATGACAGCATGCGGGGCCATCGACCGCCCATCCCGCTCCATTGAAGGCGCGCGGGAATCGACCCGCACGCGCATGACTATCCACGACCCCTGCGCCTGTCATTCGCTCTGCATGCAGCGAACGTGGCAAGAGGAGCGGGAGCGATGGGGCGCATGGAACAGCGGTTCCCGAGCAAGGGCAGTAAATGGGAGGCGGCCCTGCGGTCTCAAAGAGACACGCAGGCCGCCCCTTTACTATCCACCGAAAAGTGACACCAGCACGCCCACGTCATGCGCGCGCATGACCCCCACGTCGCGCGTTCAACGCAGGTCGTGGGGAAGCGCAGTGGGCGGAACAGTGGCCATGGTAAAATCCGCCTCAACTGCCCGCGCACCATTCTGGGCCTGGCCCAACAACGCGCTGGGCCTATGTGTGACCCAGGCCCGGGCGCTTCTGTCGGTGTACAAAAGTAGGGGCCTAGCTTTTGACCCCTTTACTTGTGCACGGGCAGTCAGAGCCGCCTGCCACGACCGCACATGAGAAATGCAAGGGAGGGAAGCCGGAGAAAAGCCAAGGCCATAGGGACAAGCAAAGCAAAACAACAAAGGACCAAGACCACAAAGGTTGCACGGGCAATACAGGTTGCCCCGGCAAGGACCCTTGCCGAGGGCAGCCCTAGCGGCCCCGGCAAGATCCTTGCCGGGGCAACTCGTCCACACCCACTGAGCAAGCCACCTTCTAGCCCACCAATGCTGAGCAATCGCGTCGGCACAGGGTTCGGGAGGCACCACCGTGGTGGCATGCAGATCTTTGTGAAGACATAGAATAGTCAAGATCAAATGGGGATAGGAAGGCGGCCGTCCCCACCGAAGAAACCCACAGGATCCCCCGGCAAGATCCTTGCCGGGGAAGCCAGCGCGTCGCGGCAAGACCCTTGCTGGGCCACCCGGCAAGACCATCGCCAAGCATCCCGGCAAGGCCACCGCCAGGCCCGCACCAGCGAGGTTCTTACTGCCGTTCGTACGCAGCCGCCAACCCAACCAGCTGGGCAGCCACCTGCGTGGCAGCATGCAGACCTTCGTGGAGGCTCCACCACCGCGCCACCTCAGCTGCCTGCCTGCCTACGTGGCGCTGCATGCGTTACTAGCTGGGGCGCATGTCAAAGCCAAGATGGGCGGCGACGGACGGGACGGGCCTCACCCCCGTCCCCCAATAAAGTGACGGACACCCAAGCCCTGCATTTATTGCATCTTGTCCTGTAATACTAGCGATAACCTCGCAACGCTGTAGCACTCTCCACCTCCTGTGTGTCACTGTGGCAGCCCCTTTCGCCTATAAAAGGAGGCCCATGGCATACTGAGAAGGGATTCGGCTCTTTTGGACCTCACAGCACCCAGAGCTAGTTCGAGGTCTCAAGAACACTAATACAACCACCAAAGTAGGATCGTAGGGTTTTACGCATCTTTGCGGCCCGAACCTGGGTAAATCCTCTATGTGCCATCCCCTAGTCTCACTCTTCTCACGATTCCGTGCCCCGCAACCGCAGAAGGGATTCTTGTGATCCTGTAGGTGTCGTTTCCCACCGATAGCGAGGACCGCTGGCAGGACTAGCCTCGCGAGAGAGCTTGGAGAGATCATCCTCGTGAGGATCGCCCGCAAGGCAACGCATGCCTTCCTCCTCTGCCACCACCACCAAGAAGGAATGAAGACCATCATCAGGACGAGGGGGCCGGGGGCTTCCAGGAGCCACGTGCAATCGCTTGCATCCTGGGCAGCGCTCAGGCCCCAGCCTCACAGCGCATCTTCAAGCAGTTTACTCGCGAGGTGAATGCAGTCCTCCCCAAGCTTGAGGCCACATGCCCTCTCAGGTGGTCTGCGTGCGCCATCACGTTCAGCTCAGCGGATCAGCTCAAGTGCGCGGCGACGGCCGGTGTCCTCCCAATGCTCTGTTCCCCAGTCATCAACAATGTGCAAGTCACCAAGACCCTCATCGACGGTGGAGCAAGACTCAACGTTCTATTCATCGAGACGTTCAACAATCTCTAAGTTCCCTATGATCAGCTTCAGCCAACCAAGCCTTTCTCAGGAGTCACCGATGGTTCCATTGTCCCGATAGGGCAGGTCCGCCTTCCTGTCACCTTTGGACAGCGCTACAACTACCGCAGCGAGCTCATTGACTTCGACGTCGCTCACATTCGCCTGCCATAAAATACCATCCTCGGGTATCCGGCCCTGGCCAAGTTCATGGCAGTGACTCACCATGGCTACAACGTCCTCAAGATGCCAGGAAGCGGCGGGGTCATCACGGTCCCCTGTGAAGAGAAGGATGCGATGTACTCCCTCGAGCGCGCTTCCAGGCCGCGTCGATCGAGGACCCAGACAGCAAGAGTGGAAACCTCCCCGGAGCAGCACCCAAGAAGAAGAAGACATCACCTGGATCAAGGCCTCAGGAGGCAAGCACCTCTGGAGGCGCCACATCACGACATGCGCCCGTCCAAGGGGCGCCACCCTCCATCGCATAGGAAGGCGCGCCCGGTGCCCTCCTCGAGCAGGGCTCGGGGGCTCTCTCCTTGGGAGCCACCGACCTTGCCAAGATCACGAGGGAGACGCTTGGGCACCACTTGGAGGCGTGCTTCATGGCATGTTTCCCTCAGGAAGGCGTAAGGAAAGAAGGACCCAACCCTCGGGAGTTCATCACCGAGGCCGCTCAGGAGTTGGAGGAATTGAGAGACATGCGCGGCAACCGCCGCCTACCAAGCGTAGCTCCCCATCCAGGCGAGGATGGCGGGCTGCACGTCTTCATCGACTACCCAGGGCTCAATCGAGTCGCTTCGCAGGAGTGCTTCTGGCCTTCGCGCATGGGGTGTTGCGCGGGCCCGCCACACAGCTACGTTCGCATGCCCTTCGGCTTGCCGAACGCGGCTGCATCCCACCAGCGCCTGATGAGGAGTGAGGGAGTCCTGGACTAGGGGGTGTCCGGACAGCCGGACTATCATCGTCCGCCAGACTCCAAGACTACGAAGATACAAGATTGAAGACTCCGTCCCGTGTCCGGATGGGACTTTCCTTGGCGTGGAAGGCAAGCTTGGCGATACGGATATGTAGATCTCCTACCATTGTAACCGACTCTGTGTAACCCTAGCCTTCTCCGTTGTCTATATAAACCGGAGGGCTTTAGTCCGTAGGACACAACATACATTACAACAATCATACCATAGGCTAGCTTTAGGGTTTAGCCTCCTTGATCTCGTGGTAGATCCACTCTTGTACTACCCATATCATCAATATTAATCAAGCAGGATGTAGGGTTTTACCTCCACCAAGAGGGCCCGAACCTGGGTAAAACATCGTGTCCCTTGTCTCCTGTTACCATCCGCCTAGACGCACAGTTCGGGACCCCCTACCCGAGATCCGCCGGTTTTGACACCGACATTGGTACTTTCATTGAGAGTTCCTCTGTGTCGTCACCGATAGGAAGGATGCCTCCACCCTTCTTCAAGGACGGTATTTTCGCCAAAGGGGCCTTGGCCGCCGGCCAAACTATCGGGCTAGGTGGTTTCCTCATGACCGCCTATCCGGCCGCCGCTTCGACAATGACTTCTCAAGTCGTCAAAAGCAATCTCCATGTCAGCTCGGAATTCGCCGAGCGGCTGGATCCGATAAAGCTCTCGTCTGTCAACGAACTCTTGGATCGCATCGCCGCCCTGGGAGTCGCTGCGGACTACAATCAGATTGGGCTTAAAACCGAGCTGAGAGAGATTAACTCTCCCTAGGTTACCCACCACGTCGCAGTGGTAGAGGAACAATGCGGCGACTCTCCTCCTGTATTAAAAACTAAACATGTCCGGGCTCCCGAACCCTCCATGCTGGATTTCCGCGGAGGAACGGACTTTGATCGAGCACTGAACTTAAAGTCAGGCATCGGACCGGACTCGTGGGACAACGTCCAGCAATCCAAGCTTCCATAATTGGAAACTTCACGGCCTTTAAGCCCCAAGATGGGTAGGGATCCGGATTTTATTCCACCCACCCGCCCAGACATATGCGATCTATCTCTAATACGGCAAGAGCCCGCTGAAACAGTACATCACTACTGGGCCAGATTCCTCCTGGTTATGGACAGGATAAAGGACTGCCGAGAGGAAAATGCAATCTCAATCTTTTGCAATAATTGCACGGACAAGGGAATATTGAACACCATCGGCTGTCGTAAAATTACACGCTTCACCGATCTGGCGTCCATAGTACGAAAGTACTGTGCGGTGGAGAGTTTCCGGAAAACCGAAAACCAGTTTTGGGACAATCCGGCCCCGAATACAACCCTAGTCCACAACAAAAGGGTGCATCATACTCAGGCCCCAGATACAAAAAACAAAAAGCAAAAACCCCATAAAGGGTACGGAACCGTACTGGAGGGATGGCTCAATGGACCCTGTAAGCTTCATAGTACAGAGGGAGCTGTCCCAACACATAGCCTTCGAGCATGTTGGATATTACGGCAGGTGGCCAAAAGTGGCGAGGAGCTTCTAGCCCCGGAAAACCACTCCAACAATACCGGTACGGTATCAACAGTCTTCGAGACCTTCGCATCAAATAATATGCGAAAACAAACAATCCGCGGCCTCGCCGAAGTCTACCAAGTAGCAAAAGCAAATCCATGGAGCGACACAGCCATCACCTTCAACGCCAGCGATGAACCTAAATTCCAAACAGCCCGAACACCAGCCGCACTGGTGCTTAGTCCCATAGTGGACAACTTTCGACTTACAAAGGTCCTCATGGATGGCGGCAGCGGACTAAACCTCATCTACGAGGAAACTCTTCAAAAAATGGAAATCGATTGGAGCCGTATTGAGCGAAGCAGCACAACCTTCAGAGGAATAATTCCTAGCCGGGAAGCGCGCTGCACCGAAAAAATCACACTCGATGTGGTGTTCGGCTCGCCGGACAATTACAGATCCGAAGAAGTCACGTTCCAAGTGGCCCCGTTCAACAGCGGATATCACGCTATATTAGGACGAGAGGCATTCACAATTTTTCAAGCCGTACCCCATTACGGGTATATGAAGCTGAAAATGCCTGGGCCCGGCGGAATAATCACTCTCGCTAGTGATTCGGACATAGCACTCCGCGCCGAAAACAAGACAGCCGCACTAGCCCTGGAGGCACTATCCGAAGCCCTAGCGGCAGAAGAACTCACCGTGCTGCGCTCTATGGTGAACAGGGACGATGTGATACTCGATAAAAGATCCAAGTCCACCTCCTTCAAACCAGCAGATGAAATAGTGAAATTCTAGGTCCATCCAACAGACCCAACAAAGACAGCCTCCATTGGGGCACAATTAAACCCCGAGGTAGACGCCGCTGCGTGAATTCCTTCGGGAAAATTGGGACATTTTCGCCTGGCATCCTTCGGATATGCCCGGAATCCCACGTAGATTGGTAGAACACAGCCTAAACATCCTAAAAGGATTCAAGCCAGTCAAACAGGCTCTTCGACGATTTTCCGAACCCAAAATACAGGCAATGGGAGAAGAGCTAGCCAAACTATTGGAAGCCGGATTCATCAGAGATATCAAACATCTGGATTGGCTAGCAAATCTGGTAATGGTACCAAAGAAGGACAAATCCTGGCGCCTATGTGTCGATTTTAAAGACCTCAATAAGGCTTGCCCAAAGGATCCCTTCCCCCTCCCCCGCATCGACCAAATTATCGATGCTACCGCAGGGCACGATTCGTTGTGCTTCCTCGACGCATACTCCGGCTACCATCAAATCAAGATGGCGGAAGCAGACCAAGCTACAATGGCATTCATCACTCCATATGGACCATTCTGCTTTAACACGATGCCCTTTGGACTTAAAAACGCCGACGCAACATATCAGCGCATGATTCAAACATGTTTGGCCACCCAGATCGGCAAAACAGTAGAGGCATACGTAGACGACGTTATCGTCAAAACCAAACACGTCGAAACTCTAGTAGACGACTTGAGGCTCACATTCGACAACCTCAGAGCATATGACATCAAGCTGAATCTGGAAAAATGCATTTTCGGCGTACCAGCCGGAAAGCTACTGGGCTTCATTGTATCCGGTAGAGGAATTGAAGCAAACCCAGCCAAGATCCGAGCTCTGTCACAGCTAGATATCCCAAAAGACCTCAAGCAAATACAAAAATTGACTGGATGCGTGGCGGCTCTAAGCCGCTTTATCTCCCGTCTAGGAGAAAAGGCATTGCCCCTCTATCGCCTCCTCAGGCGCACCGAACACTTCGAGTGGACGGATGCTGCCACTGCCGGACTCGAAGAAATAAAGGCCATATTGGCAACAAATCGGGTCCTGGCTGCGCCCAATTTGGGCGAACCAATGTTGTTATACATCGCAGCAACGCATCAAGTTGTAAGCGCGGTACTCGTCGTTGAACGAGAGACAGAAGGGCATAAATTCCCTCTTCAAAAACCAGTGTATTATGTATCCACTGTGTTAACCCCCTGCAAATCCCGTTACCCACACTATCAGAAGATAGCGTATGCGGTGTTCATGGCATCCCGGAAGCTCCGACACTACTTTCAAGAGTGTTCGATAACAGTGGCCTCCGAAGTACCACTCAATGACATCATAAATAACCGCAACGCAACGGGCAGGATTGCAAAATGGGCCATTGAGCTCTTACCATTCGATATAACTTACAAACCTCGGCGAGCTATAAAGTCACAAGTTTTGGCTGACTTTGTTGCTGAATGGACCGAAGCCGAACTCCCTAAAGAGTACGGCGCATACTCCAATTGGATTATGCACTTCGACGGCTCTAAAATGCTGGCCGGACTGGGGGCTGGCGTCGTATTGACGTCCCCGACCGGGGACACAGTCCAATACGTACTTCAAATAATGTACACGGACTCTGACAACGCAGCCGAATACGAGGCCCTCCTGCATGGTCTCCGAATGGCAATCTCCATGGGCATTCAGCGCCTAGAGGTGCGCGGGGATTCAAACCTTGCAATATCCCAAATAAACGGAGACTTTGACGCTAAGGATCCGAAAATGGCAGCATATCGCAACGCTGTCCTAAAAATGTCGGCTCGGTTTGAAGGACTTGAATTCCATCACGTAGCCCAAGAAAATAACCAAGCGGCCGACGTACTGGCACGCATCGGCGCAAAACGTGACGCTGTCCCTCCAAATATCTTCCTGGAACGGCTCTTCAAGCCGTCCGTACTATGGGAAGGGGAGTCCGGAAATGACAAACCGGAAACAACCGCGCCAACCGGCGATTCAGCCGATGACATAACACCTTCGGCCCACGACATAATGGCAGTAATCGCCCCGTGGACAGAACCATTCCTAGCCTACTTGCTTAGGCAGGAACTCCCCGAAGACCAAAATGAGGCCCGCTGCATAGTCCGGCGATCGAAAGCCTACAAGGTCCATGAGGGAGAACTTTATAAGAAAAGTACAACCGGAGTCCTTCAAAGGTGTATCTCCGAAGAGGAAGGGCGAAACCTCCTGGCTGAAATTCATGCCGGACTTGGCGGACACCACGCAGCAGCCCGGGCCCTTGTAGGAAAGGCATTCCGTACAGGATTTTATTGGCCGACGGCCCGGGCAGATGCCCAGGACTTAGTCCAGAGATGCGTCGGTTGTCAGCTCTTTGCTAATCGGAGCCATATGCCACCCACCGCCCTCAAAACTATACCCATTACCTGGCCGTTCACGGTCTGGGGGCTTGATATGGTTGGACCCCTTAAAGGGGGAACCCACAAGCAAAGGTACCTATTGGTCATGGTGGATAAATTCACCAAATGGATAGAGGCCAAACCGGTCAAAATGGCAGAGTCCGGACCAGTGATAGACTTTATATCCGGGGTAGTACACCGTTACGGTGTCCCCCACAGCATCATCACCGACAACGGCACGAACTTCACGGCCGACGAGGTTAAGTCATGGTGCAAAAATATGGGCATCAAGCTCGACTACGCTTCAGTCTATCACCCTCAAACCAACGGTCAAGTGGAACGAGCAAATGGTCTAATAATGAGCGGCATTAAACCCAGACTAGTGCAGTCACTTACAAAATCCGACACGCACTGGGTAGAGGAGCTCGACTCCGTACTCTGGGGGCTGCGGACAACGCCTAACCGTACTACCGGATTCACACCATTTTTTATGGTATACGGCGCAGAGGCGGTCTTGCCCTGCGACATCATTCATGACTCACCTCGAGTGCGCATGTACGAAGAACGAGAAGCCGAGCTGGATCGGCAGGACAGCTTGGACGCATTGGAGGAGGAACGCGACGTCGCCAAGGCTCGTTCCGCATTTTATCAGCAGCAGGCTCGAAGATATCAAAGCAGAGAAGTACGGGCCAAGACTTATAACGTTGGCGAACTAGTTCTACGCCTGCCGGACAAGAAAAAGGACAAGCTCAAGCCCAAATGGGAGGCCCCCTTCATCATCGACCAAGTCCTGACCGGCGGGGCGTACCATCTGCGAAATGCATCGGACAACCGACTCGAGCCGAACCCATGGAACGCAGCCCGCCTTCGAAGATTCTACGCCTAGCGCCGGACTAAGAGTTCGTCCCCTTCCCCCGTCCAAATTTTTTACACTACAGCTGCACTTTGATTCTCTTTCTTCTCTTAACCTTTTTTCATACAAAGCCCTTAAGGGCCTAATTGCGCATTGTTCGCACACACTTGATGTGCTATCCGCACTCATTATACTTGGGGGCTTCTTTTCCAGAAGCTCAACTATAAGGGCTTCATGCCCAACACATGTGTCATGCTTCCACATGTACCTTTTACTCACCATTATATGCATCGATATGACTTAAGTTTTGGCCAAGCTGGGTTGCCTGGCTCCTGTGCTTACCCCTACATTCCCGATTGTTCGGCTAGGAGGTAAAGGGAGCACCTCTGCGATTGTTACTGCCGGGTCAGCCGGATGTGTACCTCAGACTGGGTGAAGCTGAAAGCTAGCGTTCTTAAGGGAATATTCGGTCGGTGACTCAAAAGATGATTGTTTTTACCTATCTATCTATCTGCCCCCAGATGTTTTTCTGCTTTTTTCGCAGTCCGGACATGCACTTTAGGGCATGCCTCCCAGGGAAAGGAACCCTTAACAGAACTATTCTCCCTGGAAGATGTTTCTTACTAACCATGTAATATAACATAACTAGTTGGGCACTTGTCTGATAAAGCATTAATGACCCCTACGCCTGGTCTCCATGCATACCCCGGTTGTTTCTTAACCAAAAAGGTATTCGGACACACTCCGGACTCTAGGGTCCCGAGGTCGAAGTGAAAAGGTCGGCAAAGACAAACGATCTACAATCCGGCTAGAAGGCATTTCACATGTCATTTTTAAAATACATTGTCAAATTTACTGACTGTACTCCTCCTCAATCCCGTCTAACAGGCTGTCTAATTTACAGTCCCGTTGGGAAAATTTAGCGGCCAACTCTACTTGGCCGTATACTAAACTCACAGGGATCTCCTTCCCATCGGGCCCCACAGGTCCGACCTCGGCCATGTGATTGGGATCCGCCTTCTTGTAACGCGTCTTCACCATGGCCCAAGCCTCCCTGGCACCTTGGCGGCAAGCCGAAATCTTCCACAAATGGAAGCGCTGCCGCACTCCCTGAAGCTTCTCCGCAAGCTCCCCAAGGCCCTCGGGTAGGGAGAAGGCTGGCCATAAAGCATGGACGGCGCCGCTCATCGCCTGCCGAACTCGTTCGAGCAGTTGCAACAGCTCGGGAAGTTGATCACCCGTCGATACGGGCATCTCCTCCGCAGGGCGACCTGTGAGTATACCTACAAGACATATTCTGTCAATTAACTTCCTCGCCGAACTCTTCTTTTCAAAGGAGTCCGCTCAAGCACTTACTATAGATGCCACAACGAAGCCGTTGATTCTCCTTAACGGAGCCGGACAGCCCGGCCCGAGCGCCTTTCAGCTCTTCTCCGAGCTTGGCGTTGGCATCCCGGAGCTTGTTCCTCTCTTGCTGCACCCTATTCAGCACCCTCTCGCCGGCCTTCAGCTGGCGCAGTAATTCTTGCCTGTCCGGATCTTGTCCGGCGGCACCTGCAATGTCATTATTAGACTTGCGCGCACGCCGCATAGTGCTTATATTTATTAATAAAAATGTGTTACCAGGAGGGGCCTCTGTGTTTCCTCCTGCGGCAGCAAGTGCGGCCTCAAGTTGGGCCTTGCATTCTTGCAGCTCCTGAGACAGCTGGGCATTCTTCTCGGTAAGAGCCTGCGTTTCAAATGATCCTTAAATCAGTTAACATAACTACTTTAAGTCTCGGGGGCTACTGGCATATATAACCATTAAATTTCCTTACCCGTATGTCTTTTACATACTGCTCCGTGGCTCTGGTAAAACCGTCTTGAGCAGCACGGAGGTGCGCGTCCCCCGTGTTAAAGGCGTTCAACGCCTCAGGGGAGAAGCACGCTTCACGAAATACTGTCCGGCGGTGCCTGTGGTTCATGGCGCTCTCCACCTCAGACTTGGTGGCGGACAGTCTGTCGGCATCCTCCGTTGGAGGAGTATCCGGCCCGTGCCTTGCGCTTGCCTCCCCCTCCAGGCCGGGCGCTGGAGCCTGGCTGGTATAGGTCGGATTGGCAACCTCTACGCCCGCAGTCCGGCGGGCGCTTTTTCTCCTACAAAGATCATGAGCACTCAGACGCTTCCTAGGAACGTTGCTCTGAAAATTTAAATACAAGCTATACCTTTGCGGCGACATTTCAGTCCGTGCCGCGCTCCTTTTCCGCCTACTGGTCCGGACTGGCCTTTGTTGGTCAGCCGCCACGGGCTCGGCTTCCCGCCTTGAAGGCGCTTCCTGTAAAACACCATCGTTCGCGAAGGTCAGAAATGGGCAAGGAAGAGATAATGGTGTCCGGACCTCGGTCATAGTCACCTGGAAAGCCGGACATAGTCCGGGGTAGTCCGCCGTAATGGCGACTAAAGCGTTATCCATGCTGAGTTGGTGGAACACCCCGTCGATCAGCTCCACCTTGATATCCGGATCCTCTTTGGAGGCCGGATCCTGGGATCTTTCTGGATCCTCGGGTTGCGGAGCTGGACTTATCATGTCCTCCACAATCCGGCGTAGTTCCCGCGCCGAAGACATAATGTAAGAAGCTTAAACTTCGAAAGCATGGGTTGAGCCCTTAAAAGTGTTCGCTTACCCAGCCTATAGGGTTTTTCATGGAAAACCCATTCAAGGGGTTCGTTCGAAGGAAGTCCTCCTTCTCCCCCTTGTACAGGCCGGAGAGGATCTGCACCAGATCCTCGGTCGAATCCGGCCCTTCGCGGCCATGACGGGTGGCATTGTCTTCCCTGTTGAAATCCCACATGGGGCGGCCTCTGTATTGCAATGGCTGTACCCCCCGCATGATGCATGTTGCCATGACTCCAATCATGGTCAACCCGGAATGGGCCAGTAATCTTATTCGGCCCATCAGGTAATGGACGCTCTTGTCTTCCTCCAATCGGGGGCTCCGCGGGCGCCAGCTGAGGCGTTTCTTCAGAGGAGCAGCACTGAACTCCGGGAGGCTGATCCGGACTGGGTCCGGCAGCGGAGTGTCTTCTATGTAAAACCACTCCGAAGGCCAGTCTTCGGACGCCTTCTTAGGGGTACCGGATGGATATCCGGTCCCGGCAATGCGCCATACTTCGGCGCCGCCCACTTGATATATAGATCCCTCGTGAGAACGGGGTACGAGGCAGAACAACCTCTTCCACAGTGCAAAATGGGGTTCGATGCCCAGGAATAGCTCGCAAAGAGCTACGTAGCCCGCGATATGCAGGACAGAGGCGGGTGTAAGGTGATGGAGCTGGAGTCTGTAGAACTCCAGGAGCCCGCGGAGGAACGGATGTATCGGAAATCCGAGTCCCCTTATCAGATAGGGGACGAAGCATACCCGCTCCCCTTTGTTGGGACTTGGGGTAGCCTCCGCTTGCTTCCCACCTTGGTAGGTGGCCAGCCCGGCTCGAACCGGGACCATGAAGGCCGGAGGGAGATATCCCCCCGCTTGGAGCTTCACTAGCTCGTTGTGTGGAACAGAGCACCTCCTCCAATCTCCTGGCGGTGGGCTGGGAGCGCGAGAAGAGGAGCCGCGTCGACGGTCCATGATGGAATGGATTTTTGGGTCAAAGGCGCTCCGATGAGTATTCGCAGAAGGAAGATGGTGTGGTTTGGATCTGGATTTTTGCCTCTTTTGTAGGCGGATGACTTGCACAACTAGGGGGTGAAACATAAAAGACACCCTGGCTTTTCGGATTCGTGCGACGCGTGGAGGAAGGCCATTATTGGGCGAAGAAGCCAAGAAGCCCAACATTTATGAGGAAGCCGGACACTGTTCGGCAGGTACATGGAACTTAAAGGGAGAACCCGCCTTGCAACGCCGAAGACTATATACGCGCTGGACTAATCGTCATTGAAGCCTGGTTCGGGGGCTACTGAGGGAGTCCTGGACTAGGGGGTGTCCGGACAGCCAGACTATCATCGTCCGCTGAACTCCAAGACTACGAAGATACAAGATTGAAGACTCCGTCCCGTGTCCGGATGGGACTTTCCTTGGCGTGGAAGGCAAGCTTGGCGATACGGATATGTAGATCTCCTACCATTGTAACCGACTCTGTGTAACCCTAGCCTTCTCCGGTGTCTATATAAACCGGAGGGCTTTAGTCCGTAGGACACAACATACATTACAACAATCATACCATAGGCTAGCTTTAGGGTTTAGCCTCCTTGATCTCGTGGTAGATCCACTCTTGTACTACCCATATCATCAATATTAATCAAGCAGGACGTAGGGTTTTACCTCCATCAAGAGGGCCCGAACCTGGGTAAAACATCGTGTCCCTTGTCTCCTGTTACCATCCGCCTAGACGCACAGTTCGGGACCCCCTACCCGAGATCCGCCGGTTTTGACACCGACAAGGAGCATTCTGGAAGCTCAGGTGGCCAAGCATCGCCCGTTCTTAGAGGAGACGGAGATGGACCTCATCAGGCCGCCCGGACCTCCTGAGTCTCCCGAGGCTCGGAGTCTCGAGGGCTCGTGAGGATTTGCTCCTTCACCCTGCATCGTCAGCTACTCCGACAATCATTCTGCAACAGTATCAGGTGACTTCTTTTCAGTTTTTGTTTCAGCTGGGAGCGCCCACAGGGCTGCATCATTCCCAGGTCGCGTGGGTCCGTCCCTGCGGCATGTATCCGTTTTTCTTATGTTCTCAGCTTACCTTGTTGGGGGCACCCCTCGGGCTGCATCATCCCCAAGCCACTCGGGCCTGACCCAGTGGCGTTTGTTTTCTCCACATCTCTCTAAGTTGATTTGCTCCTTCATGATTAATCTGCTTGAGATAATCGCCCGCTCGATTGACACCTACCTTTGGAGCCGCTTGTTCTGGCACGGCGCTTGCGCAGGGGTCCGTCCCTGCAATACCGATAAATCTGAGTGGTCGAGCTCTGGCCGCGGCAGCCCCGCATAGCGCCACCTCACCAGGCCCTCAGTGCCCCAATCGCTCCCTTGGAGGAACCAATGGCTGGCTGGCAACCGTAACGGCAAACCTTGTTTTCCCTCATGATTGGTGTGCAGTATCCACTTAAGGAATAACGTGGGGGGCGTCATGAGCTCCCTCTCCCTATCCACCATACGATCCGCTCGCACGTTAAAAGGGGGGCGCCTAAGCATCGCGACTCATGGGCTCTTACTAGCTCTCCAGCCCTCACCCCCTGGCCTTGACCCACGACATCGCGACCTGTCATTCCAGCGGCGGCTGAGCTCACTCAAGGGCTGCGACCTGAGGACGTAGAGCATGAAGGAAAGCGTGGGGAAGGGGGGAGAAGCTCACGAGGGCCTGACCCAGCAACACCCCAGCTGCCTGCACGCAGGCCCGGCACCTCGCCGAAGAACTACTCCGAACCTATGAGATAAGTCACGCGAAAGCTAAATCAACTCAATGCCAAACCCACGACTAGTGCAGCTCTGTCGCGGCGACGTTGCCTGCCTTTCTCACCCAGCGGAGGCTGCTTGAGCGCTAAGGGGGACCTCCTGAGCATCGCGACTCAGGGGCTCTTACTGGACCTTGGGCTGCTCACCTCCTGGCCTTGACCACGGCATCGTGACCTGGCATACCAGCAACTACTGAAGCCTGCCTGGGGACCAGTACCTGTCAGCGTAGAGCACCAAGCCCTCACAAAGAAAGAAAGGGGGAGCTGATCTGGGGCAGAACACGCAACTCGCATCGATTCATGATAAGGATGTACAATTCACAAAAGACATGGCAGGCGCCTTACATATCCCCATGGGGTGTCATTTCGATTCCTCGCAGGGAACAAAAGGTGCTAATCCTAGGGAGAATTAACTGCGCGCGCCTCCGCAGGAGACGCCATCATCAACAGTGGGCCGTCAGGCGCCGACGCCAACCCCATCCAGATCAGTGGCGCCGACGGCCTGATGCAGCTGCCCTGTTTCGGGCGCTACGCGAGCTAGGGGGCTCGTAGCTGTCGTCGCTTGTCTCCGGAGTCGCGTGAAGCTCGGCGGAGTCGCTGGATCCTATGGCTCCTCCGCTGCTGCCCGAGGAGCTGCTGGGGAGGCGATTCGCCGGCCTGGCCCTCGCCACGCCGGTGCCTCGGCCGCCTTTCTCAGGGCAGCACTCCAGCCGGCGGCCTTCCGCGTCGAAGACCTTGAAGAACATCAAGGAGGCGCTGTCGTATTCAAGATGAATTACGAGGGCGCCCCTTGTCTGGCAGACCCGGGCGATCTCGCCCCAGCCTCGGGTCATGAAGACCTTGCCCGGAGCGACGACCGCAACCTCCACTCCGGTTGCAAGGTTACAGCAGCTAGAGCTCCAGAGACCCGCTCGGCGGCATCTCGAAGGCGAAGGAGGGAGGAAGAGGAACCCAAGATCGCGGAGGCATGGCGGCTTGAAGCACGAATTCACGGGAAGAGCCCTCAGCATGGACGCCAGGGGTGATGACGTGAACTGCCTTGACTCGCCGGCGTCGCCTGCGGCACCGGCGATGTCGTTCGGCGGCTTCTTCTCCAGGGCCCTCGATTCGGCCGTACAAGGGAAGTGGGAACCTAGGCAGTGGCCGTTCGTACCAGGGCTGCGACAACCCCTGCCAAGCGACCACGTCGCGACGGCCGAGGATAGGTCGCTTCTTCGACGGAAGTGGGTCAGGGCCCTCTCGGGGGGCCTTTCCCTTCTCTTCCGCAGAAAACTGGCGGATCGGCGCCATTGGTGTAAGGTAGAGGAAGAAGAAGAAAGGGAGTAGTAGGAAGGGATGGACTACGGGGGCTCTCGCCCATCCGTACTTATAGTTCGGAGGAGGCCAACCGTCGGCCACCACGATCTCAGGTAATCATGACCCATTCTTGCATGCAGGGACTTGTCAAGTCGAACAGTTGCCGAGGCAGCGTGGGGAAGCGGAGACGCCCACGTCCAATCAACCGCCACGCGGCGCCCAAGGCCGCAGGCTGATTGGGCCCGCGGCGCTCCGCACTTGCCCCTTCGCTTCTCCGCTAAGCCAAGTCCGAGCGCGCCTTGGGCCTGGGGGCTACTGTCAGCGTTCTGGGAACGGGGGTCCCCAAACTTGCCTACCTGCAGCCTGCGGCGTGGCTCAAGTGGTGTCCCAGTACGGCGCATCTTCATCAGCATAAGACTCAAGACCCTCGCGAGGGGCCAAGCCTCGCGGGGCGGACGACGCAGGGCTTCCTCAGGGACGGCCTCGCCAGGCAGGCTCGCGAGGAGGCGGAGAGATCAAGGCAGGATACCTCGCGAGGTGCTCGTGACGCAAGCCATGATGATCGAGGCCAGGCGGGCACCAGGCGGGTGCCGGCCTACGCAGTGTCCTTGTTTCCTCTTTGGTGCAAAGGGGGCAAGCACGGATATGGAGTACCGAGGCATCAAACAAAGGTTGCCATTTTAGTGCAACAAGACCAAGACCAGCGGAGCGGCAGGATGGAGGTCACCGTGGAGCCCAAGACGGTGTCATCGCGAGTGCTTTTGGCAGTCGAAGACCAACTTTAGTCAGGATAACTTGTACTAGATGTTCCCCTTTGAAATGGCCGTTGTTGCCGCCCTTCCTGCTCAATATTTGGGGAGAGGCCCAGGGCCTCTGTAAATAGAGCTAGCCACCACAGAGTAGAGATGATCGGATAGAGCCCTAGCAGAGAGAGAGAGAGGCGATCGAACTCACCCAAGCAGTTCATCGCATCAGTTCAAGAACACCTCTCGCGAGGCTGTTCTTCCCTTGTACTGTTCATCATCAGCCCCTGAGGCAATCCACCACACCACACACTGGAGTAGGGTATTACACCACAACGGTGGCCCGAACTAGTATAAATCTCGTGTCCCTTGTGTTGTTCATCATTTTCAGCTTAGATCTCACGAGGCGATCGGACATAGATCGGTAGGGGAGAGATCTTCGTGCGCACCCCAGAGTTCGAACCTTAAGGGTCTGCCGAAGCCCAACATCCAACAATCCCTTCATCATTGACAAAGTATTCACTGGATGAGCGTACCGCCTACGTGATGCGTCAGACAATCGCCTAGAGCCGAACCCATGGAACGCGGCTAGACTCCGAAGATTCTATACCTAGCGCCGGACTCTTTGTTTGTCTCCTTTTTCCCCATTTTTTGTTTCAATTTATATTTTTCTCTCTTTTTTCACCTTTCTTTTTTAGAGCTGTAAAGCTCTTGTACGGCTAAACCGTACACCTACGACGCATACAATTCTTAATATGTATGTATATTATGCCTAGGGGCTTCTTGTACAGAAGCTTATTATTAATATTTTCCGAGCATCAAGCTCACCACATATGTGTCTTTTCCATGTATCTACCTTTTCTTCGCCATTATATGCATCGATATGACTTAAGTTTTGGCCAAGCTGGGTTGCCTGGCTCCTGTGCTTATGCCCTACGTTCCCGTTAGTTCGGCTAGGGCATAAAGGGAGCACCTCTGTGATTGTTACTGCCGGGTCATCCGGATGTGTACCTCAGACTGGGTGAAGCCGAAAGCTAGCATTCTTAAGGGAATATTCGGTGGGTGGACTAAAGATGTTTTTTACCTATCACATTATGAACCCCCAGATGTTATGTACATTGTGGTTTTTTCAAACACAGTTTTGACATGCACATTAATGCATGCTTACCCAGGGAAAGGAACCCTTAACGGAACTATTCTCTCTGGAAGATGTTTCTTACGATCAAAATGTAATATAACATAACTAATCGGATACTTGTTTGTTCAAGCAACTATGACTCCTACGCCTGGTTTCCATGCATACCCCAGTTTACATTACCGAGCGGGTATTCGGAAGCATTCCGCACCTTCGGGTCCAGAGGTTGAAGCGAAAAGGTCTGCCATGACAAGTGTTTTACAATTCAGCTAGAGACATAATTTGTCAAATAAGTACATAGTCACTTAGACTCAAACACTTCTTCCTCTATGCCATCCAACAGGCTATCTAGCCTATAATCCTGTTGGGAATACTTGGCGGCTACTTGTACCTTGTCATATACCAAACTGACGGGAATTTCTTCCCCATTTGACCCTACAATTCCGACCCTGGCCATGTGATTCGGGTCGAGCTTGGTATAACGAGTTTTCACCATTCCCCAGGCCTCTCGCGCACCTTCCCGGCAGGCCGATATCTTCCATAATCGGAAGCGCCACCACGCTCCCTTGAGTAGCTATACAAGCCCCTCCATACTTCCTGGAGGGGAGTCGGATGGCCATAAAGCCTTGGCAATACTTTGCATCGCCTGCCGAGCTCGCTCGTGCATTTGCGACAGCTGTTGTAGCAGATTGCTCGACGATCCGAACACCTCCTCTTCGGGACGACCCATCAATATACCTACAGACATAATTATTTTCAGTTTCTTTCCTTGCCGAACTATGTAAAGGGAAGTCCGAACACATACTAAACATGCCGCCTCGTAGCCTTTTATTCTCCTTCATGGAGTCAGCTAGCTGGGCACGCACGTCTTTTAGTTCCACGCCCAGCTCGGTGTTGGCATCTTGGAGTTTGTTCTTCTCCACCCCGACCTGTGTCAGGATACGTTCGCTCGCGGCCAGTTGCCTTTGAGCTCCCGGACCTCCCACTTGTGCGACCTCCGGTGCCTCTATCATAAGATTTGCACCTGTATTAATACTCCTGGTATATGATCATGTTTTATCGATAGAGGGGGACATTACCAGATGCTGCCTTCTTGGATTTCTCCATTTTGGTGGTAGCAGCAGTTAGCTGGGCTTGACACTTCTCCAGCTCTTGAGACAACAGGTCGTTCTTCTCTTTGAGCACCTGGGTATACAACGATCCTTAAATCAGTTGCTTATACTGCTTCAAGTCTCGGGGGCTACTGGTATATAATTATCAGAATTGTGCAAGTATGAACTTACCCGCATATCCTTCAAATACTAATCTGTGGCTCTTGAAAGCCCATCTCGAGCAGCTCGGATGTATGCATCACTCGAGTTGAAGGCATTGAAATCCTCTTCTGAAAAACCAGTGTCGCGAAGAGCGGCCCGCCGGCGCCGATGATTCTTGGCACTTTCCACTTGTTTGTGGCGGATACTTTATCTGAATCCTCCGTAGAAGGACAATCCGGTGTCACTTCCGCATTAATCTCAGTCCTCGTGACAGGGTCCGGAATCCAGCTAGTAGAGGCATGACCGGCAGGATCCCCAGACACAGTCCGGCGAATGTTTTTCCTGATAAGACATAACGGATAGTGTCATACTTTAAGAGGACGACCATGGGGGATATTTAAAACCATACCTCTTCAATGAAGGCTCAGCCATATCTCTATTCGCTTTCCTCTTCCAAGGCCTGCCCGTCGTAGGCGCCGCCTTTGTCGGCGTTCTGGGAACGGGGGTCCCCAGACTTGCCTGCCTGCGGCCCGCGGCATGGCTCCACCAGTGGCCCAGTACGGCCTGTCTTTGTCAACCAACACTCAAGACCCTCGCGAGGGGCCAAGCCTCACAGGGAGGACGACACAAGGCCTCCTTAGGAGCGGCCTCACCAGGCAGTCTCGCGAGGAGGCGGAGAGATCAAGGCAAGGGGTACGTGGCGGGGTTCCCGTGACGCAAGCTATCGGTGTAAAAACCGACGGATCTCGGGTAGGGGGTCCCGAAGTGTGCATGTAAGACTAATGGTAACAGGAGGCAGGGGACATGATGTTTTACCCAGGTTCGGGCCCTCTCGATGGAGGTAATACCCTACTTCCTGCTTGATTGATCTTGATGATATGAGTATTACAAGAGTTGATCTACCACGAGATCGTAGATGCTAAACCCTAGAAGCTAGCCTATGATTCTGATTGTTGTTGTCCTACGGACTAAACCCTCCAGTTTATATAGACACTGGAGGGGGCTAGGGTTACACAGAGTCGGTTACAGAGAAGGAAATCTACATATCCAAATTGCCAAGCTTGCCTTCCACGCAAAGGAGAGTCCCATCCGGACACGGGACGAAGTCTTCAATCTTGTATCTTCATAGTCCAACAGTCCGGCCAAAGTATATAGTCCGGCTGTCCGAGGACCCCTTAATCTAGGACTCCCTCAGTAGCCCCTGAACCAGGCTTCAATGACGATGAGTCCGGCACGCAGATTGTCTTCGACATTGCAAGGCGGGTTCCTTCTCCGAATACTCCATACAAGATTTCGAACACAAGGATCGTGTCCGGCTCTGCAAAACAAATTCCACTACCACCGTAGAGAATACAATATTCCACAAATCTAATCTGCTGACAGCTTTTTATAGCATGACATCATGCCACCGTCCGGTCATTATTCGTACCGTTTTTCACAACCAGCTACTGCAGGTGATGTGAGGCGGTTTCCTTGACACGTCTTGTCAAAGCAGAGATCGTGTCCCCTTATCACGGGATTCTCATCAATACAGGTATGGGTAACCCAACCGCGCCATCAATCGTGGCGCTTGGGAAATAAGCAATTTTAACGGGCAAGTGTGGAGGCGCACAGTTTCTACCGCCTTTGTAAAGAGATAAGGATTCTCCTCTTTCACCCACGCCTTCTTCCTTCTTCGCCCATCCATTCTCGCACGCTCGAGCTCTAGCACCCCAGTTCTCACCTTCTCCGTACAGCCAAACATGTCCGGAGCGGGAGGCAAGTGGATGGCCTCCTCCGTCACGGAGAAGGACATTACGAAGCTCCGGGCGGCCGGATACTTGGCCGCAGACATCGCGCACCGGCTCCCGGACGCAGGGTAGATCATTCTGACTCCGGGACCCCACGAGAGGGTTGTGTTCCTCGCCCACTTCATCCGCGGACTGGGATTCCCCCTCCACCCATTTGTCTGCGGGCTCATGTTCTATTACGGGCTGGATTTTCATGATCTGGCCCCTAATTTCATCCTCAACATCTCGTCGTTTATCGTCGTGTGCGAGGCTTTTCTCCTCATCAGGCCCCACTTCGGCTTGTGGCTAAAGATCTTCAACGTGAAGCTGAAGATAGTGGTCGGCCAGCAGGCGGAGTGTGGAGGCGCCATGGTGGGTGCTACGTCTTGAGCTTGCGTTGGTTTTCGTTGAAGAGGAAAGGGTGATGCAGCAATAGTAGCGTAAGTATTTCCCTCAGTTTTTGAGAACCAAGGTATCAATCCAGTAGGAGGCTCCTCAAAAGTCCCGCGCACCTACACAAACAAACAAAGAACTCGCAACCAACGCAATAAAGGGGTTGTCAATCCCTTCACGGCCACTTGCGAAAGTGAGATCTAATAGAGATAGTAAGATAAGATAAATATATTTTTGGTATTTTATAATATAGATGCAAAAAGTAAATATGCAAATAAAAGTAGATTGGAAGCAAATATGATAAGAGATAGACCCCGGGGCCATAGGTTTCACTAGAGGCTTCTCTCAAGATAGCATAAGTATTACGGTGGGCGAACAAATTACTGTCGAGCAATTGATAGAAAAGCGAATAATTGTGAGATTATCTAGGCATGATCATGTATATAGGCATCACGTCCGCAACAAGTAGACCGACTCCTACCTGCATCTACTACTATTACTCCACACATCGACCGACTCCTGCCTGCATCTAGAGTATTAAGTTCATAAAGAACAAAGTAACACATTAAACAAGATGACATGATGTAGAGGGATAAACTCAAGCAATATGATATAAACCCCATCTTTTTATCCTTGATGGCAACAATACAATACGTGCCTTGCTGCCCCTGCTGTCACTCGGAAAGGACACCGCAAGATTGAACCCAAAGCTAAGCACTTCTCCCATGGCAAGAAAGATCAATCTAGTCGGCCAAACCAAACTGATAATTCGAAGAGACTTGCAAAGATAACTCAATAATACATAAAAGAATTCAGAGAAGATTCAAATATTATTCATAGATAAACTTGATCATAAACCCACAATTCATCGAATCTCGACAAACACACCTAAAAAAGAATTTACATCAAATAGATTTCCACAAGAGAGGGGGAGAACATTGTATTGAGATCCAAAAAGAGAGAAGAAGCCATCTAGCTAATAACTATGGACCCGTAGGTCTGTGGTAAACTACTCACAACTCATCGGAGGGGCTACGGTGTTGATGTAGAAGCCCTCCATGGTTGATTCCCCCTTCGGCGGAGCACCGGCGAAGGCTCCAAGATGGGATCTCGCGGATATAGAAGGTTACGGCGGTGGAAATTGTGTTTCGTTGGCTCCCTGGATGTTTTCGGGGTACGTAGGCTTATATAGAAGGAAGAACTACATCGGTGGCCGCCCTAGGGGCCCACGAGACAGGGGGCGCGACCTATAGGGGGGGGGCGCCCTCCTATCTTGTGGAGGCTTCGGCTGCTTCTTGACTTGCACTCCAAGTCCTCTGGATCACGTTCGTTCCAAAAATCACGCTCCCGAAGGTTTCATTCCGTTTGGACTCCGTTTGATATTCCTTTTCTTCGAAATACTGAAATAGGCAAAAAAAAACAGCAATGCGGGTTGGGCCTCCGGTTAGTAGGTTAGTCCCAAAAATGATATAAATGTGTAAAATAAAGCCCATAAACATCCAAAAGGGGTAATATAATAGCATGGAACAATAAAAAATTATAGATACGTTGGAGACGTATCAAGCATCCCCAAGCTTAATTCCCGCTCGTCCTCGAGTAGGTAAATGATAAAAAGATAATTTTTGATGTGGAATGCTACCTAGCATAATTCTCAATGTAATTTTCTTTATTGTGGCATGAATGTTCAGACCAAATGATTCAAAATAAAAGTTCATATTGATAAAAGAAATAGTAACACTTCAAGCATACTAATCAAAGTAATCATGTCTTCTCAAAATAACATGGCAAAAGAAAGTTCATCCCCACAAAGTCATATAGTTAGGCTATGCTTCATTTTCGTCACACAAAGATGTTCCCAACTTCTATACCCCCGATGACAAGGCAAGCAATTGTTTCATACTTAAATAATCTCAAACGTTTTCAACCTTCACGCAATACATGAGCGTGAGCCATGGATATAGCACTATGGGTGGAATAGAATATGATGATGGGGATTGTGTGGAGAAGACAAAAAAGGAGAAAGTCTCACATTGACGAGGATAATCAATGGGCTATGGAGATGTCCATCAATTGATGTCAACATGAGGAGTAGGGATTGCCATGCAACGGATGCACTAGAGCTATAAATGAATGCTCAACAAAAGAAAACTAGTGGGTGTGCATCCAACTTGCTTGCTCACAAAGACCTAGGGCATTTGAGGAAGCCCATCGTAGGAATATACAAGCCAAGTTCTATAATGAAAAATACCCACTAGTATAAAAAATACAACTTATGAGACTCACTATATGAAAAACATGGTGCTACTTTGAAGCACAATATATGAGGCTCACTACATGAAGAACGAGGTGCTACTTTGAAGCACAAGTGTGGAAAAAGAGATAGTAACATTGCCTTTTTTTTCTTTTTTTTCTTTTTTTTCTTTTTTTTCTTTTTCTTTTTGGGCAATGCTCTAATAATGATAAACATCACACTTTCATTTATTACAACATATGAATTACAACTCGAAACTAGAACAAGATATGACTCTATATGAATGCCTCCGGCGGTGTACCGGGATGATGCAATGAATCAAGAGTGACATGTATGAAAAATAATGCATGGTGGCTTTGCCACAAATACGATTTCAACTACATGATCATGCGATGGCAATATGACAAAAGTAAATTATGTCATGATGATGATAAACGGAATGGTGGAAAGTTGCATGGCAATATATCTTGGGATGGCTATGGAAATGCCATAATAGGTAGGTATGGTGGCTGTTTTGAGGAAGATATAAGGAGGTTTATGTGTGATAGAGTGTATCGTATCACGGGGTTTGGATGCACCGGCGAAGTTTGCACCAACTCTCAAGGTGAGAAAGGGCAATGCACGGTACCGAAGAGGCTAGCAATGGTGGAAAGGTAAAAGTACGTATAATCCATGGACTCAACATTAGTCAAAACAACTCATATACTTATTGCAAAAATTTAGAAGTCATCAAAAATCAAGTACCACACGCATGCTCTAGGGGGATATATTGGTAGGAAAAGACCATCGCTCGTCCCCGACCGCCACTCATAAGGATGCACAAGCCAGGTACACTTCATGTTTCAAATTTGTTACACAACTTTAACCATATGTGCATGCTACGAGACTTGCTAAGTTTAACACAAGCATTCTTTAAATTCATAATCACCCAACTAGCATGACTTTAATATCACTACCTCTATATCTCAAAACAATTATCAAGTATCAAATTGATCATAGCATCCAATTCACTTCCTATGATAGTTTTTATTATACCCAACTTGGATGCCTACCATTCTAGGACCAATTTTATAACCATAGCAAATACCATGCTGTTCTAAAAGACTCTCAAAAAGATATAAGTGAAGCATGAGAGACTAGCAATTTCTACAAAAATAAGCCACCGCCGTGCTCTAAAAGATATAGGTGAAGCACTAGAGCAAAAACTATCAAGCTCAAAAGATATAAGTGAAGCACATAGAGTAATCTAGCAAATTCTAATCAAATAGGCTTCTCCCAAAAGGTGTGTAAAGCAAGGATGATTGTGGTAAACTAAAAATCAAAGATTAATATAATACACGACGCTCCAAGCAAAACAGATATCATGTGGCGAATAAAAATATAGCTCCAAGTAAAGTTACTAATGAACGAACACGAAAGAGGGGATGCCTTCCCGGGGTATCCCCAAGCTTAGGCTTTTGGATATTCTTGAATATCTTGGGGTGCCTTGGGCATCCCCAAGCTTAGGCTCTTGCCACTCCTTATTCCATAGTCCATAAAAGCTTTACCCAAAACTTGAAAACTTCACAACACAAAACTCAACAGGAAATCTTATAAGCTCCGTTAGTGAAAGAAAACAAAACCACCACATAAGGTACTGTAATGAACTCATTATTTATTTATTTTGGTGTTAAACCTACTGTAATCCAACTTCTCTATGGTTTATAAACTATTTTACTAGCCATAGATGCATCGAAATAAGCAAACGACGCACGAAAAACAGAATCTGTCAAAAACATAACAGTCTGTAGCAATCTCTAACTAAGGCAAACTTCTGGAACTCTAAAAATCCTACCAAAATAGGAAGTTCTGGACAATTTGTTTATTGATCAGCAGCAAAACGAATCAACGCAAAATCATGTTTCTGTGATTTAACAAAACTAAATTCGTGTGCGCAAAGTTTCTGTTTTTCAGCAGAATCAAATCAACTATCATCATAGGTTATCCTATAGGTTCTACTTGGCACAAACACTAATTAAAAGATAAAAACACAGCTAAACAGGAGGTAGATGCAAGATTTATTACTAAACAGGAACAAAAACAAAAAACACAAAGAAAATTGGGTTGCCTCCCAACTAGCGCTATCGTTTAACGCCCCTAGCTAGGCATAAAAGCGAAGATAGATCTAAGTAGTGCCATCTTTAATTTTCAGCTTTTTAGCGTAGTCATGCTCGAATCCGGGAGGTTCTTTCCGCTTCCCTTCATATTCAGAAATTTTTAGATCTAAAGAATCCAACCGCTTGTTGCAAAGAGTAATCAACATATTCGTGCGGTGAATATTTCCGCTAACACTTTTAAGAGGCTCAAGAGACTTTTGTAAAAAAATTGTTACTTCTCAAATCTTTCCAAACACTTGGGTTTCTTCTTGGGTAGGATGTGATCCTCCCTTTTGAGGTAGTGTTCCCACTATTCCCTCTATAATTTCATGTGAGATACTGGGATAAATTTCAATAAAGTTTCCCTTGGCAATGCAATCCAAGAGTTGTCTATGCTTCATATTTAACGCAACATAGAAATTGCGAAGAAGAATTCTAAAGTTCACCTCTAGGGTGCACTTGCGATAAGATTCCATCATCCTATACCAGGCATCTTTTAAATTTTCTCCTTGCCATTGCTTGAAGTGAAGAACTTCAAACTCGGGAGACATAGGAGCGGATAGGGAACTAGACATAACGACGAGCAAACAACGGGCAAGCAAAAGAGAAGAGGAGATTGGGAAAGAGAGGGCGAATAAAATGGCAAGGGTGAAGTGGGGGAGAGGAAAACGAGAGGCAAATGGAAAATAATGTAAATGCGAGGGAGGTGAGTTTGTGATGGTTACTTGGTATGTCTTGACTTGAGCGAAGACCTCCCCGGCAACGGCGCCAGAAATCCTTCTTGCTACGTCTTGAGCTTGCGCTGGTTTTCCTTGAAGAGGAAAGGGTGATGCAGCAATAGTAGCGTAAGTATTTCCCTCAGTTTTTGGGAACCAAGGTATCAATCCAGTAGGAGGCTCCTCAAAAGTCCCATGCACCTACACAAACAAACAAAGAACTTGCAACCAACGCAATAAAGGGGTTGTCAATCCCTTCACGGCCACTTGCGAAAGTGAGATCTAATAGAGATAGTAAGATAAGATAAATATATTTTTGGTATTTTATAATATAGATGCAAAAAGTAAAGATGCAAATCAAAGTATATTGGAAGCAAATATGATAAGAGATAGACCCCGGGGCCATAGGTTTCTCTAGAGGCTTCTCTGAAGATAGCATAAGTATTATGGTGGGCGAACAAATTACTGTCGAGCAATTGATAGAAAAGCGAATAATTATGAGATTATCTAGGCATGATCATGTATATAGGCATCACGTCCGAAACAAGTAGACCGACTCCTGCCTGCATCTACTACTATTACTCCACACATCGACCGACTCCTGCCTGCATCTAGAGTATTATGTTCATAAAGAACAGAGTAACGCATTAAGCAAGATGACATGATGTAGAGGTATAAACTCAAGAAATATGATATAAACCCCATCTTTTATCCTCGATGGCAAAAATACAATACGTGCCTTGCTGCCCCTGATGTCACTGGGAAAGGACACCGCAAGATTGAACCCAAAGCTAAGCACTTCTCCCATGGCAAGAAAGATCAATCTACTAGGCCAAACCAAACTGATAATTCAAAGAGACTTGCAAAGATAACTCAATCATACATAAAAGAATTCAGAGAAGATTCAAATATTATTCATAGATAAACTTGATCATAAACCCACAATTCACTGGATCTCGACAAACACACCGCAAAAAGAGTTTACATCGAATAGATCTCCACAAGAGAGGGGGAGAACATTGTATTGAGATCCAAAAAGAGAGAAGAAGCCATCTAGCTAATAACTATGGACCCGTAGGTCTGTGGTAAACTACTCACAACTCATCGGAGGGGCTATGGTGTTGATGTAGAAGCCCTCCGTGGTTGATTCCCCCTCTAGAGGAGCGCCAGCGAAGGCTCCAAGATGGGATCTCGCGGATACAAAAGGTTACGGCGGTGGAAATTGTGTTTCGTTGGCTCCCTGGATGTTTTCGGGGTACATAGGCTTATATAGGAGGAAGAAGTACGTCGGTGGCCGCCCGAGGGGCCCACGAGACAGGGGGCGCGCCCTATAGGGGGGGCCTCCTATCTCGTGGAGGTCTCGGCTCTTGACCTGCACTCCAAGTCCTCTGGATCACGTTCGTTCCAAAAATCATGCTCCCGAAGGTTTCATTCCGTTTGGACTCCGTTTGATATTCCTTTTCTTCAAAATACTGAAATAGGCAAAAAAACAGCAATACGGGCTGGGCCTCCGGTTAGTAGGTTAGTCCCAAAAATGATATAAATGTGTAAAATAAAGCCCATAAACATCCAAAAGGGGTAATATAATAGCATGGAACAATCAAAAATTATAGATACGTTGGAGACGTATCAGTGGGCAAGATGCCCAGCTTCACCTGGCTCGAAGGCTCCTTTGTGGAGACCGTGAAGGGGTGGCAATCGGGGTGGTTCTACATCACCGACCGCGCGACGCCAACTGAGTGGCGGCCCCCAAATTCTGATCCGGCATCCCCATGCGGCTCACCTCCTGGAAGAAGGGCCTGGCCTGGGGCGCGTCCGCGGAGCTGACCGGACTCCAAAACTGCATCAAAAATATGATAACCAAGAAGATCAAGCTTGTCAATGTGGTCCAGGTCATGCTATTTCGCCGTATTCTCTTGTGTCAAAGACGGGCATTCAACCTGTGGGAGTTCGACGCGGCCCAACACCAGACACTGCAAGAGCTCTTCGACACGACGCACAAAGACGTCTAGAAGGTGTTGTTCAAGGCCAGCGAAGTTCCTCCTCCCACCATCGAGGACCGCGGACTCAGCGCCAAGCGCCACGTCAAGTCGGTAAGCACTCTACAATTTCACAAGATGTGCCTTTTCTCAGTATATTGATGGGAGGAACTTAAGCCACCGTACTGATTTAATAGGAGTATGTGGCGACGGCGGAGCGGATCGACTGTCCGGCTCCGTTGCCTGAAGATCCAGCAACCGCTCTCCTGACGGAGATGCTGGTTCCGGCACCCTATGAGGTGTCGGAGAAGAAGGCCAAGAAGAAGGCCACGGGGACCAGAAAAAGTCTCCGGTGCAAGGTGGTGTCGGACTCATCGTCCGAAGACACCGAGGCACACTCCTCCAACGACAATGAGGAGGAGGAAGAGGAAAACCCTCTCCCTCAAACCGAGGGGGAGAAAAAAGGAAGGCCGCCCCTTCCGGGGAGGCCGAAGGGTCCAAGAAGGGAAGGAACATCCCTCCGGACCACTCCACAACCGCCGCCTACAGCGAGGAGGAGTGGCTACCCAGGGCCAAGCCCCTGGCGAAGTCGTAAGTATTCGGATGCCATAATACTTCTTGCACGTTTTAGCTTTATGGCTTCTTATTATGTCAAGATTTGATTGTGTAGTCCGTCCAAAGCCCACATCGACTTATCCTCCTCGGATGGGTCCTTGAGCTCGTCGGAGATGAAAAACTATTCGCTCCCGACGGTTTCCACTCCCCGTCCCGCGGATGACACCGAGGTGTTATCTCAGAGGATACCGGGCCAGGAGGAGGTAGTCCTGGAGACTCCTCAAGGCGAGACCCCCGATGCCGGGCTCATGGGGGGGGGGGAAGATCCCCATGGATTCGGATGAGGGGGGCTGCAGCAAGCTTGCCCCCCAGCCGGATACTGCGCCGGAACCTCCAGTGGCTCCGGATTCAGGCAAGCAACCCCCCGCCAAGGGAGGCGAGCCGCCTGTGCCGATGACCTCTGTCCATCCAGAGGCATCGGATAACTTGGTGGAAGCGCTTCAGAGAGCTTCCCGCGATGAAGGACATCGTACTCTTATGAGTACGATGATTGTGAAGGTTCAGTCCGCCAAAAGCGGATTGACCGAAGCCTGCGCCAGCCTCGTGAAAGACTGTGAGGTAAGTAATTTAAATTATGAGAAAGTATCACAGGATAGACAGTAGCCCCTGATGCTCTGTTTGGTGTTCGGGAAGAAAACACGAACAGAGGATCAAATATTATTCCCAGGAGTCTAATCATATTATGTTTATGTGAATAAGCAGGCGTCGCTACTGGCCACCGCCGCTGCCACTGCGGAGGTCTCCGGACTGAGGCAGAACCTGGGGCGGGCCGAAGAAGAGCTTGGCCTCATGAAGAGGCAGCTCAAGGAGAATAAAGGTAAGTAATACCCCGTCTGAATGTTATATAAAGGAAAAAAATTGTTGATGCTAATAGAAGCACGATGAATTTTACTAGGGGCCACGACCGAAGTGGCGGCCCTTAAGAAGGCGCTGTCCGAGGCCGAAAACAAAGCGGCCAAGGAGCACACCGAGCGCAAAAAACAAGAGGCTCGGGTTGATGAGGTCCAGCAAGAGCTCCAGGATTTCGTCAAAAAATTCGAGTCCTTGGAGTGTGACTCCAAGACGCAAGAGTCGGAGCTTGCGAAGGCCCGTCAGAGCGCACTAGATGCCAAGGCCGAAGCCCAGAAGGCCCTCCTAGAAATTGAAGCGACCAAGAAGATAGCTGCGGGTGAGGCTTTGATTATGCAAAGCAAGCATGTGAAGGAGACTTTCCTTTTACTTACCCGAGTTCAAAGCTCTCCAGGAGCATTCACATATCTGCCGTGCAGCATCTCTGATGCCGCAGAGTTCTACCGGGCTGAGGAGGGGAGCTCGACGGATAAGCTATTTTGGTCCCAGTATGTTGGGGCCGAACATCCAATGGCCTTGAGCGACCAGCTGAAGCAACTGGTCGAACTTCACAAGGCGACCGAACTGGCCATGAAGGATTTCATATCCGGCTGTGGCCTGGCGAGCCCCTGCCCAGCAGCTACTTCGGCCTTGTCAAGCGGATGGTGAATGCCTGTCCGCAGCTTGAAGTCATTAAGCGGTCCGTCTGCATTGAGGGTGCATGCAGGGCCTTGGCCCGTGCGAAGGTGCACTGGGGGAAGATGGACGCCGAGAAGCTAGTGACAGAGGGGCCGCCGAAGGGAAAGGAGCATCGCCACCCCTAACAGTATTATGAAAATGTCATTAAGGGTGCCCGCCTTGTAGAGGATGAATGTACTAAGGATGTAATGTTCGAATGAATGTACTCATGTCATCCTGTAATATGAAAACCAGTTCATGTGCGCTATATGGCGCTTGTTAATTTAAAATATTACCTTCTGTGCGGCTGTTTATAAAATATTGAGAGTTGGCCACGCGTCGGCTTTTGCCCCCATGCAACTAGTACTGGGGTGTTCGGGATAAATATAAACACTCTTTATCCAAAAAAATTGGTCCTTTAATGGAAGTATTTAGCGCCGCGAACGAGGCAATCAGACTATACGGCTTTAACACTCTCACTTAGCCATAGAAGTCTATAATTTTAAATTTTGGCGAAGCCCCTAGTATCTGGATGGCCGGACTCGGGGCGCTATACATGCCTAAATCGTACAAGGCCGATTCCTCGCCTGAAGCGGTAAAAATCTTTAAGGATTTGAGACCTCTCAAACAGCGACCGGCTCTCGCCTTATCATGACAGTTAGTTTTCGGCTTTCTCAACTGAGGTGCTCGTCCGGAAGAACCGGGACACAATCGCAGTAGTTCTCCCTGCGCTACCTTCGCCGATATAGCGGAACGTAAGGTACCAAAACATAGGAGCCGGGCAAACCCAACTATTGACCCAAGACATGATTCGGAGCTGATGCATATAGTGCTATAAGTTCGGGGTGCTGCATTGTCGAAAGTGTTCGGACTTGTCTTGCCAGGTTATGGGGCGCTGAAGCCCCTGGCAAACTGGTCGTGCCAAAATGCACGGGTATAATAAATAAGCAGTAAAGGAAAGGGGTAAATAAACGTAATAGCAAGCTGACGCTGTATACTATTTTCCCTTGTTATTTAAATGATACGTCAAAGCGTACATATACAAGTAGTGCGATAAGCAAAATAGGACTGTTTGACACATCCTGACCAGGAGCGGGCGGTATGCGGGTATGTAAAACAGGTATAACGATCGTTATCAGAGACCACTTGAGGATTCCCTTGTATGCCAAAGCTTCTTGTCCTCCTGGTGTGTCCGTCCCGCTATGTGTTCGATAGCCGGTCTTTCAGAAGAGCCTCCTGAAGATAGGGACCTGAAAGAAAAAAGGGGTGCAAAGATGCGTGTGTCCCGGGGCGGTCGAACCGCATTGTGGACAGTTTCCTGGCCGTGCCTCCGCCTATGCCCAGGGTATTTTAAGTGCGTAGTTGTGTATGCGCGGCACAAATTTCACCGCTTGACTGGGACTAGAGCGGAGGCCAGATTGCTAGTCGAGCTCTGGATGTGCCGGATGATCCTGTTGCGGAGTACTCCAGACTCGCTTGACGGTGTCCGGGTTCTTTATCGCCGAATTGGATGTTTGCCTAAGAAGGTTGTTTTGTACTTCCGCCGCGAGGGCCGTAGTGTGCTCTTCCATGCGGAGCGAGCGCTCTGTGTTTCCATTAACTATAATAACCCCGCAAGGTCCTCGCATTTTGAGCTTGAGGTATGCATAATGCGGTACCGCATTGAATTTGGCAAATGCGGTTCGTCCGAGCAGTGCATGATAGCCACTGCGGAAGGGGACGATGTCGAAGATTAACTCCTCGCTTCAGAAATTGTCCGGAGATCCGAAGACCACTTCCAGTGTGATTGATCCTGTACAACAGGCCTCCACACTGGGTATGACACCCTTGAAGGTGGTTTTTGTGGGCTTGATCCTTGAGGGGTCGATGCCTATTTTGCGCACTGTATCCTGATAGAGCAGGTTCAGGCTGCTGCCACCGTCCATGAGGACTCGTGTGAGATGGAATCCGTCGATGATGGGGTCAAGGACCAATGCGGCCGAACCGCCATGAAGGATGCTGGTAGTATGGTCCCTGCGATCGAAGGTGATCGGACAAGAGGACCATGGGTTGAACTTTGGGGTGACTGGCTCCATCGCATAGACGTCCCTTAGTACACGCTTCCGTTCCCACTTGGGAATGTGGGTTGCGTATATCATATTTACTGTTTTCACATGGGGAGGGAATTTCTTTTGTCCTCCTGTGTTTGGCGGACAAGACTCCTCGTCGTTATCGCTATGCAGCCCCTTTTCCTTGTTTTCGGCATTCAACTTGCCGGCCTATTTAAACACCCAGCATTCCCTGTTGGTCTGGTTGGCTGGTTTATCGGGGATGCCATGAATTTGACATGAGCGATCGAGTATGCGGTCCAAACTAGACGAGCCCGGACTGTTTCTTTTGAATGCTTTTTCCGTTGTCCGGATTTAAAGCCTCTGAATTCGGCATTGATTGCCATGTCTTCGGCATTGTTGCCATTATTGTGACGCTTGTGTATATTTCGTCGTGGCTTGCCGTTGCTATCCCTGGCATCTGAATCGCCTGAGTTTTTGGGTGTGATGTTGCTACGAGTCAGCCAGCTGTTCTTGCCCACGCAAAAGCGGGTCATGAGTGTCGTGAGGGATGCCATGGACTTTGGCTTCTCTTGGTCGAGGTGTCGGGCGAGCCATTCGTCATGGATGTTATGCTTGAAGGCTGCTAAGGCTTCGGCATCCGGACAGTCGACAATTTGGTTCTTTTTAGTTAAGAATAGAGTCTAGAATTTCCTGGCTGACTCTCCGGGCTATTGGGTTATGTGGCTTAAGTCATCAGCATCCGGTGGTCGCACATAAGTGCCCTGGAAGTTGTTGAGAAATGCGTCTTCCAAGTCCTCCCAACTGCCAATGGAGCTTGCTGGCAGGCTATTCAGCCAATGCCGAGCCGGTCCTTTGAGCTTAAGTGGTAGGTACTTTATGGCATGTAAGTCATCGCTGCCGGCGATGTGAATGTGTAAGAGAAAATCTTCAATCCATACCACGGGGTCTGTTGTGCCATCATATGAGTCAATGTTTATGGGTTTAAACCCTTCTGGGAATTCATGATCCATAACTTCATCAGTGAAGCATAGGGGGTGTGCGGCGCCTCTATGTCGGGCTACATCCCGACATGGTTCAAATGAATCCGATCTATTGTATTCGGCTCGGCCGGACTTTGGTTTATTGTATCCGGCGTGACGGTCATCGTCACGTCTTGTGGCGCGCTCCCTTGATCTGTAGATCGATCTTGACTGCCCTGCTTTGTTTTCCAGTACATCTCGCATGTCCTTCGTGTTGCCCCGGGCCTTAGTATTATCGTTTGATTGGCGACGGGGTGCGGTCTTCACTTCGGGCTGGTACACCGCTTTGTCGCGGCCACGGGGTGGCCGGTCAGCCGCATCATGCACTGGTAGCGTGGGCTTTAAAGCCTCCTCCTCGAGTTGAGGTAGCAACCTACGCTTTGGGTAGCTTTTGCTAGGGCGCTCGAGTCCGTATTCCTCGGCAGCCAGGACCTCGGTCCGTCTATCAGTTAGCAGATCTTGATCGGCTTGAAGCTGTTGCTGCTTTTTCTTCAGGCTTTATGCAGTGGCTATAAGCCGGCGCTTGAAGCGCTCCTGCTCAACGAGATCCTCAGGCACGATGAATTCTTCGTCGCCAAGGCTCTCTTCGTCTTCGGAGAGAGGCATATAATTATCGTCCTCTGAGTCTCCATCTGTCGCATGTTCCTTAGGGCTAGCTTGCCCATCCTCTTGCTCAGGCTGCTCGAAGCCTGGCTGGGCAGGATTGTTTTCGTCTTCGGCACCATCTGGATTGTTATCTCTTGTGCCGGTATCGCTATTTTTGCTATGGCGGGGCTTGGAGCAGCACCTATGATGCCGATGTTTAGATTGCTTCTCCAAGGGGTTATCGTCCGTTGCCTCATCGCCATTGCCTTCTTTGGGGTGTCCACCATATATATATCGTATAATGAAGTGGCTGTCCAGCGCCCTATAGGCGGTGGTTCCTGTTCTTCTCTTGCATCGTCGTCCATACCGTCGATGTCTTTGGAGTTGAAGTCAAGCACGTCGGTTAAGTCGTCGACAATGGCTATTAAGTGGGTGGTGGGTGGGGAACGAATTTCTTCGTCGTCCGCTTACCACTCGAGCCGAACATAGTTCGTCCAAGAATCTCTCGACAAGGAAAGAGTCCTTAATGAGTTCAGCACGTCACCCAAGGGCGAGTGCTGAAAAATATCCGCGGCGGTGAACCCCATGACCAGTGCCTAATCAGATTCGATAGGCACGAATGCACGCGGTTCAGATCCTGTAGCCGGAGACGAGTCCGAGGGTCCGATGACACCACCCTCACAGGAGGTAGGATCAGTGTTCGGCTCCGATGCCGATGAGTGTGCGGCCTTCGTGGCGGGGTCCATCCACCCGTCCTCGGAAGGCACGATCTACTCCGGATTGATTCCCGGCGCCGCCGCAGGGACGATCTCCCGAATAGTATCCGATGGCAGATCAAAGTCATGCCCGTCGTGACCGTCCGACGCGCCTGACATGGGCTCGAATCCATCGAAGATCAAGTCTCCCCGGATGTTGGCAGTATATTTCAAGCTTCCAAACCTGACCTGATGGCCAGGGGCGTAGCCATCGATCTGCTCCAAGTGGCCAAGCGAGTTGGCCCGCAGTACGAAGCCGCCGAATACGAAGATCTGTCCGGGAAGGAAAACTTCCCCATGGACTGCGTCGTTGAAGATGATTGAAGGAGCCATCAAGCCTTACCGCGACGACGCAGTGGAACTCTCAATGAAAGCAACAATGTTGGTGTCATAACTGGCGGATCTCGGATAGGGGGTCCTGAACTGTGCGTCTAAGGCTAATGGTAACAAGAGGCAGGGACATGATGTTTATCCAGGTTTGGGCCCTCTCGATGGAGGTAATACCCTACTTCCTGCTTGATTGATCTTGATGATATGAGTATTACAAGAGTTGATCTACCACGAGATCGTAGAGGCTAAACCCTAGAAGCTAGCCTATGATTCTGATTGTTGTTGTCCTACGGACTAAACCCTCCGGTTTATATAGACACTGGAGGGGGCTAGGGTTACACAGAGTCGGTTACAGAGAAGGAAATCTGCATAATCGAATTGCCAAGCTTGCCTTCCACGCAAAGGAGAGTCCCATCCGGACACGGGACGAAGTCTTCAATCTTGTATCTTCATAGTCCAACAGTTCGGCCAAAGTATATAGTCCGGCTATCCGAGGACCCCTTAATCCAGGACTCCCTCACAAGCCATGACGACCAAGGCCAGGCGCGCGCCAGCGTGCGCAGTGTCCTCGTTTCCCCTTTGGTGCTAAGGGAGCAAGTGCAGGCGCGGAGTACCAAGGCATCAGGCAAAGGTTTCCATATCGGTGCAACAAGACCAGACTAGCAGGATGGCAGGACGGAGGTCACCGTGGAGCCCAAGACGGCGTCATCACTGGCGCCTTTGACAGGCGAAGACCACCTTTAGTCAGGATAGTTGTACTAGCTGTTCCCTTTCAAAATGGCCATTGTTGGATCCCTTCCCGCTCAATATTTGGGGAGAGGACCAGGGCCTCTATAAATAGGGCTAGCCACCAGAGTAGCAGGCAGGGGGGTTTCAGTTCATCTTCACACCACACCAGCTCAAGAACACCTCTCCTCAGGAGGCTATTCTTCCCTTGTACTGTTCATCATCAGCCCAAGAGGCAACCCACCACCAGCACACAGGAGTAGGGTATTACACCACAACGGTGGCCCGAACCTGTATAAATCTTGTGTCCCTTGTGTTGTGAGTTCATCGAGCTAAGATTAGGGATCGCGGCAAGGCTGAGAGCGAGATTCAGTAGGGGAAATCTTTGTGCGCACCCCAGTGTTCGAACCTCAATTGTTTTGCCGGAACCCGAAATCCGACAGCCTTCTTGCTCGTCGCCTCAGGATTCCTCGTTTGGGGGAGCTGGTGTGGGATTAGATCTGAGGATCCTCTCCTTAAATAGACAATTTTCTCATATGGTGGGGGTGGTGAATGTAAAAATGCCCTGACCTCTCGCATTCGCTCGACACGTGGAAGCTGAAATCATGAAGGTGCAGAAGCCGAGGAGCACGACTTTGAAGGGAAAGCCAAATACCGCTCTTTAAGTCAGGTATTTTGAAGTATTCGGAGAAGGAACCCGCCTTGCAATGCCGAAGACAATCTGCGCACCGGACTCATCGTCATTGAAGCCTGGTTCGGGGGCTACTAAGGGAGTCCTGGACTAAGGGGTCCTCGGACAACCGGACTATATACTTTGGCCGGACTGTTGGACTATGAAGATACAAGATAGAAGACTTCTTCCCGTGTCCGGATGGGACTCTCCTTTGCGTGGAAGGCAAGCTTGGCGATTCGGATATGTAGATTCCATTCTCTGTAACCGACTTTGTGTAACCCTAGCCCCCTCAAGTGTCTATATAAACCGGAGGGTTTAGTCTGTAGGACAACGATCATAATCTCATAGGCTAGGCTTCTAGGGTTTAGCCCTTACGATCTCGTGGTAGATCAACTCTTGTAATACTCATATTCATCAAGATCAATCAAGCAGGGAGTAGAGTATTACCTCAATAGAGAGGGCCGGAACCTGGGTAAACATCATGTCCCCCGTCTCATGTTACCATTAGCCTTAGACGCACAGTTCGGGACCCCCTACCCGAGATCCGCCGGTTTTGACACCGACACCGGGGCCCTTGTAAGGGTCTTGCTCGCTGGGTCTTGCAGCTAGGCCGCACCGGGCCGATAGCGAGGCCATGCGCTGGGCCGTAGGCAGGCAAGTCTAGGTACTAATGCGGAGCATCCTATGGTCATCACCATGTCAAGAGTCCATTTGGCAAGTGACACGTGCCACATCTACTTCATGCATACAAAGGTGAATCATCTCCTTTACACATGTTCACTTGTACCTTTCGAGGATGGTATACCACCTGACCCCTCCCTCGTGTGCATACATAGGTGTGAGTGGAGCTACACATTCATTGAGGAGGAGTACAAGAAGAAGAGAACATCTACACCATCCAATAGGGAAGCCTGGAAGCGGAGAAGGAAGCGCCAAGAAGAAGGCAGCCGCTCCCAGGCGACCCCGTGCGCACGGGCCCCTCCAACCCCGTGCCCACGGACCCCCATGTCCACGGGCCTCACGGACCCCGTGCGCACGGGCTCATGTGTCAAGTCTCTGGATACCCTGTGCGCACAGGCTCCACTTACCCCGTGCACACGGGGCCACCTGTGCGTGGCTGTTGGGCTTGGCCCTTGTATCCCCATCTTGTCCCATCTTGTCCCTACTTACCCCTTCATACCTTGGACCTATATATACTCCCCTTGCTCCTCCATTTAGACTAAGCAAAGTGATAGCTCATTCTTAGGTGAGCTTTGCTCCTACCTCCTCCTCTTGAGAGAGAGACCACTCCCATGGAGTTCAAGACCTCCATGTGAGAAGATCCCGAGGGATTCAAGCCCCCCTTCGTGGGAAGATCCTTCTAGGATTCAAGACCTCATCTCCTTCATAGGATTTGGGATGAACTCTACCATGTATCTTGTTTCCCTTTGATTGTTCATGTACCTTGTGGATCTTGTGTGTTTGATTGTCTAGTGGATGTGGGAGTGGACTTGTTCTTGAGTGTTCCTCTTGTTTTCCCTCTTATGTTCATCCTGTTCTTGGGGATTCCTCCTCCAATTCGTGAAAGATCTCCCCATAGGGTTCCACCCTACAACATCTTGGTATCATGAGCCATGGTTTCTCACGAAATTGGAGCCCCCCTCTTAGTTTTCTAGCCTAATTTTGCTTGTTTTTGCCCAATTTCGAAAATTCCCACAAAAAGAGCCATACCAATTTTTTTTTTGTGATTTGAAGTTTTTGTATGTTTTTGTTAATTTTGATCCATGGATCTGATGTATATCAAGTAGATCTACCCCCTCTTGCGTCCCCATACCCCAATTTTTCTTTCCCCCATCGAATTTGACAAGAAAATTGCGGAACTTCCGCCTACCCCGTGCCCACGGGCTCCTCACCCCGTGCCCACGGGCCCCCGTGAAGTCTCTGGTGACCCCATATCCTCGGTACGTGTACCGTGCGCACGGGACCCTGGACGCCGTGTGCACGGCCCCCCTACAGCAGTCGCGAGCATTTCACCGTTTTGCCCATAACTTCCACTCCCGAACTCTGATTTGGGTGTTCTTTGACTCGTTGAAAAGCTAGCGACGTGCCCGAGCTGCTCATCTTGGTTTTACCACCATTTGACTCCATCAAATTTTGTCCATTTTGCATCTTTTGCATCGGCCCTCCGCCATAACTTTCGCACCACCACATAAAACTTCCGCAAACTAACCCATTTTGGTTCCTTTGGTATTTGTGGTTGTTTGAGTTGTGATTTGAGTCTCCTAAGGTGTTTCGGCTACTTAGGGACGGTTACATCTACATGAACTACCGACGACTTGTATCATTCCATCGACTACATCCACCACGAGCTTCCACATCGACGACGACCATCCATCCTTTGAGACCATCTTCAACCGGAAGCAAGGCCGATTACCCCCGACTTCAGGAAAGGTTAAGTGTGATGAAGGTATCCATTCCACCATAAACTTATCCTTCCTTGCCATTACATCTTGATAGCCCCACTAACTTTGCGAATCCCTTCACTCCTATTGAGACTAGCTATCAGAGTATTGCCGGGCTTCGCGAAAACTTGTGCACCATAGTGATACGATATCATATTGTTGCATCATTAGATATATCATATTGTGCCATTGTTTACTCCCGTGCATATCTTGTGATACTTGTCCCATATTTGTGGTTGAGGCTCATTAAGCATAGTGGAAAGGAAGAGGAAAGTCAAAAAAAAGAAAAAAAAAGAAAAGCTTTTAAGCAAGAAAGAGAATGATCATAAGCTTATAAGCAAAGAGTTGAGCATGAAAAGAAATACTTGTGCATGATGATACATGGAATAGGGAACATTTAGCTTGCATACATATAGGTTGGTGCCAAGTGGTGAATCGTGCCCAAGTGTGCAATCAAGCTAGTGCTCTCCTAGTGTTTGTGCAACACGAGCTTAGTCTTCGTTAGGCAATTTTGTATTGCTCATCCCTATAGTTGCACAAGCCCCATTATCCCACAGTGTGTGTTTCTTTATTGCCCTCCTCTATATTTGTGATCACTTGCTTTGCATTTTGAGTCCTTTGGATTTATTTCAACATTTACAATATCTTGGACTTCAATTTGCATGAAATTTGTGCCACTTTTCCTAACCAAGCCACTCGATAAGCTTTTACTTGTAGGTGTGAGTGAACAAGTTCGGTACCAATTCCACTATTCTTTCATCTCACATTGAGTGATACGAGATACATCCTCAACTTAGGGAAAAGGTAGCTTGGTATTGTTTATATCATTTCCTACTCACCTTTGCTCGAGTCTTGTGATGGATAGGCAAAGCACATCATCTCCGATCTACAACAACGACAACGAGTTCGATGCTATGAAGAACTTCATCGACGCCAAGATGGACAAGCGCATGGAGGAGCTCAAGGCCCTCATCAAGAACCGCAAGTGGTCTTCCTCATCTTCGAGAAGACACACAAGTGCAAAGACTCCCGAGCTACCATCTCCAGCAAGTACACACAAGCATCGACATCGACATGACCATGAAGAGCGAGCTTCAGGAACGTGTTGGCTGCTCTACCATCCCCGTGCCCACGGACCCTCGACTCCCGTGCACACGAGACCCCGTGCACATGGCTTCCTGCACCCCCGTGCACACGGGCTCTACAGAACCGCGGCATCAACTACAAGACTACGGCTTCTTCAACACCTTTGGCATCTTCGTCAAGTGACTTCAAGGCATCTTCGCCTTCGGACGTATGGCATCTTCGCCTACTCCACGAGCTCAAGTCCACTACTCCCTCGAGCTACTACGACCTCGACATCGACCATGCAATTCCTTTCTATGGGACTCAAGAACCCGAGGAGTTTCTTGAGTGGGAGCACTTGATGGACGACTACCTCAAGCTACATCAAGTTCGTCCCGAAGATGAAGTGAAGTGCGCCACAAGAAACTTCCACGACTACGCCTCGACATGGTGGATTCACACACCTTCGGAGAGCTACGAGATGAGTTGGCCCAAGACGAAGAGAGCTTTGCGGCGAGAGTTCGTGCCTCCAACCTACACGGAACAACTTCGACGCCAATTGGAGAACACCATCCAAGGATCGAAGTCCATCGGCAAGTAATTCAAGGAGATGAAAATTGCCTTGCGACGAACCGGAGTGGACAACCCCATTTCGATGAAGTTCCACTTCATGATGGGATTGAACAACGACATCTCCAAGACGATCTACCTCGAGAAATACAAGTCCCTTGACGACTACTACTTTGGTGCTCTCAAGGCGGAGCAAGAACTCAAGAAGGCTAAGTCTACTCGACCCCGAGCTCACTTTGCAACGACCATGCAACAAGATGGCGAGAGTGATGATGTGCCATCTTCGGCCTTCATCCATGACGAGAGTGATGATGTGCCATCTTCGGCCTTCATCCACGGCGACGACTATGAGATGGTTGAGCATAGGATTCTCCCTTCGACCACGGCGACATATGATGACTTGAGTGACTTTTGCCACCATATTGAGAGTGAGAGTGACTTCACTACTAGCCCCATATATGATGAGCTGCCCCAATTCCCATGTGAGGAGAGCCACCACCACCACCACTTGAGTGATTTGAGTGACTCCACCATATGCGACACTGAGTGCACCTACCTTGAGGGAGTGAGTGAGCCACCGCACATAGAGAGAGTGAGATAGTTGAGGAGGCATATGATGCCATTTTGGTTTCTAGCAACTTAACCTCTACCTCTATTGCGTCTTCTCATTTGGTGCTAGGTCCCATATATGATGACGCACCGATCCTCGACGACTTCGTCCTCCCTTTGGACATGACGATGGCCATGGTGGACTATGATGCACCCCCCACATGGTTCCATCATGATGAAGATGACCACGATTTGGTCTTTCCCACCTCACCTACACCACTTGAGTGGAACGAGAAAGGTAACATAGGTGAAGGAGATGCTCTAGTCCCACTAGTGGACATTCTTGATTTTGATTGCTTGCATGATGTTGATCAACCTATTACCATGCTTCATGCTAGTATGATTTCCCCATGCGATGATTTACCCATTTATGATGAGTTTGATGATTGCCATGAGGAGTGTAGTAGTTGTGATGCCATGTTACATAGGATTTCTTGTGATAATTCTCTTTGTCACATCATGTTTGATAATCCACTTGACTTGTCATATGCTATGCATGAGATCTTCCGTATGTCATATTTGCAATCTCATTGTAGTGACTATGCATATGCCATTAAAATAAACCCAATTTGCACATATGGCATAGATGACAAACCCATGGTGATTGGCATTTGTTTTTCTTGTGATGATATTGATATGCTCCCTTTGCATCATTTAGCTAATATGCCATTCCATGACCACCTAGCTTTGAACATGCATTGTTTGCCATGTTGTCCATTTTCTCCATATTATACTTCCGATATTGCTCATGAGGAGACCCCCATAGTTTCCTCATACCTATTAGGAGATTTTGACACATCCTATGATTTGCATGATTTCCATGATTGTGTGCACCATATGCTCCCCATGAATAAACATGCTATTGATGTGCCATATACTTGTTTGCTCAATTTGTGTCCCCATCGTGTCATACATAATAACTATTCTTTCATAATGGATGACATGTTCATATACCATGCCTCAAATTTCTTTGAGCATTGCTTATATTGTGCTAACTCACACGTGCACATACACATCATGATGGATGATGTGTACATTTACCATGCAGACACTTTCTTTGGTTCGTGTCTATTTTGTGTAGGTACCCATGTATATTTGTCAACCTCATAACCCCATGAGTTGACAAAACGAGCTCTAGAGAGCAATGATGACTTGGGATCACATGGATTGTCTTTCCCACAGCTCCCTTCGCGCAAAGACTTCTCGCATCTCTTCTACATGGCCCTCACTTGGTTATGGGTTATATATCACTTCTTCCTTTATGCTCATATTGCCATGTTCACTTTGCATGATATGCTCATTCCTATGCCTTTGTCATGCATTTGTGACCCATGCTTCGCATTACACATGATGATCGATTCCAGTACTTCTATGTGTATTTGCAAGTTTGGTGGAGATATTGCTTGTTATTGCCATGTTCCATCTATGACCCATTCCTATGATGATACTATGATCTTGCTTTGTGTTCGTGCTTGCGATATGTCATCTGCATTGCCTATATCCACTATTTGCTCACATGACATGATTGCCATGATTTACTCTAGTGTGTTGCATCTTCGCTCCACTAGTTTACACAACTTGATTGATATGCTTGCTTATGTTGCATCACCAATGACTCATACTTGCTCATTTCATGCGGTTGATGACAACCATCTATATGCTTTGCACATGATTCATATTGCTTCTTGTCATATATCTCCATGTGTTGCCTCTCTCATGCTACATGATTTGCCATGTATTGAGTGCAACAATAATTCTTGTCTTGCTCATAAGATTGCCCCCATATCATCCTCGCATATACTTGGAGATTTTGAAATATTTCTTGTGAAGCATGCTTGTCTTACCTCTTTGCACCATATACCTAGTGCCATGAATATTGCCATTATTGCATCATATTATTCATGCACTTGTGCTTCTAATGGTTATGTGCAAGAGAAGAGAACCATCATGATGGTTGATGTGTTTATCTACCATGCGCATACGCTCTTTGTTTTGTTGTGTGCATGTGTAGGGTACTTGGACTTCGTGTCGACTTCCACTTCACGTGAGTTGACCATTCGAGCTCTTGAGAGCGAGCCTCATACATTCGACCATGACTCGCTTCTACACCACATTTCCTACCACTTCGACATTGTGAATAACGCACAAGGACATTCTTTCGAGGTGATATCATTCTATCTCGAGAACACACAAACCATGAGCATGCATGTTGTGGATCATACTTCATGTGTTGTTTGCTCCATGACACTTTGCACACATGCTAGCGATCTTGCTTCGACTTCTTACCACATTGCTATTCCCCATGGCATATATGCCTTGTGTGTTGCATCTAGTTCTTCAAATATGCCATGTCCCTTTGCTTATCACATGCTTAACTTGATTGCCTCACACATGTTGAACAATTGCTCTTTCCATTGTGTTGAGTGCCATGATATCTTCACTACACCCTATGCACGTTATGCTTGGATTGTCTTGCACTTGCCCCACGTGTTTAGACATTTCACTATATTTGGTGTTGTGAATGACTCTTATGCCTACCATAGACCGTTCATTGAGCACTTTATGCATGCTTGCTATGAGCTTGAGGTAGATGCTTGTTCACTTATCACATATATTTGCATCTTGACCTCCCATTTGCATGCTTGTTCCCATGATGTACTTGATTGTGCTCAATTTATATGCTTAAATGCCATGCCACACTTCTTTGTCAAACCATATGCTATGCTTGATGACAACACTTGTTGGGTGAATCACCTCTTGAATGCTTGGTTTTGGTCTTACGCCAACCATATTTGTTTTTCCAAGTGCTTGTTATCTTTGATCCTTTTGAAGGAATTACAAGACGGTGCGACATTGGAGAGTGCCAATTTGGAACTACAAGATGACGAATGCTTGGTGATCGTCCACTTCTACACGATGACATCATATCTTTCCCATGGTGATTTGGATTGCAATCCGAGCTCGGATCTTTCCCAAGGGGGAGGGGATGATGCGGAGCATCCTATGGTCATCACCATGTCAAGAGTCCATTTGGCAAGTGACACATGCCACATCTACTTCATGCAAACAAAGGTGAATCATCTCCATTACACGTGTTCAGTTGTACCTTTAGAGGATGGTATACTACTTGACCCCTCCCTTGTGTTCATACATAGGTGTGAGCGGAGCTACACATTCATCGAGGAGTCCAAGAAGAAGAGAACATCTGCACCATCCAAGAGCGAAGCCTGGAAGCGGAGAAGGAAGTGCCAAGAAGAAGGCAACCGCTCCCAGGCGACCCCGTGCGCACGGGCCCCTCCGACCCCGTGCCCACGGGACCCCCGTGTCCACGGGCCTGACGGACCCCGTGCGCACGAGCTCATGCGTCAAGTCTCTGGATACCCCGTGCGCACGGGTTCCACTTACCCCGTGCACATAGGGCCACCTGTGCGTGGCTGTTGGGCTTGGCCCTTGTATCCCCATCTCGTCCCTACTTACCCCTTCATCCCTTGGACCTATATATACTCCCCTTGCTCCTCCATTTAGACTAAGCGAAGTGATAGCACATTCTTATGTGAGCTTAGCTCCTACCTCCTCCTCTTGAGAGAGAGACCACTCCCATGGAGTTCAAGACCTCCATGTGAGAAGATCCCGAGGGATTAAAGCCCCCCTTCATGGGAAGATCCTTCTAGGATTCAAGCCCTCATCTCCTTCATAGGATTTGGGATGAACTCTGCGATGTATCTTGTTTCCCTTTGATTGTTCATGTACCTTGTGGATCTTGTGTGTTTGATTGTCTAGTGGATGTGTGATTGGACTTGTTCTTGAGTGTTCCTCTTGTTTTCCCTCTTATGTTCATCTTGTTCTTGGGGATTCACCCTCCAATTCGTGAAAGATCTCCCCATAGGGTTCCACCCTACAACAGGTACCCCCAATCACAAAACACCGACAGTAGCCCCCGGTCCCAAGGCACGCTCGGCCTGGCTTGGAAGCGAAGGCAAGGGCGAAGGGCGAAGCGATGTGGGCCCCAATCGCCTTCGGGGCAGGCTTCACGCATGGTGCACAGCGGGACAGGGACGCCCCCACTTCCCCACATTGCCTCAGCAGCTACCCAGGCTAACAAAAGACTGGCACGCGCCATGGGGCCATCATTGCCCCGAATGTGAAGGGATGCCGGTTCGCTTTCTCCGATCGCCTATAAAAGGGAAAGGGGAGTGGAGCCCCTAGCATGTCTTTGTCTTCTCGCTTATCCATTCCAAACATTTGTCATAGCAGCCATGGCGCTAGTGAGCAAGTTCTCCGCCGCAGAGAAGGGGAAAGTCCCCAAGGAGGGACCAGAGTCGCCACCACCCAAGAGGGGGCGCGAACACCCTCGCACATCCACGGCTACGCTCGCAATGTCTTCTTGGGGCCGGGGCCGCCCTACATTGGTGGTTCGTGTTGGTTCTGGCAGCCGCAGGAAGAACCCCTCCCGCAGAAGCGGCCGCGGAAGCCATGGCGGCCGAGGCCAAGGGAGGAGGAACGCGGTGGCCGCCAGGCCTCCTCGCCCGCAGGATCACTCGGATGGAGAGTCCGCCCGGCACCTGGATCTAGCTTCCATGCTCCTTCATGGAAGAGCTGCCGGCTGGAGGACCCGTCGGCTGTGGCTGTAGCCCGACGGCTGTTGCAACCGGTCTTCGTGGGCGGAGGTCGAGGTTACCTCCATGGGCTAAGTGTTCCTGACCTGTGGGTGGCAGACGTTCGCCCGCACCCACGGCTTGAAGGGGAGGCACACCCTCCACTTCAACTATGACGGGGCAACGATGCTCTTCGTCAAGATCTTCGAGGAAGACGGCGGGTGCTTGGGGTGCTGCCCGGAGGGTGACAGCGGCAGCGGGGATCGCTGTTCCGACGACGACGGCCGTCGTGGCAGCAACATTCTCGGCGGGGAACTTGCCCTCAGAAACGGTCGCGACACCTCCAGCAGCGCTGGCACCTCCTCCAGGGGGAGCTCGATGGACGACGACTACGACGAGCCGCCGCGTCGCCGCACCCTGGTGAAGGAGGAGGAGGACTCTGACTAGGCGCTGTGGCGCCGGGGCCAGCGCCTTAGGAGCTGTGACCTTCAGGAGGCAATTTTTTTGTTTTTTTATTTCCTGCGCCAAGAATCATGAAAAGCCCCACAGGGTGTGAAATGAACTACGACACTTGCGCCTTTATGTTAGTGTTTCCAGCTCATGTTCTTCAATTATATTGGCATTAAGGCATTAATTGAAAGGTTCCTTCCTGGCGTGATTAGGATAACTTAGCTTGGTGTGCTCGTGGACCTTGGCCGGTTCCTGCATCTGGGGGCATGCTTCTCCGGAGCTTTTGATCCTATGCATACTTCTTGTTCCGGCAACGATGCTGTTGGAGCATCGAGGCAGCCGGAGGAGCTTGTCAGGGAGTCTTCCTCTTCACGGACCGGACAGCTTCGGAGGCCCGGGAGGCTCGCGAGGCACTGGGAGGGCTCGCGAGGCCTCCTGGGACGCCTCCACCAGGCGTTGGGAAATAATTTTGCCTTCCCAGGCAACCTTCCCTTGGCACGCCTCCTGCAACTAGAGCCCCCGAGTGAGGGTTAGTCATCGTTTGTGTGCTGGGTCACGGTGCCCGGCAAGGCCAGGGGGCGAGCGCTCCCAAGGCCATGGGCCAAACACAGCACATGCCTGTTGACTCGCTCGAGAGCGTCGCGCGAGGATTTAAGCACCAAAGCATTGGCGAGGTGTGCGTACCGGCGGACCCGCGGCTGTTGTGGCATGGGTCCTCAACGCCACTAGGGCTAACCCAAGTGTAAACACCGTGCCCAGCCCCCGCTCATGGGACGCGCGGGAGGGAGCAATAGGCAGTCGCCATTTCCTTTAAAAATGGGATTCAAGAAGGGAAACACCACAAGGAGAAAATCTCGACCCTTTTCGAACAAAGATGCGAAAACATCAAACTTCAATCCAAGAAATGGCAAATTCATTTACAAAGGAGGATGAAAAATGGCCATGTCCGGCGCTTATACTAGTCTTCCCACCAGCGCGGAGCATGTGACCTCCACTTGGGCGTGGGCATAGTCGTTGTTCGACCGTTTCCACCAGCGCGGAGCATGGGGCTTCCACTAGAATGTGGGTGGGAGCTCCCACGAGGCTGCGAAACGGCACACCGGGAGACTCCGAGGCGTGTACATCCCCACTCATTATTACATGAGAGTGCTAGGGGTAGAACTTGCGGAGGTACTGGATGTTCCAGGCATTCTGGATGGGGACCCTGTCCTCCATCTCCAGGCGTGCGGCGCCAGGCCTAGAGACACAGGCGACCCTGAATGAGCCCTCCCACATGGGCGAGAGCTTGTGGAGGCCCTCCCTGGAGAGGACCTGCCTCAGGACGAGGTCTCCGACTTCGAGAGTCCGGGGCAGACGCTATGGTAGTGGTAGTGCTGCAGGGCCTACTGGTACCTTGTGGCTCGGAGAGAGGCCTGGCGGCAGGCCTCCTCTCCGAGCACTAGATCAGTCCCCCGTGAGACATCCTGACATGCCTCATCAAATGTCAAGACTCGTGGGGAACGATGCTTGATCTCGAGCGGGAGGACCGCCTTGGCCCCGTAGATGAGGAAGAACAGGGTCTCACTGGTGGGCTTAGTCACAGTGGTGCAGACGGACCACAACACGGACTGTAGCTCATCGAGTCAACCCCTACCGCAGGCCTCGAGCTTCTTCTTGAAGCTTATGGTCTTGAGGCCCCTCAATACCTCCGCATTGGCGCACTCGGCCTGGCCGTTGCTCCATGGGTGCGCCACCGAAGCATAGTATATCTGCATTCCAAGGTTAGCACAATATGACCTGAAGAGATTGCTTGTGAACTGGGAGCCGTTGTCGGTGATGATGCGGTTGGGGACACCGAATCGGCTCACGAGGCCCTTAATGAACTTGACAGCCGATCCTATGGGGATCATGCGCACAGGCTCCACCTCCGCCCACTTAGTGAACTTGTCGATGGCGACGTAGAGGTAGCGGTAACTACTGCCTGCTCGAGGGAATGGGCCCAGAATGTCCAGCCCCTAGATCATGAAAGGCCATGAGAGCAGGATGGTCTAGAGCCCTTGCGTCGGCTGGTGAATCTGCTTGGCGTGGAACTAGCAAGCCTTGCAGGATTGAACCAGCTCAGTGGTGTCGTGGAGCACCATAGGCTAGTACAACCCACTGCGGAACACCTTTCCCACGAGGGTGCATGACGAGAAATGGTGCTCGCAGTTTCACCATGGATGTCGGCTAATAGCTCGCGCCCCTGCTCCTTCGATATGCAACACAGCGAGACATCATTGGGGCACCTGCAGTACAGCTCACCGTCCTGCAAGCAATAATTAGTGGCATGTCAAGCCACGCACTCTGCATCTTCCTCCTTCTCCAGTAGGGCGCCACGGAGCATGTACGCCTTGAACTCCTCGGTCCAGTCGCCCACCTGAGGTTCCAACGCCAGGAGCGGGCGGGCTCCCAAGGCTAGGCCGCATGCTGGGGCGCTCGAGGGTGGCACAAGCGGCGGCTCCTCCCGGAGCAGCGGCAGGCCTGCAGCCGGAGCCATAGTCGACCACTTGAAGAGCCTCTCCTCGAAGACGCCCAACTTTTGAGGCTCGCGGCGGAATGCCCTCTTGGCGATGTCATCTGCTTCCCTGTTCACGCTACGCCTAATGTGCCTACTTTACTTTCAAAAAGCACGTGTACCACATATAGAGAGACAAGAGGGAGTTGCATTCTTAATGCACTCTGGTTCATCATGTGTGGGCACTGCGCAATGAACATTTTATTATCCATAATCTGCTTGCTCTTCTTTAGCATGTTCCTCTTCCGTTCTTCTTTAATAAGTACTATCTCTATTCCTAAATACAAGTCTTTGTATAGATTCCACCATGGACTACATATGGAGAAAAATGAGTGAATCTACACTTTAAATGTATCTGGATACATCTGTATGTGATCCATAGTGGAAATCTCTACAAAGACTTATATTTTGGAATGGAGGGAGTATGATAGTAGTACACTATGTTCCTTGTAGTGAAGATGAGCAAGGACATTTGCAGTGTAGAGGTCTATACGGTCGGTTGTGATGGACACTTTGAACTCTTCGGGCCTCTTTGATTCATAGGATTTTGTAAACATAGGAATAGGATTTGTAGTGGCCTGCCCACTTGCATCCTATAAGAATAGCAAGGAAATGCGGGGAGCTGTGTCGCCTTTGAGAGTTACACTGATATTAACAGTACCGCACGTTCAGTTGAAGAGAGCTGGTATCCGAAGCCTTTCTAGTCGTACCGGCAATACTAGCACATATTTCCAGCAAGTTCCACTTTGCTGATTTTACTCTGATGCTTATGATTTTCCTGTTATATCTACACTATGATCTGTGTAGTTGCTTTGAGTAAAACTAGCAGCAGTCCACTCTTGAAGCTAAACACCGCAATGACTTGCAAAATTGGCACCAAGGCATTGAGTGCCATTCTGGATGCAATGAAACTCATACACTTCCCACCCGTTGATTCTTGTTCAGAATATGATCCTAATGACTATTCTAACCTCGAGGAGTCAAAGGCAGATGGTCTGTCCTATTCACCCATCAAGGTGTCTATTCTAATTTGGCAAGGTTTTATTGATTGCCTGCATCTTGCGTATGTTGTGTTGCATTTCTTCTACTTTGTTGCACCGCCATCTGCTTAGTTTACTCATCATATATGTCGAGATGCCATGCCCATCCATTATCAATACACATTCCATCTGTCATCATACCATGTTTTTCCACTCAAATGTTGTTCTTGTGCATCAGACATCAAAAAGGAAGAGGGTGATTGCCGAACTTGAAGGAGCACCAGCAAAGTCCTTGAAAAACATGGTGGTGCCGGAGAAATCAGACAGCACCCCACTTATATTGGTTGTACAACCAGTGACACAAAACGTAGGACCGACTCCAGCAGACTATACCCATACTTCAGTGGCCACACCACTAGCCCCACCACACAGGGCCTGCACTCCAGCAAAAGGTATGCCGATTTCAGTTGCCATAGCACCAGCCGTACCAAAGAAAAATCCCACTCCAGCAAAAAGTACAGCAAGTCCACCGACCGAAGACCTATCCCAACTGCAGAGACGACCAATTCCTGCAGATTGGAACCCCATTCCAGTTATTCCCAGTTTAAAAAACAATGCTTTCAATGTTGTTAGGGACTACATGCATATATTCCCATCATGGGAAGATTATAGTGAAGACAAACACCATTTTCACATCTTCATGTCCCACTTACGTGTAAGTGCTATTATTCATGGTGATTATTTTCCTGTTTTCTGCTGATTGAACACATCAATGATTTACATTACATTGTTGTAAGTAGGCGAGGGTCAATCTGGATAGTCATGACGAGCAAAGCTTGCTTGCGCTTTTCAAGGAAGCATTGCAGCAGTATCGGTGTTACCTGAGGAAATCACACTTTGATGGCAAGTCTATAAAAGAATTTCCGGTTAAGTCTCCTGTGCTAAATTTAGAAGACATTGAATGGAAAAACCTTGTTATGCACTGGTCTCATTCCCAGGATGAGGTACTGTCTATGATATCGCATGTCAATTTGAACTTCTACTTTTCCGCATGTGCCTTACGGATCTATTTTGCAGGAAATCTGCTCGAAGAAGAATTCTGATTTGAAAAGAACGACATGATATCACAAATATGCTGCCCGCTGCTTTGCTCTTGTTAGTACCTGTTGTCCTGTATCACTATACTTGCATACATACCTGGTTCATTATGTGACAGCAGTATGCATGATAGCTTGCTTATCAATCGTTCGCTCCAAATTATCTGATCTGTATGAATGGTCACATTAGTGTAGAATATATCCAATGCCAATGAAGTTTTTTAGCTCTGCATTGTTCTTGTAAGTACCGGCTGTCCTTTATCAGTGTACTTATATTGACAAGTAGTTGTTCATGTACCAACACTCTGCAGCTTATTTTCCTTTGCCCTCCATTTTCTACACGTCAGATCTATCTTTGCTCTTACCATAAGGTTGGATAACACCAATGGTACTGAAGAAGTTCTTTGCATTGCTCTTGGTTGTACCTTTTGCCTGTATCGTTGTACTTACACTTATAGCTACTTGGTTATGTAGCATCACTCTTCATCTTATCTTAAATATTCTCCATTTTTTCTTATATTATCGCATCTATATTTACTCTTAACAAAATGTAGAATAAAGACAATGCTTATGAAGAAGATTCTGTGGTAAACTTCTTGAATCCCCCCCCCCCCATTAGCATGAACAAGGGCTTTATAGAGCCTGTCTTCACCAATAATGTAAGTTTGTCCTTCTCAAGCCTTCAAACTTTGTTGTGTACATTTGGTTAGGCATGACTGCAACAACTGTTTATTTTTGGTGTTTGCGTCAAATTGCATGTTTAAAGTTTATTATGTAGTTTATAAACAAAAGTTTGTCCTTATCAATTTAAGTTTTCAGTTGTACAACCAAGTTCCTTCTTCATACCATGTAAATTAAACTATACAGAGCAAGTGATCTTCTTTTGCACTGCATGTATGCTTTTGTTCTTGATCCGTAATCCAGTGGTGTGGTGAACCTACCCACTACAACACAATGTCATATTCTGCAATGTCTTAACTATGAACAATGTCATATCATTCTACTATTATTTAAACCATCTCTTTATTTGCCAATCTGAAATGGGATAAATTGACAGCACACTAAGCATTGATACTTATGAGTTCTTGATATGTAATCCAGTGGTGTCGTGAAGCTGCCAACTCCTTCACAATGTCATTTCCTGCCATGTCTTGACCTGAACAATACCATATTGTATTAATGCTATTTTAAACTGTGTCACTTTATTCTTCAGTAAGAAAAGTGATGAATTGTCAGCACTGATACTTATATGTGCAAAACCTTTCATCTGTCTGCTTGTTTATCTTTCAGAGTGAGGAGGATATAAGTGTCAAACAAGCATAGTCTCATCAGCTTGCTCAGCTGCTTGCGCTACAGCTCCCGAGTAGGGCTAACCTTTCTTGAACTCTATTGAAGTGTTGTCAGTTTTGTATATTATTTTGTCGGCGTGTTTATTTGCACTGGTGGCAATCTTTGATGCCCAGTGTATGTAATCTGTTGTCTGCTTTATTATCATAGTGGCGAACAGTAAAATAACGGTACATAATCGGTCCTCCATGCAAATCACTATCTATGATCCACATCATGGGCCCCGTCCTCTTGGTCCGTTAACAGGCCTAAATGTAAATTGGCCCACTAGTAGATTCGGGCCTTTAACAGGCCGAGTAAACCGCTGGCCCTATTTTTGCAAGAAAACTAAATGGGCTTTTAGGAGGCTGAAAAGTAGGTTGGGCCTGAAACGTGCCAAACAGCTCATAGGCCAGCAGTAGGCCGAAATAGACCACGACCCATGATTGTGCCAATCACATCACGGGCCATTACCAGGACAAAATTATCTCGGTCCTTGTTTGGCCCAATCAGATTATCGGCTGTGAGCAAGCCGGATGCAAACCGGGCCGTAGTTAGTGCCAACTATATGATGAGCTTTTAACAGACCGAAATAAATATAGGGCCGAAATGTTGTAACATCCCAAATTTTCAATTTGGAATGTTATACATTAGATCATCATTGCATATCATATTTTATTGCATTTTGGCTTGATCCTAGAAATTCTACGCAACTCAAGGACCCATGGAGAGAGTTGGGGATTTCGTTATTTTCATATTTGAGTTTTCTCAAATTTTGAAAAGAGGATCGTTTGATTTTATTTATTTTCTCTTCGAATATTTCTTTTATAAAAATAAAAGAGAGGGGATAAAATGACTTTCGCAAAATAAAGAAATATTGGAGATTTAATATTAAAATCAAATAAGATTTTTATCCAGAGTTTTATCGCTATTTTATTTGAATTAGGAAAATGCGCGTTTTTCAAAATTGCATTAGAGGCCCAAATAAATGTGCACTTTGTCCGCAATATTTTTAGAGGACGGAGAAAATTTATTTCAGGATTTTTGGAGTCTGTTTAATATTTCTTTTCTTTGTTTTTCTGCGCGGAATTATTTAAAAAACGAAACCGACTTCGGGCCGTAACCGGCCAGGACTCCCCAGCCCGGCCCTCTGACAAGTCGCGCCCGCGAGGCCCGAGCCGCCTCAGCCCACCCGCCGCCGAACCCTAACCCTAGCCCCCCCGCCGCCGCCAGCCGTCGCCACCGCCGCCAGCCGTCGCCACCGCCGCCGCGAGGTCCGCCGCCGCCGCTTGTCGCCCGCGCCACCGGAGCCCCGCGCCCCCGCCAGCCCCGTCGCCCCACCCGACCCCGCTACCGCCGGAGCCCGCGCCCGACGCCAGAGCCGCCGCCCACCGCCGTCGTCCCGCCAAGGTAGCAGACAGAGCCGCCCGCTGCCGCCGGTTTTCTTCGGAAAACCGTACCGTTTTTTAAGAACCCATGGTTTATTTTTTTAATATAGAACGGTTTTATTTTTTTCGATTTAGTTATTTAGCGAACGTCTGTTCGTTCGTTTGTTTTAACGAACGATTTTCACCGTTTAGCCATAGACAGCGAACATTCGTTCGTTAGCCTGTTAGTCAATTTTTCTTTTTTCAGGGATTTTCCGCGATTATTTTCGATCGCGATTTCTGCCCTGATTTTTGTTTTTAGTTTATCTTTTCGCTCGTTTATCGGAATCAGGCGATTCAAGCGCCTAGAGTTTCGTCTCGAATTCCTCTTTCTGTTTAACCAACTTAAACAAGTTTTTTCTACTGTAAAATTTGACTTAAGTCTAGATTAGTAAACGGAGCTTGTTTCTTTCGCAGTTTGAGTTTCGTTGCTTCGTTTGATTTGATTCTTTTTGCAAACCGGAGTTCTTAGGTTGAACTTTCTGGTTAGATCTCTTATTTGAGTTTTACCTGTGCTACTAGTTGAGTGCTTATTGTATGCTTGTTTGTTTGCGATAGAGTATCCGGAGTGCGAAGCGTGCTACTACGAGTCTCTAGGTTTCACGGATCATTAGCAAGGCAAGTAACACTTTGATCATACCTCTTTACTACCCAGTTTTATTGCATTAGATCAATCCTCAAATAATTGCATGGTTAGGATCTGACTAATATGTGGGTTTTGGGAAGTAGATGAGGTAGTACCTATTGTCCTGTTTATTATCAAACCTTTGGGAGTTATTTCTACGTTGCTTATATTGCTATGCTATGCTTGTAGACCTAGATTGGGTGAGTGTATCTGTGACAGATGTGAGTATTGTTAATTTAATTGTTAACTTAAGGTGGCTACTTTAATACACATCTAGGTGGATTGAGGCACCTGGGAACCCAGTGTTGCCTGTATTTTTGGAAATCCCGGGGTACCGTGTGATTCTCCTATGGACCGCCACCTAGGCTCAAAGGGATCATAAGATTCTTCATGCTAGAAACTTCCGTGTGAAGCCACAAGCTATTATGGTCTCTAGCATAGTTGAGTACATTGCAAGACCTCTTTCAGTGGTGGACTAGCAGATGTAGGGGAAAGTAGGTGTAACTGTCCACCCGCAGTAAAGAGTTATTGTATCAGAAAGACTGTGTCTCGTTTCTCCGACCATGGATGTATTCGAGTCTTGTGGGGAGAAGTGAGCAAACCTCTGCAGAGTGTACAAAATAATAATGGTTAGCCGTGTCCCCGGATATGGACGTTTTGAGTATCTAGTTCTTGGATTATCATGTGGATCTCATCACTCTTAATATAATTTGATTGGGTTTAATGATGATGCTTAATTGGGATTGAGTTGGGTGAACCTTCTGAGTGTTTAACAACCACCATGATAGTTAAATAAAATTTATTCCTTTGTTGTAGGAAAAAATGGCTTTATGCAAAACTGTAACCATAGAGCTTTCCACCAGCCATATATGCATGTAGTGATAGCATTATTCTGTTCATTTCTCTCTATGTGTTACATTGCCAGCATATTCCATGTGCTGACCCATTTCGGGCTGCAACGTTCATGTTGCAGACTTTTCAGACGACGAGTAAGGTGCCTTAGGTCGTGATCTTTCACTTAGTGATGCCGTTGGAGCTGATGGACTCACTTTATCTTCCAAGCCTTCCGCTGTTATCGTATTTAGATGGCCTTAAGCCATATTTATTGTAATAAGTTCTCTTTTGAGACATTCAATGTAATAAGTGTGTGATTGCTACTCTGTTATAAATCCTTCAAGTACTGTGTGTGTCAGCACTACCGATCCACGGATGACACTGATGCACAGAGATCAGACTGTTTGAGGTCTGGTCGCTACAAGATGGTATCAGAGCACACGCTGACTGTAGGACACGACCACTAAGCTAAAGCCCTAGATCACTACTCTCTTGTCATTTCTGACTCCTCTCCCTTTTCTACCTTTAGGATGGCGGATGCAAGGAACAAGTTCACGCAACCGGATGAAGATACACCTTTTGGACGCCACTTGAAGGAAGTCACTAGATACCTGAATATCAGACTACCAAGCTTCACCGGGACCTACATCACCACTTTACCAGAAGAGGAGCGTTGGATGATTCGAGTTCAAGTCCCAGGAAGGACGTTCATGCCAGTCACTGAGCCCATAGAGTTTTACTTTGATGCACCAACCTGGAGTTTAGGAAAGAGCATGGCAGCCCACATCACCATGGGATGCATTGGAGAAGTTTACCACAAGGATCTCAAGGATACTATCTACCAGATTTGTGGGCGCCGAGATGAGCAATGGGAGATGATCAGCACCAGGAAGGATAGATCTATTGCAGCTTTCATCCAGGAGTTAAACCAACACATTCGACGCCAGGAGAAAAGATGTGCGCAGGCATGATAGATCTGAAGAAGGCAATGACCAGGATCACAGAGTTGGAAGAAGAACTCAAGACTACTCACGATGGATATGAGGAGGAAATGACGATACTCTGAAGAAGAATGATGATCTGAAGAAGAAGCTAGGAATATTCATGGGAGACCCCATGCCAGGAGGAGATGACGACGATTCCACTTGCCCGGAGAACTACATCATCATCGACGACACCAACTCGGACCCTGACGATAGCGATGATGACTATGTTGATGAAGCTGGAGCAGATATCATGGAGTCTTCGACCGATCAATTTTTCTAGTCGACGACCATAACAGTAGTAGTATTCCCCCATGTATATAGTATAGTCTGAGCACTTTTGTAACGATAGTTAGACCGTTGTATGCCCTTGTTTGAATTGATTGAAGTGACATGATTGTGTTTGTCTCATGTGCATATGGGTAGTGTTTTTCCCTCTAGACCTCATTCTATTCTATTTTCTCATCTTTTTTAAACCCTCAAATGCCTCCGAGACGCGGCAATGGAGTTGCTTTCCCACCGGAGCTCACTCTGTTGTTGCAGCAGCATAATGCATTGATGCAGATACTAGTCCAGAATCAAAATCAGGGGAACAACAACAACAACCCACCACCACCACCACATGTTGATCACTTAGCCCGTTTCTTGAGGCTTAATCCGCTGGTGTTCTCCAGTAGCACCGAGCCGATAGTTGTAGATGATTGGCTCCGCAAGATTGGAAGGGAGTTGACCACTGCAGGATGCAAAGATGCGGAGAGAGTGTGTTTTGCCGCACATCAGCTTGATGGACCCGCAGCATCATGGTGGGAGAATTTCGCAGCCACTTACCCCATCGATACTGTCACATGGGATCAGTTTCAGCATGCTTTTCATACTGCCCATGTTTCAGCAAAAGCTATGGCAATGAAGAAGCGTGAGTTTCGCAACTTGCGCCAAGGAGGACGTACAGTTGGCCAGTACGTGGATGATTTTAGTAAGTTAGCACGTTATGCCCCAGATGACATTGCTACAGATGCAGCTAAGCAAGAGAAGTTTCTGGAAGGACCGAATGATGAGCTGAGCAGGCAGTTGATGGTGGCAACCTTCAACAACTACCAGGAGTTGGTAGATAGAGCTCTCATGATTGAAGGGAAGTAGCAGAAGATTGATAACTGCATGAGGAAGTATGGACAAGGGAAGTACAATTCTAGAGCTCAGCAGAGGCCCCGTTTTACCCCGAACTCGGGAGGACCTTTTCAGCATAACCATGGAGGTCACAACCACAATGGAGGAAGTTCGCACAACCATAGTGGGCCCAAAAATGGGAATGGTAATGGAGGAAGCAACGGCCAGAACTGTTCCAACCCAACAACGCCCGCCAAGAAGGATCTAAGTCACATTACTTGCCACAAGTGCCAGAAGACTGGACATTATGCCAATGAATGTCCTGAAGCTAAGAATGGAAATGGCAATGGAAGCTCTGGGAAGAAGCCTAACCCTTTCAATAGGGGACAGGTGAACCACGTTAACGTGGAGGAGGTTGAAGCCCAGCCAGATGCAGTAATAGGTAAGTTTTTGGTTAAGTCATTTACTGCAATCGTTCTTTTTGATACTGGTGCATCGTATTCATACATATCAAGGGGATTTGCGGATAAGTATAAACTGCCCACCAAAGTTCTTAGAACACCTATGTTAGTAAGCTCGGCAGGAGCGGAATATATGGCAAGCCAAGGATGTTTTCAGATGCCATTGACCATAGGTAGGCATGTTTTCCCCTCAGACCAGATAATTTTGGATTCACAAGGTTTGGATGTGATTCTGGGTATGGATTGGCTATCGATGTATGGAGGAAACATCGATTGCGCAAGTAAGTCGATTTTACTCACCACCCCAGAAGGAAGAAGGATTAAGTATGTATCTCGGCATGTGCCGAAGAGGACTCAAGTGAATTCCTTATCAGGAGTTGTACAGGAGGAAACAGTAATGGTGAAGGATTTCCCTGATGTATTTCCAAAAGAATTGCCAGGCATGCCACCGGATAGAGACATTGAGTTTTTGATTAAGCTTTTGCCAGGCACATGGCCAATATCAAAGAGACCACACAGGATGCTCACAAAGGATCTGGAGGAAATTAAGAAGCAGATTAAGGAGTTACTGGATAAAGGCTATATTCGCCCAAGTTCATCACCTTGGGGATCACCAGTGCTTCTAGTGGAGAAGAAGGATGGATCATTGAGGATGGTTGTTGGCTATCGAGGATTGAATGAAGTAACAATCAAGAACAAGTATGCACTGCCGATGATCAATGATTTGTTTGACCAATTGCAAGGAGCTAAGGTATTTTCCAAGATCGATCTGTGATCAGGATACCACCAGTTGAAGATTCGAGAGTAGGATATACCTAAGACAACTTTTACCACAAGGTACGGGCTATATGAGTATACCATTATGTCATTTGGTCTGACTAACGCACCTTCTTATTTCATGAACATGATGAACAAGGTGTTTATGGAGTTTTTGGATAAGTTCGTCATGGTGTTCGTTGATGATATTCTGGTCTACTCAAAGAATGAAGAGGGGTTTGGTACTTGGGAAGCTCAGAGAACATCAGTTATATGCCAAGTTCAGCAAGTATGAGAATTGGTTGAAGGAAGTTGGATTCCTCGGACATGTTATATCCGGAGAAGGAATAGCAGTAGACCCCACCAAAGTTGTCCCTGTGACAAACTGGGAAGCAGCCACATCAGTTGGAGAGATCCGGAGTTTTCTTGGGCTCGCAGGATACTACAGGAGGTTGTAAGTGCATCTAGTGCCCCTTAGTGATTTTGGTGTATTGAAGACTTATAGGTTAAGGGACTGATGCGTTTGTGAGTGTACACAGGTCTATAAGTCTATGAGGAGTTTGATATTTACAGAGAAAGTAGACCCCTAAAAATGAAGTTCTTCGACTGAAGACTTTGATATTCTAAAGACTTTCTGAAGACTTTGAAAGTGAAGAAATTTGTGTGACCTTGAAGACTTGGTATTCATTCGAGGAACATGAAGCGTGAAGACTTCTGTTTTCGTAGTTTCATTTTCTCTTTCTTGAGTCATAGGAAACACCGTACTGTTAAAGGGGGTCGAGGAAATACTAAGGAAATATTTCCATGTGATGCTCAACTCAAAATCCTACACCTACCAATCCCTTCGAGTGAAGCCATTGGAAATCTCATACAGTTCAGTCACTTTCTTCAGTGACAGAGATGAAGTTCTTCTGGTCGCTGATGAATTTGTTCTGACTGAGGAGTTAGGAATTCGCCAGTGTGAATTGCCTACACAGTGAGGAACATGATAGCCCTAAGGAATTTGAGAGTCAAATTTCCGACCGTTGCTGTGCTACGCGCCAGCTGTCCCAAAATATCCTATCCACCTAACGGTCATATCATTGAAGGGCATTTATGTCTTATCATGTCGGGCTGCTCCCAAGGCTATAAATAGCCGCCCCCTACAACCACTAGCTGGTTGGCTGCTCCGAGAGAACTTGACACTTGTCATTTGAGAGCAACCCATCCTTCGAGGACTTTGAGCGAAAATCATCAAGTGAGGAAAACCCAAAACCAAACCCCTACAAACCCAAAGTGATTGAGAATCACTGAAGAAATTGATCCTGCGTGGATCCAACGCTTGTTACCTTTGAAGATTGTGCTTCTTCCAGATGGTTAGACATCATGGTCTAGAGCATCCAAGAGGAATTGTGGATCGCCGAGTGACCAAGTCTGTGAAGGTTTGGAAGTCGCCTGAAGACTTACCACGAGTGATTGGACGAGGTCTGCGTGGCCTTAGTTCAAGGAGAATACGGTGAGGACTAGGTGTCCTGAGCTGCGGCTCAGCGACTGGGTGTCCGGGACTGCGTGTCCTCGAGTTTAAATACTCAGCCGCTCCAACCAGACGTACAACTGAGACAGCAGTTGGAACTGGTTTACCAAATCATTGTCTTCACCAACCTAACTGGTTCTATTTCCTCAACCCTTTCATTTCCTCATTACTGTGTTGATTGTTTGTTCATATCTGTGTTTGAAGACTTTGACTGAAGACTTTCTCATTTTCCTCAGTTCAATTTCTTCAGACTGTTTGTCTTCGTCTTGTGTTATCCTATGATTACGCTTTCTGTACTCTGTGCTAGTCTTCATTTCATCATGATGACCATGCTTGTATTCTGTTATGCTTACTTCTGAGTACTTATTCCGCTGCTAGTAGTTCTTCGCTAAGGAATTTCCTCACCGGCAAATTCCTCAGTGAAGAATTCATAAAAATCGCCTATTCACCCCCCTCTAGTCGATATAACGCACTTTCAATTGGTATCAGAGCAAGGTACTCCCTTGTTCTGTGTGATTTTGGTTTAACCGCCTGGAGTTTTAGTTATGTCGACCGCAGGTATGATCAAGGTCTCGGCTGGGTGTCCTACCTTTGATGGGACGGACTACCCCTACTGGAAGAACAAGATGCGAATGCATCTTGAGGCAATTGACAACGATCTCTGGTATGTTGTGGAAAATGGTGTTCCCACTGTCTCACCCTCACTGAACGCTACCGATGTGAAGAGATTCAAGCAACTCGATTCTCAAGCGAAGAACATCATATGTGGCCATCTGAGTAAAGGACAGTATGGAAGAGTGAGTGCTTTGGAAACTGCTAAGCTTATCTGGGATAGGCTGTCCAAAGTGAATGAAGGAGTCTCAATTCAGCGTGACTCTCGAGTTGATGTTCTTCGGAATCTCTTCAACCGCTTCAAAAGACTCGACAATGAAAATGTCCAACAAACCTTTGATCGCCTCTGAGGGAGTCCTGGACTAGGGGGTGTCCGGACAGCCGGACTATCATCGTCCGCCGGACTCCAAGACTATGAAGATACAAGATTGAAGACTCCGTCCCGTGTACGGATGGGACTTTCCTTGGCGTGGAAGGCAAGCTTGGCGATACGGATATGTAGATCTCCTACCATTGTAACCGACTCTGTGTAACCCTAGCCTTCTTCGGTGTCTATATAAACCAGAGGGCTTTAGTCTGTAGGACACAACATACATTACAACAATCATACCATAGGCTAGCCTTAGGGTTTAGCCTCCTTGATCTCGTGGTAGATCCACTCTTGTACTACCCATATCATCAATATTAATCAAGCAGGACGTAGGGTTTTACCTCCATTAAGAGGGCCCGAACCTGGGTAAAACATCGTGTCCCTTGTCTACTGTTACCATCCGCCTAGACGCACAGTTCGGGACCCCCTACCCGAGATCTGCCGGTTTTGACACCGACATTGGTGCTTTCATTGAGAGTTCCTCTGTGTCGTCACCGATAGGCTCGATGGCATCTTCAATCAGCAACACTGTCCAGGGTGAGACTTTTCTCCCCGGACAGATCTTCGTATTCGGCGGCTTCGCACTACGGGCTAATTCACTTGGCCATCTGGAGCAGATCGAAAGCTACGCCCCTGGCCGTCAGGTCAGATTCGGAAGCCTAAACTTCACGGCCGACATCCGCGGGGACTTGATCTTCGACGAGCTCGAGCCACAGCCAAGCGCGCCGCACTGTTATGATGGGCATGATCTAGCTCTGCCGCCGAACAGTGCCTTGGTGGCCGCACAAGAATCCGCTCCGGCCCTTAGTCCGGAGCCGATCGCCCAGATCGAGGACCGGTGGTTGGACACCGTCTTGGGGGCTCCAACTTCCACGGCGATGGAGCCGAACACTAACCTTGTCCCTCGCAAAGCTCGTGACTCCGAGGCGCCGGACTCCTTGCCGGACTCCGAACCTCCCACGCCCCTGCCAATCGAATCTGATTGGGCGCTAGTTATGGAATTCACCGCCGCGGACATCTTCCAACACTCGCCCTTTGGCGACATCCTAAATTCGCTAAAGCATCTCTCGCTATCCGGAGAGTCCTGGCCGGATTATGGCCTGGATGGTTGGGATACGGACGACGAAGAAATTCAGAGCCCACCCACCACCCACTTTGTAGCCACTGTCGACGATCTAACCGACATGCTAGACTACGACTCCGAAGACATCGATGCTATGGATGACGATGCCGGAGACGAACAGGAACCAGCGCCTACAGGGCACTGGAAGACCACCTCGTCGTACGACATATACATGGTGGACACCCCAAAAGATGGGGACGGCGAAGAAGCAGCGGAGGCAGATTCCTTAAAGAAACAGCCCAAGCGCCGGCGTCAGCGGCGCCGCTCTAAATCCCGCCACAGCAAGAATGGAGATTCCGGCACAGGAGATAATAATACCCCAGAAAGTGCCGAAGATAATCCCCTCCAGCAAGACTCAGCGCAGGAGGATGCAGAAGCAAGCCCCCACGAGAGGGCGGCAGACGAAGAGGTCGAGGACTATAATTATATACCTCCCTCCGAAGACGAGGCAAGCCTCAATGACAACGAATTCGTCGTGCCCGAGGATCCCGTCGAACAAGAGCGTTTCAAACGCAGGCTTATTGCCACGGCAAATAGCCTAAAGAAAAAGCAGCAGCAGCTTCAAGCTGATCAGGACCTGCTAGCCGATCGATGGACCGAGGTCCTCGCGGCCGAAGAGTTTAAACTCGAACGCCCCTCCAAAAGCTACCCAAGACGCAAGTTGCTCCCCCGACTAGAGGAGGAAGCATACATACCTTCATCACCAGCGCACGATACGGCAGACCGACCACCCCGTGGTCGCGACAGAGAGGCATCTAGGCCCTCCGCCAAGACCGTACCCCGGCATCGCTCCAAAAGTACGAAGCCAAGAGGGAACGCACCGGACTTGCGAGACGCATTGGAGGACAAAGCAAGGCAATCCAAATCCATCTACGAATCACGAGGGCGCCCCACGTCCCGCGACGAATACCGTCGCGCCGGATACAATAACCCCGGCCGGGCCGAACACAGCAGACAACGCTCTCTCGAGCTGCATCGTGATAGTGCTCAATATAGAGGCGCCACACACCCACTATGCTTCACTGACGAAGTAATGGATCATCAAATCCCTGAAGGGTTTAAACCCGTAAACATCGAATCCTACGACGGCACAACAGACCCCGCGGTTTGGATCGAAGATTATCTCCTTCACATCCATATGGCCCGCGGCGACGATCTCCATGCCATCAAGTATCTCCCACTCAAGATTAAAGGACCAGCTCGGCATTGGCTTAACAGCTTGCCCGCAGAGTCAATTGGGTGTTGGGAAGACCTGGAAGCCGCATTCCTCGACAACTTCCAGGGCACGTATGTGCGGCCACCAGACGCCGATGACCTAAGCCATATAATTCAGCAGCCAGACGAATCGGCCAGACAATTCTGGACACGGTTCTTGACAAAGAAAAACCAAATCGTCGACTGTCCGGATGCAGAGGCCCTCGCAGCCTTCAAACATAACATCCACGACGAGTGGCTAGCCCGGCACCTGGGACAGGAAAAGCCGAAATCTATGGCAGCCCTCACATCATTAATGACCCGCTTTTGCGCGGGAGAGGATAGCTGGCTAGCTCGCAGCAACAACCTCAGTAAAAATTCTGGCAGTCCGGATACTAAGGACCACAATGGCAGGTCGCGTCGAAGCAAAAATAAACGCCGCATTAACGGCGACGACAAGGAGGATACGGCAGTCAACGCCAGATTCCGAGGCTCTAAACCCGGTCAACGGAAGAAGCCATTCAAAAGAACCACTCTGGGTCCGTCCAATTTGGACCGAATACTCGACCGCTTATGCCAGATACATGGCACCCCTGAAAAGCCAGCTAATAACACCAACAGAGATTGCTGGGTGTTCAAGTAGGCAGGCAAGTTAATTGCCGAAAACAATGACAAGCGGCTAAACAGCGACGACGAGGAAGAGACCCGACCGCCGAACAATAGAGGATAGAAGGGTTTCCCCCCACAAGTGCGGACGGTGAACATGATTTACGCGACCCATATACCCAAGAGGGAGCGGAAGCGTGCACTAAGGGACGTATATGCGATGGAGCCAGTCGCCCCGAAGTTCAATCCATGGTCCTCTTGTCCGATCACCTTCGATCGAAGAGACCATCCAACCAGCATACGCCATGGCGGATTCGCCGCATTGGTTCTAGACCCAATCGTCGATGGATTTCACCTCACGAGAGTCCTGATGGACGGCGGCAGTAGCCTGAACCTGCTTTATCAGGATACAGTGCGCAAAATGGGCATAGACCCCTCAAGGATTAAACCTACAAAGACAACCTTTAAAGGTGTCATACCAGGTGTGGAAGCCAATTGTACAGGCTCAGTCACACTGGAAGTGGTCTTCGGATCCCCGGATAATTTCTGGAGCGAGGAGTTAATCTTCGACATAGTCCCATTCTGCAGCGGCTATCACGCTCTGCTCGGACGAACCGCATTTGCAAAGTACAACGCGGTGCCGCATTATGCATACCTCAAGCTCAAGATGCCAGGCCCTCGTGGAGTCATCACGGTAAACGGAAATACGGAACGCTCCCTCCGAACGGAGGAACATACAGCGGCTCTCGCGGCAGAAGTACAGAGCAGCCTTTTAAGGCAATTTTCGAGTCCGGCCGTTAAACGGCCGGATACAGCCAAACGCGCCCGGAGCAACATCAACCAAGACCACCTGGCACGATCCGAGCACGCGTAGCAATGCGGCCCTAACCCCCGCCCTCGCACGATCGCAAGAGCAACCCTCCGCGTACATCATTACGCTTTGGAGATACCATGGGCGTAGGGGAAGGGGCACGACCACAATAGACCCAGAGTGCGGCTCGACCACACCAGGGGCTCGCAAGTGTGCGACTCTTTCTTATTATTATTTTTCTTCTTTGTATACACAGGACTCCGTTATCCAGAGGCCCTGTCCGGCGGTGAACCTGCCGAACTCATGATGCAACAGCCGGGGAAGAAAGAATGTGGCAACTAACACTCAGGTGGTCTCAATTACGAGCATTAAATTTGATTATATACACCAAGTCTGCAACTAATCCCTGGAGGGGGGACATGTTTAACTAGTCCAAAACCCTTGCTTACCGCACTATTTGTATCAGTCCGCATTCATAGAAGACTTCCTTTAATAAATAATGCAGCACTTTCTTGCCTGTTATTACATATATATGTTCATTACATGACATCTTGCACCCGTATATTTTGGTACGGCCTAATACACCAGGGGCTTATGTTCCCCACATTATGGTGTGATAAGTCCGAACACTTTCACAAGTGCGGCACCCCGAACTTATAGCATTATATGAATCGGCTCCGAATCATGTCTTGGGTCAATAGTTCGGTTTGCCCGGCTCCCACGTTTTGGTGCCTTACGTTCCGTTCTGTCGGCTAAGGTGGCACTGGGAGAACCACTGCGATTGCGCCCCAGTTGAGCCGGGCGAGCGCCTCAGTGGAGAAAGCTAAAACTGACCGGCATGATAAGGCGAGAGACTGGTCGCTGTTCGAGAGGTCTTTTCGGGTCCTTAAAGACTCACGCCGCTTCGAGCGAAGTTCCGGATAATGTCCGACGAAGGCGTGGATAGCGCCCCGGATTCGGTCTTCCGAATACCAGGGGCTTCTCCGAAATTTAAAATTATAGAATTCTATGGCTAAGTGAGAGTGTTCAAGCATTATAAGTCCGGTTGCCTTGTTCGTTGTGTTGAGCGCCTCCCTAGATGGACCCAAAAATGGGAACAAGAGTGCTCAAGTTTATCCCGAACACCCCAGCACTCGTGGCTCGGGGGCTGAAGCCAACGACTTGCCATCTCTCAGATTTTTTAAAACGGCCGCACAGAAGGTAATATTTTAAATTAAACAAGCGTTGCTTAAAGCGCATATGAACAAAGTTTTCAGCGCACAGGATAATACATAGCGAGTTTACTCAAAAATTACATCTCTGGGGCATTCATCCGCAATATCGCGGGCTCCCTTCAGGACAGTTTTATAATACATTTCGGGCGTACGATACTCCTTGCCCGGTGGCGGTGGGTCAGTGAGAAGCTTCTCCGCATCCAGCCTGCCCCAGTGCACCTTTGCACGGGCAAGGGCCCGACGAGCACCTTCAATACAGGCGGAGCGCTTGATGACCTCCACCCAGGGGCACGCATCCACCAGCCGCCGCACGAGGCTGAAGTAGCTCCCAGGCATGGCCTGTCCATGCCACAGCCGGACTATAAGGCCCTTCATGGCCTCCTCAGCTACCTTGTGGAGTTCGGCCAGCTGCTTCAGCTGGTTGCTTGGGGGCACTGGATGGCCGGCCTCAGCGTACTGAGACCAGAAGACCTTCTCCATTGAGCTCCCCTCCTGGCCACGGTAAAATGCGGCGGCATCGGATACGCTGCGCGGCAGATCTGCAAATGCCCCTGGAGAGCTCCGAATTCGGGTAAGTGTCAGGTAGTTTACATTAACATGCTTGCTTTGCATGAAAAATGCCTTACCCGCCGCTATCTTCTTTACATCTTCAAGCTCCTGAAGGGCCTTACGGGCCTCGGCCTTGGCGGACTTGGCACTTTCGAGAGCCGAGGCAAACTCGGACTCTCGATTCTTGGAGTCACGCTCCAAGCTCTCATGTTTCTCCATGAGAGCCTGGAGCTCTTGCCGTACTTCCGCCACCTGTGCCTCCTGCTTTTCTCGCTCTGCCCGTTCCGCGGCCGCACTGCGTTCGGCCGCGGACACAGCCTCCTTCAGGGCTGCCACCTCGTTTGTGGCCCCTGCAATACCCATATTATCCTTGTTAATTTTATTGCAACCAAAATCCTTTTCTGTAAGGTAACAATTCAAAGTGGTGCTACTCACCCTCTTTGTCCTCGAGCTGCCTCTTGGCATGGCCGAGCTCTTGCTTGGATCGCTCGAGATCTTGCTTTAATGTACCAACCTCCGCAGTCAGTGCGGCAGAGGTCAGCAGCACAACCTGCAAACCCATATTGACATAATTTATTAGCAACCTGCGAATATCTTTTTAGATCCTCAGTCCGGCTTTTCTTTCCGAACACCGAACCGAGCATCAGGGGCTACTGTCTATGAGGTATTACATTACACAATTTTAACTTCTTACCTCAAAGCCTGTTAAAAGGCTACTGCAGGCTTCGGTCAGCCCGCTCTTGGCGAGCTGGACCTTCTGAATCACCGCACTCATAACAGTGCGGTGTTCTTCCTCGATGGAAGCGCCTTTGAGCGCCTCCAACAAGTTGTCCGGCGCCTCCGGTTGGACGGGGGCCACCGGTGTCACGGTCTTGTCCTTCTTGCGAAGGGGCCGCCTGCTGGACTCTGGAACCACTGCAGGTTCCAGCATAGAGTCCGGCGCATAGTCCGGGAGGCTGCCTTGCGGCGCCTCCGGAGCCTCCTCCTGATGGGTCCCTTTCCGGGATCCCACCTCGGCGTCCTCGTCGGCGCGAGGGGTGGAGGCACTCGGGATGGACTCCACATCCGACGCCGCCAACGACCCGCTCGATGAAGCAGGGAGATCATCGTCGGCCGGACTATAGGCAGTATGCGGCATTAGAAAGGCATTATGTGGCACGAAAGAAATTTCAGATTATACAGGGACCCAGATACTTACGATCTCGCCGGAGGCCTCGCCCTTGAAGGCCACTCCTCGTCGCCAACGTCGGTGTTGGCAGAGCTGTCCGGGGGAATGGTTCTCCCCCTCTTGGACCCTTCGGCCTCCCCTGTTGGGGAAGCCTTTCTCTTTCTCTCTCCCCCCTCTGGGAGAGAGTCTTCTTCCTCCTCCCCGTCTTCAGGGGAGGAATCCGCCTCGGAGTCATCGGACACCTGAAAACGGGAACTCTTTCGAGTGCCCGTGGCCACCTTCTTGGCCTTCTTCTCCGGCACCACGTGCGGTGCCGGAATCAACAGCCCCGCCAGACGGGCGTTCACTGGGTCTTCTGGCATGGGAGCCGGGCAGATGAGCTGCTCGGCCTTCTTCATCCATTCCTGTCAAAGGAAAAGGGAGATTAAAACCCGCTTAGGGTCGAACTATTAACAAGTGTCCCGTAAAGGGGTAGAATCACTTACCTCGTCAGCTGGATGCTGCGAGTGAAATCCGCGATCTTCCGTCGCGGATACGGGGGCTTCGGCGCCCTTAAACAGCACCCTCCAGGTGCCTTCGTACGTCGTGTCGAAGAGCCCTCTTAACGCCTGGTGCTGTTCCGGATCAAACTCCCACAGATTGAATGCCCGTTCTTGGCATGGGAGGATCCGGCGGATGAGCATGACTTGGACTACGTCGACGAGCCTGAGCTTATTGTTCACCAGCTTCTGGATACAGGCTCGGAGTCCCGTCAGCTCCTTCGGATTACCCCACAACAAGCCCTTCTCTTTCCAGGAGGTGAGCTGCGTAGGGATGCCAGATCTGAACTCGGGGGCCGCCGCCCACGTGGGTTCGCGCGGCTCGGTGATGTAGAACCACCCCGATTGCCACCCCTTGACGGAGTCCACGAAGGCACCTTCGAACCAAAGGACGTTGGGCATCTTGCCCAACATGGCGCCTCCGCATTCCGCTTGCATGCCCTTCACAACCTTCGGCTTGACATTGAAGGTCTTGAGCCACAGGCCGAAGTGGGGCTAGATGAAGAGGAAGGCCTCGCACACGACGATAAACGCCGAGATGTTGAGGATGAAGTTCGGCCCCAGATCGTGGAAATCCAGGCCGTAGTAGAACATGAGCCCCCGGACAAAAGGTTGAAGTGGAAAGCCCAGTCCACGGAGGAAGTGGGAGAGGAAAACAACCCTCTCATGGGGCCCGGGGGTGGGGATGAGCTGCCCCTCGTCGGGCTGCCGATGCGCGATGTCGCCGGAAAGGTATCCGGCACTACGCAGCTTGGTGATGTGCTCCTCCTTAACGGTGGAGGCCAACCATTTGCCTCCCGCTCCGGACATGGTCGGAGAAGGTCGAGGCGTTGGAGCTCAAGTGCGCGGAGATGGATAAGCAAAGGAGGAAGAAGGCGTAGGTGGAAAGGTGAATCCTTATCCCTTATATATAGGCGGACGAAGACTATGCGTCCCCACTAGCCTGGTAAAACTCTCTTATCTCCCAAGCGCCACCATCAATGGCGCGGTTGTGTTACCCACGTCCGTATTGATGAGAATCCTGGAATAAGGGGAACACGATCTCTGCTTCGACAGGACGTGCCAAGGAAACCGCTTCGCTAAAAGTGCTGAGGTGGTATAATAAAAACAATTCAAGTAAAGGCTTGGTAGCGGCATGATGTCATGCCGCATAATACGTCAGCAGATTGGACTTGTGTACATTTTATTCTCTCTACGATAGAATGTGGAATTTATTTTGCAGAGCCGGACACTATCCTGGTGTTCATGATCTTCTCTAGATTATTCAAGGGAGGAACCCGCCTTGCAATGCCGAACATTATGCACGCCAGACTTAACGTCATTGAAGCCTGGTTCAGGGGCTACTGAGAGAGTCCTGGACTAGGGGGTGTCCGGACAGCCAGACTATCATCGTCCGCCGGACTCCAAGACTACGAAGATACAAGATTGAAGACTCCGTCCCGTGTCCGGATGGGACTTTCCTTGGCGTGGAAGGCAAGCTTGGCGATACGGATATGTAGATCTCCTACCATTGTAACCGACTCTGTGTAACCCTAGCCTTCTCCGGTGTCTATATAAACTGGAGGGCTTTAGTCCGTAGGACACAACATACATTACAACAATCATACCTTAGGCTAGCTTTAGGGTTTATCCTCCTTGATCTCGTGGTAGATCCACTCTTGTACTACCCATATCATCAATATTAATCAAGCAGGACGTAGGGTTTTACCTCCATTAAGAGGGCCCGAACCTGGGTAAAACATCGTGTCCCTTGTCTCCTGTTACCATCCGCCTAGACGCACAGTTCGGGACCCCCTACCCGAGATTCGCCGGTTTTGACACCGACAGCCTCACTGACATCTCAAATGAGCTTCAAGCCCTCGGTGCCACTGACATCACTGATCATGAGGTGGTGAAGAAACTATTAAGATCGCTTGATTCCTCATTTGATACTCTGGGACCGATGATACAAGAAAGGGCTGACTACAAGTCTCTTGATCCTGCCGATATCCTCGAAAGGCTAAATACTCACGAGTTCCAGCTTGCTGAAAAGAGAGATCTCTATGGTTCGAGCTATGGCAAACCACGTGCCCTGAAGGCCAAGGCTGTGTCTGACTCTGAATGTGAGGATTCTGGTAGTAGCCTTGGTGATCCTGAAGAATTGTGCCAGGAGCTAGCACTGCTCGTGAAGAAATTCCAGAAGTTCTCAAGACGTGGTCGCTTTGGAAAAACCTCAAGAAGCAGTGATTCCTCATCCAGTGACTATAAGAGAAGGCTGTGCCATAAATGCAAGAAACCTGGTCACTATATTCAAGATTGTCCTCAGTGGGAAAAGGAAATGAAGAAGAAGAAATACAAGGATTACAGTTCTGATGATGCGAAGAAGAAGAAGAAATCGTCAAAATCTTCGTCATCAAAATCCTCGAAGTCTTCATCTCACAAGAAGAGCAGCTCCAAGAAGGCTCGGGCATTCATTGGCAAGGAAATGGACTCTGAAGCTGAATCTGAGGAAAATGAGGAAGAGGAGGCGTCTGAAGAATCTGAATCTGGTGTGGCAAGTCTGGCCTTTGCTACTGCTTTTGTTAGCAAGTCCATCTTCAACACTGAAGAAACTGACTCCATCGACAAGCCTGATGAAGATAATGATGACTACGCTCCCACCTATTGCTTCATGGCGAAAGGTGCAAAGGATGATCAACCCAAAACTACTGAATGGGTCCTCGATAGTGGGTGTATGAATCACATGACTGGTGACAAGAATCTATTGATGGATGCTCCCTTATCACCGTCACATCTGAAGCATATCATCTTTGCTGACAAAGGCAAAAGTCAGGTATTGGGTCTTGGTAAGGTTGCAATCTCTAAGGATAAACACATGGACAAAGTCATGCTTATTGAGTCCTTAGGATACAACCTCATGTCAGTCTCAATGCTTTGTGATCTTGATATGGTTGTTGTCTTTGGCAAGTATCGCTGTGTTGTGATTATGGAAGCTGACAATTCCAAAGTCTTCGAAGGCTTTAGGAGAGGAGATCTGTATATTGTTGATTTCTCTACAGGACCACAACCAGCCGTGTGTTTACTTGCAAAAGCTTCAGAAGGCTGGCTATGGCATCGACGGCTTGGTCACGCAGGCATGAGGAATTTGCACACGCTTGCGAAGAAGAAGCATGTCATTGGCATTGAGAATGTCAAATTCCTCAATGATCACTTATGCGGAGCCTGTGAAGCTGGAAAAATGACCAAGGCCAAGCATCCAGTGAAGACTATCATGACCACTACTCGTCCATTCGAATTGCTTCACATGGACCTCTTCGGACCTAATCATTACTCAGCAGTCACTAATGATGCATCTCTATATGGTTTTGTCATTGTTGATGATTACTCTCGATATACATGGGTACACATTGTTACTTACAAACATGAAGTGCAGGAAGTCTTCAAACGATTTTCCTCGAGGGCTTCAACCAACTTTGGTGTGAAGATCAAGAACATCAGAAGTGACAATGGAACTGAGTTCAAGAATTCCGGTCTTGATGACTATCTTGATGAACTTGGTATTACTCATGAGTTATCTGCTCCATATACTCCTCAGCAAAATGGCGTCGTGGAGCGCAAGAACAGAACTCTTGTTGAGATGGCTCGCACAATGCTTGATGAATACAAAACGCCTCAGCGTTTTTGTATTGATGCAATTGATACTGCGTGCCACATTATCAACACAGTATATCTTCACAAATTCTTCAAGAAGACGGCCTATGAACTCCTCACTGACAAGAAACCCAATGTGAGTTATTTCAAAGTCTTCGGTGCTAAATGTTGGATTAGAGATCCTCACCACAACTCTAAATTTGCACCGAAAGCACATGAAGGTTTTATGCTTGGTTACGGAAAGGACTCGCACACCTACAGAGTCTTCAACATTGTTATTCACAAGATTGTTGACACTGTAGATGTGCGGTTCGATGAAACTAATGGCTCGCAAAGAGAGCACCTACCTTCTGTGTTAGATGAACCAGCACCTGAGGATTCTATCATGTTCAAGGCAACTGAGGATGTCATTCCTACTGAAGAATCTGCTGAAGAATTCATTCCATTGCGTGAAGAACGTCGAGCTGATGCACCTGAAGAAAATGCTGATCAAATTCCTCAGCGACAACCAGCTCATCCTCGCGTTGCAAAAGAAGTGCAAGTGGAGAAGATCATCGATGACATTAGAGCCCCAGGTCCTCTCACACGCTCAAAAGCTTCACATTTATCTAACTTTTGTGGGCACTATGCTTTTGTCTCTATCACAGAGCCCACTAAGGTAGATGAAGCATTTCTGGAGCCGGAGTGGATTCAGGCTATGCAAGAAGAATTACATCAGTTCGAGCTCAACAATGTCTAGGAACTGGTCAAACGTCCAGATCCTCGCAAGCATAATATCATTGGCACAAAGTGGATCTACCGCAACAAGCAAGATGAAAATGGCCTTGTGGTGAGGAATAAGGCACGACTAGTAGCTCAAGGCTACACACAGGTTGAAGGAATTGATTTCGATGAAACTTTTGCAGCTGTTGCTAGACTTGAGGCTATTCGCATATTACTTGCCTATGCTAACCATCATGATATCATGTTATATCAAATGAATGTGAAAAGTGCATTCCTCAATGGTAAGCTTGAGGAAGAAGTATATGTTGCTCAACCCCCAGGTTTTGAAGATCCAAAGAATCCTGACAAAGTCTTCAGACTTAATAAGGCCCTCTATGGCCTCAAGCAAGCCCCTCGGGCATGGTATGACACATTGAAGGAATTCTTCGTGAAGAATGGCTTCACACCCGGTTCACTCGACCCTACTCTCTTTACTAAATCTTATGATGCTGAACTGTTTGTGTGCCAAATATATGTTGATGATATTATGTTTGGCTGTACTGACCAACGTTATAGTGATGAATTTGCCTATATGATGAGTGCAGAATATCAAATGTCTATGATGGGAGAGTTGAAATTCTTCTTAGGTCTTCAAATTCGTCAGCAGCGCAATGGCATATTCATATCCTAGGAGAAATACCCCAAAGATGTACTGAGGAAATTCGGCATGCAAGATTGCAAAGGCGTCAAAATTCCTATGCCCACAAATGGCCATCTATGCACTGATGAAAATGGTATTGACTTCGATCACAAGGTATACCGCTCCATGATTGGTTCTTTATTGTACTTATGTGCATCTAGGCCAGATATAATGCTTAGTGTTTGCATGTGTGCCCGATTTCAAGCTGCACCGAAGGAATCACACCATAAGGCTGTGAAGCATATTCTTCGATATCTAGCTCACACACCAACACTAGGATTATGGTACCCCAAGGGCTCTGCTTTTGATCTCATTGGATATTCTGACTCTGACTATGCTGGTGATCGTGTGGACCGCAAGTCAACATCTGGCACTTGTCATTTCCTCGGACGATCTTTGGTCTGTTGGTCCTCGAAGAAACAGAACTGCATATCACTGTCCACTGTGGAAGCTGAATACATTGCTGCTGGCTCTTGCTGTGCTCAACTGCTTTGGATGAAGCAAACTCTCAAGGACTATGGTGTCAACGTGAAGAATGTGCCTCTGCTCTGCAACAATGAGAGTGCCATCAAGATTGCTCACAACCCAGTTCAGCACTCGAAGACAAAGCACATTCAAATTCGTCATCATTTTCTTCGTGATCATGTGTTGAAGGGCGACATCTCCATCGAGCATGTGAAGACTAAAGAACAGCTAGCTGATATCTTCACTAAGCCCTTGGGTGAGAAGAGATTTAGCAAGTTGCGGTGTGAGCTAAATATCTTAGAATCTTTGAATGTTCTTTGAAAAGGACACACATCCTAACACTTATGCAAAATTGATGACTTAGATGTGCAACACATGAAGAAACATTTTTCTTCAATCAATGAAGAATAACACTCTAAGTGTGAAGAAATTAATGAACAATTTGATTCTCAGAACCCTACGACAATTGTACGCGGTGTCTGAAATCATCATTCTTATATGGTGGGTCACGCCACCACAAAAAGTTGAAAAACTTCAATTTGAGTTTTTCCTCAATTTTGAAAATCTTCAGTTTTTCAAATTCTTCAATTTTTCAAAATCTTCACTGTTTTCGTCGTTTTTCTTCATTGGCTATATATATATTAGTTTATGTCCTCTACAGCATTCACTTATAGCTATTTCTTCAAGTTGCTCTTTCTGCTAAGTGAATGTGATCGGACCCTTCCCCCCTCTATGCTATACTCAATCCAATCTATTCACAAATTCTTCATGTGCGTTCTATTTGAAACTCGTTCAAAGTCTTCACTGTGTCGTTGTCTGCTGAAGAAATTGCGAACGAAACTTTAAAAGAAATCTTATCCAGATTTTCCGTTTTACCGCTCAAACCGTTCCGCATCCCATGATGCATTATTCTATTCACCCACGATCTTACACGATCTCATCTACACAGTACGTGGGTGACACGTGTCGCGTGAAGGAGAAAGGGCAGGGGCATGTTCGTCCCAAAATCTTCGGGCGAACAGTTTTTCACCGTGACTATAAATACCCCTCTCCCCTTCCTCACTTCATTTACTCTGCTTGACCGCTGTCTCTCGCTCGAGCTCCTCAAACCCTAGCGCCGCCGCTACTCCATCGCCGCCGGTGAGGAAGAGCTTCGCTGCCTCGACCTCGTCGCCGTTGTACTCGCGCCGGTTGCGGAAATCTTCACTCCGCCGCCGCCGTAGCTGTCTCCCTCTGCCAAGTTAGGGTGTGGGAGATCTAACTTGACGAACTTCACATCTGTTCATCTCAGTTCGTCGTGTTCTTCACTTCGGGTAATTAAAAGTTACTTTTATTACTCGCTTTGATTCTCAAGCTTTACTGAAAATCTTCAAAGGTGTTTATTCTTCAAATCTTCACCCATATGAACACCTCACATATCATATGATCTTGATCTGTTTCTCTAAGCAATCATTTTCTTCAAGATTCCCTAATTGTGTGGATCTTCGATCTGTGCAACTCTGGAACCTAAGACAAAAACGCTTAGTGAAATTCCTCAAGGTTCATCTGGTCAAATTCCTCAAAACTTGTCTTTTCGAAAAACCTTCTGAGAACGCATATGACCTCTCCAAATTCCTCGCACCTACACTCTGTTCACAGGTACTCATGTCTGCTGCTGAATCACTTGGTTCTCATCAACTTAACTCATTTGCAGCGTTCCTCGAAGAAAAACTGCATACTTCTTCAGAGTGTTCAATTGTTCAAATTCCTCATCTGAAGAATATGGCTGACGGTAAGAGACCGCAGAAAGGAGGAAAGAAGCCTGAGGTCATGACTGCTTTCGAGATTCCTGATGAAATATATGCTGGGTATTGCACACCTGATGAAGCAAAATTTGGCAAAGAAACCAAAAATCAGCGCAAGGTGCGCATACAGAAGATTGAACGGAGATGGGAAAGGGAATGGAGGGAATACAGATATGTGACTCCAAAGTACATGAAGAAATTCGCCCTCAATCCTCCATGCCCAAGAGCTCCATTGGCACCTGGCCAAGTAGCTGACCCCACAAGCATCAAGCGTGGTGAGGACTTTCCTGAAGAATGGGCTAAGCGCCAAGCAAAATTGGCAAGACAAGACAAGGAGGCAGTGAAGAAATTCAATGAGTATTCTGCCACTGCTGCTGCTACTGAGGCCTCGGTCAAACCGAGGAAATCTATGCCAAAGAAGCCTGCTCGTAAGCCAAGTGCTTCACCAACAGTGCCCTCACGGCCAAGTTCCTCAGCAATGCCCTCACGGCAAATTCCTCACACTGCTACTGCTCCACCAAAGTCCTCAGCAGCTCCTTCAAAGTCCTCAGCTCCTGTGCATCTGGCTACATGTCAAAGGACTACGGGTTTCTCGATTGCCTCTGGTGTCTCAGCAAGTTCCTCAGCTGCACCAATGTCCTCATCAGGCCCCACACTGTTGAAGACTAAAGCAACAGCTGGACGCGGTCCTCGGCCAAGTCCAAGGAAGAAATAGGTTGCATTCCATGTGCCCTCTGATGATGAAGCTTCTGATGATGAACTTGCAGAAATCATCAGAGACAGACAAGTGAAGGCCGCTAGAGCCAAAGGCACATCTGTGCCACTGCTTCTGGATCCAAAGAAAATCCTCGATTACATTGATCTCTGGCACAAGGATCCAAACACCCCAATGCCTGATTTTCCTCTGACTCCTGGTCAAAGTCACATGCTGACCCATTTCATCACTCAAGAGAAATGGAAATTTGAAAAGGCAATAGAGATCAAGAAAGCTCAATACAGAAAGGAGAAGCTCCCGAAGAAAAATGTTGTCAGAATGACACCTGAGGAAATTCTCCAAGCTCAGTCATAGATTCAAGCCCTCAGCAAAGACTTTGATGCTTACTATGCTGATTGGCAAGGAGCCAAAGTGAGATTCATCAATCTGACGAAGAAATTGACAAATGTTGCAGCCCCATCACAACAAGAAAATCTTCAGGCTGCAGACTCTGCTCAGCCTGCTGAAGAACATGCCAGCACCGCTGATGACTTTCAGCCTGCTGAAGAAAATTTTAGTTCCAGGGCTGATGACTCCATTCTAGCCACTGAAGAAATTGCCAGGGCATCCACTAGTGGTGCGCCCAAAGAAACTGAAGAGATCAGGGCAACTGCATCAGTTGCGCCTGAAGAAAATCAACCAAATTCCTCAGCTCCTCCCGCGCCTACACCAACTCCAATTCTTCCATCTGCCTATGAGGTGAAGAAGACCAAGGCTGCAGAGCGAGCTGTAGTGAAGAAAAGGAAGGCATCAGCTGCGTCAAATTCTTCGGCTGCGAAGAAGATGAAGCCAATGACCAGCTCACTCGAAAATCCAATTGATGCTGTTCCAATTTCTTCCATGTCATTAAAGGAAATTGTTCCTTTTGGAGAAGACTATAAGATCCCAAGCGGATCTGATGAAGAAAATCATTCTGCTGCTTCGTCAGAGTAGTTTGATGAAGAAATTGAAGTGGACGAAATCCCTTCAAAGCCAGTCATTTCCTCACCAATGCCTCAGTTCACCGCTGAAGAGGCTGGTGTTGAGGAAATTGAAGATGAAGATGTGGATATTGGATGCACCACACCTGTGATGAATGATGACTTTTGGGAAATTCAGCATCCCAATACTCCTCTATTCACACCTATCCAACAGATTCCTTAGTCCCCGGCAACAACAATTCAAATGGGCTCTGAAGAAACTCATCCCACTCCCTCTGTGCATGAAGAAATTCTAGCCACTAGTGCTGAAGAACCTGCTGCTGCTGATCCACAGGCTGCACAAGAAGAGGAACCAGAAATTCCTCAGCCTGAAGAACCTGAGCTCGCGATTCCTGAGGTGGTGTTGTAACTCACTGACATTCCTCTGCCTAAGCCGAAGAATCCGTTCTCAAGCAAACAAAAGTTCAAGGCTAAAGACTTCTTTTCCGAGCATGTATTGTTCACTGACTACAACCCCTATGACTCTGCTCGCATAAGGAAGAGGCGTTTCTGGACTGCTAGTCAAGCCAACTTCTATTCCTCAGTGCTGTTTGACAAAGACAAAATCTTCGATCATGAACATATTCCTCACATGGATATGGAATCTCTTCCATGCTTTGAGCCAGTCCTCAGTGTTATTCACGATGCAGGATTACTGAATTTATGCACTGACATTTGCGATTGGAATGAAGAACTCATTCTTCAGTTCTACGCCACACTGCATATCACTGGAGACGCTGAAGATGTCAACTCATGGGTGTTGGATTGGATGACCGAAAACACTCACTACAAGGCACCGGCAACTGAATTGCTTCGTGTCCTTCCTCTCGATCCTCCTCATGACAGTGCATGTTGCATCTACAGTGACCCTGAACTGACAAATCACTATATGCAAGTGCTTATGAAGCCTTTGAAGCCTGGGCAGGCCCTACGAACCAAATTCCTCGTCAAGGAATTACTCTATGTGCCTCGGACTGTCTATCGCATTCTGACGAAGACAATGAGTCCTATCAAAGGTCATGACTCAAATGATGAAGAAGTCGTCGGCATCATGAAGAATATGCTTTTCAACATCATTCATGGCGTTCCCGTCAACTTCCATGATTTCTTCATGAGGACTCTGGCAAATGTTGCTATGTCACCATTCGAGCTGAAGCCCTATGCGCCTTGGATTATGAGATTGTCGGGGAAACTGATCCACGAACACCTATGGGGCCGGCGGACCGGGCCCCTTTCGGTTCGGCGGGGGGCGGAGGTCGCACGAAGAGCGGATCGAGGCGAAGAACACGAGCAGTTTACCCAGCTTCGGAGCTCTCCGGAGAGATAATACTCCTACTGCTGCATGTCTGAGTGTATTGAGTTCTTGCTCGGGAGCGCTGAGTGCTACAGTACACACTAGTTGCTAACGAGACCGAGCGTGAGTGTTTTCTGGCTTCGAACCCCCCTCTACGTTGCACATGGGCCTCCTTTTATATGCTCAAGGGGTCACCGACAGGTGGCAACGCGGACAAGGGTAAAAATGGAAAAGGATTGCGGTTGGTACAACTACCTGTACAGTGTATCATACCTAACCCTGACGGCAGGGGACAAAGGCATTAAATGCCCGTCCATGTCGCCTAAACAGTGCAAGAAAGGGACCGTCAGGGACGCCACCGCTTGCAACGATGGCAATCTTCTTAGCGCCGCTTGCCACCGTGCACCGCTGGCTGCACAGCCTCTTGCCACGCGCGCCTGGAAAGGTCCCAGGGAGACATGTTGGTGGATGTGCTGGAGCGCGGGTACAGAGTGGTAGCTTGCCACGACAAGCGCCTTGCCGCGGTCGTTGTCTTGTCGCGTCCGGAAGCTTGTCGCTCACCGGGCCTCGCCGGGACGCGTGGCGCGTCGCGGCAAGTTCCTTGAGATGCCTTGGTTGGCCTTCCCGGCAAGCTCCTCTTGCCGGGGTCTTGTCTCCTTGGCTTGAATACTTTGTTCTTGAATGGCTCCAAAGGAACCACGGAGGACCTTGGCGGTCACCCGGCAAGCCTTGCCACGGGGTGCTGCAACTGCCCGTGCACAAGTTCGGGATACTAGGGTACCCCTACTCTAGTACACCGACAGGAGCCCCCGGGCTTGGGCCACACATGGTGCCGAGCGCTGTTGGGCCAGGCCCAAAATAGGGCACGGGCACGCGCGGCCGGGGTTACGCCGTATCTCTCTCCGTATCCACTGCGCCCTCCACGAACGGCACGCGTCGAATGCGGCATCGTGGGAGAGATCGTGGGTGGTTTCTTTATTCGGAAAGACGGGACGTCTGCCCCCTCCCTCTTCCCAAAGCTGAAAGAGAACAGCGCTCCGCCCCCCATCGCCACCAGCACCACCAACGCCATCGATCTCCCCCACCACCTCCGCCATGGCTCCGAAAGCCGACAAGGGGAAGGGCGTGAAGTCGACCGAGGCGCAGCGGCTCGCGGCGCTGCGAAGGGAGCGGGCAACCTTCCCCCCCAAGCTCGCCGCGAAGGAGCTGAGGGAGTACTACTACCTCTTCTAGTCGACGCAGACGTGAGCGCATCCGCGGACGAAGGTACTCTCAGCCGCCGCTTCGGAACTGGCTCCGAATGGATATCCCTTCTTCGCGTTGTTCTTCTACTGCGGGCTCTGCCCGCCTTTCTCTGAGTTCTTCTGTGATATTATGAACACCTACGGGTTCCACCTCCTTGACTTCACCCCCAATGCTATTCTGACCATGGCGGTTTTCGCACATCTCTGCGAAAACTTTGTCGGAGTCCATCCAAATGTAGCTCTTTTCCGCCACTTCTTTATGCCCCGAGTTGAGAGAGGGGAGCCCTTATCCGGCGGAATCGCCTGGATCTCGAGAGCCGGCAAGAAGGAAGCTTATCTGGAGGGAGAGCTCCGCAGCAAATGGGAGGAATGGAGAGCAGACTGGTGCTGGATTGTCAAGGAGAACCCGCAGCCATTTACCGCCCAGCGCCAAGCCCCAGTAGTGCGCAGCAACGATTGGAGCAGCGTGGCCCCGGAAGACGATAGGCTGAAGATTGCCGTCACCCGGATCCTGCGCCTCAGGCTTGCCAGGCTCACTGTAGGCGCCGTTGGCGCAGATTTTCTTCGCCGCCGCATCGCCCCCCTACAGGAGAGGAGGAGACCCGCCTGGGAGTTCCAGAATGCGGCGGATATCATGAGGCTGCGCCCGGGCCTCAACTTCAACTTCACTGTCCTAGAACTAGAGGCGATGCTCCTGGAACTGTTCAAGCACGACCCTCAACATCCTGAAGTGTTCAGGTTGCCGAAGGGTGTCGTTCTGCTGTGCAACAATTCTTCGCTTGACCGCATCCGTGCAATGATGCCGCTGTGCGATTCGCATGGAATTGTCCCAACTTGGCAAGAGCCTACAGACGACGTCGTGCAGGAGTTCTTTGACGGCTTGGTGGAAGTGCTGGTCCGCGCCGATGAACAGAAAAGCCTTACTCGCGACACCACCGATGCGGAGATGCAGCGCATCGCCACTAGGCTGGAAGAGGCGGCGGCAGCCGCTGCCGCGGGCGAGTTTGGATTCACCGTGGAGCGAGCCTACCAAGGGCGCGAGCGGCTCGTTGGAGACCAACTCCTCTTCCTCCTCATCTTCAGACAGCTCGCCGCAAGCAGAGCCCCGAGCTCCACCAAGAAGGCGTCTCCGCAAGGCCGGGGACATAGCGGGGCGGCAGAGGAGTCAACAGCCGCCGCGCCGCGCGACGCGCTCCACCGCGGCAAGCACTATTGCCGCGGGAGCACCTCACGCCGCTACGGTAACTAGAGCGGGGTCCTCCCGGACCACCGCTTCTGCTCCTGCCGCTTCTCACGCCGCGGCGGCGGCCGGAGCTGGGTCGTCTCAGACCATCGCCACTACCCCCGCCAAGCGGACAAGGGAAACTACTCCTCCGCCTCGTCGCGCCGGAGGTGAGCCGGACTTCGACCTCTCCGCGCTCAGCTCCGACGAGGAAGAAGAAGAGTAAGATTCTCTGCTGTACTTGTAGTTCTTCAATTCTTGCTATTTTGTCTTGTATCTGATTTGCTTTACTCCTAACCCATTCCTTTTCAGGACTCTGGCCCAGAGGGCGGCGAAGAGAGCCAAGGTCCCGGTGATTGTCATCGAGGACGAACCCACCACGACAGCAGGGGGTGCGTCCGAGACCACCTTGCCGGACCCGGCAACTATTCCCCAAAGCAGCCCCCAGCGTAAGTACATGGTTCACTTCCTGCTGTTAGGCGTGCATGGGTGCTCTTTCTTTGTTGACATCTGATTATTGGTTTGTGTAAGAGCAGAGCAACTTCACCAGGAGCGCCCGAAAGCCGCCCCCGATATGCCATCTGCTTCGACTACACCGCCAAGGGAGGTTTCCCCGGCAAGGGAGCGTTCTCCGGCAAGGGAGAATTTTCCGGTAAGGGAGAAATCTCCGGCAAGGGACAGCATCAGTGACCCCCCGGTGGCGGAGACTACGACTGTAGAACCCATTAAAGGTAATCCTCTTGCTTGAAAACATCCCTTGGGTTCTTCTTCTGATTTTCTTTTTGGATTTTTGCTTGACTTTTCTCCCTCTCCTGGCCTTCAGATCCACTTGTCATGGAGCCAATGGAGACCGAGGTTGCCGGCGAGGATAACGCGCGCGGCAATACCGACGACGTCGCTGCTACCGAAGAAGCAGCCAGCGCTGACGATCCCGCCAGTGAGGAGGCCGCCAAAGCTGCTGCCGCAGACGCCGGCGAGGGGTCTGGCGATCGCACTGACAGCCCTGAGGCCGCAGGAGCGTCAGGCACTACGCTGACCGCCGATCCCTCCGCCGCTACCACAGCATCAGGCTCCGAAGAGCCCCAGCCCGGCGCCTATTTGAAGGCCGGCGATGGCGTCTTCTCAAGCTCCCCTAGGCGTCAAGCTCCAGGGCACCGGTCGAAGGAGAAATCTTTGATGGAGAAGTGCTCGCCTCCGCTGGGCTGACGCTGGTTGACGCGCCGAGCAGCAGCAGCGGCGAGCCTGAGGAGGAGCAACTGCTGCGGAAGCTGTTGTCGCTCTACCGCACTCGACAGGCCAAGCTGGAATCTTGAGAAGTGCTTGTCGCGAGGGCGGGAGTGGACATGGAGAAGCGCGCGGAGGAGCTCCAGGGTCATAACCAGGAAGCCCTCCGGTTCCTGGCAGAGAAGCGGGAGCAACTCGCCGAGGAGCGGAAAGCCTTCCTCCTCGAGAAGGCTGAAGTTGAAGAGCAACAGCGGCTTGCCGCCGAGAAGCTATCTGCGTAGGAAGGCGAGTTGGCGCAGCGGAAGGTCAACCTTGACAGCCACGAGGAGGAGCTTGCGGCACGCAAGCAAACATTTGGTGGGGCTCTCAAGCAAGCAGAGGATACTGCTGCAGCTGTCGAGGCGGCCAAGAAGGAGCTGGAGACGAAGGTGACGCAGCTGGAGGCCGATCTCAAGGCGAGTGGTAAAGAGCTTGTCGCGCTCAAGCGTGAGCGCAAGAAGGACGCCTACACCCTTGGCGAGCTGCAGGGTCGTCTCGCCGAGAGGAGCAAGGAGCTTAGCACCGCCAAGGACTCGAACGCGGATCTTGAGTTGAAGCTGACTACTTTGACCAAGACGCTGGACGACGCCAGGGAGCAGGAGGTGGCTTTGAAGGAGAAGATCAAGGCCGAAGAGGCGCTGCTGGCGAGGGCTGCTGTCACCCAGAACACTTTTAGGGAGAATGTGGAGCACTGGACGGAGGGTCTCGTGGATATTGCCGCAGCCATCGACAGGGAGCTGGCGCAGCTGGGGATGGAGGATCTCGGGTATCCCTCCGATGAGAACCTCCAACCCAGCGCCAAGCTCACCTTGTTCTTCAAAGGCGTGGCGACGGCCCTCCAGCGACTCCGGGAGAAGATCCCAAAGCAGCTGGCCGACGAGTCACGCAAGATCTGCGCGGGAGCTCTTCAAAAGGTGTTGGTGAAGGTGGCTTTCCGCAACCCGGGCCTCAACCTCACCAACGTCCTCAAGACCCTGCCGCCGGATGCTGATCTGGAAGCGCTCAAGACCCTTGTCGCACCCATTGTGGACAAGGTGAGCGGGATCAAGAGGGTTGAGGGCGATCGCATAGATTAGGCCGCCCGTTTTCTCCTTTTCTTGTCGCTGTCGGGGTCATGTTATGAGAACAATCTGTTAGAACTGCGACAAGCTATCTTGTAATATAACTCTATTTTGGGTAGCGATTGCTATGTTATTTCCTTTACTTGATTCCTTCCTTTGTATGTTTTTGCCCTACGCTTTTAGGGAACTTGTCGGTGCAGGCACCTTAGCCGCGAGCGCTGAGTGCGGGACATCAGCAGCCTGCTGGCGGTGCCGCTACCGACAAGAAACCTTGTCGCAACTAGTCGCAACTCACTTAAGTTGTTGAGCGGACTCGAAACAAAGTAAGGGCGCAACTAGCTACGAGTTGGTTCCTCCACGCACAGGTTTTCCATACAAAGCACGGTCGTTCGAGGAAGATAACTTAAAAAAATTTAAAACTGATTGCTCAAACTTTGGCAACTTAGCTTTTCTGTCGTTTGCTTCCCAGTAAGGCGAAACTTTCTTGAACGACGCCTGGTCCACACCATTATCTTCTCCTTTCCCCCCGGCAAACTTGTGGGCGAGGGAACCTTCCTTTCTTTGAGAAAAAGAAGGAAGAGAAAATAAAGATATGGAGCCTTACGGCTCGTTATCGCTTACCGGGGGTCGGCGCTGCACAAAGTGTCAGATAACACATGCAAAAGAAAGCACGAAATTGACAAGATGTGCGGAGCACATGAGTTTTACTTATGCACGGGGTCTGTGCCCGGCTTTGTACAAAGGATTACATGCAACATCGGCAAGACGTGTACAAAAGGTGGTTGCCGGAACAGGTTCCGGCAACCGCGCCCTACGGGTAAAACTTACGAAGATGCTCAATGTTCCAGGAGTTGCTCACCGGAATGCCATCTTCGGTCTCAAGGCGGACAGCGCCAGGCCTGGTGACTCGTTTCACCCGGTAAGGGCCTTCCCACTTCTGCGTCAACTTGTTGGAATTCTTGGCGGACTGAACGCGCCGAAGAACAAGGTCGCCCTCCTCAAGACTTCTGGCATTAACTTTGCGGCTATGGTAGCGGCGCAAAGCTTGCTGGTATCGAGCAGCTCGTACAACGGCCTAAAGACGGTCTTCCTCAAGGAGCAGCGCGTCATCTTGTCGCAGCTGCTCTTGCTCAAGCTCATCATAAGCAAGCACTCGAGGTGACCTGTATACGAGTTCCGTGGGGAGAACTGCCTCTGCTCCATAGACTAGAGCGAAAGGTGTCTGGCCAGTGGCTCGATTTGGCGTCGTCCTGATCGACCAAAGAACCACCGGCAGCTCCTCGATCCAGTTCTTTCCGCACTTGTGCAGCCTGTCGAAAGTCCTGGTCTTGAGCCCGTGCAGCACTTTAGCATTTGCCCTCTCCCCTTGACTGTTGCTTCTCGGGTGAGCAACAGAAGCGAAGCAGACCTTGGCGCCAAGATCTTGGACGTACTGCATGAAGGTGCGGCTCGTGAATTGCGTGCCGTTGTCGGTGATGATCCTGTTAGGGATCCCGAAGCGGCAAACAATCGACCTGAAGAACTTGGCTGCTGAATGTGCTATCACCTTCCTCACTGCTTCCACTTCCGGCCACTTTGTGAACTTGTCGATTGCAACGTATAAGTACTCAAAGCCCCCGACAGCTCGGGGAAAGGGGCCGAGGATGTCGAGCCCCCAGACTGAAAATGGCCAGGATAAAGGGATCATCTGGAGAGCTTGAGCTGGCTGGTGTATCTGCTTGGAATGGAACTGGCACGCTTCACACTTGGTTACTTGTGCAGTTGCATCCTGGAGGGCTGTCGGCCAAAAGAAACCTTGTCGGAACGCTTTGCCGGCAAGTGCTCTTGCGCCAATGTGGTGACCACATATGCCTCCATGTATCTCTGCCAACAGCTTTTGTCCGTCTTCCCGATGAATACACTTCAATTTCACACCGTTGAGTCTCCTTCTGTGCAGTGTGTTGTCGACAAACTGGTACATACTTGACTGCCGGGCTACTCTCTCCGCTTCTTCTTGCTCTTCGGGAAGTTCTCCTGTCTGAAGGAAACGGACAATCTGCTGTGCCCATGTTGGAGCTTGCGGCTCGACAACAAGGACTAAAGGCACACATACTGCTGTGGGAACATCCGCTTCTACGGCGAGAACCTGCGGCTCAGCCGGAGCTTGACGTTCCCCGGCAAGCTTGCCGGAGCAAAACTTGTCGGGAGCGTCTGCTTCAACAGAACAAACCTTAGGGCTTGCCGGAGCAGACTGCTCCTCAGCACCCTTGGTGTTGATCTTGGGGACCTTCTTGGCAGCGGCTTCGGGGAGCTCTGCCGGGAAATAGTCACCAGAAATCAACTTCCTCTTCTTGCTCTGTCCAGTTGATGGCGTTACAGACGGTTGAGTCAGTTTGAGCACAAAGATCCCTGGTTCCACAGGTAACTTAAGTGCGGCGCACTTCGATAGGCCATCGGCAATGTTGTTATCATCTCTTGGAACATGCTCCATCTGTAGGCCGTCAAAGTGCTCTTCTAGCTTTCTCACTTCATCAACGTAAGCTTCCATTAACGGACTCTGATAATTCTTGTTCACTTGTCGGACGACAAGCTGCGAGTCACTCCTGACGATGAGCTTCTTGATCCCAAGGTCTGCCGCGATCCTGAGACCGGCAAGCAAACCTTCATACTCTGCGTTATTGTTTGTTGCTTGCTCCCTGGGAAAGTGCATCTGGACTACGTACTCGAGGTGTTCTCCGGTGGGTGCAACAAGTAGCACGCCCGCACCGGCGCCTTGCAGTGAGAAGGCACCATCAAAGTACATCAGCCACTCTTTGCTTGCCTCCTTGACGGGGATGCTCGTTTTTGGAATTTCTTCATCTGGTGTTGGCGTCCACTCTGCTATGAATTCTGCCAATGCTCTGCTCTGGATAGTTGAAGTGCTCTCAAACTTGAGGCCAAAGCTTGACAGTTCCAGTGCCCACTCGACAATCCTGCCTGTTGCTTCTGGATTCTGCAGTATCCTCTTTAGCGGAAAACGAGTGACAACTATGATCTCATGTGCTTGAAAGTAATGGCGCAGCTTTCTCGAGGCCATGAGAAGGCCAAAAAGCAATTTCTGCACACCAGAGTACCTCGACCTAGCCCCCTGCAGAAGGGAACTGACAAAGTAAACTGGGCGCTGCACCATTCTCTTCTGCATCTCCTCACGCGCCTGCGCAGATCCATCTTTGTCGGGACCAGAGCTTGCCGGTGAAGCCCCCTGCTTGTCGCTGGATGCATCAGCCGTGGTTGCTGGCTCATCATCTGCCTCCCTTTCCGCTACTAACGCAGCACTAACCACTTGATTGGTTGCCGCTATATACAGTAGCAACTTCTCTTGTGGCTTAGGTGCGACAAGTGTTGGAGTGGAGGACAGGTATCTGTTCAAGTCCTACAGCGCAGCCTCCACTTCCGGAGTCCATTTCATTGGACCTGCCTTTTTCAATATTTTGAAAAACAGCAGGGCGTGCTCAGCAAACCTAGAGATAAACCCGCTGAGAGCAGCCACGCAACCGGCAAGTCTTCGTACATCCTTGACGCGCTTTGGTGCTTCAATCTGCTCAATGGCCTTGATCTTGTCGGGATTGGCTTCAATTCCCCGCTGAGACACAAAGAACCCGAGAAGCTTGCTGGATGGGACTCCAAACACACACTTCTCGGGGTTAAGCTTGAGGTTGATCTTGCGCAGATTTGCAAAGGTTTCGCCTAAATCTTGAATCAGAGTTGCCTTGTCCTTGCTCTTGACCACTATGTCATCCATGTAGGCTTCCACATTTCTGTGTATTTGTGGCTCAAAAGCGTCATGGACTACCCTTGCAAATGTTGAACCAGCATTCTTTAAACCGAAAGGCATCCGTACAAAACAGTATGTGCCACATGGAGTGATGAATGCGGTCTTCTCCTCATCCTCTTCTGCCATGAAGATCTGATGGTATCCTGAGTATGCGTCAAGAAATGAAAGCAAGTCACATCCGGCCGTGGAGTCAACAATCTGGTCAATGCGCGGCAAGGGAAATGGGTCTTTGGGACAAGCTTTATTGAGATCGGTAAAGTCGATACAAAGCCTCCATTTCCCGTTTGCCTTGCGCACGACTACATGATTGTCAAACCACGTAGGATGGAGCACTCCTCTGACAAGGCCTGCTGCTTCCAACTTCTTGATTTCTTCTACGATGAATTCTTGGCGCTCCACTGCTTGTTTCCTTACTTTCTGCTTGACGGGCCGCGCATGAGGACAGACGGCAAGATGGTGCTCGATTACTTTCCTGGGAACACCGGGGATGTCAGACGGTTGCCACGCAAACACGTCGACATTCGCCCGCAGGAAAGCAATGAGCGCGCTTTCCTATTTAGGGTCGAGAGTGGCACTGATGGTGAAGGTACCACCAGTGCCGTCCTCCTTGGCGGACACCTTCTTGGTCTCTGGCGGAGCTGCCATCGTCTTCTTATACTTGCCGGTGGAGCTCGATGGTGCGTCCTCGATGGTAGCGCAGCACTCCGAAGAGGTGCGCTTGCCGGAGTGGGCATCAGAACTCTTGTCGGACTTGGTCTTCTTCTTTCCCCCGGGAGCTTCAACGGCAGGTGACTTGCGCTCTGTTGCGGCTGCTGCTTCCCGGTAGATCTTGTCGGCGCAGATAAGAGCATCCTTCTTGTCGCCAGGGACAGAGATGACACTTATCGGGCCTGGCATCTTCAGCATGTTGTATGCATAGTGAGAGGCTGCCATGAACTTGGCGAGTGCTAGACGGCCGAGTATCCCATTGTAAGGCAATGGAAAGTCAGCAACGTCAAAAGTGACTCTCTCAGTCCTGAAGTTCAACTCGCTGCCAAATGTCACCGGCAACGTGATCTTTCCCTTCGGCTTGCTCCTTCCCGGATTGATTCCTTGGAATGTGCCAGTCTCTTCGAGCTTGCTGTCAGGGATCTGGAGTTTCTGGAGTACCGTGGAGGAGATCAGGTTTAAGCCGGCCCCGCCGTCAACTAGCATCTTAGTGACCTTGAGGTTGCGGATAGTTGGTGAAACCAACATCGGCAAGCACCCGACCGCAGTTATGCGATCCGGGTGGTCCTCAATATCAAAGATGATAGGCGTGCTGGACCATCTCAGAGGCTTGCGTGACTCGACGGGTGGTTCTGCTGCATTGACTTCCCGCCCCCACTTCTTGAGCTGGTGGTGTGAAGTATGCAGAGAAGCACCGCCATCAACGCACAGGACCTCTGTGGCTTTCTAGAACTCCTGCTCATCGGTCTCGTCATCATCCATATCTTCATCATCGTCGTCATCTTCATCCTTGTCGCAGCCGCGGGGAGGTCTGTCTCCTTGCCGCTGCTTGGCCTTGCCGCGGCGTCCTCCTCGGCCGGGGCGTTTCTTGCCAGATCCTCCAGCACCTTCTTGGGCCTTCTCCTTGTCGCGTCGCTCGTATTCAGCCTTTTGCTGCTCGACAAGCTGCTCGACCTTCTTGCAGCTCTGGAGGTCATGTCCCTTGGTGCGGTGGATCTTGCAGTACTGCTTGTTGGTGCCATCCTGCTTGTCGGCGACCGCCACAGCCTGGGAGTTGGAGCTATCAGCTTTGGCCTCCTTGGTGCCACCTCCGTTGCCGGACTGCTCAACGACTAGCACATCTTTGCCTTTCTTCTTCCTGTTGTTCCGCCACCGGTTTTTCTTTGCCGGGGCAGCATCCTCGCTGTCAGATCCTCCTGCTCCTGTATTCTCTCCGGGGAGTTTCCTCCCTTCCTCAGCACGTGCACACTTGTCGGCCAGGGCATATAGCTCACTGACGTCTCTGATCTTGCACATCGCCATCTCCTCCCGCATCCTGCGGTTTCGCACGTTCTGATGGAACGCGCTGATGACCGCGGCAGGGTGGACATCTGGGATGTTGTGCTGTACACGGCTGAATCTCTGAATGTACTTGCGCAGGGGCTCTCCTTCCTTCTGGGCGAGCAGATGAAGGTCGCTCTCTTGGCCATGAGGCTTGTGGCCGCCTGTAAAGGCGCCGACAAACTGATGGCATAGGTCGGCCTAGGAGGATATGGAGTTGTCTGGCAAGTGCATGAGCCAGGATCTGACATTGGGCTTGAGCACCAGCGGGAAATAGTTGGCAAGGATCTTGTCGTCCCACCCCCCGGCAGCTTGCACTGCGATGGTGTAGATGCTGAGGAACTCCGACGGATGCGACTTGCCGTCGTACTTCTCTGGTACATCTGGCTTGAAATTCTTCGTGCTGGGCCACTGGACTTGCCGCAGCTCACGAGTGAACGCAGGGCAACCTACCGCGTACGGCAAGTCGCCTGGTTCCCCTGGCGCATGCATGTCGACAGAGGGCCCAGCGCGCTGGTCCGATTGACGCCGCGCTTCTCTTCGGCGCTCGATGCGAGTACGAGCGTCTTCTTGCTGTCGTTCGTGAATAACTTGGCGCTGATCGCGACGAGCTCGTGGATCTGATGATGCGGTGGAGTCGCTGTCGAGGTAGGTCCGGCGAGTCGGCGACCTCGGCCTTCGGGGCGGAGAGTGCACGGTGGTTGCACCCCCACCGGTTTTGTCGCCATCGGCTCGCGCCTGGCAGTATTGCCGCGGCTGCGATGTACTCGGCTGCCGTGGAGTGTCGCCATTGGCGAAGCCGATGAGACTCTGAATGGTGGCCCTCCATTCGTCGATCTTGTCTGCCGTTGGAGGGTAATCCAGGAGCAGTTGAGCTCGTGCCAAAGCTTCTGCTGGAGTGGTGGGTGGTAGTGGCGAATGGTGCGAGGAGCGGGATATGCTCGGACTTCCAACTGGGTTGGAAGGAGCAGTATCCCGTCCAGGCGACCGTGTCTTGCTCGTGCCAGCACGTTGGCATGCATGCTGATCTTGAGCACCCCGAGATCCACCGGCTCGGTCTTGGTCCAACGAACGTATGGTACCGCGAGTACCGTGACGCTGTCGGTCCCGCGCCTCCTGAGATGGGTGCGGTGCATGTACGGACGTCGAGGTCTGCGCAGCCTTGTCCTTGGACCTGGCAGCACCGTGAGCTCCCTCGTCAATGCCTGTTCTTCCGCCGGCGTCCACCCCACCACCTGTTTGCTCCGGTGGTGGTGGGATCGACGTGGACGGAACAGCTGCCTCCGAAGCCTTCTTCTTCGGCGGCATGTCAATGAAAAAGATGAAGATCTAGCTCATGTGAACGCCAGATCAGGTTCACACAACCTCAACGTCCCCCTACCTGGCGCGCCAAAGATGTCGGGGAAACTGATCCATGAACACCTATGGGGCCGGCGGACCGGGCCCCTTTCGGTTCGGCGGGGGGCGGAGGTCGCACGAAGAGCGGATCGAGGCGAAGCACACGAGCAGTTTACCCAGCTTCGGAGCTCTCCGGAGAGATAATACTCCTACTGCTGCATGTCTGAGTGTATTGAGTTCTTGCTCAGGAGCGCTGAGTGCTACAGTACACACTAGCTGCTAACGAGACCGAGCGTGAGTGTTTTCTGGCTTCGAACCCCCCTCTACCTTGCGCATGGGCCTCCTTTTATATGCTCAAGGGGTCACCGACAGGTGGCAACGCGGACAAGGGTAAAAATGGAAAAGGGTTGCGGTTGGTACAACTACCTGTACAGTGTATCATACCTAACCCTGATGGCAGGGGACAAAGGCATTAAATGCCCGTCTATGTCGCCTAAACAGTCCAAGAAAGGGACCGTCAGGGACGCCACCGCTTGCCACGATGGCAATCTTGTCAGCGCCGCTTGCCACCGCGCACCGCTGGCTGCACAGCCTCTTGCCACGCGCGCCTGGAAAGGTCCCAGGGCGACACATTGGTGGATGTGCTGGAGCGCGGGTATAGAGTGGTAGCTTGCCGCGGCAAGCGCCTTGCCGCGATCGTTGTCTTGTCACGTCCGGAAGCTTGTCGCTCACCGGGCCTCGCCGGGACGCGTGGCGCGTCGCGGCAAGTTCCTTGAGATGCCTTGGTTGGCCTTCCCGGCAAGCTCCTCTTGCCGGGGTCTTGTCTCCTTGGCTTGAATACTTTGTTCTTGAATGGCTCCAAAGGAACCACGGAGGACCTTGGCGGTCACCCGGCAAGCCTTGCCACGGGGTGCTGCGACTGCCCATGCACAAGTTCGGGATACTAGGGTACCCCTACTCTAGTACACCGACAGAGATTCATCAGGGCATGATCTTCACTGAATTACAAAGCTGACACTCTGAACCACGGTAGCTACTTGCCTCCCATTACAGCTGACACTCTGATGATAAAGGCAAGGCAGCTGCTGTAATCGATGAAGGCATTCGTCCATTGGATGGTCAATTTCGCCTGGCTACATCTTACTCTACCAATGACGACTCTGCCACACATGACACTACCGCAAATACCTCAGCCAAGCAAAATCCTCAAGCCACAGCTCCCAGGGTGATGACTGACCGTGAGTTACTCCTCAATCTTCATCAGAAGGTTGATCGCAATCACAAATGGGTAAAGCGTCAGTTTGGTGCAATTCTTCACAATATGACCTCAACACACAATGCAGTGAAGAAGAACCAATACTACCTTCATGAAACCTTCAACCGCACCTGGGCTGTACTCACTCATGTCTATAGCGCCGAAGAACTGAAGACTATGGTCTCAAGGAAGAATTTGACTGGTCTGCACCTCCTCCGAAGAAATTCAAGAGGGTCAAAGTTCCTCCACTGGTGGCCAGCTCTTATTCTTCGTCGCGTGACACTGATGAATATGAAGATTTGGACGACACTGCGGCAGGCCCTGCTACAACAAACAACCCCGACAACGTTGGCGCTCCTCCATCGACTTGAAATTCTTCAGGGGCGTTAGTCCTCAATTTCAATCCTTTCGGTCACTTGATGACAAAGGGGGAGAAATCTGAGTTAGTCTTCAAGCGGGTCTATATAAAGGGCGTTTTGTTAAGTTACAACTCTCGTTCTTCTGAAACTTTTATTGGATCGAGTTGTAATCTTAAACCCGATGGTGCTCTGATACTTTTGCATGGTGCTCTGATACTTTTGATGCACTGTGCTCTGATACTTTTGATGTGCTATTCTGCATGCTTATTCCTCGTTAATATTATTGCACGCATGCTGAATTACATCAGGCACCATATTTCATCATGCATTTCAAATTCTTCATATTATGTATCAAATGCATGTATGAATTACAAGATATAGGGGGAGATCTCCATGATTCAACTCTTCAAATGTGCATTGCCTCAAACGCAAATTCCTCACTATGCACATCTTCAGGGGGAGTTCTTCTATATCTTGCAATCAAATTCCTCAATATCAGTATTTACACTTCATATGTTTATCCCTGTTGAAAACTTAACCTATGTTGTCATCAATCACCAAAAAGGGGGAGATTGTAAGTGCATCTAGTTCCCCTTAGTGATTTTGGTGTATTGAAGACTTATAGGTTAAGGGACTGATGCATTTGTGAGTGTACACAGGTCTATAAGTCTATGAGGAGTTTTATATTTACAGAGAAAGTCGACCCCTGAAAATGAAGTTCTTTGACTGAAGACTTTGATATTCTGAAGACTTTCTGAAGACTTTGAAAGTGAAGAAATTGGTGTGACCTTGAAGACTTGGTATTCATTCGAGGAACATGAAGCGTGAAGACTTTTGTTTTCGTAGTTTCATTTTCTCTTTCTTGAGTCATAGGAAACACCGTACTGTTAAAGGGGGTCGAGGAAATACTAAGGAAATATTTCCATGTGATGCTCAACTCAAAATCCTACACCTACCAATCCCTTCGAGTGAAGCCATTGGAAATCTCATACAGTTCAGTCACTTTCTTCAGTGACAGAGACGAAGTTCTTCTGGTCGGTGATGAATTTGTTCTGACTGAGGAGTTAGGAATTCGCCAGTGCGAATTGCCTACACAGTGAGGAACATGATAGCCCTGAGGAATTTGAGAGTCAAATTTCCGACCGTTTCTGTGCTACGCGCCAGCTGTCCCAAAATATCCTATCCACCTAACGGTCATATCATTGAAGGGCATTTATGTCTTATCATGTCGGGCTGCTCCCAAGGCTATAAATAGCCGCCCCCCTACAACCACTAGCTGGTTGGCTGCTCCGAGAGAACTTGACCCTTGTCATTTGAGAGCAACCCATCCTCCGAGGACTTTGAGCGAAAATCATCAAGTGAGGAAAACCCAAAACCAAACCCCTACAAACCCAAAGTGATTGAGCATCACTGAAGAAATTGATCCTGCGTGGATCCGACGCTTGTTACCTTTGAAGACTGTGCTTCTTCCAGACGGTTAGGCGTCATGGTCTAGAGCATCCAAGAGGAATTGTGGATCGCCGAGTGACCAAGTCTGTGAAGGTTTGGAAGTCGCCTGAAGACTTACCACGAGTGATTGGATGAGGTCTGCGTGGCCTTAGTTCATGGAGAATACGGTGAGGACTGGGTGTCCTGAGCTGCGGCTCAGCGACTGGGTGTCCGGGACTGCGTGTCCTCGAGTTTAAATACTCAGCCACTCCAACCAGACGTACAACTGAGACAACAGTTGGAACTGGTTTACCAAATCATTGTCTTCACCAACCTAACTTGTTCTATTTCCTCAACCCTTTCATTTCCTCATTACTGTGTTGAGTGTTTGTTCATATCTGTGTTTCAAGACTTTGACTAAAGACTTTCTCAATTTCCTCAGTTCAATTTCTTCAGTCTGTTTGTCTTCATCTTGTGTTATCCTGTGATTACGCTTTCTGTACTCTGTGCTAGTCTTCATTTCATCATGATGACCATGCTTGTATTCTGTTATGCTTACTTCTGAGTACTTATTCCACTGCTAGTAGTTCTTCGCTAAGGAATTTCCTCACCGGCAAATTCCTAAGTGAAGAATTCATAAAAATCGCCTATTCACCTCCCCCTCTAGTCGATATAACGCACTTTTAGAGGTTCATTGAGAATTTCTCGAAGATTGCAAACCCCATGACGGAGTTGTTGAAGAAGGACACCAAGTTCAAATGGACTGAGGAATGTGAGGCCGGTTTCCATGAGTTGAAGAAACGTTTGGTTACAGCACCAGTCTTGATTCTGCCAGATCAACGCAAGGATAATGAAGTGTATTGTGACGCTTCTTGTCGGTGTCAAAACCGGCGGATCTCGGCTAGGGGGTCCCGAACTGTGCGTCTAGGAGGATGGTAACAGGAGACAAGGGACACGATGTTTTACCCAGGTTCGGGCCCTCTTGATGGAGGTAAAACCCTACGTCCTGCTTGATTAATATTGATGATATGGGTAGTACAAGAGTGGATCTACCACGAGATCAAGGAGGCTAAACCCTAAAGCTAGCCTATGGTATGATTGTTGTAATGTATGTTGTGTCCTACGGACTAAAGCCCTCTGGTTTATATAGACACCGGAGAAGGCTAGGGTTACACAGAGTCGGTTACAATGGTAGGAGATCTACATATCCGTATCGCCAAGCTTGCCTTCCACGCCAAGGAAAGTCCCATCCGGACACGGGACGGAGTCTTCAATCTTGTATCTTCGTAGTCTTGGAGTCTGGCAGACGATGATAGTCTGGCTGTCCGGACACCCCCTAGTCCAGGACTCCCTCAGTAGCCCCTGAACTAGGCTTCAATGACGATAAGTCCGGCGCGCATAATGTTCGGCATTGCAAGGCGGGTTCCTCCTTTGAATAATCCAGAGAAGATCATGAACACCCGGATAGTGTCCGGCTCTGCAAAATAAATTCCACATTCCACCATAGAGAGAATAAAATGTACACAAGTCCAATCTGTTGACGTATTATGCGGCATGACATCACACCGCTACGAAGACTTTACTTGAATCGTTTTTTATTATACCACCTCAACACTTTTAGCGAAGCGGTTTCCTTGGCACGTCCCGTCGAAGCAGAGATCGTGTTCCCCTTATTCCGGGATTCTCATCAATATGGACGTGGGTAACCCAACCGCGCCATTGATAGTGGCGCTTGGGAGATAAGCGAGTTTTACCAGGCCAGTGGGGGACGCATAATCTTCGCCCGCCTATATATAAGGGATAAGGATTCACCTTCTCACCTACGCCTTCTTCCTCCTTTGCTTATCCATCTCCGCGCACTCGAGCTCCAGCGCCCAAGTTCGCGCATCTCGCCTCGACCTTCTCCGACCATGTCCGGAGCGGGAGGCAAGTGGTTGGCCTCCACCGTTAAGGAGGAGCACATCACCAAGCTGCGCAGCGCCGGATACCTTTCCGGCGACATCGCGCATCGGCTGCCCGACGAGGGGCAGCTCATCCCCACCCCCGGGCCCCATGAGAGGGTTGTTTTCCTCCCCCACTTCCTCCGCAGACTGGGCTTTCCACTTCACCCTTTTGTTCGGGGGCTCATGTTCTACTACGGCCTGGATTTCCACGATCTGGCGCCGAACTTCATCCTCAACATCTCGGCGTTTATCGTCGTGTGTGAGGCCTTCCTCTGCATCCAGCCCCACTTCGGCCTGTGGCTCAAGACCTTCAACGTCAAGCCGAAGGTTGTGAAGGGCGCGCAAGCGGTATGCGGAGGCGCCATGTTGGGCAAGATGTCCAACGTCAAGGGGTGGCAGTCGGGGTGGTTCTACATCACCGAGCCGCGCGAGCCTACGTGGGCGGCGGCCCCCGACTTTAGATCTGGTATCCCTACGCAGCTCACCTCCTGGAAAGAGAAGGGCTTGTTGTGGGATAATCTGAAGGAGCTGACGAGACTCCGAGCCTGTATCCAGAAGCTGGTGAACAATAAGCTCAGGCTCGTCGACGTGGTCCAAGTCATGCTCATCTGCCGGATCCTCCCATGCCAAGAACGGGCATTCAATCTGTGGGAGTTTGATCCGGAACAGCACCAGGCGTTAAGCGGGCTCTTCGACACGACATACGAAGGCGCCTGGAGGGTGCTATTTAAGGGCGCCGAAGCCCCCGCATCCGCGACGGAAGATCACGGATTTCGCTCGCAGCATCCCACTGACGAGGTAAGTGATTCAACCCCTTTACGGGACACTTATTAATATTTCGACCCTAAGCGGGTTTTAATCTCCCTTTTCCTTTGACAGGAATGGATGAAGAAGGCCGAGCAGCTCATCTGCCCAGATCCCGTGCCAGAAGACCCAGTGGACGCCCGTCTGGCGGGGCTGTTGATTCCGGCACCGCACGTGGTGCCGGAGAAGAAGGCCAAGAAGGTGGACACGGGCACTCGAAAGAGTTCCCGTTTTCAGGTGTCCGACGACTCCGAGGCGGATTCCTCCCCCGAAGACGAGGAGGAGGAAGAAGACTCTCTCCCAGAGGGGGGAGAGAGGAAGAGGAAGGCTTCCCCAACAGGGGAGGCCGAAGTGTCCAAGAGGGGGAGAACCATTCCCCCGGACATCTCCGCCAACACCAATGTTGGCGAAGAAGAGTGGCCCTCGAGGGCCAGGCCTCAGGCGAGATCGTAAGTATCCGGATCCCTGAATGATCTGTAATTTCTTTTTTCACATAATGCCTTTCTAATGCCGCATACTGCCTATAGTCCGGCCGACGATGATCTCCCTGCTTCATCGAGCGGGTCGTTGGCGGCGTCGGATGTGGAGTACATCCCGACTGCCTTCACCCCTTGCGCCGACGAGGACGCCGAGGTGGGATCCCGGAAAGGGACCCATCAGGAGGAGGCCCCGGAGGCGCTGCAAGGCAGCCTCCCGGACTATGCGCCGGACTCTACGCCGGAACTTACAGTGGTTCTAGAGTCCGGCAGTCGGCCCCTTCTCAAGAAGTACAAGACCGTGACACCGGCGGCCCCCGTCCAACCGGAGGCGCCAGACAACTTGTTGGAGGCACTCAAAGGCACTTCCATCGAAGAAGAACACCGCACTATCATGAGTGCGGTGATTCAGAAGGTTCAGGTTGCCAAGAGCGGGCTGACCGAAGCCTGCAGCAGCCTTCTAACAGGCTTTGAGGTAAGAAGTTAAAATTATGTAATGTAATACCGCATAGACATTAGCCCCTGATGCTCGGTTCGGTGTTCGGAAAGAAAAGCCAGACTGAGGATCATAAAAGATATACGCAGGGTTGCTTAAAATATGTCAATATGGGTTTGCAGGCTGCGCTGCTGACCTCTGCCGCACTGACTACGGAGGTCGGTGCATTGAAGCAGGATCTCGAGCGGTCCGAGCAAGAGCTCGGCCATGCCAAGAGGTAGCTCGAGGACATGAGAGCTTGGAGCGTGACTCCAAGACTCGAGAGTTTGAGCTTGCCTCGGCTCTCGAAAGTGCCAAGTCCGCCAAGGCCGAGGCCCGTAAGGCTCTTCAGGAGGTTGAAGATTTAAAGAAGATAGCGGCGGGTAAGGCATTTTTCATGCAAAGCAAGCATGTTAATGTAAACTACTTGACACTTACCCGAATTCGGAGCTCTCCAGGGGCGTTTGCAGATCTGCCGCGCAGTGTATCCGATGCCGCCGCATTTTACCGTGGCCAGGAGGGGAGCTCAACAGAGAAGGTCTTCTGGTCTCAGTACGCTGAGGCCGGCCATCCGGTGCCCCCAAGCGACCAGCTGAAGCAGCTGGCCGAACTCCACAAGGTAGCTGAGGAGGCCAGAAGGGCCTTATAGTCCGGCTGTGGCCTGGACAGGCCATGCCTGGGAGCTACTTCGGCCTCGTGCGGCGGCTGGTGGATGCGTGCCCCTGGGTGGAGGCCATCAAGCGCTCTGCCTATATTGAAGGTGCTCGTTGGGCCCTTGCCCGCACAAAGGTGCACTGGGGCAGGCTGGATGCGGAGAAGCTTCTCACTGACCCGCCGCCATCGGGCAAGGAGTATCGTACGCCCGAAATGTATTATAAAACTGTCCTGAAGGGAGCCCGCGATATTGCGGATGAATGCCCCAGAGATGTAATTTTTGAGTAAACTCGCTATGTATTATCCTGTGCGCTGAAAACTTTGTTCATATGCGCTTTAAGCAATGCTTGTTTAATTTAAAATATTACCTTCTGTGCGACCGTTTTGAAAAATCTGAGAGATGGCAAGTCGTTGGCTTCAGCCCCCAAGCCACGAGTGCTGGGGTGTTTGGGATAAACTTGAGCACTCTTGTTCCCATTTTTGTGTCCATCTAGGGAGGCGCTCAACACAACGAACAAGGCAACCAGACTTATAATGCTTGAACACTCTCACTTAGCCATAGAATTCTATAATTTTAAATTTTAGCGAAGCGCCTAGTATTCGGAAGACCGAATCCGGGGCGCTATCCACGCCTTCGTCGAACATTATCTGGAACTTCGCTCGAAGCGGCGTGAGTCTTTAAGGACCCGAAAAGACCTCTCAAACAGCGATCAGTCTCTCGCCTTATCGGTCAGTTTTAGCTTTCTCCACTGAGGCGCTCGCCCGGCTCAACCGGGGCGCAATCGCAGTGGTTCTCCCAGTGCCACCTTAGCCGACAGAACGGAACGTAAGGCACCAAAACGTGGGAGCCGGGCAAACCAAACTATTGACCCAAGACATGATTCGGAGCCGATTCATATAATGCTATAAGTTCGGGGTGCCGCACTTGTGAAAGTGTTCGGACTTATCACACCATAATGTGGGGAACATAAGCCCCTGGTGTATTAGGCCGTACCAAAATATACGGGTGCAAGATGTCATGTAATGAACATATATATGTAATAACAGGCAAGAAAGTGCTGCATTATTTATTAAAGGAAGAATGCTATGAATGCGGACTGATACAAATAGTGCGGTAAGAAAGGGTTTTGGACTAGTTAAACATGTCCCCCCTCCAGGGATTAGCTGCGGACTTGGTGTATATAATCAAATTTAATGCTCATATTTGAGACCACCTGAGTGTTAGTCGCCGCATTCTTTCTTCCCCGGCTGTTGCATCATGAGTTCGGCAGGTTCACCGCCGAACAGGGCCTCTGGATAACGGAGTCCTGTGTATACAAAGAAGAAAAATAATAATAAGAAAGAGTCGCACACTTGCGAGCCCCTGTTGTGGTCGAGCCACACTCTGGGTCTATTGTGATCGTGCCCCTTCCCCTACGCCCATGGTATCTCCGAAGCGTAATGATGTACGCGGAGGGTTGCTCTTGCGATCGTGCGAGGGCGGGGGTTAGGGCCGCATTGCTACGTGTGCTCGGATCGTGCCAGGTGGTCTTGGTTGATGTTGCTCCGGGCGCGTTTGGCTGTATCCGGCCGTTTAACGGCCGAACTCGAAAATTGCCTTAAAAGGCTGCTCTGTACTTCTGCCGCGAGAGCCGCTGTATGTTCCTCCGTTCGAAGGGAGCGTTCCGTATTTCCGTTGACCGTGATGACTCCACGAGGGCCTGGCATCTTGAGCTTGAGGTATGCATAATGCGGCACCGCGTTGAACTTTGCGAACGCGGTTCGTCCAAGCAGAGCATGATAGCCGCTGCGGAATGGGACTATGTCGAAGATTAACTCCTCGCTCCGGAAATTATCCGGGGATCCGAAGACCACTTCCAGTGTGACTGAGCCTGTACAATTGGCTTCCACACCTGGTATGACACCTTTAAAGGTTGTCTTTGTAGGTTTAATCCTTGAGGGGTCTATGCCCATTTTGTGCACTGTATCGTGATAAAGCAGGTTCAGGCTACTGCCGCCGTCCATCAGGACTCTCGTGAGGTGAAATCCATCGACGATTGGGTCTAGAACCAATGCGGCGAATCCGCCATGGCGTATGCTGGTCGGATGGTCTCTTCGATCGAAGGTGATCAGACAAGAGGACCATGGATTGAACTTCGGGGCGACTGGCTCCATCGCATATATGTCCCTTAGTGCATGCTTCCGCTCCCTCTTGGGTATATGGGTTGCGTAAATCATGTTCACCGTCCGCACTTGTGGGGGGAAACCCTTCTGTCCTCTATTGTTCGGCGGTCGGGTCTCTTCCTCGTCGACGCTGTTTAGCCCCTTGTCATTGTTTTCGGCAATTAACTTGCCTGCCTGTTTGTACACCCAGCAATCTCTGTTGGTGTGATTAGCTGGCTTTTCAGGGGTGCCATGTATCTGGCATAAGCAGTCGAGTATTCGGTCCAAATTGGACGGACCCGGAGTGGTTCTTTTAAATGGATTCTTCCGTTGACCGGGTTTAGAGCCTCGGAATCCGGCGTTGACTGCCGTATCCTCCTTGTCTCGCCATTAATGCGGTGTTTATTTTTGCTTCGACGCGACCTGCCATTGTGGTCCTTAGTATTCGGACTGCCAGAATTTTTAGTGAGGTTGTTGCTGCGAGCTAGCCAGCTATCCTCTCCCGCACAAAAGTGGGTCATTAATGATGTGAGGGCTGCCATAGATTTCGGCTTTTCCTGTCCCAGGTGCCGGGCTAGCCACTCGTCGCGGATATTATGTTTGAAGGCTGCGAGGGCCTCTGCATCCGGACAGTCGACGATTTGGTTTTTCTTTGTCAAGAACCGTGTCCAGAATTGTCTGGCCGATTCGTCTGGCTTCTGAATTATATGGCTTAGGTCATCGGCGTCTGGTGGCCGCACATACGTGCCCTGGAAATTGTCGAGGAATGCGGCTTCCAGGTCTTCCCAACACCCAATTGACTTTGCGGGCAAGCTGTTAAGCCAATGCCGAGCTGGTCCTTTAAGCTTGAGTGGGAGATACTTGATGGCATGGAGATCGTCGCCGCGGGCCATATGGATGTGAAGGAGATAATCTTCGATCCAAACCGCGGGGTCTGTTGTTCCATCGTAGGATTCGATGTTTACGGGTTTAAACCCTTCAGGGATTTGATGATCCATTACTTCGTCAGTGAAGCATAGCGGGTGTGCGGCGCCTCTATATTGAGCAATATCACGACGCAGCTCGAGAGAGCGTTGTCTGCTGTGTTCGGCCCGATCGGGGTTATTGTATCCGGCGCGACGGTATTCGTCGCGGGTCGTGGGGCGCTCTCGTGATCCGTAGATGGATCTGGATTGCCTTGCTTTGTCCTCCAATGCGTCTCGCAAGTCCGGCGCGTTCCCTCTTGGCTTCGTACTTTTGGAGCGATGCCGGGGTACGGTCTTGGCGGAGGGCCTAGATGCCTCTCTGTCGCGACCACGGGGTGGTCGGTCTGCCGTATCGTGCGCTGGTGATGAAGGTATGTATGCTTCCTCCTCTAGTCGGGGGAGCAACTTGCATCTGGGGTAGCTTTTGGAGGGACGTTCGAGTTTAAACTCTTTGGTCGCGAGGACCTCGGTCCATCGATCGGCCAGCAGATCCTGATCAGCTTGAAGCTGCTGCCGCTTTTTCTTTAGGCTATTTGCCGTGGCGATAAGCCTGCGTTTAAAACGCTCTTGTTCGACGGGATCCTCGGGCACGATGAATTCGTCGTCGTTGAGGCTTGCCTCGTCTTCGGTGAGAGGTATATAGTTATAATCCTCGACCTCTTCGTCTGCCGCCCTCTCGTGAGGGCTTGCTTCTGCATCCTCCTGCGCTGAGTCTTGCTGGAGGGGATTATCTTCGGCACTTTCTGGGGTATTATTATCTCCAGTGCCGGATTTAGAGCGGCACCGCTGACGCCGGCGCTTAAGCTGTTTCTTTAAGGAATCTTCCTCCGCTACTTCTTCGCCGTCCCCGTCTGTTGGGGTGTCCACCATGTATATGTCATATGACGAGGTGGTCTTCCAGTGCCCTGTAGGTGCTGGTTCCTGTTCGTCTCCGGCATCATCGTCCATAGCGTCGATGTCTTCGGAGTCGTAGTCTAGCATGTCGGTTAGATCGTCGACAGTGGCTACAAAGTGGGTGGTGGGTGGGCTCTGAATTTCTTCGTCGTCCGTATCCCAACCATCCTGGCCATAATCCGGCCAGGACTCTCCCGATAGCGAGAGATGCTTTAGCGAATTTAGGATGTCGCCAAAGGGCGAGTGTTGGAAGATGTCCGCGGCGGTGAATTCCATATCCGGCGCCCAATCAGATTCGATCGGCAGGGGCGTGGGAGGTTCCGAGTCCGGCAAGGAGTCCGGCACCTCGGAGTCACGAGCTTCGCGAGGGACAAGGTTAGTGTTTGGCTCCATCGCCGTGGAAGTTGGAGCCCCTGAGGCGGTGTCCAACCACCGGTCCTCGATCTGGGCGGTCGGCTCCGGTCTAAGGGCCGGAGCGGATTCTTGTGCGGCCACCAAGGCACTGTTCGGCGGCAGAGCTAGGTCATGCCCATCGTAACAGTGCGGCATGCTTGGCTGTGGTTCGAGTCCGTCGAAGATCAAGTCCCCGCGGATGTCGGCCGTGAAGTTTAGGCTTCCGAATCTGACCTGATGGCCAGGGGCGTAGCTTTCGATCTGCTCCAGATGGCCAAGTGAATTAGCCCGCAGTGTGAAGCCGCCGAATACGAAGATCTATCCAGGGAGGAAAGTCTCACCCTGGGCAGCGTTGTTGATTGAAGATGCCATCGAGCCTATTGGTGACGACACAGAGGAACTCTCAATGAAAGCACCAATGTCGGTGTCAAAACTGGTGGATCTCGGGTAGGGGGTCCCGAACTGTGCGTCTAGGCGGATGGTAACAGGAGACAAGGGACACGATGTTTTACCCAGGTTCGGGCCCTCTTGATGGAGGTAAAACCCTACGTCCTGCTTGATTAATATTGATGATATGGGTAGTACAAGAGTGGATCTACCACGAGATCAAGGAGGCTAAACCCTAAAGCTAGCCTATGGTATGATTGTTGTAATGTATGTTGTGTCCTACGGACTAAAGCCCTCCGGTTTATATAGACACCGGAGAAGGCTAGGGTTACATAGAGTCGGTTACAATGGTAGGAGATCTACATATCCGTATCGCCAAGCTTGCCTTCCACGCCAAGGAAAGTCCCATCCGGACACGGGACGGAGTCTTCAATCTTGTATCTTCGTAGTCTTGGAGTCCGGCGGACGATGATAGTCCGGCTGTCCGGACACCCCCTAGTCCAGGACTCCCTCACTTCTCATCGAGGATTTGGAGCAGTGCTTATGAAGGAGGGAAGAGTTGTTTCATATGCCTCACGACAATTTAAACCCCATGAGTTGAATTGTGCTACACATGATTTGGAGTTAGCAGCCGTAGTGCATGCGTTGAAGACATGGAGACATTTTCTCATCGGAAACCATTGTGAGGTGTACACGGATCACAAGAGTTTGAAGTATATCTTGATGCAGAAGGAGTTGAATCTTAGGCAAAGGAGATGGTTGGAGCTCATTAAGGATTATGATATGAGGTTGTATTATCATCCAGGAAAGGCTAACGTAGTAGCCGATGCGTTGAGCCACAAGAGCCATGTCAACACACTCATGACCGGAGAGTTACCCAAGGAGTTATCAGAGGATCTTCGCAAGCTATGTTTGGAGATAGTTCCGAGAGGCTATGTAGCAGCATTGGACATTTAGTCTACCTTGATGGATGAAATCAGAGAAGCTCAAAGAAGGACAAGGAGATTGCCGAGATCAAGGAAAGGATGAGCAAAGGAAAAGCTAAGGGATTTCATGAGTATGAGCACGATACCTTATGGTTTGAGGACCACGTATATGTGCCCAATGATCAGAAGATCAGGAAGTTGATTCTGCAAGAGGCCCATGATTCGCCGTATTCGATTCACCCAGGAAATACAAAGATGTATCTAGATTTGAAGGATAGTTTCTGGTGGACCAGAATGAAGAAGGATATTGCGGAGTATGTAGTAGTTTGCGATGTATGTTAGAGAGTAAAGGCAGAGCCTTAGAAGCTAGCAGGATTGCTACAGCCGTTGCCGATACCCGAATGGAAGTGCGATAAGCTAGGCATGGATTTTATCACAGGATTGCCCAGGACTTATTCAGGCTATGACTCGATATGGGTTGTAGTCGATCATTTGACGAAGGTAGCTCATTTCATCCTAGTGAAGACCACTTACACCAGTGCTAAGTTGGCAAAGATATACATGAATAGGATGGTGTGTCTGCATGGAGTCCCAAGGACCATTGTATCAGATAGAGGAATCCAATTTACCTCAAAGTTCTGGAATCAGTTGCACGAAACTTTGGGTACCAGGCTAGAGTTCAGTACAGCCTTTCATCAACAGACAGATGGACAGACCGAGAGAGTCAATCAGATTCTAGAGGACATGTTGAGAGCCCATGCGCTAGATTATGGATCTAGTTGGGACGACAATTTGCCATATGCAGAGTTCTCGTACAACAACAATTATCAAGCCAGTTTGAAGATGGCCCCTTTTGAAGCTTTGTACGGAAGGAGGTGCAGGACACCGTTGCTATGGGATGAAGTTGGAGACCGTCAGTTGTTTGGACCAGATTTAATTGAAGAGTCTGAAGAGAAGGTTAAGCTGATTCGTGATAGACTCAAGGTAGCCCACTCCAGGAAGAAGAGCTATGCGGACTCTAAACGCAAGGACACAGTTTACGAAGTCAGAGAGAGAGTTTATCTTTGAGTGTCCCCACTTCGAGCTGTTAAGCGTTTTGGAGTTAAGGGAAAGTTAGCGCCACGTTTTGTGGGACCATATAAAGTTTTGGAACGTATGGGAGAAGTTGCTTACAAGTTGGAATTGCCTGAAGGATTGTCAAGACTTCACGATGTGTTCCACATTTACCAGTTGAAGAAGTGCCACACGGAGATGGCTGATATTCCTCTGAGAGATACATTGCCACTAGAAGCGATTCAGTTGGATAGTGATTTAACCTACGAGGAGAAACCAGTAAAGATTCTCGAGTTTGCCAGCTGAGTCACACGCAACAAGGTTATCAAGTTGTGCAAAGTTCAGTGGAGCCACCATATCGAGGATGAAGCCACCTGGGAACGGGAGGAAGACCTACGGAAGGATCACCCTCACCTATTTTCTAGCCACCCCAAATCTCGAGGACGAGATTCATCTTAAGGGGGGTTGGTTTGTAACATCCCAAATTTTCAATTTGGACTTTTATACATTAGATCATCATTGCATATCATATTTTATTGCATTTTGGCTTGATCCTAGAAATTCTACGCAACTCAAGGACCCACAGAGAGAGTTGGGGATATTGTTATTTTCGTATTTGAGTTTTCTCAAATTTTGAAAAGAGGATCATTTGATTTTAATTATTTTCTCTTCGAATATTTCTTTTATAAAAATAAAAGAGAGGGGATAAAATGACTTTCCCGAAACAAAGAAATATTGGAGATTTAGTATTAAAATCAAATAAGATTTTTATCCGAAGTTTTATCGCTATTTTATTTGAATTAGGAAAAGTATGTGTTTTTCAAAATTGCATTAGAGGCCCAAATAAATGTTCACTTTGTCAGCTATATTTTTAGAGGACGGGAAAACTTTATTTCAGGATTTTTGGAGTCCGTTTAATATTTCTTTTCTTTGTTTTTCTGCATGGAATTATTTAAAAAACGAAACCGACTTCGGGCTGTAACCGGCCAGGACTCCCCAGGGTGGCCCTCTTATAAGTCGCGCCCGCGAGGCCCGAGCCGCCTCAGCCCACTCGCCGCTGAACCCTAACCCTAGCCCCGTCGCCGCCGCGAGGTCCGCCGCCGCCGCACGTCGCTCGCGCCACCGGAGCCCCGCGCCGCCGCCAGCCCCGTCACCCCACCCGACCCCGCCACCACCCGACCCCACCACCGCCGGAGCCTCCGCCCGCCGCCGTCCCGCCAAGGTAGCCGCCAGAGGCGCCCGCCGCCGCCGGTTTTCTTCGGAAAACCGTACGGTTTTTTAAGAACCCGTGGTTTATTTTTTTATAGATAGGTTTTTTTTTTTGGTTTAGTTATTTAGCGAACGCCCGTTCGTTGGTTCGTTTTAATGAACGATTTTCACCTTTTAGCCGCAGACAGCAAACGTTCGTTCGTTAGCCTGTTTGTCAGTTTTTCTTTTTCCAGGGATTTTCCGCGATTATTTTCGATCGCGATTTCTGCCCTGATTTTCGTTTTTACTTTATCTTTTCGCTCGTTTACCAGAATCAGGCGATTCAAGCGCCTAGAGTTTCGTCTCGAAGCCGTCTTTCTGTTTAACCAACTTAAACAAGTTTTTGCTACTGTAAAATTTGACTTAAGTCTAGATTAGTAAACGGAGCTTGTTTCTTTCGCTGTTTGAGATTCGTTGCTTTGTTTGATTTGATTCTTTTTGCAAACCGGAGTTCTTAAGTTGAACTTTCTGGTTAGATCTCTTATTTGAGTTTTACCCATGCTTCTAATTGAGTGCTTATTGTATGCTTGTTTGTTTGCGATAGAGTACCCGAGTGCGAAGCGTGCTACTACGAGTCTCTAGGTTTCATGGATCATCAGCAAGGCAAGTAACACTTTGATCATACCTCTTTACTACCCAGTTTTATTGCATTAGATCAATCCTCAAATAATTGCATGGTTAGGAACTGATTAATATGTGGGTTTTGGGAAGTAGATGAGGTAGTACCTATTCCTGTTTATTATCAAACCTTTGGGAGTTACTTCTATGTTGCTTATATTGCTATGCTATGCTTGTAGACGTGGATTGGGTGAGTGTATCCATGACAGATGTGAGTATTGTTAATTTAATGGTTAACTTAAGGTGGCTACTTTAATACACATCTGGGTGGACTGAGGCACCTGGGGAACCCAGTGTTGCCTGTATTTTTGGAAATCTCGGGGTACCGTGTGATTCTCCTATGGACTGCCACCCAGGCTCAAAGGGATCATAAGATTATTCATGCTAGAAACTTCCATGTGCAGCCACAAGCTACTATGGGCTCTAGCATAGTTGATTAAGTCGTGTGAACTCTTACAGTGGTAGACTAGCAGATGTAGGGGAAAGTAGGTGTAACTGTCTACCCATCGTAAGGTGCAAACGCTTCTGAAAGACTATGTCTCGGTCATCGAGAGCTCCCGGGTATAGCTAGGATGCACGGCGGCTCCTCCTCCACCATGGCGGCTACGGCCACGCCCGATGATGCACGATGGAGAGTTCGATTTGCTGCGGATCTGGTGACCGCGCACCGCGTCACGCTCGACGACGGCGAGCTATGGCTGCGCGGGGACGCCCTCCAGATCGTGCTGCTCGATGCAAGGGGACACGCGGTGGACGCTCGCTACCTTCGCCCTGGTGAGTGGATTGATATCGGCGATATTGTTGCATTTCCCTGCCACTTTGCTAGGGTTTGTGACAGAGCGCCGGCGATCGGCGGAAATTCCGGTGAGATCACGCCACCGCATGGCCCGCTGCATGGGCGGGCGGTACACGGGAGCGGCCGTGTCGATCGGGGCGCACACCGCCGAACACCACGTCTGACGGATGGGCCCGGGATCCTGGGGCGCGGACCGGTCCACCATGGCGCGGATGGTCGACACGTAGGCGAGAGTGGATCTGACCGCCATGGAAGCGGCGGAGTTAGGGTTTCTGGGAGCGCCGTGGGTATAAAACGCACGGCAGCCACCCCTTCCTCCATTTTGGATCTCGACGAGGGGCTCGCCCACTTCTGGAGCACTCCGCCTCCCGTCAGATCTAGGGTTCGTCCCAATTTCGATTGGTGGGAAGGCAAAATCCATGGCGATTTGCGTTCCTTTGCCCAAGTAGTTGCATCTCGATCCCCCACCAACCCTCCTGCTACAGCCAGAGAGAAACCACCGGATAGATTGCCTGCGAATCTTGTTGCTAGATCCAAAGAGAAGCCTCCTGCTGAGATGAGAGGGGATGGGTTTGGTGCGGGCCACCAGGGGCGTGGCGCCGGGCGTTTCGACCGTGGTCGCGGCCGTGGATTCGATACTCACGTCTGGAAGTGCAAGACGGAGGCGGGGAGCTCCTCCACCACCAACGACAAGTGGGAAGAGGCGGCCGGCAACCTGCAGGCGAACCGAAACCGCCAATCCAGGTGGGATGGGGAGGGCGGTGACCTGCAGGACACTCAGGAGCCGGTTGCGGCCGGAGGGCAATAGGCAGCTCTCCCCCACCATCAAGAGATCCGAGGTGGGGACTCCAGAAGTGAAAAAGATCACCACACCGTCGACAAGAACAATCCGACTGCTGGTAACCGCGAGTACTCCTCCTCTGGTACTGTTGTTCCTCCTTGTGATGCTTGTCAGATCTGCCATTTGCTTGGGCACTTTACTGTTAGATGCCCTCAGGCGTTCTGTGAGAGATGCAAAAAGAGGGGTCATCTGTCTTTTGTCTGCAGTGAGTTCTTCCCCTGGGATCACACACCTATGATGTGTGCGTTTCAAACTAAGGGTCAGGGTTTCTTTTACGTCCCTGATTTTAGTGTGGATAGACAGAACAGGGATAATATTTTCAATATTGTTGTCACCATCACTGATGGCTCGGCTCTGACCAAGGATATTGAACACGAGCTGAGCATGTATGTTGGTCAGGGGTGGCGCTGCTCTACTAGATTCTTTGCTCCACAAAAATTTGTTATGAGAATGCCGAACCCTAGAGAGGTTGAGAGAGCTCTTTTTGTTGAACATATTAAGCTAAAAAAGTGTGGGGTTAGTGTTAAATTCTCTCCCTGGTCTGAAGATATTGATTCTGAGGGACTGCTTGAAATTGCTTGGGTCAAGATTGGTAAAATTCCGCCTAACAAGAGATGTGATAAGACTATAGCTTATGTGGGAGCGTTAGTTGGGATTACTCTGGAAGTCGATATGTCAACTATAAATCGCCCTTCTTCTGTCAGAGCTAAGATTGGGTGTAGGTCGATACCTCAGCTTCCTGCCACTGCTGAAGGAGTGCTGGCAGGATGCTTCTATAGGTTTACTTACGAGGTTGAGGAGGTTTTGGTCAAGAATCCTGGAAATGCAGAAGAGGAGGATCTCATCCCTGTGGATGGAACCAAGGCTGATCAGACTCCTAAGAGGAAACATACTGAACATGAGAGAGGGGTGCAGCAGCCTAAGTCTGCTGGACATGGCAATACTGGGGGCTCCTATCGTGGTGGCAAGGCCTGTCGCCTGCTATACGATGACAATGAGGGGTCTCCCTCTACTGAAAGTGATGGGGTTGGCTCCCTGCTTATTGAAACAATACAGAGAGAGATTGAGGAGAAGATGAGGGAAGGGGTGGTTGATTCCTCTCGCTGGATTGTTCCCAGGAATCCTGATATCATGGAGGATGCTGCGCAAGATATTCAGGTGAAAAAAGACACACATAACATATCTGTTACTCCTTGTCAGACTGTTTCTAATCCTTCTCAGATTGTGGAGGTCACTGGTGAGGTGGATCCTGGGATGAAGACTTCATGCAGTTATGTGGTACAACTCCCATCTCCTGAAAGCATTGAAGAGATCATTCTCACCCCCCCACTAGCACCTGAAGCCCCACTGAGGTTCAGCAAGCATAACATCTCTGGAATGCAGGACAAGGTGGAGGACAGGGCTAAGAAAATGGCCAGCAAGAAAAACCTGGAAGGTAACAATGCCCCTACTTTCAAGAATTCTTTCGATGCACTTTCCAATGATGAGTTGATTAGTAGAGCGAATTTGATAGGGGTGGAAATTCCCAATGATGATTTTGCTGTCGTTGACATTATTAGAGAGCTTGAGTGTGCACGAAAGGAATTAAATGACAAAAACTCAATCAATAATACTGACAATGAGCAAGATGTTCTGATTGTAACAAATGGTTTGGGTAAGGAAACTCCTGTGAGTTTAGATTGGTTAGACCAGGAAGAACACATTTATGAGCGCATCTCTTCTGCTAAGCCTAAAAAGAAAAAACATAGTAAATCCAATGTTAAGATCCCTAGGCCTGTGACTAGGAGTCAGAAAAGGGAGAGTACTAAGGAGGATTTAAAATGTAACCCTGCCCCGTCTCCTGGTAGGGTTACTCGGACCAAATTCCACAAAAAACGTTCCAAATGAGAGGACTCATTTGGAACTGTCGAGGGGTGGGCAAGAAAGGAATGGCCACCTGCCTCTCAGACATGATCAGTGACCATTCCCTTGATTTCCTGGGTTTGCAAGAAACTATGAAAAAAGAGTTTACTCCTAAATGCCTAAGGAGAATCGATCCCTTTGACATTTTCCAGTGGAATTGGGTGCCTTCCACAGGCAAATCTGGAGGCATCCTATGCGGTACGCGGAGGGATAAGTTTGATATAGTCTCTTGTACTAAGGGCAAATACATACTACAACTAGTGTTGCATGACATACAAAAAAAGATCCAGTGGGGTTTGCTGGTAGCCTATGGATCGGCACATGATGAATTCAAAAATGAATTCCTAGTTGAGCTAGCTTCCTGTTGCAGTGGCATGACCGTACCCTACATAGTAGGAGGGGATTTTAATATCCTACGACATTCGGGAGAGAAGAATAAGAAGATGTCGAACAACAAAGCCACTGACTTGTTTAATTCCATCATCAATACACTAGCTCTTAGGGAAATTCACATCAGTGGAGGGAAGTATACATGGACCAATAACCAGAATCACCCCACACTGGAGAAACTTGATCGAATTCTCATGTCAGAATGCTGGGAGGATATATTTCCCCTGGTATCTGTAAACAAATTAGTTCGTGAGATCTCTGATCATAGTCCACTTTTGTTATCCTCAGGTGAAGAAGGGCGCGAAGCCCCGAAACCTCGTGAATTTTGTTTCAACCTGTCCTGGATTAAAGATGAAAAGTTTCTGCCTACTGTGAGTAGGATTTGGGCGAGGAAGGTTACATCCTCTGATCCCATTGATATTCTAAATATCAAACTGAAGAGATTTAAAACATACTTTAAAGGATGGGGCTCTGATAAGTATGGTCATGATAAGAAGAGGAAGGAGGACCTACGTATGGAAGTTGCCATGCTTGAGGAAATGGAAGAAGAAGATATGTTGCCTCCTGACTTGTATAGTAGAAATATGGATATCAACGCCGAGCTTTACGAGCTCCTAGTTAACGAGGAAATTTTTTGGCTTCAACAGTCCCATGAGCGCTGGCTGCTCAAAGGGGACCTGAATACTGACTATTATCACAAAATTGCCAATGGGAGGAAACAGAAAAATACTATACATTCACTCAAAGTAGGGGAGACCTTGATTGAAGGCACGGACAACCTGGTTGCCATGCCACTGAGTTCTACAAAGAGTTGTTTGGGCCAGCTCCTGGTTACCAGATACATCTGGACCCGGGGATCTGGTCCCCTAAGGAGAAATTGGATGACAAAGACAATAAGGATCTATGTAGAGAGTTTACAGAGCAAGAGGTTAAGGAGGCCCTGTTTGATATGGCTCCCAATAGGGCCCCCGGGCCTGATAACATTCCTGCTGAGTTTTATCAGGTGTGCTGGGACATAGTTAAAGATGATATTATGGCCCTGTTTAGAGCTTTCCACCAAGGAACGTTGGATGTTCAAAGGTTGAACTATGGGGTGATCACTCTTCTCCCCAAAATTTCTGGGGCTGAGAAGATTCAGCAATATAGGCCTATATGCTTATTGAGATGCCCATACAAGTTAATCATGAAAGTCCTTGATCGTAGAATTGCTGTATATGCAAACAAACTCATTAGTCCTACTCAAAACGCCTTCATTAAAGGGAGAAATATCATGGACGGAGTCCTGTCCTTACATGAGCTTCTTAACTACACATATGTTAAGAAGAGAGTAGGAATTGTACTTAAACTAGACTTTGAGAAAGCATATGACAAGGTAAACTGGGACTTTCTTCTGGAGTGCCACAAGATGCGAGGTTTTGATGATAAGTGGTGCAATTGGATTGAACAAATCTTGCGTAATGGGACAGTCAGCATTAAACTAAACGGTAGTGTTGGGCCATACTTTCAAAGCAAAAAAGAGGTGAGGCAGGGTGACCCGCACTCCCCCTTTCTGTTCAACTTAGCTGTTGAATGTCTCGCTAAAATGATTAAAAATGCCCAGAAAAGTAAACTGATTGTTGGTCTGGCGGCCGACTTGATTCCTGATGGGGTGGAAATTCTACAATATGCGGACGATACAATCATATGTATCGAGGATGATGTGGATAAGGCAGTCAACCTGAAGTTGCTGTTATATATGTTCGAAATGATGTCCGGTTTGAAAGTTAATTTCCAGAAAAGCGAGATCCTCACTGTGGGAGGAGATGATAATGTGGTAGATAAATATTCAGAAATTTTTAACTGTGAGGTTGGAAGTTTCCCACTTAAGTATTTGGGGATGCCTGTGAGTTATGCCAATCTTAAAACTTCGGACTGGGAGTTCATTGTTGATAAGTATCTGAAAAAATTTGTTGCCTGGATTGGAAACGCTTCCTCAATGGGAGGGAGACACACTCTGCTTGATTCTATTGTTACCCAGCTCTCGCTATATCATATGTCTATGTGGCTTATGAACAAGACCTTCATAGAGAGGTTGGATAAACACAGGCGCAGATTCTTTTGGCAAGGATGTAACAAAAAGAGGAGATACTATCTTGTCAAGTGGAAAAAGATTTGTAGATCCAAAAACAAAGGGGGGTTGGGCATTAAAGACCTTAGAAAACAAAACATCAGTCTCATGGTCAAGTGGTGGTGGAAATTAGAGACACAAAAAGGACTCTGGCAGGATATAGTCCGTGCCAGATATCTTCGCAACACATCTGTTGCTGAAGTTTCCCCCAAATTCTCTGACTCGCCCTGTTGGAAGGCCCTACTCAAAATCAAAAACATTTATATGATGAGCAGGAAGATCGAAACTGGTGCTGGAAACCTGATAAGGTTGTGGAAAGATCCAATCAATGGGCTGACCCCGTTTCAGGACCAATACCCTCGTCTGTTTGAGATATGCAACTATCCTACGTGGACCCTGAATAGAAAAGATAGGCTTGAGGACACCGACATGTTCAGACGTAGGCTTACCCCTGAGCTGTCCAAGCAATGGGAGGATATGCGTACTGCAGTTTGTAGTATCCCCCTCGTCGAGAGGAGCGATCGTGTATTCTGGGGACTTAACCAGAATGGCAAGTTCACCACCAAATCGGTGTATAAGATGCTGGAGGAACCTCTTAGTGGTTGCCATTATAGATGGATTTGGAAAGCCAAAATCCCTCTTAAAATCAAAATCTTCTTATGGCAGATGTAGCAAGACGCTATTCTCACTAGGCATGTCATGAGGAAAAAGAAATGGCCAGGGAACCCCTGTTGCTCCTTCTGCAAACAGGTTGAAACGATGCAACACCTATTATTCAATTGCCCTGTGGCTAGAATTGTATGGCGGTCGATTGGAGTTGCTCTTGGTACTGATAGATGTCCGTCGAGTTACTGGTAGTACTTTGTGTGGTGCAACAAATTCCTTCCTGGGAGACAAAAGTTTTACACAGTAGGTCTGGCGGCTGTGTGTTGGACGAATTGGTTGGCGCGCAACCGAGATACCTTTGAAAAAAAGCAAATCAAGACTCCTTTTGATATTGTGTTTTCTTTGTGTTCCTTTCTTCTTTACTGGGCAGGGCTTCAGCAAGGGGAGGATGCCAAGGATCTTCGTTCCGGAGCCGAGATGATCAGAACTGGCACGTTGAAGCTGATGAAGGTGTGCGGCGCTATCAAGCAACCAATCCAGGGTGCTTGAAGAAAGAAGACAGGCGCGCAACCCCGATGCTGGATTCTCTTGGCGAGATTACTATATAAATGCTAGACTTTGCTGCTGGGTTCTGATACTTGTTCTTGAGCTTTTGTGATTGTAATAGGTTAGATGTTATGATGTGCTACCAGGTTTTTGCCTCATGGTACTCGTTTCGATGGAGAGCGAGTATGGTGGGTTTCCTGGTAGTGCTTGAACTCGCTTTACTTCTTTCCCTCCTCCTGACACTCTCGCTCGAACTAGTTGTATTTCCGTTCTTGGCAATGGAAAGGGGTAAAGCCCGGTTCAAAAAAAAATGTCTCGGTCATCCGTTTCTCAAACGTCATGTAGTGCGGGAAATCCAACGGAGGAGATCGACTCTTGTGGGGAAAAGTGTGCAAACCTCTGCAGACTGTACAAACTAATCATGGTTAGCCGTGTCCCCGGTTATGGACGTTTCGAGTATCTAGTTCTTGGATTATCATGTGGATCTCATCACTCTTAATATAATTTGATTGGGTTTAATGATGATGCTTAATTGGGATTGAGTTGGGTGAATCTTCTCAATGTTTAACAACCACCATGATAGTTAAATAAAATTTATTCATTTGTTGTAGGGAAAAATTGGCTTTATGCAAAACTGTAACCATAGAGCTTTCCACCAGCCATATATGCATGTAGTGATAGCATTATTCTATTCATTTCTCTCTATGCGTTACATTGCCAGCATATTCCATGTGTTGACCCGTTTCGGGCTGCAACATTCATGTTGTAGACTTTTTAGACGACGAGTAAGGTGCCTTAGGTCATGATCTTTCACTTAGTGATGCCGTTGGAGTTGATGGACTCACTTTATCTTCCAAGCCTTCTGCTGTTATCGTATTTAGATGGCCTTAAGCCATATTTATTGTAATAAGTTCTCTTTTGAGACATTCGATGTAATAAGTGTTTGATTGCTACTCTGTTATAAATCCTTCAAGTACTATGCGTGTCACCATTACCGATCCAGGGATGACCCTGATGCACAGAGATCAGACTGTTTGAGGTCTGGTCGCTACAAGATGGTATCAGAGCCAGGTTGACTGTAGGACACGACCACTATGCTAAAGCCCTAGCTCACTACTCTCTTCTCATTTCTGACTCCTCTCCCTTTTCTACTCTTTAGGATGGCAGATGCAAGGAACAAGTTCACGCAACCGGATGAAGATACACCTTTTGGACGCCACTTGAGGGAAGTCACTAGATACCTGAATATCAGACTACCAAGCTTCACCGGGACCTACATCGCCACTTTACCAGAAGAGGAGCATTGGATGATTCAAGTTCAAGTTCCAGGAAGGACGTTCATGCCAGTCACTGAGCCCATAAAGTTTTCCTTTGATGCACCAACCTAGAGTTTAGGAAAGAGCATGGCAACCCACATCACCATGGGATGCATTGGAGAAGTTTACCACAAGGATCTCAAGGATACTATCTACCAGATTTGTGGGCGCCGAGATGAGCAATGGGAGATGATCAGCACCAGGAAGGATAGATCTATTGCAGCTTTCATCCAGGAGTTGAACCAGCACATTCGATGCCAGGAAAACCAGATGTGCGCAGGCATGATAGATCTGAAGAAGGCAATGACCAGGATCACGGAGTTGGAAGAAGAACTCAAGACTACTCGTGATGGATATGAGGAGGGAATGACGATACTCGTGGAGAAGAATGATGATCTGAAGAAGAAGCTAGGAATATTCATGGGATACCCCGCGCCAGGAGGAGATGACGACGATTCCACTTGCCCAGAGAACTACATCATAATCGACAACACCGACTCGGACCCTGACGATAGCGATGATGACTATGTTGATGAAGCTGGAGCAGATATCATGGAGTCTTCGACCGATCAATTTTGCTAGTCGACCACCATAACAGTAGTAGTATTCCCCCATGTATATAGTATAGTCTGAGCCCTTTTGTAATGATAGTTAGACCGTTGTATGCCCTTGTTTGAATTGATTGAAGTGACATGATTGTGTTTGTCTCATGTGCATATGGGTAGTGTTTTTCCCTCTAGACCTCATTCTATTCTATTTTCTCATCTTTTCGAAACCCTCAGATGCCTCCGAGACGCGACAATGGATTTGCTTTCCCATCGGAGCTCACTCAGTTGATCCAGCAGCATTTATTAGGCCTGGAACGTGGGAGGCTTAATGGGCCGGATCTGATCTGGATTTGCTTTCCCACCGGATCTGATCTGGGCCATAATTTGGCCCAGAATGTGGTAGGCTTTTAACGGGTCGGATCTCATATGGGCCTTTATTAGTTCTGGAACATGACAGGCTGTTAATGGACCGGATCAAATATGGGTCGGCATTTGGCCCAAAACATGGCAGCCTGTTAATTGGCTGGCCCACTAGTGTCCTCAAAATCTTGTGGGCACCGGCCCATTATGGTTGATGAAATCTCGTGGGCCTTTAGTTGGGCCGGCCCATTATGGTCCGCAAAATCTTGTGGGCCTTTAGCTGGGCTGGCCCATTATGGTCCGCAAAATCTTGTGGGCCTTTAGCTGGGTTGGCCCATTATGGTCCGCAAAATCTTGTGGGCCTTTAGTTGGGCCGACCCATTTAATCTTTATGGGCCACTTTTGGGCCGGTCCATGTGTCAACATATCATAGGCGCATCTCTCCCATTGGATGAGTGACACATGTGCTAACGCGGAGCTGACACATGGTTCCGTCGGCCAATAAAAATTTTACACGTGGAAAATCGGCACTGGTCGTGGCTGTTAGCAGGTTATCGGATCCAAAACCGGACCCGATAGCATAACGGCATCCCGTTATGGTGGATGCCACGTGTCGGTCACCCTTGATGAAAGCACTTGTATGGCGCGCGATTTATCGTCATGGAAGTGGACACTTCCGTGATGATAATTTTGGTAATATCATGGAACACTTCTACGACAGCGCAGGTATGACTATCTTGATTCTGTCATAAAATCATCATGGATGTACATGCATGACAGAAAACATGACCTACTGTGACAAACACGTATAATCACGGAAGTGTATTTTTTTTGTAGTGAAAGGGAAATAATTGGCGAATACCTTCTCATCTCTTCCTCCGGAAGCCTAAACATCAATGGTGTAGATGCTCAAGAACTCTGCCGGGTTCAATCTTCCATCATATTTCTCACGTATCTCTGGCTTGAACATGCGAGTGGACGTCCAACGGACTTGCCATAGCTCACGGGCGAAGGCAGGGCATCCGACCTCGAAAGGTAGGTACCCGCCATCTCCGGGCATGGGCTCGTCGATATTGGGGCCATCACACCAGTTGGGTTGGCGGTGGTTGTCGCGATGTCGCATGATGACTGCACCCGCGGCTTCCCTCCGCCTGTCCTCTGGGGCTCACCATGGTTCTTGTCGTGCTCGAGGATCAGAGGAAGCCATCGAGACATCGTCGACCTCTTGGATACGTGGCTCCCGTACAACCTGCAGAGGTCGGGACTGCACTGTGGGGGCAGCCCCTTCTGTGCGGCCAGGCGCACGAGCCGTTGCCGTCGCCTGGGGAGGCCGAGGTGGGCTGGCCCGCTACGATCCTCCCACCTCAGCGAAACCAATCAAGCTTTGGATAGTGACTCACCACCCGTCCATCTGATGAGCCATTGGTGGGAATCTTAGTTGCAAATGGCCCGCGCCATGGCTTTGGAGGCGGTGCTTGGCATGGGTGAAGATGATGAAGACTGCTACGTCGCTCAGCTCCTGATGGTGCCGATGGTGACCGCATCGCGTCCTCGCTGCCGTGAGCCAGCCGCTTAGATAGCGCGGTCACGCATCAGAGGTGCTTGAGGGCCGGCGGCTCTGTCGGGCACAGTAGCTGGCTAGCTTGTTCTGGAGGCGGTGCGTGCCTCACGGCCGTACCCGTGGCAGGGCGGCTGGATGGTTGTGGTTTGCCTTAGAACGATCGCCACCACTGCGGTTGTGCCCTTCGGTGAGGAGAGAGGGTGCAGGTAAAGTAATCCCCCGCCCGTACCTCGAGGAGCCTGGCCATTAGGATCTTGTTGATCTTGTCCTTCCCCGGCGCCTCTTGCTTCTGCTTCGGCCGCGGGGATGGTGGTGACAATGACTCCTGCGTCGACCACGCCTACCGCGACATCCACGCCTTCACATGCCCCCTCATTTCCTGCGACGTTGGCGGTCGCGAGCGGCGGAGCCTTTGAGGTGGACGGTGATTCGCAGCTCCGGGCTTCTTCTTAGGCGCCATAGGCAACGGCGCCGCCCATGATGAAAATGGCGATGAGGATGATATGCTGCTCACGCTTTCGGGTTTGCGCAGGTGATCCCCCTACCTAGCGTGCTAAAGATGTCGTGGGGAACCACGGCCACCTATGGGTTTATGAGCCCCTTTATGGTTTGGCGGGGGGATGGCATGTTGCACAAAGGGCAGAGGAGCGTGAGGCAGAACGACAGAGCTCACACGGGCAGTTTTTACCCAGGTTCGGGCCGCCGCGAGGCGTAAAACCTTACTCCTGCTTTGGTGGATTGATGGTGGATTGTGGTGGAAAGCACAGCGCACTTGCCCGGCAGGGTTGCCTTGGGACGAGAACGGCTACGCGCGTATGAGTGTACAAGGGTTTGAATCCTTTCTATGATTGCCATGGGCCTCCTTTTATAGATCAAGGGGTCACCACAGTGGCAAATTAGTCATTACACATTGATTAGATAGCAAACAGTGCTATCATAGCTAACTCTGCAGGCTGACAGAGCGCATTAAATGCGCCTCTCAGCCTCACATCATAGCTTGCTCGGCAGGCCCTGCTGGGCCATTTCACCAGCTTGGCACCTGCTTGCTCAACACGTCGCAGGACGGGTGTCGCTTGTAGGTATTGAGGGAGTCCTGGACTAGGGGGTGTCCGGACAGCCGGACTATCACCGTCCGCCGGACTCCAAGACTACGAAGATACAAGATTGAAGACTCCGTCCCGTGTCCGGATGGGACTTTCCTTGGCGTGGAAGGCAAGCTTGGCGATACGGAATTGTAGATCTCCTACCATTGTAACTGACTCTGTGTAACCCTAGCCTTCTCCGGTGTCTATATAAACCGGAGGGCTTTAGTCCGTAGGACACAACATACATTACAACAATCATACCATAGGCTAGCTTTAGGGTTTAGCCTCCTTGATCTCGTGGTAGATCCACTCTTGTACTACCCATATCATCAATATTAATCAAGCATGACGTAGGGTTTTACCTCCATCAAGAGGGCCCGAACCTGGGTAAAACATCGTGTCCCTTGTCTCCTGTTACCATCCGCCTAGACGCACAGTTCGGGACCCCCTACCCGAGATCCGCCGGTTTTGACACCGACATTGGTGCTTTCATTGAGAGTTCCTCTGTGTCGTCACCGATAGTCTCGATGGCATCTTCAATCAACAATGCTGTCCAGGGTGAGACTTTTCTCCCCGGACAGATCTTCGTATTCGGCGGCTTCGCACTGCAGGCTAATTCACTTGGCCATCTAGAGCAGATCGAAAGCTACGCCCCTGGCCATCAGGTCAGATTCGGAAGCCTAAACTTCACGGTCGACATCCGCGGGGACTTGATCTTCGACGGACTCGAACCACAGCCAAGCGTGCCGCACTGTTACGATGGGCATGATCTAGCTCTGCCGCCGATTAGTGCCTTGGTGGCCGCACAAGAATCCGCTCCGGCCCTTAGACCGGAGCCGATCGCCCAGATCGAGGACCGGTGGTTGGACACCGCCTCGGGGGCTCCAACTTCCACGGCGATGGATCCGAACACTAACCTTGTCCCTCGCGAAGCTCGCAACTCCGAGGTGCCGGACTGCTTGCCGGACTCCGAACCTCCCACGCCCCTGCCAATCGAATCTGATTGGGCGCCGGTTATGGAATTCACCACCGCGGACATCTTCCAACACTCGCCCTTTGGCGACATCCTAAATTCGCTAAAGCATCTCTCTCTATCGGGAGAGTCCTGGCCGGATTATGGCCAGGATGGTTGGGATAGGGACGACGAAGAAATTCAGAGCCCACCCACCACCCACTTTGTAGCCACTGTCGACAATCTAACCGACATGGTAGACTACGACTCCGAAGACATCGACGCTATGGACGATGATGCTGGAGACGAACAGGAACCAGCGCCTATAGGGCACTGGAAGACCACCTCGTCATATGACATATACATGGTGGACACCCCAACAGACGGGGACGGCGAAGAAGTAGCGGAGGCAGATTCCTTAAAGAAACAGCCTAAGCGCCGGCGTCAGCGGCGCCGCTCTAAATCCCGCCACAGCAAGAATGGAGAAGCAAGCCCTCACGAGAGGGCGGCAGACGAAGAGGTCGAGGATTATAACTATATACCTCCCTCCGAAGACGAGGCAAGCCTCAAGGACGAGGAATTCGCCGTGCCCGATGATCCCGTCGAACAAGAGCGTTTTAAACGCAGGCTTATCGCCACGGCAAATAGCCTAAAGAAAAAGCAGCAGCAGCTTCAAGCTGATCAGGACCTGCTTGTCGATCGATGGACCGAGGTCCTCGCAGCCGAAGAGTTTAAACTCGAACGCCCCTCCAAAAGCTACCCAAGACGCAAGTTGCTCCCCCGACTAGAGGAGGAAGCATACATACCTTCATCACCAGCGCACGATACGGCAGACCGACCACCCCGTGGTCGCGACAGAGAGGCATCTAGGCCCTCCGCCAAGACTGTACCCCGGCATCGCTCCAAAAGTACGAAGCCAAGAGGGAACGCGCCGGACTTGCGAGACGCATTGGAGGACAAAGCAAGGCAATCCAGATCCATCTACGGATCACGAGGGCGCCCCACGACCCGCGACGAATACCATCGCGCCGGATACAATAACCCCGGCCGGGCCAAACACAGCAGACAACGCTCTCTCGAGCTGCGTCGGGATATTGCTCAATATAGAGGCGCCACACACCCGCTATGATTCACTGACAAAGTAATGGATCATCAAATCCCTGAAGGGTTTAAACCCGTAAACATCGAATCCTACGATGGAACAACAGACCCCGCGGTTTGGATCGAAGATTATCTCCTTCACATCCATATGGCCCGCGGCGACGACCTCCATGCCATCAAGTATCTCCCACTCAAGCTTAAAGGACCAGCTCGGCATTGGCTTAGCAGCTTGCCCGCAGAGTCAATTGTGTGTTGGGAAGACCTGGAAGCTGCATTCCTCGACAATTTCCAGGGCACGTATGTGCGGCCACCAGACGCTGATGACCTAAGCCATATAATTCAGCAGCCAGACGAATCGGCCAGACAATTCTGGACATGGTTCTTGACAAAGAAAAACCAAATCATCGACTGTCCGGATGCAGAGGCCCTCGCAGCCTTCAAACATAACATCCGCGACGAGTGGCTAGCCCGGCACCTGGGACAGGAAAAGCCGAAATCTATGGCAGCCCTCACATCATTAATGACCTGCTTTTGCGCGGGAGAGGATAGCTGGCTAGCTCGCAGCAACAACCTCAGTAAAAATTCTGGCAGTCCGGATACTAAGGACCACAATGGCAGGTCGCGTCGAAGCAAAAATAAACGTCGCTTTAACAGCGACGACAAGGAGGATACGGTAGTCAACGCCGGATTCCGAGGCTCTAAACCCGGTCAACAGAAGAAGCCATTCAAAAGAACCACTCCGGGTCTGTCCAATTTGGACCGAATACTCGACCGCTTATGCCAGATACATGGCACCCCTGAAAAGCCAGCTAATCACACCAACAGAGATTGCTGGGTTTTCAAGCAGGCAGGCAAGTTAATTGCCGAAAACAATGACAACAGGCTAAACAGCGACGACGAGGAAGAGACCCGACCGCCGAACAATAGAGGACAGAAGGGTTTCCTCCCACAAGTGCGGACGGTGAACATGATTTACGCAACCCATATACCCAAGAGGGAGCGGAAGCGTGCACTAAGGGACGTATATGCGATGGAGCCAGTCGCCCCGAAGTTCAATCCATGGTCCTCTTGTCCGATCACCTTCGATCGAAGAGACCATCCGACCAGCATACGCCATGGCGGATTCGCCGCATTGGTTCTAGACCCAATCGTCGATGGATTTCACCTCACGAGAGTCCTGATGGACGGCGGCAGTAGCCTGAACCAGCTTTATCAGGATACAATGCGCAAAATGGGCATAGACCCCTCAAGGGTTAAACCTACAAAGACAACCTTTAAAGGTGTCATACCAGGTGTGGAAGCCAATTGTACAGGCTCAGTCACACTGGAAGTGGTCTTCGGATCTCCGGATAATTTCCGGAGCGAGGAGTTAATCTTCGACATAGTCCCATTCCGTAGCGGCTATCACGCTCTGCTCGGACGAACCGCGTTTGCAAAGTTCAACGCGGTGCCGCATTATGCATACCTCAAGCTCAAGATGCCAGGCCCTCGTGGAGTCATCACGGTCAACGGAAATACGGAACGCTCCCTCCGAACGGAGGAACATACAGCGGCTCTCGCGGCAGAAGTACAGAGCAGCCTTTTAAGGCAATTTTCGAGTTCGGCCGTTAAACGGCCGGATACAGCCAAACGCGCCCGGAGCAACATCAACCAAGACCACCTAGCACGATCCGAGCACGCGTAGCAATGCGGCCCTAACCCCCGCCCTTGCATGATCGCAAGAGCAACCCTCCGCGTACATCATTACGCTTTGGAGATACCATGGGCGTAGGGGAAGGGGCACGACCACAATAGACCCAGAGTGCGGCTCGACCACACCAGGGGCTCGCAAGTGTGCGACTCTTTCTTATTATTATTTTTCTTCTTTGTATACACAGGACTCCGTTATCCAGAGGCCCTGTCCGGCGGAGAACCTGCCGAACTCATGATGCAACAGCCGGGGAAGAAAGAATGCGGCGACTAACACTTAGGTGGTCTTAGTTACGAGCATTAAATTTGTTTATATACACCAAGTCCGCAGCTAATCCCTGGAGGGGGACATGTTTAACTAGTCCAAAACCCTTGCTTACCGCACTATTTGTATCAGTCCGCATTCATAGCAGACTTCCTTTAATAAATAATGCAACACTTTCTTGCCTGTTATTACATATATATGTTCATTACATGACATCTTGCACCCGTATATTTTGGTACGGCCTAATACACCCGGGGCTTATGTTCCCCACATTATGGTGTGATAAGTCCGAACACTTTCACAAGTGCGGCACCCCGAACTTATAGCATTATATGAATCGGCTCCGAATCATGTCTTGGGTTAATAGTTGGGTTTGCCCGGCTCCCACGTTTTGGTGCCTTACGTTCCGTTCTGTCGGCTAAGGTGGCACTGGGAGAACCACTTCAATTGCGCCCCGGTTGAGCCGGGCGAGCGCCTCAGTGGAGAAAGCTAAAACCGACCGGCATGATAAGGCGAGAGACTGGTCGCTGTTCGAGAGGTCTTTTCGGGTCCTTAAAGACTCACGCCGCTTCGAGCGAAGTTCCGGATAATGTCCGACGAAGGCGTGGATAGCGCCCCGGATTTGGTCTTCCGAATACCAGGGGCTTCGTCGAAATTTAAAATTATAGAATTCTATGGCTAAGTGAGAGTGTTCAAGCATTATAAGTCCGGTTGCCTTGTTTGTTGTGTTGAGCGCCTCCCTAGATGGACCCAAAAATGGGAACAAGAGTGCTCAAGTTTATCCCGAACACCCCAGCACTCGCGGCTCGGGGGCTGAAGCCAACGACTTGCCATCTCTCAGATTTTTTAAAACGGCCGCACAGAAGGTAATATTTTAAATTAAACAAGCGTTGCTTAAAGCGCATATGAACAAAGTTTTCGGCGCACAGGATAATACATAGCGAGTTTACTCAAAAATTACATCTCTGGGGCATTCATCCGCAATATCGCGGGCTCCCTTCAGGACAGTTTTATAATACATTTTGGGCGTACGATACTCCTTGCCCGATGGCGGCGGGTCAGTGAGAAGCTTCTCCGCATCCAGCCTGCCCCAGTGCACCTTTGTGCAGGCAAGGGCCCGACGAGCACCTTCAATACAGGCGGAGCGCTTGATGACCTCCACCCAGGGGCACGCATCCACCAGCCGCCGCACGAGGCCGAAGTAGCTCCCAGGATGGCCTGTCTAGGCCACAGCCGGACTATAAGGCCCTTCATGGCCTCCTCAGCTACCTTGTGGAGTTCGGCCAGCTACTTCAGCTGGTCGCTTGGGGGCACCGGATGGCCGGCCTCAGCGTACTGAGACCAGAAGACCTTCTCCGTTGAGCTCCCCTCCTGGCCACGGTAAAATGCAGCGGCATCAGATACACTGCGCGGCAGATCTGCAAACGCCCCTGGAGAGCTCCGAATTCGGGTAAGTGTCAGGTAGTTTACATTAACATGCTTGCTTTGCATGAAAAATTCCTTACCCGCCGCTATCTTCTTTACATCTTCAACCTCCCGAAGGGCCTTACGGGCCTCGGCCTTGGCGGACTTGGCACTTTCGAGAGCCGAGGCAAGCTTAGACTCTCGAGTCTTGGAGTCACGCTCCAAGCTCTCATGTTTCTCCATGAGAGCCTGGAGCTCTTGCTGTACTTCCGCCACCTGTGCCTCCTGCTTTTCTCGCTCTGCCCGTTCCGCGGCCGCACTATGTTCGGCCGCGGACACAGCCTCCTTCAGGGCTGCCACCTCGTTTGTGGCCCCTGCAATACCCATATTATCCTTGTTAATTTTATTGCAACCAAAATCCTTTTCTGTAAGGTAACAATTCAAAGTGGTGCTACTCACCTTCTTTGTCCTCGAGCTGCCTCTTGGGATGGCCGAGCTCTCGCTCGGATCGCTCGAGATCTTGCATTAATGTACCAACCTCCGCAATCAGTGTGGCAGAGGTCAGCAGCACAATCTGCAAACCCATATTGACATAATTTATTAGCAACCTGCGAATATCTTTTTAGATCCTCAGCCCGGCTTTTCTTTCCGAACACCGAACCAAGCATCAGGGGCTACTGTCTATGCGGTATTACGTTACACAATTTTAACTTCTTACCTCAAAGCCTGTTAAAAGGCTACTGCAGGCTTCGGTCAGCCCGCTCTTGGCGAGCTGGACCTTCTGAATCACCGCACTCATAACAGTGCGGTGTTCTTCCTCGATGGAAGCGCCTTTGAGCGCCTCCAATAAGTTGTCCGGCGCCTCCGGTTGGACGGGGGCTGCCGGTGTCACGGACTTGTCCTTCTTGCGAAGGGGCCGCCTGCCGGACTTTGGAACCACTGCAGGTTCTGGCGTCGAGTCCGGCGCACAGTCCGGGAGGCTGCCTTGTGGCGCCTCCGGAGCCTCCTCCTGATGGGTCCCTTTCCTGGATCCCACCTCGGCGTCCTTGTTGGCGCGAGGGGCGGAGGCAGTAGGGATGGACTCCACATCCGACGCCGCCAACGACCCGCTCGATGAAGCAGGGAGATCATCGTCGGTCGGACTATAGGCAGTATGCGGCATTAGAAAGGCATTATGTGGCACGAAAGAAATTTCAGATTATACAGGGATCCGATACTTACGATCTCGCCGGAGGCCTGGCCCTTGAAGGCCACTCCTCGTCGCCAACGTCGGTGTTGGCAGAGCTATCCGGGGGAATGGTTCTCCCCCTCTTGGACCCTTCGGCCTCCCCTGTTGGGGAAGCCTTCCTCTTCCTCTCTCCCTCCTCCGAGAGAGAGTCTTCTTCCTCCTCCTCGTCTTCGGGGGAGGAGTCCGCCTCGTCGCCGGACGCCTGATTACGGGAACTCTTTCAAGTCCCCGTGGCCACCTTCTTGGCCTTCTTCTCCAGCACCACGTGCGGTGCCGGAATCAACAGCCCCGCCAGACGGGCGTCCACTGGGTCTTCTGGCATGGGAGCCGGGCAGATGAGCTGCTCGGCCTTCTTCATCCATTCCTGTCAAAGGAAAAGGGAGATTAAAACCCGCTTAGGGTCGAACAATGAACAAGTGTCCCGTAAAGGGGTAGAATCACTTACCTCGTCAGCTGGATGTTGCGAGCGAAATCCGCGATCTTCCGTCGCGGATATGGGGGCTTCGGCGCCCTTAAACAGCACCCTCCAGGCGCCTTCGTACGTCGTGTCGAAGAGCCCGCTTAACGCCTGGTGCTGTTCCGGATCAAACTCCCACAGATTGAATGCCCGTTCTTGGCATGGGAGGATCCGGCGGATGAGCATGACTTGGACCACATCGACGAGCCTGAGCTTATTGTTCACCAGCTTCTGGATACAGGCTCGGAGTCCCGTCAGCTCCTTCGGATTACCCCACAACAAGCCCTTCTCTTTCCAGGAGGTGAGCTGCGTAGGGATGCCAGATCTGAACTCGGGGGCCGCCGCCCACGTGGGTTCGCGCGGCTCAGTGATGTAGAACCACCCCGATTGCCACCCCTTGACGGAGTCCACGAAGGCCCCTTCGTACCAAAGGACGTTGGGCATCTTGCCCAACATGGCGCCTCCGCATTCCGCTTGCGTGCCCTTCACAACCTTCGCCTTGACATTGAAGGTCTTGAGCCACAGGCCGAAGTGGGGCTGGATGCAGAGGAAGGCCTCGCACACGACGATAAACGCCGAGATGTTGAGGATGAAGTTCGGCGCCAAATCGTGGAAATCCAGGCTGTAGTAGAACATGAGCCCCCGGACAAAAGGGTGAAGTGGAAAGCCCAGTCCGCGGAGGAAGTGGGGGAGGAAAACGACCCTCTCATGGGGCCCGGGGGTGGGGATGAGCTGCCCCTCGTCGGGCAGCCGATGCACGATGTCGCCGGAAAGGTATCCGGCGCTGCGCATCTTGGTGATGTGCTCCTCCTTAACGGTGGAGGCCACCCATTTGCCTCCCGCTCCGGACATGGTCGGAGAAGGTCGAGGCGAGATGCACGGACTTGGGCGTTGGAGCTCGAGTGCGCGGAGATGGATAAGCAAAGGAGGAAGAAGGCGTAGGTGAAAAGGTGAATCCTTATCCCTTATATATAGGCGGACGAAGACTATGCGTTCCCCACTAGCCTGGTAAAACTCGCTTATCTCCCAAGCGCCACCATCAATGGCGCGGTTGGGTTACCCACGTCCGTATTGATGAGAATCCCGGAATAAGGGGAACACGATCTCTGCTTCGACAGGACGTGCCAAGGAAACCACTTCGCTAAAAGTGCTGAGGTGGTATAATAAAAAACGATTCAAGTAAAGGCTTGGTAGCGGCGTGATGTCATGCCGCATAATACGTCAGCAGATTGGACTTGTGTACATTTTATTCTCTCTACGGTAGAATGTGGAATTTATTTTGCAGAGCCGGACACTATCCTGGTGTTCATGATCTTCTCTGGATTATTCAAGGGAGGAACCCGCCTTGCAATGCCAAGCATTATGCGCGCCGGACTTATCGTCATTGAAGCCTGGTTTAGGGGCTACTGAGGAAGTCCTAGACTAGGGGGTGTCCGGACAGCCGGACTATCATCGTCCGCCGGACTCCAAGACTACGAAGATACAAGATTGAAGACTCCGTCCCGTGTCCGGATGGGACTTTCCTTGGCGTGGAAGGCAAGCTTGGCGATACGGATATGTAGATCTCCTACCATTGTAACTGACTCTGTGTAACCCTAGCCTTCTCCGGTGTCTATATAAACCGGAGGGCTTTAGTCCGTAGGACACAACATACATTACAGCAATCATACCATAGGCTAGCTTTAGGGTTTAGCCTCCTTGATCTCGTGGTAGATCCACTCTTGTACTACCCATGTCATCAATATTAATCAAGCAGGACGTAGGGTTTTACCTCCATCAAGAGGGCCCGAACCTGGGTAAAACATCGTGTCCCTTGTCTCCTATTACCATCCGCCTAGACGCACAGTTCGGGACCCCCTACCCGAGCTCCGCCGGTTTTGACACCGACAGGTATTTTCTGTAGGAGGTGACTGCCATGTGGCATATAGCAGCCACTTAGTCACCTTGGAGCTTGACACCGCACTCATCGATGACGTACATCATGGTGAGGTGGTGCAGTGGAGTGGCACGTCTTTGCTAGTCTCGGTAGACCTGCCGGGACGACTCAGGGGGGGGTGGGGGTGGGGTGGGGTGGGGGGCTTTCTTCCGAGGATAACCTTGTCTCCGCCAGGCTCGCCTGCCCGGCAGGGGAGTTTTTCCTTAGTAGTATCTTGCCCTTCTGGCTAGTCTTGGCTATCTTGATCTGTGCTTGGGTCCTTCAAGGGAATCAGTCCACCTTGCTTGAGTTGATCATGGTGTTGTGAACTTATCCTCGTGCTTGTGCACAGTCTGGGCAACGGACCCAGGGTTTGTTGCACCGACACTATCACAGCCTCGAAGTCGAAGTCTGAGTCAGACTGCAAGAGATGGCTGAAGACGAGCGTCGAGGCCTGGGCGAGGAGGTCACGGCTTCCCTCTTCGACGAGCTTGCCTACCTTCTTTGCTCCCCCCTCGAGTTGCTCCATAACCTTGGCGAAAAAGGTGAGGTAACCGGCATCGTCATGCACGAGCGGGCTTGAGATGTCTGCCCTGTAGATGGAGCCTAGGGCACGGCGGGCCCTCACCTCGAGGTCCTGGAACATCTTGGAGCGCGTGTGCTGCAGCCCCCGGGGCCAGTTCTCCTCGTCCGCCACCCGCTCCACAAGAGAAGTGACGCTCCCGACCTACTCCTGGAGCGATGCTAGCTCAGCCTCATCAGCGGCAGAAGCCCCCAGAGCGGCCTCGTGCTGCTCCACAGCTTCGCCAGTTTCTTCTCGAGGTCATCTATCTTACCTTGTAGCTCCCCGCAACGGGCACATATGTGGGTCTCCTAAATCTCCAACTTCCTGTGGTGATCGCTGACGAGCTCCTGGTGGGCATTCACGATCTTCTCCGTGGACCGCTCCTAGATCACTGCTTCCTTGGATGCCAGGGAGGCGTTGGCCTCTCCACATGCTAAGCTAGTGAAGCTTCCGCGGTTGCCACCTAGCGGCCCAGCACCACTAGCCGCTTGCGCTCCAAGCTCTGCTCCGACGACGTTGGTGCCAGCTCCCGCTCGAGGGCCTTGAGGTCCTCCTCTTGGGTCGCTAGCCCCCCTACGGAGGTAGAGAGGGCATCCCTGCATGCCTCAAGTTGTTGCTCCAAGATGGTGTTTGAGGCCAGGAGTTCCTGCTCGCGAACCTCTGCTGCCTCGCGCCGCCGTCCGCCGCCTCAGCTTCTTGAAGGGCGTGCTCATGAGCCATAGTCACCGTGGTGGTGGACGCCTCATCCTTCAAGCGCACAGACTCAGGCTGGAGGCGGCCAAGCTTCACCGCGACCTCATGTCGGTGCCACCCTCGTGCTAGGTATGAATGTGTTGGTGTTCTGGGAACCAGTGTACCCAGACCTTCCTGCCTGCAGCCCACGATGTGGCTCCATCAACGGCCTGGTACGACCCATCTTCAGCGACGACAAGACGAGACCCTCACGAGGGACCAAGCCTTGCGAGGCGGACGACATCAAGACCTCCTGAAGGAGCGGCCTCCCCAGGCGGCCTCCTAAGGGGCGGAGATTTCTATGCAAGCCCACGCCTCATGAGGCTGAAATGACATCAGCCATGATGACCAAGGCCTGACGCGTGCCATCAGGCATAGAGCGGCAGGTTTCCCCTTTGGTGCAAAGTAGGCAATCACAGGTGCGGAGTCCCAAGGAATCAGCCAAAGGTTGACGTTTGCGTGCAACAAGACCAGGACCGTCAGAGCGGTAGGATGGATGTCATCGTCGAGCCCACCATGATGTCATGATCAGAAGCTTTGCAGGCGAAGACCACCTTTCATCAGGATCGAGTGTACTACTTGTCCCCTTTCAAAATTGGACGTTGTGGGACCCCTTCCGCCTATGTTTTGGGGGAAGAAAACCCGGGCCACTATAAATATAGCTTAGCCACCATCGTAGGAGGCATCGGGTGATGGACTCATCGAATCCCCAAGAGATCATCACAAGAACAAGCCTCCTGAGGTTGTTCTTCTAGTTGTACTAGTTCATCCTCAGCCCCCCCCCCCCACGCGAGGCCAATCCACCACAAAGCAGGAGTAGGTTTTTACACCGCATGGTGGCCCGAACCTGGGTAAACTGTCGTGTCCTTTTCCTTCTTGTTCATCGAGCTAGGTCGTGAGAGAAGTGAGTCGGTCGGCTTGAGAGGTTGAGTTCTTTGCACACGCCCCTGTGTTTGAACCTTTCTTGGGTCTGCGGAGCCCAGAATCTAACAGAATGCTCATCCGCGAGGCGCGCATCAACACTCTGAAGCTCTGCTTCGAGCTGATTCAGCGTGTTCTTTGTGTTCTGCAAAAGGTCATGTCTGATTGCAGCCCAACCGCTCACAAGTGCTAAGGACCGGCCGAGGCTGGGCCCCACGCCTCCGTCTGTTTCCGTTATGCGGGAAGTTCTGGCGGCACCTGGCGTTGGATGAAAGTGGCCCAATGCTTCTTCTGCTCCTCTTGGGCAGGGGGACGTGCCCTGCGGGCTCGGCACCCTTGTGTAGGCAGCTGCAGATCCGCGATGGCCCCGGGCGTCCGCACGGTTGGGTGCAGGGGGTGATCGCACCACCTCAGCAGGCCCTATGCTCACCTCGAAGACGGGCGTCCCGAGAATGGGAGAGCGGCCTGCCCAAGGCTCCCCCGGGGGACCGCTGTCCCCCTTGTGCGCAAGGCGCCGCCCACCATGGGTGTCCTGCGCCCCGCGCCTCTTGCGGGTGAAGAGGGAGTTACTCCTGCACGGGCGCAGGCGTGGCTCCCTGGTTAGTTGCGCTCGTGGCCGCGGCGGGCGGCGAAGAGGCACCAATTCCATTCGGGGGCTCCTTCACCTTCACGATCGAGGAGTACCTGCGAGGACGAAGAACTTTAGGGCATCTATTGCACGAGAGGCAAAGGGGAGTAAGGCGCTTACTCATCCATGACGACCCATTTCCTCTTCTTCAGCGCCCTTGGTAGGGCACCGTCGCCACTCTCTGGCCGAGCCCTCCACGTGGGGGCGCGCGTCCTAGGGATCGACGTCTCAAGACTCCATGTGCTGCTCGACACGCTGGCAGTGGCGGCCCCGTTCCCAAACGAGGCGATGCCACCCATGTCTGCCCACACGGGGGTGAGTTGTTGGGTAACCCGGGGTGGTGGGTCATCGTTGTCCACTGCCATTGTGTCCTGAGGCGATGCACCCACGGATCCCTCCAGCACTAGGACCACCAGGAATGGGTTGTCTGACGGCCCCTCATGGTCCACGGGAAGCAGCCCACACCGATCGAAACGCAACATCCTCCTTGTGAAGGTCTCCCTGCCCGTGTAGTTGTACGGGGAGTACCCTGACTCTGGGAGCTCGTCTACCTCTGCACCGGTGAGGATTTGGAGCATTCCACTCAACACAGCAGGAGGCAGGCGGCCTGTTTGGGTCGCTTCGGGTCTTCTTGTCCGGTGAAGGACTACTGCAGGATGGTCCAAACATGACAGTCCAATCAGAAACCCTTAGATGAAACTGCGTGCGATGCATTAATCACAAACGATGATGTAATAAAACCATCAAAAAAGATGCAAAACCTTTGCGATGGCGGTGACATCCAACACGGTTTAGATTGGAGTTGCGTGTGTGTTGCGTGGCAAACGGTTAATCCAAAAGAACTGTTTGCGATGAGGCAGAACAACAGAAATGGGCAGCCAGATGAGGGTGTGTGCGATATACGGCATACAATTCACTAGGATGAATTGTGTGTGATTAGGAAACAAACTCGAAATGGTCAGCCAGATCAAGGTGTGTGCAATGGAGGGCATCAAGTTCACTCAGATGAACTATTTACGATGAGCCAACACAACAGGAACAGTTCAACTGAACAAGATGTGTGTGATACATGGCAAACAGGTCTGTAATCAGAAATGTGTGCGAAGACCAATAATAACACAGACGTTTGCTGCTAATAAGTCGTGTGATTTGCTCCGTCTATGGAAGAATAACTAAAATAAACATCCAATTACATACGTGACTATACAGATCATTCGCACACACCTCAATAAATAATTGTATGCATTCTAAGCTAGGAAAAATGATCGTCTAGTCATCTACTTTTTGTGAGACTCCCTCCACTGCTCTGTGGCTCGATCCCTCGTCTGGGGCATGAAGAAGACAGTCCCTCATGTCAACGATCCGCATGTACACCTCGTATCTTGTGTACACGTCCTTGGCCACGTACTTGATGTGTTGTTTATCCAATCTCTCATGTCAGACACTGTGCCAGGCGTTCTAGTCCTTCTTGCTCGCATCCTTAGTCTTCATGTAGTAGGGGTCGATGATGGCTGAGGCGAGGTCAACAAGGGAGTTCTGTTTGTTGTTGTTGCTGCCCCAGACCTTGTAGTGGTCCTGGATTTTGACAAGATTCTGGCATTTCAATCCCGAAACCTTGAGCGCTTTTAGATCGTTGGTGGTGTCCACCGTAGCCAAACTGTAGGCAGAGCTGTTGATTAACTTGGAGAAATGCTCGCAAGGCCTTGTGGCCAGGTGGTAGTGGTAGACGAGGATGTCATGTTGCACGCACAACTGGGCGACGGCAACCTTCTGATCATGCCCGGCACAACCGATGGTGTACTCGAGGTCGAAGCCGACCACTTGGTACTTGTCCTCAGCAAGCAACTGCTCCATAGTTTGGATTGAGCTCTCCACTGAGACCGGCTTGTTCGTGTACACCACGAGAGGGCCTTCCCCCTCACGTGGGTGTCCACTACATGATGCGTGGTGAACTGCCCATCGTTGTCACCGTCGGCCGCTGGGAGCGCCATTGGAGCCACACGAAGCGCCATTGGAACCGCCGAATGTCCTCTCTATATGTGTTGTCGTGGGTGTGCTTATTGTGTCATGTGGCGCAAGAGATGAAGGTAAATGGCCACAGGAATAAATGGGGGTCGGGCGGCCTGGATTATCGGCACGCCAGATAACCCACAAGTATAATCGCAACAGTTTTCGAGGGTAGAGTATTCAACCCAAATTTATTGATTCGACACAAGGGGAGCCAAAGAATATTCTCAAGTATTAGCAGCTGAGTTGTCAATTAAACCACACCTGAAAGACTTAATATCTGCAGCAAAGTAGTTAGTAGCAAAGTAGTATGGAAGTAACGGTAACGGTGGCAAAAGTAACAGTAGTAGTTTTGTAGCAATCATAACAGTGGCAACGGAAAAGTAACTAAGCAAAGATAAATATGAAACGAGCTCGTAGGCAATGGATCAATGATGGATAATTATGTAGGATGGCATTCATCATGCAACAGTTATAACATAGGATCACACAGAACTAGCTCCAATTCATCAATATAATGTAGGCATGTATTCCGAATATAGTCATACGTGCTTATGGAAAAGAACTTGCATGACATCTTTTGTCCTACCCTCCCATGGCAGAGGGGTCCTAATGGAAACTAATGGATATTAAGGCCTCCTTTTAATAGAGAACCGGACCAAATAATTAGCACTTAGTGGATACATGAACTCCTCAAACTACGGTCATCACTGGGAAGTGTCCCGACTATTGTCACTCCGGGGTTGCCGGATCATAACACGTAGTAGGTGACTATAACTTGCATGATAGGATCAAGAACACACATATATTCATGAAAACATAATAGGTTCAGATCTGAAATCATGGCACTCGGGCCCTAGTGACAAGCATTAAGCATAGCAAAGTCATAACAACATCAATCTTAGAACATAGTGGATACTCGGGATCAAACCCTAACAAAACTAACTCGATTAGATGGTAAATCTCATCCAACCCATCACCATCCAGCAAGCCTACGATGGATTACTCACGCACGGTGGTGAGCATCATGAAATTGGTGATGGAGGATGGTTGATGATGACGACGGCAACGAAACCCCCTCTCCGGAGCCCCGAACAGACTCCAGATCAGCCCTCCCAAGAGAGATTAGGGCTTGGCGGTGGCTTCGTATCGTAAAACGCGATGAAACTTCCTCTCTAATTTTTTTCTCTGCGAAAGAAAATATATGGAGTTGTAGTTGAGGTCGGTGGACGTCCAGGGGGCCCACGAGGCAGGGGCCGCGCCCAGGGGGAGGGGGCGTGCCCCCCACCCTCGTGGACAGGGTGTGGGCCCCTGACGCTATTTCTTTCGCCAATATTTTTATTAATTCTGAAAAGTTGCTCCGTGGATTTTCAGGTCATTCCGAGAACTTTTATTTCTGCACAAAAATAACACCATGGCAATTCTGCTAAAAACAGCGTCAGTCCGGGTTAGTTCCATTCAAATCATGCAAGTTAGAGTCCAAAACAAGGGCAAAAGTGTTTGGAAAAGTAGATACGATGGAGACGTATCAACTCCCCCAAGCTTAAACCTTCGCTTGTCCTCAAGCAATTCAGTTAACAAACTAAAAGTGATAAAGAAAAACTTTTACAAACTCTGTTTGGTCTTGTTTTTGTAAATATGTAAAGCCAGCATTCAAGTTTTCAGCAAAGATTATGAACTAACCATATTCACAATAACACTTAGGTCTCATGTTTACTCATATCAATGGCATAATCAACTAGCCAGCAATAATAATAAATCTCGGATGACAACACTTTTCTCAAAACAATCATAATATGATATAACAAGATGGTATCTCGCTAGCCCTTTCTGAGACCGCAAAACATAAATGCAGAGCACCTTTAAAGATCAAGGACTAACTAAACATTGTAATTCATGGTAAAAGAGATCCAATCATAGTCATACCAATATAAACTAATAGTAATGCATGCAAATGACAGCGGTGCTCTCCAGCGGTTGCTTTTTAGTAAGAGGTGATGACTCAACATAAAAGTAAATAGATAGGCCCTTCGCAGAGGGAAGCAGGGATTTGTAGAGGTGCTAGAGCTCAATTTTGAAATAGAGATAAATAACATTTTGAGTGGTATACTTTCAATGTCAACGCAACAACAATGAGATATCGATATCTTCATGCTACATACATTATAGGCGGTTCCCAAACAGAATGGTAAAGTTTATACTCCCCTACCACCAACAAGCATTAATCCATTGCTTGCCCGAAACAAAGGGTGCCTCCAACTAGCAACAATCCTGGGGGAGTTTTGTTTAATTATTTTGATTTGATTTGATCTTTTTGATCATGGGACTGGGCATCCCAGTTACTAGCCATTTTCTCGTGAATGAGGAGCGGAGTCCACTCCTCTTGAGAATAACCCACCTAGCATGGAAGATACAAACATCCCTAGTTGACACATGAGCTACTCGAGCATACAAAACATAATTCCATTTGAAGGTTTGGAGTTTGGCACATACAAATTTACTTGGAACGGCAGGTAAATACCGCATATAGGAAGGTATGGTGGACTCATATGGAATAACTTTGGGGTTTATGGAGTTTGGATGCACAAGTAGTATTCCCTCTTAGTACAAGTGAAGGCTAGCAAAAGACTGGGAAGCGACCAACTGAGAGAGCGACAACAGTCATGAACATGCATTAAAATTAATCAACACTGAGTGCAAGCATGAGTAGGATATAATCCACCATGAACATAAATATCGTGAAGGCTACGTTGATTTTGTTTCAACTACATGCGTGAACATGTGCCAAGTCAAGTCACTCGAATCATTCAAAGGAGGATACCACCCTATCATACCACATCACAACCATTTTAATAGCATGTTGGCACGCAAGGTAAACCATTATAAGCTCCTAGCTAATTAAGCATGGCATAAGCAACTATAGTCTCTAATTGTCATTGCAAACATGTTTATTCATAATAGGCTGAATCAGGAATGATGAACTAATCATATTTACAAAAACAAGAGAGGTCGAGTTCATACCAGCTTCCCTCATCTCAATCAGTCCATCTTATCATCATTATTGCCTTTCACTTGCATGACCGAACGGTGTGGATAATAATAATAGTCCACGTGCATTGGACTAAACTGGAATCTACAAGCATTCAATTCAAGAGAGAAGACAAGGTAATATGGGCTCTTGGTTAAATAAACAATCATGCATATGAGAGCCACTAAACATTTTCATTATGGCCTTCTCCTCTCGACCCCCAAAGAAAAGAAAAGAAAATAAAACTTTTTACACAGGAAAGCTCCCGACAAGCAAAAGAAGAACAAGAAATATTTTTGGGCTTTCTTTTAATTATTACTACAAGCATGGAAATTAAACTAACTATTTTTTTGGTTTTTCCTAAGGTTTATCAAACACACAAGAAGAAAGCTAGAAAAAGAAATTAAACTAGCATGGATAATACAATGAAAGAGTATGAGCACCGACGACTAGAATAAGTGTGTGAACTTGAATGTAATGTTGGTGAGAAATACGTACTCCCCCAAGATTAGGCTTTTGGCCTAAGTTGGTCTATGGCCATGGATCACGGCTACTCTCCCCGGTGTACTGAGGAGTGTCATCGTACTGCCACTGGCTGGCGATCTACTCTGGATCCCACTGATAAGATGCTGGACGATAAGGGTCAAGTGGTGGTTCCGGCTCAGGCTCTGGAGCTGACGTCTGGCCCCGGTGCGCGTACATGGCTAACGGCAAGACGAGGTAATGGCCTGTAGTTAAATCAAACAAAGAAGGCGCAGGCAAGATAATGATCTCATTGTGTTTCTTATTAAATCTCAAATTATACAGAAGCATCTTATCATCATTGTTAACAATAAACTCATGTGCTACCATGCTCTTATAATCTATAAAAGTAGGGGGTAGCAGTTTTTCCTCTTTCTCAAAATGCCTAATAGGTATCTTGAAGTGTTTAGCAAGGTGTGCAGCATAGATACCTCCAAAGGTTTATGGTTTAGGCTTAAACGTTTGGCAATAACGGCAACCCATACTATAAGAGTTATCAAGAAATAAAGCATGGCACAAAATAATAATATCAGGAACACTAAGGTTTCCACAGTTTCCGCGACCAATTAAGCATCGACTAGCAAATATGGCAAAGTAGCGTAAAACAGGAAAATGTATGCTAGTTATTCTTGCATCGGAAACCTTCCTCGATTCCCCTACAGTAATAGTATTAATAAAACCATCCACATCTTTACGATGTGGTTCCTCTAAACTGCCCTCGAAGGTTATTCCGCAAACCGTGCGAAAATTACGTAATGACATCTCCCTAGACTCATCATATAAATGAAAAGCTACTGAAGGAGGTGAATTCTTAGGATAATAGTAGAAGTTCTGCACGAAAGTATTGGTGAGTAAGAGATACTGTTCGATCCGGTTGTGGAGGAAGTCGGCGAGGCCCGCATTATCAGCCAAAGAATAGAAGTCTTCATAAATCCCGGCTACTCTGAAGAAATTATCACAAGGCCACTCACACGGCCTTACTTCCGCTACGCGAGGAAGATTATACTTGGCCTTTTCTTTCTCCTTAGCTTGTTATCCTTGGAGCTTTGGCTAGAAGAGCCTCTCAAAAATCTCTTCATCATTTTCTGAAAATTTATGAAATTTTTAGTAACTCAAAATAAAAGTGAATCAAACTCAATAAAATTGATAGCAACTACTCCCACAAGTGCCTAGAGCCTATATCATGCATTAGAATTACTTGGGACCTCATAAATTTGACATGCAAGCTCAAGAACAGGGTCACCTAGGCAGCAAAAATTTGCAATGAATAAAGCACTAGAACAAACACTAATTGGACCATTGGAGGAGTCACATACCAAGGAACAATCTCCCAAAGCAGTTTTGTGAATGGAGCTTTGAGCAAGGAGATCGAAAATCGCAGCAAAATGAGCTAGAACTCGTGTTTGAGCTGGATGGTGATTTTTTGGGAGGAAGATGAAGTGTGTGGGTGCAGGAATAAGTGGAGGGGGGCCACCATGGGCCCACGAGGCAGGGGGTGCGCCCTGTAAGGGTGTGCGCGCCCTGGACCCTCGTGGCCAGGTGCTTGCCCCCTTGCTGTGTTCTCAGTGCCTAAAATCCTCAAATATTCCAGAAACAATCATACTAAATTGGCAGGGCATTTGGAGAACTTTTATTTTCGGGATATTATTTATTGCATGGATAATTCAGAAAACAGACAGATAATACTATTTTTTCTTTATTTATTCTAAATAACAGAAAGTAAAAAGAGGGTACAGAAGGTTGTGTTATGCGGAGCATCCCTCGACCATCCCCATGGACGTCACACCGCAAACACAGAGAGGACCTACGACAAGAGCTCGCGCACGCACCATCGGAACCGAGGTGAACTCTTTCCTCTTCGGGTCTCTTTCGGTGTCACACGAGAGTCAGATTCTACCTCATATGGAAACTCTATGCACTCGTAGGTACCAAGAAGAAGACCGTGAAGAGGTGAGGACAGAGACACAATCACATGAAGAGAAGAAGAGCGAGAGAAGAGCGCGAAGCTACGGAAGCCTCGGACCCGTCCGGGTACCCGGCCACCAGCACCCCTGGGTGCCCGGCCACCAGCCGCCGGTTGGCAAGGCCCAGGCCACCCCGGGTGCCCGGCCCTGCCCACCAAGGCGCGGTGCAGCCCACCTCGGGTGCCCGTGTCGCCACCCCGGGTGCCCGGCCTCCTCCCAGCGCGGTCCAGCCCCACCACCGGGTGCCCGGCCCAGCTCCCAGCCAGCCTCGGCCTAGTCCGGGTGCCCGGTCCTCCTTCGCCCGGCGCCTCTGACCGGTCTGGGTGCCCATACCCCCTTTACCCCGGGTGCCCGGACCCCTCCGCAAGCCTGCGTGCACTTTTGGGATTTGGTCCCTTGTATCCCCCTCTTCCTCTATTTTGTCCCTAGACTATATATACCTCTCCCCCTAGCTCATTGAGGGGATACCTAAGAATAGACACAAATCATAGAGCTTATCTCATGTATCTCCCCTTGTGGGATTCCTCTTGAGAGAGAAGAATCCATTGGAGTACAAGACCTCCATTGGAGAAGATCCCTAGGGATTTAAGCCCCCCTTGAGGGAAGGATCTACCTAGATCATCAAGCCCTCATCTCCTTCATAGGATTTGGGATAAACTCTACCATGTATCTTGTTTCCCTTTGATTGTTCATGTACCTTGTGGATCTTGTGTGTTTGTTGGTCTAGTGGATGTGTGATTGGACTTGTTTCTTGAGTGTTCCTCTTGGTTTCTCTCTTGTGCTCATCTTGTTCTTGGGGATTCCCCCTCCAGTTCGTGAAAGATATTCACCTAGGATTCCAACCTACAACATCTTGGTATCATGAGTCATGTTTATCACGAAATTGGAGCCCCCCTCTTTGTTTTCTAGCCTAATTTTGTGTGTTCTTCCCCAATTTCGAAAATTCCCCACCAAAAATAGCCCCAATTTTTTTGTGATTTATTGGTTTGATGAGATTTTGTTGGATTTGATCCATGGATTTGCTTGGTTTCAAGTGGATCTAGCCTTCCCCCATCCATCTCCACCTTTCCCTCCATGAAATGCACCAAATTCTTGCATCTTCCCACGAATTTCCGCCCAAATCCGTCACCCCTGGGCACCCGGACCTCAAACCCCGGCGCCCGGACCCCCCCCCCCCCCCCGCGCATCCCCGCTGACCACCCCGGGTGCCCGCACCCCAAGCCCCGAGCACCTGCACCCCTGGGCTGTTTGCCCCTGACCACCCCGGGTGCCCGCACCCCCAGACCCCGGGCACCCGCACCCCCAAAATCAGCCCACTTCCACTCACCGTTTCGGCCATAACTTTCACCTCCGGAGTCCGATTTTGACGTTCTTTAGCTCGTTGAGTAGATATTGACATCCCCCATCCATCTAGGTAGGTTCCAACATCATTTGACTCCATAAAATTTTTGGCATTTTGGCATCTTTGCATAGGCCATCCACCATATCATCCGCCATACCACCATCGCTTTCCGCAACTTAACCCATTTTATTTACATATAGCATTTGTGGTTTCTTGAGTGGTGACTTGAGTCTCCTAAGGTGTTTCAGCTACTTAGGGATGATTGCTTCGTCATCAATCACCACCACCGTTTCTGCATTGCTAACTCCGGAACCACCAATGCATTCCGCTACCACCATTTGACATTTTCCTTGAGATTTTGAGTTTGCGATTTTTTACCGTTTCCTAAGGTGTTTTAGCTACTTAGGGACGGGTCTACATCATCTTGGTATCTACATCAAGAACACCGCCACTCATCATCGCCGCGAGGTCGTCATCGACATCGACCACTTCACCAATTTGACACCCTAACCGTAAGCAAGAACGGTACCCTCTATATCATCTTGGTATTGTGGTATCCTATCATTGTACATTCTTGCCATTACATTGTTAACCCCTTAGCCCATTTTGCGTCACTTGCCTATCGAGACTAGCCATTTGAGTATTGCCGGCAATGTTACTTGTGCACATTAGTGATCCATACCTTCCATTGCGTACATACCATATCATATTGGTGTCATCTTGGTATCATCATATCATCCCTTGTGTCACAAGATTGTTCCCGCATATACACAATTGCTATCTTGGTTTGTGCATTTTGCATAATTGGCCATATTAAAAAAAAAGAGAATTAGCTTTTAAGCAAAAGGAAAAGAGAGCAAAGAGCTTGTAAGAAATAGCCATAGCATCATACCACATTGCACATAAGATTGTCATATCCGATCATCTTGGATCATCTTGAGAAGAACATCGGGAACATCATACACATAGCATTCTTGGGATCGAAGGCTCATACATTTTGCATCTTATAGGTTGTGCACAAGTGTCGTATTTGCCTATTGAGCAATCGTGCTAGCGTCTCTCTTGAGTTGTGCAACACGAGCGTTTTCCGTGGATTCCACATTTTGTGCTCATTCCTTGGTTGCACGACCCCATTTATCTATCCGTGTGTGTGTTTCCGTGTGCCACATATTGCTATTGGTCTACTTGTTTCACTTGAGAATTTGTGAATCTTTTCCAACATTATTGAATCTTGCTAACATTTTGCATCAAATTTTTGTGCCACTATCCTCACCGAGCTCCACCATAAGCTTTACTTGATAGGTGTGAGTGAACAAGTCCGGTACCAATTCCACTATTCTTTCATCTCACATTGAATGAAACGGGATACATCCTCAACTTTGGGAAAAGGTCACTTGGTATCGTTTATCTCATTTCCTACTCACCTCTACTCGAGTCTTGTGATGGATAGGCAAGGCATTGCATCTCCGTCTTCCACGACAACGACAACGCGAACAACTACATCTCCAAAACGTCCATCTTCGGACTACAACGAGCAATGCAAGGCATTGAGCGACTCGCCATCGACATTCGCCAAAACGAAGCAATGATAAGGGACTACCTGGACACCAAGTTGGCCGAAAAGAGGGATCAAGTACGAGACATGGTGGCCAACTACAAGTCTTCTTCCCCTTCGTCATCTTCAAGGCGGCGACGCTCAAGTAGCCAATCTTTGTAACATCATCGAGCTCAAGCACTACAACACCATCAAGATGAAGATGCTCGTGATGCGTACACCTACAAGTCCCAAAAAGCTCTACATGAAGCGATGGCCAAACTTCATGAGCACAAGAGAAGACCGTGAGACGAGCACCAACAAGATGGAGCTACGACTACTACCACCACTTCGGAATCTTCGCCAAGTGTTCTCAAGGCCATCTACAACGACGATGACGAGATGCTCGAGCATGGGATTTTCCCTTCGGTCATGGAGGAGAGCAATGATATGCCATCTTCGGCCTTCATCCACGGCGATGACGACGAGATGGTTGAGCATGGGATTTTCCCTTCGACCACGGCGACGTATGATGACTTGAGTGACTTGTGCTACCATATTGAGAGTGAGCGTGACTTCACCACTAGCCCCATATATGATGAGTTGCCACGATTCCCATGTGAGGAGAGCCACCAACACCACCACTTGAGTGATTTGAGTGACTCCACCATATGTGACATTGAGTGCACCTACCTTGAGGGAGTGAGTAAGCCACCACCACATAGAGAGTGTGAGGTAGTTGATAGGGCATGTGAGGCCATTTCGATTTCTAACAACTTAACCTTTACCTCTTTTGTGTCTTCTCATTTGGTGCTAGGTCCCATTTATGATGACGCGCCGATCCTCGACGATTTCGTCCTTCCTTTGGACAAGACGATGGCCATGGTGGAATATGATGCACCCCCCACATGGTTCCATCAAGATGAAGATGATGACCACCATTTGGTCTTTGCCACCTCACCTACACCACTTGAGTGGAATGAACAAGGTAACATAGGTGAAGGTGATGCTCTTGTCCCACTAGTGGACATTCTTGACATTGATTGCTTGCATGATGTTGATCCACCTATTTCCATGCTTCATGCTAGTGCGATTACCCCATGCGATGATTTGCCCATTTATGATGAGTATGATGATTCTCATGTGGAGTCTAGTAGTTGTGATGCCATGTTACATAGGATTTCTTGTGACAATTCTCTTGGCCACATCATGTTTGATAATCCGCTTGACTTGTCATATGCTATGCATGAGATCCATCATATGTCATATTTGCAATCTCATCATAGTGACTATGCATATGCCATTAAAATTAATCCAATTTGCACATATGGCATAGATGACAAGCCCATAGTTATTGGCATTTGTTTTTCTTGTGATGATATTGATATGCTTCCTTTGCATCATTTATCTCATATGCCATGCCATGACCATCTAGTTTCGGATATGCATTGTTTTGGATGTTCTCCATTTTCTCCATATGACGTTTCCACTATTGCTCATGAGGAAAACCCCATAGTTTCCTCATACATTTTAGGAGATTTTGATTCATCCTATCCATTGCATGATCCCAATACTTGTGTGCACAATATGCTTCCCATGAATAAACATGCTATTGATGTGCCATATACTTCTATGCTAAATTTGCATCCCCATCGTGTCATACACAATAACTATTATTTCATGATGGATGACATGTTCTTATACCATGCATCAAATTTCTTTGAGCGGTGCTTATCTTGTGCTAACTCACATGTGCACCTACACATCATGATGGATGATGTGTACATTTACCACGCGCACAATTTCTTTGGTTTGTGTTTCTTTTGTGTAGGTACCCATGAATACTTGTCAACCTCGCAATCCCACGAGTTGATAAAACGAGCTCTAGAGAGCAACGATGGCTTGGTATCCCTTGGAGTGTCTTTCCCACCGCTCTCTGCGCGCAAAGACTTCGCGCATTTCTTCTACATGGCTCTCACATGGTTATGGGTTATTTACCACCTCTCACTTTATGCCCATATTGCCATGTTCACTTTGCATGATATGCTCATTCCTATGCCTTTGCCATGCATTTGTGACCCATGCTTTGCATTAAACATAATGATTGATTCTACCACTTGTATGTGTATTTGCAAGCTTGGTGGAGATATTGCTTGTTATTGCCATGTTCTACCCATGACCCATGCCTATGATGATACTATGATCTTGCTTTGTGTTTGTGCTTGTGATATGTCATGTGCATTGTCTATGCTTATTATTTGCTCACATGACATGATTGCCATGATTTCCTCTAGTGTGTTGCATCTTTGCTCCACTAGTTTGCACGACTTGATTTCTATGCTTTCTCTTGTTGCATCCACCTCTTGGAATACTTGCTCCTATCACATGTTTGGTTGCAACAATGTCATTCCTTCACATATGCCATGTCCCATTGATTGCTACATGCTTGCCTTGATTGCCTCACACATGATGAACAATTTCTCTTTCTATTGTGTTGAGTGCCACTCGATTTTCACTACACCCTATGCAGATTATGCTTGGATTGTATTACACTTGACGCGTGTGTTTAGTCATATCATCTTCTTGACTGTTGTGAATGACTCTTATGCCTACCATAGACCGTTCATTGAGAGTCTTATGCATGCTTGCTATGACATTGAGGTCGATGCTTATTCTCTTGAAACACATATTTGCATCGCTACCTCACATTTACATGCTTGTTTCCATGATGTCCTTGATGTCCTTGATTTTGCTCAATTTATGTGCTTACATGCCATGCCACAATCCCTTGTCACACCATATATTATGCTTGATGACGACACTTGTTTGGTGAATCAGCTCTTGAATGCTTGGTTATGCACTAGCGGTAACCACAATTGTTTTTCCAAGTGTTTGTTATACTTGCTCCTTTTGAAGGAATCACGAAATGGTGCGAAATTAGAGAGTGCCCATTTCGAAATTCCACATGACAAGTCCTTGGTGGTTGACCACTTCTACACGGCGACGCCCTCTCTTTCCCATGGTGATGAAGATCACGATCCGTGGACGGATCTCTCTCAAGGGCGGGGGGAGATAATGCGGAGCATCCCTCGACCATCCCCATGGACGTCACACCGCAAGCACAGAGAGGACCTACAACAAGAGCTCGCGCACGCACCATTGAAACCGAGGTGAACTCTTTCCTCTTCGGGTCTCTTTCGGTGTCACACGAGAGTCGGATTCTACCTCATATGGAAACTCTATGCACTCGTAGGTACCAAGAAGAAGACCGTGAAGAGGCGAGGACGGAGACACAAGCACATGAAGAGAAGAAGAGCGAGAGAAGAGCGCGAAGCTATGGAAGCCTTGGACCCGTCCAGGTGCCCGGCCACCAGCACCCCCGGGTGCCCGGCCACCAGCCGCCGGTTGGCCAAGGCCCAGGCCACCCCGGGTGCCCGGCCCTGCCCACCAAGGCGCTGTGCAGCCCACCCCGGGTGCCCGGGTCACTACCGCCGGGTGCCCGGCCTCCTCCCAGCGCGGTCCAGCCCCGCCACCGGGCGCCCGGGCCATCACCCCCGGGTGCCCGGCCCAGCTCCCAGCCGGCCTCGGCCTAGTCCGAGTGCCCGGCCCCTCGTGCCCCGGGTGCCCAGTCCTCCTTCGCCCGACGCCTCTGACCGGTCCGGGTGCCCGGACCCCCTTTACCCCGGGTGCCCGGACCCCTCCGCGTGCCTGCGTGCATTTTTGGGATTTGGTCCCTTGTATCCCCCTCTTCCTCTATTTTGTCCCTAGACTATATATACCTCTCCCCTAGCTCATTGAGGGGATAGCTAAGAATAGACACAAATCATAGAGCTTAGCTCATGTATCTCCCCTTGTGGGATGCCTCTTGAGAGAGAAGACTCCATTGGAGTACAAGACCTCCATTGGAGAAGATCCCTAGGGATTCAAGCCCCCCTTGAGGGAAGGATCGACCTAGATCATCAAGCCCTCATCTCCTTCATAAGATTTGGGATGAACTCTACCATGTATCTTGTTTCCCTTTGATTGTTCATGTACCTTGTGGATCTTGTGTGTTTGTTGGTCTAGTGGATGTGTGATTGGACTTGTTCTTGAGTGTTCCTCTTATTTTCTCTCTTGTGTTCATCTTGTTCTTGGGGATTCCCCCTCCAGTTCGTGAAAGATCTTCACCTAGGGTTCCACCCTACAACATTGTGCCTTCTAATTTCATCCATATCATGCTCATCAAAAGGAATCCACTAACAAGGTTGACCAAGTCTTGTTAACAAACTCATTCCGAATAACAAGGAACCGGAGAAATTTTGAATAACACTAGGTTACCTCAACGGGGATATGAACATCCCCAATAATAAGAATATCATATTTTTTCTTGACAGTAGGAAGAGGGAATTCAAAACCTCCAATAATGATAGTTGGAATTTTTCTAATAGAATTGATGTTGTGAACTTGAGGTTGTTTCCTCGGAAAGTGTACCATATGCTCATTACCATTAACATGAAAAGTGACATTGCCTTTGTTGCAATCAATAACAGCCACTGGAGTATTCAAAAATGGTCTACCAAGGATAATCGACATACTATCGTCCTCTGGAATATCAAGAATAACAAAGTCCGTTAAGATAGTGACATTTGCAACCACAACAGGCACATCCTCACAAATACCGACAGGTATAGCAGTTGATTTATCAGCCATTTGCAAAGATATTTCAGTAGGTGTCAACTTATTTAATTCAAGTCTATGATATAAAGAGAGAGGCATAACACTAACACCGGCTCCAAGATCACATAAAGCAGTTTTAACATAGTTTCATCTAATGGAGCAAGGTATAGTTGGTACCCCTGGATCTCCTAGTTTCTTTGGTATTCCACCTTTAAAAGTGTAATTAGCAAGCATGGTGGAAATTTTAGCTTCCGGTATCTTTCTTTCATTTGTAATAATATCTTTCATGTATTTAGCATAAGGGTTTACTTTAAGCATATCAGTTAAGCGCATATGTAAGAAGATAGGTCTAATCATTTTAGCAAAGTGCTCAAAATCCTCATTGTCATTTTTCTTGGATGGCTTAGGAGGAAAAGGCATGGGTTTCTGAACCCATGGTTCTCTTTCTTTACCATGCTTCCTAGCAACAAAGTCTCTCTTATTGTAACATTGATTCTTTGATTGTGGGTTTTCAAGATCAACAGCAGGTTCAATCTCTACGTCATTATTATTGCTAGGTTGAGCATCAACATGAACAACATCATTAACATTATCACTAGGTTCATGTTCGTCGCCAGATTGTGTTTCAGCCTCGGAGATAGAAATATCATTGAGATTCTCAGGTGTGTCTACAATAGATTCACTAGAAGCATGCAAAGTCCTATCATTTTTCTTTTTCTTCTTTTTAGAAGAACTAGGTGCCTCTAAATTATTTCTCTGAGAATCTTGCTCAGTTCTCCTAGGGAGGCCTTCAGGATACAAAGGTTCCTGAGTCATTTTACCAGTTCTAGTAGCCACTCTAACAGCAAAATCATGTTTATTATTTAATTCATCGAGCAAATCACTTTGAGCTTTAAGTACTTATTCTGCTTGAGTGGTAACCGTAGAAGCATATTTACTAATGAGTTTAAGTTCACCTTTAACTCTAGCCATATAATCACTCAAGCGTCCAATCATGTAAGCATTACTCTTTAATTCTCTACCAACATAAGCATTAAAGTTTTCTTGTCTAGCCATAATGTCATCAAATTCATCTAAACATTGGCTTGGAAACTTAGTAGACGGGATTTCAACTTTATCATATCTATAGAGAGAATTTACCTTTACTACCTGTGTCGGGTTATCAAGACCATGTGTTTCTTCGACAGGCGGTATATTAAGACCATGTATTTCTTCAATAGGAGGTAAATTCTTAACATCTTTAGCTTTAATACCTTTTTCTTTCATAGATTTCTTTGCCTCTTGCATATCTTCAGAACTGAGAAATAGAACACCTCTCTTCTTCGGAGTAGGTTTAAGAATTGGCTCAGGAGTTGGCTCAATTGGCTCAGGAATTGGCTCAGGAAGAGTCCAACTATTTTCATTAGTCAACATATTGTTCAATAGCAATTCAGCTTGATCGACTAATCTTTCCCTGAAAACACAACCAGCACAACTATCCAAGTGGTCCTTGGAAGCATCAGTTAGTCCATTATAAAAGAAATCAAGTATTTCATTTTTCTTAAGAGGATGATCAGGCAAAGCATTAAGTAATGGAGAAGCCTCCCCCAAGCTTGTGGGAGACTCTCTTCTTCAATTTGCACAAAATTATATATTTCCCTCAAGGCAGCTTGTTTCTTATGAGCAGGGAAATATTTAGCAGAGAAGTAATAAATCATATCCTGGGGACTACGCACACAACCAGGATCAAGAGAATTAAACCAAGTTTTAGCATCACCCTTTAATGAGAATGGAAATATCTTAAGGATATAATAGTAGCGAGATTTCTTATCATTAGTGAACAGGGTGGCTATATCATTGAACTTAGTAAGATGTGCCACAACAGTTTCAGATTCATTGCCATAAAAAGGATCAGATTCAAACAAAGTAAGTATCTCAGGATCGACAGAGAATTCATAATCCTTATCAGTAACAAAGATAGGTGAAGTAGCAAAAGCAGGGTCATATTTCATTCTAGCATTTAGAGATTTCTGTTTCCATTTAGCTAATAACTTCTTAAGACCAGATCTATCATTGCAAGCAAGAATAGATCTAGTAGTTTCTTCATCCATAACGTAACCCTCTGTAACAATAGGCAATTCATACTTCAAGGGAGAACCTTCATCATCACTATCTTCAATAATATCATCTTCAATAATTTCATTCTCTCTAACCCTAGCAAGTTGTTCATCTAGAAATTCACCTAATGGCAAAGTAGTATCAAGCACAGAAGTAGTTTCATCATAAGTATCATGCATAGTAGAAGTGGAATCATCAATAACATGCAACATATCAGAATTCATAGCAGAAGCGGGTTTAGGTGTCGCAAGCTTACTCAAAACAGAAGGAGAATCTAGTGCAGAGCTAGATGGGAGTTCCTTACCTCCCCTCATAGTTGAGGGAAAAATCTTAGTTCTTTCTTCTTTTGAGTTCCTCATAGTGATCAGCTGATATAAATCCCAAGTGACTCAAAGAATAGAGCTATGCTCCCTGGCAACGGCGTCAGAAAATAGTCTTGATAACCCACAAGTATAGGGGATCGCAACAGTTTTCGAGGGTAGAGTATTCAACCCAAATTTATTGATTCGACACAGGGGGAGACAAAGAATATTCTCAAGTATTAGCAGTTGAGTTGTCAATTCAACCACACCTGGATAACTTGGTATCTGTGGCAAAGTATTTAGTAGCAAAGTAGTATGGAAGTAACGGTAACAGTGGCAAAAGTAACGATAGCAGTTTTGTGGTATTTGTAACAGTAGCAACAGTAAAGTAAATAAGCAAAGCACAATATGTGAAAAGCTCGTAGGCATTGGATTAGTGATGGTAATTATGTCGGATGTGATTCCTCATGTAATGGAAACAACATAGGGTGACACAGAACTAGCTCCAATTCATCAATGTAATGTAGGCATGTATTCCGAATATGGTCATACGTGCTTATGGAAAAGAACTTGCATGACATCTTTTGTCCTACCCTCCCGTGGCAGCGGGGTCCTAGAGGAAACTAAGGGATTTTAAGGCCTCTTTTTAATAGAGTACCAGACCAAAGCATTAACACATAGTGAATACATGAACTCCTCAAACTACGGTCATCACCGAGAAGTATCCCGATTATTGTCACTTGGGGGTTGTCGGATCATAACACATAATAGGTGACTATAGACTTGCAAGATAGGATCAAGAACTCACATATATTCATGAAACATAATAGGTTCAGATCTGAAATCATGACACTCGGGCCCTAGTGACAAGCATTAAGCATAGCAAAGTCATAGCAACATCAATCTCAGAACATAGTGGATACTAGGGATCAAACCCTAACAAAACTAACTTGATTACATGGTAAACCTCATCCAACCCATCACCATCCAGCAAGCCTACGATGGAATTACTCACGCACGATGGTGAGCATCATGAAATTAGTAATGGAGGATGGTTGATGATGACGACGACGACGAATCCCCCTCTCCGGAGCCCCGAACGGACTCCAGATCATCCCTCCCGAGAGAGATTAGGCCTTGGCGGCGGCTCCGTATTGTAAAACACGATGAAACTTTCTCTAATTTTTTTCTCCACGAAAGAAAATATATGGAGTTGCAGTTGAGGTCAGTGGACATCCAGGGGCCCATGAGGCAGGGGGGCGCGCCCAGGGATAGGGGGCACGCCCCTCACCCTCGTGTACAGGGTGTGGACCCCTAACGCTACTTCTTTCACAAGTACTTTTTATTAATTATAAAAAGTTGCTCCGTGGATTTTCAGGTCATTTCGAGAACTTTTATTTATGCACAAAAATAACACCATGGCAATTCTGCTAAAAACAGCATTAGTCCGGGTTGGTTCCATTCAAATCATGCAAGTTAGAGTCCAAAACAAGGGCAAAAGTGTTTGGAAAAAGTAGATACAATTTAGACGTATCACAGAGCACCCCTGAAGATCAAGGACTGACTAGACATTGTAATTCATGGAAAAAGAGATCCAGTCACAGTCATACCCGGTATCAATTAATAACGACACATACAAATGACAGTGGTGCTCTCTAACTGGTGCTTTTTATAAGAGGATGATGGCTCGGCATAAAAGTAAATAGATAGGCCTTTCGTAGAGGGAAGCAGGGATTTGCAGAGGTGCCAGAGCTCGAGTTTTGAAACAGAGATAAATAATTTTTTGAGCGGTATGCTTTCATTGTCAACATAACAACCAATAGATCTCGGTATCTTCCATGCTACATACATTATAGGCGGTTCCCAAACAGAATGGTAAAGTTTATACTCCACCACCACCAACAAGCACATTCCACAGCTGGTCCGAAACAACAGGTACCGTCCAACTAACAACCATCATGGGGGAGTTTTGTTTGCAATTATTTTGATTTGATTTTAGCATGAGACTGGGCGTCTCGATTATCGGCCATTTTCTCGTGAATGATGAGCGGAGTCCACTCATCGTGAGAATAACCCACTTAGCATGGAAGCTATAGACAGCCCTAGTTGCTACATGAGCGATTCGAGCATACAAAGCAGAATTTCATTTGAAGGTTTAGAGTTTGGCACATGCAAATTTACTTGGAATGGCAGGTAAATACCGCATATAAGAAGGTATGGTGGACTCATATGGAACAAAGTTGGGGTTTATGGAAGTGGATGCACAAGTAGTATTCCCACTTAGTACAAGTGATGGCTAGAAAGAGACTGGGGAGCGACCAACTAGAGAGCGACAACAGTCATAAACACGCATTAAGATTAACTAACATTGAGTGCAAGCATGTGTAGGATATAAATCACCTTGAACATAAATATCGTGGAGGCTATGTTGATTTTCTTTCAACTACACGCGTGAACATGTGCCAAGTCAAGTCACTCGAATCATACTACATCACAACCATTTTAACAGCATGTTGGCACGCAAGGTAAACCATTATAAACTCCAAGCTAATTAAGCATGGCATGAATAACTATAATCTCTAATTATCGTTGCAAACATGTTTAATTCATAATAGTCTGAATCAGGAACAATGAACTAATCATATTTACAAAAACAAGATAGGTCGAGTTCATACCAGCTTTTCCTCATCTCAATCATTGCATTATATATCGTCATTATTGCCTTTCACTTGCATGACCGAACGGTGTGGATAATAATAATAGTGCAAGTGCATTGGACTAAGCTGGAATCTGCAAACATTTATTCAAAGGATAAGACAAGGTTATACAGGCTCTTTGTTAGATTAACAATAATGCATATGAGAGCCACACATCATTTTCATCATGGTCTTCTCCTCTCGACCCCCAAAGAAAAGAAAAGAATTTCAAAGAAAAACACATATTTTTGGAGTTTTTATTTTTCTAAAGAAAGTAAAATAAGAAGAGAAAAACTATTTACACGGGAAAGTTCCCAAAAAGCAAAAGAAGAACGAGAAATCTTTTTGGGTTTTCCTTTTAATAATACTACTAAGTAAACATGAAAAGTAAACTAGCTAGAAGCTACAGCTAATTTTTTGTTTTTTCTCAAGGTTTTTCAAACACACAAGAAGAAAGCAAGAAAAGAAAATAAACTAGCATGGATAATACAATGAAAAAGTATGAACACCGACAACTAGAATGAGTGTGGGAACATGAATGTAATGTCGGTGAGAAATACATACTCCCCTAAGCTTAGGCTTTTGGCCTAAGTTGGTCTAGGGCCACCACTGGCCCGGATGATATTCGACATCATAGTTGGGGTTGTACTGTGTTGCGGCAGCTACCGCCTGACGAGCTGCTTCCTGGAGGCGAGCGGCCTCCGCTGTTCTCTCATACTCATTTGCCTCCTCTCTGGTTAAAAAATATCTCTCATTTACCTAAAAGTTAAAGAATGCAGGAGCAGGAAGGGTAATATGGACAGCACGCCATCTGTCAAAGATTAGTCGGTACTGGAGGGACTGATCGTTCCTCTCAAGAAACTGGTAACGACCCATAGCATTATAATCTAGAAAAGTAGGTGGCAACTAAATGTCATTCTCTCTTATGGATACCCCAAGATAATTAGCTAAACGAGTTGCATAAATCCCACCAAATAAATCTCAATCTTTAGCATTAAGATGTAACCTCCTTGCAACAATGGTGTCGGATTTAGGGTTCTGGCAAAACTCTTGAGGTTCGAACACTGGGGTGCGCACGAAGATTTCACCCTACCAAACCTCGCTCTCAGCCTCGCCGCAATCTCTAAGCTTAGCTCGACGAACTCACAACACAAGAGACACAAGATTTATACTGGTTTGGGCCACCGTTGTGGTGTAATACTCTACTCCAGTGTGGTGGTGGTGGATTGCCTCTTGGGCTGATGATGAACAGTACAAGGGAAGAACAACCTCCTGAAGAGAGGTGTTCTTGTGCTTGGTGGATGCGAGGATGAATTGGGTTCGTTCCCGTCTACTTGTCTGGCCCCCTTCTACTATGGTTGCTAGTCCTATTTATAGAGGCCCTGGTCCTCGCCCGAAATATTGAGCGGGAAGGATCCAACAACGGCCAATTTGAAAGGGGACAGCTAGTACAAGCTATCCTGACTAAAGGTGGTCTTCGCCTGTCAAAGGCGCTAGTGATGACGCCGTCTTAGGCTCCACGATGACCTCCGTCCTGCTGTCCTGCTGGTCTTGGTCTTGTTGCACTGATATGGAAACATTTGCCTGATGCCTCTGTACTCCGCGCCTGCGCTTGCCCCCTTAGCACCAAAGGGGAAACAAGGACACTGCGCACGCTGGCGCCCGCCTGGCACCCGCCTCGCCTTGGTCATCATGGCTTGCGTCACGGCAACCTCACGAGGTACCCCTTGCCTTGATCTCTCCGCCCCCTCGCAAGCCTACCTGGTGAGGCCGCTCCTGAAGAGGCCTCGTGGCATCCGCCTCGTGAGGCTTGGCCCCTCGCGAGGGTCTTGAGTGTTGGCTGACAAAGATGGGCCATATTGGGCCACTGGTGGAGCCACGCTGTGGGCCGCATGAAGGCAAGTCTGGGGACCCCCGTTTCCAGAACGCCGACAGCAGCCTTCGGGCCCAAAGGCGCGCTCGGACTTGGCTTAGCAGCGAAGCCAAAGGGGCAAGTGCGGAGTGCCGCGGGCCCCAACAGCCTGCGGCCTTAGTCGAAGCATGGCGACTGACTGGACGTGGGCGTCTCCGCTTCCCCATGCTGCCTCAGCAACCGCCCGACTTGACGAGTCCCTGCTGCATGCAACAGTGGTTATCATTACCTGCGATCGTGGAGGTCGACGGTTGGCCTCCCTTGGGCTATAAATGAGGAGGGGTGAGAGCCCCCGTCGCCCATCTCTTCCCATTCCGCTTGCTTCTCCTCCCTTACTCCGTTGCTTGTAGCGTCCCCATGGTGCCTGCGAAGAGGTTTTCGGCCGCGGAGAAGGGGAAGGCTCGCCAGGAAGGGCCTGGCTCTCCTCCGCCCAAGCGCGGACGCAGTCGCTCTCCCAAGCACTCCGCGACCCCTGCCGTGGCTCCCCGCGGCCGCGGTGGTGGCCCTTCACGCGGTGGGGGTCGCCCATGTCGAGGCAGCCCGGTTGGTGGAGGAAGGCGTGATGTGGCCGCGCGGCCTCCCTGGCCGCGCTTCCACTCGACGGAGGTGCTGCCGGAATTCGTCGTGTGGTCGGAAAACCCGGCCGGCAACTGGCTTCAGCTCCCGCGCTTCTTCGTCGGCGAGCTGCCGACCGTTTGCCCAGGCAGGCTCTGGTTGCAGGCAGACGGCAGCTGCAGCAGGGCCTCCTGGGTCGTGGTGGAGGTCACCGTCGCCGGCAACGCATCCTTTGCCCGAGGCTGGCAGACGTTTGCCCGCGCGGGCGGTCTGGGCAGGCGGTGCACCCTCCACTTCAAGTACGATGGCGACGCGACCCTCTACGTGAGGGTGTTCGGAGAGGATTGCCGACGCATTGGGTGCTGCCCTGAAGACAACGACAACGACGAGGTGCTCGGTCTTGGCGACGGTCGTGATGAGGGTGAAGGCGAACTTGCTCCCAGCGTCGACCGCGGCTCATCAAGCTGCAGCGGCTCTTCCTCCGGTGACAGCTCCTCCAGCGGCAGCTTCGATCAACCACCATGCCACCGTGCCCGCCTCGAGGGCGGCAGCGGGTTGTCCCGTTGCCACGCTCCGGTGAAGCACGAGGTGGGGTCTGGCTGAGCTCAGGAGGCCGCCGTAGATCCCTCCTCGCGAACTGCTGCAAGGCGCGTGCTGCTTTGGTTTTGTTTTCCTTCCTTCCTGCATTGAGAGAAACAAGTATGGGGCCTCGTGGGGGCGTGCAACAAACTATGATTTCCTAGATAACATGTGCATTTATTGTCCCTGTGCTATGTCATGGCATCATTGTTGTACTTCGGCGAGTAGGAACAACTTAGCTTGGCACGTTTTGAAGTAGTTTCCGCCTCGCGAGGTACCCGCTTTAGGCCTGGTCGGGCGCCTTAGGAGCTGCAAAAAACTCGTTGAGAGACTGTCATTTTCTGAACCCTGGTCGCAAGGGCTGCCGGCCGTGGCCCGACGCTTCGTGTCGCGGTACCCGAGGGACACGGACGAGAGGGGTGCTCCCGCTGCGAATTCGAACGATAGTGCCTCATGAAAATCAGAAGAAAAGGCTCACGAGGGCGCCTGCATAGCCCCCTTGCGAGGTATGCGAGAGAGAGCAAGTCAGACAAAGAGCTGAAGACAGAAAACGGAGGCAGAAGGCGATGGAACAGAACTGGCAAAGAACACCAGAAGCAACTTCAATCAAGGTTCAATCAAGGAAGAGCGAGCCAACTGCAGAAAGCAAATGAAAAGCCGCGTCCGGCACCTAGTCTAGTCTTCAAGTCTTCTCACCAGTGCGGAGCAAAGTGCTGCCACCGGGCGTGGGAGGGAGCCCCCGAGGCCCAAGGGCGGCACTCCTGAGACTCCGGGGCGTGTACAGCCCCACTCATTATTACGTGAGAGTGTTACAGGCACTGGGCCTTCTTCACAGGCACCGGGCCTTTCTTCAGGGGTAGAACTTCCGGAGGTGCTGGATGTTCCAGGCGTTTGGGATGGGAACCCTGTCCTGGGTCTCCAGGCGCGCGGCTCCAGGCCTGGAGACGTTGACGACCTTGAACGGGCCCTCCCACATGGGTGAGAGCTTATGCAGCCCCTCCCTGGAGAGCACCCACCTCAGGACGAGGTCACCCACCTCGAGCGTCCTGAGGCGGACGCTACGACAGTGATACCGCCGTAGCGCCTGCTGGTATCTTGCCGCCCGTAGCGTGGCTTCACGGTGGCATTCCTCCCCCAGCATGAGGTCCATCCCCCGCATGGCGTCCTGCTGTGCCTCATCAAACGCCAAGACCCACATGGAGCGATGCCTGACCTCGTGAGGGAGAACCGCTTCTGCTCCATAGACGAGAAAGAACGGGGTCTCGCGCATTGGCTTGGTGGCGGTGGTGCGGATGGACCACAACATGGACTGGAGCTCGTCGTGCCAGCCCCTATCATAGGCCTCCAGCTTCTTCTTGAAGGTCATGGTCTTGAGGCCCCTCAGGACCTCCGCATTGGCGCATTCGGCCTGATCGTTGCTCCAGGGGTGTGCCACCGAAGCGTAGCAGATCTGCGTTCCAGGGTTAGCACAATACGTCTTGAAGAGATTGCTAGTGAACTACGAACCGTTGTCGGTGATGATGCGGTTAGGGACCCCAAACCGGCTCACAAGGCCTTTGATGAACTTGACCGCGGAGCCGGCTAGGATGGTGCGGAAGGCTTCCACCTCCCCCCACTTGGTGAACTTGTCGATGGCGACGTAGAGGTAGCGGTAGGCCCCAAGCGCTCGAGGGAATGGGCCCAAGATGTCCAGCCCCCAGACTGTGAACGGCCACGAGAGCGGGATGGTCTATAGGCCCTGAGCTAGCTGATGGATCTGCTTGGCGTGGAATTGGCAGGCCTCGTAGGACTTCACCAGCTCGGTCACGTTGTTGAGTGCCGTAGGCCAATAGAATCCGCTGCGAAATGCCTTGCTAACGAGGGTCCGTGACGATGAGTGATGTCCGCAATATCCACCGTGTATGTCGGCCAGCAGCTCTTTCCCCTGTTCCCTGGAGATGCAACACAGGGAAACGTCATCCGGACGCTTCCGGTATAACTCACCGTCTTGGATGCAGTAGGCCGTGGCCTGCCGGGCTACGCGCTCCGCGTCTTCCTCTTTCTCCGGCAGCGTCCCTTGCGTCAGGTATTCCTTGAATTCCTTGGTCCAGTATCCCTCCCAAGGCTCCAATGCCAAGAGTAGGCGCGCTCCCGAGGTCGGGCCACAGGCCAGGGCTCCTGTGGCAGGTGGCTGAGGGAGTTCTTCCTGAGGCTGTGCCGTTCTTGAAAGTGGTGGTGCCGCCGATGGCTTGAAGAGTCGTTCCTCGAAAACGCCAGGGTCCTGGGGCAGCCGTTTGGATGCCCTCCTGGCGATGTCATCAGCCTCTTGGTTGGTGCTGCGGGGTGCATGCTGCAACTCCAGCCCCCAGAACTGCTTCTCCATCCTGCGTACTTCCGCGAGATATGCTTCCATGTGCTCATCCTTCGGCTCGTACACCTTGTTGGAAAAGTTGACGAGGAGTTGTGAACGCCCTTGATGACGAGGCGCTTCACTCCCAGTACTGCTGCAGCTTTCAGGCCTGATATGAGGCCCTCGTATTCTGCTATGTTGTTGGAGACCTTCTCGCCCTGCTGGTAACAGAGTTGTACGGCATAGTAGAGCTTGTCCTGAGTGGGTGATATAAGCATTGCACCAGCCCCCGCGCCCTGCCGCGAGAAGGCACCATCGAAATACATGACCCAGCCATCTAGTGCCCCACTTCCTGGGGAGAGAGACCGATCCTCGCCCACCTTGAGCTCTGGTGCATCCGTCCACTCAACCACGAAATCAGCAAGTGCGGCTCCCTTGATGACCCTGGTTGTGCTGAACTCCAACTGAAACACCTACAGCTCGATGTTCCATTCGACGACTCTCCTGACGGAGTTGGGGCTCCTGAGTACCCTTTCCAACGGGTAGGCCTTGACGACCTTGATGGGGTGACCTTGAAAGTAGTGATGCAGCTTGCATGAGGCCACCAAGAGCGCGAGTAAGAGCTTCTGAGGCATGGGGTACCGTGCTCTTGCATCCTGCAAGACCGTGCTGACAAAGTACATCGGACGCTCGACGAGGGTGGGGGCGCTGACGTGGCCTGCGTCTTCCAGAGGTTGAGGCGCCTCCTGAGATAATGGAGCCCCCAGCGCCTTGTCGCTTGGTGGGGCCTCTTCAGCCCCGGGGGCATCATCCTGCTGAGCTTGGTCCATTGCTTCTATTGTCGTGGTCCTCGCAAGGCTTTCCTGGTCTTGTACTGCCCTAGCTAAGGCCGTGGCTGGGCGGGACACCGCCTTAGCCTGGCACTCCTCCCGAACTGCCACCAGGGCTGCGCTGGCGGAGTAGGGAGTGGCGGCAAGGTAGAGCACCAGGGGCTCGAGATGGCGTGGCGCCACCATCACGGGAGGGCTGGTCAAGTAGTTCTTGAGATCTTGAAACGCTTGGTCGGCCTCCCGTGTCCACTCAAATGGGCCCTTTTTCTTCATCAGCTTGAAGAACGGTATGGCGCACTCCCCCAGCTTGGAGATGAAGCGTCCTAATGCGGTCACGCAACCGACGAGCTTCTGCATTTCTCTGAGGGTTTGCGGCGGACTCATGTCTTCGATCGCCTTGACCTTGTCTGGGTTGGCCTCGATCCCCCTGTGGGACATGAGGAAGCCTAGCAGCTTGCCGGAATGGACGCCGAACATGCACTTCTCCGGGTTGAGTCGCAGGTCTACCTGGTGGAGGCTCGTGAAGGTCTCCTCCAAGTCCTAGATCAAAGTCCTTGGCTCCCAAGATTTCACCACAATGTCGTTGATGTAAGCCTCGGCGTTTCTCCCGAGCTGCCAGCCCAAGGCAATGTGCATCAGCCGTTGGAAGGTCGCGCCCACGTTGCGCAACCCGAACGGCATGCAAGTGTAGCAGTATACCCCACATGGGGTCAGGAAGGCTGTCTTCTCCACGTCTTCCACCGCCATATTGATCTGGTGATAACCAGGAAACACATCCAGGAAACACAATAGGTCGCACTCGGCGGTGGAGTCGACGATCTGGTTGATGCGGGAAAGCGGGAACGGATCTTGGGGGCAGGCGTTGTTGAGGTTGGTGAAGTCGACACACATGTGCTCCTTTCCCCCTTTTTTGGCACGACAACGGGGTTCACTAGCTATTCGGGGTAGCGAACTTCACGAATAACACCTGTTGCCTCCAGCTTGCGGGTTTCTTGGATGATGAAGGCCTGCTTCTCCATTGACTGCCGCCTCGCCTTCTGCTTCACAGGGCGTACATTGGGGCACACCTTCAGGTGATGCTCAATCACCCCCCTTGGGACCCCCACTAGCTGCTTGGGTTCCCATGCGAACACCTCCTTGTTCGAGCGCAAGAACTTCACCAACGCCTTCTCTTGGTCAGGGTTGAGGTCGGCACCTATGGTGAAGGTGGCTCCCAAGGACCCGTCTTCCTCAACTGGCACCTGCTTGGTCTCCGCCTTATCCTGAGTGAGCAGCTGCTTGTTTTTGGTCGGTGCGGCTTCCCTAGCCTTGGAGGCGTCCACGTCGGCGGGCCGCGCCACTGCGGCGGCCTTGAGGCAAGCTTGAGCACCATAAGAGCCTCCTTGGTATCTCCAGCTATGGTGAGGACGCCCTTGCTTCCGGGCATCTTCATGAGGTTGTAGGCCGAATGGGTTGCTGCCATGAACTGAGCCAGGGAAGGGTTTCCGACGATGGCGTTGTATCGGAGGCGGATGTGAGCAATGTCGAAGTCGACCAGCTCCATGCGGTAGTTGTCGCGGGTGCAGAAGGTCACGGGAAGGCGGATCTGCCCCAGGGGACTGGAGGAACCGCCTCCGACGCCTGAGAAGGGCTTGCTGGGACGGAGCCGCTCCAGCGATACATGGAGGAGGCTGAAGGCCTCCATCGAGAGCACGTTGAGGCCGGCGCCACCATCGATGAGGGTTTTGGTGACGGCCACATGGCAGATGGTGGGCGTGCAGAGCATCGGGAGCGCAGCCAAGCAGGCGGTGGTGACAGGGTGATCTTCCGAGTCGGAGGTCAGGTCGGCCTTCGGCCCCACCCAACCCAGGGGATCTCCTTGCCACGCGAGGACGGTGCTGATCTATAGAAAGAATGGCTTGGTGTGGCAGTCTGAGGGTGGCGCTTGTGAGCCACCGAGGAGGACCGGGACCGCGTGGGGCGCCGGAGCTGCGAAGCATGCAGTGAAGAGACTGTGCAACTCCTCCCAACATGCCACCGTGGACCCGGGAAGGTTGAGCAGCCAGGCGGGTGGGACACCAGTAAGGGCCATGGGAAGCCAGTTGGCCATGACCTTGTCGTCGCCCCCGGCCTTGAGGACAGCCTCCTCGTACGCTAGCAAGAACAACCACCGGGTCCGCCGTGCCGTCGTAGCGCGGCGGCATCTCTGGCTTGAACTTGGGCGGCCACTTTACCCGCTGTAAGGCAGGGGCCGAGGCTCGGAGCCCCCTGGTCCTAGCACTGGCACCGATCGCCGAGGCCGGAGGCGCGATGTCCGCCATGAGGGCGAAGCGCGATGTTGGCAGAGTGCGGGCCGATGGGAGGAAAAGCTCCAGCACACCCCTACCTGGCGCGCCAAATGTCGGATTTAGGGTTCCGACAAAACCCTTGAGGTTTGAATACTGGGGTGTGGATGAAGATTTCCCCCTACCGAACCTCGCCCTCAACCTCGCCGCAATCTCTAAGCTTAGATCGACGAACTCACAATACAAGAGACACAAGATTTATACTAGTTTGAGCCACCGTTGTGGTGTAATACCCTACTCCAGTGTGGTGGTGGTGGATTGCATCTTGGGCTGATGATGAACAGTACAAGGGAAGAACAGCCTCCTGAGGAGAGGTGTTCTTGTGCTTGCTGGATGCAAAGATGAACTGAGTTCGTTCCTGTCTACTTGTCTGGTCCCCTTCTACTATGGTGGCTAGTCCTATTTATAGAGGCCCTGGTCCTCTCCCCAAATATTGAGCAAGAAGGAATCCAACAACGGCCAATTTGAAAGGGGACAGCTAGTATGAGCTATCCTGACTAAAGGTGGTCTTTGCCTGTCAAAGGTGCTGGTGATGACGCCGTCTTGGGCTCCACGATGACCTCCGTCATGTCGTCCTGCTGGTCTTTGTCTTGTTGCACCGATATGGAAACCTTTGCCTGATGCCTCGGTACTCTGCGCGTGCGCTTGCCCCCTTAGCACCAAAGGGGAAACGAGTACACTGTGCGCACTGGCACCCGCCTGGCCTTGGTCGTCATGGCTTGTGTCACGGGAACCTCACGAGGTACCCCTTGCCTTGATCTCTCTGCCCCCTCGCGAGCCTTCCTGGTGAGGCCGCTCCTGAGGAGGCCTCGTGTCGTCCGCCTTGCGAGGCTTGGCCCCTCGCGAGGGTCTTGAGAGTTAGCTGACGAAGACGGGCCATACTGGGCCGCTGGTGGAGCCACGCCGTGGGCCGCAGGCAGGCAAGTCTAGGGACCCCTGTTCCCAAAACACCGATAAATGGCCCCCAAGTTATATTGCTTATCACCTAACAACACACATTTGAGGACACTAAGACCTGGAACGCAAAGGTGGCTAATGCATCTACCTATGAAGAGAGCAAAGTAATGTATGGCAGGAAAGTGAATGCTCCCTATGGTAGCTTGTGTGATATATCTAGTTTCTCCCACAGTGATGCTAGCAAGGAAATCATTATATTCAGATTTGTGAGGCTCACTAAGAACGCCCCACTGTGGGATCTTGCAAGCAGTACTAAAATCTTCAAGGTCCATGGTATATGATTTATCATAATGGTCAAATATAACAGTATGAGTATTGCGCTTAGACAAAAATTCAAACCTCTCCACAAAGGAATTAGGGAGGTAATAGTATTGTCGGCACTTAACTGATACAAAGTCCTCAAGATCAGCATTACGTACACACGCGTCAAATTCATCCTTGAATCCTACATGGACCATAAATTCATCCGACGGCCATTCACAAGGCCGCACTTGAGCTTCCCTTGGTGGTTCAGGGTCCAACTCATGTATCACGAGCCTCGGTGCTTGCTTCCTCGAAGAACCACCTTGGTACATTTTCCTAAACATTTTTCTTCCTTTGAAAAATTTCTGAAATTTTTAGTGACTCAAAATAAAAGTAAACCAAACTCAACAAGATTGCTAATAACTACTCCTACAAATGCCTCGAGACAATATCATGCATCAAAACTACTTTGGACCATATAAATTTGACATGCAAACTCAAGAACAGGGTCACCACAGCAGCAAAAATTTGCAATAAATAAAGCACTAAAACAAAAACTAATTGGACCATTGGAGGAGTCACATACCGAAGAACCCCCAAAGCAATTTTGTGAATGGAGCTTTGAGCAAGGAGATTGAAAATGGCAGCAAAATGAGAAAGAACACGGGTTTGAGCTACAGGATCATTTTTTCTGGAGGAAGACGAAGTGGATGCGTCTTGGAATAAGTGGAGGGGGCCCACGTGGGGCCCACAAGACAGGGGGCGCGCCCAGGGGGGTAGGGCGTGCCCTCCACCTTTGTGGCCAGCTGGTGAATCGCCCTGGTGTGTTCTCAGTGCCAGAAATTCTCAAATATACTACAAAAAGTCATACTAAATATTTGGAGAACTTTTGTTTTCAGCGTATTTTTTTATTGCAAGGATAATTCAGAAAATAGACAGAAATTACTATTTTTGCTTTATTTAATCTAACCAACAGAAATTAAAAGGAGGGTACAGAAAGTTGTGCTTCCTAAATTCATCCATCTCATCCTCATCAAAAGGATCCAATTAACAAGGTTGATCAAGTCTTGTTAACAAACCTCTTTCAAATAAAATGAAACCGGAGAATTTTTGAATAACACTAGGTTACCTCAACGGGGATATGCATGTCCCCAACAATAAGAATATCATATTTATTTTTGAGAGTCGGAATAGGGAATTCAAAACCTCCAATAGTAATAGTTGAAATTTTTCCAATAGAATTGATACTATGAACTTGAGGTTGTTTCTTCGGAAAGTGTACCATATGCTCCTTACCATTAACATGAAAAGTGACAATTCCTTTGTTGCAATCAATAACAGCCCCTGCAGTATTCAGAAAGGGTCAACCAAGGATAATCGACATACTGTCGTCCTCGGGAATATCAAGAATAACAAAGTCTGTTAAGATAGTAATGTTTGCAACAACAATAGGTACATCCTCACAAATACCAGTGGGTATAGAAGTTGATTTATCAGCCATTTGCAAAGAGATTTCATTAGTTTCAACTTATTCAAATCAAGTCTATGATACAAAGAGAAAGGCATAACACTAACACCAGCTTCAAGATCACATAAAGCAGTTTTAACATGGTTTCTTTTAATGGAGCATGGTATAGTTGGTACTCCTGGATCTCCAAGTTTCTTTGATATTCCACCCTTAAAAGTATAATTAGCAAGCATGGTGGAAATTTCAGCTTCTTATCTTTCTTTTATTTGTAACAATATCTTTCTTAGCATAAGGAGGCATTTTGAGCATATCAGTCAAACACATATGCAAAAAGATAGGTCGAATAATTTCAGCAAAGCGCTCAAAATCCTCATCATCCTTTTTCTTGGTCGGCTTATGAGGAAAAGCCATGGGTTTCTGAACCCATGGTTCTCTTTCTTTACCGTGCTTCCTAGCAACAAAGTCTCTCTTATCATAACGTCGATTCTTTGATTGTGGGTTATCAAGATCAATAGTAGGTTCAATCTCTACATCATTATCATTACTAGGTCGAGCATCAACATGAACATCATCAGTAAAATTCTCACTAGGTTCATGTTCATCACCAGATTGTGTCTCAGCATCAGAAATAGAGATATCATTGGGATTCTTGTTTGTCAATAAAAGGTTCACTAGAAGCATGCAAAGTGAATGGATCGAGAAGAGGTGTCTAGAGGGCGGGTGATTAGACCCTCAGCAAGTAAAGATAGCAGTTTTCAGGTTTTTCAAGTTGAGGTTGCAAAAATAGCACGATTTTAAGCATTCATAATACAATTCAAGCAAGCATGCAAAGAGTATATGAGCAGCGGAAAGTAAAGCATGCAACTTGCAAGAAAGTAAAGGGATGGGATTGGAATGTGCAAACGCAATTGGAGACACAGAGATTTTTGGCGTGGTTCCGGTAGGTGGTGGTATCGTACATCCATGTTGGTGGAGACTTCAACCCACGAAGGGTAACGGCTGTGCGAGTCCACGGAGGGCTCCTCCCACGAAGGGTCCACGAAGAAGCAACCTTGTCTATCCCACCATGGCCATCGCCCACGAAGGACTTGCCTCGCTAGGTAGATCTTCACGAAGTAGGCAATCTCCTTGCCCTTACAAACTCCTTGGTTCAACTCCACAATCTTTACGGAGGCTCCTAAGTGACACCTAACCAATCTAGGAGACACCACTCTCCAAAAGGTAATAGATGGTGTGTTGATGATGAACTCCTTGCTCTTGTGCTTCAAATGATAGTCTCCCCAACATGCAACTCTCTCTCTCTCACACAGATTTGGCTATGGTGGAAAGATGATTTGAGTGGAAAGCAACTTGGGGAAGGCTAGAGATCAAGATTCTTATGGTTGCATTGGAATGTCTTGGTCTCAACACATGAGTAGGTGGTTCTCTCTCAGAAACTGAGTAGTGGAAGTGTAGGTACGTTATGATGGCTCTCTCACTGATGGAGAATGGGGTGGAGGGGTATATATGGCCTCCACACAAAATCTAACCATTACACACAAATTCCCAAACTCGGTGGGACCGAATGGTTAAACTCAGTCAAACCGACTTGTTTCAAAATGTGAACGTTAGGCATTTCGGTGGGACCAACAAGGTCAACTCGGTGGGCCCAGTGTGCTAGGGTTATGGCAAAACCTCATCTCGGTGAAACCGATTGCGTGAACTCGGTGAGATCGGTTTCAGCAATAAGCAAACTGAGACTTGGTCAAGTAAACTCAGTGGGACTGACTGCGTATCTCGGTGAGACTGAAATAACTGCAATAGGTAACAGAGAGTTTGCAAGGCCATCTCGGTGAGACCGAACTGATAGGATTTGTGGATATGGCTATGTCAAGTGAACTCGGTGGCGCCGGATAGATCAAATCGGTGGGGCTGAGTTTTACTTTAGGTTTAGGACATATGTGGAAATGAGAAAGTGGTTGAGGGCTCTAGAGCATATCACTAAGCACTTTGAGCAAGCAAGCCATTAAGCAACACCTCATCCCCTCTTAATAGTATTGGCTTTCCTATAGACTCAATGTGATCTTGGATCACTAAAATGAAAATGCAAAGTCCTGAGCTTTGGCCAATGTTTGTCCTTCGCATCTTGAAGGGGTTTCACATCCTCTTGTCATGCCACTCCACTGATGAACTCTTCTGAAATATACTAGATAGAAATATTAGTCCAACAAGAGATATGTTGACATTAATTCCCAAAATCACCCAGGGAGCACTTGTGCTTTCAATCTCCCCCTTTTTGGTAATTGATGACAACATGCATCAAAGCTTTAGATAAAGATATGAAGAGTAACAACTAAAGCTTTGGAAGGACATGTAACATGCATTGGCTCCCCCTACATGTATGCAATCATGTGAAGATATATCATAAGAGTATTGTGAAAGCATAAACATGTCAGAGCAAGCAATGAGTTACATGTATCTTGGCTATATGCATCAGAGAAAATGATGTGAAATGCAGAAAATGTACCTACATGTTCATTAGTCCTTGCAAACAATATATACATCAGCAAGAGATCCTCATGCACATGAGTGTGATGCATATACTTACCTTGTGGTCTTCAGCTAACTTTGGAAGAGATGAACCTGAGAAAACAGGGTTAGACAACACAGGAATATTTACTAGCCAAAGCAAGAATGAGAAACCACAAGAGTACCAAGACTGGGATGACATGTAGAGAGTGAGTACTTAGTACTCTAGTTGGATATTGACATGTCCCCAAGAATAAAGATATGCAATGAATTCAAAAGATTTTCTTCTCATAGATGTCTTTCTCCCCTTGAATCTGACATTGGGTATGTAATAGAAAATCAGAACAAATGGAAAGCAAATGGAAAATAGAGCAAAGGCACAAAGAAATATCTTCAACTAACATGTCTTTCCCCTCTAAAAGACATGTGGCTTCTCTCCTCTTTGTTTACCAAGCATCTGGGAAGATTAAGAGGTCTTTATTTCCCATAGGATCTCTCTATCCCTTTTGTGATTAAGCTTTGATGTGATCTCTCTCTCCCCCTTTGACATCAATTTCCAAGAAGGGTTGTTCTAGAGCATAAGTCAAAAATGTTTGGTCCTTGAGTCACATGACTAAGCAGTGAAAACATGTGATGCTGGTAGAGGATAAGAATCATCGAATGTAGCTGGATAAGAAAAGTAGGATAACAATGGCAAAATGTTTCCACTTTAGTGAAATCGGTAACACCGAGCTCTTTTCTTTGATGACATCGAATTGTTTCGGTCTGGCCGAAAAGAAAAGATCGGTGAGGCCGAGTTCATCACCGAGAAATGATTTTGTCATCTTAGCTCACTACGCAAGAGGTTACTCACAAAGATTTGCAGGGAATTAACTAAATACTTTGCAATGAATTAAATGCAGGGAAATGCAGAAAATAGCAGAGAAAAGAAATAAAGTCTAGATGAAGTTTTTTTTGAAAGGGGGAAATGAATGCAAGAAACGAATGGAAGAACACAGAAATAAGAGAACTTCTTCTAGAATTGGTCGGTGACAAAGTCACCTATGTTAGAGTCTATTAACTTAGGAGTCAAGTGATGGCACTTGATCATAGGTCATACTCATCGTTTAAGCTCGAAATGAGGTTACCATTTTTCATTGAGGCATTTTGATGTATTCGCACCTTATTGACTTGCTTTGACCCATGTCTTGGGGTAAAGCTTCTCTGAGATGGAATGACATACCATGGTGGTGGTGATCTTGATCATGTAGTTGAACTTGTGTAGTGTGCTCAAGGTTGATGTAGTTCATCAAGAGGTGAAAAGCACCGCTTGTAGTTGGAGTTCATCTTCCTACATGGGTTAGTTTTGCAAGGAAGAGCACTTGTGTATCCAAAATGACAATCATGAAATTTGATATCAAATATAATTTGATATGTAGAAGTTTTCAAAGGATATACTGGAAGGATTCTGTTAGCGTTCTGGGAAAGGGGGTCCCCAGACTTGCCTGCCTGCGGCCTGCGGCGTGGCTCGAGTGGTGGCCCAGTACGGCCCATCTTCATCAACGTAAGGCTCAATACCCTCGCGAGGGGCCAAGCCTCGCGGGGCGGACGACACGAGGCTTCCTCGGGAGCGGCCTCGCCAGGCAGGCTCGCGGGGAGGCGGAGAGATCAAGGCAGGGGTACCTCGCGAGGTTCTTGTGACGCAAGCCGTGACGATCGAGACCAGGCAGGCGCCGGCCTGCGTAGTGTCCTTGTTTCCTCTTTGGCGCAAAGGGGGCAAGCACAGGCATGGAGTACCGAGGCATCAGGCAAAGGTTGCCATTTTAGTGCAACGAGACGAAGACCAGCAGAGCAGCAGGATGGAGGTCACCGTGGAGCCCAGGACTGGCAGCCGAAGACCCACTTTAGTCAGGATAGCTTGTACCAGATGTTCCCCTTGAAAATGTCCGTTGTTGGCGCCCTTCCCGCTCAATATTTGGGAAGAGGACCAGGGTGTCTATATATATATATATATATATATATATATATATATATATATATATATATAGGGATAGCCACCATAGTAGAGGGGCATCTCATCGAGTCCTCACCAGATCCATAGGCGATCGAGCTCACCCAAGTAGTTCATCGCACCAGCTCAAGAACACCTCTCGCGAGGAAGTTCATCCTTTGTATTGTTCATCATCAGCCCCTGAGGCAATCCACCACACCACACACTGGAGTAGGGTATTACACCACAACGGTGGCCCGAACCAGTATAAATCTTGTGTCCCTCGTGTTGTTCATCGTTTTAGCTTAGATTCTCCTGAGGTGATCGGACGTGGATTGGTAGGGGGAAGATCTCCGCGCGCACCCCAGAGTTCGAACCTTAAGGGTCTGCCGGAACCCAACATCCGACGTTTGGTGCGCCAGGTAGGGATGCGCCGGAATCTTTCTTCCGCTGTTTCGCGTTCGATCTCCCGTCGTGTCCATGGCAGACGCTTGCCGGGCTTGCGCCGAGCGTCGGGCTGCTCTTGCTGTCTGCGTCACCCAGACGGCTCCCGTCGGTGGGTGTCCTCGTCATTCCCCGTCGCCTGCCGCCAACGCCGCCACCGGCCCGGCGGGGAACGAGCAGCAGGCCTCCTTGCTGCATCCTTCAGTGCGGCGGGAAGGCCGCACCACCACCCTGTCGCTGACTCCAGCTGGTTCGTCGTCCCACGCCCGTCACGCCCCCACGGACGCGCACGCCGCGTTGCTCCTGGCGCGAGAGCTTCTGCACTACCGTCCCGTCGACGACCTCTATGAGGAGTGGCTCGCTCGCATCACCGAGCTCGTCAGCGCCGCAGGGGGCTCCTCTGCGCCGTCCCTCTTGTTGTCTCACCCCCCATCCTGTGCGGGTGGTGCAGCCCAAGAGGTGCCTCCACCACCTCCTCCCCAAGAAGGCACCCTGGCTCCAAGGCGCGTGGCCCCAGGACGAGATCCACCGCATCCAGCGCCTGCGCGACAAGAAAGGAGCTCGTCCCCAAGAAAGTGCTCGTGTGCTCCCGGCATCGGTGCGCCATGACCGCATCCCTGCGCCACCACGTCAAGACCCCGCGCTGCTCCAGACAGTGGCGCGTGGGAATCCCCGGGAGCAAGCCCCGCATCAGCAAAGAGCTTCGGTGGCCACCGCAGGCTGCCGCGCCTTCACCACCGAGCTACGCAGTGTCGCTTGGCCGGGCAAATTCAAACATGACCTACCCCCTCGCTACGACAGCACTGCCGACCCCGCGGAGTTCCTATAGCTCTACGAGCTAGGCATCGAAGCCGCCAACGGGGACGAAAAGGTCATGGCGAACTGGTTTCCCATGGCACTCAAGGACGGTGCCCGCACCTGGCTCCTGAACGTGCCTCCTGGCACGATCTCCTCCTAGGACGAGATGCGCACTCGCTTCATTACCAACTTCCAGGGCACTCACGACCGTCCGCCTGCCGTGGGCGACCTGCGCCGCATCAAGCAGCAACCCGGAGAGACCTTGCAGAAGTACATCCAGTGCTTCAACAGTGCTCGCCTCAAGGTTCCCAAGGTGACCAAGGAGGCCGTCATCTTGGCATTCTCTGATGGCGTCCGCGACGTCAAGATGAAGGAGGAGATGGCAATCCACGAAGATCTGTGTACGTCTCTGGAGTTGTTCAACCTAGCGACCAAGTGCGCTAGGGCTGAGGAGGGACGCCTTTCGCTTCTCGAGCTCCCAGCAGCAGACCCAGAAGAGAAGAAAGTCAAGTCCAAGGATGTGAAGCGCAAGGGAGCAACAGTGCTTGCAGCAGAGCCGGACATGAAGCGCGGCAGGGATCAGTCGGAGTCGTCCAAGGGCAGCCGGTATTGCGTGTACCACGATCTCCATACCCATAACACCAACGAATGCCAAGAGCTCAAGGCCGTGCAAGAAGGCTGTGTCGATGGATGCCCCGAGCGCAACGATCGAGGCTACGGCCGAGGCGGAGCAAGAGGTGGAGGACGATGGGACGACCGTGGTCCTCGCCAAGGGTGGCGTGACCGGCCTCGTGAGGACCACTGGCAGGACCAGCCTCGCGAGGGGGCTTGGAGAGATCGGCCTCGTGAGGATCGCCCGCAAGGCAACGCAGGACTTCCTCCTCTGCCACCACCACCAAAAAGGAATGATGACCATCATCAGGACGAGGGGGCTGGGGGCTTCCAGGACCGCGTGCAATCGCTTGCATCTTGGGCGGTGCCCAGGCCCCAGCCTCTCAGCGCATCTTCAAGCAGTTTGCTCGTGAGGTGAATGTAGTCCTTCCCAAGCTTGAGGCCACGCGCCCTCTCGGGTGGTCTGCGTGCGCCATCACGTTCAGCTTAGCGGATCATCTCAAAAGCGCGGCAACAACCAGTGTCCTCCCGATGCTCTGTTCCCCAGTCATCAGCAATGTGCAAGTCACCAGGACCCTCATCGACGGCGGAGCAGGGCTCAACATACTGTCCATCAAGACATTCAACAATCTCCAAGTGCCATACGATCAGCTTAAACCAACCAAGCCTTTTTCAGGAGTCACTGATGGTTCCACTGTCCCGATAGGGCAGGTTCGCCTCCCTGTCACCTTTGGACAGCGCAAGAACTACCGTACCGAGCTCATTGACTTCGACGTCACCCACATTCGCCTTCCATACAATGCCATCCTCGGGTACCCCACCCTGGCCATGTTTATGGCAGTGACTCACCATGGATACAACGTCCTCAAGTTGCCAGGAAGTGGCAGAGTCATCATGGTCCCCTGCGAAGAGAAGGATGCGGTGTGCTCTCTCGAGCGCGCCTTCCAAGCCGCATCAATCGAGGACCCAGACAGCAAGAGTAGAAACCTTCCTGAAGTAGCTCCCAAGAAGAAGAAGACATCACCTGGCTTAGGGCCTTAGGAGGCAGGCACCTCCCGAGGCGCCACATCTGGACATGCGCCCATCCAAGGGGCGCCACCCTCCGTCGCATAGGAAGGCGCGCCCAGCGCCCTCCTCGGGCAAGGCTCGGGGCTCTCTCCTGGGGAGCCACTAACTTTGCCAAGATCACTAGGGGGCGCTCGGGCACCACTTGGAGGCGTGCTTCGCGGCACGTTTCCCTCAGGAAAGCATAAGGGAAGGAGGACCAACCCTCAGGAGTTTATCACCAAGGTTGCTCAGGAGTTGCAGGAATCGAGAGTCATGCACGGCAACCGCCGCCTGCCCAGCGTGGCTCCCCATCCAGACGAGGATGGCGGGCTACGCATCTGCATCGACTACCCAGGGCTCAATCGAGTCGCGTCTCAGGAGTGCTTCTAGCCTTTGCGCATAGGGCATTGCGAGGGCCCACCTCACAGCTATGTTCGCATGCCCTTCGGCCTGCTGAACACGGCTGCTGCTCGCCAGCGCCTCATGAGAAGCATTCTGGAAGCTCAGGTAGCCAAGCACCACGCGCTCCTGGAGGAATTGGAGGTGGACCTCGCCGAGCCGCCCGGACCTCCCGAGGCTCGGAGCCCCGAGGGCTCGTGAGGACTAGCTTCTTCACCACGCATCGTCAGCTACTCCGACACTCGCTCTGCAATGGTATCAGGTGACTTCTCTCAAGTTTCGTTTCAGCTGGGAGCGCCCTCAGGGCTGCATCATTGCCAGGTCGCGTGGGTCTGTCCCCGCGGCATGTATCCGTTTTGCTTATGTCTTCAGCTTATCTTGTTGGGGGCGCCCCTCGGGCTGCATCATCCCCAAGCCGCTCGGGCCTGACCCAGTGGCGTGTGCCTTTCTCTGCATCTATCTAAGTTGATTTGCTTGTTCATGCTTAACCTGCTTGAGATAATCGCCTGCTCGATTGACACCTACCTTTGGAGCTGCTCGCTCGGGCATGACGCTTGCGCATGGGTCCGTCCCTGCAACGTTGACAAATCTGAGTGGTCGAGCTCTGGCCGCGGCAGCCCCGCATAGCGCTACCTCACCAGGCCCTCAGTGCCTCAATCACTCCCTCGGAGCAACCAATGGCTGGCTGGCAACCATAATGGCAGTCCTTGTTTTCCTCGTGCCGGCGTACAGGATCCGCCTAAGGAATAGCATGGGGGGCGTCATGAGCTCCCTCTCTCTCCCGCATGATCCGCTTGCACGTTAAAAGGGGGGCACCTGAGCATCACGACTCATGGGCTCTTACTAGCTCTCCAGCCCTCACCCCCTGGCCTTGACCCACAGCATCACGACCTGTCACACCAGCGGCGGCTGAGCTCGCTCGAGGGCCGGGACTGAGGACGTAGAGCATGATGGAAAGTGCGGGGAAGAGGGGAGAAGCTCACGAGGGCCTAACCCAGCGACACCCCAGCTGCCGGCACGCAGACCCAGCACCTCACCGAAGAATGACTCCAAGCTCACGAGATAAGTCACGCCCTGGAAAAGCTAAATCAACTCGACTCTAAACCCTCACCTAGTGCGGCTCTGTCACGGCAACATTGCCTTCCTTTCTTGCCCAACGGAGGCTGCTTGAGCGCTAAAGGGGACCTCCCGAGCATCGCGCCTCAGGGGCTCTTACTGGACCTTGGGCTTCTCACCTCCTGGCCTTGACCACGACATCGCGACCTGACATACCAGCGACGGCTGAAGCCTGCCTGGGGACCAGGACCTGTCAACGTAGAGCACCAAGCCCTCGTGAGGACAGAAAGGGGGAGCCGAGCTGAGACAGGACAAGCATCTCACATCGCTCCATAATAAGGATAATATTCACAAAAGACATGGCAGACGCCTTACATACCCCCGCGGGGTGTTTTTCTGCGATTTCTTGTAGGGAACAAAAGGTGCCAATCCTAAGGAACGCTAACTACGTGCGCAGCCATAAGAGACGCCATCATCAACAGTGGGCCGCCCAGCGCCGGCGCCAACCCCATCCAGATCAGCGGCGTCGGTGGCCGGATGCGGCTGCCCTGCTCTGAGCGTGATGCGAGCTTGGGGGCTCGTAGCTGTCGTCGCTCATCTCCGGAGTCACGAGAAGCTCGAGGGAGTCGCTGCATTCTCCGGCTCCTCCGCTCCTGCCTGAGGAGCTGCTGGGGAAGCGGTTGGCAGGCCTAACCCTCGCCACTCCGATGCCCCGGCTGCCTTCCTTGGGGCAGCACTCCAGTTGGCGTCCTTCTGCGTCGAAGACTTTGAAGAACATCAAGGAGGCGCCATTGTATTCAAGATGAATTACAAGGGCTCCCCCTGTCCGGGAGACCCGAGCGATCTCGCCCCAGCCCAGGGTCATGAAGACCTTGCCCGGAGCGAAAACCTCGACCTCCGCTCCGGTCGCAAGGGTGCTGCAGTCAGCAAGCTGCAGCCAGAGCTCCAGAGGCCCCCTCGATGGCATCTCGAAGGCGAAGGAGGGAGGAAGGCGAATCCAAGAGCGTGGAGGCATAGAGGCGTGAAGCACAAGCTCGCAAGAAGAGCCCTCGCCATGGACTCCAAGGGTGACGACACGCACCGCCGTCACTCGTCGGCGTCACCGGCGGCGCCGGCGGTGTCGCTCGGCGTCTTCTTCTCTAGGGCCCTCGGCCCGGGCGTACAAGGGCAGCGGAAACCCAGGCGGCGGCCGTTCGTACCAGGGCCTCGACGTCTCCTGCCATGCGACCACGTCGCGACAGCCGGGGACCGGCTGTTTCTTCGGTGGAAGCGGGTCGGGACCCTCTCGGGGGGCTTTCCCCTTCTCTTCCGCTGAAAACCGGCGGATCGGCACCATTCTAGCATTCAAAGACTTTTCTTTCAGCTTAGATAATAGTTTCTCAAGATCATATCTATCATTGCAAGCAAAAAGGTCTCTAGCAGTTTCTTCATCCATAGTATTATCAAGCAGAGAAGTAGTATCATCATAAGCATCATGCATAGCAGAAGTGGCATCATCAATAACATGCGACATATCAGAATCAATAGCAGGTGTAGGTGTTGTTGGGGAACGTAGTAAATTCAAAAAATTTCCTACGCACAAGCAAGATCATGGTGATGCATAGCAACGAGAGTGGAGAGTGTTTTCCACGTACCCTCGTAGACCATAAGAGGAAGCGTTATGACAATGCGGTTGATGTAGTCGTACGTCTTCACGATCTGACCAATCCAAGCACCGAACATACGGCACCTCCGAGTTCAGCACACGTTCAGCTCGATGATGATCCTCGGACTCCGATCCAGCAGGGTTTCGGGGATGAGTTCCGTCAGCACGACGGCGTGGTGATGATGATGATGTTCTACCGATGCAGGGCTTCGCCTAAACACCGCAACGATATGACCGAGGTGGAATATGGTGGAAGGTGGGAACCGCACACGGCTAAGGAACGATCACGAAGATCAACTTGTGTGTCTAGAGGTGCCCCCCTGCCCCCATATATAAAGGAGCCAAGGGGGAGGGGGCGGCCGGCCAAGGAGGGCACGCCCAGGGGGAGTCCTACTCCCACCGGGAGTAGGACTCCCTTCTTTCCTAGTTGGATAAGGAGAAAGGGGGAAGGAGGAGAAAGAGGGGAAGGAAAGGGCGGGTGAGGGAGTCCTGGACTAGGGGGTGTCCGGACAGCCGGACTATCATCGTCAGCCGGACTCCAAGACTATGAAGATACAAGATTGAAGAATCCGTCCCGTGTCCGGATGGGACTTTCCTTGGCGTGGAAGGCAAGCTTGGCGATATGGATATGTAGATCTCCTACCATTGTAACCGACTCTGTGTAACCCTAGCCCTCTCCGGTGTCTATATAAACCGGAGGGTTTTAGTCCGTAGGACAACACAACCATTACAACAATCATACCATAGGCTAGCTTCTAGGGTTTAGCCTCCTTGATCTCGTGGTAGATCCACTCTTGTACTACCCATATCATCAATATCAATCAAGCAGGAGTAGGGTTTATCTCCATCGAGAGGGCCCGAACCTGGGTAAAAACATTGTGTCCCTTGTCTCCTGTTACCATCCGCCTAGACGCACAGTTCGGGACCCCCTACCCGAGATCCGCCGGTTTTGACACCGACGTTGGTGCTTTCATTGAGAGTTCCTCTATGTCGTCACCGATAGGCTTGATGGCTTCTTCAATCAATAACGACGCTGTCCAGGGTGAGACTTTCCTCCCCGGACAGATCTTCGCGTTCAGCGGCTTTGCACTGCGGGCCAATTCGCTTGGCCATCTGGAGCAGATCGAAAGCTACGCCCCTGGTCATCAGATCAGGTTTGGAAGCCTAAACTGCACGGCCGACATCCGCGGAGACTTGATCTTCGATGGATTCGAGCCACAGCCGAGCGTGCCGCGCTGTCACGATGGGCATGATTTAGCTCTGCCGCCGGATAGTTCCCTAGAGGCCGCACACGAGTCTGCTCTGACCCATAGTTCGGAGCAGACCGCGCAGATCAAGGATAGGTGGCTGGACACCGCCTCGGTAGCTGCAACTTCTACGGCGATGGAGCCGAATACCGACCTTGTCCATTATAAAGCTCGTGACTCCGAGGCGCCAGACTCCTTGCCAGACTCCGAACCTCCTGCACCCCTGCCAATCGAATCCGATTGGGCGCCGATCATGGAGTTCACCGCCACGGACTTCTTTCAGCACTCACCCTTTGGCGACATCCTAAATTCGCTGAAGCATTTCTCATTATCAGGAGAACCCTGGCCGGACTGCGGTCAGGATGGTTGGGATGCGGACGATGAAGAAATTCAAAGCCCACCCACCACCCACTTTGTAGCCACTGTCGACGATCTAACCGACATGCTAGACTACGACTCCGAAGACATCAACGGTATGGACGACGATGCCGGAGACGATCAGGAACCAGCGCCTACAGGGCACTGGAAGACCACCTCGTCATACGACATATACATGGTGGACACCCCAAAGGATGGGGACGGCGAAGAAGCAGCGGAGGCAGATTCTTCTAAGAAACAGCGCAAGCACCGACGTCAGTGGGGCCGCTCTAAATCCCGCCACAGCAAGAATGGAGATTCCGGCACCGGAGATAATAACACCCCAGAGAGTGCCGAAGACAACCCCCTCCAGCAAGATTCAGCACAGGAGGACGGGGAAGCCAGCCCTCGAGAGAGAGCGGCAGAAGAGGAGGATGAAGACTACATGCCTCCCTCCGGAGACGAAGCAAGCCTCAACGACGACGAATTCGTCGTGCCAGAGGATCCCGTCGAACAAGAGCATTTTAAACGCAGGCTTATCGCCACGGCAAATAGCCTGAAGAAAAAGCAGCAACAACTTCAAGCTGATCAAGACCTGCTGGCCAACAGATGGACCGAGGTCCTTGCGGCCGAAGAGTATGAACTCGAACGCCCCTCCAAAAGTTATCCAAAACACAAGTTGCTCCCACGATTAGAGGAGGAAGCATACAAACCTTCATCACTAGCACACAATACGGCAGATCGACCACCCCGTGGCCGCAACAGAGAGGCATCTAGGCCCTCCATCAGGACCGTACCTCGGCATCACTCGAAAAGTACGAAGCCACGAGGGAATGCGCCGGACTTGCAAGACATATTGGAGTACAAGGCAAGGCAATCCAGATCTATCTATGGATCACGTGGGCGCCCCACGACCCACGACGACTACCATCGCGCCGGATACAGCAACTCTGGCCAGGCCGAACACAACAGGCAACGCTCTCTTGAGCTACGTCGTGATATTGCTCAATATAGGGGCGCCGCACACCCACTATGCTTCACAGACGAAGTAATGGATCATCAAATCCCTGAAGGATTTAAACCCGTGAACATTGAATCCTACGATGGCACAACAGACCCCGCTGTTTGGATCGAAGATTATCTCCTTCATATCCATATGGCCCGCGGCGACGATCTCCACGCCATCAAGTATCTCCCACTCAAGCTTAAAGGACCAGCTTGGCATTGGCTTAACAGCTTGCCCGCAGAGTCAATTGGGTGTTGGGAGGACCTGGAAGCCGCATTCCTCGACAACTTCCAGGGCACATATGTGCGACCACCAGACGCCGATGACCTAAGCCACATAATTCAGTAGCCAGACGAATCGGCCAGAAAGTTCTGGACACGGTTCTTAACAAAGAAAAATCAAATCTTCGACTGTTCGGATGCAGAGGCCCTCGCAGCCTTCAAACATAACATCCGCGACGAGTGGCTGGCCCGGCACCTAGGACGGGAAAAGCCAAAATCCATGGCAGTCCTCACATCACTCATGACCCGCTTCTGCGCGGGAGAAGACAGCTGGCTAGCTCGCAGCAACAACCTCAGCAAAAACGCTGGCAGTCCGGATACTAAGGACCACAATGGCAGGTCGCGTCGAAAGAAAAACAAACGCTGCGTTAACAGTGATAACAATGAGGATACGGCAGTCAATGCCGGATTCAGAGGCTCTAAACCCGGTCAGCGGAAGAAGCCATTCAAAAGAACTACTCCGGGTCCGTCCAATCTGGACTGAATACTCGACCGCTCTTGCCAGATACATGGCACCCCCAAAAAGCCAGCTAATCACACCAACAGAGATTGTTGGGTATTCAAGCAGGCAGGCAAGTTAATTGCCGAAAACAATGACAAGGAGCTGCACAGCGACGACGAGGAGGAGACTCGGCCGCCGAACAGTAGAGGACAGAAGGGTTTCCCCCCACAAGTGCGGACAGTAAACATGATATACGCAACCCATATACCCAAGAGGGAGCGGAAGCATGCACTTAGGGACGTATATGAGATGGAGCCAGTCGCCCCGAAGTTCAATCCATGGTCTTCTTGCCCGATCACTTTCGATCGAAGAGACCACCCGACCAGTATCCGCCATGGCGGATTCGCCGCATTGGTTTTAGACCCAATCGTCGATGGATTTCACCTGACTAGAGTCCTGATGGACGGCGGCAGCAGCCTGAACCTGCTTTATCAGGATACAGTGCGCAAGATGGGCATAGACCCCTCAAGGATTAAACCTATAAAGACGACCTTTAAAGGCGTCATACCAGGTGTGGAGGCCAATTGTACAGGCTCAGTCACACTGGAAGTGGTCTTCGGATCCCCGGATAATTTCCGAAGCGAGGAGTTAATCTTCGACATAGTCCCGTTCCGCAGTGGCTATCACGCCCTGCTCGGACGAACCGCGTTTGCAAAGTTCAACGCGGTGCCGCATTATGCATACCTCAAGCTCAAGATGCCAGGCCCTCGTGGAGTAATCACGGTCAATGGAAATACTAAACGCTCCCTCCAAACGGAGGAACACACAGCGGCTCTCGCGGTAGAAGTGTAGAGCAGCCTCTTAAGGCAATTTTCGAGTCCGGCCGTTAAACGACCGGACATAGCCAAATGCGCCCGGAGTAACATCAATCAAGACCACATGGCACGTTCCGAGCACGCGTAGCAATGCGGCCCCAACCCCAGCCCTTGCATGATTGCAAGACCAGCTCTTCGCGTACATCATTACGCTCTAGAGATACCATGGGCATAGGGGGAGGGGCACTACCACGACAGGCCCAGAGTGCGGCTTAACCACACCAGGGGCTCCCAAGTGTGTCACTGTTTTTTCTTCTTTTTTTATTTTTCCACAGGACTCCGTTCACCAGAGGCCCTGTCCGGCAGTAGATCCGTCGAACTCACGAAGCAACAGCCAGGGATGGTCAAAGGCTACGATGAACACTCAGGTGGTCTCCATTACGAGCATTAAATTTGTTAAATACACCATTCCGCAGCTTACCCCTGGAGGGAGACACTTCTAATAGTTCAGCCCTTGCTTACCGCACTATTTGTATCGTTCTGCACTCATGGCAGAATCTCTTGAATAAACAATGCATCACTTTTTGCTTATAACTGCATTTCCTTTTTACATATATGTTTATTCTTGACATCTTGCACCCGTACATTTTGGTACAGCCGAATACACCAGGGGCTTATGTTTCCTGCATTATGGTGTGATAAGTCCGAACACTTTCACAAGTGTGGCACCCCGAACTTATAGCATTATATGCATCGGCTCCGAATCATGTCTTGGGTCAATAGTTGGGTTTACCCGGCTCCCATGTTTTGGTACCTTACGTTTCGTTCTGTCGGCTAAGGTAGCACTGGGAGAACCACTGCGACTGCACCCAGGTTGAGCTGGACGAGCGCCTCAGTGGAGAAAGCTAAAACTGACTGTCATGATAAGGCGAGAGACTGGTCGCTGTTCGAGAGGTCTTTTCGAGTCCCTAAAGACTTATGCCGCTTCGAGCGAGGAACCGGCTGTGTCCGGCCCAGGCGTGGATAGCGCCCCGAACTCGGTCTTCCGAATACTAGGGGCTTCGCTGAAATTTAAAATTATAGAATTCTATGGCTAAGTGAGAGTGTTCAAGCATTATAAGTCCGGTTGCCTTGTTCGTTGTGTTGAGCGCCCCCTAGATGGACCCAACAATGGGAACAAGAGTGCTCAAGTTTATCCTGAACACCCCAGCACTCGCGGCATGGGGGCTGAAGCCGACGACTTGCCATCTCTCAGATTTAATAAATGGCCGCACAGAAGGTAATATTTTAAATCAATAAGCGTTGCTTAGCGCATATGAACAAAGTTTTCAGCGCACAGGATAACACATTGCGAGTTTACTCAATAATTACATCTCTGGGGCACTCATCCGCAATCTTGCGGGCACCCTTCAGGACAGTCTTATAGTACATCTTGGGCGTACGATACTCCTTGCCCGCTGGCGGCGCGTCAGTGATAAGCCTCTTCACATCCAGCCTGCCCCAATGCACCTTTGCGCGGGCAAGGGCCCGACGGGCACCTTCAATGCAGGCGGAGCGCTTGACGACTTCCACCCAGGGGCACGCATCCACCAGCCGCCGCACGAGGCCGAAGTAGCTCCCAGGCATGGCCTCTCCAGGCCACAGCCGGACTATGAGGCCCTTCATGGCCTGCTTGGCTACCTTGTGGAGCTCGACCAGCTGCTTCAGCTAGTCGCTAGGGGGCACCGGATGTCCGGCCTCAGAGTACTAAGACCAGAAGACCTTCTCCGTTGAGCTCCCCTCCTCGCCCCAGTAGAATGCGGCGGCATCAGACACACTGCAAGGCAGATCTGCAAACGCCCCTGGAGAGCTCCGAATTCGGGTAAGTAACAGGTAATTTACATTAGCATGCTTGCTTTGCATGAAAAATGCCTTACCCGCCGCTATTTTCTTCACATCCTCAACCTCCTGGAGGGCCTTACGGGCCTCGGCCTTAGCGGCTTTGGCACTTTCAAGAGCCGAGGCAAGCTCGGACTCTCGAGTCTTCGAGTCGCGCTCCAAACTCTCATGCTTTTCCATCCTGGAGCTCTTGCCGCACCTCCGCCACCCGCGCCTCCTGCTTCTCTCGCTCCGCTCGTTCCGCGGCCGCATTACGTTCGGCCGCGGACACGGCCTCCTTCAGGGTCGCCACCTTATTCGTGGCCCCTGCAGTACCCACATTATCCTTGTTATTTCTATTGCAACCAAAATCCTTTTCTGCAAGGTACAAATTTTAAAGTGGTGTTACTCACCTTCTTTATCCTCGAGCTGCTTCTTGGCAAGGCCAAGCTCTTGCTCGGACCGCTCGAGGTCCTGCTTCAAAGCACCGACCTCCGCAGTCAGTGCAGCAGAGGTCAGCAGCGCAGCCTGCAAAACCATATTGACATAATTTTTAGTACTCCTCCGTATATCTTTTTTAGATCCTCAGTCCGGTTTTTCTTTCCGAACACCGAACCGAGCATCAGGGGCTACTGTCTATGCGGTATTACATTACATATTTTAAACTTCTTACCTCAAAGCCTGTTAGAAGGCTACTGCAGGCTTCGGTCAGCCCGCTCTTGGCGAGCTGAACCTTCTGAATCACCGCACTCATGATAGTGCGGTGTTCTTCCTCGATGGAAGCGCCGTTAAGCGCCTCCAACAAGTTGTCCGGCGCATCCGGTTGGACGGAGGCTGCCGGCATCACGGTCTTGCCCTTCTTACGAAGGGCCCGCCTGCCGGACTCCGGAACCACTGCGGGTTCCGGTACAGAGTCCGGCGCAAAGTCCGGGAGGCTGCCTTGCGGAACCTCCGGAGCCTCCTCCTGATGGGTTCCCTTCTAGGATCCCACCTCGACGTCGTCAGCGTCACGAGGGGTGGAGGTGGTCAAAATGGAATCCACGTCCGACGGAGCCAAGGACCCGCTCGATGAAACGGGAAGATCATCATCGGCCGGACTACAGCAGTATGCAGCATTAGAAGGACACTATGTGACACAAAAGATAAATTATAAATCATTCAGGAATCCGGATACTTACGATCTTGCCAGAGGCCTGGCCCTTGAGGGCCACTCTTCGTCGCGAACGTTGGCGTTGGCGGAACTGTCCGGGGGATGGGTCCTTCCCCTCTTGGACCCTTCGGCCTCCCCCGTTGGGGAAGCCTTCCTCTTCCTCTCTCCCTCCTTCGGGAGAGAGTCCTCTTTCTCCTCCTCGTCTTCGGGGGAGGAGTCCGCCTCGGAGCCATCGAACGATGAGTCCGATATCACCTGGCGCCGGGAACTTCTTCGAGTTCCCGTGGCCTTCTTCTTGGCCTTCTTCTCCGGCACCACATAGAGTGCCGGGACTAGCAGCCTCGTTAAACGGGCGTCCGCTGGGTCTTCGGGAAGGGGAGCCATACAGTCTACCTGTCCGGACGTCCTCTGCCAATCCTGTCAAAGGCATTGGGAGTTTTAGATCCCACATAGAATTAAACTATGAAAGAAAATAACTGTCCCATAGAGGATAGCAAAGCTTACCTCGCCGGCCGGGCGCTTGGTGCTGAATCCGCGATCTTCAGTCGCGGACGCGGGGGCTTCTCCGCCCTTGAACAGCACCCTCCAGGCAGCTTCGTACGTCGTGTCAAAGAGCCTGCTCAAGGCCTGGTGCTGTGCCAGATTGAACTCCCACAAATTGAAGGCCCGTTGTTGGCAGGGGAGAATCCGGCGGACGAGCATGACCTGGATCACGTTAACAAGCTTGAGCTTCTTGTTCACCAAGGTGTGGAGACAGGACTGGAGTCCGGTCAGCTCCTCCGAACTGCCCCATAGCAAGCCCTTCTTTTTCCAGGAGGTGAGCTGCATAGGGGCACCAGATCTGAACTCGGGGGCCGCTGCCCATTTAGGGTCCCGCGGCTCGGTGATATAGAACCACCCCGATTGCCACCCTTTGATGATTTCCACAAAGGCGCCCTCGAGCCAGAGGACGTTGGGCATCTTGCCCACCATGGCGCCTCCGCACTCCGCTTGGACGCCCTTCACTACCTTCGGCTTGACGTTGAAGGTCTTGAGCCACAAGCCGAAGTGGGGCCGGATGTAGAGAAAGGCCTCGCACACGACGATAAACACCGAGATGTTGAGGATGAAGTTTGGCGCCAGATCGTGGAAGTCCAGGCCGTAGTAGAACATGATCCCCGGACGAAGGGATGAAGTGGGAAGCCCAGTCCGCGGAGGAAGTGGGGAAGGAATACGACCCTCTCATGGGGCCTGGGGGTGGGGATGAGCTGCCCCTCGTCAGGCAGCCGGTGCGCGATGTCGCTGGAAAGGTATCCGGCGCCGCGCAGCTTTGCGATGTGCTCCTCCGTGACGGAGGAGGCCAACCACTTGCCTCCCGCTCCGAACATGACTGGAGGAGGTTGAGACGAGATGTGCGGACTTGGGCGCTGGAGCTCGAGTGTGCGGAGATGGATAAGCAAAGGAGGAAGAAGGCGTAGGTGAAAAGGTGGATCCTTATCCCCTTATATATAGGCGGACGAAGACTATGCGTCCCCACCGGCCTGGTAAAACTCACTTATCTCCCAAGCGCCACCATCAATGGCACGGTTGGGTTACCCACGTCCGTATTGATGGGAATCCCGGAATAAGGGGAACACGATCTCTGCTTCGACAAGACGTGCCAAGGAAACCGCTTCGCTAAACGCGTTGAGGTGGTATAATAAAAAACGATTCAAGTAAAGGCTTGGTGGTGGTATAACATCGTGCCACGAGAAACGTCAGCAGGATGAACTTGTGTATATATTATTCTCTCTACGGTGGAGTGTGGAAATTATTTTGCAAAGCCGGACACTATCCTGGTGTTCACAATCTTCTATGAATTATTCGGAGGAGGAACCCGCCTTGCAATGCCGAACAATATGCGCGCCGGACTCATCGTCATTGAAGCCTGGTTCAGGGGCTACCGAGGGAGTCCTGGACTAGGGGGTGTCCGGACAGTCGGACTATCATCGTCAGCTGGACTCCAAGACTATGAAGATACAAGATTGAAGACTCCGTCTCGTGTCCGGATGGGACTTTCCTTGGCGTGGAAGGCAAGCTTGGCGATATGGATATGTAGATCTCCTACCATTGTAACCGACTCTGTGTAACCCTAGCCCTCTCCGGTGTCTATATAAACCGGAGGGTTTTAGTCCGTAGGACAACACAACCATTACAACAATCATACCATAGGCTAGCTTCTAGGTTTAGCCTCCTTGATCTCGTGGTAGATCCACTCTTGTACTACCCATATCATCAATATCAATCAAGCAGGAGTAGGGTTTTACCTCCATCGAGAGGGCCCGAACCTGGGTAAAAACATGTGTCCCTTGTCTCCTGTTACCATCCGCCTAGACGCACAGTTCGGGACCCCCTACCCGAGATCCGCCGGTTTTGACACCGACAGGGGGCGCCGCCCCCCTCTCCTTGTCCTATTCGGACTAGGGAGGGAAGTGGGCGCAGCCCACCTCTTGCCTGCTCTCCTCTTCTCCCTTAGGGCCAATGAAGGCCCAATAACCCCCGGGAGGGCCCATGAAGGCCCAATAACCCTCTTCTTCCGGTAACCCCCCGGTGCTCCGGTAAAATCCCGATTTCACCCGGAACCATTCCGATATCGAAATATAGGCTTCCAATATATCAATCTTTATGTCTCGACCATTTCGAGACTCCTCGTCATGTCCGTGATCACATCCGGGACTCCGAACAACCTTCGGTACATCAAAACTTATAAACTCTTTTTAAAACTGTCATCATAACGTTAAGCGTGCGGACCCTACGGGTTCGAGAACTATGTAGACATGACCTAGAACTATTCTCGGTCAATAACCAATAGCGGAACCTGCATGCTCATATTGGCTCCTACATATTCTACGAAGATCTTCATCGGTATGTTACTTGCCCGAGATTCGATCGTCGGTATCCAATACCTAGTTCAATCTCGTTACCGGCAAGTCTCTTTACTCGTTACATAATGCATCATTCCGTAACTAACTCATTAGCTACATTGCTTGCAAGGCTTATAGTGATATGCATTACCGAGAGGGCCCAGAGATACCTCTCCGACAATCGGAGTGACAAAACCTAAACTCGAAATACGCCAACCCAACATGTAACTTCGGAGACACCTGTAGAGCTCCTTTATAATCACCCAGTTACGTTGTGACGTTTGGTAGCACACAAAGAGTTCCTCCGGTAAACGGAAGTTGCATAATCTCATAGTTACAGGAACATGTATAAGTCATGAAGAAAGCAATAGCAACATACTAAACGATCAAGTGCTAGGCTAACGGAATGGGTCATGTCAATCACATCATTCTCCTAATGATGTGATCCCATTAATCAAATGACAACACATGTCTATGGTTAGGAAACATAACCATCTTTGATTAATGAGCTAGTCAAGTAGAGGCATACTAGTGTCGTTATGTTTCTCTATGTATTCACACATGTATCATGTTTCCGGTTAATACAATTCTAGCATGAATAATAAACATTTATCATGATATGAGGAAATAAATAATAACTTTATTATTGCCTCTAGGGCATATTTCCTTCAGTCTCCCACTTGCACTAGAGTCAATAATCTAGATTACACAGTAATGATTCTAACACCCATGGAGTCTTGGTGCTGATCATGTTTTGCTCGTGGAAGAGGCTTAGTCAAAGGATCTGCAACATTCAGATCCGTATGTATCGTGCAAATCTCTATGTCTCCCACCTCGACTTGGTCCCGGATGGAATTGAAGCGTCTCTTGATGTGCTTGGTCCTCTTGTGAAATCTGGATTCCTTTGCCAAGGCAATTGCACCAGTATTGTCACAGAAGATCTTCATTGGTCCTGATGCACTAGGTATGACACCTAGATCGGAAATGAACTCCTTCATCCAGACTCCTTCATTTGCTGCCTCTGAAGCAGCTATGTACTCCGCTTCACATGTAGATCCCGCCACGACGCTTTGTTTAGAACTGCACCAACTTATAGCTCCGCCTTTTAATAAAAACACGTATCCGGTTTGCGATTTAGAATCGCCCGGATCAGTCTCAAAGCTTGCATCGACGTAACCATTTATGACTAGCTCTTTGTCACCTCCATATACGAGAAACATATCCTTAGTCCTTTTCAGGTATTTCAGGATGTTCTTGACCGCTGTCTAGTGATCCACTCTTGGATTACTTTGGTACCTTCCTTCCAAGCTTATTGCTAAGCATACGTCAGGTCTGGTACACAGCATTGCATACATGGTAGAGCCTATGGCTGAAGCATAGGGAACATCTTTCATTTTCTCTCTATCTTCTGCTGTGGTCGGGCATTGAGTCTGACTCAATTTCACACCTTGTAATACAGGCAAGAACCCTTTCTTTGCCTGATCCATTTTGAACTTTTACAAAACTTTATCAAGGTATGTGCTTTATGAAAGTCCAATTAAGCGTCTTGATCTATCTCTATGAATCTTGATGCCCAATATGTAAGCAGCTTCACCGAGGTCTTTCATAGAAAAACTTTTATTCAAGTATCCCTATATGCTATCCAGAAATTCTATATCATTTCCAATTAATAATATGTCATCTACATATAATATCAGAAATGCTACAGAGCTCCCACTCACTTTCTTGTAAATACAGGCTTCACCAAAAGTCTGTATGGAACCATATGCTTTGATCACACTATCAAAGCGTTTATTTCAACTCCGAGATGCTTGCACCAGTCCATAAATGGATCGCTGGAGCTTGCATACTTTGTTAGCACCTTTTGGATCGACAAAACCTTCTGGTTGCATCATATACAACTCTTCTTCCAGAAATCCATTCAAGAATGCAGTTTTGACATCCATTTGCCAAATTTCATAATCATAAAATGCAGCAATTGCTAACATGATTCGGACAGACTTAAGCATCGCTACGGGAAAGTCTCATCGTAGTCAACCCCTTGAACTTGTCGAAAACCTTTCGCAACAAGTCGAGCTTTATAGACAGTTACATTACCATCAGCGTCAGTCTTCTTCTTAAAGATCCATTTATTCTCAATGGCTTGCCGATCATCGGGCAAGTCAACCAAAGTCCATACTTTGTTCTCATACATGGATCCCATCTCAGATTTCATGGCTTCTAGCCATTTTGCGGAATCTGGGCTCATCATCGCTTCCTCATAGTTCGTAGGTTCGCCATGGTCAAGTAACATGACTTCCAGAATAGGATTACCGTACCACTCTGGTGCGGATCTTACTCTGGTAGACCTACGAGGTTTAGTAGAAACTTGATCTGAAGTTTCATGATCAATATCATTAGCTTCCTCACTAATTGGTGTAGTTGTCATAGGAACCTGTTCTTGTGATGGACTACTTTCCAATAAGGGAGCAGGTACAATTACCTCATCAAGTTCTACTTTCCTCCCACTCACTTCTTTTGAGAGAAACTCCTTCTCTAGAAAGGATCCAAATTTAGCAACGAAAATCTTGCCCTCAGATCTGTGATAGAAGGTGTACCCAACAGTCTCTTTTGGGTATCCTATGAAGACATAGTTCTCCGATTTGGGTTCGAGCTTATCTGGTTGAAGTTTCTTAACATAAGCATCGCAACCCCAAACTTTAAGAAACGACAACTTTGGTTTCTTGCCAAACCACAGTTCATGAGGCGTCATCTCAATGGATTTTGATGGTGCCCTATTTAACGTGAATGCGGCCGTCTCTAAAGCATAACCCCAAAACGATAGCGGTAAATCAGTAAGAGACATCATAGATCGCGCCATATCTAGTAAAGTACGATTACGACGCTCGGACACACCATTTCGTTTTGGTGTTCCGGGTGGCGTGAGTTGCAAAACTATTCCGCATTGTTTCAAATGTAAACCAAACTCGTAACACAAATATTCTCCTCCATGATCAGATCGTAGAAATTTTATTTTCTTGTTACGATGATTTTCCACTTCACTCTGAAATTCTTTGAACTTTTCAAATGTTTCAGACTTGTGTTTCATTAAGTAGATATACCTATATCTACTCAAATCATCTGTGAAGGTGAGAAAATAACGATACCCACCGTGAGCCTCAATATTCATTGGACCACAAACATCAGTATGTATGATTTCCAACAAATCAGTTGCTCGCTCCATAGTTCCGGAGAACGGCGTTTTAGTCATCTTGCCCATGAGGCACGGTTTGCAAGTACCAAGTGATTCATAATCAAGTGATTCCAAAAGTCCATCAGTATGGAGTTTCTTCATGCGCTTTACATTGATATGACCTAAACGACAGTGCCACAAATAAGTTGCACTATAATTATCAACTCTGCATCTTTTGGTTTCAACACTATGAATATGTGTATCACTACTATCGAGAAAAAATATACCACTCTTCAAGGGTGCATGACCATAAAAGATATTACTCATATAAATAGAACAACCATTATTCTCTGATTTAAATGAATAACCGTCTCACATCAAACAAGATCCAGATATAATGTTCATGCTCAACGCTGGCACCAAATAACAATTATTTAGGTCTAAAACTAATCCTGATGGTAGATGTAGAGGTAGCGTGCCGACCGCGATCACATCGACTTTTGAACCATTTCCCACGCGCATCGTCACCTCGTCCTTAGCCAATCTTCGCTTAATCCGTAGTCCCTGTTTCGAGTTGCAAATATTAGCAACAGAACCAATATCAAATACCCAGGTACTACTGCGAGCATTAGTAAGGTACACATCAATAACATGTATATCATATATACCTTTGTTCACTTTGCCATCCTTCTTATCCGCCAAATACTTGGGGCAGTTCCGCTTCCAGTGTCCAGTCTGCTTGCAGTAGAAGCACTCAGTCTCAGGCTTAGGTCCAGACTTGGGTTTCTTCTCTTGAGCAGCAACTTGTTTGCTGTTCTTCTTGAAGTTCCCCTTCTTCTTCCCTTTGCCCTTTTTCTTGAAACTGGTGGTCTTGTTGACCATCAACACTTGATGCTCCTTCTTGATTTCTACCTCCGCGGCTTTTAGCATTGCGAAGAGCTCGGGAATAGTCTTGTCCATCCCTTGCATATTATAGTTCATCACGAAGCTCTTGTAGCTTGGTGGCAGTGATTGAAGAATTCTGTCCATGACACTATCATCAGGAAGATTAACTCCCAGTTGAATCAAGTGATTATTATACCCAGACATTTTGTGTATGTGTTCATTGACAGAACTATTCTCCTCCATCTTGCAGCTATAGAACTTATTGGAGACTTAATATCTCTCAATCCGGGCATTTGCTTGAAATATTAACTTCAACTCCTGGAACATCTCATATGCTCCATGACGTTCAAAACGTCGTTGAAGACCCGGTTCTAAGCCGTAAAGCATGGCACACTAAACTATCGAGTAGTCATCAGCTTTGCTCTGCCAGACGTTCTTAACGTCGTCAGTTGCATCAGCAGCAGGCCTAGCACCCAGTGGTGCTTCCAGGACGTAATTCTTCTGTGCAGCAATGAGGATAATCCTCAGGTTACGGACCCAGTCCGTGTAATTGCTACCATCATCTTTCAACTTTGCTTTCTCAAGGAACGCATTAAAATTCAACAGAACAACAGCACGAGCCATCTATCTACAACAAACATAGACAAGCAAAATACTATCAGGTACTAAGTTCATGATAAATTTAAGTTCAATTAATCATATTACTTAAGAACTCCCACTTAGACAGACATCTCTCTAGTCATCTAAGTGATCACGTGATCCAAATCAACTAAACCATGTCCGATCATCACGTGAGATGGAGTAGTTTCAATGGTGAACATCACTATGTTGATCATATCTTCTATATGATTCACGTTCGACCTTTCGGTCTCTGTGTTCCGAGGCCATATCTGTTATATGCTAGGCTCATCAAGTTTAACCTGAGTATTCCGCGTGTGCAACTGTTTTGCACCCGTTGTATTTGAACGTAGAGCCTGTCACACCCGATCATCACGTGGTGTCTCAGCACGAAGAACTTTCGCAACGGTGCATACTCAGGGAGAACACTTCTTGATAATTTTTAGTGAGAGATCATCTTAAAATGCTACCGTCAATCAAAGCAAGATAAGATGCATAAAGGATAAACATCACATGCAATCAATATAAGTGATATGATATGGCCATCATCATCTTGTGCTTGTGATCTCCATCTCCGAAGCACCGTCGTGATCACCATCGTCACCGGCGCGACACCTTGATCTCCATCATAGCATCGTTGTCGTTATGCCATCTATTGCTTCTACGACTATCACTACCACTTAGTGATAAAGTAAAGCAATTACAGGGCGTTTGCATTTCATACAATAAAGCGACAACCATATGGCTCCTGCCAGTTGCCGATAACTTCGGTTACAAAACATGATCATCTCATACAATAAAATATAGCATCACGTCTTGACCATATCACATCACAACATGCCCTGCAAAAACAAGTTAGACGTCCTCTACTTTGTTGTTGCAAATTTTACGTGGCTGCTACGGGCTGAGCAAGAACCGTTCTTACCTACGCATCAAAACCACAACGATAGTTCGTCAAGTTAGTGCTGTTTTAACCTTCGCAAGGACCGGGCGTAGCCACACTCGGTTCAACTATAGTTGGAGAAACAGACACCCGCTAGTCACCTATGTGCAAAGCACGGCGGTAAAACCAGTCTCGCGTAAGCGTACGCATAATGTCAGTCCGGGCCGCTTCATCCAACAATACCGCTGAACCAAAGTATGACATGCTGGTAAGCAGTATGACTTGTATCGCCCACAACTCACTTGTGTTCTACTCGTGCATATAACATCAACGCATAAAACCTAGGCTCGGATGCCACTGTTGGGGAACGTAGTAATTTCAAAAAATTTCCTCCGCACATGCAAGATCATGGTGATGCATAGCAACGAGAGGGGAGAGTGTTGTCCACGTACCCTCGTAGACCGTAAGCGGAAGCGTTATGACAACGCGGTTGATGTAGTCGTACGTCTTCACGATCCGACCGATCCAAGCACCGAACGTACGGCACCTCCGAGTTCAGCACACGCTTAGCTCGATGACGATCCCCGGACTCCGATCCAGCAGGGTTTCGGGGATGAGTTCCATCAGCACGACGGCGTGGTGACAAAGATGATGTTCTACCGATGCAAGGCTTCGCCTAAACACCGCAACGATATGACCGAGGTGGAATATGGTGGAAGGGGGCACCGCACACGGCTAAGGAACGATCACGAAGATCAATTTGTGTGTCTAGAGGTGCCCCCTGCCCCCGTATATAAAGGAGCCAAGGGGGAGGGGCGGCCGGCCAAGGAGGGCGCGCCAAGGGGGAGTCCTACTCCCACCGGGAGTAGGACTCCCCTCTTTCCTAGTTGGAGAAGGAGAAATGGGGAAGGAGGAGGAAGAGGGGAAGGAAAGGGGGGGCACCGCCCCCCTCTCCTTGTCCTATTCGGACTAGGGAGGGGAGGGGGCGCAGCCCACCTCTTGCCTCCTCTCCTCTTCTCCCTTAGGGCCCATGAAGGCCCAATAACCCCCGGGAGGGTTCCGGTAACCCCCCGGTGCTCCGGTAAAATCCCGATTTCACCCGGAACCATTCTGATATCCAAATATAGGCTTCCAATATATCAATCTTTATGTCTCGACCATTTCGAGACTCCTCGTCATGTCCGTGATCACATCCGAGACTCCGAACAACCTTCGGTACATCAAAACTTATAAACTCATAATAAAACTGTCATCGTAACGTTAAGCGTGCGGACCATACGGGTTCGAGAACTATGTAGACATGACCTAGAACTATTCTCGGTCAATAACCAATAGTGGAACCTAGATGCTCATATTGGCTTCTACATATTCTACGAAGATCTTTATCGGTTAAACTGCATAACAACATACGTCGTTCCCTTTGTCATCGGTATGTTACTTGCTCGAGATTCGATCATCGGTATCCAATACCTAGTTCAATCTCGTTACCGGCAAGTCTCTTTACTCGTTACGTAATGCATCATTCCGTAACTAACTCATTAGCTACATTGCTTGCAAGGCTTATAGTGATGTGCATTACCGAGAGGGCCCAGAGATCCTCTCCGACAATCGGAGTGACAAAACCTAATCTCGAAATACGCCAACCCAACATGTACCTTCGGAGACACCTGTAGAGCTCCTTTATAATCACCCAGTTACGTTGTGACATTTGGTAGCACACAAAGTGTTCCTCCGGTAAACGGGAGTTGCATAATCTCATAGTTACAGGAACATGTATAAGTCATGAAGAAAGCAATAGCAACATACTAAACGATCAAGTGCTAGGCTAACGGAATGGGTCATGTCAATCACATCATTCTCCTAATGATGTGATCCCATTAATCAAATGACAACACATGTCTATGGTTAGGAAACATAACCATCTTTGATTAATGAGCTAGTCAAGTAGAGGCATACTAGTGACGTTATGTTTCTCTATGTATTCACACATGTATCATGTTTCCGGTTAATACAATTCTAGCATGAATAATAAACATTTATCATGATATGAGGAAATAAATAATAACTTTATTATTGCCTCTAGGGCATATTCCTTTAGGTGTCGCAAGTTTACTCAAAACGGAAGGTGAATCAAGTGCAGAGCTAGATGGCCGTTCCTTACCTCCCCTCGTAGTGGAGGGGAAAACCTTGGTTCTTTGATCTTTCAAATTCCTCATGGTGATCAACAGATATAAATTCTAGGTGACACAGAGAATAGAGCTATGCTCCTTGGCAACGGTGCCAGAAAAAGGTCTTGATAACCCACAAGTATAGGGGATCGCAATAGTTTTCGAGGGTAGAGTATTCAACCCAAATTTATTGATTTGACACAAGGGGGGCCAAAGAATATTCTGAAGTATTAGCAGTTGAGTCGTCAATTCAACCACACCTGAAAGACTTAATATCTGCAGCAAAGTATTTAGTAGCAAAGTAGTATGGAAGTAACGATAACGGTGGCAAAAGTAACAGTAGCAGTTTTGTAGCTATCGTAACAGTGGCAACGGAGAAGTAACTAAGCAAAGATCAATATGAAACGAGCTTGTAGGAAATGGATCAATGATGGATAATTATGTCTGATGGCATTCATCATGCAATAGTTATAACATAGGGTGACACAGAACTAGCTCAAACTCATCAATGTACTGTAGGCATGTATTCCGAATATAGTCATACGTGCTTATGGAAAAGAACTCGCATGCCATCTTTTGTCCTACCCTCCTGTGGCAGCGGGGTCCTAAGGGATATTAAGGCCTCCTTTTAATAGAGAGCCGGACCAAAGCATTAGCACTTAGTGAATACATGAACTCCTCAAACTACAGTCATCACCGGGAAGTGTCCCGACTATTCTCACTCTGGGGTTACCGGATCATAACACGTAGTAGGTGACTATAACTTGCAAGATAGGATCAATAACACACATATATTCATGAAAACATAATAGGTTCAGATCTGAAATCATGGCACTCGGGCCCTAATGACAAGCATTAAGCATAGCAAAGTCATAGCAACATCAATCTTAGAATATAATGGATACTAGGGATCAAACCCAAACAAAACTAACTCGGTTACATGGTAAATCTCATCCAACCCATCACCATCCAGCAAGCCTACGATGGGATTACGCACGCACGGCTGTGAGCATCATGAAATTGGTGATGGAGTATGGTTGATGATGACGATGGCGATGGACTCCCCTCTCCGGCGCCCCGAACGGACACCAGATCTGCCCTCCCGAGGAAGAACAGGGCTTGACGGCGGCTCCGTATCATAAAATGTGATGAACACTTCTCTTTGATTTTTTTCTCTCTGAACGTGAATATATGGAGTTGGAGTTGAGGTCAGTGGAGGTCCAGGGGGCACACAGGACAGGGGGTGGGCCCAGGGGGTAGGGCGCACCCCCACCCTTGTGGATAGGGTGTGGGTCCCCTTCGGTTGATTCTTTCGCCAATATTTTTTACCTATTCCAAAAGTTATCTCCATGAAGTTTTAGGTCATTCCTGTTAGATTTCGGGTTCCGGCAGACCCTTGAGGTTCGAACACTGGGGTGCGCACGGAGATTTAACCCTCTGCGGGCTTGCTCCTCGCCGAATTGCTAGGATCTAAACTACCAAACAGAACAACACAAGAGACACAAGATTTATACTGGTTCAGGCCACCATTGTGGTGTAATACCCTACTCCAGTGTGTGGTGTGGTGGATTGCCTCTTGGGCTGATGATGAACAATACAAGGGAGAACAGCCTCGCGAGGGTCTGTTCTTGGCTGGTGCGACGAACTGCTAGGAGGAGTTCAATCGCTCTATCTACTGGTTTCTTGGTGAGGATCCCAATTGCTAGGTCAGGTCCAGATTCAGCATGCCCTACCCTGGGGGTGGCTAGTCCTATTTATAGGCAAAGGCCCTGGGCCTCTTCCCAAATATTGAGCGGGAAGGGCGCCAACAATTGGCCATTTTGAAGGGGAACAGCGGGTACACTTATCCTGACCAAAGTTGGTCCTCTCTTGTCAAAGGCTCTGGTGGTGACGCCTGCTTGGGCTCCACAATGACTTCTCCCCTGCCGTTGGGCTGGTATTGGTCTCGTTGCACCGAAATGGATGCCTTTGCTTGATGCTCCCGCCTGCGCTTGCCCCCTTTGCACCAAAGAGGAAAGGAGGACACTGCGCAGGCTGGCGCCCGACTGGCGCCCTTGGTCGTCATGGCTTGCGTCATGGGCACCTCGCGAGGTACCCCGCCTTGAACTCTCCGCCTCCTCGCGAGCCCACCTGATAAGGCCGTGCCTGAGTAAGCTCCTTGTCGTCCGCCCCGCGAGGCTTGGCCCCTCGCGAGGGTCTAGAGTTTGTGTTGATGAAGATGGGCTGTGCTGGGCCTCCTTTGAGCCACGCCGCAGGCCGTAGGCAGGCAAGTCTGGGGACCCCCATTCCCAGAATGCCGACAGTAGCCCCCGGGCCCACGGCGCGCCCGAACTTGGCTAAGCAGAGAGGCGAAAGGGCAAGTGCGAAGCATCGCGGGCCCTAACAGCCTGCGGCCTTGGGCGCCGCGTGGCGGTTGATTGGACGTGGGCGCCTCTGCAATCGCGTGAGTTGTTAAAGGAGCGGCATCCGTCCGTTGCCTCCTTTGCTTCCTCCAGATGCTGCTGAGATCCCATTTCTTGCGCTTCTCCTCCCCACCTTCGAAATCTCCAGATCTACTCCGTCCGCGTGCCCTAGTCAGACATGGCGCCTCGCCAAGCCCCGATCGAAGCTTGGTACTCGTCCGCCCTGGACTCGCCGAACGTGTCGGAGGCGAGCCTTGCTCGAGTGCGCCAGATGGCGGCGGCGCAGGGCATCGACGGGGCGAAGGTGTTCAAGGACAGCTCTGCCGTCCCTGAAGGCCAAGGGAGCACCTTCTATCCGCTCTTCGTGAGCGCCATTGTCGCCGGTCTAGTGCCTCCCTTTTCTGAGTTCTTCTTCTCTGTCCTCCGCCACTATAACCTTCAAGCTCTGCACCTCCATCCCAACTCCGCCCTTCTTCTTGCAATCTCCGCCTACTATTGTGAGGCTCACGTAGGGGTGAAACCCTCAGTGGCCTTGCTGCGCCACTACTTCTCCCTCCGGACCTCCCGTGGTTCCGTCTCTGCGTGCGCGAGCTTCATTGCGTACGGCAACTCCAACGCCATTTCGAACCCTGGGAAGAGGATTGAGGGCTTCAGGAGCAAGTGGGTCTTGGTGGATGCTGGGCGCATCCACCCTCGGCTGATCCTGCCCACGGGGCACCCCGTGAGCTCCGACGACTGGTCCCGAGTGGAGCTTGTGGATCCCCATGCGAAGCCGGTGTTGGAGAAGATGGACGCGGATCTGAGGCTGGCCAGCATGGCGGCGGTGAAGCTGACCAGTGCGTCGCTGCTGAGGGAGTTCCTGGAGCACCAGCTGGCTCTGCTTCATCAGTACTCACTTCCGATGTGGAGGCCCCACCCGAGCCCCGCGGTCTTGGCCGACAATGATCTGGCTGCGGTCCTCGAGTCCTTGGTTGGGGGCGACGTGGCGAGGCTGGAGGGTGCTCCTATGCCCCTGTTCCTCCGCGAGGACTGGGAGCAGGTAGTGGGGTCCATGCCCGTCTTCAACGGGGACGGGCCCGTGCCCGCGGAGGCTCTAGAGGACCTGGTGGACGTGTCCTCCGGCGACCCCAGCGAGGAGAAGGAAGAAGAGGAGCGGGAAGAGGGGGCTTACTCCGAGGCGGAGTCAAGGGCTCCCCCCTTCGGCGCAGGTCCCGCGCTCTCCGCCTCTCTGAGTGATGACGACGAGGATGGTGATGAGCAGGGCGGAGGGAGCCTGCCTTCGATCCCGAAGAAGGACCGGACCGGGCTGATCCCCCGCGGGTCTGCCCCAGCCCCGAGGCGATCCACAGGCGCACCTCCTGCCCCCGAGCTCCTTGAAGCTGATCCTAGCAGCCGGCTCTCGGGCTTTAAGTACGGCCGGAGGCTGCTCGAGCCCGCAAGCGACGACCTGTAAGTGCTTGATTCCTGTCTTGATTATTGTTCTGTTGCTGAGGCTTGATGTTCGTGTCTCCCGGCTAGGCTGGCGCCCGCGGCAAAGAAGTCGAAGGGAGCTCCTGAGGTCCCATCCGTGGCAGTGCCTCTGCCCGAGAAAGGTGGCAACTGCGACGCACGGGCCTCTCCTGCTCGGGCGTCCTCGCGAGGCCAGGCTGAGCCTGCTGGGGTGAGCTCAGCCCCCATGGCCCAGGCGACTCCCGAGGTGCCCTTACCTGATGCTGCCTCCACAGCCGTCGTGGCGCAGCTGGTTCCGCCTGAGGATACCGTGGTCACGCTGCCGTCTTCTCCCCCTACTCCACCGACTGCTGCTTCTCCGACTACCATTCTGGATCGCACCGTTGCCGAACTGGACCGTCTGCGGCAGGATCTTCTCGGCGCCGACCCTCGTCTAGTGGCCGGGCGCTTGGAGCTAGCTTCTGGCTGGATTCGCTTCGACGCTTTGATACGGGCGGCGCTGGTCCAGGCCTCGACGGCTTGCGACAAGGAGAAGCAAGCCGTCCTTGGGGCGAAGGTTGCCCGCGACGCTGCCTTGGGGGAGATGGCTAGTGTCCGAGGTCGCTGTGAGACGCTGGAGAGCGAGCTAAAGGGCATGCAGAACCAGCTTGCCGAGGTGGCCCGCCTTCGCCAAGAGCAGGAGGAAAGCATGAAGGCTCGCGAGGCGGCCGTCAAGGACCTGGAGGCCAAGCTCAAGAGGTGCCGTGGCCGCCTAGGCGCGCTGGAGCAAGAGTTGGAGGCGAGGAAGGTTGAGCTGGATGGCAAGGCCCGGGTTCTCGCCGAGGATCGCGTGGCCTTCGCAGATATGGAGGAGAAGGCTCGCACTTCATTGAAGACGCTTTATGATAGCGGCCTTGAGAGCCCGCTGGCCGGCGAGGAGGATGGCCCCGCCAAGCTGCTTCCCTTCCTGGTTCGCGCCCTTGAAGATGTCACCCTTGGCCTTGGCCATACGGCTGAGGCCGAGGCACGCGTCTTGTCTTTCGTAGTGCTGACGCGGGTCTTCACCCACATCTATCTTCGTGACCCCAACATCGACCTCGAAAGTCTGCTGGAGCCAGCGAGCGGCGAGCGTGCCGCTGCCGCTACTGAGGCCGTGAAGGGTCATGCGGAGGCCCTGCTGGGGAAGTTCCGGGCCTTCAGCAACAAGCCGAAGCGGAGCGCTGCCAGCCCTACAGCTCCACAAGGAGAACCTGCTCCGCGTAGCTCCACCACCGGCAAGTGACTCCGTCGTAGCTCCTGTCCTGCTTTTAATTCCTGCGCATGTACCATGCCTCGGGGAGGCGTTATAACTTGCATTTGGTGCTGTGATAACAGTATGGACTGTAATATTTGCTTTTGAGTTCCCTGAAATTTGCGCTATTCCTTCCTACTTGCTTATGTTCTACGCCGGCAGAGCCCGGCCCCGCGCATACCTCAGCTGCCATTGGCCCCGACCGGAAACCAGGATGGGACCAAGGAGTGAGGGACTACGTGGCAAGTTAGGCTCCTGAGTCGCGATGCTCAGGAGTCCCCCTTGGCGCTCGAACAGCAAGTAGGGACGTGAGATGTGGGTGGATATGCCGTTCTACGTCTACAGAGCCCGGCCCCGCGCATACCTCAACCGTCGTTAGCCTTTCAGAACTAAGGAGTGAGGGGCTACGTGACCAGTTAGGCTCCTGAGTCGCGATGCTCAGGAGTCCCCCTTGATGCTCAAACGGCCTTCATACCTTGGCTCCGCTCGGGGAGGGACGTGCGACGAACCAGGCCCGAGGGGGCCTGGCCAGGTGGCATGCGTCTGGGCGTGACCCAGGCGCAGCCCCCATGCCCAGGCCCTTCGTGCGGCACTCCCGAGGGGAGGCATTGCGATGAGGCCAGACACTAAGCTCCGGGCTCCCTGAGGTTGATGCGGCCCGGGGGCCACCCTTAGTTGTTTATCACCAGCGCGGAGCATAGCGCTTCCGTATGTGTACGGGCACAGCCGCTCCTCGGCAGTGTCGTGAGCCAGCGCGGAGCATGGTGCTTTCACTGGTGCGTGGGAGGGGGCTCCCCTCCGGGAGGAGCCCCCGGGGCGTATACAGCCCCAGCCTGACAACTGGCTGCCACGGTAGGGCTTGACGAGGTGTATATGGGCACCCGTGGGCCAGCGCGGGACTCACGGGGGCCCTACCTCAAGGCGGGTTGCGCCTGGCTCTGGGCCTTATCTTGGAGTGTGTTCCTGCAAATTTGGCCAGATGCTGGTGCTCTACGTCCTCGGGTCCCGGCTCTCGAGCTGGTCTCAGCCGTCGCTGGCATGCCAGGTCGCGATGCCATGGACAAGACCAGAGGGTGAGGGCTGGAGAGCCGGTAGGAGCCCTGAGTCGCGATGCTCAGGCACCCCCCTTTAACACGCAAGCTGGGTTAGATGTCGAAACTCTACGTCCTCGGGTCCCGGCTCTCGGGCTGGTCTCAGCCGTCGCTGGCATGCCAGGTCGCGATGCCGTGGACAAGACCAGAGGGTGAGGGCCGGAGAGCCGGTAGGAGCCCTGAGTCACGATGCTCAGGCACCCCCCTTTAACGCCCAAGATTCCGACACCCAGGAGAAAAAGGCACCAAATAAGAAGCATGGTGGGCCGAAAGCATAGCCCTAAGATAAACGCAAGAAGGGTACACGCCGCTGGGTCACGCCCGAGCGACTTGGGGATGATGCAGCCCGAGGGGCGCCCCCAATAAGGTAAGCTAAGAACATGAAACAAAAGGGATACATGCCGCAGGGACGGACCCACACGGCCTGGGAATAATGCGGCCCTGTGGGCGCTCCCAGCCGGAAATGAAACTTGAAAGATGCACCTGATGATGTTGGGGATGAAGGGGTGTTGGTGTAGCAGACTCGGTGGGCTGCGGGAGCCGATCCTCACGAGCCCCCAGGCCCAGGGGTCTCAGGAGGCTCCGGAGGCGCTGGCGGCTCCTCACGGGCCATCTCCATCTCCACCAGGGCTGCGGAACGCCTGACCCCTTGAGCCTCCAGGATGGCTCTCATGAGGCGCTGGTGCACAGCAGCCGCGTTCAGCAAGCCGTAAGGCATGCGGACGTAGCTGTGGGGCGGACCCTTGCAGTGTCCCACTTGCGAGGGCCAGAGGCGCTCCTGAGACACGGCTCTGTTGAGCCCCGGTATGTCGATGCAGATGCGCAGCCCACCATCCTCGCCTGGATGGGGGGCCACAGCGGGTAAGCGGCGGCTGCCTCTCATGACCCTTGACTCCTGTAGCTCCTGAATGGCCTTGCTGACGAACTCCTGAGGGTTCGGCCCTCCTTGCCTTGCTCCCTCTTGAGGGAAACGTGCTTTGAAACACGCCTCCACGTGGTGCGCAAGCACCTCCCTCGTGACCTTGGCGAGGTCGGCGGCCCTCCAGGGGAGAGCCCCCGAGCCCTACCTGAGGAGGGCGTCGGGCGCACTTCCCTATGCGATGGAAGGAGGTTCCCCCTAAGTAGGCGCGGGCCCTGAGGGGCCTGCCTCCTGAGGGGCCGGGCCGGTCGATGTCTTCTTCTTCTTGGGGGCGGCCTCGGGAAGCCTCCTGCTTCCGCGGTCCGGGTCTTCCAGTGATGCGGCCTGAAAGGCTCGCTCCAGGGAGCACACTGCGTCTCTCTCTTCGCAGGGCACTGTGATGACCCCGCCACTTCCTGGCATCTTGAGGACGTTGTAGCCATGGTGGGTTACGGCCATGAACTTGGCCAGTGCCAGGTACCCGAGGATGGCGTTGTATGGCAGGAAAATGTGGGCGACGTCGAAGTCGATGAGCTTGGTGCGGTAGTTGTCGCGTGCCCCGAAGGTGACAGGAAGGCGGACCTGCCCAATCGGGACCGTGGAGCCGTCGGTGACTCTGGAAGAAGGCTTGGTTGGCTGAAGCTGGTTGTAGGGCACTTGGAGATTGTTGAATGTTACTACTGACATGACGTTGAGCCCTGCCCCGCCGTTGATGAGGGTCCTGGTGACCAGCACATTGCTGATAATTGGGGAACAAAGCATCGGGAGGACTCCGGCTGTGGCCGCGCACTTGAGCTGATCTGGTGCACTGAACGTGATGGCGCATGCCGACCACCTGAGAGGGTGCGTGGCCTCGAGCTTGGGGAGGACTGCATTCACTTCGTGGGCGTACTGCTTGAAGATGCGCTGAGAGGCTGGGGCTTGAGCTCCACCCAGGATGCAGGCGATTGCACGTGGTTCCTGGAAGCCCCCAGCCCCCTCGTCCTGATGACAGTCTTCATTTCTCCTTGGCTGCGGCGGCAGTGGAGGGAGGCCTGTGTTCCCTTGCGGGCGATCCTCGCGAGGCTAATCCCTCCAGCCTCCCTCGCGAGGCAGGTCCTGCCAGCGATCCTCGCGAGGTTGGTCGCGCCACCCTTGGCGCGGGCCGCGGTCTTCCCAACGTCCTGCGTTCCTTCCTCCTACTCGGCCGTAGCCCCGGTCTCTGCGGTCGGGACGTCTGCTGACCCTTCCTTCACGCACGGCCCGGAGCTCTTGGCATTCATTGGTGTTGTGGGTGTGGAGGTCGTGGTACACGCAGTACCGACTGCCCTTAGAGGATTCGGGCTGATCTCTGCCCCGCTTGGTGTCTGGCTCTACCGCGAGTACGGTAGCCCCCTTGCGCTTCACGTCCTTGGCCTTGGGCTTCTTCTCTTCTAGGTCCACGGCAGGCAGCTCGAGGAGGGAGAGGCATCTGTCCTCAGCCCTGGCGCACTTGGTCGCCAAGTTGAACAGCTCCAAGGAGGTGCACAGGTCTTCATGCATCGCCAGCTCCTCCTTCATCTTGACGTCACGCACACCGTCGGAGAAGGCTGAGATGATGGCCTCCTCCATCACCCTGGGGATCTTGAGGCGCGCGTTGTTGAAGCGCTGGATGTACTTCTGTAGGGTTTCCCCTGGTTGCTGCTTGATACGGCGCATGTCGCTCACGGCGGGTGGCCGGTCGCGGGTACCCTGGAAGTTGGCGATGAAGCGGGTGTGCATCTCGTCCCAGGAGGAGATCGTGCCTGGGGCCAGATTCAGGAGCCAAGTGCAGGCTCCGTCCTTGAGCGCCATGGGAAACCAGTTTGCCATGACTTTTTCGTCTCCGTTGGCAGCCTCGATGCCCAACTCTAGAGCTGGAGGAACTCTGCAGGGTCAGCCATGCCGTCGTAGCGAGGAGGCAGGTCTGGCTTGAACTTGCCGGGCCACGCGACGCTGCGCAGCTCGGAGGTGAAGGCGCGGCAGCCTGCTGTGGCCACAGGAGGTCTGGGGCGACGAAGATCTTGGTCCTGCGGGTCCCCATGCGCCGCGGCTGGAGGTAGCGCAGGGTCTTGACGTGCTGGAGCAGGGAGCACTCGGGCAGCTTCTCGAGGGCGAGGGACTTCTTGGCAGCTCTGCTATTGCCACGCTGGCGCCTGACGGAGCGGGTTCTGTGCAGGGGCCGCGCGCCTTGGGGCGATGGCACCTTCTTGAGGTGGATGCGGCTGAGGCGCCCCAGGAGCTTCATTGCCCGCGCAGGGCGAGGCGCGGTGCAGCGAGAAGGACGACGCGGGGGAGCCCCCGGCGGCGTGGACGAGTTCGGCGACTCGGTCGAGCCACTCTTCGTAGACGTCGTCGATGGGGCGGTAGCGCAGGAGCTCGTCTGCCACGATGAGCGCAGCTCGGGCCTCCATGGCCGCGCGGGGCGCGCGCGACGAAGAACCAGCGGGGGTGAGCGAGGGTGTGGCAGTGCGGCCGTCCCGCCTCATGGATGGATGCTGGGACGACGCTTGCTGTACGTTCCCCGCCGGGCCGGTGGCAGTGTTGACAGCAGGTGACGGGGAACGATGAGGGCGCCCGCCGACGGGTGCCGTCTGGGCGACGTGGGAAGCGAGGGCGGCTCGGCGCTCGGCGCGAGCCCGAAGAGCGTTAGACATGGATGCGATGGTCAGAGAAGAATGAGACGACGGAAGGCAAATTCCGGTGCACCCCTACCTGGCGCGCCAAATGTCGGATTTCGGGTTCTGGCAGACCCTTGAGGTTCGAACACTGGGGTGCACGCGGAGATTTAACCCTCTGCCGGCTTGCTCCTCGCCGAATCGCTAGGATCTAAACTACCAAACAGAACAACACAAGAGACACAAGATTTATACTGGTTCAGGCCACCATTGTGGTGTAATACCCTACTCTAGTGTGTGGTGTGGTGGATTGCCTCTTGGGCTGATGATGAACAATACAAGGGAGAACAGCCTCGCGAGGGTCTGTTCTTGGCTGGTGCGACGAATTTCTAGGAGGAGTTTAATCGCTCTATCTACTAGTTTCTTGGTGAGGATCCCAATTGCTAGGTCAGGTCCAGATTCAGCATGCCCTACCCTGGGGGTGGCTTGTCCTATTTATAGGCAAAGGCCTTGGGCCTCTTCCCAAATATTGAGCGGGAAGGGCGCCAACAATTGGCCATTTTGAAGGGGAACAGCGGGTACACTTATCCTGACCAAAGTTGGTCCTCGCATGTCAAAGGCTCTGGTGGTGACGCCTGCTTGGGCTCCACAATGACTTCTCCCCTACCGTTGGGCTGTTCTTGGTCTCGTTGCACCGAAATGGATGCCTTTGCTTGATGCTCCCGCCTGCGCTTGCTCCCTTTGCACCAAAGAGGAAAGGAGGACACTGCGCGGGCTGGCGCCCGACTGGCGCCCTTGGTCGTCATGGCTTGCGTCATGGGCATCTCGCGAGGTACCCCGCCTTGAACTCTCCACCTCCACGCGAGCCCACCTGATGAGGCCGTGCCTGAGGAAGCTCCTTGTCGTCCGCCCCGGGAGGCTTGGCCCCTCGCGAGGGTCTTGAGTTTGTGTTGATGAAGATGGGTTGTGCTGGGCCTCCTTTGAGCCACGCCGCAGGCCGCAGGCAGGCAAGTCTGGGGACCCCTGTTCCTAGAACGCCGACAATTCCGAGAACTTTTATTTCTGCACAAAAATAATACCATGGCAGTTCTTCTGAAAAGAACGTCAGTCCGGGTTAGTTCCATCCAAATCATGAAAATTAGAGTCCAAAACAAGGGAAAAAGAGTTTGGAAAAGTAGATACATTGGAGACATATCAGCGTCCGCATGGCAACTTTTGCAGCGGGTAACTTCATCGTGGGGCCGCGCCCGGCGCAACTGCATGCACACAAACATATGTGTCATGTGGTGGCCCAAACATTGGCAGCGCATGGAGGGAGGAGGGTAAAGCTCCTAGAGGGACGCGAGAGCAAAGCGCACGCGGCGGGAGATGAGCAGAGCGCGCGCGACCTCCTCAACCGCGAGCGACCACACGCATAGAGCAGTTGAACATGCAGGAAATGGTCATTTACAAGCTGGCCGGCAGTTGCATCACTGCGTAGAGAGCGACCGTGTGCTACTAACACCGTCTTGGTCTACTAATCCCCTTTATATTCTATGCCATATTTTGACCTTAAGTTTAGCCAACAAAATGTTAATGCATGTCACAAAACTTACATAATTGGAAACTATGTTCAAATACGAATCCAACGATATAATCTTTGGGGACATGCATTCGTATTTTATTAGTTAAATCTCTTGTCAAAATTTGGCACAAAATACATAGACGACTTATAAACCAGGACGAGGGTAGTAGGTAATTTAATCGCAAACGTTTTTTATTAACCGTATGTGTACATGTCCTTTCGTCCTCCTCCCGCATGTCTTGTCACCCCGCTATCACAAACGGCTTGGCACGCAAGCTTGAGCAGCGCGCGGGGGCATTCTTTTGGCCAAATGGTGGTGAGGCCGTTCCGGCGCTACCGTGCAGGTTCCCGCGCAAGCTTCCTGCCTGACTCAGCGAAATCCCCAAAATCCCAATGCTTACCGGCCTGCTATATAAACCCTCATGGCCGGCGAGTCCTGTGTCACATTTACCCTACCTCCTTGTAGCTTATCTCGTCTGCTTCTCCCACAATCGCCAATGGTACCGGTCCGTCATCGTCGCTCAGCCACTCCGCCGTCATAAGAGGACAGCTCCAGCTGGGAGGCTACACCACGGCGGGGACGCAGTCCTCGGCATAGTGTAGTGCGCGTGGCGTCCGTGTTGGGTATGCGTGGAACACCCACCACACGCTCTGCCATCGCTACCCGTCGGCAGCTGTTGCCGGCCGCTGTTGTTTCCACCCCACCATCTGCCACCGTGGCGCCACACCACCATTGAAAAGCCGGGCCATCGCCCACTCCGCCACTGCAGCCCGAAGGCGGGAGGTGGACGTCATGGCCCGAAGGCGGAAGGTGGTGGTCATGGCCGCTAGCCCATCGTCGACCGCCAGGGTCATCACCCGCTTCGCCACCACCACCCGAACGTGGGAGGCGGAGGTGGAGGCCGACACGTGTGTCAGCGACCTTGCGTGCTACATCGAGTTCCTGCGGGAGGAGGAGGAGTGCCTCGTCAAGCACGCAAAGTTCCTTACCGCCGTCGTGGCCACAACACACACCACCGCAAAGGCGAGGAGTCAGGAGATCTACGAGGATAACCACCACTTCGAGAGGGGTTGTCTGGAGAGGCAGAGGGTGCTCGAGGTAAGCGTCGCTGAAGGTGCAGCAGCGGCAGGTACCGCATTTCAGTTGTCCAGCTAGTTGGTAGGCTCCTCCTCCTCTGCCTCTTACTGAGCGTGCTCGGCAGAGGAGAGGCTGCCAGAAGTAGTACAAAGCCCCTCCGTAGTAGTAGTAGTATTTAGGGGCCATTTTGTTCAGTTCATCTGACTATAGATGTGGTGGAACTGTGCAACGTACTTAAAAATAGCTAGTATATATAGTTGAACTAGCCATTTCAGTACGTGGTTGGCAACAATTGGGGAAAAGTTTGGTCGGTTCAGCTATCGAGTTGAACTGTTTGTATAAAAGAATGACTGCTTAATCTATGAACGAAATCTATGCTTAATAACTAAATTTTAATTGCAAAAATTAGATAGTGCTAGTGATTTTTAGCTACATATTTGACAAATCGCAGTGTTACAAGGTTGACAAATGACAATGTTACTAGATCAACGAATGTCAATCTTTCCAGTTTGACAAATGGCAATATACCCAATATGACAGATGCAAATCTTACCAAATTGTCTGTACGTGGTTGCACACGGGTCATCCAAAACAACCGTTTGTGTTGAAGGGATGTACAAATCCTGCCCAGCACATTTTGTCTTGGCTTAGCGCCGAAGTCTGGCTTTGCATACCATATTCGATCTAAACCATTTGCATTGAAGAGATGCACAAATCTCGCACTGCAAATTTTCCCTTGACTTACTGAGGAAGACCATAGCTCAAACTTTGCATACATGTGTTCTATGCAAAACATTTGCGATGAAGAGCTGAACAAATCCTTCTCGGTACATTTTCCCTTGGCTTGCTGGGGAAGCTATCGGTTTACATACGGGTGTTCTGTCTAAAACATTTGCGATCAAGAGCTGGACAAATCCTGATCGACACAGTTTCCCTTGGCTTCCTGGGGAAGCTGTCGGTTTGCATACGAGTGTTCTAACTAAAATGTTTGCGATGAGTGTTTTATATTTAAAAACCATTAAGTTTTTTCAAAGAAAATCGTTTGGTAAGTCTATACATTAAGAGAGAAAAATGCAAGTTTGTTCAAACCATATCATCCATTCAGTCACATTGTGAATTTATATTCATATGATCGAGATACAGTTTTAAACCTAAAAAACTATTTCTGGCGGCCGTGGAGGCGGCGTGTCGCGCCGACGTTTTTGTTATCGTCCTCTGGGACGCCATTGTTGAAGTCTTCAAGGTATCATAGAATGTTCTTCACTTGGAAATCAAACATCATGTCGTCGAACGATCGACGGGTGGGGCACGTGAGAACGGCAACTGGTGGCGCTGTGAGGTAGCGGTCGACAGCGACATCCATGCCGCAGAGGGGGCGGCATGCATAGACATAGGCGTGGCAGGTGCAGGCAAACGCACGGGGACCGACGCCGCGGTGGGTGCAGGGGCGTGCATGGGCACGGGCACGGATGCTGGCGTTGGCATGTACACGAGCTCGCATGGGTCAGTGGAGACCTCGCTGACGCCCGTGGCTTCCAGCTCTATGATAGTCCTCGGCGACCATCTCGTTAATGCTATGGGCATGGTTGCTGGCGCGGGAGCAGGGGCAGGAACCGCCACGGCCAGCTTGTTCAGGGCCATGTCCATGAGGCCCCAATTCCTCCTGTCTGGGGTTGGGTGCTGTCACATCCCTAGCTTCTAATGCTGCCCAGTGTTTGCATCTTGCTTGCATCATGTCTAACTTTCATGGAAACTTGAAATGGGGATGTCGAAACCCTAGTACGAAATGGAATTCAAATAGGTTCAATCTAAAAATATTTTCAGTGATTGCAAATGGCTTTCAAAAATGTTCATCATATCTGGAAAATGCTTGAAACCATAACCAGAGGTGTTGCACATTTTTCCATGTCATATTTGGTCACTGAATTAAATCATATGTACTTTGCATTTGGGCATTTAAATGCTATTAAATATTTTAAATGCTCAAATAATCATAAACTAAAATGTTTACTGTGGTATATATCCTAAACAGTAGCCATTATTAGTTTCATGATTTTTGGATCTATTTCAGTATTTTAAATAAAGCCCTAAAGTCTGAAGAATAATAGAAAACAGAAACAATAAATAAAATAGAGAGAGAGAGCTAGTACCTGGCCTCACCCGTGCAGCCCACCAGAGCCGGCCCAGCTCCTGTGCTGGTCCAGCACTGTGCGGCCCAGCCCACCGCAGCCGCCACCGTCTTCAACCTCCTGCCAGTAGGCAGGAGGGCGTGTGCCCGACGCGCCCGCGCACGCGCCGGCCACCTCATGCTTGCCGCTTGCTCCTGGACGTCGCTAGGTGCGCCACGCAGCCCCCCTGGAACCCCTCAACCGCTCCCCTCTCTCCCTGCCTCGCCTCTTTTGCTCTCTCTTTCGAAGCCGAGCGGAGCCGTCGCCGCCGACCGTCACCACCGCGGCCACCAGCATCCCCACGCCCAGCCAGCTAGTGCCCGAGCTCTGCCTCCTCGTGCTGAACCTCTCCACGCCGAAGGAAACAAACCGGAGGGACCCGCTTCGTCTCCATCATCGTCGCCTTTGCTATCGGCCACCGGAGATCCGCCTCGCCGCCCCGCTTGCTCCGACGCTTCCCCGGCCCTGTCGTCTGCACCGGCCAACTCTCCGTGAGCTCCTCTTCCTTCTCCCCCTAGCCACGTCGCTCGAGCTGCCCCTAACCCCGTTGGCCATCACGGCCGAGAGCTCGGCTCCGCCGACCATGTCGCCGTCGTGGCCACAGACGCGTAAGCTCGAAAACGAGAGCGTCACCGTGCTCAGCACATCACCAGGAGGCCGTAGGACCCAGCCGTTCGCCCCGCCGCGCCCCACAGCACCATTCCCAACCTCGCCCGACTCTGGCCGCCGCCGAGGTTGATGCCGCGCTCGACTCCGGCCACCCCTGCCGCTAACTCCGGTCCAGTTGGATGCGGAAGAGCACCAGCAACGCGTAGAGGCCCTCAGTCGCCGATTTGGTCACCGGAGGAGCGTTTCCGACGCCCTCCGCCGTCGCTGGCGTCGCTGGCGACGAGCCGCGGGTCAACTCCGGCGAGTTTGACCCGGGTTTGACCGCACTTTGACCCGCTCTGGCTCACGGACGTGTGGGCCAGGCACTGTTTATTTAGGTGTTAGATTAGTTAACACTAATTAATTTAGTTAATTAATTAAGCCACTGACATGTGGGCCCATGCCCCACTGACACTTTTAGTTAGGATTAAATTAGCACTAACACTCCCTGTTAATTAGCCTAGTCACTGACCAGTGGGTCCCAGCGTCAGGTTTGACCTGGGTCAATGCTACTGACTGCTGACATCACAGTGACGTCACCCTGACGCAATAAAGCATTTTCTGGATTTAAGTTTATTCAGGAAAATCCAGAAAAAGACTTACACTTCTAAAATTCGTATAAATTCAACCGTAACTCAGAATGAAGTAAGTTATATATGAAAAATGATCAGAAAAATCCAATCTATCCATCTGTACCATTTTCATGCATGCTAGAACAACTTATAGCTGCTGTCTAGCACAAATCATATAAATGGCATTTTAATATCCACATATGGAGTTTGAATTTGAATCTTGGATTCTAATCAACTTAATTTAATCTGGTTGCTAGTTGCATTAGCTCAAACCACAGCATATTGCCATGTCACACTCATGCATCATATTGTTGCATTGCATTGATTGTGTTCTTTCTCTGTTGCCGGTGTTTGTCCCCTCTCAGTAGACGACGTACCGACGATGAGTTCGTTGACACCGATGAAGAGATATACTATCTTCAGAAGTGCCAGGCCAGCAAAACCCCCTTGTTCATTCCGATACAATCCCACTCTCTCGCTCCTGCTCTCTTTTACTGCATTAGGAAAACAATGATTCATCTGTTACTTGCTGCGGTAGCTGAACTCCTTTATCCTCTGCATTGACCTGTCATTGCCACAGTAAATAGATGAAACCCACTAGCATGAGTAGGAGTTGTTTGAGCCCTGATGTGCCTACTCATTCATGCTTGTTTGTCATGCCTGCTATTGCTTAGAGTTGTGTCAGGTCTGATTCATCAGGGATGAATTGGAGGTGTGTGAACATGTCCTACTGTTGGGAGCTAAGTGTGTGAACACGATTTGGTAAAGGTAGCGGTGAGAGGCCATGTAGGAGTACATGGTGGGTTGTCTCATTGAATCCGTCCTTAGGAACTGAGTTCTGTGTTTGTGATCCATGAACAGTTACTACCACACATTGGGTTCCGGTAACTCGACCCCTCTCGGCTTATTAATCAACTCAATCTCTGTCCAAGAGTTGCAACTAGTTTTTGGTGTTTGTAGGTAGTGTTAGTAGTCTACCAAGTGGCACCCGGTACAGGTGGGCTTGGGACAGATTAGGCACCGTGGCACGGTGTACCAAGCATAGATCCACCCGTCGAGGTGGGCTTGGGAACCCTGCACACATCGTTTGGGGCCGTGAGTGACACCCCGGCCGGATCTCCTTGCGGATGGAACCCGAATAGGCGATAAACCTGGACTAGAGACTTGTGTGGTTAGTCAGGTCGTGGCCAACTCCCTCGCCAGGCTTCCGCTTGAAGGTTGCCGAGATACACGAGGTGTACATGGCGGTAAGTGGCGAGAGCGTGTGTGAAGAAGTACACCCCTGCAGGGTTAACATCATCTATTCGAATAGCCGTGTCCGCGGTAAAGGACTTCTGGGTTGCCTGTACAGTTCATAGACAAGTGAAAGTGGATACTCTAAAATACGCAAGATAAGCGTGAGTGCTATGGATGGCACTCTCGTAGGGAGACGGGAGCAGATCCATAGTGGTGTATTGATATGGTGAATATGTGGACTCGTGTGTGCCACCTCAAGAGAGTTACTTGCAATCGTAGTTCAGGATAGCCACTGAGTCAAAGCTGGCTTGATGCAGTTAAACCACACCACCCCCTTTGTTGATAATGATGCATAAGTAGATAGTTCTGATGTAAGTCTTGCTGGGTACATTTGTACTCACGTTTTCCTATTTTATGTTTTTGCAGAGAGACTTCAGTCTCGCTAGTAGTCCTGCTTGGACTTTGATGTTTAGCTTGTTACCTCAGCTACGATCTTGTGCCCTCGGCAGGATCTGGTAGTTAGTCAGGCTTCTCAGCCTTTTTCATTTGTAGTTGTCTGTACTCAGACATGTTAAGCTTCCGCATGTGCTTGACTTGTATGCTCTGAGTGTTGGGTCATGAGATCCATGTTTGTAATATCTCGCTCCTCAGAGCCTAATGAATGAAATACTTGAGTTGTAGAGTCATGTTGTGATGCCATGTTGTATTTGCACATATCGAGCATATTGTGTGTATGTTATTGAAATGCTTGGTATGTGTGTGATCTGACTATCTAGTTGTTTATCCTTAGTAGCCTCTCTTACCGAGAAATGTCTCCTAGTGCTTCCACTGAGCCATGGTAGCTTGCTACTGCTTCGGAACACTTAGGCTGGCCGGCATGTGTCCTTCTTCGTTCCTATGTCTGTCCCTTCGGGGAAATGTCACGCGATGAATACCGGAGTCCTGTTAGCCCGCTACAGCCCGGTTCACCGAAGTCCTGCTAGCCCAGTGCTACAGCCTGGATTCACTCGCTGATGACCGACACGTTCGATGCTGGGTCATGGATGCCTGTCCCTGTAAGTTTGTGCCACATTGGGTTTACGACTAGCCATGTCAGCCCGGGCTCCTTATCATATGGATGCTAGCGGCACTATCATATACGTGTGCCAAAAGGCGCAAACGGTCCCGGGCAAAGGTAAGGCGACACCCGTGGGAATACCGTGCGTGAGGCCGCAAAGTGATATGAGGTGTTACATGCTAGATCGATGTGGCATTGAGTCGGGGTCCTGACAGCTTTGGTATCAGAGCCTGACTGCCTGTAGGATTACCAAGCCAAACTGGTCGAAGTTGAGTCTAGAAATTCTTTAGTTATATAAGGGAATTGATTGTGGTTGGGAACGTAAGGCTCTTTTTACTCCTTATACCTTATGCCTTCTGATCTGAGTCATCCTATCTTTTCTACAGGGTTAAGAAACTAGGCTTTCTCTTTATTCTATCAGGATCACGTGTTACTAATCCGTAGACTTATAGGATTGATGGATTTAAGCTTCAGTTCAGTTCCTACTACTTCCGTATGTTACCTGTTGATCTCGAACCTTGATATTGTGCTTCTGAGTGGCTATGCCACCATTTTTATAGCATGTCTCAAATCTTTTTGAGCATTTACAGCCGTTATGCTGTCCGAGTCATCCCAGGTTTCTAAATAGTCTGAAGCATTTGCAAATCCCTCCTTCCCGTTCCCAATAATCCTTTGGGCCAGATTAACCACACTAATTGCTGAGTTGAGGTACTTTATTGCCTCGACATATATGTTGGAGTTATTATTATGACCCTAGGTGTCTTAGAGTACCACCTAGTACCCTAGCCATGCTTTGTGGTCCCTATCGGTGTCAAAACCGGCGGATCTCGGGTAGGGGGTCCCGAACTATGCATCTAGGCGGATGGTAACAGGAGATAAGGGACACGATGTTTTTACCCAGGTTCGGGCCCTCTCGATGGAGGTAAAACCCTACTCCTGCTTGATTGATATTGATGATATGGGTAGTACAAGAGTGGATCTACCACGAGATCAAGGAGGCTAAACCCTAGAAGCTAGCCTATGGTATGATTGTTGTAATGGTTGTTGTGTCCTACGGACTAAACCCTCCGGTTTATATAGACACCGGAGAGGGCTAGGGTTACACAGAGTCGGTTACAATGGTAGGAGATCTACATATCCGTATCGCCAAGCTTGCCTTCCACGCCAAGGAAAGTCCCCTCCGGACACGGGACGGAGTCTTCAATCTTGTATCTTCGTAGTCTTGGAGTCCGGCGGACGATGATAGTCCGGCTGTCTGGACACCCCCTAGTCCAGGACTCCCTCAGTAGCCCCTGAACCTGGCTTCAATGACGATGAGTCCGGCGCGCATAATGTTCGGCATTGCAAGGCGGGTTCCTCCTCCGAATAATCCATAGAAGATTGTGAACACCAGGATAGTGTCCGGCTCTGCAAAATAAATTCCACATTCCACCGTAGAGAGAATAATATGTACACAAGTTCAATCTGCTGACGTATTTTGCGGCATGACGTCACACCACTACCAAGCCTTTACTTGAATCGTTTTTTATTATACCGCCTCAGCGCGTTTAGCGAAGCGGTTTCCTTGGCACGTCTTGTCGAAGCAGAGATCGTGTTCCCCTTATTCCGGGATCCTCATCAATACGGACGTGGGTATCCCAACCGCGCCCGTCGCCACGCCTCCTCTATCGGAGGCGAGTCCCGAACGGTCACGGAGACGGCTCTTGGTATTCTCCCTCTTTATAATAGGACCAAGGCTCGTTTCTTTTCTTCAATCTTCCATCGAATCCTCTCCTTGCTCCAAGTTCCAACACCCAGAGCCCCAGATTCGAGCGCTTCGGACCTTCAACAATGTCCGGCTCCGACCTTCACGGCCGGTGGATGCCCTCCTCCGTCACGGAGGAGGACGTGCTAAAGCTGCGAGAGGCCAAGTACCTGTCCTATGAGATTTCGCACAGGTTGCTCGCCGAAGGGCAGGTCATACCCACCCCCGAGCCTGGCGAGTACATCGTTTTTGTATCTGACCTCCGTCGGGGTTTAGGCTTCCCGACAGACCCTTTTGTGAGAGGGCTCATGTTCTACTATGGGTTGGAATTCCACGACTTGGCTCTGGAGTCCATCCTCCATATTTCCGCATTTATTGTCGTTTGCGAAGCCTTCCTCCGCGTCACCCCTCACTTCGGCCTGTGGCTGAAGACCTTCAATGTGGAGCCGAAGATGATCGGGGGGCGTCAAGCAGAGTGCGGCGGGGCGGTTGTAAGCAGGAGGGCCGACGCCCCGTGGCCCGAGAGCTCCTTCCAAGAGGAGCTCGGCTTGTGGCAGCGGGAGTGGTTCTATATCACCGCTCCGAAGGGCAGCAGGCAGAAGCCGCCGCCCTTATTCCGCTCGGGACCTCCACGACGGTTGATGTCGTGGGTCAACCAAGGGCTCGATTGGGGGCCGTCCAAGGACGTGCCCCTACTGCAGGGCCGGATTCGAGACCTCCAAGCGAGGGAGATCGATCTGGTTGTGGTAATGCAGGTCATGCTGATTAGGTGTCTCCTGCCCTGCAAACGCCGCCCTCTCCAGCTGTGGGAGTTTAATCCGGAGGGACCACGGATTCTTCAACACTTCATGGGTATGACACCCGTGGAGATGTACAAATTATTCTTCGAACCACGAGTGGCGTGTCCGGAATTGACCGAGGACGCCGGCCTAAGCTGCAATCGCCCGGATACACAAGTAAGTAGCTCCCAGTCCGGACATACTATTTGTTTGCCCTTCTATGATTCGCCTTTTAACCCATTGCTCCTTAGCAGGAGTGGATAGCGCAGGCAAAGCTGATACAGTGTCCGGCCCCCCTCCCAGAGACCGCGCCGGATCCCGTGCTGGTCAGGATGTTGGAGGTTGCGCCAGAAGGCGAAGGGGAAGATAGGGGAGCTACCGCCTCACCCAAGGAGGCGCTTGAAGAAGGGGGGATCGAGAATCCCTCCCTCCAGGGGGAGAAGAGGACCGCCTCCGGAGACCCGGAGGCCAAAGCCCCTAAGAGGGGGAAGAAATCTTCACCAGAGGGTCCTGCGTCCGGGGAGGTCCCGGCCGCACAGTCTCCCCTAAAGAATCAGCCCTCTAGCGAGCCGTAAGTAGGAAAAAAGGGAGTTCAGTAATAAGAAGCATTCCTATTTGTGCTTCTGAGGATAACCGAATCTTTTACCTTGTAGTTCGGATCTTCGACCTTCTCAGATGAGCTCATCTTCGGGGGACCTTCGTCCGGAGATGATGGAGAGCGAGACGCCTCCGTCTGCTGCGCTGTCAGATAGGGTGGACGAGCCTGAAGTGTCGTCACGGAGGGTATCCCCGAGCCCGGCAGAGCCGAAGAATTCGGCGCCGATTGGTGTTCGGCCGGGGGGGGGGGCTGAAGGATCTGCTTGAGAGGGAGTCCATCTCAGAAGATCACCATGCTTTGATGAATATGGTGATTGGAAGGATTTCGTCCGCCGAAAGCGGATTGCATAATGCCGTCAGGAGTTTGCTGGCGGGGCTTGAGGTATGTAAAAATGACACGCCTTTTAACAGTTTTGCACATGGAAGTGCGCCCTGTATAGATAGTAGCCCCTGAGACTCGGTAGGTTGTCGAAAGCGACAGCGTGCGGAGGATCAAAATCGCAGGTTTCAATCTTTGCCGTTCCTATGCAGGTGGCTAATCGTCCGGGGGCCAGCCGGACTGATGGAGTTGCCGAACTAAAGCGGCAACTCGACGTTGCGGATGCGGACATCACTCTAATCCACAGGCGACTTGATGAATCGCAAGGTAAGTTTTTTTTTCCGCAGTCACCTAGTAAGGGAGCCGAAGCCCATCTCTTATAAGATTTGTGCTTGATGCAGAAGGAGCAAGCCAGAAGGAATAATGCGGCGGCCTTGAGGGCAGCCGAGGAGTTAGAAGCCGAAAGGGCTGCACACTGCCGAAGCAGGGAAGAGATGGCCCAAATGTCCGTGAAGTTAAAAGATGCTACCGACCGCACTGAGGCTCTTGAAAAGGAGCGCCTATCGGAGCGAGAAGACCTGGGGAAGGCCACCGCCGAAGCCAAGGACGCCCGATCTGTAATGCGGGCTATAAAGGAGGAGATGCGCCAAGCCGGAGACATTGTGGCTGGCAAGCCCTTTCTGCTGCGCCGAAGGTTTATGGATCCTAAATATGCTCAACTTGGCTAGCTGTGGGGTCCGGAGGATCCTTATATTGACTTAGCGGCGAGTGCGGCGGATGCCATTGTGCACTTCCGGAGCCAGAAGGATCACAAGACGGAAGAGCTGTTTTGGTCTCAATTCCATAGTCTGGATCATTCACTTCCGCTGACCGATCGGTTGGCCGAATGGGCTGAGCTGAATAGGTTGTCCGGGCTTGCCATGACGGATATCGTGACTTATTTCTGGCCGGAGAGGCCCAAGCCGAAGAGCTATTTTGGCTTATTGCAGCAGTTTCTCGGGGCGGTGCCGTATATCAAGGCGATGAAGCGGTCGTCCTGCATAGAGGGTGCGCGGATGGCCCTCGCCCATGTGAAGACACATTGGACAGAGATGGATGCCACCGCTGTTGCAACCCAGGGTTGGGACGAAAGCCGGTTACCCGCCGAGCACTATTTTGGGGAAGTTATGCGTGGTGCTTGTGTAATAGAGTCGCAGTGCTCGAAAAATGTCACATTCAAATGAACGTTTTATTTTGTAAAAACAATGGTTATGATGTAATCGCTTTTTATACTTGTGCGTTCAAGCATTGAAATATCTCCTATGCGGCCGTTTATGTATACGTGTGTATAACCTGAAAGATGGCAGTCGTCGGCTTCAGCCCCCACGCACAAGGTGCGGGGGTGTTCGCAAAAATAGCGCCTTTTCACACTTAATCCGACGTCTCGGTCCTGTTTAAGGAGGTGGTAGCATAGCAAACGAGGCAACCGGACTATAATGCTTTATCACTTTCACTTAGCCATTGGAGTTCGAGGGTGGGGCTACGATATAGCCCCTGGGGGCACCGCCCTCTCCGAATTCGGGGCGTGTATGTGCTTGACCGAGAAACGGTCCTTCGTCAAAGCAGAGGAATTCTAAACATTCCGGTGGTCGATCGAGTGGTTGACCAGTCTCTCGCTGTATCATGACAGTCAGTTTTCGGCTTTCTCTACTGAGGTGCTCGCCCAGCCGAACTGGGGCACAATCGCAGTAGTTCTCCTGGTGCCGTGTTAGCCGATGATACAGAACGTAAGGCAGCAAAACACAGGGGTCGGGCAAACCCAACATTTGACCAAAGACATGATTCGGAGCTGATGCATATAATGCCTAACTCAAGACGCCGAACACTCCATAAGGTGTTCGGTCTTTATAATAATGGGCGAAACAATGCCCTAAGCCCCTTGTGTCCAGGTACGGGCGAGGTCCTCTGACGCGGCCGATGCCAAAACGTCAGTCTCCACTCTGGTTATAATGAGAAACCAGGGGATTATAGCAACAAGAGACAGTAAAAAAAGGTTTACGCAGGGTCTTAATCTGAAAAGAATCCTTGCGACGGGTCCCTACTGCACGTCTGCGCCTGTGTCTCCGTTGTGCCGTTATCCTGGACGGGTATGCACGTTGTTCATCTGTAAAAGAGAGGAACTTAGTTTGGAAGGAAGTCGTGCGAAAAAGTGCATGAAAAATATTAATAAATGAATAAAGCGGAGTCTATATTAGCTCATTATTGCTTATACGCACAGCCTCTTGTGAAAGGGTGTGCGGCTAGGGAGCCCCTAGCTTATTTATGCCGGACTCGTCTAGCCGTGTCCAGGGTCTCTGAATGACCCTCTTAATGAAAGGATGCAGCATGGACCAGGCATTTTAAGTGTAAGAGACGCGTAATGTGGTATGGCGTTAAAGCGGACAAAAGCTTCACGTCCCAATAGTGCTTGATAGCTACTTTTGAATGGGGCGACATGAAAGATTAGTTTTTCGCGTCGGAAGTTGTTCGGCGACCCGAACACAACTTCTAGTAATAAGGAGCCTGTGCACTTGGCGTAAGGGCCTGACGTCACTCCTTTAAAGGAAGTGTGGCTATGTCGAATTTTAGTAAGGTCTATCCCCAACTTGCGGATTGTGTTTGGATATAGCAGGTTTAAATCACTGCCGCCGTCCATCAAGACTTGTGTAAACTGTAGTCCGTCGATTATAGGATCCAATATCAGGGCAGTCCATCCTGCATTTCGAACACTTCTGGAATAATCCAGGTGGTCAAAAGTGATTGGTTTTGACATCCAATCTCAAGGTTCCGCTGGGGTGGACCGTGCGAGACCCATCTTAGCGGGTGCCGCATTATTTTTCCGTATTATCACATGAAGTGAGTTTACTGCTTTGACTTCTTGTGGGAAAGTCTTTTGTTTTCCGGTGCCCTGCTGGTGGGGTTCGTCGTCGTCCTCGCTTGGTGCGTCAAGCCCCTTATGTTCGGCGTTGAGTCGGTCGGACTGTTTGAAAACCCAACAATCTCGGTGGGTGTGGTTTGCAGGCCTTCCGGAGGTACTGTGGATTTGACATATCCGATCCAAAATTTTGTTTAAGTTGGATAGCTCGTCACTGTTGTCCTTAAGAGGCAGTGTTTTGTTGTTTGGCCGCGAGCTTTTGAATCCGGCGTTGACCACCGTGTTCTTTGGGCTTTTCTCTTTATTCCGGCGCTGATCTTTTCTGCGCCGTGATTTTCCGTTTCCATCTCTGATCTCGGATGTACTTGGGTCGCTGGTGCTGCATCTAGCTAGCCAGCTGTCTTCCCCCGCACAAAAACGGGTCATGAGGCTTGTTAGCGCGGACATTGTCCTTGGCTTCTCTTGGCCGAGGTGTCTGGCAAGCCATTCGTCTCGGACGTTGTGTTTAAAAGCGGCTAAGGCTTCGGCGTCCGGACAGTCGACTATTTGCTTCTTTTTAGTAAGGAACCTGTTCCAGAATTTGTGCGCTGACTCTCCGGGCTGTTCAGTTATATGACTTAGATCGTCTGCATCCGGAGGGCGGACATAAGTCCCTTGAAAATTTGCTCTAAACGCGTCCTCAAGCGCTTCCCAACTTCCAACAGTGTTTTCTGGGAGGATTTTGAGCCAATGCCGAGCTGGCCCTTTGAGCTTGAGGGGTAGATATTTTATGGCGTGGAGGTCATCTCCTCTAGCCATGTGTATGTGTAGTATATAATCCTCTATCTAGACTCCAGGGTCTGTTGTTCCGTCGTAAGCCTCTATGTTTATGGGTTTAAACCCTACTGGGAATTCATGATCCAGCACCTCATTGGTGAAACATAGTGGGTGTGCGGCGCCCCTGTATTTGGGTGTACCGCTGTCTTCGAACACTTGGCGTGTTGTGTTGCTTCCTGGGGCCCTCTTTTTTGGCCCGTAAATGGACCTGGCTGGGCCATCTGTTTTCCCAGGATCATGAGTCGGCTTGTGTGCGGCGCCGCTTGTAGTTTTTGGCCTATCATCTGGCCGTCTATCCGGCCAGGCGGCCTCTTTGTTTTTTGACTGTGGGGGCTCTATGGCTTCCTCGTCAAATTCTGGCAGCAGCTTGCGCTTCGGGTAGCTCTTTGCTTGATGGCCATTGCCGTATTTGTCTGCGGTTTTGAGCACTTTGCTCCACCTCATTCTTTGTATGTCTTCCGCTGTTTTGAGCTTCCGTTTTTCCTTCTTCGGACTTCTTGCAGTGGCGACGAGTCTTTTGCGAAGGCTCTTATTCTCCGGTGGTGTGTCCGGCGTGAGGTCGTCTGGACTGTTGGTTTCGCTGGGCATGGATTGATTATCCGATTCGTCCTGTTCGGACGGTTGCTTGGCTGCATGTCCGTCCTCCATTGGTTTTCCCTGCTCTATTGCTGGGTCATTAGGAGCGCTGTTGTTGTCGAGGCGGGACTTAGGGCGGCGTCTGCATCGCCGTTTTGGTTGTTTATCGGCAGGATTATCCTTTGCCGCGCCCCGTTGGTCCTCGTTATCGCTTCCTTTTATGGTATCAACCATATATACGCATGGGTTGGGGTGGCCTTCCAGTGCTCTGTGAGCGCTGGTTCTTGATCGTCTCCGGCATCGTCGTCCATACCGTCGATGTCTTCGGAGTCGTATTCTAGCATGTCGGTTAGATCGTCGACAGTGGCTACAAAGTGGGTGGTGGGTGGCCTTTGAATTTCTTCATCGTCCGCATCCCAACCACCCTGGCCATAATCCGGCCAGGGCTCTCCGAATAGCGAGAGATACTTTAGCGAATTTAGGATGTTGCCAAAGGGTGAGTGCTGAAAGATGTCCGCGGCGGTGAACTCCAAGATCGGCGCCCAATCGGACTCGATTGGCAGGGGCGTAGGAGGTTCGGGGTCCGGCAGGGAGTCCGGTACCTCGGAGTCACGAGCTTTATAAGGGATAAGGTCAGTGTTCGGCTCCATCGCCGTGCAAGTTGCAGCTCCCGAGGCGGTGTCCAGCCACTCATCCTCGATCTGCGCGATCGGCTCCGAAATATGGGTCGGAGCGGATTCATGTGCGGCCTCCAAGGCACTGTCCGGCGGTAGAGCTAAATCATGCCCATTGTGGCAGTGCGGCGCGCTCGGCTGTGGCTCGAGTTCGTCGAAGATCAAGTCCCCGTGGTCATCGGCCGTGAAGTTTAGGCTTCCGAACCTGACCTGATGGCCAGGGGCGTAGCTTTCGATCTACTCCAGATGGCCAAGTGAATTGGCCCGCAGTGCGAAGCCGCCGAATACGAGGATCTGTCCGGGGAGAAAAGTCTCACCCTGGATGGCGTTGTTGATTGGAGAAGCCATCAAGCCTATCGGTGACGACACAGAGGAACTCTCAATGAAAGCACCAATGTCGGTGTCAAAACCGGCAGATCTCGGGTAGGGGGTCCCGAACTGTGCGTCTAGGCGGATGGTAACAGGAGACAAGGGACACGATGTTTTTACCCAGGTTCGGGCCCTCCCGATGGAGGTAAAACCCTACTCCTGCTTGATTGATATTGATGATATGGGTAGTACAAGAGTGGATCTACCACGAGATCAAGGAGGCTAAACCCTAGAAGCTAGCCTATGGTATGATTGTTGTAATGGTTGTTGTGTCCTACGGACTAAACCCTCCGGTTTAAATAGACACCGGAGAGGGCTAGGGTTACACAGAGTCGGTTACAATGGTAGGAGATCTACATATCCGTATTGCCAAGCTTGCCTTCCACGCCAAGGAAAGTCCCCTCCGGACACGGGACGGAGTCTTCAATCTTGTATCTTCGTAGTCTTGGAGTCCAGCAGACGATGATAGTCCGGCTGTCCGGACACCCCCTAGTCCAGGACTCCCTCAGTCCCAGTGTGATGATTCTGGCCACCGTCATTCTCGAAAGCATCCCGTGATGCAACTTAGTTTGTGGGTATTCTACTCCTGGGTTTGAACCCGAGATTCACCTTACCTACCTCATGTTGATAGTATTTGCTCGTTCCTTTAGGATATTAGTAACCTTTGCATTAGTCCTCGAGGTCCGTCGTATTTCCTTCTTCCAAATGCTACGAGCCACTTACGGCAGAAGTTTGTTGGATCAAAAGATCACAACAGGAGTGCTCTTATTGGGTTCTCCATTCTATATCGCGACTCTGCTAGTTCAACCTTTTTGCATGGGTTATCCGGAAGAAACCTGTTGAACTTGATTCGACATACTAACCTATGCACCCACAACTCAGAAAGTTATATGTTCCTCGACTTGTTCCTCTTTAGTTGTATTCTAGCCCCCGTCTATCAATTGATAGTCAAGAGTATGCGTGCATTCGTTCATCGATGCCTATTACTCTTGTGGTTCGTCAAGCCATTCTATTCTGGAATGACTAGGAGAAACAAACTCCAGTACCTCATCCATATCTAGGGTTGGGTCAAAGAAGTTGTATTCCATAGATCAAAATGCCAATCCAGCTTCTGGTCTGTTCCACCTTGAAGTATTACCTTCTTTATGTCAGGATTGTCATGAGAATTGCACCACCTCTTATGAATTCTTGACGCGGTGATACTTCTCGCCATCATTTTCATTTCTCGGTTCCGTGTTGTTGCAACCGGAATGCCAACAGGTGAATCGTGGTGTGTGAACTCAATACTCCTAGCAACTCCGTTGCTTGGTAGTTAAGGACAATAATTTCATTCTTAGCATGTTGGTTATTGAATCATCATTCTAAGATTGATCGTGCTACCTAGTCCATTCTATTGGTGCACTCCTCGATCGATGAGTTAGGATTATTTCAAACCTTCGCTCTATTGATCATATCGTCTTGCCCTGAAAAGCAAGATTGTTCTCGAGCTTAGTAACATATTGGTGGTTCGTGATTTTCTGAATATCTTCTCGGAAGTATCACCAGGTTGTCACTTGACCGCTATGTTGAGTTCGTGAGCAAGTTGGTTGCTTGTAACCACCCCTTCTCCAAGAATCCGTGTTGGGTACCCCTGAGCTAGTTGGTTGAGCTGAACAACAACTTGGAGAGTTGGAAGATGAAAGCTTGTCCGACTCAGTTCATTCCAAAGGGATATCTTTGTGTGTGTGTGTGTGTGTGTGTGTGTGTGTGTGTGTGTTGAAGAAAGATGATATCTTCATTGATGGATCCTCGTGGTCAATTGTTGGATTTATTGTCTTATCCCAAACCTTTGATTTGAGTGTGGGCCATCGTCAAATCAAATCAGAACCAATGATATTCATAATGTTGTCTTACTCATGGTTGATCCCTTGAGCATACACCATCATATCTTTTGGGTCTGACCAATGCTATCACATTGTTCACATAATTGTGGAACTCCATTTATATGGAAACATAGATGAATTGTTGTTGAGCCCATCAACAACATTGTTATCTTCTCCATGATCCGTGTTGAACTTCCAGCTAGTGTTGGAAACTTGTGTAAACAATTCTTCGTGTTTCATCCATGAAGCATATGTTCGGATGTAAGAAGTGACTTTCTCCAGTTCATGTGCATCTGATGCAAGTTGCCGCCCTGACCTCGAGAAGTTAATGTTGTTTCCTCTGGAATCATCCCAAGTCAGCATGCATGTGCGGAGTATACATTGGATTGTGAGATTAGCTACCTTCATTCTATATGTGTTCCTAGCACGCCAAGCCACTGATTGACTTGCTCAAGGATAGGAAGTTCATCGATAAGTGCACAAGGACTTCGATATCCTCGATGATGGTTCCCTAGCAGAACTCGGTAGTGTTTTGTCATAGGACTACTATGTGGTCATGTTTGTCTTGGACATCATGTTCACATGCATGTAGCAGAACCAACTCATGTTTTGGAGCTTGCTATCGTAGTTCATCTCCCGAGAATCTCGCAACGTCATCTCGTCGATTTGTGTTGCGAACTTTCATTTTTCTTTCTAGACTCGATGAGTCTGGAATATCCTAACACCAATCAGATCTGAATCTCAGGCAGATATGATGGTTGGAATGTCTCCCAAGAGCTATAATATTGGTCTCTCTGTAACCGGTGTAGTGGATGTCATGGCCAACACACCCAGCCGGAAGACCTACTATTGTAGCATCTTGATTGAGAAGGTTGGCCGCCTCCCCATAAGGATTTCGTAGGATTTACTCCAGAAGTTGTTCCTTATGGATCCTTTGTTCTCCCAAAGTCCGACCTTTAACTTGACGTCCTAGATACCAAACCATATCTATAAATGGGTTACGCTAGCACATCAAGGAGAACATTAGAAGCGGAGTGCTAAATGTCTCTCGATCGATCATCCAGATTTTATTTCCTTGGCCTCGCTAAGGTGAAATCTGAGAAGGTGTTATCTTCATTTGCATCTGCATCATCCACCACTATTCATCATGGTAGTAAGATGTGTTGCCAGGATCCTTGACACGGATGTTGGTAAAACCTTGATGAATAGGGAAATGCTCAAGTTCCTGAGAGCACGCGCAAGCAAAATCATCCCTTACGTTGTCTTCAACAAGGTAGTCCACATCATCCATTCTAGTCCGAGTATGTCATTCCATCGAACTCCTCCAAATGATCGTTTGTGATTTGCCTTAAGCTGGTATGAAGAGTTCCAATGATCTTTGTATCAAAGGTAATTCTTTTTGCCACTTAAGGTAATAATCTACGAATCACCCTCCTCCAGGATGTCCCGCTGTGGCATCATGGCAACTCAACTCCTCGCTACGTTGACAACCGTTCACCACCCTTTTAAGCATGGAATTGTTGTCTACCTAGTGAACCCTCGTCATTTGTTCCACTTCATCCCTCTAGATGTGTGTTTCGTGTCTCAGCTTGAGTGATGTTGTTATGTCTCATCCCATGAGTTGATCCTAAGTTGTTCGGTCTTCGAGAAGATCGATTCTTCTGGAGTTTTCCTTTCCTCTTCTTGTCATGCTAGTTGGAGTTCTCAGAGGAAGACATCGAGCCAAAGATGGTGATCGAATCAACACCCCTATGAAGTGCAACCTGGATTGTGAAGATTGTGTTAGTTTGCGTTCCCCCTTCATCTTACCCTACGCTTGAATCTCGGGACGAGATTCTTGTTTAGTGGGGGCGAGTTGTCACATCCCTAGCTTCTAATGCTGCCCAGTGTTTGCATCTTGCTTGCATCATGTTTAACTTTCATGGAAACTTGAAATGGGGATGTCCAAACCCTAGTACCAAATGGAATTCAAATACGTTCAACCTAAAAACATTTTCAGTGATTCCAAATGGCTTTCAAAAATGTTCATCATATCTGGAAAATGCTTGAAACCATAACCAGAGGTGTTGCACATTTTTCCATGTCATATTTGGTCACTGAATTAAATCATATGTACTTTGCATTTGGGGATTTAAATGCTATTAAATATTTTAAATGCTCAAATAATCATAAACTAAATTTTTTACTGTGGTATATATCCTAAACAGTAGCCATTATTAGTTTCATGATTTTTGGATCTATTTCAGTATTTTAAATAAAGCCCTAAAGTCTGAAGAATAATAGAAAACAGAAACAATAAATAAAACAGAGAGAGAGAGAGCTAGTACCTGGCCTCACCCGTGCAGCCCACCAGAGCCGGCCCAGCTCATGTGCTGGTGTAGCACTGTGCGGCCCAGCCCACCGCAGCCGCCATCGTCTTCAACTTCCTGCCAGTAGGCAGGAGGGCGTGTGCCCGACGTGCGCGCGCACGCGCCGGCCACCTCATGCTTGCCGCTTGCTCCTGGACGTCGCTAGGTGCGCCACGCAGCCCGCTGGACCCCCTCAACCGCTCCCCTCTCTCCCTGCCTCGCCTCTTTCGCTCTCTCTTCCGAAGCCGAGCGGAGACGTCGCCGCCGACCGTCACCACCGCGGCCACTAGCATCCCCACGCCCAGCCAGCTAGTGCCCGAGCTCCGCCTCCTCGCGCTGAACCTCTCCACGCCGAAGGAAACAAGCCGGAGGGCCCCGCTTCGTCGCCATCGTCGTCGCCTTCGCCATCGGCCGCCGGAGATCCGCCTCGCCGCCCCGCTTGCTCCGACGCTTCCCCGGCCCTGTCGTCTGCACCGGCCAACTCTCCGTGAGCTCCTCTTCCTTCTCCCCCTAGCCACGTCGCTCGAGCTGCCCCCTAACCTCGTTGGCCATCACGGCCGAGAGCTCGGCTCCGCCGGCCACAGTCGCGTAAGCTCGAAAACGAGCGCGTCACCATGCTCAGCACATCACCAGGAGGCCGTACCACCCAGCCATTCGCCTCGCCGCGCCCCACAGCACCATTCCCAACGTCGCCCGAACTCCGGCCGCCGCCGAGGTCGATGCCGTGCTTGACTCCGGCCACCCCCGCCGCTAACTCCGGTCCAGTTGGATGCGGAAGAGCACCAGCAACGCATAGAGCCCCTCAGTCACCGATTTGGTCGCCGGAGGAGCGTTTCCGACGCCCTCCGTCGTCGCTGGCGTCGCCGGCGACGAGCCGCGGGTCAACTCCGGCGAGTTTGACCCGGGTTTGACCGCACTTTGACCCGCTCTGGCTCACTGACGTGTGGGCCAGGCACTGTTTATTTAGGTGTTAGATTAGTTAACACTAATTAATTTAGTTAATTAATTAAGCCACTGACATGTGGGCCCATGCCCCACTGACACTTTTAGTTAGGATTAAATTAGCACTAACACTCCCTGTTAATTAGCCTAGTCAGTGACCAGTGGGTCCTAGCAACAGGTTTGACCTGGGTCAACGCTGCTGACTGCTGACATCACAGTGACGTCACCCTGAGGCAATAAAGCCTTTTCTGGATTTAAGTTTATTCAGGAAAATCCAGAAAAAGGCTTAAACTTCTAAAATTCGTATAAATTCAACCGTAACTCAGAATGAAGTAAGTTATATATGAAAAATGATCAGAAAAATCCAATCTATCCATCTGTACCATTTTCATGCATGTTAGAACAAATTATAGCTGCTGTCTAGCACAAATCATATAAATGGCATTTTAATATCCACATATGGAGTTTGAATTTGAATCTTGGATTCTAATCAACTTCATTTAATCTGGTTGCTAGTTGCATTAGCTCAAACCACAGCATATTGCCATGTCACACTCATGCGTCATATTGTTGCATTGCATTGATTGTGTTCTTTCTCTGTTGCCGGTGTTTGTCCCCTCTCAGTAGACGACGTACCGACGATGAGTTCGTTGACACTGATGAAGAGATATACTATCTTCAGAAGTGCCAGGCAAGCAAAACCCCCTTGTTCATTCCGATACAATCCCACTCTCTCGCTCCTGCTCTCTTTTATTGCATTAGGACAACAACGATTCATCTGTTACTTGCTGCGGTAGCTGAACCCCTTTATCCTCTGCATGACATGTCATTGCCACAGTAAATAGATGAAACCCACTAGCATGAGTAGCAGTTGTTTGAGCCCTGATGTGCCTACTCATTCATGCATGTTTGTCATGCCTGCTATTGCTTAGAGTTGTGTCAGGTCTGATTCATCAGGGATGAATTGGAGGTGTGTGAACATGTCCTACTGTTGAGAGCTAAGTGTGTGAACACGATTTGGTAAAGGTAGCGGTGAGAGGCCATGTAGGAGTACATGGTGGGTTGTCTCATTGAAGCCGTCCTTAGGAAATGAGTTCTGTGTTTGTGATCCATGAACAGTTACTACCACACATTGGGTTCCGGTAACTCGACCCCTCTCGGCTTATTAATCAACTCGATCTCTGTCCAGGAGTTGCAACTAGTTTCTGGTGTTTGTAGGTAGTGTTAGTAGTCTACCAAGTGGCACCCGGTACAGGTGGGCTTGGGACAGACTAGGCACCGTGGCACGGTGTACCAAGCGTAGATCCACCCGGGTGGGCTTGGGAACCCTGCACAAATCGTTTGGGGCCGTGAGCGACACCCCGGCCGGATCTCCTTGCGGATGGAACCCGAATAGGCGATAAACCTAGACTAGAGACTTGTGTGGTTAGTCAGGTCGTGGCCGACTCCCTCGCCAGGCTTCCGCTTGAAGGTTGACAAGATACACGAGGTGTACATGGCGATAAGTGGCGAGAGCGTGTGTGAGTAAGTACACCCCTGCAGGGTTAACATCATCTATTCGAATAGCCGTGTCCGCGGTAAAGGACTTCTGGATTGCCTGTGCAGTTCATAGACAAGTGAAAGTGGATACTCTAAAATGCGCAAGATAAGCGTGAGTGCTATAGATGGCGCTCTCGTAGGGAGACGGGAGCGGATCCATAGTGGCGTATTGATTTGGTGAATATGTGGACTCATGTGCGCCACCTCAAGAGAGTTAGTTGCAATCGTAGTTCAGGATAGCCACTGAGTCAAAGCTGGCTTGCTGCAGTTAAACCCCACCACCCCCTTTGTTGATAATGATGCATAAGTAGATAGTTCTGATGTAAGTCTTGCTGGGTACATTTGTACTCACGTTTGCCTATTTTATGTTTTTGCAGAGAGACTTCAGTCTCGCTAGTAGTTCCGCTTGGACTTCGACGTTTAGCTTGTTACCTCAGCTACGATCTTGTGCCCTCGGCAGGATCTGGTAGTTTGTCAGGCTTCTCAGCCTTTTTCATTTGTAGTTGTCTGTACTCAGACATGTTAAGCTTCCGCATGTGCTTGACTTGTATGCTCTGAGTGTTGGGTCATGAGATCCATGTTTGTAATATCTCGCTCCTCGGAGCCTAATGAATGAAATACTTGAGTTGTAGAGTCATGTTGTGATGCCATGTTGTATTTGCACATATCGAGCATATTGTGTGTATGTTATTGAAATGCTTGGTATGTGTGGGATCTGACTATCTAGTTGTTTATCCTTAGTAGCCTCTCTTACCGGGAAATGTCTCCTAGTGCTTCCACTGAGCCATGGTAGCTTGCTACTGCTTCGGAACACTTAGGCTAGCCGGCATGTGTCCTTCTTCGTTCCCGTGTTTGTCCCTTCGGGGAAATGTCACACGATGAATACCGGAGTCCTGTTAGCCCGCTACAGCCTGGTTCACCGGAGTCCTGCTAGCCCAGTGCTACAGCCTGGATTCACTCGCTGATGACCGACACATTCGATGCTGGGTCATGGATGCCTGTCCCTGTAAGTTTGTGCCACTTTGGGTTTACGACTAGCCATGTCAGCCCGGGCTCCTTATCATATGGATGCTAGCGACACTATCATATACGTGTGCCAAAAGGCGCAAACGGTCCCGGGCAAAGGTAAGGCGACACCCGTGGGAATACCGTGCGTGAGGCCGCAAAGTGATATGAGGTGTTACATGCTAGATCGATGTGGCATTGAGTCGGGGTCCTGACAGGTGCGACATATGCCAAAGGATGGCTTATCCTGGTGGGAGCGAGTAGAACGTTGTCGGTGCTTGGAAGCGGGATAAGGCATGGACACGTATGCCGACGAACTTTACCCAGGTTGGGGGCTCTCCGTGGAGATAATACCCCTACTCCTGCTCTGCGGGGTCTCCGCACGATCACTAAGGCACTAGTGATACAAGTTGCTCTGTGAGCTGTGTCTAGAGGTAGGAGAAGGCAAGGCTAGCACTTCCCTGCCCTAGGTAACTGGCTAGTTCTATCAGAGTTGGAACCCTTTGCATGGGTGGCCTGGGGGGCTTATATAGGCCCGCCCCCTAGGGGTACAATGGTAATTGGGCCGGCTGCTGGGGCCCGTCTGTCAGCGTCTCCAGCCTCCGCCTTCTCCGCCGACTACTCGGGCCCGCCACCTAGTGGGCCCTACCGGCTGGTTGGTGGCTGCTTACTGTAGCCGTGCTGTCTATGACTAGGGCTTGGTCATCTTATCATGGCTACAGTCCCGCCGGCTGGCAGGAGGTTACTGTAGCCACACCTGGTCTCATCAGGTCAATGGCGCGTTTGCCTCGAGGAAAGGGATGGCCACCTGCTGGAGGCCGGCCCTTCCCAAGCCCGACTGATGGGGCATCTGTCGTCTTCTGTGGTGTCGCTGCCCGGTAGGACTTGCGGCTGGCAGGCCATACCGACAGGCTGTCGTGGGGAACAGGGTTCTGCCTGCTCGGAGCAACGTCAGGCGAGACATGGCACAGTGCCCCGCCGTGTGGAGATCTCCGCCTGTATGAAGCACTATAGCCATGCCTGTCTCGTACATTGGGGCGACGTGCTTCACTGTAGCCATGCTCTAGCTTGTACTCTCGATGGGGGTTCGGTTGTGCCGAGGCCGCGAGGTGGCCGCCTGCCTGATGCCGCCTTCTCTGGAGGCCGGCCGGCTGGAGCCGGCCGCTCGTAGTGCCGTAGGCTTGGGTTGGCCGCCCTCTGGTAGCCGGCCATTGAGCCAGCCGGTCCCCGGAGGGCGGAGCTTCAGCTTGGGGTCCAGCCAGGCGGAGCTGGCCCAAAGTATTGATAAATTCAGGGACTCGGGTGAGCCTACCCGTGGCCCATTACTCCGACAGTAGTCCCCGAAGCCGGTGAGGCGTTGTGCTTGAGGGGCCGCGAAGTCTCAGTGGCTCCCCCCCACACCGGGCTCCGGGAGAACGTCGATCCATCTTGTGGCTAGCCAACTGCTGAAGCCGGCCTCGCCCAGGCGGAGCTTGTGGTCGATTTTGAACTTCAAGGCGGGAAACAGGTGGCGTGCCTGCTAAGCTTCCCAGGCCGCCGCCTGCCACAGACGCGCCACGCGTCGCACGCTAGCTCGGCCAGCCTACCACCCCACGCCCCTGATGGGACGAGACAATGGGCCGGGCCTGCCACTACCACGCCTCGGCAACCGGGCGGATCCGTTGTGCCGAGGGGAGCGGTTGCCATTCCCACGACCATTTGCAGCGTGGTGAATGCGTGCGATAAATGGGGGTCGTGGGGTCGTGGGCGCAGTTAATCCCACGACTCACGCCCCGCCCCCTCGGCTTCGTAGCCCGAGGGCTATAAATAGGGGATGGGAGGGGTGCGGCAAAGCTTGCGCGCCCCCTCCCACTCTTCTTCTTCCTCTGCTCTCTCCTTCACTGCCGTTGCTGCTGCTCAGCGCTGCCGTGGGGCTGCCGCTGTCGTCGTCATTGACGCACTCCTCCTCCTCACGCAGCCAGCTGGTAGCCATGGCGCGTGAGAAGGGCGGCGACTAGGACGGGTCGACAGTGATCGAGGATCACATCTCCTTCCTCCATGACACGCGCCGGATGCCCAGCGCGGCTTTCGTCAAGGCGCGGGTGCCGCCGGAGGAGGAGATCTCACCGGCACCGCGGGGGGACGAGCGGGTCGTCTTCCACTCGCACTTCCTCCGCGGCTTCGGCCTTCCCTTGAGCGGCTTCTTCCGCTCTTTTCTCAACTTCTACAATCTCCAGCCTCATCACCTCATGCCCAACACTGTGACTCTACTCTCCGCCTTCATCACGACGTGCGAGGGCTACATTGGCATCCTCCCCACATTCGAGCTGTGGGGAGCGTTCTTCTACGGGAAGCTCGGTACCTCCGCCAGGGAGACGGCGGCCGAGTGCGGCGGCTTCGTCGCTGTGCGCCGTCCGGCGAAGCGGAACGGCTTCCCCGTCATCAAGCTGGCGCAGTCCATGAAGATGTGGTAGCAGTCCTACTTCTACGTCGAGAACGTAGATCCGGCTGCCGACTTCCTCAACCTGCCACCTTATGAGGCCGGTCCCCCTACCGGGACTCGGCCCACCTGGGGGTACAAACCGAAGCTGGTATCGGTGGACACGGCGGCCGCCATCGGCCGACTCCGAGTGCTCCAGGAGTTGGAGGGCCTCGTTGCCTCCGACATCCTTGTTGCCTTCGTTGAGCGCCGGATCCTCCCGCTCCAGAGCCGCCCTCATCCAATCTTCCGGATGGGAGGGCACCGCGACCCATGCTGGCTGTGCACGAAAGGGATGCCGCCTGCCGAGGTTGCGTGGATGGTGAATGATATCTCCGACCTCAAGGTGTCGGAGGAAGACTGGCGGTACGGGAAGCGGCCGTACTCCCGCCACAATCCGCCGCCTGCCGTAAGTTTCTTCATCTTGTCCTTATGATCTGTTTTCTTCATCCTCGTTTTTGTCGTGATGCAACTCCTTTCTGGTCGCAGATTTACATGTCTGTGGCGACGGCCACCCTCCTAGGGCCGGGCGATGACTACCAGCCAGACAGGGCGGTGAGCGACCTGGACGACCCCGACTTGGGGGCGGCCGCCCTGGCAGACAACGCAACAGGCGGCGGCGACAGAGCAGACGGCGGCAGCGGAGCAGGCGGCTCCGAGGAAGGGGGCGGCGTGGGGACTTGGCCCGATGATGACGATGACGAAGATGAACCACGCCCCACCCGGATCGCTGCCAACACCGGCGCCGGCCCCTCTTCCGGGCCGCTCGCCCGCGGCAGCGAGCGCAAGCGGAAGCAAGGCGCTGCCCTGTTTAGCAGCGCCCCGAAGAAGCCCAAGAACCCGGCCGCGGCGACCAGGCGGAAAGAAGCCGCAACCAAGGTGGCCAAGTATCAGAGGCAGCCGAAGGTGCCTGTCATGGTGTCGGCGTAAGTATCTTTTCCATGTTTCCCGTCTTCTTGCCAATCTGGCGTGAGAGCCTTCTGAATTATCTTCTTATTTCAGGGCCCCGCTAACCCTTGAGAAGTCAAGTGTCGCCTTGGTCCTCAAGTCGGCGGCGACCTCCTCGACCAGCCGGCGAATTGACCGGGCCCCCGACCTCCGGGAGGCGATAGAGCAGAATGCGCGGGAGCCGCTTGAGGAAGAGGCCGACAGTCTGGCCAAGGAGCAAGCGGACAAGGCCGCTGCGTCTGCTGAGAGAGCGCTGGCACAGGCGGAAGCCCAAGCCGCGGAGAGGGAGCGGCTCACGGAGGCCGCACGCCGCCAAGAGCCGCAGCTCGTGGCACCCCTGAACACCGCGCCGCCACCGCCTGTGTTTGTGGCGACGGCCGGGGGAGCCGGCGATGATCACCCGATCCGGGAGAGGGAAGGCGGCGACCTGGCTATGCCGGACGTCTTTGTGCCACCGCCACCGCCTTCGCCGCTGCCACCAGCCAGCGGGACGCAAGACGAGCAGCCGGCTGCACCGCCAATGCCACCGGTCGAAATCACGATGGTGACGGACCTGATTCATGAGGTCTGCACACCCACGCACCGCCGCCTTGAGAAGGCGGCCTCAACACCGCGGCTGCAGGAGGTCGGCGCCACGAGCTCGTCGGTCCCCGACACCGAGGCGACCAGCGCCGCGCCTGTAGGTTGGATACACGGGGGCAGGACGGGCGCCCTGAACCAGGCATCCCTTGACGTCCAGGCCAAGCTCCGTGCAGAAGCCGAGGCCCTCAGGTGCTACAACGAGGCCTTCTTGGAGTGGCGAACCGCCATTCGTGTAAGTTATCTTCGGCTTTCTTGTTTGGATGATCCTCTTGCTTCTCTCGTGGGGGCGCGCAAGCGCACCCACTGGGTGTAGTCCCCAAGTTCTGGGCCGGCTGCTGAGCAAGCGGGCCGGAACTTTATCTTGCAAACGTCGACTGCTAACTTCGCCTGGTGTTCCTTTTGCAGGACTACCACAATCTCCGCGTGACTGCCTACAACTCTAGGGTCCAGGAGCTAGATACGCAGACCGCCCACCTGACCGAGAGTCGGAGTAAGTTCTATCTTTCTTTCTTCGCGGGGGCGCGCTGGCGCACTCGCGGGCTGTAGTCCCTGAGGTTCGGGACAACTACTGAGTAGTCGGGCCGAATCTCCTCAGTATTTCTTTCTTCATTAATTACTTCTTCTCTGCGGGGGTGCAATGGCGCACCCGCGGGCTGTAGTCCCCGAGGTTTGGGCCGACTGCTGAGTAGTCGGGCCGAATCTCCTCAGTGTTTCTTTCTTCGTCTTGTCTGCTTGACTGATGCTCTTTTCTTCTTTCCCTTTTGCAGAGGCCAATGCCGCCTTGCAGCAGCAGCTGGGCGAGGCCAACACCGCTCTACGCGGCAAGGAAGCGGAGTGCAGCAAGCTGGCCGAGGAGAGAGACCGCCTGGGCGCTCAGCTTGCCGAACAGGCGGAGGCCCTCAACGCGGCCCAGCTGGACGTGAAGACGAAGGAGACCAACCTTCTCGCCGAGTTTGAGGTCGAGCGCTCTGCCTGGGCAGACAAGGAGGCCTAGATGACAGCCTGCTTTAGCAGCATTGAAGACTTGGTCGATGGTAAGCTTCATTCTCTTGATTTCTTCTTTTGAACTATCGGCCCTTATCCAGGCCGGTCCCTTGCTTATAACCTTGGTCTTTTCTCCCTTCGTCCAAATAGACTTCTTCCCGGGCCACTCTGTTGCCGCAATCCATATGATCGAGGCCCAGCGCGAGGAGCGGAGGGCAGAGGGCGCGCAGATCGCCGCTAATGCTCCTCGGACTCTTGGCAAACAGCTCCTCAGTATTCAGGCTCGCCTTCGGCCTGCTCATCGCATGCTATGCCGTCTCTAGCACGTTGGAGCTTAGGTCGTCTCCGCCCTCTGCCCAGGTTTGCCGGGTCCGCGCACCCCATGTCAGACCGCCGACTGGCTGGAGGTGGCCGCCGGCTACCTAGAAGCGTGGAAGGGCTCCGCAGCCCGGGCAGGAGCGTGCCGGGCCTTGGAGTTCGCCAAGGCGTGGTATCCTGGGCTGGACTTAGCCCAGTTGGCCACGTTCCGGCTGGAAGCGCAGGGGGAGCTAGCAGCGGTGGAGGCCGAGCTTGTCAATAGGGCGGTAGCGATCGCCGACTTCACCGACACCAGCATCTTCGTTCCAGAGGTGGTCGAGGAAGGCGGCTGTCGTGGGGGAACGAACACCTATGGGGCAGGGCCCCTTTCTGGTCCGGCAAGGGAGCGGAGAGCACGAAGAGCAGATCGAGGCGAGAGCACGCGAGGGATTTTACCCAGCTTCGGAGCTCTCCGAAGAGATAAAACTCCTACTGCTGCTTTGTGCTTCTATTCTGTTCTTGCTCGAGAGCGTGGGTGTGTTGTAATGTCGAATGAGTCGAACCCCTTCTACGTGCGCATGGGCCTCCTTTTTATAGTCTAAAGGGGTCACCGACAGGTGGCAGCGTAGAAAGAGGGGTAAAAAGGTAAAAACGGGGGTTGGTACAACCGCTATCAATAGTGCCCCCTACCTAACTCTGACGGCAGGGGACAAGGGCATTTAATGCCCGTCCGGTCGCTCCAACAGTGTAGGAAACGACCGTTAGGGGCGCCACCGATCGCCACGATGGCCTCCTTGTCATCTTCACTTGCCACCTCGCACCGCTTGGCTGCACAGCTACCCGCCACGTGCACCAGGAGCGATCCCGCGGCGACACATCGTCGAATGCGCTGGAGCGTGGGCGCAGAGTGGTGGCTTCGCCGCAGCAAGTGCCTTGCCGCGGTCGTTGTCTTGTCGCACCCGCAAGCTTGCCGCTCGTCGGGTCTTGCCGGGACGCGCGGAGCGTCGCGGCAAGTTTTCTGAAGTGCCTTGGTTGGCCTTCCCGGCAAGCTCCTCTTGCCGGGGTCTTGTCCTTCCCGGCAAGCTTCTCTTGCCGGGGCCTTGCCTTCTCGGTTAACACTTTGTTCTTGAATGGCAGTAATATGAATAGCGAAGGGTCTTGGCGGACGCCCGGCAAGCCTTGCCGCGGGACGCTGCGACTGCCCGTGCACAAGTTCGGGGTACTAAGGTACCCCTACTTTAGTACACCCACAGGAGCCCCCGGGCCTGGACCATACATGGTGCCGAGCGCTGTTGGGCCAGGCCCAAAACAGGGCACGGGCACGCGCGGCCTGGGTCCAAACCAAATCTGACTCCGTATCCACCGCGCTCCCCCGTAACGGCACGCATCAATCGCGGCATCGTGGGAGAGATCGTGGGTAATTCTTAATTCAGGAAATGCGTAACATTCGCCTTGGTTCTGCATCCCCGCCACGTGGCTCCCATGCGCTTGGGGTCGCGGACGGTGGAAGTGGAAAACTGGGCCGTTGCGAGCAGAGGTAGCGGGTCGGCCCCGACTCCCTGCTCTTCCCGTGCCCTGATTCGCTGAGCGGGGCGGCCGAGCCCCCACCTCGCTCCTTTAAGAAGAGCGGGAGGGGAGCGCAGAAGCCCGCACTCTCTCATCTTCTCCTTTTTTCAGCTTCTGCTCCCCTTTCTCTCATTCGCCATGGAGGAAGGGAACCCTGGCCCTTCATCGGTGGCGGCGAGGGTCGCCGCCAGACAGCGCACCTCTCCCTATTCGACGCCCATGGTGGCAGAGCCAGACATAAGGGGAAGAGGGAGGGGGCGAGGTCGTGGACGAGGTCGGGGACGAGGTCGTGGTGCTCGGGGAAGAGGCGGACGGGGCGGCGCGCCAGCTCCGCCTCCGCCGGCGGTTCCTCTCCCCACGGCGGTCCATACAGGGGACGACCCTTGCGAGTTCTTCGTCAGGCTGCACCGGGCGCCTCGTCGTCGCCTCCGGCTTCCAGCTCCGTTTGCGAGCGCGATGGAGTTGGACCCGCCCGAGACACTGAGACTGCACATGAGGGGCTGTGGGATCAGCGGCACGCGATTCCGCGTTGTATTCCCAGCCCCTAATGTGATGTATCTTGATCGGGGGTGGAAGACGTTCGCCCGTATCCACAGCCTGATGGAGGGGTTTACCCTCCATTTTAAGTTAATGGAGGGCGATCTCCTCTCCGTCAAAGTCTTCGGGCGCTTCGGCACTCAGGCGAAGTGCTGCGTGGACAGCTCCTCCGATAGCGAAAGCTCCCCCTCGAGCGAGAGTGACGAGGAGGAGAGCGACAGCGACGATGAGGGTAGCGGGCGGCGGGATGGCGGGCCCGACTAGGTGTCGGGCGCCGCTTCGTGCGTCACCGGTGACCCCATCATCCGTGTCGCCGGCTCCTTGAACTCCCCGGGGTCGTCTCCTTGGGCGGCTGGCGTAGGGAGGCTGCGGAAGGGGAAGAGGGCTGGCGACAAGGCCGTCAAATCGGAGTACGAGGGCGTAGTGCCCTCGACAGCGTGCTGACGTCCTGCCGCCCCGTCTTCGAGCCATGCTTCCGGCGCCGCCATCACTGTCCAGCCTTCGGACGGCCCCGGGATGTTCTCTTGGTGTCTTCTGGCACCTGTAGCTCGCCTAGGCGCCCCTTTTGCCCTTTTCGCCTCCTTGACCTACCTCCTGAAGAGAGGGACAAGAAAGGGATTACGGGCATCTTATCTTTTTAATTTGTAAGCCTCCGGGCCTTAGCCGCATCTAAAACTTGTAATCCTCTCTTTCATGTTTTTCATCCTCTATGGACTGTACCTGAGTGGGATGTTTTTAATTGAAAAGGGGATGCTTGTTATGTTATATCCTTTACTCAATTCCATCCCTTGTATGTTTTTACCCTACGCTTTTAGGGAACTTTCCGGTGGGAACACACTTGCCGCGAGAGCTGAGTGCAGAACATCAGCAGCCTGCCGGCGGTGTTGCTTCCGGCAAGAAACCTTGTCGGGGCTAGTTGCAGCACACTTTCATTGTTGAGCGGACTCGAAACAAATTTAAGGCGCAACTTAGCCACGAGTCGATTCCTCCGCGCACAGGTTTTCCATACAAGGCACGGTCGTTCAAGGAGTATAACTTAAAAAATTTAAAACTGACTGTGCTCAAACTTTGGCAACTTAGCTTTTCTATCGTCTGTGTCCCGGCAAGGCTGTACTTCTTTGAATGACGCCATATCCACTTCATTATGGCTCGATTCGGCGTCGTCCTGATCGACCAAAGAACCACCGGCAGCTCCTCGATCCAATTTCTTCCGCACTTGCGCAGCCTGTCGAAAGTTCTGGTCTTGAGCCCGCGCAGCACTTCAGCGTTCGCCCTCTCCGCTTGACCGTTGCTTCTCGGGTGAGCAACAGAAGCGAAGCAGATCTTGGCGCCAAGATCTTGGACGTACTGCATGAAGGTGCGGCTCGCGAATTGTGTGCCGTTGTCGGTGATGATCCTGTTAGGGACTCCGAAACGGCAAACAATTGACCTGAACAACTTGACTGCTGACTGTGCTGTCACCTTCCTCACTGGTTCCACTTCAGGCCACTTTGTGAACTTGTCGATTGCGACGTATAAGTACTCAAAGCCCCCGACAGCTCAGGGAAAGGGGCCGAGGATGTCGAGCCCCCAGACCAAAAATGGCCAGGATAAAGGGATTGTTTGGAGAGCTTGAGCTGGTTGATGTATCTACTTGGAGTGGAACTGGCACGCTTCACACTTGGTTACTTGTGCAGTTGCATCCTGGAGGGCTGTCGGCCAGAAGAAACCTTGCCGGAAGGCTTTGCCGGCAAGTGCTCTTGCGCCAATGTGGTGACCACATATGCCTCCTTGTATCTCCGCCAACAGCTCTCGTCCATCTTCCTGGGAAATGCACTTCAATTTCACTCCGTTGAATCTTCTTCTGTACAGTATGTCATCGACAAACTGGTACATACTTGATTGCCGGGCTACTCTCTCTGCTTCTTCTTGCTCTTCGGGAAGTTCTCCTGTCTGAAGGAATTTGGACGATCTGCTGTGCCCATGCCGGAGCTTGTGGCTCAACGACAAGGACTAAAGGCGCAAATGCTGCTGCGGGAACATCTGCTTCCACGGCAAGGATCTGTGATTCAGCCGGAGCGTGATGCTCCCCGGCAAGCGTGTCGGGACACAGCTTGTCGGGAGCGTCTGCTTCAACGAAACAAACCCTAGGGCTTGTCAGAGCAGACTGCTCCTCAGCACTCTTTGTGCTGATCTTGGGGACCTTCTTGACGGCGGCTTCGGGGAGCTCTGCCAGAAGGTAGTCACCAGTAACTAACTTCCTCTTCTTGCTCTGTCCAGTTGATGATGTTACAGATGGTTGAGTCAGCTTGAGCACAAAAATTCCTGGTTCCACAGGTAACTTGAGTGCGGCACACTTTGACAGGCCATCTGCAATGTCGTTCTAAGCTCTTGGAACGTGTTCCATCTGTAGGCCATCAAAATGTTCTTCTAGCTTCCTCACTTCATCAATGTAGGCTTCCATTAACGGACTCTGATAATCTTTGTTAACTTGACGGACGACAAGCTGTGAGTCACCCCTGACAATAAGCTTCTTGATCCCAAGTTCTGCCGCGATCCTGAGTCCGGCAAGCAAGCCTTCATACTCTGCAGTATTTTTTGTTGCTTGCTCCTTGGGAAAGTGCATTTGGATCACGTACTTGAGGTGCTCTCCGGTGGGTGCGACAAGTAGCACACCCGCACCGGCGCCTTGCAGCGAGAAGGCACCATCAAAGTACATGATCCATTCTTTGCTTGCTTCCTTGACGGGGATGCTCCTCTCCGGAGTTTCTTCATCAGGTGTTGGCGTCCATTCAGCTATGAATTCTGCCAATGCTCGGCTCTAAATAGTTGAAGTACTCTCAAACTTGAGGCCAAAGCTTGACAATTCCAGTGCCCACTCGACAATCCTGCCTGTTGCTTCTGGATTCTGCAATATCCTCTTCAACGGAAAGCGAGTGACAACTGTGATCTCATGTGCTTGAAAGTAATGGCGCAGCTTCCTCGAGGCCATGAGAAGGCCGAAAAGCAACTTCTGCACACCAGAGTACCTTGATCTAGCCCCCTGCAGAAGGGAACTGACAAAGTAAACTAGGCGCTGCACCATCTTCTTCTGTTTCTCTTCTTGTGGCTGCGCAGATCCATCCTTGCCGGAACTAGAACTTGTCGGGGAAGCCCCCTACTTGTCGCTGGACTCGCTTGCCGCGGCTGCTGGCTCATCATCCACCTCCCTCTCCGCTACTAACGCAGCACTAACCACTTGATTGGTTGCCGCTAGATATAGCAGCAACTTCTCTTGTGGCTTAGGTGCGACAAGTGTTGGAGTAGAGGATAGGTATCTCTTCAGGTCCTGCAGCGCAGCCTCCGCTTCCGGAGTCCATTTCATTGGACCTGCCTTTTTCAAAATTTTGAAAAATGGCAGGGCGTGCTCAGCAGACTTAGAGATGAACCTACTGAGAGCAGCAACACAGCCGGCAAGTCTTCGCACATCCTTGACGCGCTTCGGTGCTTCGATCTGTTCAATGGCTTTGATCTTGTTGGGATTGGCTTCAATCCCCCTCTGAGATACAAAGAATCCGAGAAGCTTGCCGGAAGGAACTCCAAACACGCACTTCTCGGGATTCAACTTGAGATTGATCTTGCGCAGATTTGTGAAGGTTTCGTCCAAATCTTTGATCAAAGTTGCTCTGTCTCTGCTCTTGACCACTATGTCATCCAGGTAAGCTTCTACATTTCTGTGCAGCTGTGGCTCAAAAGCATGACTAACTACTCTTGCAAATGTTGAACCAGCATTCTTTAGTCCGAAGGGCATCCGTACAAAACAGTACATGCCACATGGAGTAATGAATGCGGTTTTCTCTTCATCTTCTTCTGCCATGAAGATCTGATGATATCCTGAGTATGCATCAAGGAATGAAAGCAGATCACATCCTGCTGTGGAGTTGACAATCTGGTCAATGCGTGGCAAGGGAAATGGATCCTTGGGACAAGCTTTATTAACATCAGTGAAGTCAATACAAAGCCTCCACTTCCCGTTCGCCTTGCGCACGACTACTGGATTGGCTAACCACGTCGGATGGAGTACTCCTCGGACCAGGCCTGCTGCTTCCAATTTCTTGATCTCCTCAGCAATGAACTCTTGTCGCTCTACTGCTTGCTTCCTAACTCTCTGCTTGACGGGCCGCGCGTGAGGGCAGACGGCAAGGTGGTGCTCAATTACTTTCCTGGGAACACCGGGGATGTCAGATGGTTGCCATGCAAACACATCGACATTCGCCCGCAGGAAAGAAACGAGCGCGCTTTCCTATTTAGGGTCAAGCGTGGCACTGATGGTAAAGGTACCACCAGTGCGGTCCTCCTTGGCGGCCACTTTCTTAGTCTCGGGTGTCACTGTCTTTGCCTTCTTGCACTTGCCGGTGGAGCTCGATGGTGCGTCCTCGACGGTAGCGCAGCACCACGAAGAGGTGCGCTTGCCGGAGTGGGCATCAGAGCTACTCTTGCCGGACTTGGTCTTCTTCTTCCCCCCGGGAGTTTCAGCGGCAAGTGGTTTGCGTTCTGCCGCGGCTACTGCTTCCCGGTAGATCTTGTCGGTACAGATAAGTGCATCTTTCTTGTCACCATGGACAGAAATAACACTTATCGGACCAGGCATCTTGAGCACATTGTAAGCGTAGTGAGAGGCTTCCATGAACTTGGCAAGCGCTGGACGGCCGAGTATCCCATTGTAGGGCAATGGGAAATCAGCAACGTCAAACGTGACTCTCTCTGTCCTGAAGTTCAGCTCGCTGCCAAAAGTTACTGGCAGTGTGATCTTCCCCTTTGGCTTGCTCCTTCCCGGGTTGATTCCTTGAAAGGTACCAGTCTCTTCGAGCTCGCTGTCGGGGATTTGGAGCTTCTTGAGCACCGCAGAAGAGATCAGATTCAGGCCGGCCCCACCGTCAACCAACATCTTTGTGACCTTGAGGTTGCGGATTGTTGGCGAAACCAACATCGACAAGCACGCGACCGCAGTGATGCGATCAGGGTGATCCTCAACATCAAAAATGATGGGCGTGCTGTACCACTTCAGGGACTTGCGCGATTCGACGGACAGTTCTGCTGCATTCACTTCCCGCACCCACTGTTTGAGTTGGCGGTGCGAGGTGTGCAGAGAAGCACCGCCGTCGACGCACAAAACCTCCGTTGCCTTCTGAAACTCCTGCTCGTCGGTCTCATCTTCCTCCATCTCATCATCTTCATCTTCGTCTTCGTCCTTGTCGTGGCCACGAGGAGGCCTGTCTCCTTGGCGCTGCTTGGCCTTGTCGCGGCGCCCTCCCCGGGCGGGACGCTTCTTGCTGGATCCTCCGCCACCTTCCTGGGCCTTCTCCTTGTCGCGGCGCTCGTATTCAGCTTTCTGTAGCTCTGCCATCTGCTCAACCTTCTTGCAAGCTTGGAGGTCGTGGCCCTTGGTGCGGTGGATCTTGCAGTACTGCTTGCCGGAGCCATCTTGCTTGTCGGCGGCCACCACAGCCTCGCCGGGGTCACCAGCTTTGGCCTTCTCGGAACCGCCTCCGTTGCCGGACTGCTCGACAACTAGCACATCCTTAGCCTTTCTCTTTCTGTTATTCCACCTCCGGTTCTTCTTTGCCGGAGGGGCGTCCTCACTGTTAGATCCTTCTGCTCCTGCGTTCTCTCCGGGGAGTCTCCTCCCCTCTTCAGCCCGTGCACACTTGTCGGCCAGAGCATATAGCTCGGTGACATCTCTGATTTTGCACATCGCCATCTCCTCCCTCATCCTGCGGTTACGCACGTTCTGATGGAACGCGCTGATAACCGCGGCAGGGTGGACGTTTGGGATGTTGCGCTGCACCTGACTGAATCTCTGTATATACTTGCGCAGGGGTTCTCCTTCCTTCTGGGCGAGCAGATGAAGATCGCTCTCCTGGCCATGGGGTTTGTGGCCGCCTGTGAAGGCGCCGACAAACTGATGGCACAGGTCCGCCCACGAAGAGATGGAGTTGTCCGGCAAGTGCATGAGCCAAGATCTGACGTTGGGCTTGAGCGCCAGCGGGAAGTAGTTGGCGAGGATCTTCTCGTCTCACCCTCCGGCAGCCTGCACCGTGATGGTGTAGACGCTGAGGAACTCTGACGGATGTATCCTGCCATCGTACTTCTCGGGCACGTCTGGCTTGAAGTTCTTGGTACTGGGCCACTGGACCTGCCGCAGCTCACGGGTGAACGCAGGGCAACCTACCACGTACGGCAAGTCGCCTGGTTCCCCTGGCGCATGCATATCGACAGTGGGCCCAGCGCGCTGGTCTGATTGACGCCGCGCTTCTCTTCGACGCTCAATGCGAGTGCGAGCGTCTTCGTGTCGTCGTTCTTGGAGAACTTGGCGTTGATCGCGGTGAGCTCGCGGGTCCGATGACGCGGTGGAGTCGGTGTCGAGGTTGGCCCGGCGAGTCGGCGATCTTGGCCTTCGAGGCGGGGAGTGCACGGTGGTGGCACCCCTAGCGGTCTTGTCGGCATCGGCTTGCGCCTGGGCGTCTTGCCGGGGCTTCGATGTGCTCGGTTGCCGGGGCTTGTCGCCGTTAGCGAAGCCGATAAGGCTCTGAATGGTGGCCCTCCAGTCATCGATCTTGTCTGGCGCTGGAGGGTAATCTAGAAGCAGCTGGGCTCGGGCCAGCGCTTCCTCTGGAGTCTTGGGTGGCGGTGGCGAGCGACGCGAGGTACGGGATATGCTCAAACCTCTAACGGTGTTAGAAGGAGCAACATCTCGTCCAGGCGACCGCACTGCGCTCGTGCCAGCGCGCTGACGTGTACGTTGGCCTTGAGCGTCCCGCGACCCACCAGCTTGGCCTTGTTCCAACGCGAGCACGGTGCTAGGAGCACCATGGCGTTGTCGATCCTGCACCCCCTGGGAGGGGAGCGGTGGATGTACAGACGTTGAAGCTTGCGGGGCCTTGTCCTTGGACCTGGTGACGACGTGAGTCCCACCATCGGCGCCCGCTCCTCCGCCGGCGTCCACCCCACCGCCCGTTTGCTCCGGTGGCGGTAAGATAGTCGCAGACGGAGCGGCCACCTCCAAAGCCTTCTTCTTCGGTGGCATGTCGACGAAGATGTTGATGTAGCACGCGCAGACGCCGGATCAGATACGCACGACCTCGACGCCCCCCTACCTGGCGCGCCAAAGATGTCATGGGGGAACGAACACCTATGGGGCAGGGCCCCTTTCTGGTCCGGCAAGGGAGCGGAGAGCGCACGAAGAGCAGATCGAGGCGAGAGCACGCGAGGGATTTTACCCAGCTTCGGAGCTCTCCGGAGAGATAAAACTCCTACTGCTGCTTTGTGCTTCTATTTTGTTCTTGCTCGAGAGCGTGGGTGTGTTGTAATGTCGAATGAGTCGAACCCCTTCTACGTGCGCATGGGCCTGCTTTTTATAGTCTAAAGGGGTCACCGATAGGTGGCAGCGTAGAAAGAGGGGTAAAAAGGTAAAAACGGGGGTTGGTACAACCGCTATCAACAGTGCCCCCTACCTAACTCTGACGGCAGGGGACAAGGGCATTTAATGCCCGTCCGGTCGCTCCAACAGTGTAGGAAACGACCGTTAGGGGCGCCACCGATCGCCACGATGGCCTCCTTGTCATCTTCACTTGCCACCTCGCACCGCTTGGCTGCACAGCTACCCACCATGTGCACCAGGAGCGATCCCGCGGCGACACATCGTCGAATGCGCTGGAGCGTGGGCGCAGAGTGGTGGCTTCACCGTGGCAAGTGCCTTGCCGCGGTCGCTGTCTTGTCGCACCCGCAAGCTTGCCGCTCGTCGGGTCTTGCCGGGACGCGCGGAGCGTCGCGGCAAGTTTTCTGAAGTGCCTTGGTTGGCCTTCCCGGCAGGCTCCTCTTGCCGGGGTCTTGTCCTTCCTGGCAAGCTTCTCTTGCCGGGGCCTTGCCTTCTTTGTTAACACTTTGTTCTTGAATGGCAGTAATATGAATAGCGAAGGGTCTTGGCGGACGCCCGGCAAGCCTTGCTGCGGGACGCTGCGACTGCCCGTGCACAAGTTCGGGGTACTAAGGTACCCCTACTTTAGTACACCGACAGCGGCGAAGCTCTGCAAGAATGGCTCGGGCTGAACGCGGAGGACAGCGAAGATTCAGCTAAAGTCATCGACTCCAGCGATGAAGGGGAAGATGGGAAGGAGGCAGAGGAGGAGGAGGAGGAGGACGAGGAGAGTGATGTCGACCTGCCGGAGGTCGGGGCGGACGGTCAGCCCCAACCTGACCGGGCCTCAAGCAACGAGCCGCGCACCAAGGTGCCGACTACTACTGGAGACGACCAGGCAGGGATCGACCAGCCACCCGTTCGTCCGACGGGTGCCACCGACTCCGTCCTCCAGCCCTCTGCCGCCCCAACTGCTGCTGGCGATTCTTCTGTCTAGACGGAGCCACCTACCGCGTCAGGTGGTGCAGCCGACCCCAGCATCCAGCCGGAGCCCTCTGCCATACCAGCCGGCACCTCCTAGCCTGAGTCTTTTGCTGCACCAACCGGCACCGCTCAGCCGGAGTCTTCTGCTGCTCCTTAGGATTTTATCTGTTTTCTTCTTTGCTAATCTAAACACTTTTGTTAAATTCGCACAATTCCACCCGCGGGGTGTATAACAAAACGTTGTTTGAATGCTGGCCAGAAGGCCTTTATCCATGTAAATATTCTATCACGGCTTTATGCTTTGCTTTGCCGACTTCAATCTTTCATTGCCTTTTACTCCTTGGTTTTTTCCTTTGCCGCCCTCCCTTGCCTATCCTCTTGCTAGCCAAGCAGCCGCTCTGCGGACTGCGGCTAGGTTGAGTACTTAGTCATTTGGGGGAGGTCTAGTACTTAGCCATTCGGGGTGTTGGCAATGAAAGTAGGAGCCGGCCGGCCGGCTGCTCGGCAGCCGGGCGAAAAAGGTGAGATGTCGGCCTTTGCTATATGCCTTTTGTCCTTAGTCATTTTTCGTGTGGGCGCTGGTTTGGGACCCCTGCCCGCCGTACAGTCGCTCTGCGAGCTGCGACTTCTGGCAAAGGAAGTGTCCGGCGCTAACACACTACTTGTCCGGCTGCAGGAGGCGGCATATAGCAGAAGGCGGCGAGCCTCCGGGCCGACTGGTCGAACCCGGTGCTAGGCGGAAAAACTATACATACTCATGGCATAATACTTATCACATAGATAAAGGAGGGTAGTCCCCGAGTTCGTCTCGGGGGACCCGGAGTCTTTGTACACAATACAAAAGGTAGTGTGGTACATACTGCTTTCAACTGTAAAATCTCCAGAGGAGGTTTGCATTCCACGGCCTCTCCGTCTCCTTGCCTGAATCATCTCTCTTGCATGCTCTGGGCTTCTGAGCATCGATCAGATAGTAGGAGTCATTGCCCAGCACCTTGCTGATGATGAAGGGGCCTTCCCAAGGCACCGAGAGCTTGTGCTGGCCGGCTGTTCGCTGGATCAGCCGGAGCACACAAGGTCTCCCTCTTGGAAGGATCTTGGCTTCACCTTACGGTTGTAGAATCGGCGCAGACTCTGCCAGTAGATGGCGGACCGGCTGAGTGCCAACAGCCGGCCCTCTTCCAGCAGGTCGATGCTATCTTCTCGCGCCTCCTTAGCGTCCGCCTCGGTGTACATGGTGACTCGCGGGGAGTCGAACTCTATGTCCGTCGGGATGACGGCTTCAGCACCATAGACGAGGAAGAAAGGCGTGAAGCCGGTCGACTTGTTCGGAGTTGTGCGCAAGCTCCAGAGGACGGCCGGCAGCTCGTCGAGCCAGAAGCCGGCCAAACACTCAAGAGGCTCGACCAGTCGGGGTTGATGCCAGACAAGATGAGGTTGTTCGCTTGCTCAACCTGGCCGTTTGACTGTGGGTGGGCAACGGACGCTAAGTCCAGTCGGATGCCCTGTGCCGCGCAGAAATGAGCCAAGGCTCCTTTGGCAAAGTTTGTGCCATTGTCGGTGATGATGCTATGTGGTATGTCGTACCGAGTGGTGATGTCGGCGATGAAGGTCACGGCAGTTGGCCCATTCAGTTTCTTGATTGGCTTGGCCTCTATCCACTTGGTGAACTTGTCCACAGCGACAAGCAGATGAGTCATGCCGCCACGGGCTGTCTTGAATGGCCCCACCATATCCAAACCCCAAACAGCAAATGGCCAAGCAATTGGGATAGTCTTGAGTGCAGAAGTTGGCAAATGCGGCTTGGAGCGGAATCTTTGGCACCCTTGGCATTTCTGGACCAACTCTTTGGCCTCTTCAAGAGCAGTCGGCCAGAAAAAACCATGGCGAAAGGCTTTGGCAACAAGGGCTCTTGAGGCCGCGTAGTGGCCGCATTCACCCTGGTGAATGTCTATGAGGATTGCTTGGCCCTGGTCCGGCTCCACACAGCGCTGATACACACTAGTGACACTGCGCCGAACTAGCTCTCTATTGACTATGGTGTATGCTGCTGCTCGCCATTGCACCTGCCTGGCTGAGATCTCATCAGTCGGCAGTTCTTTGTTCACCAGAAATTTGAGGATTGGCTGAGCCCAGGATGGTGCTGCTATTTCTTCTACTGCCACGACTGCAACTTGTATGAGGGTGGTTGGGCCGGGTGGTGGCGGGTTGGCAACTACTTCCGCCTGCTGAGTTGACGGAGTCCCCGAGTCAACTACTGATGTCCCTGGGCCGGGCACTAGAGTCCTCGAGCCGGGTGCCACTGCAGCAGTCCCCGGACCGACTGCCGAAGTCCCGGTGCCAGCTGCCGAAGTCCCGGTGCCGGCTTCTGGGACCCTCAAGTCGGATCCGACTGCTTCGGGAGGGGCCGGCACAAAGATGGAATCTGATTCTGGGGACGGCTTGACGGACGGCTTGAGAAGGCGGCATAGGGCAACGCCGGCTGGTATTGCTTGTCGGGTGGAGCCAATCCATGCCAAGGCATCTGCTTGTTCATTGTCATTTCTTGGCACGTGGAGAAACTCGCACCCATCAAAGTATCCACTGAGTTGCTGCACGAGGAAGCGGTAGCTTGCCATATTTGCATCCTTGGCGTCCCAGTCGCCTGACGACTGCTGGACCACCAAGTCGGAGTCACCATAGCACAGGATTCGGTGAATGCCGAGTTCCTTGGCAAGTCGGAGTCCATGTATGAGTGCCTCGTATTCTGCTACGTTGTTGGAGGCAGCAAAATGAACTTGCAACACATATTTGAGCTTGTCGCCTTTGGGTGAGGTGAGGACGATGCCGGCTCCCAGACCGGTGCGCATCTTCGAACCATCAGAATGCATCCGCCAATGAGTGGAGTCTGGTGCTGGTGGTAGGTACTGGGTCTCCACCCATTCGACGAGGAAGTCGGCCAACACTTGCGACTTGATGGTGGTGCGAGGCTGGTAGTAGATGGTGTAAGGGGCCAGATCGATGGCCCACTTGGCCACTCGGCCAGAAGCATCCTGGCTTCCCAGGATCTCAGCAAGCGGAGCCGTGCAGACGACGGTTATTGGGTGCTCTTGAAGGTAAGGCTTCAGCTTCTTGGCGGCAAAATGCACGCCTTAGCACATCTTTTGATAATGCGGGTAGTTTTGCTTGGAGGCGGACAGTACTTCACTCAAGTAATATACCGGTCTCTGGACCGGCAATGCTCTGCCCTCCTCCTTGCGCTCTACCACGATGACTGTGCTGACGACCCGACTGGTGGCAGCAATATAGAGGAGCATGGGCTCCTTCTCAGTCGGAGCTGCCAGGATAGGCAGGGTCGCCAACATCTTCTTGAGCTGGGACAAGGATTCATCCACCTTGTCATTCCACTCGAAAAAAGTGGTCTTCTTCATAAGTTGGTACAGAGGTAGAGCCTTCTCGCCCAGCCGACTGATGAAACGGCTAATTGATGCCAGGCAGCCGGTGAACTTCTGCACGTCCAGCAGTCGGGTAAGTAACTCCATCTTCTCAATGGCCTTGATATTCACCGGGTTGCACTCTATGCCGCGCTCTAAGACCAGAAAGCCAAGGAGCTGGCCGGCTGGTACTCCAAAGACACATTTCTTCGGGTTGAGCTTGATCTGGAATCGGCGCAAATTCTCAAAAGTCTCCTTGAGGTCTTCTAGCAGCATGCCACGCTTCTCCGTCTTCACCACCACATCATCCACATATACATGGGCATTCCTGCTGAGTTGCTTGAGGAGACACTTCTGCATGCAACGCTGAAACGTGGCGCCGGTGTTTCTCAAGCCGAACGTCATGGTCAGGTAGCAGAAGGCTCCAAATAGCATGATGAAGGCAGTCTTTAGCCTGTCGGCCGGGTTTAGCTTTATCTGGTGATACCCTGAGTATGCATCCAAAAAACTCAACAGCTCGCATCCGGCTGTGGAGTTTATCACTTGATCAATCCTTGGCAAAGCAAAGGGATCTTTGGGGCAGGCTTTGTTGAGGCTGGTGTAGTCAATGCACATGCGCCACTGCTTGTTTTTCTTCAACACTAGGACTTGGTTGGCCAGCCACTCTGGAAAGAACACTCCCATGATGAATCTAGCTGCTAGAAGCCGGGCTATCTCTTCTCCGACAACTCTTCTCTACTCTTCCGACAGGCGGCGCAAGGGCTGCCTGACCGGCTTGGTGTCAGGTCGGACATGTAGCTTGTGCTCAGCGAAATTCGTCGGAACACCCGGCATGTCTTTGGGAGACCACACGAAGATGTCCCGATTCTCATGGAGGAAATCGACGAGCTCGCTTTCCTATTTGCTGTCAAGGCCAGTGCCTACGACAGCGTGCCTCTCCGGGTGCTCCGGGTCCACGGGTATCTTCTTTGTTTCCTTGGCCGGCTTGAATGAGCCCTCAACCTCCGACTCATAGGGGATGGGTCACATTTCCGGCTTCTTGCCTGCCAACGCCACCACCCGGTCAAGGAGCCGCTTCTCGGCTACAATCACGAGGGACTCGGCCAGCCGGCTGCTATCTGCGGCGCAAGCGACCGACTTCTTGTAGTCTCCGACTACAGTCAGGATCCCCCTGGTACTAGGCATCTTCATCTTGAGATAGGCATAGTGGGGGACTGCCATGAACTTTGCCAGAGCTGGCCGGCCAAGCAGTGCATGGTAGGGGCTTTCAAGGTCCACCACTTCAAACCAGACTGGCTCACGGCGGAAATGTTTCTTGTCTCTGAAGAGGATATCAATCTGGGTCTTGCCGATTGGTGAGCAGGAAAGGCCATGGACTATGCCATGGAATACAGTCCGACTGGGGATGAGCCACTTCTGCATGATTCCCAACTTCTCCATTGTGTCACGGTATAGGATATTGATGTTGCTGCCGCCATCTATCATGATTCTAGAGAAACGAGCTGCCCGCCTCTCTATTGCAAGGGTAGCCTCTAGGACCAGGGCGTATGAACCAGGGGAAGGCATCACTTCCGGGTGATCGGCCCTGCTCCAACTGATAGGCTTCTCAGACCAATGCATGAATTCTCGAGTGCTGGAGGCCACTGCTTGCACTTCTTGTTGTTGTTGCCGTCTGTTGCGTCTGTCATCGGCCACGCTGGTGAACACAACATAGGCTCCGTGTTCCTCTGGGTACTCGTCTTGTATGGCATCGACTGGTCGGGCCGCCAGTTGCTGGGGCTGAGGAGGCGGCGGTCCGGCAGGCGGAGCAGGAAGGAGTCCATCTCCCTTGGCGATTCTGGTGAGCCAGTGACACTTCCGAGTGGTGTGGTTGGATGGCTTTGCGCCGCTATGGAACTTGCAGGGTGCATCTAAGGTTTGCTCGTAAGAGAAGGCGGGCAACCAATTGGACTTGCCGCCCTTCTGCCGCTTGGGTGCCGGCTGCCCCTCTGGCTGCTGATCCTCGACCGTTGCCACCTGCCAGCTAGTGGAAGCCGACTGGGTGGCCTTCCGCTTGTTGTCGCCAGGTTGCTGTCGCTGACTGGTGTCACCAGCCGGAGTCCGAGGGGACTGAGGTGCCACCTTGCCGGATGCATCAACCAGAATTTCCGCCTTCATGGAGGAGTCGGCCGTGGCGTGCTTGTCGGCGATGACCAGCAGCTCGTCGAGCGTCTCGAGCTCGTCGCAGAGAAGTTGATGCTTGAGGAGGGTGCCCTCTCGGCACCTGGCGGGGAAGTACTTGATTGCCTGCACCTCGTGCATGCCTTTGCAGGAATTGCGCAGCTCGGTCCAGCGCGTGAGGTAGTCGCGAGTCGACTTTGTGGGCCCTTGAACGCACGAGGAGAGCTGTCGGGGCTTGGGAGCTCGCTTGTAGGTGCTGGTGAAGTTGCGGATGAACGCCTTGGTGAAATCAACCCAGCTATTGATGTTGCGGGGCTTCAGGCTGTTGAGCCATGTTCGGGCAGTGCCCTGGAGCATGAGTGGGACGTACTTCACGGCAACACGCTTGTTGGCATTTGCTATGCTGACGGCTGTCGAGTAGTCGACCAGCCAATCCTCCGGCTTCACGGAGCCGGTGTACTTGGGAGTATCTCGAGGGAGGGTGAACCCTTTGGGAAAGGGCTCATCTCGGATTCGTGGGCCAAAACAAGGCGGGCCCAGCGCATCTTCCTCTTCTAGTGCTAGGGATCGGTTGAGGCGGTCAATCCGATGGCGGGCGTCGTTCTCTCCGACTCCCTCTTGGCGGCCAAGGCGGTCGCCGAGTGTCGGGTGCGTGACACACGGCGGAGTGGGATATCTTGCTCCACGAGGCGGAGGAGGCGGAGGATCGCCTCGACGCTCCACCACTCGAGGGCGGCCGTCTTCGTCACGCTCGATGGAAAGGTGAGTCCGGCTCCTGCTGGTCGCCGGCTCGTTGCCTCATTTTCCACGGGCGCCGCCAGTCGGCGTCCGGGATGTCGCATCATGCTCTTGGCGAAGGGGCGGTTCTTCATTCCGCAGGGCAGGCTCTTCAGCGCGGCAGCCGGCTTCGTGCAGCACGGCAGCCGCGTCTAGGAGCTGCTGGACTCGCTCCGTCATGTGGCGACGCTCGTCGCCCTTGTATTTGTCTAGCTCGACCGTCACCGCCTGGGCGGCCAGGATATTCTCTGCAGGTGTGGCGTAGACGGGGCGCTCTGCCCCAAACATGCTGGCGATGGTCCCGCCACGCTGTCGGACAGGTCCAATGCAGCTAGGCCCCCCAGGAGCCAGCGTACCGCCGACCGCTTTGTCCATCACGCGCCGATAGGTGTCCAAGAGGCACCGCATGCTGGCAAGCCGGCCAGCGCTCTCGAGAAGCTAGACGCGGCGTGCCTCCAGCATCTCGGCATCTGCATCTTCTGAGATGGGCGCCGTCAAGTCCCGCAACGCCGCTTCGAGTGGGTCTCGAGCTTCTCCGTTCGAGTGCTCACCACTGTTAATGACGAGCACCTCTGTGACGGTGCTCCCGCCGTTGTGCTCGCGAGGAGGCGGCTCGTCGTAGATCACCACATTAGTGGGGAACGCGTCAAGCGACGCCATGTCGGAGTCAACGATCATCGGGTCGGTGGAGCCAACAGACTCCAGGTCCACAGCAGGCTCGCTGGTGACATGAAGCTGGTCGAGGAGGCTGACGAGGCGGCTCTTGAGGCAGCCGGTGCCCGCGTCGGAGGCCAGCTCGTCGGAGAGGTGAAACTCGCCAACGAGGTCGGCAAGGCAGCTCGCCGTGCAGGCGCTCTCCGCGCCATGCAAGGCGTCGAGGCTGACGCCGTCGGGCATTCTGGGCTGGCTTAGCTCGCCAGGAAGGAACAAGGTTCCCGTCCAGAGCAGGTCTCCGGGAGACGGTGCACCTCGCCCCATGGTGGGCGCCAAATGTCGGGGGTTGGGTGCGACATACGCCAAAGGATGGCTTATCATGGTGGGAGTGAGTAGAATGTCGCCGGTGCGTGGAAGCGGGATAAGGCGTAGACACGTACGCCGACGAACTTTACCCAGGTTGGGGGCTCTCCATGGAGATAATACCCCTACTCCTGCTCTGGAGGGTCTTCGCATGATCACTAAGGCACTAGTGATACAAGTTGCTCCTTGAGCTGTGTCTAGAGGTAGGAGAAGGCAAGGCTAGCTCTTCCCTGCCCTAGGTAACTGGCTAGTTCTATCAGAGTTGGAACCCTTTGCATGGGTGGCTTGGGGGGCTTATATAGGCCCGCCCCCTAGGGGTACAATGATAATTGGGCCAACTGCTGGGGCCTGTCTGTCAGCGTCTCCAGCCTCCGGCTTCTCCGCCGACTACTGGGGCCCGCCGCCTAGTGGGCCCTGCTGGCTGGTTGGTGGCCGCTTACTGTAGCCATGCTGTCCATGACGAGGGCTTGGTCATCTTATCATGGCTACAGTCCTGCCGGCTGGCGGGAGGTTACTGTAGCCACACCTGGTCTCATCAGGTTAATGGCGCATTTGCCTCGGGGCAAGGGATGGCCACCTGCTGGAGGCCAGCCCTTCCCAAGCCCGACCGATGGGGCGTCTGCCGTCTTCTGCGGTGTCGCTGCCCGGTAGGACTTGCGGCTGGCAGGCCGTACTGACAGGCCATCGTGGGGAACAGGGTTCCGCCTGCTCGGAGCGACGTCAGGGGAGACACGGCACAGTGCCCCGCCGTGTGGAGATCTCCGCCTGTACGGAGCACTGTAGCCATGCCTGTCCCATACATCGGGGGCGTCGTGCTTCACTGTAGCCAAGCTCTAGCTTGTACTCTCGATGGGGGCTCGGTTGTGCCGAGGCTGCGAGGTGGCCGCCTGCCCGATGCCGCCTTCTCTAGAGGCCGACCAGCTGGAGCCGGCCGCTCGTAGTGTCGTAGGCTTGCGTTGGCCGCCCTCTGGTAGCCGGCCATTGAGCCAGCCGGCCCCCGGAGGGCGGATCTTCAGCTTGGGGTCCAGCCAGGCGGAGCTGGCCCAAAGTCTTGATAAATTCAGGGACTCGGGTGAGCCTACCCATGGCCCATCACTCCGACACCACCTTAGTTTCTATCTCCTTTAGCTCGAAGTGGGCTTCACCAAACTTGAAGACTAGTGGAAGATGATCCTTCTGTGCCATGGCGTTGGTAGAGGTCTGCGGGACGGAGGAGAACGGGAGGCGTACCGTAAGGCCGCCCGTATTACACAGCGGCCCGGGTGCCATTAATGGAGAGGATGAGAGCAAGGCAGGCGGCCATGAATGTCAAAGGGCTCGCTTCCCAGTGAGCATGCGTAGCGTACAACTTGCATGCTTCCCTGTGAGCCTGTGCATTGGAGGACAGCTTGCACGCCTCTTGGTCAGCCGACATCGTACTGCGCTCGCACGCATCCCGTTCAGTCAAGTAGCTATCCGCCCGGAACCTCCTATAGCCATTAAAGAGATACATGTGGCGTCACGTGAATGGTTAGCAGAACGCACATGATTTAAATTATACAAACATTTGAGATGTTAAAGTGGCAACTATTTGTTTCAAAATGCCTTTGTTGGTTGTTATTCGAGCGCGCTGCTACGTCTTGAGCTTGCGTTGGTTTTAATTGAAGAGGAAAGGGTGATGTAGCAATAGTAGCGTAAGTATTTCCCTCAGTTTTTGAGAACCAAGGTATCAATCTGGTAGGAGGCTCCTCAAAAGTCCCACGCACCTACACATAAAAACAAAGAACTCGCAACTAACACAATAAAGGGGTTGTCAATCCCTTCACGGCCACTTGTGAAAGTGAGATCTGATAGAGATAGTATGATAAGATAAATATATTTTTGGTATTTTATAATATAGATTGGAAAAGTAAAGATGCAAATAAAAGTAGATTGAAAGCTTATATGATAAAAGATAGACCCGGGGGCCATAGGTTTCACTAATGGCTTCTCTCAAGATAGCGTAAGTATTACGGTGGGTGAACAAATTACTGTCGAGCAATTGATAGAAAAGTGAATAATTATGAGATTATCTAGGCATGGTCATGTATATAGGCATCACGTCCGCGACAAGTAGACCGACTCCTGCCTGCATCTACTACTATTACTCCACACATCGACTGCTATCCAGCATGCATCTAGAGTATTAAGTTCATAAGAACAGAGTAACGCATTAAGAAAGATGACATGATGTAGAGGGATAAACTCATGCAATATGATATAAACCCCATCTTTTTATCCTCGATGGCAACAATACAATACGTGCCTTGCTGCCCCTGCTGTCATTGGGAAAGGACACCGCAAGATTGAACCCAAAGCTAAGCACTTCTCTCATTGCAAGAAATATCAATCTAGTAGGCCAAACCAAACTGATAATTCGAAGAGACTTGCAAAGATAACTCAATCATACATAAAAGAATTTAGAGGAGATTCAAATACTTCTCATAGATAAACTTGATCGTAAACCCACAATTCGTTGGATCTCGACAAACACACCGCAAAAAGAGTTACATCGAATGGATCTCCAAGAAGATCGAGGAGAACATGGTATTGAGATCCAAAAAGAGAGAACAAGTCATCTAGCTAATAACTATGGACCCGAAGGTCTGTGGTAAACTACTCACAACTCATCGGAGGGGCTATGGTGTTGATGTAGAAGCCCTCCATGGTCGATTCCCCCTCCGGCAGAGCGCTGGTGAAGGCTCCAAGATGGGATCTCGGGGATACAGAAGGTTACGGCGGTGGAACTAGGTTTTCATGGCTTGTAGTGATGTTCTCGGGGTACGTGGGTATATATAGGAGGAAGAAGTAGGTCGGTGGCTTCTCGAGGGGCCCACGAGATAGGAGGGCACACCCTATAGGGGTGGGCACACCCTCCACCCTCGTGGCCGCCTCGGCTGCTTCTTGCCTTGCACTCCAAGTCCTCTGGATCATGTTCATTCCAAAAATCACGCTCCCAAAGGTTGCATTGCATTTCGACACCGTTTGATATTCCTTTTCTTCGAAATACTAAAATAGGCAAAAAAAACAGCAATACGGGCTGGGCCTCCAGTTAGTAGGTTAGTCCAAAAATAGATATAAATGTGTAAAGTAAAGCCCATAAACATCCAAAACGGGTAATATAATAGCATGGAATAATCAAAAATTATAGATACGTTGGAGATGTATCAAGCATCCCCAAGCTTAATTCATGCTCGTCCTCGAGTAGATAAATGATAAAAACAGAATTTTTGATGTGAAATGCTACCTAGCATAATTCTCAATGTAATTTTCTTTATTATGGCATGAATGTTCAAATCCAAATGATTCAAAATAAAAGTTCATATTGACATAAGAAATAGTAATACTTCAAGCATACTAATCAAGGCAATCATGTCTTCTCAAAATAAAATGGCTAAAGAAAGTTATCCATACAAAATCATATAGTTTGGCTGTTGCTCTATCTTCATCACACAAAGTATTTAATCATGCACAACCCCGATGACAAGCCAAGTAATTGTTTCATACTTTAGTAATCTCAAACTTTTTCAACTTTCACGCAATACATGATCGTGAACCATGGACATAGCACTATATGTGGAATAGAATGGTGGTTGTGGAGAAGACAAAAAAGGAGAAGATAGTCTCACATAAACTAGGTGTATCAACGGGCTATGGAGATGCCCATTAATAGATATCAATGTGAGTGAGTAGGGATTGCCAAGCAATGGATGCACTAGAGCTATAAATGTATGAAAGCTCAACAAAAGAAACTAAGTGGGTGTGCATCCAACTCTCTTGCTCACGAAGACCTAGGGCATTTTGAGGAAGCCCATCTTCGGAATATACAAGCCAAGTTCTATAATGAAAAATTCCCACTAGTATATGAAAGAGACAACATAGGAGACTCTCTATCATGAAGATCATGGTGCTACTTTGAAGCACAAGTGTGGTAAAAAGGATAGTAGCATTGTCCCTTCTCTCTTTTTCTCTCATTTTTTATTCTTTTTTTCTCTTTTTTTCTTTTTTTCTTTTGGGCCTTTCCTTTTTTTGGCCTTTCTCTTTTTTTTAGTCTGAAGTCTCATCCCAACTTGTGGGGGAATCATAGTCTCATCATCCTTTTCTCACTAGGACAATGCTCTAATAATGAAGATCATCACACTTTTATTTACTTACAACTCAAGATTACAACTCAATACTTAGACCAAGATATGACTCTATATGAATGCCTCCGGCGGTGTACCGGGATATGCAATGAATCAAGAGCGACATGTATGAAAATTATGAAGGTGGCCTTGCCACAAATACTATGTCAACTACATGATCATGAAAAGAGCAATATGACAATGATGATGCGTGTCATATAAACGTAACGGTGGAGTTGCATGGTAATATATCTCGGAATGGCTATGGAAATGCCATAATAGGTAGGTATGGTGGCTGTTTTGGGGAAGGTATATGGTGGGTGTATGGTACTGGCGAAGGTTGCACGGTACAACAGAGGCTAGCAATGGTGGAAGGTGAGAGTGCGTATAATCCATGGACTCAACATTAGTCAAAAGAACTCATATACTTATTGCAAAAATCTACAAGTCATCAAAAACAAAGTATTACATGCATGCTCCTAGGGGGATAGATTGGTAGGAAAAGACCATCGCTCGTCCCCGACCGCCACTCATAAGGAAGACAATCAATAAATAAAATTGTGCTCCAACTTCATCACAAAGCGGTTCACCATACGTGCATGCTACGGGAATCACAAACTTCAACACAAGCATTCTTTAAATTCATAATCACCCAACTAGCATGACTTTAATATCACTACTTCCATATCTGAAAACAATTATCAAGTATCAAATTGATCATAGCATCCAATTCACTTTCTATGTGTCACACCCTGATTTTCAGGCCACTACACTTAAGCTAACAATCATGATAAAATGTGGTTTGACAAAAACTTTTGAGTGTTCTGGACCTTGCCTTGATTGGTTTTTGTCTGCTGTTTGCAAGTGCTCTAAAAATCAAATAAATCCTCCAACTCCTATACTTCATCTCCTTGCTCCAAACTCTTGAACCAATGATCATGCCATGTGTATAGGACATAAAAATTATTTCTTACAAAAATAATTTGGCCAAATAGTATTTTTAAAAATTAGTTTTCCAAAAACCCATGAATTGAGGTTTGCACTGCAAGTACTTAATTAAGGGCAGTAAAAATCTTTCCAAAAATATATTTGACTCCTATTAGATATAGGATACCCAGAAACAACAAAAATATAATTTTAAAAGTTATTTACCTATTTTATTTAAAGGCTTTTTCTTTAGGCCAGAAATGGTCTTTAATAGGTAAAAATTATTTTTATGCTTTAAAAATATTTGGTAAAAACTAGGGAAACTCAATGGACATATATTGTCCATATATAAGAGTTTAAACACATGGTCATGTTCAAAATATTGGTTAAATCCCTCAAAAACCCTTTCTGGATATTTCAAGCTTTTGAAATATTTACAAAGGAAATATTCTCCAAAAATTCCAAGAAACTTCTAGCATGTCACATATGACATGTTTGATGATCTTGACAAGTATCATGTCATGGAGAATAGTATAACCCCATGAAATCCCCTCAAAACCATTTCCGCCCATTTTGAAGTTTGAGCAACTTTACATTGCCAAACATGTACAAATGTTCTCAAACCTTGTGAAAATGCTCAAATGTTCTAATCATTCATATAGACCAAATGACACAAGTTGGAGAAAATGTTATATTGATCAAAGTGCCCCAAAACTCTTCCTGTCCAGAACCAAATTTGAACAACTCTACATTGCCAAGTCTGTCCTTTTGATCTGAATTTTTGTGGACATGTTCAAATCCCCAAATGATGACACTACACCAAGTGGTGCATCAAGGATAATGGTTTTGCATGACTAGATCTTGGAAAACTCATTTCTGTTGATTTCTAGGGTTTACAAAAGATGCACTGTCAACTTTGCCAAAATGAGCTTAAATTTGGTAGAACACACTATTTCTAAGTGTCATTCCATCATGTTAATTCTCATGGCAATTGGAATTAATTTTCTTGCCCAAACCAACAACAAACACCTTCTGCCATTTTTCCAAAATCATCATTTCGACCTCTTCCACTAATCTCCATGAGCACAAGTTTTTACCACAGCTGAACCTGATCACCAGCAACCTCCAGTAGCTCCCCATATTCCAAAACTCCATGATTGATGGGCTAAAACCCCATTTCCACCTCTGGACAGCCACTATTCACCCCTCTCCACCTCCCCTCTCATCTAGTGGCTCTCTAGGGAATCCAATGCCACTCCTACCTTGTTTACTCTCCCCCAAAACCCCCGGACACTACAAGACATGCCCATGGCACTATTAAAATGCCATGACATGCCATGGACGCGCTCTGGAGCACGCTACATTGCACTCCCACACTGTAGCTCACCCATTCCGAGGGCATACGACAACCTTGGGCGCCAGGACCGTGTCCCCCGAGGCCGCCTCGGCGTGCGTGACACGCCTAGCTGTCGAGCCCCTCCTCTCTCGCTCTCCTCTTTCCCCTGTCGAGCCCACCCGAGCGCCGCTCGAGCTCACCAGTCGCTGCACTCGTGGGGGGCCTCCTCGAGCTCGCTCTGCACCTCCTCTACCTTCCCAGAACCCTGGGCTACGCCCACGAGCACCACAGAGGGCTCTATCCCCCCTTCCTCGACTGCCACGGCAATTCCCGTGGGCACCAATGAGCTTCGCTCATGGTGCACCACGGCCCCGCCATACAAGGCCACCCCCCCCCCCCGGCCTCTCCAATGTCACCTACCACACCACGCCCCTCCCCTAGACCCCCCCTGACTAACTTACTTCCTATCCTATGCCCTCCATGCATCCCCCCTGGCCGGAGCTTTCTCGCCGACCACCGCTCGAATTCGAGCGCGTCGACCCCTCTCTCTTCCCCCTAGCTACTCCAAAACCCTCTCACAACCACCGCCGACCCACACCGGGGTCCATTTCCTCCCATATCTCGCTGTCTTGTCGTGCCCATCCTCGCCGTCTCCGGTCTCCGCCATGGCCGACACTCCGCCCGACTCTGGCGCTCCCCGCATCCACCGTGACCACCTCTGGGCGCAGCGTGGAGCGGGGCATCCGCCCGGACCACCGGCCTGGCCCCGGGCGCAGCGGAGCGGCCGGAATCGCTGGCGGCGCATGTGCCGTCTATCCCCTGCCTCTACCTATCGGGAGGAAGGAGGAGGAGGCGGGAGGAGAGAGAGAGTTGGCGTGGGACCCACACGTCAGCGGGCCCCGGGCCCGCCCGGTTTAAGTGGAGACGGCATCAAGGATACCGCGTCCGGGCACTGAAAGCGTAACAACCAAATACGCCTTCGACGTCGCCTGGTTCGCCCCGCAGCCGAGCCGCTGGGCCGGCCCAGTGCGCTGCCGTGCTAAACTGCGGGCTGTGCACAGTTTAGGTATGACCCAAATATTCTTCTTTTTTCTTTTCCAGTGAACTTAAAAAAATACATAAACTATTCGAATATTGTCCAAACTTGACGAATAAAATTTCTGCTGACTCCATAAATCGAATTCTATTTAATGGACCATAGTGGACATTTTTGTTGTTCTTGCTTTTCACAGGACCCTTTAAAAAGGTCATTTATCCACATAAGCCCACTTCGAGAATCCATATTATATTCATTTCAACTCCAAATGCAGTGAAACCAATTTCTAAATGTTTATAAAATCATGCCTGATTTAATGGGTATTTTTACTCATTTTTATAAAAAGGCATTCTGTAGACAACTTGCAGATCCATTAAATCCCTTGTTCCATCATATCGAAATGTTTAGAAATATCCATTGATCCACTTCCAATGAAATCACCTTGGTCATTCCTCATATGACCAAAGGCATCTTAGAAAAGTCCAACTCACATTTTTTAGAGCACTTTTATTTTTGCCTGGTCGTGTTGCTTATTATGGTTGTTTTCGACGATAGTTGACGAAGTAGACGAAATGCTCGGAGTTGGACCAAAGATATTTGAAGACCTCGAAGACTTTGTTAAAATAGGCATGCAGCCCTTTGACCATGTCTAAGAAACCCCTTTTATGCATGTCATATGGCACTTTTATTGCTTGCATCGAAGTCATGATAAAATGGTGACCACTTGAGGTGGTTTTCCTCCGTTGCTTTTCTCGTTGACACTTGCATGATGCATGACCCTACCTTTCTATGAGTGTAATGCCGGTGAGAGTAGATAGGATGCTAAAGTAGTTGCTACACAAAAAGGGGATGGGTATATGCATGGTGATGGAAGCAAGATTGTTTTCAAAAACTTTTCGAAACCCCCATCGGGTGCCACTTATTCCCGAGGGAGATAATGAGTTGGGTAAACACTTGATGATGAAGTGGTGTACCGAGGCAAGTGTGTGTGTTGTTTCCAAAACGGATTGGTTTAAGTTGCGACCGTTATTCCAACCTAACATGCGCAACCACTCTACCCTTATATGGGAAAGGGCATTATTGGTTACCTAGGCCAATACTAGCTTGGAGCCCGCATTACTAGTGACGGGGGAGAGTTGGTGCTCTCTCTCGGGACGGGGTCGTGCCAGGTAGGGCGGTCATGACTGTTTTTACAGGGCACCGGATACACCGTTGCGTTCCCTCTCGGATGTTACGATCTCGAGTGAGTCTCGTAGGATGTACATCGTGAGGATATGGAACAACGAGTGGACTCCTTGTTAGTCTCGTCTAGGGAAAGATAGTGATCGGGTGCTTACCCCGGGTACTTGAGGTATCGCGGGTCGTGGATGACACGGAAGTTCCCCGGATCTTGTGGGTAAAGTGTGCAACCTCTGCAGAGTGTAAAACTATTCGAATAGCCGTGTCCACGGTCAAGGACAGTTGGGTAACCGCTCTTGGGCTACGTCCACATGTTTACAAACCAGTGTGTGTGTGTTTGGATAAATGGGAAGATCTACTTGGGTCAAGTAAAAGGACTTCACATGATTGAGTTGGGTTGATGCCCACTCTATTTATGTTGATATCTATAACCTGTCCTCATGGTTACTTGAATTCTCCTGATGCATGTCTTACAAGTTGTTGAATATGTCATTGCACTCAAAACTAGCTTTCTGCAAAAATTTACCTATATCATGCATTGTTGTATCTTGAACCAAAACATGGGTTGCTTGCGAGTACATTCGAAGTACTCATTGGCTTGCCACTGGTTATTTTATTGGCCAGGCATGAAAGAACAGGATATAATGAAGAGTACCTTGGTGACGAACATGCGAGCTAGGACGCTTCCCAGTCAGAATTCCTATAGAGTTAAGGCAGATGGCATGGGTCCAAGTTGTTATTGAAGATTTCCGCTGTGATGATACACTCAAGACTTGACCATAATGGTCCTACTTGTGTAAAACGGTATGTAAGGATGTAAGACTCTTGTTATTCAGCTTCTGTGTGTTCAGTGAGCATTGATCTCTGGGATCACTGTACACGTGCATTCGGTGATCTCGACTTATGAGTCAGGGTCCCCACAGAGCTGGTATCAGAGCCATCCTGGCTGTAGGAAGCCTTAGTTAGCATGGTCGTTAGTTAGGGTAAAACTATTTCCAAAACTATTACTAGTTTTCAAAACTATCTATACTTCTCTTCCCTTCTCGGTTTTTCGAAAACTAAGGTATACTTTCCTTATTGATCTCTTCCCCTTCAAAACCTTTGGTCGCTAGAACCCTTATGCCCCTGACCACTGGATTCCTTGTAATCCTCGTGGATAATCTAGAAGGAAGATGCCTTGCCAGACATTCACCCACATCTCCTGAACACAAGATTAGCGACATCACAACAAGACGATACCAACAGAAGATACATCATTGAGGGATGAGGACCTGAAGACCCAGGAGATGGTGACACCCTTGATACTGCCCCAAGATGATGCAACCTTAGCCTACGACGATCGGGGCATAGGATATGCAAGATCATGATATACATCGCTAATACGGTAACCCTGTCACTACCGTTGTTGTATCGGCAACCACCGGTGGATGAGAACCTAGCCATTTGGTCTGCCTCACTATAGTGAGCAGGAAAACGGTTCTCTTCATCCCCCTCTCTCGGTGACGATATTGTCAACAATGTGTCCGACGGATTGGACCTCTATTATGCCTTGTTAATGTCATTGCATAAAGGATGGCCACCTGGAACCGCCGACACCTTAAAAAGGCAAAAGCGATCATCATGATTAAGAGGACAAGAGAAGACCAAGTCAATGCCACCTACAAGGAGCCACCTTCACCCATCATCTCATCGAGTGAGAAGTGTTGAAGATTCTTTAGGCCAACCCGGATCATTTCATCAAACAACTACAAAAGACGTAGCGACACCTGAGGAAAAATCCAGAAGACTGCATGAGGCACGAAGTAAAGCACGACTACTTAGTCCGAGAACCCCTAGGGTAGGATGAGTCGTGTACCCCCTATGCGCAGTCGAGTCTGTATGATGGTTCGAATAGAACCATGACTGTGTGTTGCTTGTTTCTATTTGTTTGTGTTTTGATATCAATCGCCCTTTTTGCCCTAGGCAACAAGTACGTGACTATATCACCTTACTTATCTTAATGCCTGTGTTTGGCCCTTTCGGCACTTGTTGTTTGCACTTGCACTATAGAACCCCCTTTAGGCATCACCCTCCTCTATGCTACTTTTCCCTCTCATCTCTCTCTCCTCAACTGAAGACCAGCAAGACAAGGTACACCAAGAATTCTACTTCGACAACCAACTAGCAATAAAGACTTCTGCTACAATCTCCACGACCAAGTGCAACCTCGTAGAATTATGTTTAACCCTCAAGATTAGAGACCCATTCCTAGACCCTTCAAGACTTCATAGGATACCCCAGCTCGAATCCTTAACCATGGCTTAACCCACAAAATTGCAAGAGAACCTGTTAAGCCTCCGTAACCTTGCTTATCACTGGGTTCATTATGGAACTAGTGGACATAGTGAACGAGCACATTATCATCCTAAGATAGCACCAAAACTGGCGATGCCATAGGGAAGACCAATTTGAGGATATAGGAACAGAGGACAAATGACTTGATGAGTTTATATTAGAAACCATGAGGAATTATTGTGACTTTTGTTGGATTGTGAGGCTTTCATGTTGGTAGATGAACTTGGTGGGATCAGATAATAGAGTAACATAAATCTCATTGCTCCTGAGTAAATTGGATTTAAATAGGTGATCCTAGTGGAGTATAGATGTTGAGTAAGTCTACATGGTTCGGAGTAAATTGGATTTAGACTGATGATCTTGATCATGATACCATGTTTCTCGGTGGACGATAAACTAGGAGATTGGGTTAAATGTCAAAGTTTATTTAGGGATCTATATAAGCCTGACCTTGGAGTTTACTTGACCATGATAAGGGAATTGGTGGACTGACTATAGTAAGGTAGCCTTTTCAAGTATTTGGGGATTATAGGGACTTTAGGAGATTGCATGGAACACCGTAGACATCGGATTCGTAGAATTAATGGATTATGTAGTGATTGATAGAAGTTAATGGGCTGTTGGATTTGATTCATAGGAAGGAAACAAGATCTTGGAGTGGCATACGACGTGTTTCCTTAGGATAGAGGTGCTTTATCTTAGACCTTGGAAGAATAGGCTGAGCACTTGGATTGTCACGTTCAAGCTTAGCAGCTTATATGTTCTACCCATGGATTTTTAGGGGTAGACATACATATGGGTTTGGGGATTGTAGACATATATGATTTTGTTAGACCTCCTCTCGAGAGTCATGAGGATATGAATCACATGAGTGATGATTGGAGTTGACCTATACGAAATGATACTATCAGTGATATGATGTGATTTGTTTAAAGGACTAGATAGCACAATTGGCATCTCAGAAACTATGCTCAAGGATGGGATGATAAACATTCACTCGCACACTAGAATCCTTGAAACCCTTACGCCCTACCAAGCCACAACATGGTCGGATCCTGACCTTGGGCTTTGGCTCTAGATCGATAAGACCTTGGCCAATGCTCAACCGTGATCATCACCAATGCCTCAGCCCACTTTACGTACCCCAAAGACTTCATGGAGTGCTTGGACAAGTTAGTTGTCATCTTTCTTTGATGACATACTTGTCTACCCGAAGACGGAAGAAGAATCGTTGAGCTGGTCAAGGAACAACTGAAGATCGTCATGTCTAGGAGGAATAACTACACCAACCACCATCTTCAAGAAGTATACTTCTGCGTCAAAGACCATGTGTATCTGCAAGCCACTCCTCTCTAAGGGACTAGGCATTTCCATGACAAGGATACCCACACCAAGATTCATCGGCCCCCTTCAAGATCACTCCAAGATTTAACAACCCCCTCTGAGATCACTACGAGATGAAGAGAAGACAGTTACCAGATGGAGTTGCCACCTGAGTTACCTGATGTGCACAATGCTTTCCATGCATCACAACCCCGGAAGTGTTTCCAACTTCCTAACTTGCCCGATCTCTATGAGGGCATTAACCACCGAGCCATCCACCCCTAGCCCAATCTAACCTACCGCGAGCTACCCATTAGCAACCTGGATCAAGAGGAGCGTCATACACGAAGCCACACCATCAAGTACTTCAAGCTCAGTGGAGCACTACACGGAAGCATAAGCAACATGAGGACTTGAAGACTACCCCAGATCCAAGTTTCTGTATCCCTTTCCGCACTTAGTTTGGGAATCTCGGGGACGAGATTCTTGTAAGGGGGGTAGGTCTATCACACCCTGATTTTCAGGCCACCACACTTAAGCTAACAATCATGATAAAATGTGGTTTGACAAAAACTTTTGAGTGTTTTGGACCTTGCCTTGATTGGTTTTTGTCTGCTGTTTGCAAGTGCTCTAAAAATCAAATAAATCCTCCAACTCCTATACTTCATCTCCTTGCTCCAAACTCTTGAACCAATGATCATGCCATGTGTATAGGACATAAAAATAATTTCTTACAAAAATAATTTGGCCAAATAGTATTTTTAAAAATTAGTTTTCCAAAAACCCATGAATTGAGGTTTGCACTGCAAGTACTTAATTAAGGGCAGTAAAAATCTTTCCAAAAATATATTTGACTCCTATTAGATATAGGATACCCAGAAACCACAAAAATATAATTTTAAAATTTATTTACCTATTTTATTTAAAGGCTTTTTCTTTAGGCCAGAAATGGTCTTTAATAGGTAAAAATTATTTTTATGCTTTAAAAATATTTGGTAAAAACTAGGGAAACTCAATGGACATATATTGTCCATATATAAGAGTTTAAACACATGGTCATGTTCAAAATATTGGTTAAATCCCTCAAAAACCCTTTCTGGATATTTCAAGCTTTTGAAATATTTACAAACGAAATATTCTCCAAAAATTCCAAGAAACTTCTAGCATGTCACATATGACATGTTTGATGATCTTGACAAGTATCATGTCATGGAGAATAGTATAACCCCATGAAATCCCCTCAAAACCATTTCTGCCCATTTTGAAGTTTGAGCAACTTTACATTGCCAAACATGTACAAATGTTCTCAAACATTGTGAAAATTCTCAAATGTTCTAATCATTCATATAGACCAAATGGCACAAGTTGGAGAAAATGTTATATTGATCAAAGTGCCCCAAAACTCTTCCTGTCCAGAACCAAATTTGAACAACTCTACATTGCCAAGTGTGTCCTTTTGACCTGAATTTTTGTGGACATGTTAAAATCCCCAAATGATGACACTACACCAAGTGGTGCATCAAGGAGAATGGTTTTGCATGACTAGATCTTGGAAAACCCATTTCTATTGATTTCTAGGGTTTACAAAAGTTGCACTGTCAACTTTGCCTAAATGAGCTTAAATTTGGTAGAACACACTATTTCTAAGTGCCATTCCATCATGTTAATTCTCATGGCAATTGGAATTAATTTTCTTGCCCAAACCAACAACAAACGCCTTCTGCCATTTTCCAAAATCATCATTTTGACCTCTTACACTAATCTCCATGAGCACAAGTTTTTACCACAGCTGAACCTGATCACCAGCAACCTCTAGTAGCTCCCCATCTTCCAAAACTCCATGATTGATGGGGTAAAACCCCATTTTCCCCCTCTAGACAGCCACTGTTCACCCCTCTCCACCTCCCCTCCCATCTAGTGGCTCTCTAGGGAATCCAATGCCACTCCTACCTTGCTTACTCTCCCCCAAAACCCCCAGACACTATAAGACATGCCCATGGCACTATTAAAATGCCATGACATGCCATGGACGCGCTCTGGAGCACACTACAGTGCACTCCCACATTGTAGCTCACCCATTCCGAGGGCATGCGACAACCTTGGGCGCCGGGACCGTGTCCCCTGAGGCCGCCTCGGCATGCGTGACATGCCTAGCTGTCGGGCCCCTCCTCTCTCGCTCTCCTCTTTCCCCTGTCGAGCCCACCCGAGCGCCACTCGAGCTCACCGGTCGCTGCACTCGTGCGGGGCCTCCTCGAGCTCGCTCTGCACCTCCTCTACCTTCCCAGAACCCTGGGCTACGCCCACGAGCACCGCAGAGGGCTCTATCCCCCTTCCTCGACTGCCACGGCAATTCCCGCGGGCACCAGTGAGCTTCGCTCATGGTGCGCCACGGCCCCGCCATACAAGGCCACCCCCCCCCCCCCCCGGCCTCTCCAGCGTCACCTACCACACCACGCGCCTCCCCTAGACCCTCCCTGACTAACTTACTTCCTCTCCTGCGCCCTCCATGCGTCCCCCCTTGCCGGAGCTTTCTCGCCGACCACCGCTCAAATTCGAGCGCGTCGACCCCTCTCTCTTCCCCCTAGCTACTCCAGAACCCTCTCACAACCACCGTGGACCCACACCAGGCTCCATTTCCTGCCATATCTCGGCGTCTCCGGTCTCCGGTCTCCGCCATGGCCGACGCTCCACCCGACTCTGGCGCTCCCCGCATCCACCGCGACTACCTCTAGGCGCAGCGTGGAACGGGGCATCCGCCCGGACAACCGGCCTGGCCCCGGGCGTAGCGGAGCGGCCGAAATCGCTGCCGGCGCGTGCGCCGTCTGTCCCCTGCCTCTACCTATCGGGAGGAAGGAGGAGGAGGCGGGAGGAGAGAGAGAGTTGGCGTGGGACCCACACGTCAGCGGGCCCCGGGGCCGCCCGGTTTAAATGGAGACGACATCAAGGATACCACGTCCCGGCACTGAAAGCGTAACAACCAAATACGCCTTCGACGTCACCTGGTTCGCCCCGCAGCCGAGCCCCTGGGCCGGCCCAGTGCGCTGCGGTGCTAAACTGCGCGCTGTGCACAGTTTAGGTATAACCCAAATATTCTTCTTTTTTCTTTTTGAGTGAACTTAAAAAAATCCATAAACTATTCAAATATTGTCCAAACTTGACGAATAAAATTTCTGCTGACTCCATAAATCGAATTCTATTTAATGGACCATAGTGGACATTTTTGTTGTTCTTGGTTTTCACAGGACCCTTTAAAAAGGTCATTTATCCACATAAGCCCACTTCGAGAATCCATATTATATTCATTTCAACTCCAAATCCAGTGAAACCAATTTCTAAATGTTTATAAAATCATGCCTAATTTAATGGATAATTTTACTCATTTTTATAAAAAGGCATTCTGTAGACAACTTGCAGATCCATTAAATCCCTTGTTCCATCATATCAAAATGTTTAGAAATATCCATTGATCCACTTCCAATGAAATCACCTTGGTCATTCCTCATTTGACCAAAGGCATCCTAGAAAAGTCCAACTCACATTTTTAGAGCACTTTTATTTTTGCCTGGTCGTGTTGCTTATTATGGTTGTTTTCGACGATAGTTGACGAAGTCGACGAAATGCTCGGAGTTGGACCAGAGATATTTGAAGACCTCGAAGACTTTGTTAAAACAGGCAAGCAGCCCTTTGACCATGTCTAAGAAACCCCTTTAATGCATGTCATATGGCACTTTTATTGCTTGCATCGAAGTCATGATAAAATGGTGGCCACTTGAGGTGGTTTGCCTCCGTTGCTTTTCTCGTTGACACTTGCATGATGCATGACCCTACCTTTCTATGAGTGTTATGCCGGTGAGAGTAGATAGGATGCTAAAGTAGTTGCTACGCAAAAAGGGGATGGGTATATGCATGGTGATGGAAGCAAGATTGTTTTCAAAAACTTTTTGAAACCCCCATCGGGTGCCACTTATGCCCGAGGGAGATAATGAGTTGGGTAAACACTTGATGACGAAGTGGTGTACCGAGGCAAGTGTGTGTGTTGTTTCCAAAACGGATTGGTTTAAGTTGCGACCGTTATTCCAACCTAACATGCGCAACCACTCTACCCTTATATGGGAAAGGGCATTATTGATTACCTAGATTGATACTAGCTTGGAGCCCGCATTACTAGTGACGGGGGAGAGTTGGTGCTCTCTCTCGGGACGGGGTCGTGCCAGGTAGGGCGGCCATGACTGTTTTTACAGGGCACCGGATACACCGTTGCGTCCCCTCTCGGATGTTACAATCTCGAGTGAGTCTCGTAGGATGTACATCGTGAGGATACGGAACAACGAGTGGACTCCTTGTTAGTGTCGTCTAGGGAAAGATAGTGATCGGGTGCTTACCCTGGGTACTTGAGGTATCGCGGGTCGTGGATGACATGGAAGTTCCCCGGATCTTGTGGGTAAAGTGTGCAACCTCTGCAGAGTGTAAAACTATTCGAATAGCCATGTCCACGGTCAAGGACAGTTGGGTAACCGCTCTTGGGCTACGTCCACATGTTTACAAACCAGTGTGTGTGTTTGGATAAATGGGAAGATCTACTTGGGTCAAGTCAAAGGATTTGACATGATTGAGTTGGGTTGATGCCCACTCTATTTATGTTGATATCTATAACCTATCCTCATGGTTACGTGAATTCTCCTGATGCATGTCTTACAAGTTGTTGAACATGTCATTGCACTCAAAACTAGCTTTCTGCAAAAATTTACCTATATCATGCATTGTTGTATCTTGAACCAAAACATGGGTTGCTTGCGAGTACATTCGAAGTACTCATTCGCTTGCCACTGGTTATTTTATTGGCCAAGCATGAAAGAACAGGATATAATGAAGAGTACCTTGGTGACGAACATGCGAGCTAGGACGCTTCCCAGTCAGAATGCCTGTAGGGTTAAGGAAGATGGCATGGGTCCAAGTTGTTATTGAAGATTTCCGCTGCGATGATACACTCAAGACTTGACCATAATTGTCCTACTTGTGTAAAACGGTATGTATGGATGTAAGACTCTTGTTATTCAGCTTCTGTGTGTTCAGTGAGCATTGATCTCTGGGATCACTGTACACGTGCATTCGGTGATCTCGACTTATGAGTCGGGGTCCCCACACTATGATAGTTTTTATTATACCCTACTTGGATGCCTACCATTCTAGGACCAATTTTATAACCATAGAAAATACCATGCTGTTCTAAAAGACTCCCAAAATAATATAAGTGAAGCATGAGAGATCAACAATTTCTTCAAAATTAAGCCACCGCCGTGCTGTAAAAGATATAGGTGAAGCACTAGAGCAAAAACTACCAAGCTGAAAAGATATAAGTGAAGCACATAGAGCAAAAACTATCAAGCTCAAAAGATATAAGTGAAGCACATAGAGTATTTGATGGAGTCCTGGACTAGGGGGTGTCCGGACAGCCGGACTCCAAGACTACGAAGATACAAGATTGAAGACTTCGTCCCGTGTCCGGATGGGACTTTCCTTGGCGTGGAAGGCAAGCTTGGCAATACGGATATGTAGATCTCCTACCATTGTAACCAACTCTGTGTAACCCTAGCCCTCTCCGGTGTCTATATAAACCGAAGGGTTTTAGTCCGTAGGACACACAACCATTACAACAATCATACCATAGGCTAGCTTCTAGGGTTTAGCCTCCTTGATCTCGTGGTAGATCCACTCTTGTACTACCCATATCATCAATATCAATCAAGCAGGAGTAGGGTTTTACCTCCATCGAGAGGGCCCGAACCTGGGTAAAAACATCGTGTCCCTTGTCTCCTGTTACCATCCGCCTAGACGCACAGTTCGGGACCCCCTACCCGAGATCCGCCAGTTTTGACACCGACATTGGTGCTTTCATTGAGAGTTCCACTGTGCCGTCACCGATAGGAAGGATGCCTCTTCCCGTTTTCAAAGATGGTATCTTCGCCAAAGGAGCCTTGGCCGCCGGCCAAACTATCCGGCTGGGTGGTTTTCTCATGACCGCCTGTTCGGCCACCGCTTCGACAATGACCTCTCGAGTCATCAAAAGCAATCTTCACGTCAACTCGGAATTCGTCGAGCAACTGGATCCAATAGAGCTCTCGTCCGTAAACGAGCTCTTGGATCACATCGCCGCCCTGGGAGTCACTACAGACTACAATTAGATTGGGCTTAAAACCGATCTGAGAGAGATTAACTCTCCCCAGGTTACCCACCACGTCGCGGTGGTAGAGGAACAATGCGGCGACTCTTCTCCTGTATTGAAAACTAGTCATGTCTGGGCTTCCGAACCCTCCATGCCGGATTCCCGTGGGGGGACGGACTTCGATCAAGCACTGAACCTAAAGTCAGGCATCGGACCGGACTCGTTGGATAATGTCCAACAATCCAAGCTTCCAAATTTGGAAGCTTTTCGGCCCTTGAGCCTCGAGATGGGTAGGATTCCGGATTCAATTCCACCCACCCACCCAGACATATGCGATCTATCTCAAATCCGGCAAGAGCCCGCTGAAACAGTACATCATTACTGGGCCAGATTCCTCCTGGTTATGGACAGGATAAAGGACTGCCGAAAGGAAAACGCAATTTCAATTTTCTGCAATAATTGCACGGACGAGGGAATCTTGAACGCCGTCAGTCGCCGTGAAATTACACGCTTCACCGACCTGGCGTCCATAGTACGAAAGTACCGTGCGATGGAGAGTTTCCGAAAAACCGAAACTAAGTTTTGGGACAATCCGGCCCCGAATACAACCCTAGTCCGTAACAAAAGGGTGCAGCACACTCAGGCACCAGGTACAAAAACCAAAAAGCAAAAACCCCATAAAGGGCAAGGAACCATACTGGAGGGATGGCTCAGCGGACCCTGTAAAATTCACAGTACAGAAGGCACCACCCCAACACATAGCCTTCGAGCATGTTGGATATTGCGGCAGGTGGCCAAAAGTGGCGAGGAGCTTCTAGCCCCGGAAAACCACTCCAACAGTACCAGTACGGTGTCAACAGTCTTTGAGACTTTCGCATCAAATAATGTGCGAAAACGAACAATCCGCAGCCTCGCCGAAGTCTACCAAGTAGCAACAACAAATCGATGGAGCGACACGGCCATCACCTTCAACGCCAACGATGAACCTAAATTCCGAACAGCCCGAGCACCAGCCGCATTGGTCCTCAGTCCAATAGTGGACGGCTTTCGTCTTACCAAGGTACTCATGGATGGCGGCAGCGGACTAAACCTCATCTACGAGGAAACTCTTCAAAAAATGGAAATAGACTGGAGCCGCATTGAGCGAAGCAGCACAACCTTTAGAGGAATAATCCCTAGCCGGGAAGCGCGCTGCACAGGAAAAATCACACTTGATGTGGTGTTCGGCTCGCCGGACAATTACAGGTCCGAAGAGGTCACGTTCCAAGTGGCCCCGTTCAGCAGCGGATATCACGCTATATTAGGACGAGAGGCATTCACAATTTTTCAAGCCATACCCCATTACGGGTACATGAAGCTTAAGATGCCTGGGCCCGGCGGAATAATCACTCTCGCTAGTGATCCGGACATAGCACTCCGCACCAAAAACAAGACAGCCGCATTAGCCCTGGAGGCACTATCCGAAGCCCTAGCGGCAGAAGAACTCACTACGCTGCGCTCTACGGTGAATAGGGACGATGTGATACTCGATAAGAGATCCAAGTCCACCTCCTTTAAACCAGCAGAGGAAATAGTCAAATTCCAGGTCCATCCAACAGACCCAGCAAAGACGGCCTCCATCGAGGCACAGTTGAACCCTGATGTAGATGCCGCACTATGAGAATTCCTTCGGGAAAATTGGGACATCTTTGCCTGGCACCCTTCAGATATGCCAGGAATCCCACGCAGATTGGCACAACACATCCTAAACATCCTAAAAGAATTCAAGCCAGTCAAACAGGCTCTTCGGCGATTTTCCGAACCCAAAAGACAGGCAATGGGAGAAGAGCTAGCCAAACTACTGGAAGCCGGATTCATCAGATGCATCAAACATCCGGACTGGCTAGCAAACCTGGTAATGGTACCAAAGAAGGACAAATCCTGGCGCCTATGCGTCGATTTTAAAGACCTCAACAAGGCCTGCCCAAAGGATCCCTTCCCCCTTCCCCGCATCGACCAAATAATCGATGCTACTGCAGGGCACGATTCATTGTGCTTCCTTGACGCATACTCCGGCTACCATCAAATCAAGATGGCAGAAGCGGACCAAGCCGCAACGGCATTCATTACCCCATATGGACCATTCTGCTTCAACATGATGCCCTTCGGACTCAAAAACGCCGGCGCAACATATCAGCGCATGATTCAGACATGTCTGGCTACCCGGATCGGCAAAACAGTAGAAGCATACGTAGACGACGTAGTCGTCAAAACCAAGCACGTCGAGACTCTAGTAGACGATTTGAGGCTCACATTCGACAACCTCCGAGCATATGACATCAAGCTGAATCCGGAAAAATGCGTTTTCGGCGTACCAGCCGGAAAGCTCCTGGGCTTCATTGTATCCGGTAGAGGAATTGAAGCAAACCCAGCCAAGATCCGAGCTCTGTCACAGCTAGATATTCCAAAAGGCCTCAAACAAATACAAAAATTGACCGGATGCATGGCGGCTCTAAGCCGCTTTATCTCCCGTTTGGGAGAAAAGGCATTGCCCCTCTATCGCCTCCTCAGGCGCACCGAACACTTCGAGTGGACGGATGCTGCCACATCCAGACTCGAAGAAATAAAAGCCATATTGGCAACAAATCCGGTCCTGGCTGCGCCTAACCTGGGCGAACCAATGTTGTTATACATCGCGGCAACACATCAAGTTGTAAGCGCGGTACTCGTCGTCGAACGAGAAACAGAAGGGCATAAATTCCCTCTTCAAAAACCAGTGTACTACGTATCCGCTGTCTTAACTCCCTGCAAGTCCCGTTACCCGCACTATCAAAAGATAGCGTATGCGGTGTTCATGGCATCCCGGAAGCTCCGACACTACTTTCAAGAGTGTTCGATAATAGTGGCCTCCGAAGTACCCCTCAACGACATTATAAACAACCGCGATGCGACGGGCAGGATTGCAAAATGGGCCATTGAGCTCTTACCATTTGATATAACTTACAAACCTAGGCGAGCTATAAAGTCGCAGGTGTTGGCTGACTTTGTCGCTGAATGGACTGAAGCCGAACTCCCTAAAGAGTACGGCGCATACTCCAATTGGATTATGAACTTTGACGGCTCCAAAATGTTGGCCGGCTTGGGGGCTGGCATCGTACTGACGTCCCCAACCGGGGACACAGTACAATACGTGCTTCAGATAATGTACACGGACTCCAACAATGCAGCCGAATACGAGGCCCTCCTACATGGCCTCCGGATGGCAATCTCCATGGGCATTCAACGCCTAGAGGTGCGCGAGGATTCAAACCTTGCAATATCCCAAGTAAATGGAGACTTTGAAGCCAAGGATCCGAAAATGGCAGCCTATCGTAATGCTGTCCTAAAAATGTCAGCTCGGTTCGAAGGACTTGAATTCCACCACGTAGCCCGGGATAATAACCAAGCAGCCGACGTATTGGCACGCATCGGCACAAAACGCGACGCTGTCCCTCCTAACATCTTCCTGGAACGGCTCTTTAAGCCATCCGTACTATGGGAAGAGGAGTCCGGAAATAACAACCCGGAAGCAGCCGCACCACCCAACACAGAACGATCTGACATAATCGGCGACTCGGCCGATGAAATAACGCCTTCAGCCCACAAAATAATGGCAGCAATTGCCCCGTGGACAGAACCATTCCTAGCCTACCTGATTAGGCAGGAGCTTCCCGAAGACCAAAACGAGGCTCGTTGCATAGTTCGGTGGTCTAAAGCCTACAAGGTCCATGAGGGGGAACTTTACAAGAAAAGCACAACCGGAGTCCTTCAAAGGTGTATCTCCAAAGAGGAAGGGCGAAACCTTCTGGCTGAAATTCATGCCGGACTAGGCGGACACCACGCTGCAGCCCGGGCCCTGGTAGGCAAGGCATTCTGTACAGGATTTTATTGGCCGACGGCCCAGGCAGATGCTCAGGACTTAGTCCAAAGATGCGTTGGTTGTCAACTCTTTGATAATCAGAGCCATATGCCACCCACCGCCCTCAAAACTATACCCATTACCTGGCCGTTCGCGGTCTGGGGGCTTGACATGGTTGGACCCCTTAAAGGGGGAACCCACAAGCAAAGGTACCTATTGGTCATGGTGGACAAATTCACCAAATGGATAGAGGCCAAGCCAGTTAAAATGGCAGAGTCCGGACCAGTGATAGACTTCATATCCGGGGTAGTACACCGTTATGGTGTCCCCCATAGCATCATTACCGATAACGACACGAACTTCACGGCCGACGAGGTTAAATTATGGTGCAAAAATATGGGCATTAAGCTCGATTACGCTTCAGTCTATCATCCTCAAACCAACGATCAAGTGGAACGAGCAAATGGTCTAATAATGAGCGGCATCAAACCCAGACTAGTGCGGTCCCTTACGGAATCTGACACGCACTGGGTAGAGGAGCTCGACTCTGTACTCTGGGGGCTGCGGACAACGCCCAACCGTACTACTGGATTCACACCATTTTTTATGGTATACGGCACAGAGGCAGTTTTGCCCCGCGACATCATTCATGACTCACCTCGAGTGCGCATGTACGAAGAAAGAGAAGCCGAGCTGGATCGGCAGGACAGCTTGGACGCATTGGAGGAAGAACGCGACGTCGCCAAGGCTCATTCTGCATTCTATCAGCAGCAGGCTCGAAGATATCAAAGCAGAGAAGTACGGGCTAAGACTTACAACGTTGGTGAACTAGTTCTACGCCTGCCGGACAAGAAAAAGGACAAGCTCAAGCCCAAATGGGAGGGCCCCTTCATTATCGATCAAGTCCTGACCGGCGGAGCGTACCGTCTGCGAAATGCGTCGGACAACCGACTCGAGCCGAACCCATGGAAGCAGCCCGCCTCCGAAGATTCTACGCCTAGCGCCGGACTAAGAGTTCGTCTCCTTCCCCCGTCCAACTTTTTACACTACAGCTGTCTTTCGTTTCTCTTTTTTCCTCTCAATCTTTTCATAAAAGCCCTTAAAGGCTTACTTGCGCATTGTTCGCACACACTTGATGTGCTATCCGCACTCACTATACCTGGGGGCTTCTTTACCAGAAGCTTACTTATAAGGGCTTCATGCCCAGCACATGTGTCAAACTTCCACATGTACCTTTTATTCACCATTATATGCATCGATATGACTTAAGTTTTGGCCAAGCTGGGTTGCCTGGCTCCTGTGCTTACCCCTATGTTCCCAATTGTTCGGCTAGGAGGTAAAGGGAGCACCTCTGCGATTGTTACTGCCGGGTCAGCCGGATGTGTACCTCAGACTGGGTGAAGCCGAAAGCTAGCGTTCTTAAGGGAATATTCGGTCGGTGACTTGAAAGATGATTTTTTACCTATTTATTTATCTGCCCCCAGATGTTTTCCTGCTCTTTTCGCAGTCCGGACATGCACTTTAGGGCATGCCTCCCAGGGAAAGGAACCCTTAACGGAACTATTCTCCCTGGAAGATGTTTCTTACTAACCATGTCATATAACATAACTAGTTGGGCACTTGTCTGATAAAGCACTAATGACCCCTACGCCTGGTCTCCATGCATGCCCCGGTTGTTTCTTCACCGAGAAGGTATTCGGACACACTCCGGACTCTAGGGTCCCGAGGTTGAAGCGAAAAGGTTGGCAAAGACAAACGATCTACAATCCGGCTAGAAGGCATTTTACATGTCATTTTAAAATACATTGTCAAATCGACTGACTGTATTCCTCCTCAATCCCGTCTAACAGGCTGTGTAATTTACAGTCCCGTTGGGAATATTTAGCGGCCAACTCTACTTGGCCATACACTAAACTCACAGGGATCTCCTTCCCATCGGGCCCCACTGGTCCGACCTCGGCCATGTGGTTGGGATCCGCCTTCTTGTACCGCGTCTTCAACATGGCCCAGGCCTCCCTGGCACCTTGGCGGCAGGCCGATATCTTCCATAAACGGAAGCGCTGCCGCGCTCCCTGAAGCTTCTCCGCAAGCTCTCCAAGGCCCTCGGGTAGGGAGAGGGACGGCCATAAAGCCTGGACGACGCCGCTCATCGCCTGCCGAACTCGTTCGAGCAGTTGCACCAGCTCGGGAAGTTGATCACCCGTTGATACGGGCATCTCCTCCACAGGGCAACCTGTGAGCACACCTACAGACATATTTCTGTCAATTGACTTCCTCGCCGAACTCTTCTTTTAAAAGGAGTTCGCTCAAGCACTTACTATAGATGCCGCGACGAAGCCGCTGATTCTCCTTCACGGAGCCAGACAGCTCAGCCCAAACACCTTTCAGCTCCTCTCCAAGATGGGCGTGGGCATCCTGGAGTTTGTTCCTTTCCTGCTGCAGCTTCGTCAGCACCCTCTCGCCGGCCTTCAGCTGGCGCAGTAGTTGTTGCTTGTCCGGATCCAGTCCGGCAACATCTGCAATATCATTGTCAGACTTACACGCACGACGCACACCGCTTATCTTTTTGAAATAATGTGTTACCAGGAGGGGTCTCTGTGTTTCCTCCTACGGCAGCGAGTGCGGCCTCAAGTTGGGCCTTGCACTCTTGTAGCTCCTGGGACAATTGGGTATTCTTCTCTGTAAGACCCTGCATATCAAATGATCCTTAAATCAGTTACTCTAACTACTTTAAGTCTCGGGGCTACTGGCATATACAACTATTAAAATCTCTTACCCGTATGTATTTTACATACTGCTCCGTGGCTCTGGTCAAACCATCTTGAGCAGCACGAAGGTGCGCGTCCCCCGCGTTAAAGGCATTCAATGCCTCAGGGGAGAAGCACGCGTCACGAAAAACTGTCCGGCGACGCCTATGGTTCATGGCGCTCTCCACCTCAGACTTGGTGGCGGACAGTCTGTCGGCGTCCTCCGTTGGAGGAGTATCCGGCTCGCGCCTTGCACTCGCCTCCCCCTCCAGACCAGGTGTTGGAGCCTGGCTGGCAGAGGCTTGGTTGGCAACCTCTCCGCCCGCAGTCTGGCGAGCACTCTTTCTCCTGCAAAAGTTATGAGCATTCAACCACCTCCTAGGAACTTTTTCCTGAGCAATGGTCGCGTGCTATACCGTTGCGGTGACGTTTCGATTTGCACCGCACCCCTCTTCCGCCTGCGGGGCCGGACTGACCCCTGTGGGTCAGCCGCCGCGGGTTCGGCTTCCTGCCTTGAAGGTACCTCCTGCGAGACACCATTGTATACGGTGGTCAAAAATGCGCAAGGACGAAATAATGGTGTCGGGACTTCGGTCACAATCACCTGGGGAGCCGGAGATAGGCCGGGGTAGTCAGTCGTAATGGCGACTAGAGCATTATCCATGCTGAGCTGGTGAAACACCCCGTCAATTAGCTCCACCTTTATGTCCGGATCCTCTTCGGAGGATGGATCAATGGATCTTTCTGGATCCTCGGGCTGTGGGGCCGGGCTATGTATGCTCTCCACAGTCCGGCGCAGATCCTGCGTCAAAACCATAAAGTAAGATACTTCACTTTGAAAGCATGGGTCGGATAAATAAACATCCGCTTACCCAGCTCCGAGGGTTGTTCATGGAGAACCCATTCAATGGGCTCGTCTGGAGGAAGTCCTCCTTCTCCCCCTTGTACAGGCCGGATAGAATCTTCACTAGATCTTCGGCCGATCCCGGTCCTTTGCAGCCATGACGAGTGGCATCATTCTCCCCATTGAAATCCCACATGGGGTGGCCCCTGTATTGCACCGGCTGCACCCCCCGCATAATGCACGTGGCCATGACTCCAATCATGGTCAATACGGAATGGGCGAGTAACCTTATCCGGCCCATCAAATAATGGACGCTCTTGTCTTCCTCCAGCTGGGGGCTCCGCGGACGCCAACTCAGGCATTTCTTCAGAGGAGCATTGCTGAACTCCGGGAGGCCGATCCGAACAGGGTCCGGCAGCGGAGCGTCTTCCACATAAAACCATTCTGAAGGCCAGTCTTCGGACGCCTTCTTAGGGGTTCCGGATGGATATCCGGTCCCGGCGATGCGCCATATTTCGGCACCGCCCACTTGATATATGGACCCCTCGTGAGAGCGGGGTACGAGGCAGAATAACCTCTTCCACAGCGTGAAATGGGGCTCGATACCCAGGAATAGCTCGCAAAGAGCTACGAAGCCCGCAATATGCAGAATCGAGGCGGGCGTGAGGTGATGGAGCTGGAGTCCATAGAACTCCAGAAGCCCGCGGAGGAACGGATGTACAGGAAATCCAATCCCCCTTATCAGGTAGGGGACGAAGCATACCCGCTCCCCTTTGTTGGGACTTGGGGTGGCCTCCGCTTGCTTCCCACCTTTGTAGGTGGCCAGCCCGGCTTGAACCGGAACCATAAAGGCCGGAGGAAGATATCCCTCCTCTTGGAGCGTCACTAGCTCGTTGTGCGGGACAGAACATCTCCTCCAATCTCCTGGCAGAGGGCTGGGAGTGCGAGAGGAGGAGCCGCGTCGACGGTCCATGATGGAATGGATTTTTGGTCAGAAGCGCTCCGATGAGTACTCGCGGAAGGGAGATGGTGTGATTTGGATCTGGATTCTTGCCTCTCTTATAGGAAGATTATTTGCACAGCTAGGGGGTAAAACATAAAAGATACCCTGGCTTTTCGCATTCGTGCGACGCGTGGAAGAAGGCCATTATTGGGCGTGGAAGCCAAGGAGCGCAACGTTTATGAAAGAGCCGGACACTATCTGGCAAACACAGGGAATTTGAAGGAGAACCCGCCTTGCAACGCCGAAGACTATATATGCGCTGGACTCGACGTCATTGAAGCCTGGTTCGGGGGCTACTGAGGGAGTCCTGGACTAGGCGGTGTCCGGACAGCTGGACTATCATCGTCAGCCGGACTCCAAGACTACGAAGATACAAGATTGAAGACTTCGTCCCGTGTCCGGATGGGACTTTCCTTGGCGTAGAAGGCAAGCTTGGCAATACGGATATGTAGATCTCCTACCATTGTAACCGACTCTGTGTAACCCTAGCCCTCTCCGGTGTCTATATAAACTGGAGGGTTTTAGTCCGTAGGACACATAACCATTACAACAATCATACCATAGGCTAGCTTCTAGGGTTTAGCCTCCTTGATCTCGTGGTAGATCCACTCTTGTACTACCCATATCATCAATATCAATCAAGCAGGAGTAGGGTTTTACCTCCATCGAGAGGGCCCGAACCTGGGTAAATACATCGTGTCCCTTGTCTCCTATTACCATCCGCCTAGACGCACAGTCCAGACCCCCTACCCGAGATCCGCCCGTTTTGACACCGACAGTATTCTAATAAATTCTAATCAAGTGGGCTTCTCCCAAAAGGTGTGTATAGCAAGGATGATTGTGGTAAACTAAAAAGCAAAAACTAATATCATACACGACGCTCCAAGCAAAACACATATCACGTGGCGAATAAAAATATAGCTCCAAGTAAAGTTACCAATGAACGAAGACGAAAGAGGGGATGCCTTCCGGGGGTATCCCCAAGCTTAGGCTTTTGGCTATTCTTGAATATCTTGGGGTGCCATGGGCATCCCCAAGCTTAGGCTCTTGCCACTCCTTATTCCATAGTCCACCAAATCTTTACCCAAAACATGAAAACTTCACAACACAAAACTCAACAGGAAATCTCATAAGCTCCGTTAGTGAAAGAAAGCAAAACCACCACATAAGGTACCGTAATGAACTCATTCTTTATTTATATTAGTGTTAAACATACTATATTCCAAGTTCTCTATGGTTCATACCACTTAATACTAGCCATAGATGCATCAAGCAAACAACACACGAAAAACAGAATCTGTCAAAAATAGAACAGTCTGTAGCAATCTGTAACCCACTAATACTTCTGGAACTCTAAAAATCCTACCAAAATAGGAAGCCCTGGACAATTTGTCTATTGATCTACTTCAAAAAGAATCAACTCAAAAGCACATTTCTGTGATTTAACAAAACTAATTCGTGTGCGCAAAGTTTCTGTTTTTCAGCAGAATCAAATTAACTATCACCATAGGTTATCCTATAGGTTCTACTTGGCACAAACACTAATTAAAACACAAAACACATCTAAACAGAAGGTAGATGCAAAATCTATTACTAAACAGAAACAAAAACAAAAAACACAAATAAAATTGGGTTGCCTCCCAACTAGCGCTATCGTTTAACGCCCCTAGCTAGGCATAAAAGCGAGGATAGATCTAAGTAGTGCCATAATAATAAGATAGATCTTGAAAACTCATCTCATATTCTCTACGTTCCACAGCAAGTTTTCTTTGAGGCAAGCAAAAATAATTAAAAGGGCTAAATTTGATGGGACAAAAGTTCCCAAGATCAATCACAGGAGGACTTGGTTCCTCCTTTGGCCCTTCATATTGCACAACTAATTCATCATTATAAGCATTCTTTTGGCAGAATTTCGTGAGCCTATACTCAAGAGAGTATCCTAGCTCGTTATTTCGAAGAGCAAAATCATTATTAAGTTCGGAAATTCTATCAACTAGGACATTGGTAGGAACCTTTTTTCTAAGGTTTTCATTGAAAGCAATATAGTCCAAAGATTGAAAACGCCTAATTTCCTCTTGATCGAAGAGGATCGCCTCTATGGGAGGACGACCGGCGTCCACCCTATAGTGCGCAAAGATTTCTTTGGCCTCTCTTATTATAAATCTAAACTCATGAGCCAAAAAGATGGTAACAGTGCGCTTAACAGAAGAATGCTCAATATTAGAAAATTCTAGGAAAATTCTTTGTATGCAAGGATGCATATGCATAAATTGTCTTTCAAGCTCAACTACAAGCATAGTGACAGCATTCACAAGACTACTAGTTCTATGAAGAATAGAACCACCCATAGAAGGTAAAGCACCGGCAGAAGTAAAGAAATCTTGAATAACACCTTTTCCAATAATATTTCCACTACCGATTCGAAACTTTTTAGTATGCAAGATAGGGGGTTCTTCAGCAGGAGCATTAGAATTTTCCATGTTATCATTATTGTCCATATGGACGATAATCTCCCCAATTTCAGACATAACGGCAAACAAAAGCAAGGAAGAAGAAGAGGGCAAGCGAAAGAGAGAGGAGATTGGGAAAGAGAGGGCGAATAAAACGGCAAGGGTGAAGTGGGGGAGAGGAAAACTAGAGGCAAATGGAAAATAATGTAAATGCGAGGGAGATGAGTTTGTGATGGGTACTTGGTATGTCTTGACTTGAGCGAAGACCTCCCAGGCAACGGCGCCAGAAACCTTCTTGCTACGTCTTCAGCTTGCATTGATTTTCCTTGAAGAGGAAAGGGTGATGTAGCAATAGTAGCGTAAGTATTTCCCTCAGTTTTTGAGAACCAAGGTATCAATCCAGTAGGAGGCTCCTCAAAAGTCTCACGCACCTACACAAACAAACAAAGAACTCACAACCAATGCAATAAAGGGGTTGTCAATCCCTTCACGACCACTTGCGAAAGTGAAATCTGATAGAGATAGTATGATAAGATAAAATATATTTTTGGTATTTTATAATATAGATTGGAAAAGTAAAGATGCAAATAAAAGTAGATTGAAAGCTTATATGATAAAAGATAGACCCGGGGGCCATAGGTTTCACTAATGGCTTCTCTCAAGATAGCGTAAGTATTACGGTGGGTGAACAAATTACTGTCGAGCAATTGATAGAAAAGTGAATAATTATGAGATTATCTAGGCATGGTCATGTATATAGGCATCACGTCCGCGACAAGTAGACCGACTCCTGCCTGCATCTACTACTATGACTCCACACATCGACTGCTATCCAGCATGCATCTAGAGTATTAAGTTCATAAGAACAGAGTAACGCATTAAGAAAGATGACATGATGTAGAGGGATAAACTCATGCAATATGATATAAACCCCATCTTTTTATCCTCGATGGAAACAATACAATATGTGCCTTGCTGCCCCTGCTGTCACTGGGAAAGGACACCGCAAGATTGAACCCAAAGCTAAGCACTTCTCCTATTGCAAGAAAGATCAATCTAGTAGGCCAAACCAAACTGATAATTCAAAGAGACTTGCAAAGATAACTCAATCATACATAAAAGAATTCATAGGAGATTCAAATATTTCTCATAGATAAACTTGATCATAAACCCACAATTCATCGGATCTCGACAAACACACCGCAAAAAGAGTTACATCGAATAGATCTCCAAGAAGATCGAGGAGAACATGGTATTGAGATCCAAAAAGAGAGAAGAAGCCATCTAGCTAATAAATATGGACCCAAAGGTCTGTGGTAAACTACTCACAACTCATCGGAGGGGCTATGGTGTTGATGTAGAAGCCCTCCATGGTCGACTCCCACTCCGGCGGAACACCGGCGAAGGCTCCAAGATGGGATCTCGCAGAAGGTTACGGCGGTGGAACTAGGTTTTCGTGGCTTGTTCTGATGTTCTCGGGGTTCGTGGGTATATATAGGAGGAAGAAGTAGGTCGGTGGTCGCCCGAGGGGCCCACGAGATAGGGGCGCACCCTGTAGGGGTGGACGCGCCCTCCACCCTCGTGTCCGCCTCGACTGCTTCTTGACTTGCACTCCAAGTCCTCTGGATCACGTTCGTTCCAAAAATCACGCTCTCGAAGGTTTCATTGCATTTGGACTCCGTTTGATATTCCTTTTCTTCGAAATACTGAAATAGGCAAAAAAAACAGCAATACGGGTTGGGCCTCCGGTTAGTAGGTTAGTCCCAAAAATGATATAAATGTGTAAAGTAAAGCCCATAAACATCCAAAACGGGTAATATAATAGCATGGAACAATCAAAAATTATAGATACATTGGAGACGTATCACGCGCCTTCTCTCAAAATGGAGATGAAAAATACCACATCATGTCGGGTGCCATTCCATGATAGCATGCCAAGTTTCATGAAATTCAGATGAGTTTTGGATTTACTAGAATTTAAAAATAAAGTATCTCAATGTTTTGCCGGCAATCAATAGTGCCTTGGTACCCATTTCTTGCATGGGATCTAAGCATGCACCCAATGACACACATATTATATGTCAACCCATTTTTCTACGCTGGAGCATGTGCATGTAGTTCAGAATTATGCACATAAAATGCCTAGAAAACCCAGTTAATGTATAAAAATGTCCAACCGAACCCCCCAAAATCCCAAAAATTGACACAACACTCCTGTCATTCTATGTTTACACTAGAAAATTTTTGAAAGCAAGAAGAGGCAACAGATATCGTTTCGTCCCCAAAGGTGGCACGTTTCCCTACCGAAACCATCAGGCTTGTTGTGAGAAGCTCTAGTTTGCGAGAAGCTTATACCCAAACCTACCCCAAATGGGACAAAAAATTTACCACAGCATGTTGATGCCACTCCATGATGGCATGTCATGTTTCATGAACTTCACACGAGTTTTGGACTCTATAGAACTTAAAAACCATGTATCTCAATGTTTGCGCCCGAGCAACGGTGGCAAGGTGTTCGACATTCATTCCCATTTCTTGCATGGGACCTAAGCATGCAAGCAAGGGCACGGATTTGATTTTTGAACCAATTTACATGCAATGTAGCTTGTGCCTGTAGTTCAAATTGAATTATGCACATAAATGCATAGAAAAATCAATTAATGTATAAAAATGTCCAAACGAACCCCGCAAAATTCCTCAAATTAACACAACACTCCTGTTATTTTATGTTGACACTAGAAAAAAAAATTGAATTCAAGAAGAGGCAACGGATATCATTTTGTCCAGAAAGGTGAAATGTTCCCTACCGTAATCATGAGGCTTGTTGTGAGAAGCTATGGTTTGTGAGAAGCTTATACCCCAACCTCCCCCAAATGGGACAATATTTTTACCACGACATGTTTATGAAGTTCCATGCTAGCATGTCAAGTTTCATAAAGTTCAGACACGTTTTCGATTTACTAGAATTCAAAAAACCATGTATCTCAATGTTAGCGGCCAAGCGATGGTGGCAAGGTGTTTGACATCCATTCTCATTTCTTGCATGGTACTTAAGCATGCAACCAAGGACACACATTTCAATTTTGAACCCATTTATATGCATTGGAGCATGTGCTTGTAGTTCAAATTTGAAGTATGCACATAAATGCATAGAAAACTTAGTTAATGTATAAAAATGTCCAAGCGAACCCCGAAAAATCCCAAAAATTGACACAACACTCCTGTTGTTCTATGTTGACACGAGAAAAAATTTGAAAGTAAGAAGAGACAACAGATATCATTTCCGTCATCCAAGGTGGCACGTTCCCAACCGAAACCATTAGGCTTGTTGTAAGAGAAGCTCTGGTGTGCGAGAAGCTTATACCCAAACCTGCCCCAAATGGGACATTATTTTTACCATGGCATGTCGATGCCATTCCATGATATCATGTCAAGTTTCAAGAATTTCAGACAAGTTTTCAATTTAATAGATTTTTAAAACCATGTATCTCAATGTTAGCGGTCGAGCGACAGTGTCAAGGTGTTTGACATTCATTCTCATTTCTTGCATGTGACCTAAGCTTGCAACCAAGGACACACATTTGATTTTTCAACCCATTTTTATGCACTAGAGCATGTGCATAGAGTTCAATTTTGAATTATGCACATAAATGCCTAGAAAACTCAGTTAAAGTATAAAAATGTCCAAACGATCCCCGAAAAATTCCAAAATTTAACACGACACTCATGTTGTTCTATGTTTACACCAAAGAAAATGAAAGCAAGAAGAGGCGACGAATATCATTTTGTCCACAAAGGTGACACGTTTCCCTAACGGAACCATGAGGCTTCTTGTGAGAAGCTCTGGTTTGTGAGAAGCTTATACCATAACCTGCCCCAAACGGGACAATATTTTTTACCCCAGCATGTTGATGCCATTCCTTGATAGCATGCCAAGGTTCATGAGTTTCAGACGGGTTTTGGATTTAGTAGAATTACAAAAGCAAGTACGTCTACATTTGCCGAAGAGCCACGGTGCTGTGGTGTTCGAAATTCATCCCCATTTCTTGCATGGGACATAAGCATAAACCCATGGACACATATATGATTTTAAAACACATTTTGGTGCACCGGAGCATGTGCATGTAGTTTAATTTTGAATTGTGCACCTAAAATGGCTAGAACACCAAGTTAATGTATAAAAATGTCCAAACGAACCTTGAATAATTCCAATTTTTTTATGACACACCTATAGTTGCATGTTCACTTCAGATAAAAGTTCTAGCAATTCAAACACTCTCCATTGCCGCTGTGACCCCATTATGTAATTCAAATCAAGATGAAAAATCAAGTAGATCGCACATAGTTTATTATCACCAACCGTTTGAGATGCAGTACAAAATATCTTGGAGCACCGTTAGAGTATAGTACGCCTATGGCTTATGCAAGAAGGTGCATCAGCTATAGTCCACAGCCGGCATGTCAAGTACACTAGATCGCTCCCCAAATGTCATTTCATTGTACAATCGTCACCGGTGAAAGATGGGGATGTGGACCCACGTCGTGAGGGCAACTTCGGCAGCCCACTCCGGTGAGAGCACGGCCACAGCCGCCATGCGCGTGCTAACAAGGTGCATGAGCGCGGCCGCAATCTACGACCGGGCAGCCTGGGCAACCCAAACGGCCAAAGTTGCTTCATAGGTGGCAGCAACAACATCTGCCTCCGGGATAGCAACTGGCGAGAGCCGCACAATAGTTGTTTGTTCTGCAGCGGCGGCCTTACCCCTGATGGAGGCCGCCCACGACCATGTCAAGGCCGCCCACGCCTAGCTCGTAGCGATCACCGCACAAATCGAGCGAAGCTTCTCTGGCAGCATTCGGCAACCCACGGCCGAAGAGTTGGCAATCACCGAGAGTTCGAGCAGCCATCCGTTCCACCGCCACATACCTCGCCACAACAGAGACCGTCCAATCCCAGATCCCGGCCGCCCAAGTCCAGCTCGTGGTGGCCTTTTCCAAAGAGATGGCGGACGCGGATGGCGAGATGCTCGCTGAGTATGGTGTGATGGATGCCATGGAGCCCCTTCCCAGGAGACTGTCGGGCATGAGCTGGACATGGAGGAGGCAGCGGAGATCGACGAGCGCCAGACGTAGTACTCTTTGTTTTGTTTAATTAAGAGCACTGGTCTTTAATTTGTTAGAGTAATGTTTAGGTTAGCTAGCTCTGTTTAATTGTCGAACTTGCTCGATTACGAAGTGTGGGTGTGTTGTAGTCTCTTTTGTGTACCCAAATTATGCAATGACGTGGATGGCCACTATAACTAGGTAAATTCGAACCAAAATTTGCACGTTCAAACTCATCACACACTGGTTAAGCTATATTAATCATTTACACAGTGCTGAATAAGGGACCGTGTCTGATGGCACTTTGCGTGCCAGTTTTTTCGCTGCACCGATTCAAAATTTTCGACTTCCGTGGAAATATCTACCTCCCCGCCCCCTCCCCTTTACCAAAATCCACATTTCCTCTATTTCCGCCTTGCTTTCCAAGTTGAAACCTTCACTCCTTGCTTGCAGCGCTGCCTCCTCGCCGACGACCCTCCTTCACGCTGCTCGGCCTCGTCTATCCATGCAGGTAATCCACACTCGACCCCCATCCTCCTCCTTCTTCCACATCCCACATGCACCGACCACCAGCGCGACACCTTCGACCAAAATCACCAACCCCTACCCCAAATAAGCGCCGCCCTAAGCGATGGTGCACGCAATATATCCAGGAGCTCAAGGAGCATTTGGCAGCGGAGAAGCAAATAGCGGCCGCATGCGCGGATGAGGTCGCGATGGCTGCCACTCGTGCCGACCCCCAGATCATGGTGGAGCCCCTCACTGTCAAGGCCACCATTGATGCCTCGCGTGCTGACGCCGCGATGCGGTTGGCTGCTTTAAATGGCAGTTAGTGGCGTTTTCTCGAGACCACCCTTGGTGCCTTCGACGAAGACTGCGAGGTGTTTTCTCAGTGTGCCCGTGCTTACCTCAACTCGAGACCCAGTAGGTTGGTACCCGAAGTGGCTTAGGTAACTCACCACTACAACGAGGGCACCCACGATGTGGAGGCCTCGCCCTCTTCCATGTCCAAGGAGCCAATCATCATCGATATCTCCGAAGATGAGGAGTAGCTTGTCTTATTAGCTCACTATAAGGACCTATGTTCAGTTTGCTAGCTACGCCGGTTAAGCATGCTTAGTTTACCCATTGCATGTGCTGGTCCTGCCTTTCCTTAACAAATTCTAGTGAATTGTGCTATCTACTTTTACCATGCAATCTATTGCTCTAGTGTATATGTTCTATATGTCCTGCAATGTGGTGCTCACTTATTAACTGTTTGGTTAATTAGTTGTCATCTTCAGTTAACTGTTTGGTTCAATTCTGCAAATGTGATGTTCAATTCTTCAGGTTGCAATTTTGTATTGTCTTCCATGTGAGAAAAAAATCAAAAAAAGATTACTATATACATGAGAAACAAATACAATTGCTATATTTCCAAGTTGTCAAGCATGCTTGGTTTGGTTAACTGTCTGATCTTCTAGTATGGTATACATTGTGCAATATGGTGCTCAGTTAATGTTTGATTCCTTTGTTGTGGTGTTTAGTTAACTATTTGGTTCAATTCTGCAATGCGATGTTCAATTGTTGTGGGTGCATTCAGTTATTCTATACCATGTGAGAAATAAATTGAATTTGGCTATACTAAATACATGAGAAACAAATACAATTGCTATATTTCCAAGTTGTTAAGCATTCTTGGTTTGGTTAACTGTCTGATCTTCTATTAGGAGTATGTTATATTGTGCAATGTGGTGCTCAGTTAATGTTTGGTTCATTTGTGGTGGTGTTTAGTTAACTGCTTGGTTCAATTCTGCAATGCGATGTGCAATTGTCGTGGGTAGAATTTTGTATTGTTGTGCATGTGAGGAATAAATCGAATTTGGCTGCACTTAATACATGAGAAACATATACAACTGCTATATTTCCTTGATCTTAATCATGCTTGGTTTGGATAAATGGGTTTTCCATGCGGCTTGAATTAATCCAATGAATCTCTAATGTGCTTATTTTTCTTCAACATATTTTACTGATAGCAAGCAAACCCTCACTTAACCTGGTCACTAACTACCTTATATGTGTTGCAGGGAAACAATGGGAAGCACCGAGGTTTACAATCAAGGTTTGCACATGCATGGTCCTTTGTCTAATAGCACATTATTGTACAATTGCAGGAACCATTCTAATATTTAGGTTTTAAACAATTTGGTCTTGCACATGTAGGTCCTCCTGTTAGAGGTTTTGACCCACTATTCAACCCTTTTTGCGTATGGGAAATGAATTGTCCATGAATATCAGTCAAGTTAAGAAACTCAGAAAGATTGTTAGGATAAAGAAATTAGAGACAAAAAACAACAAGATCTTTGTATGCACAATGAAGAAGACATCAGTTCACTATAGGATGGTACTAACTCTTATACCTTGCCTTTTTTTATTCCTTTGCCCCATTTCCAATATAGAATAGAAATTTATGCACATCCTTGTTTTCAGGCCTTTCCAAAGCAGTTCACTGATGATTACCTCTCAAACCACCTGTATGGCTAGGAGGCGAGGAAGGTATTCATACAACACCTACCGTTCAATATTGAAGTGTTCCTAACGAGGACGAAGAATGGATGGTCAATCATCCACAGGCACTGGCCTAAAGTTGCAAAGACCTTCAACATCAATGAAGTCTCAGTATTCGCCTTCCGCTTCAGTAGTTTCCCAGATGAGATTCATCTGTCTATGTACCATCTATGATGCTAATTTTGAAAGGTTATAGATGTTGCATGTGAAACTTGGTGCTGGTGCAGTTGTGTAAAGGGGTAGCTGAGTGCCGAAGCTATATGATGTTGTACTCTGATGTATTTCAATTATGAAATCCTACTTCCTTAATATGGAAATGAAATATATTGTGCTTAATATGAAATGTCAATTAGATTAATAAATGGATTATTTAACAGGACAATTAGCCTACTAATGGCCAATTAGCCTGCTAATTGGGTTTTCTATTGCAAACGATTATTGAGAAAACACCATGGGCGATGACCTCAGGCAACGCACACAGTTTCTAGGAATAAACCGTGTTGGATCAATGAACAATCAAACACAACATCCTCTTGAAAATTGTTTGGTTAGGCCACCTTGCGCAAACGTTTACCACATAAATAGTGTGTGTGATGGACAGCCTTTGCCACACAGTTTCTTCTATGCACCATGTGTGATGTATTCAATAGCACAAATGATAATTTTTTTAATATCATGTGCAATGGCAATGCTATCACAAATGATTTAATGGGGAAAATTGTGTGTGATGTACCTGCGAACAGAAACGTTTTCCTTGGAGTGACTGTGTGGGAAGTATATATGAATGCAAAACTACTTCTAGGATTAATTGTGTGGGATGTACATACTAACGGAAACGTATTCCTTTGATTGACTGCGTGGAATGTACATACGAACAAAAATATTTAGCCGGGACTGGCTGTGTGGGATGTACTTGAGACCAGAAACGATTTGGCATGTATAATTGTATTTTTTTGGCACAACTATACGTATAACCGTATTTCATCGTCGTGCCTCGCACATGACCTCATTTTGCCGAGTGTGTGTGCCAGGAGGGCTTATCCCCCATGGTTTCTGGGTCGTGTGGGAAGGATCCCCTATCGCAGTCACTCACTTGGCAACGATTCGAAACACCGTCGAGGAAAGGGGTTAAAAACCGTTTGTATAGCACCTCACTGTACTAGTGAAGGCCCACATGGGATGAGATTGACGTTAAAGGGGGGCGATTCACCGGCGGAGGAATTCCCTTATCACCATCGATGCCGTCACCCTCGCAGCCCTCAGGTCGGCCATCCTCGCCGTGACCTGCCGTAGCCGTGGGTCGATAAGCTTCACGTGCTCCCATCCAAAGCTCACCATTGTCGGGGACGACGGGGTCTGCATCAACGGGCTGAACTAGGAGGCGTCCACGAACACCCATTGCCACATGAAGCCTTCCGCTTCAGGGTTGATCTCCATGTCGATATCTTCCCCGGTCGTCACGGCCACAGCGTAGAGTGACACGCACCCAAAACGTTGGTCGGCGGAGGTTAACTGAAGGCAGAAAAAATGGCGGGGCAACGCTATCGAGGGAGACACGCCCACGAAGGTTTCACATATGAAGGCGAAGGCCAAAAGGAGGAGGACGGATTTCTCAAGACCCTCTCTCAAGGGCCCGACCACCAAACACCATCACCTCCGCTTACGGGAACTTCACAAAGAGCAAAGGCATAGACGTGCAGCAGGGCGCGGTAGGGATGTAAAACTACTCATGGAGGCCGTGTGTAAACCTTTCTCTGATAAGTTCATTTGCAAAGTATCTATAATAGTTGCTTCAGCAGTTCAGATTGTATGGTTGGACATCACGAATTCAATGGGAATAAAGACAATTTTTGCGGTCATACTACACTCGTTTGTGCTGCACACTCCTTTCCGCTTTTTATGCCGAAAATAAACTAGTATGATAGATGCTTTTTTAGATGTGATCGGCTAATAGACCAGGGGCTCGACTATAGATCTTGCAACAAGCATCATTCCAGCATTATTCTCATCTCATGTGCTGAGCGTCTTGGATATTGCATTATATGAATCAGTTCCGAATTATGCCTTTGGTCAATAGTTGGGTTGCGCGGCTCATGTGTTTGCCCTCTTACATTCTACATTGTTTAGCTATGAGGGTAAAGAGAGAACCACTGCGATTGTACTTATGGCTCCCCTGGTTAAGTACCTCAGTGGAGAATCCCAAAAACTAACTGTCATAATAAGTGAGAATGGGTCGGCGATCCGATGACAAGTGTTAAACTAAAAATTGATGGAGGTTATTCCGAGTCAAACGAAGGGTTTGCTATCACAGAAAACAAGTGATTATGGCATCAACCTCAGAACACCCGAATACCGCACATCTAGCTCCCCCAGTCAAGCTCCTAAGGCTAAGTGAAAGCACTAAAGCCGTATGGTCCTATTGCCTTGTTTTCCTTACACACTGTCGCCTCCAGGCACCGAGATGACGGTTAAGGGTCAAAAGTGTTAAAGAGAAAACACCCTTTGTAGTATCTACAAGGGGGTTGAAGCCGACGACTGGTAATTTCTAGTTTAGAATGGCCGCACAAGAGTCATAATAAACAAACAAGGCATTATATACTAGGCCAACAATTGCATTAACAAGCACAAAAGTTCAAACTTCTTCGGATAAACAAAATATAGCCATTCAGAAATTACATCCTTCAAGCACTGGGCCTCTATCGCCCAAGCACCATCCATCACGATGGGAAAATACTACTCGGGACGCCTATGCTCCTTCCCAGGGGGCGGGGGTCCGATGGCCATTTCGGCTGGCTTGATCTTCGGTCAATGTACCATAGTCTTGCCGAAGGCCATCTGTGGTCCATGAATGCATATGGAGCACTTCCAGACATCAATCTAGGCGCGGCGTCACACAACCGATGCACCAAGCCAAAGTAGCTGCTTGGCAGCGGCTCCTAAGGCCACAACTTGATGCAAAGGTCCTTCATTGCCGGCTCGGCCATCTGATGCAACTCCATCAGCCGCTTCATCTGGTTGTTGAGAAGGGGAGGGTGTTCGGGTGCCTGGAACTGTGCCCAAGATAGCCTGTACTCGGTATGACTCTCCTGGGATGCAAAGTACTTGGCCGCATCTGATGCACTCCTCGGGAGGTCCGCAAAAGTGCTTGGGAAATGCCATACTCGCGTGAGCAAAGCGAACCTGTTACCACCAAAGACACTTTGTATTAAGTAAGGCTTACCATCCACAATAAGCTTGAATTGGCGGTGTTCCTCTTGGCGGCCTCGCGCCTCCATCCACGCTTCCTTGACCTCCGACCTCAACGAGGTTAGCTCAGTGGCCTGATCCTTACTTTTCTGCTCAAGGACCTCAAATTTTGTGACGGCATCCTTGAGCTCTTGTTCCCCTCAGCTAATCTAGCCTCGTGCCACTGGCTAGCGGTTTTCACCATGGCCAGTTTGGTGGCCGCATGTTCGGCCATCGCCCTCTGCTGCATAGTTTCTTGCTGAGCTCTCCTCCGCTCGGCCTTCAATTCCTCGACCTCCGTAGCGACAGGTGCATTAATGTCAGTTGCATCCCATTTAGGTTAACTTCGAAAAAACTTCATTACCAAACAGCTGAAGTAAATAGTTCAGTTCGGACATGCCTTGCGCTTGTCGAACCACTTGTTCAGCAGATTGAGCTATTCATCAGAGCTCTTGAGCTTCCGATTTAGCTCGTCCAACTCCCCGGCATTGGCAGCCGTCCCCGAAGATGACGCCTACACAATAGACTAAGCACATTAGGCTTCTAAGTCATCGATTTTTGATCCTCTGTCGGGTTTTTAATCCAATAAGAGTCTTGGAGGCTACATCCCATTTTTGTTATCAACTATATCTCTAAGTTATTCAACCCCCGCATGAGTTTTTCAAACTCAGTCAGGGCTCGGGGGGCTAATATATATGAGGTTGCATGATCATATAAAAGGAGTTTTCTAAGAAAAAGGGCATTATATGGTTTACCTTGAAGCCTGTTAGAAGGCTGCTGAAAGCCTCCTTCAGTTTGTGGTCCACAGATCGAAGACTTTGCAAAACTGTGCCCATCAGGGCACGGTCCTCCTCAGCGATAGAGGAGCTGGTTAACGCTTCCTCGATCAGATCTGTACACCCTATCGAAACCCGCTCTGGAGCGGGGGTGGCGGAGGCACCTCGGCTCCTCCCTTGGTGGAAGCCAGAATGGTTGGCTCCTGGTGCCCTAGCATCTCTGGAACCACTTTCGAGGAGAGCCTGGGCTGTCCAGGCTCCCCCTCTTCATTCACTAGAAGGGTTCTCCCCTCTTGGTCTTCGGCGGCCAAGGTATTCACCTCAGCCATAACATGACCTCCTCCTCTTGTGCTCGGCCTAGGAAGGGTCCTCCTTGACAGGACCTCCTCGGCCTCCTCAACAACTAGGGGAGGCAAGGCATGCAATCCCGTACCGCTCTCTGCCAACGCAGCCGATGGAGAGTCCACCTCCAAGACTCGGTCGGTAGGGAGGTCACGCTACGGGCTGTAATATTAAAAGCAGGCTCGCGATCAATAACAAACTTACTTCCCTAAGGGTGCATGGGTGTATCTTAGGATATATACCTTTGGGACTGACGTTTGACCCTGGGGCTCCTCTGAGGAACCTCTTTAGAGGCTTTGGAGCTCTCGGCAAAAGCCGAGCTATTGCCGGACAGGGCCACCTTGGCCTTGCATTGTCTTTTCGGGCCAGGAGGAGGCTGATCCTCCTCGGCGTCTTCGGATGCCGTCGCCTTGTATGGCTCCTTTCCCGGCACCTTGTATGGCTCCACAACCAGCATGGCTATCAGCAAGGCCATCCTGGAGCCCTCGGGTAGTGGGGCCAGGCTATCGATCCGCTAGGCTTTCTTTAGCCAGCTCTGCGGATGGAAGAAAAGGGATTTAAGTACTTTGTCAAAAAGGAACATCCAAACATAAGAGTAAAATTTAGCATACCTCGTGAGGGGGGTTTGCAGCATCGAGGCCGATGTCTTCCTCCTCGGCGACCAGTCCTTCTGCGGCTTGAACAACACCTTCCACAGCTGGGCGTGGGAAGTGTGGTAGAAGCTGAGCACAGTGGTGGGGTCTTCGGGCTTGTAAGCCCACATGGGATAGGTCTGGTCTTGAAAGGGTAGGATGCAGCGGTGGAGCATGATTTGAATCACGTTGCAATTCAACCCCCTGCTCTATCATCTTGGATATCCGGCTCTACAATGATGCCACCTCCCTGGTGGACCCAAGTCGAGGCCTTTCTTGGTCCATGAGACTAGCCTCGTGGGGGGCGGATCTGAAGGTAGGAATCACCGTCCAATCCTCGCCTCGTGGCTCTATGATATAGAACCACTCCTTCTGCCAGATCTTGGTAGTTTTGATGAAGGTGCCCTCAGGCCACTCAACTCGGGGGAGTTTGCTGCCCCCCCCCCCCCCCCCCGCAGTCCACCTGCTGGCCATCGACGATCTTTGGCTTGACGTTGAAAACTTTGAGCCATAGGCCAAAGTGTGGCCGGACACGAAGAAAGGCCTCGCATATGATGATGAAGGCCGAGATGTGCAGAAAAGAATTCGGGGCAAGATCATGGTAATCTAACCCATAGAAAAACATTAAGTCCCCAACGAAGGGGTGGAGGGGAAAACCCAGTCCCCAGATGAAGTGCGGGAGGAACACCACCCTCTCGCCTGGCCTCAGCATGGGGATGACCTGGCCCGCCTCCAGAGCACGGTGAGCAACGTCGATGGGAAGATAGCTTGTGTTCCTAAACTCCTGGATGGCACCCTTAGTGAAGATGGAGGCCTCCCACATGCCATTAGACCCAGAGCCGGCCATGGACGGATTGAGGAGATGGTCGGAGAAGTTTTGGAGGGGAGAGTAGACCTGGGTGCTGGAGCTCAGGAGATTGCGAAAGCAATGGCGTAGGGGGAGTGAGAGCATGCTAAGGAAATGGTGGCGCTCCCCTTTTATGGGCTACTGAAAGGCCAAGAGTCCTTATACTGCGACGCAGACCTTGCCACTTCCCAATATAATCGTGCCATTATGCGCGCATGGGATAGCACAAACCATCATATCCCTTAAAAACGGTGGGACGTGCCAATGTAGAAACCGCCTCGAACCGCGAATCAGGTTTTCATAATTGGTTAGTGGTTATGACTGGTCGTAACCTTTCAGCAAAAGTTGTTAGATTGGGGCACTTTTCACACTTGAGTGACTGGCCTTCGGGGCTAAGTTACTTCTACACTTCAGAAGCTATGATGTGGCTCAGGGGACATATGGCGAGAAATGATTAAAGTAACCACAGAAGAGAAGGAACTGATCCACAAAGCCAATGATATCCATACATACCATGGCTTCGAAGACGAGTTTAGGGGCTACTGAGGCTGTCCCGGACTGAGGGGTCCTCGGGCTGCCTGCCTATCTCTCATGGGCTAGACTGGTGGGCCGCTCTTGAGTCATCAATGGAAGGCCAAACTACAGGCGACCCCGTCTCTGTAAGGAAACCTCTGAAGACTTTGCGTATCCTTGAAGTCTGGTTAGCGAAATCAGCATGTTTATCCCCTGATCGTAACTGACCATATGTAACCCTAGGTGTCCCTGGTGTCTATATAAACCAAAGGGTTTAGCCCGTAGAGGGGGAGAACAATCATTACCATTCCCACCTAGGGTTTAGTTCATCTAATCTCATGGTAGATCAACTCTGTAATTGTCATACAAACACATTAGTACAACCAAGTAGGACATAGGGTTTTACCTCCTTGAGAGGGCCCGAACCTGGGTAAACACTATCTCTATGTTCCATGTTACCATCGATCAAGATCCACAGTTCAGGACCCCCTACCCGAGATCTGCCGGTTTTGACACCAACAGTCACCGCGTGACCGTGGCGTTGCCACGTGTTCTGGGTGGCCCAAGTGTGTCTGGCAGGTTGGGAATTCCCCCAGTAGGTGCTAGGTGGAAAGCAACAAGAACAATGGCTCAAGGGGTGGCTAGACTTGGCACATACACTAATCCATAGGAAGGTGTTTGATTAGTGGTGTCAGCAATGCACCAGTCCAATGGACCTGAGCTTTGGGTGCACTAGACCAGTCAGTAAGGTGACTGTCTATGAAAATTTGCAGCTCAAATGGATGAAGTTAGCTAGCAATTGCTTTGCAATGTACCAATCTGGCTAGAAATATGAAGGTTGAAGTTGCACTCACATAGATGATTGGATTGAGCTATATTTTGGGGTAGGATGATCATTGGTCATATGAAGGCACTATAAAAAGTTCATACCATTTGGATAAATATAAATGGTACTTCCTTCACGTGGCCCTATCCGGACAGAAACTTAGTAAAATTCTAGACAATTGTTGGCAAGATGAAATAAGCCCAAATTTGGTGTAGTGAGATTATATGGGTAATGTCCTGGTACATTTTCAGCAGTTATGGAACAACATAAAATGTAGTTACTTCACAATCTAAAATATGACCAGAAGGTAGGATTGGATGATGTATTCACATGGATTACTAAATGGAGCTCAAATTTTGTGGAGAGTGATGATTTGAGCATGTGGAAGATGTGGCAAAGTTTCAACATATTTAGATAAGTCTAGCTAGTACTTCCTTCACAAAGCTTCTCTGTGGACAGAAACTTTGGAAATTTGTTGTGGAAGATTGACTCAGCAAATGGATCTAAATTTTGTCATGTGGCAATCATTTGGATCTTAAAGAGTGCTCAAAAAGTTTGAGGGCAATCAATCAAAGATAAATATCACTTCCTTCACAAAGTTCCATTTAGGACAAAAAAGAACATGAATATTCCTGAATTATTTTTGAACTAGGCAAGGAAGGATTTGGACATATTTGTGGAATATATGATCCAAATAATTTATGAGAGTTTTTTGGGATTTTGGGGAATGACAGAAATGTAGGTTGCTTCACAACTTAGGGCAAACAGGGTTATTCCTTTAATAGAAAACGGAATATTCCCAAGAAATAAATATTGGGCTTGGACTAAGATGGAAACACTGGTACCGTAAGGTGCTATACGAACGTTTTTTAACCCCATTCCATGACAGCATTTGGACCCGTCGCCAAGTGAGTGTGGGCGATAGGGGGGTCCTTCCCACACGACCCAGAAACCGTCGGGGATGGGAGAGCGGCTACTGACGATCGCCATAGAATAAACGTATGTAGTCGTGTGAAAAGGTGGACATCAACATTTAATCTGCAGATATGTATGTGATAGGCACGTTATCGCACATGGTTCGAGAATGTAAAATGTGTGCGGTGCCTCTACTAACGCCAACGTGTCCATTTTCATAACTATGTGCAATTAGTATTCCTATCACGCACGCACACTGGTTTGAACCATTTTCCGTATTACCATGAATCGCACACGCATATGAGACGAAACCGTGTGTGTGTCCGTCGGTCATCGCAAATGGTTCACGTCAAAGAACCGTCTGTTCTTGATAGAGGCAAAGGTGTCCCGATGTATCGATGAGATGGTGGTTATCGTTTTATGTGGGAGTCGACCTTGACGATCTGACCATGAACGTGCAAGACATCGCGCCTTAGCAATCGCTAAACCAACTTCTGAGGGGTTATTGACCATGCTGGAGCATGATCAACCTGACCACGAGGGTCTATTTCCTTCGAGCAAACGAAGAACAAGCAAAAAACTGAGATTGCAATCTGGATATTGCGAATATAAGAGGAAAGCTTTATTAATGAAGGTGGGGTTATGTGACGTCTTGGTCTGGTCGTTGAACACAAACGAAGTACGCGAAGTTGCAGCTATGGTGTACTTTTAATCCAAACAAAACCCAAAGTCTAAACGACGCCCTAAGGGCTGTATATATGGAGGAAGAGGGTGGGGATTTCATGGCCCTTGAGGGAGGTGTCTGAAACCAACCCTAACTCTTGTTTTCCCACACATACGGACTCTAAAAACAACCTATAATCAAGTATTTTGAAATTACATGGGCCTGGCCCAATAATAAGGTGACGCAGCACCTAGAATAGCATGTGCACGAAAATTATGAAGTAGCATCTAGTATATTTCGTCCAAGGCTTCATGCACTCATTATGGTGGCTTCAACGTCCTAAAATCATCACTTGTAACTCCGTTCTTGTTCCCCTTGCGCACGCCATCATCTCCATGCTTGTTCTTGCTCCAATGTTCATCCTTCTCCAAGCTAGGCCCTTCATTTGTAAGCAAAACAAATGTATCCAATTTAGGCAGCATCATATTCTCATGAACATTAGAATCATTACCAAGAAACGAAAGTACCTGGTAACTTAATTGGCGTGTGTGAGCTCTAGTAATTGGTCCAGTATGTATAGCAGCAGGGGCTATGGGTGTAACAATGGTATTGATGTCCTCATCATCCTCCCCTTCTTGAAATGAAGTCGTCCTCGATGGAAGTTCATCTTCCTCTCCCAAATAAGGCTTCAAATCTGCAATGTTAAAAGTGGGACTAACTCCAAAATCTGCAGGCAGCTCAAGTTTATATGCATTATCATTTATTTTCTCTAACACCTTAAAAGGTTCGTTAGCACGTGGCATTAGCTTTGATTTGCGCAAATTAGGAAATCTATCCTTACGAAAATGTAACCAAACAAGATCTCCAGGTGCAAACACAACATGTTTTCTAACCTTATCTCTAGCAAGTTTATATTTTGCATTCATACGCTCAATGTTTTCCTTAGTTAACTCATGCATTTTTTAAATCAATACAGCATGTTCTTTAGCATCAAAATTAACCTTCTCCGAAGATGGAAGAGGCAACAAATGAATAGGTGCACGAGGTAGGAAACCATACACAACTTCAAAAGGGCAAATCTTAGGAGTAGAATGCAATGAACGATTATAAGCAAATTCAATATGAGGCAAGCATTCCTCCCACATTTTCTTATTATTCTTCAAAATAGCCCTAAGCATAGTAGAGAATGTTCTATTGACCACTTCAGTTTGTCCATTAGTTTGGGGGTGACAAGTAGTACTAAAAAGCAGTTTAGTCCCCAACTTAGCCCATAAACATCTCCAAAAGTGGCTAAGAAATTTAGTATCATGATCTGAAACAATAGTATTTGGCACACCATGCAAGCGAATAATTTCACAAAAGAACAAATCAGCAACATTAACAGCATCATCGCTTTTATGACATGGTATAAAGTGTGCCATTTTCGAGAATCTATCCACGACAACAAATATGCTATCCCTCCCCTTCTTTGTTCGAGGTAAACCTAAAACATAGTCCATAGATATATCCTCCCAAGGAACACTAGGTACAGGCAAAGGCATATATAAACCATGAGGATTAAGTCGTGACTTAGCTTTTTGACATGTAGTGCAGCGAGCAATAAAATGCTCAACATCCCGTCTCATCTTTGGCCAAAATAAATGTGTAGCAAGTATGTACTCCGTCTTTTTCATGCCAAAGTGTCCCATTAATCCTCCTCCATGCGCCTCCTGCAACAACAAAAGATGAATGGAGCTAGCTGGAATGCATAGCTTGTGAGCACGGAACACAAATCCATCATTAACGATGAACTTGTTCCACATTCTTCCTTCTTTACAATTCTGCATTACATCTTTAAAATCAGCATCATGCACATATTGATCTTTGATGGTCTCCAACTAAATATTTTGAAGTCAAGTTGTGAAAGCATAGTATATCGACGAGACAATGCATCAGCAATAACATTTTATATACCCTTCTTGTGTTTAATGACATCAGGGAAAGTCTCCATGAATTCAACCCATTTAGCATGTCTACGATTTAGTTTAGCTTGACTTTTAGTATGTTTCAAAGATTGATGATAGAATGTATAACATATTCTTTGGGCCATAAATAATGTTGCCATGTTTCTAAAGTCCAAACAAGAGCATATAATTGATAGAGGCAAAGGTGTCCCGTCTTTCAATGAGATGGTGGCTATCGTTTTGGAGGAAGTCGACTTTGACGATCCGACTACGAATGTGCGAGGATGTCGCGCCTTAGCAATCGCTAAACCAACTCCGAGAGGTTATTGACCACGCCGGAGCACGATCAACCTGACCACGAAGGTCTATTTCCTGCAAGCAAACGCAGAACAAACAAGAAACTAAGATTGCAATCTGGATATTGCGAATAACAGAGGAAAGCTTTATTAATGAAGGTGGGGTTCTGTGACGCCTTTGTCTGGTCGTTGAACACAAACAAAGTACGCGAAGTTGCAGCTATGGCGAACTTTAATCTAAACAAAGCCCAAAGTCTAGACGGTGCCCTAAGGGCTGTATATATGGAGGAAGAGGGGGGATTTCATGGCCCTTAGTGGAGGGGTCCGAAATCAACCCTATCTCTTGTTTCCCCACACATACGGACTCTAAAAATAGCATATACTTATGTATTTCGAAATTACATGGGCCTAGCCCAATAATAAGGTGACACAGCACCTAGAATAGCCTCGGGACGAAATTTATGAAGTGGCATCTTGTATATTTTGTCCAAGGCTTCATGCACCTATTATGGTGGCTTCAAAGTCCTGAAATCATCACTTGTAACTCCTTTCTTGTTCCCCTTGCGCATGCCATCATCTCCATGCTTGTTCTTGCTCCAATGTTCATCCTTCTCCAAGCTAGGCCCTTCATTTGTAAGCAAAACAAATATATCCAATTTAGGCAGCATCATATTCTCATGAACATTAGAATCGTTACCAAGAAATGAAAGTACCTGATAATTTAATTGGCGTGCGCAAGCTCTAGTAATTGGTCCAGTATATGGAGCAGTAGGGGTTGTGGGTGTAACAATGGTATTGATGTCCTCATCATCCTCCCCTTCTTGAAATGAAGTCATCCTCGACGGAAGCTCATCTTCCTCACCCAAATAAGGCTTCAAATCTGCAATGTTAAAAGTGGGACTAACCCCAAAATCTGCAGGCAACTCAAGTTTATATGCATTATCATTTATTTTCTCCAACACCTTAAAAGGACCATCAGCACGAGGCATTAGCTTTGATTTGAGCAAATCAGGAAATCTATCCATACACAAATGTAACCAAACAAGATCTCCAGGTGCAAACACAACATGTTTTCTACCCTTATCTCCAGCAAGTTTATATTTAGCATTCATACGCTCAATGTTTTCCTTAGTTAACTCATGCATTTTTAAAATCAATTCAGCATGTTGTTTAGCATCAAAATTAACCTTCTCCGAAGATAGAAAAGGCAACAAATCAATAGGTGCGCGAGGTAGGAAACCATACACAATTTCAAAAGGGCACATCTTAGTAGTAGAATGCAATGAACGATTATAAGCAAATTCAATATGAGGCAAACATTCCTCCAACATTTTCTTATTATTCTTCAAAACAGCCCTAAGCATAGTAGAGAATGTTCTATTGACTACTTTAGTTTGTCCATTAGTTTGGGGGTGACAAGTAGTACTAAAAAGTAGTTTAGTCCCCAACTTAGCCCATAAACATCTCCAAAAGTGGCTAAGAAATTTAGTATCATGATCTGAAACAATAGTATTTGGCACACCATGCAAGCGAATAATTTCACGAAAGAACAAATCAACAACATTAACAGCATCATCGCTTTTATAACATGGTATAAAGTGTGGCATTTTCGAGAATCTATCCACGACAACAAATATGCTATCCCTCCCCTTCTTTGTTCGAGGTAAACCTAAAACAAAGAGCATTGATATATCCTCCCAAGGAACACTAGGTACAGGCAAAGGCATATATAAACCATGAGGATTGAGTCGTGACTTAGCTTTTTGACATGTAGTGCAGCGAGCAATAAAACGCTCAACATCCCGTCTCATCTTTGGCCAAAAGAAATGTATAGCAAGTACGCCTTCCGTCTTCTTCACGCCAAAGTGTCCCATTAATCGTCCTCCATGCGCCTCCTGCAACAACAAAAGACGAATAGAGCTAGCTGGAATGCATAGCTTATTAGCACGAAACACAAATCCATCATTAACAACGAACTTGTTACATGTTCTCCCTTCTTTACAATTCTGCAATACATCTTTAAAATCAGCATCATGCACATATTGTTCTTTGATGGTCTCCAAACCAAATATTTTGAAGTCAAGTTGTGAAAGCATAGTATAGCGACGAGACAATGCATCAGCAATAACATTTTCTTTACCCTTCTTGTATTTAATGACATAAGGGAAAGTCTCAATGAATTAAACCCATTTAGCATGTCTACGATTTAGTTTAGCTTGACTTTTAATATGTTTCAAAGATTCATGATCAGAATGTATATCAAATTCTTTGGGCCATAAATAATGCTACCATGTTTCTAAAGTTCGAACAAGAGCATATAATTGTTTATCATAAGTAGAATAATTCAGACTAGGCCCACTCAATTTTTCAGAAAAGTATGCAACAGGTTTGCCATCTTGTAATAACACACCTCCTAATCCAATTCCACTAGCATCACATTCAGGCTCAAAAGTCTTATTAAAATCAGGAAGTTGGAGTAAAGGAGCATGTGTCAACTTATCTTTCAATACCGTGAAGGCCTCTTCCTGTGCGGTACCCCTAACAATAGGCACATCTTTCTTTGTAAGCTCATTGAGAGGTGCAGCAATGGTGCTGAAATCTCTCACAAAACGCCTATAGAATCCAGCGAGGCCAAGAAAACTCCTCACTTGCGTGACCGTTTTGGGCTGTGGCCAACTCTCAATAGCTTCAATCTTGGCTTTATCAACTACAATTCCTTGTGGAGTAACAACATAGCCAAGAAAAGATACTCGGTCGGTGCAAAAGGTGCACTTCCCAAGGTTACCAAACAAACGTGCATCACATAGAGCAATAAAAACAGCACATAAATGTTCCAAATGTTCCTCCAAAGATCTGCTATAAATCAATATGTCATCAAAGTAAACTACCACAAATCATCCAATGAAAGCACGTAAAACTTCGTTCATCAGTCTCATGAAAGTACTAGGTGCATTAGTTAACCCAAAAGGCATGACTAACCACTCATATAATCCAAACTTAGTTTTAAATGTTGTTTTCCATTCATCCCCCAATTTCATACGAATTTGATGGTATCCACTACGCAAATCAACTTTGGAGAATATTGTAGAGCCACTCAATTCATCAAGCATATCATCTAGCTTAGGAATAGGATGACGATAACGAATAGTAATATTATTAATGCCTCTACAATCAACACACATACGCGATGTGCCATCCTTTTACGGCACTAGAATAATAGGAACAGCACAAGGACTAAGGGATCCGCGTATATAACCTTTGTCGAGAAGCTCCTGTACTTGACGCATAATCTCCTTCGCCTCCTCTAGATTGGTACAGTATGGCGCACGGTTTGGCAGTGAAGCACCGGGAATTAAGTCAATCTGATGCTCAATCCCTCGAATAGGCGGTAATACCGGTGGCACGTCGTGTGGAAAGACGTCAGTGAACTCCTGCAAAATGTTAGTAACAGCAGGAGGCAAAGAGGAAGGCAGGTCCTCGAATGAAAATATGCCTCTTTGCACACAAAAGCATAGCAAACAGATTTGCTGAAATCTAGCTCATTAATGTCAGATTTGGTGGCAAATAAACATGCACTTTTTAATTTAATCTCAGAAGCAACACTAGATGGTTTATTATTAGGCTTCATTTGTTGCTCAAATTCTTTTGCCACAATCTGATTTTCACTCTTATTCTTGTCCTGTTTTGCTTTATTAGCTCTATTAATATCATCTTTCAAAGTGGAATCAGGAGTCATAGGAAGCAAAGTAATATTTTTATCCTTATGAACAAGAGTATACTGATTGTTTCTACCAGGGTGTACAGAATTTTTATCAAATTGCCATGGTCGACCAAGTAATAAGGAACATGCTTGCATAGGTACCACATCACAATCAACATAATCAGCATATGTAGAGATACTAAAATGCACATGAACAGTATGTGTTACCTTAACCATGCCACTGTTGTTGAACCATTGGATGTAGTAAGGATGTGGATGTGGTCTTGTGGTGAGAGATAGCTTCTCCACCATCTCCATGCTAGCCAAGTTGTTGCAGCTCCCTCCATCTATGATGACGCGCACAGAACGTTCCTTCACAACTCCCTTTGTATGGAACAAATTATGCCTCTGATTTTGCTCAGCTTGTGTAACCTGCACACTCAAAACACATAGAGCAACTAAATATTCATACCTGTCAGCATCTTCAGGAGCCATGTATTGCGTCTCATGATCAGAATCATCTCCACCGTGTTCTTCACTTGTAATAAGAGCCAAAGTCTCCTCATCATAGTCACTAGCGGACTCATACCCACCATCCTCAGTAGCAATCATCACACGCTGAGATTTGCATTCTCGCGCATAATGTCCTCTTCCCTTACAACGACGACAAATAATATCACTTGTGTGCCCTGTTGATGCCATGGAAGAAGAAGAGCTCTGTGCAGGCCCGGCAGGTGTGTTCTTGGCAGATAGTGGTGGTTGTGCTTGCTTTCTTGTATCACGGCTGGAGGTGGCACCTGATGGAGGTGCTGGTGCAGTGGAATTAGAGGATGCACGCGGTGTCCATGACGAAGGTCGGCCTGCAGAAAAGTTAGTGCATGCCAATGCTTGCCGATCCTGCACTTCACGTTCAGCTTTACAAGCAAGATGGAATAAACGAGTGATATTAGTATACTCCTTATACTCTAGAATGGTCTGAATCTCTCTATTTAAACCAACCATAAAACGTGCAAGCATAGGTTCATTCTCCTCAACAATACCACATCTAATCATGCCAGTTTGTAATTCCTGATAATATTCTTCTACATAGTTTTTCCCTTGTCTTAAGCGCTGCAATTTTTGGAGCAATTCACGTTGATAATATGGTGGAACCCAACGAGTATGCAGAGCAGTTTTCAAAGCATCCCAAGTATCTGGAATAGGATATAATCTTACATGTTCAGACCACCAAACACATGCAAAGCTAGTGAAAGCACAAACAGCAGCAGGAACACGTCTCTCCTCAGGATATTGTAAACATGTAAATCGTTGTTCAGTTTCTAACTCCCAAGTAAGATATATATCAAGAACATATCTACCCTCAGATGGTGGAATATTCAATTTCAGTTTAGGAAGATGGTCATGATCTCGTACCTGAGGGAGAGCCCTACCATTGTGATTATTTGCACGTGGACGACCTGGTGGTTGTGGTGCTTGTGGTTGCACGTAGTTCTGATTTTGATCAACCTCATCCTCGTAATCTCCCACATAATCATCCTTCGCATCAGCAGCAGGAGCCACAGAAGTATCAATAGTAGCACCGACAGTTTGGCCAGGCTGAAGAAGTACACGGCTCGCTCGGCGGAGGGCTGTTTCGCGACGTGGAGGTAGTTGTTGTTGTTGTTGCAGAGGTGCGGCAGGTGCATCCGGTGGAAGACGCGCAAGCAGTTCATTAAATCTGTTGTCAAGATTTGTTTCGAACGTCTTCTCAAGGCCAGTGATCTTCTCCATGGCCTCTTCAAAATTGTTCGGCACATCTTGCCCTTGTTCAGTCATCATTTGCTGAAACTTATCATGAAGCTCCTTGTTCGTTAAGTTCTAACAGTCAATCTCGTTGGCTTGTGATCCTGGCATGGTTAGTAGCAATAGAAACACACGAGAATATTATCCTACAGACTATCAACAAGTGGTGGTGGTGGGTGTCACAAATTCGTCAAGCTAAACTCAAATTCTTACTAGTTCTTACCAAGCAGCAGGCGGTGATCGGCAACTGTTGTAGTCAAAACTCTCAAACTTGGATAGAGCGATGTATGTGGAGCTGGGAAGGCTTATAATATGGTAGCAAAAAGGATCAGCAATAATCAATTCAGAGATGCAAAGTTGAATAAACGCTCAACGACGGTACAGTGCTAGTCCTAGGCTAGACCGTGCTAAAGACGCGAGCCTAGAACACTAACAAAATCACGGCGCTGCACGTAACAAGGGAGAAGCACACTAAAAAAAAATTCGCTCTTTTTTTTGTGCTCTGCTTTTTTTTTGCGCTCCTTTTTTTTGTGAAAAATCACTATAATGGTGAGTGTCTCAAAACTCTTCCCAGGTCAAACTGGCAGGATGGGCACGAAATTTTTTTGACAATTTTTTTTTCAGAAATCAGGGCAGCGACGACGAAAAAGTGCGACAAAAAATCACTATGATGGCGAGTGTCTCAAAACACTCCCTGGGACCTAAAAATAGGATAGGGGAAAAATATTTTCGGTCACCGAAATTTTGGCCTAAAAACTGGCCGGGGGTCTCCAAACTCTTTTTTTTTTGAAACCTACTCAGGCAAGGAAACACGAATCAGAAATTAGATGGATCTCGAAAACAAACCTAATATGCAAGGAACTCGGATTGGTGGTGGATATATGGTGGTGGTATATGGCAGCGGTGGTGGTATATGGCAGCGGTGGTGGTAGCGGTGGTAGTATATGGATATGTATTGGTGGTGGTATATGGATACGGATTGGTGGTGGTATATGGATACTGATTCGGAGCGGTGGTGGTAGGTGGCAGAGGCGATGATGATGGTGCGGTGGCGGCGTGACAACTTATGACCAGAACTCGAAACTCTAAAAGACTAGACGCTAAGACCAGCAACTTGACGCGACGATGCAACCGCAAATTCAACAAAGCAAAATACTGAAAAGACTATGCAAAGGCCCAGACTGGTTCGGATAGGATGAACTAACCCTAAATTTTTTTTTGGCTTTTTCGTGGACTATAGGTATGAAGAACAGACTCGAACTAAACTACGAAAAACTATAAAATCTCACCGAGCAACCCGGAAATCTGATACCACTTGATAGAGGCAAAGGTATCCCGTCTTTCAATGAGATGGTGGCTATCGTTTTGGAGGAAGTCGACTTTGACGATCCGACTACGAACGTGCGAGGACGTCGCGCCTTAGCAATCGCTAAACCAACTCCGAGAGGTTATTATCCAAGCCGGAGCACGATCAACCTGACCATCAAGGTCTATTTCCTGCAAGCAAACGAAGAACAAGCAAGAAACTAAGATTGCAATCTGGATATTGCGAATAACAGATGAAAGCTTTATTAATGAAGGTGGGGTTCTGTGACGCCTTTGTCTGGTCGTTGAACACAAACGAAGTACGCGAAGTTGCAGCTATGGCGAATTTTAATCTAAACAAAACCCAAAGTCTAAACGGTGCCCTAAGGGCTGTATATATGGAGGAAGAGGGGGGGAATTTCGTGGCCCTTGGTGGAGGGGTCCGAAATCAACCCTATCTCTTGTTTCCCCACACATACGGACTCTAAAAATAGCCTATACTTATGTATTTCTAAATTACATGGGCCTGGCCCAATAATAAGGTGACGCAGCACCTAGAATAGCCTCGGGACGAAATTTATGAAGTGGCATCTTGTATATTTCGTCCAAGGCTTCATGCACCTATTATGGTGGCTTCGAAGTCCTGAAATCATCACTTGTAACTCCGTTCTTGTTCCCCTTGAGCATGCCATAATCTCCATGCTTGTTCTTGCTCCAATGTTCATCCTTCTCCAAGCTAGGCCCTTCATTTGTAAGCAAAACAAATGTATCCAATTTAGGCAGCATCATATTCTCATGAACATTAGAAACATTACCAAGAAACAAAAGTACCTGATAATTTAATTGGCGTGTGCAAGCTCTAGTAATTGGTCCAGTATATGTAGCAGTAGGGGGTGTGGGTGTAACAATGGTATTCATGTCCTCATCAATAATTCTTTCTCATAAGTAGAATAATTCAGACTAGGCCCACTCAATTTTTCAGAAAAGTATGCAACAGGTTTGCCATCTTGTAATAACACACCTCCTAATCCAATTCCACTAGCATCACATTCAAGCTCAGAAGTCTTATTAAAATCAGGAAGTTGGAGTAAAGGAGCATGTGTCAACTTATCTTTCAATAGCGTGAAGGCTTCTTCCTGTGCGGTACCCCAAACAAAAGGCACATCTTTCTTTGTAATCTCATTGAGAGGTGCAACAATGGTGCTGAAATCTCTCACAAAACGCCTATAGTATCCGGCGAGGCCAAGAAAACTCCTCACTTGTGTGACCATTTGGGCTGCGGCCAACTCTTAATAGCTTCAATGTTGGCTTTATCAACTTCAATTCCCTGTGGAGTAACAACATAGCCAAGAAAAGATACTCGGTCGGTGCAAAAGGTGCACTTCCCAAGGTTACCAAACAAACGTGCATCATGTAGAGCAATAAAAACAGCACGTAAATGTTCCAAATGTTCCTCCAAAGATCTGCTATAAATCAATATGTCATCAAAGTAAACTACCACAAATCGTCCAATGAAAACACGTAAAACTTCGTTCATTAATCTCATGAAAGTAACAGGTGCATTAGTTAACCTAGAAGGCATGACTAACCACTCATATAATCCAAACTTAGTTTTAAATGTTGTTTTCCATTCATCTCCAAATTTCATACGAATTTGATGGTATCCACTACGCAAATCAACTTTGGAGAATATTGTAGAGCCACTCAATTCATCAAGCATATCATCTTGCCTAGGAATAGGATGACGATAACGAATAGTAATATTATTAATGCCTCTACAATCAACGCACAAACGCGAAGTACCATCCTTTTTTGGCACTAAAATTATAGGAACAACACAAGGACTAAGGGATTCGCGTATATAACCTTTGTCGAGCAGCTCCTGTACTTGACGCACAATCTCCTTCGTCTCCTCTGGATAGGTACAGTATGGTGCACGGTTGGGTAATGATGCACCGGGAATTAAGTCAATCTGATGCTCAATCCCTCGAATGGGAAGTAATCCCGGTGGCACGTCTTGTGGAAAGACGTCAGCAAACTCTTACAAAATGTTAGCGATAGCAGGAGGCAAAGAGGAAGGCACGTCCTCGAATGCAAATAATGCCTCTTTGCACACAAAAGCATACAAACAGATTTGCCGAAATCTAGCTCACTAATATCAGATTTGGTGGCAAGTAAACATGCACTTTTCAATTTAATTTGAGAAACAACACTAGATGGTTTATTATTAGGCTTCATTTGTTGCTCAAATTCTTTTGCCACAATCTGATTTTCACTCTTATGTTTCTCCTGTTTTGCTTTACTAGCCCTATTAATATCATCTTTCAAAATGGAATCAGGAGTCATAGGAAGCAAAGTAATATTTTTATCCTTATGAACAAGAGTATACTGATTGTTTCGACAATGGTGTACAAAATTTTTATCAAATTGCCATGGTGTACCAAGTAATAAGGAACATGCTTGCATAGGTACCACATCACAATCAACATAATCAGCATATGTAGAGATACTAAAATGCACATGAACAGTACGTGTTACCTTAACCTTGCCGTTGTTGTTAAACCATTGGATGTAGTAAGGATGTGGATGTGGTCTTGTGGTGAGAGGTAGCTTCTCCACCATCTCCTTGCTAGACAAGTTGTTGCAGCTCCCTCCTTCTATGATGACGCAAACAGAACGTTCCTTACAATGACGACAAATAATATCACTTGTGTGCCCTGTTGATGCCATGGAAGAAGAAGAGCTCTGTGCAGGCCCGGCAGGTGCGCTCTTGGCATATAGTGGTGGTTGTGCCCGCTTTCTTGTATCATGGCTGGAGGTGGCACCTGATGGTGGGGCTGGTGCAGTGGAAGTAGAAGATGCACGCAGTGTCCATGATGAAGGCCGACCTGTAGAAAAGTTAGTTCGCGCCAATGCTTGTCGATCCTGCACTTCACGTTCAGCTTTACAAGCAAGAGGGAATAAACGAGTGATATGAGTATACTCCTTATACTCTAGAATGGTCTGAATCTCTCTATTTAATCCACCCATAAAACGTGCAAGCATAGCTTCATTCTCCTCAACAATACCACATATAATCATGCTAGTTTGTAATTCCCTACAGAATTTTTCCCTTGTCTCAAACGATGTAGTTTTTGAAGTAATTCACGTTGATAATATGGTGGAACCCAATGAGTACGCATAGCAGTTTTCAAAGCAGCCCAAGTAGCTGGAATAGGATATAATCTACAATGTTCAGACCACCATACACATGCAAAACTAGTGAAAGCACAAACAGCAATAGGAACACGTCTCTCCTCAGGATATTGTAAACATGTAAACATTGTTCAGTTTCTAACTCCCAAGTAAGATATATATCAGGAACATATCTACCCTCTTGGTGGAATATTCAATTTTAGTTTAGTAAAATGGTCATGATCTCGTACCTCAGGTGGTGGTGCAGCCCTACCATTGCGATGATATGCATGAGGACGACCTGGTGGTGGTGGTGCTGGTAGTTGCACGTAGTTCTAATTTTGGTCAACCTCATCCTCGTACTGGTCCTCCACCTCTGCAATAGCAGCAGGAGCTATAGAAGCATCAATAGTAGGTACATCGGCACCAGAATTTTGACCAGGCTCAAGGGGAACACGCACTGCTCGTCCCACTTGATTTCGATGGCGATGTTGTTGTTGTTGTTGTTGTTGTTGTTGTTGTTGTAGAGGTGCGACAGGTGCAGCGGGGGGTGGTTGTGGAAGACGCACGAGCAATTCATTAAACTTGTTATCGAGCTTTGTTTTGAATGCCTTCTCAATGCCGTCTATCTTCTCCATGGCCTCTTCAAATCTGTTTAGCATATCTTCCACCTGTCCACTCATCATTTGCTGAAACACATCATGAAGCTCCTTGTTCGTCAAGTTCTCCCAGTCAATCTCATCGGCTTGTGATCCTACCATGGTTAGCAGCAATAGAAACACACAAGAATATGATCCTACAGAATACTAACAAGTGGTGGTGGTGGGTATCACAAATCCGTCAAGCAAATCTCAAATTCATACCGGTTCTTACCCAGCAGCTGGCGGTGATCGGCAATCGTAGTAGTCAAAACTCTCAAAGCTTGGATAGAGCGATTACCAGGGAGAGTCAAACGCATGACGTAGATGTATGTGGAGCTGGGAAGGCTTATAATATGGTAGCAAAAAGGGTCAGCAATAATCAATTCAGAGATGCAAAGTTGAATAAACTCTCAACGACGGTACTATGCTGGTCCTAGGCTAGACTGTGCTCGAGACGCGAGCCTAGAACACTAACAAAATCACGGCGCTGCACGTAAACAAGGGAGGAGCACGCTCTGATTTTTTTTTCATTTTTCACCTTTTTTGCACTTTTTTTCCTCTTTTTTTTGCTCCACGACAATTTTTTACGAAAAAGTCTACAAATGGTCTTAAAACTGCCTAGCCAGAATTTTACAGACTTAGTTTTTTTTTAAACTGGAACTATTTTTCTACTGCGGGTAGCATGACAGTTCGGGAGTCCTACTCTGTCACGACTTGGAGTATGTCGTGATCTCGAAATCCAGAACAGAGTAACAAAATACTGGACTCGGACTAGGACTGGTGGCGGAGATGAATGTGGTGGAACTTGGACTGGTGTTATGGCGGCGGATATGTGGTGGCATATATGGACTCAGATTGGCGGTGAATATGTAGTGGTGGTATGTGGCAGCAGCGATGAAGTTGGTGCGGTGGTGGTATATGGTAGCGGCGACGTGACAACCTATGAATAGAACTTGAAACTCTAAAGGACTAGATGCTAAGACCAGCAACTTAACACGACGATGCAACCGCAAATTCAACAAAGCAAATATAGAAAAGATTATGCAAAGGCTCAGATTGGTTCGGATAGGATGAACTAACCCTAATTTTTTTTGGCTTTTTCATGGACTATAGGTATGAAGAAACAGACTCGATCTAAAGTACGAAAAACTGTAAAATCTCACCAAGCAACCAGAAAATCTGATACCACTTGATAGAGGCAAAGGTGTCCCGATGTTCCGATGAGATGGTGCTATCGTTTTCTGTGGGAGTCGACCTTGACGATCCGACCACGAACATGCAAGACATCGCGCCTTAGAAATCGCTAAACCAACTTCCGAGGGGTTATTGACCATGCCGAAGCACGATCAACTTGACCACGAGGGTCTGTTTCCTGCGAGCAAACGAAGAACAAGCAAGAAACTGAGATTGCAATCTGGATATTGCGAATATAAGAGGAAAGTTTTATTAATGAAGGTGGGGTTTTGTGACGTCTTGGTCTGGTCGTTGAACACAAACGAAATACGTGAAGTTATAGCTATGGCAAACTTTTAATCTAAACAAAACCCAAACTCTAAACGACGCCCTAAGGGCTGTATATATGGAGGAAGAGGGGGGAATTTCATGGCCCTTGAGGGAGGTGTCCGAAACCAACCTAACTCTTGTTTTCCCACACGTACGGACTCTAAAAACAGCCTATAATCAAGTATTTCGAAATTACATGGGCCTAGCCCAATAATAAGGTGACGCCCCACCTAGAATAGCCTGTGGACGAAAATTATGAAGTAGCATCTTGTATATTTTGTCCAAGGCTTCATGCACTCATAATGGTGGCTTCAACGTCCTGAAATCATCACTTGTAACTCTGTTCTTGTTCCCCTTGTGCACGCCATCATCTCCATGCTTGTTCTTGCTCCAATGTTGATCCTTCAACAAGCTAGGCCCTTCATTTGTAAGCAAAAAAATGTATCCAATTTAGGCAGCATCATATTCTCATGAACATTAGAATCATTACCAAGAAACGTAAGTACCTGGTAATTTGATTGGCGCGTGCGAGCTCTAGTAATTGGTCCAGTATGTATAGCGGCAGGGGTTGTGGGTGTAACAATGGTATTGATGTCCTCATCAGTTCTCTTTTTTTCATCGCACACACTGTTTTCTTTCTAACCATGTGCACATTATTTTATTTGCTCATGTATATTTTTATTTTTTCCTATAATTTATTACTCGAATTGGAAATTTTGAAATATGAAACTTGTAATTCAAATTGTCAACACAATGGTTCAACAACGAATCTATAAATAAAATTGTCAGTACAATATATTCAGTAATTACAGGATTAGACAACAATTAACTATGATGGACCACAATATTTAGAGGCAGTAAAGGTGAAGAGACAAGTGTAAATAATTTTGACTGTCGATGGTGTTGAAGAAGTGGAATGCCCATAATGTGCCTTCCTGCATGCCATAGGCATGAACAACTTTTGTCCAACCCCTTGTGATGATCGCCCGCCCATCCTTCACTGCCTTCAGGAAGACTTCTAGAGCATTATCATGATAGCATGAATTATATACTTTAACCTTAGTTGCCTCCACTCCGGTCATGTAGTTTGCGAGGTAATCATCAGTAAATAGCTTCAAAAACCACTTAAAAGAGAAAAATATCAGATATTGAGGTCTAATAGAGTAACTTGTTGTGGGCGGGGGGAAAAGGCAACATATTACTTACCTCCTAAAGTTCACTGTTGTCTTGGACAAAGTGTAAATAAAGAGCTTAATTCCCATCACCCGTTTCTTTCGCCTAACAATCTTTCTTAGTTTACTCACTTGATGCTTCTTCATGAATATCTCATTGCCCCATATGCAAAAGGGATTGAAGCGTGGATCAGTACCGCTCATATATGTACCTACAAGCAAATGTTAGAAGCTAAATTGAGATAGCACAAATGATGTAAAATACAACTACCTACGTTCCTAAGTACAAGTATTTTTAGAGATTTCAATATGAATTACATATGGATGTATATAGAATTATAGATATAGTTTAGATTAGAATCTAGATTCACTCATTTTGCTCCTTATGTAGTCTATATTGGAATATCTAAAAATACTTATATTTAGGAACAGATGGTGTATAAGACATGGGATGTAGCTAACCTCTACGGCGAACAACAGCATCGCCCATTGTAGCCCTGTGTAAGTACATGGAAAGCCAATGTTAACTACAACAGGGTTAACATCCACAACTATAGCAAATGGCAATAAAACGGCAGCATCTGTAGTGATATCTTCATTGCAAAAGAGTAGTACGATAGCAAAGGGGCGGACTAAAAAATGGATACAATTGTTAATTGCAACAGGCTTAACAACATCCTAATTCATGTTTTCTAAGTTCGTAGCCATTGAAATACAACTATTTAAAAATGGATACAACTGTTAATTGCAACAGGCTTAATGGCCATTGAAACCGGTACTGGTAAAATGCAATTGGTAGAGTTAAACATCACAAGGCAGGTGCTGCCAGAGTAGATAATGGCCCAGATGTCTATAAAAAGGTAGGGAAAATAGCTAAAACGTGTTAGGCATGTTTACTACAACATGCTTAATACATCGACCGTACAAAACATTGCCATGGTATTGGTAAGATTGAACTGGTGAATTCATACTTGGTAAGTCCTGAGATATAGTTGTTGGGGAACATCATCTTGTCCAGAGCCCGCCCAAAGTCAGCGGCGGCGGAGGCGAGCTCTTCCTCCGGGTCGAAGCATGGATCAGTACCGCCAACATGTATACCTACAAGAAGCAAGTAAATGTTAGAAACCAAACTGCAATTGCACAAATGATGTAAAATACTGTAAGACATGGGATGCAGCTAACCTCAATGGCAAACAACAGCATCGCCCGTTATGGCCCTGCGTAAGTACATGGAAAGGAATGTCAAGTACAACAGGGTTAGCATCCACCAAAAATAGCACATGGGCAGCATCTCTAGTATATCTTCATTGCGGAAAGAAGCATGGTAGCAAAGGGACAGATTAAAAAATGGATACAACTGTTAATTGCAATAGGCTTAACATCCTAAGTCATGTTTTGCAAGTTTGTAGCCATTGAAATACAACTATTTAAAAATGGATTCAACTGTTAATTGCAACGGGCTTAATAGCCATTGAAACCGGTAGTGATATAAATGCAATTGGTAGAGTTAAACATCACAAGGCAGGTGCTGCCAGAGCAGAGAATGGCCTAGTTGTCTATAAAAAGGTAGGGAAAGTAGCTAAAACATGTTAGGCATGTTTACTAGAACATGCTTAATACATCGACCATACAAAACATAGCCATTAATTGCAACTGGTATTGGTAAGATTGAACTGGTGAGTACATACTTGGTAAGTCCTGAGAGGTAGTTGCTCGGGCACTTCATCTTGGACAGAGCCCGCCCAAAGTCAGCGACGGCGAAGGTGAGATGTTCCTCCGAGTCGAAGCATGGATCAATGCCACTCACATGTGTACTTACAGGCAACCAGTAAATGGTAGAAGTTAAACCGCAATTGCACAAATGATGTGACATACTGTAAGACATGGGATGCAGGTAACCTCGACGGCAAACAACAGCATCGACCGTTATGACCCTGTGTAAGTACATGGACAGGCATGTTAAGTACAACAGGGTTAGCATCCACCAAAAATATCAAATGGGCAGCATCTCTAGTGATATCCTGAGTCATGTATTGTAAGTTTGTTGCTGGTATTAGTGAAATTGAGCTGGACAGTTAATACTTGAACATCACACAGTGTGCAGTACTGAAATAAACAAGGCACGAACATGCTTAATAATCAACCATACAAAACATAGCCATTGCAAGTGGAATTGGTAAGATTTAGCTGGCCAGATCATACATGTTAAGTCCTGGGGGCTAGTCATTGGGGCACTTCATCTGGGCCAGAGCCTGCACCATGTCAGCGGCGGGGGAAGTGAGGTGTTCCTCCGAGTCAACACGCAAAGCGGCCATCACGCCATGGACCGCCATCAGCTCCTCGACCTCCACGTGATATGGGTTGGGCTTGCGTGGCGATGATCTGGAGGTAGGGGTGGTGGGGATTTGGAGGCATGAGGATGTTTCGCAGGTGCCATTTAAGCAATCAGATTGGGGCCATGATAGAGATCGGTGGGTTACCTGACTAGATCCGAGCAGAGCGTAGATGTGGTTGAAGTTGTGGTTGCGGCGGTGGTGGTTTGAGCTGTCGGTAGGGGGAGGCGCGGGGGGGGAGATATTGAGGAAATTTGATGGGTGGGGATGTGGTTGGAGGAATAAATTCTGAAATCGCGCGCCTAATGAAAATTTCGTTGTGAAACTTGAAACTTGGGCGGGGGAAACACACAACACAGACGAAGCGCGTAAAATACTCATGTGCGAGAAAACAGAAAATTGGCAGATACCATCTCCAAAAAAATGTACACGTGTAGTTGATTTTTTTCAGTCAATGGTACGCTTAGTTTATTAGGAAACATCGCATAGGTAACTAACTTATGGATGATTAACGCAAAAAAACGCACACGGGTACGGCATAGAAACCGTGTGTTTTGTGATCTTCTAATGATTAATGCAAAAAAATGCACACGGGCACACATGCTAATCAACGCTCAAAGCCCTCAAAGGATGCTCTTACCGACATTGTACGTTAATACTACAAACTTAAAGTACTACTGGCAATTTGCTCTAATACTACAAACTTAAACTATTTGTCACAAGCTGCCATCGGGGCATGCTGGCCAGACGCCGGCGTTCTCCTTCCTGGCCTTGTAGGCGGCAGCTCACCGTGCTTCGATCTCCACCAAGCTCTCCTCACCATGGCGTGCAGCGTCTTCTTTCTTGTGGTGGTGGGACTCTCTTTTCTTGACTGCTTTCTGCCTTTTCCGCTCCTTCTGTGCGGCATTGGCTGCCTCTAGATCCACCGCCCATTTGGCCATGGCAGCCTCAAAGTCCGCCCACGTAACTGTGTGTCCGCCGGCGGCGATGAACTAGGCGCGGCAAGATGCCATCGCTTCCTTACCATGTGTGCAGTCGTGGGCGGCGCGGCGGGATGCCATCGCTTCCTTACCAGTTACTGTGCACCGCGGTGCCATGAACGACGCTTGGAGAGAGCTCTGGGACAGAGGGGCCGGGCAGCCGTACAGTGCAATGGTTTTTAAGAGCCCAACGACAAACGACAAAGGAAATTTCGCTTCCCTTACAATTTTGCTCGTTCATTATTGCACACGATTCATCTCCGTCGCTTCCGAAAACAGTATGCGCTGAGCCTATTGTGTGTTGTGTTATGATTGGCCGGAACCCCAGCCACGCGGATCGCGCATGTGCACCATAGGATGCACCGCGATCGAATGGCAATCCACATCCCTCACATCACACCTGTGCAGTTGTAGCTGGATTGGATTTATATGCGCTAAATGCCTAGAAAATGCACATAATCCCCTAAATATGGTAAATGAGCCCGGAAAAATGCCAAATTTGAACACGTTGATTTGCAGGGTGTATGTTCATCGTAAAAAAATCCAGGGTAAAGAACAAAGAAAATTTGGATTCCCCTTCAATCTTGGTGATTTCCCTCTCGAAAGAATGGAACTTCCTCGGTGATGGTTCCATTTATAAAGGGCATGCATTGTTGGGGAACGTAGTAATTTCCTAGTCCCACTAGGAGGGGAAAGGAAGGAGAGGGGAAGGAGAAGGAAAGAGGGGGCGCAGCCCCTCCCATAGTCCAATTCGGACTAGGCCCATGGGGGGCGCGCGGCCAGCCCTTGTGGCTTCTCCTCTTTTTCCCTTAAAGCCCACTAAGGCCCATATGTACTCTCGTATTCTCGTAACTCCACCGGTCCTCCGAAAAATACCCGAATCACTCGAAACCTTTTCGATGTCCGAATATAGTCGTCCAATATATCGATCTTTACGTCTCGACCATTTAGAGACTCCTCGTCATGTCCCCGATCTCATCCGGGACTCCGAACTACCATCGGTACATCAAAACACATAAACTCATAATATAAATCGTCACTGAACGTTAAGCGTGCGAACCCTACTGGTTCGAGAACTATGTAGACATGACCGAGACACATCTCCGGTCAATAACCAATAGCGGAACCTGGATGCTCATATTGGCTCCCACATATTCTACTAAGATCTTTATCGGTCAAACCGCATAACGACATATGTTGTTCCCTTTGTCATCGGTATGTTACTTGCCCGAGATTTGATCGTTGGTATCTCAATACCTAGTTCAATCTCGTTACTGGCAAGTCTCTTTACTCGTTCCGTAATGCATCATCCCGCAACTAACTCATCAGTCACAATGCTTGCAAGGCTTATAGTGATGTGCATTACCGAGAGGGCGCAGAGATACCTCTCTGACAATCGGAGTGACAAATCATAATCTTGAAATACGCCAACTCAACAAGTATCTTCAGAGACACCTGTAGAGCACCTTTATAATCACCCAGTTACGTTGTGACATTTGGTAGCACAGAAAGTGTTCCTCCGGTAAACAGGAGTTGCATAATCTCATAGTCATAGGAACATGTATAAGTCATGAAGAAAGCAATAGCAACATACTAAACGATCAAGTGCTAAGCTAACAGAATGGGTCAACTCAATCACATCATTCTCTAATGATGTGATCCCGTTAATCAAATGACAACTCATGTCTATGGCTAGGAAACTTAACCATCTTTGATTCAACGAGCTAGTCAAGTAGAGGCATACTAGTGACACTTTGTTTGTCTATGTATTCACACATGTACTAAGTTTTCGGTTAATACAATTCTAGCATGAATAATAAACATTTATCATGAAATAAGGAAATATATAATAACTTTATTATTGCCTCTAGGGCATATTTCCTTCAGTCTCCCACTTGCACTAGAGTCAATAATCTAGTTCACATCACCATGTGATTTAACACCAATATTCACATCTGTATGTGATTAACACCCATAATTCACATCGTCATGTGACCAGCACCCGAAGGGTTTACTAGAGTCAATAATCTAGTTCACATCACTATGTGATTAGCACCCAAAGAGTACTAAGGTGAGATCATGTTTTTCTCGTGAGAGAAGTTTAGTCAACGGGCCTGTCTTATTCAGAGCCGTATGTATTTTGCAAATATTCTATGTCTACAATGCTTTGCACGGAGATGCTCTAGCTAATTGCTCCCACTTTCAATATGTATCCAGATTGAGACTTAGAGTCATCTGAATCGGTGTAAAAGCTTGCACCGATGTAACTCTTTATGACGGGCTCTTTTATCACCTCCATAATCGAGAAATATTTCCTTAGTCTTCACTAAGGATGTTTCTTGACTGTTGTCCAGTGATCTACTCTTAGATCAAAATTGTACTCCCTTGCCAAACTCAGAGCAAGGTATATAATAGTTCTGGTACACAGCATAGCATACTTCTATAGAACCTATGACTGAGGCATAGGGAATGACTTTTCATTCTCTTTCTATTTTCTGCCGTAGTCGGGTTTTGAGTCTTACTCAACTTCACACCTTCAAACACAGGCAAGAACTCCTTCTTTGACTGTTCCATTTTGAATTACTTCAAAATCTTATCAAGGTATGTACTCATTGAAAAATATTATCAAGCGTCTTGATCTATCTTTATAGATCTTGATGCTCAATGTGTAAGCAGCTTCACCGAGGTCTTTCATTGAAAAACTCTTATTCAAGTATCCTTTTATGCTATCCAGAAATTCTATATCATTTCCAATTAGCAATATGTCATCCACATATAGTATTAGAAATGCTACAAAACTCCCACTCACTTTCTTATAAATACAGGTCTTCTCCAAAAGTCTGTATAAAACCATATGCTTTGATCAACTCATCAAACCGTATATTCCAACTCCGAGATGCTTGAACCAGTCCATAGATGGATCGCTGGAGCTTGCACATTTTGTTAGCACCTTTAGGATTGACAAAACCTTCTGGTTGCATCATATACAACTCTTCTTTAATAAATCCATTAAGAAATGCAGTTTTGACATCCATTTGCCAGATTTCATAAAATGTGGCAATTGCTAACATGATTTGGATAGACTTAAGCATCGATACGAGCGAGAAAATCTCATTGTATTCAACATCTTGAACTTGTCGACAAACTTTTTGCGACAATTCGAGCTTTGTAGATAGTAATATTACTATCAATGTCCGTCTTCCTCTTGAAGATCCATTTATTTTCTATGGCTTGCCGATCATCGGGCAAGTCCACCAAAGTCCACACTTTGTTCTTATATATGGATCCCATCTCAGATTTCATGGCTTCAAGCCATTTTGCGGAATCTGGGCTCATCATTGCTTCCTCATAGTTCATAGGTTCTCCATGGTCAAGTAACATAACCTCCAGAATAGGATCACCGTACCACTCTGGTGCGGATCTTACTCTGGTTGACCTACGAGGTTTGGTAGTAACTTGATCTAAAGTTTCATGATCAATATCATTAGCTTCCTCACTAATTGGTGTAGGCATCACAAGAACTGGTTTCTGTGATGAACTACTTTCCAATAAGGGAGCAGGTACAGTTACCTCATCAAGTTCTACTTTCCTCCCACTCACTTCTTTCGAGAGAAACTCCTTCTCTAGAAAGGATCCATTCGAATGTCTTGCCTTCGGATCTGTGATAGAAGGTGTACCCAACAGTTTCCTTTGGGTATTCTATGAAGACGTACTTCTCCGATTTGGGTTCGAGCTTACCAGCCTGAAACTTTTTCACATAAGCATCGCAGGCCCAAACTTTAAGAAACGACAACTTTGGTTTCTTGCCAAACCACAGTTCACAAGGCGTCGTCTCAACGGATTTTGATGGTGCCCTATTAAAGTGAATGCATCTGTCTCTAATGCATAACCCCAAAACGATAGTGGTAAATCGGTAAGATACATCATAGATCGCACCATATCCAATAAAGTGCGGTTACGACGTTCGGACACACCATTACGTTGTGGTGTTCCATGTGGCATGAGCTGTGAAACTATTCCACATTGTTTTAAAGGAAAGCCAAACTCGTAACTCAAATATTTTCCTCCACGATCAGATCGTAGAAACTTTTATTTTCTTGTTATGATGATTCTCCACTTCACTCTGAAATTCTTTGAACTTTTCAAATGTTTCAGACTTGTGCTTCATATACCCATATCTGCTTAAATCATCTATGAAGTTCAGAAAATAATGATACCCGCCATGAGCATCAACACTCATTGGACCTCATACATTGGTATGTATTATTTCCAACAAGTTAGTAGCTCATTTCATTGTTCCGGAGAACGAAGTTTTAGTCATCTTGCCCAAAAGGCACGGTTCGCAAGCATCAAATGATTCATAACCAAGTGATTCCAAAAATCCATCTTTATGGAGTTTCTTCATCCGCTTTACACCGATATGACTCAATCGGCAGTGCCACAAATAAGTTGCACTATCATTATTAACTTTGCATCTTTTGGCATCAATATTATGAATTTGTGTATCACTACGATCGAGATCCAACAAACTATTTTCATTGGGTGTATGACCATTGAAGGTTTTATTCATGTAAACAGAACAACAATTATTCTCTGACTTTAAATGAATAACCATATTGCAATAAACATGATCAAATCATATTCATGCTCAACGCAAACGCCAAATAAGATTTATTTAGGTTTAACACTAATCCCGAAAGTATAGGGAGTGTGCGATGATGATCATATCAATCTTGGAACCACTTCCAACACACATCATCACTTCACCCTCAACTAGTCTCTGTTTATTCTGTAACTCCTATTTTGAGTTACTAATTTTTAGCAACAGAACAAGTATCAAATACCCAGGGGCTACTATAAACACTAGTAAGGTACACATCAATAACCTGTATATCAAATATACCCTTGTTCACTTTGCCATTCTTCTTATCCACCAAATATTCAGGGCATTTCTGCTTCCAGTGACCATTTCCTTTGCAGTAGAAGCACTCAGTTTCAGACTTTGGTCCAGCTTTGGGCTTCTTCACGGGAGTGAAATCTTTCTTGCCATTCTACATGAAGTTCCCTTTCTTTCCCTTTGCCCTTTTCTTGAAACTAGTGGTCTTGTTAATCATCAACACTTGATGCTCTTTCTAGATTTCTACCTTCATCGATTTCATCATCATGAAAAGCTCGGGAAACGTTTTCGTCATCCCTTGCATACTATAGTTCATCATGAAGTTCCAGTAACTTGGTGATGGTGACTAGAGAACTCTGTCAATCACTATCTTATCTGGAAGATTAACTCCCACTTGATTCAAGCGATTGTAGTACCCAAACAATCTGAGCACATGCTCACTAGTTGAGCAATTCTCCTCCATCTTTTAGCTATAGAACTTGTTGGAGACTTCATATCTCTCAACTCGGGTATTTGCTTGAAATATTAACTTCAACTCCTGGAACATCTCATATCGTCCATGACGTTCAAAATGTCATTGAAGTCCTGATTCTAAGCCGTTAAGCATGGTTCAGTAAACTATCAAGTAGTCATCATATTGAGCTAGCCAAACGTTCATAACATCTGCATCTGCTCCTGCAATGGGTCTGTCACCTAGCGGTGCATTAAGGACATAATTCTTCTGTGCAGCAATGAGGATAAACCTCAGATCACGGACCCAGTCCGCATCATTGCTACTATCATCTTTCAACTTAGTTTTCTCTAGGAACACATATAAAACATAGGGAAGCAACAACGCGAGCTATTGATCTACAACATTATTTGCAAAATACTATCAGGACTAAGTTCATGATAAATTAAAGTTCAATTAATCATATTACTTAAGAACTTCCACTTAGATAGACATCCCTCTAATCATCTAAGTGAGCATGTGATCCAAATCAACTAAACCATGTCCGATCATCACGTGAGATGGAGTAGTTTTCAATGGTGAACATCACTATGTTGATCATATCTACTATATGATTCATGCTCGACCTTTATCTGCATAAGCTAGGCTCGTCAAGTTTAACCCGAGTATTTTGCATGTGCAAAACTGGCTTGCACCCGTTGTAGATAAACGTAGAGCTTATCACACCCGATCATCACGTGGTGTCTCGGCACGACGAACTTTGGCAATGGTGCATACTTAGGGAGAACACTTTTACCTTGAAATTTAGTGAGAGATCATCTTATAATGATACCATTAATCAAAGCAAAATAAGATGCATAAAGGATAAACATCACATGTAATCAATATAAGTGAGATGATATGGCCATCATCATCTTGTGCTTGTGATCTCCATCTCCGAAGCACCGTCATGATCACCATCGTCACCGGCGCGATACCTTGATCCCCATTATAGCATCGTTGTCGTCTCACCAACTATTGCTTCTACGACTATTGCTACCATTTAGTGATAAAGTAAAGCAATTATAGGGCGATTCCATTGCATACAATAAAGCGACAACCATATGGCTCCTGCCAGTTGCCGATAACTCTGTTACAAAACATGATCATCTCATACAATAAAATTTAGCATCATGTCTTGACCATATCACATCACAACATGCCCTACAAAAACAAGTTAGACGTCCTCTACTTTGTTGTTACAAGTTTTACGTGGCTGCTACGGGCTAAGCAAGAACCGTTCTTACCTACGCATCAAAACCACAACAATATTTCATCAAGTTAGTGATGTTTTAACCTTCTCAAGGACCGGGCGTAGCCACACTCGGTTCAATTAATGTTGGAGAAACTGACACCCGCCAGCCACCTATGTGCAAAGCACGTCGGTAGAACCAGTTTCGCGTAAGCGTGTGCATAATGTTGGTCTGGCCCGCTTCATCCAACAATACTAACGAACCGAAGTATGACATGCTGGTAAGTATGACTTGTATCGCCCAGAACTCACTTGTGTTCTACTCGTGCATATAACATCTACGCATAAACCTGGCTCGGATGCCACTGTTGGGGAACGTAGTAATTTCAAAAAAAATCGTACGCACACGCAAGATCATGGTGATGCATAGCAACAAGAGGGGAGAGTGTTGTCCACGTACCCTCGTAGACCAAAAGCGGAAGCGTTAGCACAATGCGGTTGATGTAGTCGTACGTCTTCACGATCCGATCGATCCAAGTACCGAACGTACGGCACCTCCGAGTTCAGCACACGTTCTGCTCGATGACGTCCCGCAAACTCCGATCCAGCAGAGCTTCACGGGAGAGTTCCGTCAGCACGACGGCGTGATGACGGTGATGATGTTGCTAGCGATGTAGGGCTTCACCTAAGCACCGCTACGATATGATCGAGGTGGAATATGGTGGAAGGGGGCATCACACACGGCTGGGAGAGATCAACAGATCAACTTGTGTGTCTTGGGGTGCCCCCTGCCCCCCTATATAAAGGAGCAAGGGGGAGGCCGGCCGGCCCTATAGGGCACGCCAGGAGGAGGAGTCCTCCTCTTAGTGGGAGTAGGACTCCCCCTTTCCTAGTCCCACTGGGAGGGGAAAGGAAGGAGAGGGGGAGGAGAAGGAAAGAGGGGGTGCAGCCCCTCCCCTAGTCCAATTCGGACTAGGCCCATGGGGGGCGCGGCCAGCCCTCGTGGCTTCTCCTCTTTTTCCCTTAAAGCCCACTAAGGCCCATATGTACTCCTGTATTCCCGTAACTCCACCGGTCCTCCGAAAAATATCCGAATCATTCGAAACCTTTACGATGTCCGAATATAGTCGTCCAATATATCGATCTTTACATCTTGACCATTTCGAGACTCCTCGTCATGTCCCCGATCTCATCCGGGACTCCAAACTACCATCGGTACATCAAAACACATAAACTCATAATATAAATAGTCACCGAACGTTAAGCATGCGGACCCTACGGGTTCGAGAACTATGTAGACATGACCGAGACACATCTCCGGTCAATAACCAATAGCGGAACCTGGATGCTCATATTGGCTCCTATATATTCTACTAAGATCTTTATCGGTCAAACCGCATAACAACATACGTTGTTCCCTTTGTCATCGGTATGTTACTTGCCCGAGATTTGATCGTCGGTATCTCAATACCTAGTTCAATCTCATTACTGGCAAGTCTCTTTACTCGTTCCGTAATGCATCATCCCGCAACTAACTCATTAGTCACAATGCTTGCAAGGCTTATAGTGGTGTGCATTACCGAGAGGGCGCAGAGATACCTCTCCGACAATCGGAGTGACAAATCCTAATCTTGAAATACGCCAACTCAACAAGTATCTTCGGAGACACCTGTAGAGCACCTTTATAATCACCCAGTTACGTTGTGATGTTTGGTAGCACACAAAGTGTTCCTCCGGTAAATGGGAGTTGCATAATCTCATAGTCATAGGAACATGTATGTCATGAAGAAAGTAATAGCAACATACTAAATGATCAAGTGCTAAGCTAATGGAATGGGTCAAGTCAATCACATCATTCTCTAATGATGTGATCCCGTTAATCAAATGACAACTCATGTCTATGGCTAGGAAACTTAACCCTCTTTGATTCAACGAGCTAGTCAAGTAGAGGCATACTAGTGACACTTTGTTTGTCTATGTATTCACACATGTACTAAGTTTCCGGTTAATACAATTCTAGCACGAATAATAAATATTTGTCATGAAATAAGGTAATAACTTTATTATTACCTCTAGGGCATATTTCCTTCATGCGTGACAACATAAGCCAAACCTTCTCTATTTTTTACTAGGGCACGGTGCGGTCATACCATGGCACCATGCCAGGCGTCATGTTTTTCAAGCATTGATTTCATTTTTTTCTATAGTTGAAAACTCAATAAAAAAACGTTTGTGGTTGACTATTGCCATACATTTCATCGAAATATCTATCCATTCCTTGTAAAAGGCATGAGAATTTACTAAATGGCACGAGCATGGTTTTCCAGGCCGTTCTTGTGCACCCTTTCAAGCACCGATTGTTTGCACTTGAATTATGTGCATCAATGCCTAGAAAATGCACATAATCCCCTAAATATGGTAAATGAACCCGAAAAGTATAAAATTTGAACACGGTGATTTGCAGGGTGTATGTTCATCATAGAAAAAACTCATGGACAAAGGACAAAGGAAATTTGGACCCCCCCCCCCCTTCAATCTTGGTGATTTCCCCCTCGAAACCATGAAACTTCCTCGGTGATGGTTCGATTTATGAAAGGCGTGCATGACGACATAAGGAAAACATTCTCAATTTTTTACAAGGGCACGGTGAGGCCATACCATGGCACCATGTTTTCCAAGCATGTATTTAATTTTTGTATAGTTGTTAACCCAGTAAATGACGCGTTTATGGTTGACTATTGCAACACATTTCCTTGAAATATCTGCCCATTCCTTCTACAAGGCATGAGAATGTACTAAATAGCACGAGCATGGTTTCCAGACCGTTCTTGTGCACCTTTTCATGCACCAATTATTTGAATTTGAATTGTGTAGATTAATGCCTAGAAAATGCACATAATCCCCTAATATGGTAAATGAGCCCGGAGAAATGCCTAATTTGAACATGTTGCATTCGAGGGGGTATGTTGATTGTAGAAAAAACTGAATAAAAAGCTAGGAAGGAAATTTGGATTCACGGCCCCTTCAATCTTGCTGATTTCCCCCTCGAAACCATGAATTTCCTCGGTGATGGTTCGATTTATGAATGGTGTGCATGACGACATAAGACGAACATTCTCAAATTTTTACCAGGGCATGGTGAGGCCATACCATGGCACCATGCCAGGTGTCATGTTTTCCAAGCATGCATTTCATTTTTGTATAGTACACAGTAAACACATTTCCTTGAAATATCTGCCCATTCCTTGTAAAAGGCATGAGAATTTAATAAATAGCACGATCATGGTTTTCCAAACCGTTCTCGTGCACCTTTTCAAGCACCGATTGTTTGAATTTGAATTATGTTCATTAATGCCTAGAAAATGCACATAATCCCCTAAATATTGTAAATGAACCTGGAAAAGTGCCAAATTTGAACACGGTGATTTGCAGGGTTTATGTTCATTGTAGAAAAAAAACTCATGGACAAAGGACAAATGAAATTTGGATTCCCATTCAATCTTGGTGATTTACTATCGCACACGATTCATCTCCGTCGCCTCTGCGAACCGTGTGTTCAACCACACATGCAAAAGGAAAAAATAAAACCCTCGCCCACTTCATCCCCACCCACTCGCCGCGAACTCCTCCGCAACTCTGCACCTCATCAACTTCTATCGTGGTGGCCACCCTAAGCTCGACGGCTGTTGTCGGCGGGTAGAGGTCGCGCTCCAAATGTCATGGGTTTTTGCCCCTACCACTTTCCACCGCCTATCTGCACCGACATTGTAGACTCTAGTCGATTGGGGTTTTCTGCGAGACTGGGTCGGGGATTTTTCTCATGGAGAAGGTAATCAACTTAGCAAAATATTCACGCATCTCTTATTGCAGTCCGTCCATCGTTGTTAATCAACCGGCGGAAATCGTTGTGGATTCATTTTTGTTCTAGCTGATTCATGGGTGTTCATTCATGTGTCCATACTGCGAGAACAAATCCGGCAAGTGTGGTCGCGGCCAGTCGGAAACTGATAGCCCACAAGTATAGGGGATCGCAACAGTTTTCGAGGGTAGAGTATTCAACCCAAATTTATTGATTTGACACAAGGGGAGCCAAAGAATATTCTCAAGTATTAGCAGCTGAGGTGTCAATTCAACCACACCTGAAAGACTTAATATCTGCAGCAAAGTGTTTAGTAGCAAAGTAGTATGGAAGTAATGGTAACTACGGTAAAAGTAATAGTAGCAGTTTTGTAGCATTCGTAACAGTGGCAACAGAAAAGTAACTAAGCAAAGATAAATATGAAACTAGCTCATAGGCAATGGATCAATGATGGATAATTATGTCGGATGGCATTCATCTGCAATAGTTATAACCTAGGGTGACACAGAACTAGCCCCAATTCATCAATATAATGTAGGCATGTATTCCGAATATAGTCATGCGTGCTTATGGAAAAGAACTTGCATGACATCTTTTGTCCTACCCTCCCGTGGCAGCGGGGTCCTATTGGAAACTAAGGGATATTAAGGCCTCCTATGAGTAGAGAACCGAACCAAAGAATTAGCACTTAGTGAATACATGAACTCCTCAAACTACGGTCATCACCAGGAAGTGTCCCGACTATTGTCACTCCGGGGTTGCCGGATCATAACACGTAGTAGGTGACTATAACTTGCAAGATAGGATCAAGAACTCACATATATTCATGAAAACATAATAGGTTCAGATCTGAAATCATGGCACTCGGGCCCTAGTGACAAGCATTAAGCATAGCAAAGTCATAGCAACATCAATCTTAGAACATAGTGGATACTAGGGATCAAACCCGAACAAAACTAACTCGATTACATGGTAAATCTCATCCAACCAATCACCATCCAGCAAGCCTACGATGGAATTACTCACGCACGGCGGTGAGCATCATGAAATTGGTGATGGAGGATGGTTGATGATGACGTTAGCGATGATTTCCCCTCTCCGGAGCCAAAACTGACTCTAGATCTACCCTCCCGAGGAAAAACAGGAGGCGGCGGCGGCTCCGTATTGTAAACCGCGATGAATCCTGCTCCCTGATTTTTTCCTCACAAACGTGAATATATGGAGTTGGAGTTGAGGTCGGTGGAGCTTCGTGGGACCCATAGCCAGGGGCGCGCCCAGGGGGTAGGGCGCGCGACCCACCCTTGTGGGCAGGTGGTGGGTCCCCTCTGGTTGATTATTTTGCCAATATTTTTTATTAATTCCAAAAATATTCTTCGCAAAGTTTCAGGTCATTCCAAGAACTTTTATTTCTGCACAAAAATAATGCCATGGCAATTGTGCTGAAAACAACATCCAGTTCGGGTTAGTTCCATTCAAATCATGCAAATTAGAGTCCAAAACAAGGGCAAAAAAGTTTGGAAAAGTAGATATGATGGAGACGTATCAACTCCCCCAAGCTTAACCCATTGCTTGTCCTCAAGCAATTCAGTTGACAAACTGAAAGTTACAAAGAAAAAATTTTACAAACTCTGTTTGATCTTGTTGTTGCAAATATGTAAAGCCAGCATTCACGTTTTCAGCAAGGATTATGAACTAACCATATTCACAATAACATTTAGGTCCCACATTTACTCATATCAATGGCATAATCAACTGGCGAGCAATAATAATAAATCTCAGATGACAACACTTTTTCATAACAATCATGATATGGTATAACAAGATGTTATCTCGCTAGCCCTTTCTGAGACCGCAAAACATAAATGCAGAGCACCCCTTGAGATCAAGGACTGACTAGACATTGTAATTCATGGTAAAATAGATCCAGTCACAGTCATACTCAATACAATTAATAACAATGCATACAAATTACAGTGGTGCTCTCTAACTGGTGCTTTTTATAAGAGGATGATGACTGAGCAATAAAAGTAAATAGATAGGCCCTTCACAGAGGGAAGCAGGGATTTGCAGAGGTGCTAGAGCTCGAGTTTTTGAAACAAAGATAAATAATATTTTGAGCTGTATGCTTTCATTTTCAACAAAATAACCAAGAGATCTTGGTATCTTCCATACTACATACATTATAGGCGGTTCCCAAACAGAATGGTAAAGTTTATACTCCCCCACCACCAACAAGCGCACTCCACGGCTGGTCCGAAACAACGTGTACCATCCAACTAACAACAATACAGGGGGAGTTTTGTTTGCAATTATTTTTGATTTGATTTGAGCATGGGACTGGGCATCCCGGTTACCAGCCACTTTCTCGTGAATGATGAGCGAAGTCCACTCATCGTGAGAATAACCACCTTGCATGGAAGATGTTGATAGCCCCAGTCGCTACATGAGCGATTCGGGCATACAAAACAGATTATCATTTGAAGATTTAGAGTTTGGCACATGAAAATCTACTTGGAACGGCAGGTAAATACTGCATATAGGTAGGTATGGTGGACTCATATGGAACAACTTTGGGGTTTATGGAAGTGGATGCACAAGCAGTATTGCCGCTTAGTACAAGTGAAGGCTAGAAAGAGACTGGGAAGCAACCAACTAGAGAGCGACAACAAACATGTGTTGAGATTAACCAACAATGAGTGCAAGCATGAGTAGGATATAAATCACCATGAACATAAATATCGTGGAGGCTATGTTGATTTTGTTTCAACTACATGCATGAACATGTGCCTAGTCAAGTCACTCGAATCATTCAAAGGAGGATACCATCCTATCATACTACATCACAACCATTTTCAAAGAATGTTGGCACGCAAGGTAAATAATTATAAACTCCTAGCTAATTAAGCATGGCATGAGTAACTATAATCTATCATTGTCATTGCAAACATGTTTCATTCATAATAGGCTGAATCAGGAACGATGAACTAATCATATTTACAAAAACAAGATAGGTCGAGTTCATACCAGCTTTTCCTCATCTCAATCATTTCATCATATATCATCATTATTGCCTTTCACTTGCACAACCGAGCGGTGTGTGTAATAATAATGATAATGCACGTGCATTGTACTAAGTTGGAATCTACAAACATTTATTCAAAGGAGAAGACAAGGTAATATGGGCTCTTTGTCAGATCATCAATAATGCATATGAGAGCCACTCATCATTTTCATTGTGGTTTTCTCCTCTCGGCCCCCAAAGAAAAGAAAAAGAATTTCAAAGAAACACACAGAAATGTTCTGGAGTTTTTGTTTTTCTAAAGAAAGTAAAACAAGAACGAGAAAAACTATTTACACAGGAAAGCTCCCGACAAGCAAAAGAAGAACGAGAAATCTTTTTGGTTTTTCTTTTAATAGTACTACTACATAAACATGGAAAGGAAACTAAATAGAAGCTACAACTAATTTTTTTGGATTTTTCTCAAAGTTTTTCAAACACACAAGAAGAAAGCAAGAAAATAAAATAAACCAGCATGGATAATACAATGGAAAAGTATGGACACTAACAACTAGAATGAGTGTGTGAACATGAATGTAATGTCGGTGAGAAATACGTACTCCCCCAAGCTTAGAATTTTGGCCTAAGTTGGTCTATGCCCATGGATAAAAGTAGCCCTCTCCGGTGTACCGAGGGGGATCCTGGGGGTTCCACTGGTTAGTGAGCTCCTGCGCCTCCACTAATAAATAGACTCCTGATATGGATCAGGCGATGGCTCTGGCTCAGGAACTGGGGATCGCATCCCCTCCCAGTATGCGTAGATGTCCGTGGGAAAAATGAAGTACCTGCCTAAATGAATATCGAACAAAGAAGGTGCAGGTAGGTAATCTGACAAGTATCCTCACTAAAAACCAGGTTATAGATGAGTCTCTTGTCATCATCTTTCTTAATAAAATCATGTGCTACCATACTGTCATAATCTAAGTATATAGTGGGCAGCAACTTCTCCTCTTTTTCATCGTGCCTAATGGGTATCTGGAAGCATTTAGCAAGGTGGGAGGCATAGATACCTCCAAAAATAGGACCCCTCGTACGGTTTAAACTTAACCGTCGAGCAACCAAACTAAAAGATTTATCACGAAGTAAAGAATGGCGCAAAATATCAAGGTCAAGAGCACTGAGGCCTCCACTCTCCCCATGACCAATTAAACATCTCCCAGCAAATACTGAGTAGTAGCGCAAAACAGGAAAATGTAAACTAGACACCCTTGCTTTCGACACCTTTCTCCTTTCCCCTACGGCAACTTCATCAATAAAGTCTTCCACATCTCTAGGACATGGCTCGTTGATGCTGCCCTCATAAGGTAATTTACAAACCTCACAAAAGTCATAAAGCGTCATCTCCTTATGCTCATCATATAAATAAAATTCTACCGTGGGTGGTGATCTCCTTGCATGAAAGTGAAAATTTTGCACAAAAGTATTAGTGAGTAGGAGGTACTGATCACACTTATCATGGAGAAAGTCGGTGATGCCTACATTCTCAGCCAAGTGATAGAAATAGTCATCAATTCCGGTCGCCCCAATGAATGCATCACTTGGCCATTCACACGGTCGAACCTCCGCAGTGCTAGGAAGGTTATACTTGGTCCTTTCCTTCTCTTCATTTTCCTTTTTCTTCGAACCCTGGCTCGAGGAGCCTCTCAACAATCTCCTCTTCATTTTACCCTCTGAAAAATTCTGAAATTTTTACTAACTCAAAATAAAAGTGAACCAAACTCAACAAGATTGATAGCAACTACTCCCACAAGTGCCTAGATGCTAAACAGTGCATCAAAACTGCTTTGGGATATAAATTTGACATGCAAGCTCAAGAATAGGGTCACCTAAGCAGCAAAATTTTGCAATAAATAAAGCACTAGAACAAAAGCTAATTGGACCATTGGAGGAGTCACATACCGAAGAACAATCCCCCAAAGCAGTTTTGCAAATGGAGCTTTGCACAAGGAGATCGAAAATGGCAGCAAAATGAGCAAGAACATGGGTTTGAGCTACGGGGTGATTTTTTCTGGAGGAAGACGAAGTGGATGGGTGCTGGAATAAGTGAAGGGGACCCACGTGGGACCCACAAGGCAGGGGGCGAGCCCAGGGGGTAGGGTGCGCCCTCCACCCTTGTGGCCCACTAGTGCATCCCCCTGGTGCATGTTCAGTGCCAGAAATTCTAAAATATTCTATGAAAAATCATACTAAATTTTCAGGGCATTTGGAGAAATTTAATTTTTAGGACATTTTTTATTGCATGGATAATTCAAAAAAACAGACAGATAATACTATTTTTTGCTTTACTTAATCTAAATAACAGAAAGTAAAAGGTGGGTACAAAAAGTTGAGCTTTATAAATTCATCCATCTCATGCTCATCAAAAGGAATCCGTTAACAAGGTTGATCAAGTCTTATTAACAAACTTCTTTCCAATAACACTAGGTTACCTCAACGGGGATATGCATGACCCCAATGATAAGAATATCATATTTCTTTTTGACAGTAGGAAGAGGGAATTCGGATCCTCCAATAGTAATAGTTGAAATTTTTTCAATAGAATTGATACTATGAACTTGAGCTTGTTTCTTCGGAAAGTGTGCCGTATGCTCATTACCATTAACATGAAAACTGGCATTGCCTTCGTTGCAATCAATAACTGCCCATGAAGTATTCAAAAAGGTCTACCAAGGATGATCGACATACTGTCGTCCTCGAAAATATCAAGAATGACAAAGTCCGTAAAGATCGTAACGTTTGCAACCACAATAGGCACGTCCTCACAAATACTAAAGGGTATAGCAGTTGGTTTATCAGCCATTTGCAAAGAGATTTCAGTAGGTTGATGTCTACTATGCAACTTTATTCTTGTAGACACGTATTGGGCCTCCAAGCGTAGAGTTTTGTAGGACAGTAGCAATTTTCCCTCAAGTGGATGACCTAAGGTTTATCAATCCGTGAGAGGTGTAGGATGAAGATGGTCTCTCTCAAACGACCCTGCAACCAAATACAAGAAATCTCTTATGTCCCCGACACACCCAATACAATGGCAAATTGTATAGGTGCACTAGTTCGGCGAATAGATGGTGATAAAAGTGTAATATGGATGGTAGAAACATATTTTTATAATCTGAATAAATAAAAACAGCAAGGTAGCAAATAGTAAACAGGCACAAAAATGGTGTTGCAATGCTTAAAAATGAGGCCTAGCGTCCGTACTTTCGCTAGTGCAACCTCTCAACAATGCTAACATGGTTCGATCATATGATTATCCCTCAAAGTGCAATAAACAAACACTCCCGAGTTCCTATTAGCGGAGAACAAAAGATAGGAATTGTTTGTAGGTCATGAAACCACTATTCTTTCCGTGCGATCAATTCAAGAGTTCGTCTAAAATAACACAAAGCTATTTTTTCGTTCGATCTATCCTAGAGTTCGTACTAGAATAACACCAAAGCAAATTCATATTTATAATACTCAATCCACACAAAGAACTATAAAGAGACCCCAAAGTTTCCGTCGGAGAAAAACGTGCATCAACCCCTATCCATAGATTACCCCAATATCACCGCGGGAACCCGCGAGTTGAATGCCATAACACATATCAAGTGAATCAATAAAATACCTCATTGTCACCTCAAGTATTCATATTGCAAGACATATATCATGTGTTCTCATCTCTGAATATTCAATCCGACAAGACAAAACTTTGAAGGGTAAAGATTCAATTCATCATAACAAGAGTATAGAGGGGAGAAACATCATATGATCCGACTATATTAACAAAGCCCATGATATAGATCACGAGAGATAGAGAGAGAGAGAGAGAGAGAGAGAGAGAGAGATCAAGCACATAGCTATTGGTACAAACCCTCAGCCCCGAGGGTGGACTACTCCCTCCTCATCGTGGTGGACGCCGGATGATGAAGATGGCCACCGGACATGATTCCCCCCTCCTGCAGGGTGCCGAAATAGGGTCTAGATTGATTTTCGCGGCTACAGAGACCTTGCGGCAGCGGAACTTCTGATCTAGGTTAGCCCCAAAGGATTTCGGAATATTTGGGAATTTATAGTGCAAAGAGGGGGTGCAGGAGGCCACCGAGGTGGGCACAACCCACCTGGGCGCACCAGGGGGGCCTGGCGTGCCCTGGTGGGTTGTGCCCACCTCGGGGCACCCCCAGGTGCAGCTTAGGCCCATTGGGTTCCTTCTAGTCCATAAAAAATCTCCGTAAAGTTTCGTTGCGTTTGGACTCCATTTGATATTGATTTCCTGCGATGTAAAAAAACAAGAAAAAAAACAGCAACTAGCACTGGGCACTGGGTCAATAGGTTAGTCCCAAAAAATGATATAAATTTGCTATAAAATGATTATAAAGCACCCAAGAATGATAAAATAACAGCATGAATACTTCATAAATTATAGATACGTTGGAGACGTATCAGCATCCCCAAGCTTAATTCCTACTCGTACTCGAGTAGGTAAATGATAAAAGAAATAATTTATGAAGTGTGAATGCTAGCAAAGTGCATAAGTTTGATCAATGATAATTTCAATCACTTTTTCTAGCATCATAACAGCAATTCTTTCTTATAAAACTTCTCATGTTATAGAACTCTCTTGAAACTCAACAACCTATGTTCTCAGTCATCAAGCAATTGCAGTTCAACTTATTCAACGAAGTCTAAGTAAAAGCTCCACATACTCAACCATCATATAGTCTTCTATGATTTCTAACACTCACTGCATACACATGAGAAAAACGTTTCAACCGGGCACATAGAAAGATAGGGGCTTATAATTTCATCTCCCAACGTATTCACCTTTGGGTGACATCAACAACAATAACTCATGCTACCCATATTCAACTGGATATATGTGCCTAGATCTTTCCTCACCACATGATGCTTGCCAAAGGAGAAAAATAAAAAGGAATAGAGAGAAAAACTTTGACTCTTTGCATAAAAGTAAATACATAAAGTAAAAGATAGGCCCTTTGAAGAGGGAAGCAGAGGTTGCCATGCGCTTATTTGTTTGTATGCTCAACCCCTTAGTGGAAAAGAACGTCACATTATATTGCCCCTTATGATAGCAACCTTTAGTAAGCAGTCTGTCGCTTTTATTCTTTGCCATCACAAGTTCGTACAATGCTCAATTTTCTCTTACACTAAATGATCTAACACTTTTAGAAGCAATTTTATTGCCTTATTGCACCAATGACAACTACTTACATGAAGGATCTTGCTCAATCCATAGGTAGGTATGGTGGACTCTCAAAACAAGATTTGGGTTTAAGGGTTTTTGGATGCACAAGTAGTATCTCTACTTGGTGCGGAATTTTTGGCTAGCAAAGATAGGGGGCAAGCACCACATGTTGAAGGATCTATTACAATATAACTTCTATGTGAATATGAACAAACATAAATCATTATGTTGTCTTCCTTGTCCAATGTCAACAATTTTGGCATATAATATTTTAATGGGGGCTCACAATCACAAAAGATTTCCAAGATAGTGTATTTTGCATGTGAAAGTTCTCTTCTTTATACTAATTATTCGTGAACTGCTTGTATGCCCAATATTGTGATTGTCAAGCTTCAAAAGCTTTCACTTTCTAAACCCAATGTGAAGCCACTACTAGGCATGATATGAACATGTAATTTCAACTTCATGATATTCAATTCATTCAACAATTTACTCATAGGATATAAGTGAAGCACAAGAGTAAATGACAAGCTACTCCAAAAAGATATAAATGAAGATCATGAGCATATTATTTCTTTCTCTAAAATTAATTTAAGTGAAGCAAGAGAGAATTTCTTCAAAAATACTAAAGCACACCATGCTCAAAAAGATATAAGTGAAGCACCAGAAAAATTTCATAGAAAAGAGCTTCGCTGACGGGATGTGAATGCCGCTTACCTAGCCTCCTATTTGAGCACTCTATTTTATTCAAAAAAATTCATGTCTAAGTATTTTATTAAAACAACAAGCAAAATGAAAATAAAATGACATTCTAAGAATAGCACAACTAATGTGAAGAAGCAAAAACTTAGGCTCAACCGATACTAACCAATAATTGTTGATGAAGAAAGGTGGGATGCCTACCGGGGCATCCCCAAGCTTAGATGCTTGAGACTTCTTGAAATATTATCTTGGGGTGACTTGGGCATCCCCAAGCTTGAGCTTTTGTGTCTCCTTATGTCACATCCCTAGTTCTGGTCTGACTTAGGATAGTGATACGTCTCCAACGTATCTATAATTTATGAAGCATTCATGCTATTTTATTATCTGTTTTGAATGATTATGGGCTTTATTATACACTTTTATATTACTTTTTGGACTAACCTATTAACCGGAGGCCCAACGCATATTGTTGTTTTATTGCCTGTTTCAGTATTTCGAGGAAAAGGAATATCAAACAGAGTCCAAACAGAATGAAACCTTCGGCAGTGTGATTTTTTGGAAGAATATGATCCGGGAGACTTGGAGTTCACGTCAAAAGATCCTCGAGGAGGCCACGAGATAGGAGGCCCCCCTACTAGGCGTGCCCCCCTATCTCGTGGGCCCCTCGAATATCAAGATAGATCGGAAGTTCCGCCGCCGCAAGCCTCTGTAGCCACCAAAAACCTCTCGGGAGTCTGTTCCGGCACCCTGCCGGAGGGGGAACCCATCACCGGTGGCCATCTTCATCATCCCGGCGCTATCCATGACGAGGAGGGAGTAGTTCACCATCGGGGCTGAGGGTATGTACCAGTAGCTATGTGTTTGATCTCTCTCTCTCGTGTTCTCTCTATGGCACGATCTTGATGTATCGCGAGCTTTGTTATTATAGTTGGATCTTATGATGTTTCTCCCCCTCTACTCTCTTGTGATGAATTAAATTTCCCTCTTGAAGTTATCTTATCAGATTGAGTCTTTGATTTGAGAACACTTGATGTATGTCTTGCCATGTTTATCTGTGGTAACAATGGGATATCACTTGCCACTTGATGTATGTTTTGGTGACCAACTTGCGGGTTCCGCCCATGAACCTATGCATAGGGGTTGGCACACGTTCTCTTGACTCTCTGGTAGAAACTTTGGGGATCTCTTTGAAGTAATATGTGTTGGTTGGATGAATCTGAGATTGTGTGATGCATATCGTATAATCATGCCCACGGATACTTGAGGTGACAATGGAGTATCTAGGTGACATTAGGGTTTTGGATGATTTGTGTCTTAAGGTGTTATTCTAGTACGAACTCTTGAATAGATTGATCCGAAAGAATAACTTTGAGGTGGTTTCGTACCCTACCATAATCTCTTCGTTTGTTCTCCGCTATTAGTGGCTTTGGAGTGACTCTTTGTTGCATGTTGAGGGATTGTTATAAGATCTATCTATGTTATTATTGTTGAGAGAACTTGCACTAGTGAAAGTATGAACCCTATGCCTTGTTTCCTATCATTGCAATACCGTTTACACTCACTTTTATCATTAGTTACCTTGCTGTTTTTATATTTTCAGATTACAAAAACCTATATCTACTATCTTTATTGCACTTGCATCACCATCTCTTCGCCGAACTAGTGCACCTATACAATTTACCATTGTATTGGGTGTGTTGGGTACACAAGAGACTCTTTGTTATTTGGTTGCAGGGTTGTTTGAGAGAGACCATCTCCATCCTATGCCTCCCATGGATTGATAAACCTTAGGTCATCCAATTGAGGGAAATTTGCTATTGTCCTACAAACCTGTGCACCTGCAGGCCCAACAACGTCTAAAAGAAGAAGGTTGTGTAGTAGACATCAAGCTCTTTTCTGGCGTCGTTGCCGGGGAGGTGAGTGCTTGAAGGTATATCTTTAGATCTTGCAATCGGATCTTTTTGTTTCTTGTTTTATCACTAGTTTAGTTTATAAAAGAAAACTACAAAAAAATGGACTTGAGTTTGTCTCATATGCTTCGTCTTTTTAATATCTTTCGTGAGTTTGATGGAAAGGAAAATTGTGCTCAAGTGCTAGAAGAAGAATGCTTTAAAATGTTTGGTACTAAATCTTTGAATGATGAGCATGATTGCAATGTTGTTAGTATAAACTCCTTGAATATCCATAGTACTAATGATGATTGCTCTAGTCATGATGAAAATATATCTTATGAGCATGTCAACTTTTGTGGAGTGCATGTTTGCATGAACACACCAAATAGAGAAGATGTATATTGCAAGAGGCATAAACATTTAGGAACTAAATGGTTGCAAGAAAGGCTAAATGTGAGTGCTGAAAATTTGAATTTCCTTTGCCGTACTTGTGAACTTTTCAATGAACGTGGTCATTTACATCTCCTATGCAAATTGTTTCATGATCGAATCATGTCCAAAAATTGTGATGATTTAATCTCCCTTGCTCATTACAATGAACTTAGTTTGCTTTTGGGTTATGAAGAATTGAAACGTTTACTCAAGGACCTTCAAGAATTTGCCCATAAGAAATTCCTTGATATTGATCTAGAGAAGATTTATTTGTATTGTGCGGTGAATTGCATTGAAAATCCTTATATTGCCAATTACCTAAAGAAAAGAAAGCAAATAGAAGATGATGAAAATACTAATGAAAGGGAAGAGACTTCCCAATATCCTCCTATTATTTCTTATGATGAATCAGGTAACGAGGAGGAGCTTTCTATTCAACCAATCTCGTCAATAAGGAGCTCAAAAAGGAAGGTTGAAACCACACATAATGTGAAGAAGAAAAAGAAAATAAGGAGCAACAAAGGTAGAAAGGTATCCCTCCCAAGTGATGCTGCTCCTACTACTCATTGTGATGATGATAATTGCTATACTATTGGTGCTATCAATATTTTTAATGATGAGAGTGATTATGCTTATGATATGAAAGGGCCCAAGCTTGGGGAAGCTATGTTTGATGAGGATGAAATATTTGAGAATATATTTGCTGAAATTAATGTGTGTTCCAAGCTTGGGGATGCTATGTTTAATGAAGATGATATTTTTAGCATCCCAAGTTTTGATATGCAAAGTTGTTATGATGATAGCATGCCTCCTACTTATGATGATTATATTGATGAAAGTGGGTTTGGAAGAGTGTCAACTTTAGGAAGTAGTTATCCCACTATTTTGGAGGATGTTGAATCTTATTGTGATGAATGTGAAAGTGGATTTGGAAGAGTGTTAACTTTATTTAGTGATGATTCCACTATCTTGGGAGAGGTTTCAATCGATTATGATGAGAACGAAGTTGCTACTTATGATGATTATTGTGATGAAACTTATGCTATAAAAAGTAGTGATGATTATATTTACAAATCTTGTCATGATTATGATTACCTTTTTTCTGAACATTACTCTTTTAATGTGGAAACAATTTTTAGTGTTCAAGTCTCTTATGATACTCCCACTATTCCGAATGAGAAGAATTTTGCTTATGTGGAGAGTAGTAAATTTTCTATGCTTGTAGATCATGAAAAGAATGCTTTAGGTGCTGGTTATATTGTTGAATTCATTCATGATGCTACTGAAAATTATTATGAGGGAGGAATATATGCTTGTATGAATTGCAATAATGTCAAGTTTCCTCTCTTTGTGTTGAAAATCTTGAAGCTATGCTTGTGTTACCTTCCTATGCTAGTTGACTATTGTTCCCATAAGTTGTTTGCTCACAAAATCCCTATGCATAGGAAGTGGGTTACACTTAAAAGTGCTAGTCATATGCTTCATGATGCTCCCGTTATGTTTCAATTCTTATCTTTTATGTGAGCTTCATTGCCATCATCATGCCTAGCTAGAAAGGCATTAAAGAAAAGCGCTTGTTGGGAGACAATCCAATATTTACCCTTACTGTTTTTGTGTGTTAACATGATTATGCTACTGTAATAATCATGTTTTATAGCTTTTGTTTCAATAAAGTGCCAAGTAGGACCTTTAGGATGGCTTTTGGTGATAGTTGTGTTGATCCTACTGAAATTCAGAAACTTTTGCACCCAGTAAGTTAGTTTTGTTAATTCACAGAAACGTGCTTCTGATCTGATTCTTTTTGTTCTGTATTGGTACACAAATTGTTAGGACTTCCTAATGTTGTATAATTTTTGGGGTTCCATAAGTATACGTTTGATACAGATTACTTCAGACTGTTCTGTTTTTGACAGATTCTGTTTTTCGTGTGTTGTTTGCTTATTTTGATGCATCTATGGCTAGTATTAAGTGGTATGAACCATAGAGAAGTTAAAATACAGTAGATATTACACCAATGTGAATTTAGAATGAGTTCATTACAGTACCTAAGTGGTGGTTTTATTTTCTTATACTAACGGAGCTTACGAGTTTTCTGTTGAGTTTTGTGTTGTGGAGTTTTCATGTTTTGGGTAAAGATTTGATGGACTATGGAATAAGGAGTGGAAATAGCCTAAGCTTGGGGATGCCCAAGGCACCCCAAGGTAATATTCAAGGACAACCAAGAGCCTAAGCTTGGGGATGCCCCAGATGACATCCCCTCTTTCATCTTCGTTCATCGGTAACTTTACTTGGAGCTATATTTTTATTCGCCACATGATATGTGTTTTTCTTGGAGCGTCATTTTCTTTTGTTGGTATTTGCTTGCTGTTATTTAGAATAATGTTTTGCATCTTTAGTTTCAATAAAAAAAGTCAAGGATAGACTTTGCCATGCTTATTTTGCTAGTATACATGTTACTGTTTGAAAACAGAAAGTTTACCGCTGTTGCAAAAAATCCCTAGAAAATTCAGAGCATGATATAATGTTGAAACCTTTTGCATGATGAGATATGATAAATTTACTACAGTGGGAATTTTATTTCATAATTTTTGGAGTTAGGGAAGTATTGATACTCTTGCATTCTTTACAAACTGTACTGTTTTGGCAGATTGCTGTTATGTTTGCATATGTTTGCTTGTTTAATGATTCTATTTGAGGATAGGAGTATTAAATATGCAGAGGAATTTAGTATTCATTGTGGAATAATAATTTCAGTGATTTGTTACAGTAGAAAATGATAAGGTTTTGCATTGGTTTATACTAACCTATCTCACGAGTTCTTGTTGAGTTTGTTGTGAATGAAGCTTTTGATAAAAAGAAGAGAAACCATGATATGAGAGGAATTAAGGAGACACAAAAGTTCAAGCTTGGGGATGCCCAAGGCACCCCAAGATAATATTCAAGAAGTCTCAAGCATCTAAGCTTGGGGATGCCCAGGTAGGCATCCCACCTTTCTTCTTTAACAACTATCGGTTAGTACCGGTTGAGCCTAAGTTTTTGCTTCTTCACATGAGTTGTGCTATCCTTGCAATGTCATTTTATTTTGTTTTGCTTGCTGTTTGAATACAATACCAAGATCTTAAATTCTTAAATGAGAGAAAGTCTTCACATAGTTATATAATTATCTAGCTACTCATTGATCTTCACTTATATCTTGTTGGAGTAGTTGGTCATTTACTCGTGTGCTTCACTTATATCCTATGAGTAAATTGTTGAATGAGTTGATTGTCATAAATCTGAAATTATATATGTTTCATTTGCTTATCCCATGGGGAGTAATGACTTCACATCTAAGAAGTAGAGGTTGTAAATTTATTGAAGGTTAGCAAGCATTGTATTGGTCATTTGAACAATTCATGAAAGAATATTGAGGGAAGAAAGATTTCACATATAAATATACTATTGTAGACATCTTTTATAATTGGGAGCACTCATTAAGTATGACATGCTAAAGATTTGATGTTGGACAAGGAAGACAACGTAATGGTTTATGTTTTCTGACATCTCAGTTAAAGTATATTGTCATGGATCATTCAAACATGTTGAGCTTACCTTTCCCCCTCATGCTAGCCAAAATTCCTTGCACCAAGTAGAGATACTACTTGTGCTTCCAAATATCCTTAAACCCAGTTTTGCCATGAGAGTCCACTATACCTACCTATGGATTGAGTAAGATCCTTCAAGTAAGTTGTCATCGGTGCAAGCAATAAAATTTCTCTCTAAATATGTATGATCTTTTGGTGTGAAGAAAATAGCTTTATACGGATCTTGTTATGGAAGCAATAAAATCGATGGACTGCATAATAAAGGTCCATATACAAGTGGCAATATAAAGTGACATTCATTCACATTAAGATTTTATGCATCCAACCCTAAAAGCGCATGACAACCTCTGCTTCCCTCTGCGAAGGGCCTATTTTTACTTTATGTCTTTTACTTTATGCAAGAGTCAAGGTGATCTTCACCTTTCCCTTTTTCATTTTATCCTTTGGCAAGCACTTTGTGTTGGGGTGATCCTGATATATATATTCAACTGGATGTAAGTTAGCATGAACTATTATTGTTGACATCACCCAAAGGTGAATATGTTGGGAGGCAACACTATAAGCCCCTATCTTTCTCAGTGTCCGATTGAAACTCCATAATCATTAGTATTGCGTGAGTGTTACCAATTGTAGAAGACTATATGATAGTTGAGTATGTGGAGTTTGCTATTCTTGAAAATAAGATGAATTGCAATTGTTTGATGACTGAGAATGAAGTTTGCTAGTTTTCAAGAATGTTTATGGTCTATGCTTTGACATGTGAATTGCTTGTTACTTTATCGTGAGAAGTTTTATGAGATGAAATACTATTATGACATATTATCATGCTAGAAAACGTGATTGGAATTATCATTGATCAAACTTGTGCACCTTCTAGCATTCACACTTCATAAATTCTTTCTTTATCATTTACCTACTCGAGGACGAGTAGGAATTAAGCTTGGGGATGCTGATACGTCTCCAACGTATCTAAAATTTATGAAGCATTCATGCTATTTTATTATCTGTTTTGAATGATTATGGGCTTTATTATACACTTTTATATTACTTTTGCGACTAACCTATTAACCGGAGGCCCAGCCCATATTGCTGTTTTATTGCCTGTTTCAGTATTTCGAGGAAAAGGAATATCAAACGGAGTCCAAACGGAATGAAACCTTCGGCAGCGTGATTTTTTGGAAGAATATGATCCGGGAGACTTGGAGTTCACATCAGAAGATCCTCGAGGAGGCCACGAGATTGGAGGGCGCCCCCCTACTGGGCGCGCCCCCTATCTTGTGGGCCCCTCGAGGCTCCCCCGACCGACTTCTTTCGCCTATATAAGCCTACGTACCCTAAAAACATCGAATCTCAAGATAGATCGGGAGTTCTGCCGCCGCAAGCCTCTGTAGCCACCAAAAACCTCTCGGGAGTCTGTTCCGGCACCCTGCCGGAGGGGGAACCCATCACTGGTGGCCATCTTCATCATCCTGGCGCTATCCATGACGAGGAGGGAGTAGTTCACCCTCGGGGCTGGGGGTATGTAGCAGTAGCTATGTGTTTGATCTCTCTCTCTCTCGTGTTCTCTCTATGGCGCGATCTTGATGTATCGCGAGCTTTGTTATTATAGTTGGATCTTATGATGTTTCTCCCCCTCTACTCTCTTGTGATGAATTGAGTTTCCCTCTTGAAGTTATCTTATCGGATTGAGTCTTTGAATTGAGAACACTTGATGTATGTCTTGCCGTGTTTATCTGTGGTGACAATGGGATATCACGTGCCACTTGATGTATGTTTTGGTGACCAACTTGCGGGTTCCTCCCATGAACCTATGCATAGGGGTTGGCACACGTTCTCTTGACTCTCTGGTAGAAACTTTGGGGAACTCTTTGAAGTACTATGTGTTGGTTGGATGAATCTGAGATTGTGTGATGCATATCGTATAATCATGCCCACGGATACTTGAGGTGACAATGGAGTATCTAGGTGACATTAGGGTTTTGGTTGATTTGTGTCTTAAGGTGTTATTCTAGTACGAACTCTTGAATAGATTGATCCGATAGAATAACTTTGAGGTGGTTTCGTACCCTACCATAATCTCTTCGTTTGTTCTCCGCTATTAGTGGCTTTGGAGTGACTCTTTGTTGCATGTTGAGGGATTGTTATAAGATCTATCTATGTTATTATTGTTGAGAGAACTTGCACTAGTGAAAGTATGAACCCTATGCCTTGTTTCCTATCATTGCAATACCGTTTACGCTCATTTTTATCATTAGTTACCTTGCTGTTTTTATATTTTCAGATTACAAAAACCTATATCTACTATCTTTATTGCACTTGTATCACCATCTCTTCGCCGAACTAGTGCACCTATACAATTTACCATTGTATTGGGTGTGTTGGGGACACAAGAGACTCTTTGTTATTTGGTTGCAGGGTTGTTTGAGACAGACCATCTTCATCCTACGCCTCACACGGATTGATAAACCTTAGGTCATCCACTTGAGGGAAATTTGCTACTGTCCTACAAACCTGTGCACTTGCAGGCCCAACAACGTCTACAAGAAGAAGGTTGTGTAGTAGACATCAGATAGCTTCCATGTGAGCATCATGTTAAATTCAAATGAAATTTGAATTGGGGAATTTTCAAAGCCTCGGAAACCTTTTGAAAATAATCAACTTTTGAATGTCATCAAATGAGTCAAAGAAAATGTTCCTGTTATTCTGTGAAAATATTGGCTTGAGGTAAAATTCAAACGAATATTTTTGGAATCACAGAAGTAAATTATTTGGGGCCTTTAAATTAAATAACTAGATTTGAATTGGATTTATATTTACTATATAATAAATATATGTTCAATAATTCTGAAAAATTGTTGTGTGGCTTTGGATAAGTCCACTTAGTTAACACAATTATTTTCATGAAGTTTAGAATTGATTTGGTGTTAAAACTAAATTAGAAACAAACTAGAAAAAAATATAAAAATAGAAACTAAATAGAAAATAAGATAGAGAGAGAGAAGAGTCTTACCTGGCTTATGTGTGCAGCCCACCTGGCGGCCCAAGTGGCCGCCCAGCCCACTGGCCCCTCCCTATCGTCTTCCTCCCCTGCCAGGAGGACGAAGGCGCGTGCTCGCCGCGCGCGTCCACACGCTCGGCCACCTCCTGCTTCCCGCCGCCTCCCCAACGCGCCTACAAGCGCCATTCGACCCCAGAGCAGTTCGGCTCTCCCTCTCTCTCCCTCAAGTGCTCTCCCCTCCTCTGTCTCGCTCATCTCCCCGCACCCGAGTGCGCTTGTCGCCGCCGCTCGCTACTGCCGCGGCCACCGTCTCTGCCTTGCCCCTCTGATGTGTCCACTAGGTTCGCCTGCAATGCCTATGCCTTCTTCCCCGACTGCTGCCACCGGAGAAGCACCACATGGTCGCCCCCGAGCTCATCTTCCCCGACACAGCCAATGGATTCTGCCATCTATTTGCCAGACCCCGTGCGTCCCCGACCTCTTCAGCGGTATCGGCAGACCCGTGGTGAGCTGCTGACCCGTTCCCCCCTTGCGCCATTATTCCTCGCGTACTTTAGCTGCCATTCCTGTGAAACTGAGCGCCGACGTCTGCCATGGATGACGGGCATGGCCTTGTCGTGTTCCTCTGCTCGAACGCATGCACCCTGCATGTTCCTGGTGATCCCAAGGTGCCACTGAGCCTCTCGGATGGCTTCCCCGAGCTCCGTAGCCTCACTCCGCCCAAACCTGTAGCTCCGGCCGCCGCCCAACTCACCTCTGTCACTGCTACTGAGCACCCCGCGCCCTACTGGTGCCATCGCTGGATGCGCGGGAGCACGGGTTCCCTCCTGGTGCCCTCAGCGTGCCCATCCGTGGCCTATAGCGTTGTCCCGAGAAACTCTGGCGAGTTCCCGTTGCTGCTGTGGTCGCCGGTGTCCCCTGCTGACGTGGTGCCAGTTGATTTAGCGCTAATAACCCCGCTAAACACCACCAGGGCCACTGCCATGTGGGCCCCTGTGCCTATTTAGGTTAGTTTAATTTCCTTCTTAGATTAGTTATAACCCAGCAGGACCCACGCGTCGTAATTGACCCTGCTGACGTGGCCGTTGACCAGGCCCACCTGTCAGCGACACTAACTAGCCCAGTGTCACTGACGTGTGGCACCCACACGTCAGATTTGACTTAGAATAGCCCCTGTTGACTTGCTGGTATCATGCCACTGTCATGCTGACGCAATAAAGCTTTTCTGGCATTTAATTAATTCTAAAAATTCCAGAAAATGTTTAAATCTTCATAAATTCATATACATTCAATCGTAACTCCAAATGAAATAATTTATATATGAAAAATGATCAAGAAAATCCAATCTATCCATCTTACCATTTTCATGCATGTTAGAACAACTTATGACTATTGTTTAGGGCAAATTAAATAAATGGCATTTGAATATTCACATATGGAGTTGAATTTGAATCTTTGGTTCAAACCAACTTCATTTAATCTAGTTGCTAGTTGCATTAGCTCAAACCACATCATATTGCCATGTCATGATCATGCATCATATTGTGCATTGCATTGATTGTGTTCCTTCTCTGTTGCCGGTGGTTGATCCCTCTCGATAGACGTGTTCCGGCGATGAGTTCGATGACACCGATGAAGAGCTATACTACCTTCAGAAGTTCCAGGCAAGCAAAAACCCCTTGTTCATTCCGATACAACCCCACTCTCCCACTCATGCTCTCTCTTACTGCATTATGACAACAATGATTCACCTGTTACATGCTGTGGTAGCTGAACCCCTTTCCTTTGCATGACCTGTCATTGCCAAAGTAAATAGATGAAACCCGCTAGCATGAGTAGGATTGTTTGAGACATGTTGTGCCTACTCATTCATGCTTGTTGTCATACCTGCTACTATTTAGAGTTGAGTCAGGTCTGATTCATCGGGGATGAATTGGAAAGTTGTGAACATGTCCTACTATTGAGAGCTAAGTGTGTGAACACGGTTTGGTAAAGGTAGCGATGAGAGGCCATGCAGGAGTACATGGTGGGTTGTCTCATTGAAACCGTCCTCAGGAACTGAGTTCTGTGTTTGTGATCCATGAATAGTTACGACCACGCATTGGAATGCTTAAGTGCCCCTCTCAACTTATTAACCCCCCTGTCCTCTGTCCAGGAGTTGCAAGTAGTTTCTGGTGTTTGTAGTATGCTGGAGGCCATGCGCAGCGCTGACCCGAGGGGTGGGTTGTATGCGGTAGGCATGTGGCACGGTGTATCGGTACGCCCATTTGGTGCCTTGGGAACCCTACTCACATCGTTCGGGGCCGTATGTGGAAACTTCAGCCGGACTCCCTGCGGATGGAACCTGAATAGGCGATAAACTTGGACTAGAGACTTGTGTGGTTAGTCAGGTCATGGCCGACACCCTTGCCAAGCTTCCGCTTGAAGGTTGCCAAGATACATGACGCGTACATGGCGGTAAGTGGTGAGAGTGTGTGTGAAGAAGTACACCCCTGCAGGGTTAACAACATCTATTCGAATAGCCATGTCCATGATAAAGGACCTCTGGGTTGCCTATGTAGTTCATAGACAAGTGAAAGTGGATACTCTAAAATGCGCAAGATAAGCGTGAGTGCTATGGATGGCGTTCTCGTAGGGAGACGGGAGCAGATCCATAGTGGTGTATTGATATGGTGAATATGTGGACTCGTGTGCGCCACCTCAAAAGAGTTATTTGCAGCCACTGAGTCAAAGCTGGCTTGCTGTAGTTAAACCCCACCATCCCTTTGTTGATAATGATGCATATCTAGTTAGTTCTGATGTAAGTCTTGTTGGGTACATTTGTACTCATGTTTGCTTAATTTATGTTTTTGCAAAGAGACTTCAGTCTCGCTAGTAGTTCTGCGTGGACTTCGATGTTTAGCTTGTAACCTCAGCTACGATCTTGTGCCCTCGATAGGATCTTGTAGATAGTCAGGCTTCTCAGCCCTTTTCATTTGTAGTTGTCTGTACTCAGACATGTTATGCTTCCATTGTTTGTATGCTCTGAATGTTGAGTCATGAGACCCAATTTGTAATACTTGGCTCCTCGGAGCCTATTGAATAAATACTTTGAGTCGTAGAGTTTTGTTGGGATGTCATGTTGTATTTGCACATATCGAGCATATTGTGTGTATGTTATTGAAATGCTTGGTATGTGTGGGATCCGACAACATAGTTGTTTATTCTTGGTAGCCTCTCTTACCGGGAAATGTCTCTTAGTGCTTCCACTGAGCCATGGTAGATTGCTACTTCTCCGGAACACTTAGTCTGGCCAGCATGTGTCCTTCTTCGTTCCTATGTCTGTCCCTTCGGGGAAATGTCACACAGTGTTCCTTTAAGTCCTTGTAGCTTGCTATGACTTGGGTTCATACGGTGTTGATCGACACGTTCGTTGCTGGGTCATGTATGCATGTCCCTGTAAGTTAGCGCCACCTTGGGTTTACGACTAGTCATGTCCGCCCGGGTTCTTCGTCATATGGATGCTAGCGGCACTATCATATACGTGAGCCAAAAGGCGCAAACGGTCTCGGGCCAGGTAAGGTGGCACCCGTGGGAATACCGTGCGTGAGGCTGCAAAGTGATATTATGTCTTACATGCTAGATCGGTGTGACTTAGGATCGGGGTCCTGACACCTTAATTCTTCTCATATCGCGGTTTTCCTAAATCTCAAAAGCTTCATCCACACAAAACTCAACAAGAACTCTTGAGATAAGTTAGTATAAATCAATTCAAAACCTTTACTAAAATTATTATTCAACATTGCATACTAAATTCCTCTACTTATTTAATACTCCTATCCTCAAATAGAATTATCAAACAAGCAAACATATGCAAACAATGCAACCATAACAGCAATCTGCCAAAACAGTACAGTCTGTAAAAAATGCAAGATTCATCATACTTCCCTAACTCCAAAAATTATGAGGAAAATACCACACTGTAAGAGATTTATCAGAGTTTATTTTTCAAAATGTTTCAACAATTTATCATATTCTGACTTTTCTAGGGAATTTTTGCAACATCGATAAACTTTCTGTTTTGAAACAGCAACATGTATACTTGCAAAATAATCATGGCAAAGGCTATCATTGCCACTTTTATTGAAATAAAAGATGGAAAACACTATTCTAAATAATAACAAGAAAATCCTAACAAAATAAATTGACGCTCCAAGTAAAACTCATATCATGTGACGAATGAAAATATAGCTCCAAGTGAGGTTCCCGATAATGTTGGAGATGAAAGAGGGGATGCCTTCCGGGGCATCCCCAAGCTTAGTTGCTTGGATCTTCCTTGAATATTACCTTGGGGTGCCTTGGTAATCCCCAAGCTTAGGGTCTTATCACTCCTTATTCTCCTCATATCGACATCTCACCCAAAACTTGTAAACTTCAATCACACAAAACTTAACGGAACTTTGTGAGATAGGTTAGTATGATAAAGAGCAAACCATTTTACTTTGGTACAGCCAAAGACAAGATTCATAATTTTTTCCACATAATTCCTACTGTAGCATATCATTTCTACAATTTATATTGAGCAATATTAGCCATAGAAACAAGGAAACAAGCAAACTATGCATTGAAAACAGAATCTGTCAAAAACAGAACAGTTGTAGTAATCTGTACTCAAACCATACTTCTGCTACCACAAAAATTATGAAACAAATATGACCACGTGAGAACTTTGTATATTAATCTTCTTCAAAAATAATCAACTTAAAAGCACTCTTCTTTTAAAAATGAGAGCTATTTTCGTGAGCGCAAGAGTTTCTGTTTTTCAGCAAGATCAAATCAACTATCACCCAACATGATCCCAAAGGCTTTACTTGGCACTTTATTGAAACAAAAGCAATAAAACATGATTACTACAGTAGCATAATCATGTGAACAGAAAAAATAGTAGGGGTAAATTTTGGGTTGTCTCCCAGCAAACGCTTTTCTTTAATGCCTTTTAAGCTAGGCATGATGATTTTAATGATGCTCGCATAAAAGATAAAAGTTGAAACATAAAAAGAGCATCAAGAAGCATATGACTAGCATATTTAAGTCTAACCCACTTTCTATGCATAGGGATCTTGTGAGCAAAAAATTTATGGGAGCAAGAATCAACTAGCATAGGAAGGCAAAACAAGCACAACTTCAAAACTTTCAACATAAACAGAGGAAACTCGATATTATTGCATTATGTAAAAGCATATGTTCCTCTCTCATAGTAATTTTCAGTAGCATCATGAATGAATTCAACAATATAACCATCACATAAAGCATTATTTTCAGGACACAAAAGCATAGAAATTTTACCACTCTCCACATAAGCAAATTTATTCTCATTCATAGTAGTGGGAGCAAACTCAACAAAATAACTATCATGGGATTGAAAATTAAAATCATGATGACAAGTTTAATGGTTATCATTATTCAATAGAGCATACATGTCATCACCATAATCATCATAGATAGCAACTTTTTTATCATAGTCAACTGAAGCCTCATCCAAAATGGTGGATTCATCACTAAATAAAGTCATGACCTCTCCAAATCCACTTTCATCAATATAATCATCATAAATAGGAGGCATGCAATCATTATCACATCAAATCTTGGGGGACTAAAACCATCATCTTCATCAAACATAGCATCCCCAAGCTTGTGGCTTTGCATATCATTAGCATCATAGATATTCAAAGAGTTCATGCCAACAACATTGCAATCATGCTCATCATTCAAAGATTATATGCCAAACATTTTATAGCATTCTTCTTTTAACAATTGAGCACAACTTTCCGATCCATCATTTTCAAGAAAGATATTATAAAGATGATGAATAATATGATGCAATCTCGGTTCCATTTTTTGTAGTATTCTTTCTATAAACCAAACTAGTGATAAAACAAGAAACTAAAAGATTTAGTTGCAAGATCTAAAGATATACCTTCATGCACTCACCTCCCCAGAAATGGCGCCAGAAAAGAGCTTGATGTCTACTACGTAACTTTATTCTTGTAGACACGTGTTGGGCCTCCAAGCGCAGAGTTTTCCAGGACAGTAGCAATTTTCCCTCAAGTGGATGACCTAAGGTTTATCAATCCGTGAGAGGTGTAGGACTAAGATGATCTCTCTCAAACAACCCTATAACCAAATACAAGAAATCTCTTGTGTCCCCAACACACCCAATACAATGGCAAATTGTATAGGTGCACTAGTTCAGCGAAGAGATGGTGATAAAAGTGTAATATGGATGGTAGAAATATATTTTTATAATCTGAATAAATAAAAACAGCAAGGTAGCAAATATTAAACGGGAACAAAAACGGTGTTGCAATGCTTAAAAATGAGGCCTAGGGTCCATACTTCCGCTAGTGCAACCTCTCAACAATGCTAACATAGTTGGATCATATGATTATCCCTCAAAGTGCAATAAAGCATCACTCCCTAGTTCCTATTAGCGGAGAACAAAAGATAGGAATTGTTTGTAGGTCACGAAACCACCTCAAAGCTATTCTTTCTGTTCGATCTATTCAAGAGTTCATACTAAAATAACACAAAGCTATTTTTTCCGTTAGATCTATCCTAGAGTTCATACTAGAATAACACCAAAGTAAATTCATATTCATAATACTCAATCCACACAAAGAACTATAAAGAGACCCCCAAAGTTTCCATCGGAGAAAAACGTGCATCAACCCCTATGCACAGATTACCCCAATATCATCGCGGGAATCCGCGAGTTGAATGCCATAACACATATCAAGTGAATCAATAAGATACCTCATTGTCACCTCAAGTAGCCATATTGCAAGACATATATCATGTGTTCTCATCTCTGAATATTCAATCTGACAAGACAAAACTTTGAAGGGTAAAGATTCAATTCATCATAACAAGAGTATAGAGGGGAGAAACATCATATGATCCAACTATATTAACAAAGCCCATGATATTGATCACGAGAGAGAGAGAGAGAGAGATCTACACATAGCTACAGGTACAAACCCTCAGCCTCGAGGGTGGACTACTCCCTCCTCATCGTGGTGGCCGCCGGGATGATGAAGATGGCCACCGGAGATGATTCCCCCCTCCGGCAGTGTGCCAGAACGGGGTCTAGAATGGTGTTCGCGGATACAGAGACCTTGCAGCGGTGGAACTTCTGATCTAGGTTAACCCTAAAGGGTTTTGGAATATTTGGGAATTTATAGTGCAAAGAGGGGTGCGGGAGGCCACCGAGGTGGGCACAACCTACCTAGGCGCGCCAGGGGGCCCTAGCGCGCCCTGGTAGGTTGTGTCCCCCTCGAGGCACCCCCAAGAGTAGCTCAGGCCCATTGGGTTCCTTCTGGTCCAGAAAAAATCTCCATAAAGTTTCGTTGCGTTTGGACTCTGTTTGATATTGATTTCCTGCGATGTAAAAAACAAGCAAAAAAAACAGCAACTGGCACTGGGCACTGGGTCAACAGGTTAATCCCAAAAAATGATATAAATTTGCTATAAAATGATTGTAAAACACCCCAGAATGATAAAATAACAACATGAATACTTCATAAATTATAGATACATTGGAGACGTATCATAGGTGTGAACTTATTCAAACCAAGTCTTCGATATAAAGAGAAAGGCATAACACTAACATCGGCTCCAAGATCACATAAAGCAGTTTTAACATAGTTTATTTTAATGGAGCATGGTATAGTTCGTATCCCTGGATCTCCAAGTTTCTTAGGTATTCCACCCTTAAAAGTATAATTATCAAGCATGGTGGAAATTTTAGCTTTTGGTATCTTTCTTTTATTTGTAACAATATCTTTCATATATTTAGCATAAGGAGACATTTTCAACATATCAGTGAGACGCATACGCAAAAACATAGGTCTAATCATTTCACAAAAACGCTCAAAATCCTCATCATCCTTTTTCTTGGATGGCTTAGGAGGAAAGGGCATGGGTTTCTTAACCCAGGGTTCTCTTTCTTTACCATGCTTCCTAGCAACGAAGTCTCTCTTATCATAACATTGATTCTTTGATTGTGGGTTATCAAGATCAACAGCGGGTTCATTTTCTACATCATTCTCATTACTAGGTTGAGCATCAACATGAACATCATCATTAACATTATCACTAGGTTCATGCTCATCACCATATTGTGTCTCAGCATCAAAAATAGAAATATCATTGGGATTCTCAGGTGTGTCTATAACAGGTTCACTAGAAGCATGCAAAGTCCTATCGGTTTTCTTTATCTTTTTATTACAGGACTAGGTGCATCAGTATTAATTCTCTGAGAATCTTGCTCAACTCTCTTAGGATGGCCCTCAGGATAAAAAGGTTCCTGGGTCATTTTACCACCTCTAGTCATAACTCTAACGACATTATCATTGTTCTTTCTATTCAACTCATTGAGCAAATCATCTTGTGCCTTAAGTACTTGTTCTACTTGAGTTCTAACCGTGGAAGCATGTTTACTAATAAGCTTAAGATCATTAATAGTTCTACTCATATAATCACCCAAGTAGTCAAGCATGTGAGCATTTCGTTTCAATTGTCTACTAACATAAGCATTGAAGTTTTCTTGTTTAACAATAAAATTATCAAACTCATCCAAGCATTGACTAGCGGACTTATTATGAGTGATATCACCTTCATCAAATCTATAAAGAGAATTCACCTCTACTACCTGTGTTGGGTTATCAAGACCATGTATTTCTTCAATAGGCGGTAAATTCTTAACATCTTCAGCTTTAATACCTTTTTCTTTCATAGATTTCTTTGCATCTTGCATATCTTCAGGACTGACAAATAGACTACCTCTTTTCTTTGGAGTTGGCTTAGGAGTTGGTTCAGGAAGTGTCCAATCATTATCATTACTCAATATACTATTCAATAGCAATTCAGCTTGCTCAATAGTTCGTTCCTTGAAAACACAATCAACACAACTATCTAGGTGGTCCCTAGAAGCATCGGTTAGTCCATTATAAAAGATATCAAGTATTTCATTTCTCTTGAGAGGATGATCAGGAAAAGCATTAAGTAATTGGAGAAGCCTCCCCCAAGCTTGTGGGAGACTCTCTTCTTCAATTTGCACAAAGTTAAATATTAACTGTAAGGTAGCTTGTTTCTTATGAGGAGGAAAATATTTTGCAGAGAAGTAGTAAATCATATCATGGAGACTACGCACACAACCAGGAACAAGGGAATTAAACCATAACTTAGCATCACCCTTTAATGAGAAAGGAAACAACTTAAGAATATAGTAAAAACAAATTTTTTTCCTCATGAGAAAATAGGGTTGCTATATCATTCAATTTAGTAAGATGTGCCACAACATTTTCAGTTTCATAACCATGGAAAAGATTAGATTCAACCAAAATAATTAACTCGGGATCGACAGAGAATTCATAATCCTTATCAGTAACACAGATAGGTGAAGTAGCAAACCTAGGATCATACTGCATTCTAGCATTCAAAGATTTTTCTTTCAGCTTAGCTAACAGTTTCTTAAGATCATATTTATCACTGCAATCAAGAAAGTCACTAGCAGCTTTATCCATAATATGACCCTCAGGTACTAGAGGCAATTCATATCTAGGGGAGAATCATAATCTTCAGTTTTAGTAATTTCATTCTCTCTAACCCTAGCAAGTTGTTCATCAAGAAATTCACCTAGTGGCATAGTATTATCAAGCAAAGAAGTAGTATCATCATAAGCATCATGCATAGCAGAGGTGGCATCATCAATAACAACATGCGACATATCAGAATCAATAGCAGGTGTAGGTGTTGCAAGTTTACTCAAAACATAAGGTGAATCAAGTGCAGAGCTAGATGGCAGTTCCTTACCTCCCCTCGTAGTAGAGGGATAGATCTTGGTTCTAGTATCTTTCAGATTCCTCGTAATGATCAACAGATATAAATCCCAAGTGACTCAGAGAATAGAGTTATGCTCCCCAGCAATGGTGCCAGAAAAAGGTCTTGATAACCCACAAGTATAGGGGATCGCAACAGTTTTTTAGGGTAGAGTATTCAACCTAACTTTATTGATTCGACATAAGGGGAGCCAAAGAATATTCTCAAGTATTAGCAACTGAGTTGTCAATTCAACCACACCTGAAAGACTTAGTAGCAAAGTATTTAGTAGCAAAGTAGGATGGAAGTAACGGTAACTGTGGCAAAAGTAACAGTAGCAATTTTATAGCTATCGTAACAGTGGCAACGGAAAAGTAAATAAGCAAAGATCAATATGAAACGATCTCATAGGCAATGGATCAATGATGGATAATTATGTCGTATGGCATTCATCATACAACAGTTATAACCTAGGGTGACACAGAACTAGCTCCAATTCATCAATATAATGTAGGCATGTATTCTGAATATAGTCATGCGTGCTTATGGAAAAGCACTTGCATGACATCTTTTGTCCTACCCTCACGTGGCAGCGGGGTCCTATTGGAAACTAAGAGATATTAAGGCCTTCATTTAATAGAGAACCGGACCAAAGAATTAGCACTTAGTGAATACATGAACTCCTCAAACTACGGTCATCACCGGGAAGTGTCCCGACTATTGTCACTCCAGGTTTGCCGGATCATAACACATAGTAGGTGACTATAACTTGCAAGATAGGATCAAGAACTCATATACATTCATGAAAACATAATAGGTTCAGATCTAAAATCATGGAACTCGGGTCCTAGTGACAAGCATTAAGCATAGCAAAGTCATAGCAACATCAATCTTAGAACATAGTGGATACTAGGGATCAAACCCTAACAAAACTAACTCGATTACATGGTAAATCTCATCCAACCCATCACCGTACAGCAAGCCTACTATGGAATTACTCACGCACGGCGATGAGCATCATGAAATTGGTGATGGAGGATGGTTGATGATGATGTCGGCGATGATTTCCCCTCTCCGGAGCCCAAAACAGACTCCAGATCTGCCCTCCCGAGGAAGAACAGGAGGCTCCGGAGGCTCCGTATCGTAAAACACGATGAATCCTTCTCCTTGATTTTTTCCTCCCCGAACGTGAATATATGGAGTTGGAGTTGAGGTTGGTGGAGCTTTGTGGGACCCACAAGCCAGGGTAGGTGGTGGGTCCCCTCTGGTTGATTCTTTCGCCAATATGTTTTATTAATCGAAAGGATCGAGAAGAGGTGTCTAGAGGGGGGTGATTAGACCCTCAAAGGGTAAAGGTAGCAGTTTTTAAGTTTTTCAAGTTGAGGTTGGAAATTAGCACAATTTCAAATATTCACAATACAATTCAAGCAAGCATGGCAAGAGTATATGAGCAGCGGAAAGTAAAGCATGCAACTTGCAAGAAAGTAAAGGGATGGGATTGGAGTGTGCAAGCAATTGGAGACACGGAGATTTTTGGTGTGGTTCCGATAGGTGATGCTATCATACGTCCACGTTGGTTGAGACTTCAACCCAGGAAGGGTAATGATTGCGCGAGTCCATGGAGGGCTCCACCCACGAAGGGTCCACGAAAAAGCAACCTTGTATATCCCACCATGGCCATCGCCCATGAAGGACTTGCCTCACTTGGGTAGATCTTCAGGAAGTAGGCGATCTCCTTGCCCTTACAAACTCCTTTGTTCAACTCCACAATCTTGATGGAGGCTCCCAAGTGACACCTAACCAATCTAGGAGACACCACTCTCCAAAAGGTAATAGATGGTGTGTTGATGATGAACTCCTTGCTCTTGTGCTTCAAATGATAGTCTCCCCAACAGTCAACTCTCTCTCTCACAGATTTGGCTATGGTGGAAAGATGATTTGAGTGGGAAGCAACTTGGGGAAGGCTAGAGATCAAGATTCTTGTGGTTGGATTGGAATGTCTTGGTCTCAGCACATGAGTAGGTGGTTCTTTCTCAGAAAATGAGTAGTGGAAGTGTAGGCATGTTCTGATAGCTCTCTCCATGAATGGAGAATGGGTGGAGGGGTATATATAGCCTCCACATAAAATCTAGTTGTTACACACAATTCACCAAACTCGGTGGGACTGAATGGTGAAACTCTGTCAGACCAATTCAGTTCAAAATGTGAACGTTAGAGTTTTTGATGGGACCGACAACATCAACTCAATGGGACCGATGTGCTAGGATTAGGGTAAAACCTCAACTCGGTTTGACCGATTACACAAACTCGGTGAGACCAATTTTGGTAATAAGCAAACATAGAGTTGGTCAAGCAAACTCGATGGGACCGATTGCATATCTCGATGGGACCGAAATTATTGCAACAGGCAACAGAGAGTTTGCAAGCCCATCTCGGTGAGACCAAGATCCCATTGGTGAGACCGAACTGATTAGGGTTTCTGGCAGTGGCTATGTCAAATGAACTCGGTGGTGCCGGATAGATCAAATCGGTGGGGCTGAGTTTGACTTTTAGGTTTAGGACATATGTGGAAATGAGAAAGTGGTTGACGGATTTGGAGCATATCACTAAGCACTTTGAGCAAGCAAGCCATTAAGCAATATCTCATCCCCTTTTAATAGTATTGGCTTTTCCTATGGACTCAATGTGAACTTGGACCACTAAGATGAAAATGTAGAGTCTTGAGCTTTTGCCAATGTTTGTCCTTAGCATCTAGAAGGGGTTCCACATCCTCTTGTCCATGCCACTCCAATGTTGAACTTATCTGAAATATACTAGATGAAAATATTATTCAACAAGAGATATGTTGACATTAATTACCAAAATCACCCAGGGAGCACTTGTGCTTTCAATCTCCCCCTTTTTGGTAATTGATGACCACATACATCAAAGCTTTAGATAATGATATAAGGAAATAGCAAGTAAAGCTTTGGAAAGACATGTAACATTCATATGCTCCCCCTACATGTATGCAATCATGTGATTATGGAATATGAGAGCATGAGAATGCAAAAGCATGATAGAGCAAGCAATGAGTTACATGTATCTTGGCTATATGCATCAGAGCATGGTGTAGATAATGGAAATATACCTTCATGTTCATGAGTCCTTCTTGCAAACAATATATACCTCATCAAGAGATCTTCATGCACATGAGTGTGATGCATATACTTACCTTGTGGTCTTGAACCAGCTTTGGTTGAGATGAACCTGAGTAAACAAGGTTAGATAACTCACGAACACCCAGTAGACAAAGCAAGAGCAGGAAATCACAAGAGTACAAAGATTGGGATGACATGTAGAGAGTGAGTACTAGGTACTATATTTGGATATAGACATGTCCCGAAAGAGTAAAGACATGCAATGAATTCGAGCAAAGTTTCTTCCCTTGGAACTGAGCTCTCTCCCCCTGAATATGATATTGGGTAATGGGAGAAGATAGGGAAAAGAAAATCAGAACAAACAAGAATGTCAGAGCAAAATAGTCATATCAATCATAACACATACTAACATGTTTGTCCCCTCTTGAAGACATGAGACATCTCCCCTCTTATGGATAAGAAGCATCAGGAGACAAGCTTTAGGTGTGCATTCTCTCTTATGTGATAAGCTTTGATGTGCTCTGTCTCCCCCTTTAACATCAATTTCCAAAAAGGGATCTTCTGGAGCATGAGTCAAGTAGGTTTGGTCCTTGAGTCACATTACAAAGCAACATGTAATATAGGGTGTTGGTAGAGGACAAGAAAAAATTAGTGGAGCTGGAACAAATATGCAGGATGCAAATGGCAAAGTGTTTTATCACCATTGAAATCGGTAATACCGAGTTGTTATCTTCACTCGCACCGAGGTGGTTCGGTTTAGCCGAATGAAACAAACCGGTGAGTCTGAGTTCAACACAGAGAAAAAAATTGTCATCTCAGCTCACTTAGGCAAATAAGATCTCACAAAGATTTCCAAGGAATTAACTGAAGGATTTGCAATGAATTGGATGCAGGGAATGCGGAACATAACAGAGGAAAGAAAATAAATCTAGATGAAGTTTTTTTTGAACGGGGAACAAGCATGTAAGAGACAAATGCAAGAACACAGAGAAACAATAGAGAACTTCATCTAGAATTGGTTGGCGACAAGGTCACCTGTGTTAGAGTATATTGACTTAGGAGTCAAGTGAAGGCACTTGATCATAGGTCATACTCATCGTTTAAGCTCAAAATGGGGTTGCCATTTTTCATTTAAGCATTTTGATGTATTCACATCTTATTGAGCTGCTTTGACCCATGAGTTTGGGTAAAGCTTCTCTAAGATGGAATAACATACCTTGGGTGGTGGTGTTGATCTTGATCATGTAGTTGAACTTGTGTGGGATGCTCAAGGTTGATGTAGCTCATCAAGAGTTGGGAGCACCACTTGTAGTTGGAGTTCATCTACCTACATGGGTTAGTCTTGCAAGGAAGACACTTGTGTATCCAAAATTACAATCATGAAATTTGATATAAATAAATTGTCAAAGGATATATTGAAAGGATTCGTGCTTCCTTGTCTTCAACCACCATATTGTAGAGACTTGGAGATGTAGATATTGCTTAGTATGTGATTGAGTTGCAATCTCATAGAGTTGGGCTTATCCAAGTACCTACAAGGGTTAGATAGCATGCAAGAGTACAAGAATATCCAAGACATATGATCATCATCATAAGAGAAATATCAAGGATTAGTCAAAGAAAGGCTTATGCCTTGCATGCATCCAAATGGAGTTTCTACTCCAAGTTTGAGGCGTCAATAATGTTCAATTCACCTCTCAAATGGTAAAACAATTTCTCATCAAGCGATTTGGTGAATATATCTGCCAATTGCTTATCGGTACGAACATGCTTAAGATTGATGTCACCTTTAGCAACATGATCTCGAATGAAATGATGACGAACTTCAATATGCTTAGTTCAAGAATGTTGCACGGGATTGTGAGCAATCTTAATAGCACTTCCATTGTCACAAAGCAACGGAATATGTTTCACATATATCCCATAATCTTTAGGAGTTTGGGTCATCCAAAGTAACTGAGCGCAACATGAACTAGCGGCAATGTATTCCACTCCGGTGGTGGATAAGGATACCGAGTTTTGTTTCTTGGAGGACCAAGACACAAGAGATCTACCAAGAAACTGACAAGTACCCGAAGTGGACTTTCTATCAACCTTGTCACCGGCATAGTCCGAATCGGAGTAGCCAACAAGATCAAAAGAAGACCTCTTAGGATACCAAATGCCAAAATTTGGTGTATGAATTAAGTATCTCACTATCCTTTTCACAGCCTTAAGATGACATTCTTTGGGGGCCGCTTGATATCGTGCACACATGCACACACTTAGCATAATATCGGGATGGGAGGCACATAGATATAACAATGAACCAATCATAGAGCGGTAAACCTTTTGGTCAACCGGTTCGCCATCTTTAGTCAAGTCAAGATGTCCACTAGTAGGCATGGGTGTATTCATACCTTTGTATTCTTGCACATTGAACTTCTTGAGTAAGTCCTTGGTATACTTCGTTTGGGAAACAAAGGTACCATCCTTAGTTTGCTTTTTGCAAACCAAGAAAGAACTTGAGTTCACTCATCATAGATATCTCAAACTTCTCCGACATTAGCTTTCCAAACTTTTCACTAAAATGAGGGTTAGTCGAACCAAATATGATATCATCCACATAAATTTGGCACACAAATTATTCACCATTAACCTTTTTAGTAAAAAGTGTAGAATCATTTTTACCAATTTCAAAGCCTTTATCAATAGGAACTTAGTCAAGCATTTATACCACGCTCTAGGAGCTTGTTTAAGACCATAAAGAGCTTTGTGAAGTTTGTAAACATGGTCTGGTTTATTAGGATTAACAAAGCCGGGAGGTTGTTTAACATAAACTTCTCCTCAATTTCACCATTAAGAAAAGCACTTTTGATGTCCATTTGATATAAGGTGATGTCATGATGATTGGCATAAGCAAGTAAGATGCGAATGGACTCAAGTCTAGCAACGGGGGCATATGTCTCACCATGGTCCATACCTTCGACTTGAGTGTAGCCTTGAGAAACGAGGCAGGCCTTATTGCGTACAACTTGTCCATCTTCATCTTGCTTGTTCCGAAACACCCATTTGGTTCCAATGACATTGTGCTTCTCATCGGGCTTTTCAACCAACGTCCACACTTGATTCCTCTCAAAGTTGTGTAGCTCTTTGTGCATGGCATTTATCCAATTCGGATCATCAAGAGCATCTTCAACCTTCATAGGTTCAACGCTAGAAATGAATGAGTAATGTTCACAAAAATTAGCCAAGCGAGTTTTAGAGCGAGTAATTCTCCCAGTTTGAATGTCATCAAAGATTTGTTCGACGGGATGGTCTCTTGAGACTCTTGCTCTAACTCGTGAGAGCTTTTGTTTTGGTCGGGGTGGAACATCTTCTTCATTATCTTGTTCTTCCTCTTGGCCTTCTTCGTTGTTGGGGTTGTTGTTCTCTTGTGGAGGTGGAGAAGGAGGTTGATGAGGTTCATCTTGGTGTACTTCCTCGCTTCCTTCATCTTGGTGTGTCCCACTCGTGGATGCCTCCGAGTCAACTCGTGGTTCACCTTGTCGTGAGGTAGAAGCTTCCACTTGGACATACGAGGTACTCTTCTTCACCTTCGTTGGATGGATCTTGCCAATAGACAAGTCTTGGATTGCTTCCAAAGGATCTTTGTCACCTACATCAATTAGCAGTTGCTCTACTTGCAAGCCGTTAGATTCATCAAACTTCACATCTACCGTCTCTTCAACCTTTCGGGTGAAATTGTTGTAGACACGGTAAGTGTGAGAGTTTGTGCCATAGCCGAGTAGGAAACCTTCATGAGATTTAGGAGCAAATTTCGAACGATGATGCTTATCAAGAATGTAGCACTTTGAGCCGAATACCCGAAAGTATCCAACTTGGGGTTTGTTACCGGTGAGAAGCTCGTATGTTGTCTTGCCGAGTAGCTTGTGAAGATATAGATGATTCGTTGCATCGCAAGCTGTCTCAACCGCTTCCGCCAAAAAGTGTTTTGGCGTCTTGTACTCATCAAGCATCATTCTCGCCATTTTGATGAGCGTCCGGCTATTCCTCTCAACAACTCCATTTTGTTGAGGTGTGTACGTGGATGAGAAGTCATGTGAAATACCTTCTTTGTCAAGAAAGGTGTCCACATTGGCATTCTTGAACTCCGTTTTGTTGTCGCTGCGAACCTTCTTGATCTTCACTTCAAATTGATTTTGGGCCTTCCTAGCGAAGTTCTTGAAGATCTTTTGGACCTGCGACTTATCATCAAGAAAGAACATCCACGTAAATCTTGAAAAATCGTCGACTATGACTAAACCAAATGAGTTTCCGCCGAGACATTTATAGGCGTTTGGACCGAAAAGTTCCATATGAAGTAGCTCGAGCGGTCTTCTCGTGGTCATGATGTTCTTCACGGGGTGGCTTCCTCCAACTTGTTTTCCTGCTTGACAAGCACTGCACAAGGTATCCTTGTCAAATATAACGCATTTTACTCTGAGGATATGATCACCTTTAATAAGATTATCAAGGTTTCGCATGCCCACATGACCTAACCTTCTATACCACAACCAACCTTTAGAAGATTTAGAAGTTAAGCAAGTTCTAGGTTGAGCCTTTTTAGTGAAATCGACAATGTATAGATCACCTCTACTTATACCGGTAAAGACCATTTTATGATTATCTCTTCGAAACACTTGGCAATCTACTTCACTAAATAGGACATTGCATCCAAAGTCAACTAGTCTAGATACAGAAAGTAAATTATAGCCAAGAGATTCAACAAGCATAACATTTTGTATGGAGCTATCATGTGAGATGGCCACCTTACCAAGGCCAACCACCTTACCCTTTGAGTTATCACCAAAAGTGACATACTTTCGAGGGTCGTTGTTTCCAGAAAGCTCACGAAACATATCCTTGTCTCCAGTCATGTGATCAGTACATCCACTATCAAGAACCCATTCCTTTCCTCCAGCCATGTAGCCACGAAGATTGTCCATAAGACCAAAGTGTCTCATAGTCTCAGCAATATCAAAGTCACTATCATCATCCTCATCATAGTATCCATGTTCAACATTGTCTTGCAATTGATCATTTCCTAAAGAGAGTGATTCATTAGATATATGATCTTGACAATGTTCACTGAGGGAGTCCTGGATTAGGGGGTATCCGGACAGCCAAACTGTGTACAACGTCCGTACTATTGAAGCGTGAAGATACAAGACTCAAGACTTCGGCCAGTTTCCGGATGGGACTCTCCTTTGCGTAGAAGACGAGCTTGGCGATCCGGATATTGTGTTTCCTTCCTTGTAACCGACTCCATGTAAACCCTAGCCCTCTCCTGTGTCTATATAAACCGGAGAGGTTGGTCCTTAGAAGGCCGATCACAATTACAATCATACCATCATAGGCTAGCTCCTAGGGTTTAGCCTCTATGATCTCGTGGTAGATCTACTCTTGTACTACCCATATCATCAATATTAATCAAGCAGGAAGTAGGGTTTTACCTCCATCGAGAGGGCCCAAACCTGGGTAAACATCTGTGTCCCTTGCTTCCTGTTACCATCAGCCTTGATGCACAGATTGGGACCCCCTACCCGAGATCCGCCGGTTTTGACACCGACATTGGTGCTTTCATTGAGAGTTCCTCTGTGACGTCGCTGCAGGGCTTGATGGCGCCCCCAATCATCAACAACACGGTCCAGGGCGAGACTTTCCTCCCCGGACAGATCTACGTGTTCGGCAACTTCGCACTGCGGGCCAATTCGCTTGGCCACCTCGAGCAGATCAACAGCTATGCCCCCAGCCACCAGGTCAGGTTCGGAAACTTGAACTACACGGCGGATATTCGCGGAGAGTTGATCTTCGGTGGATTCGGGCCTGCGCCAGGAGCACCGAACAGTCACGATGAGCACGGCTCAGACCCGTTGTCAGACGAGGCTCAGGGTATCACCCCGGCAGAAGCCTCGGATCTAAATCCAGGGAAGGTTGTGTTGCCCAAGGACGGAGGGCTGGACCCCGCCCCGCAGACCGTACCCTCATCGGCGATGGAGCCGAACACAAGGCTCACTTCTGAGGAAGCCTGTGACTTCGGACCCCCGGATTCGTATCCAGATGTAGGTTCCAGTCCGCGCATTCCCGAGCCCGCCGAGCCTGGTTGGGCTCCAGTAATGGAGTTCACCGCAGCGGACATCTTTCAGCACTCGCCCTTTGGTGACATGTTGAACTCATTAAAAACTCTCTCTTTGACAGAAAATTCTAGGACGAACTATGTCCGGCTCGAGTGGGAAGCAGGCGGCGAAGAAATTCGTTACCCACCCACCACCCACTTCATAGCCACGGTTGACGATCTAACTGACGTGCTTGAGTTCGACTCCGAAGGCATCGATGGGATGGATGACGATGCAGGAGAAGATTCAGAATCTATGGGGTACCGGACTTCCGCCTCGTCACACGACATATACATAGTGGATACGCCCAAGGAGGACGAGGTGACAATTCGGAAGATAAAACCCCCGGGCAAAAGTCAAAGCGACGGCGCAGACGCCGTTCCAAGTCCAGCAACAGTAAAAATATCAACAAGAGCGCCAGAAGGATCGATACTCCGATCAACCCCGAAGGCAACAACGACCATACGGAACCAGCGATGGAGCAGCATGAACCAGGTCACGCCGAACACATTTCGGAGCAGACGCCCAAAGACAATGATCCAGAGGGACGAGTTAATCAGACCGGCCCAGGACAAGAAGACAGTCCGGACGATGACGCATTCATCATTCGGGAAGAGCGTGTGGAACAAGATAACCTCCACAGAAAGCTTATGGCCACAGCAAGAAGTCTGAAGAAGCATAAGCAACGGCTTAAAGCCGCACAAGAAACGCTCAATCGCAGATGGAACAAAGTGCTAGACACTAAAGAAAGATATAGCGACGATCGCCATACAAAGAGCTACCCAAAACGTAAGCTACTGCCAGAATTCGACGACGAGGCCGTTCCACCAAAGGGTAACACGACCAGGAGGCCAGACGTACCACTTCATAACCGCAACAAAGCAGCTACCGAAGACGCGCACGATCTACGTGAGCACCTGGATAAGAAAGCTGGCGCAGCTAAGTCCATCTACGGATCTAAAGGACACACCCCGGCGGGGGAATATGGTCGTCACAATGATTATGTCAATCAAATACCAATTCGGAATAAACACCGGACACAACAACAGCCGACGACATGCCACAGTGCATCCAGATACAGAGGGGCTGCTCACCCCCTGTGCTTCACTGATGAAGTACTGGACCATGAATTACCACAGGGCTTTAAACCTGTGAACATAGAGGCATACGACGGAACGACAGACCCAGGGGTCTGGATCGAGGACTTTATCCTACACATACATATGGCTCGTGGGGATGACCTCCACACCATCAAATACCTTCCCCTCAAACTAAAGGGACCAGCTCGTCACTGGTTAAAAAGCCTCCCCGAAAATTCAATCGGGAGTTGGGAGGAACTCGAAGACGCTTTCAGGGCCAATTTTCAAGGGACTTATGCCCGGCCTCCGGATGCTGACAATTTAAGTCACATAGTCCAACAGCCCGGAGAGTCCGCCCGCAAGCTTTGGCACAGATTCCTCACTAAGAAGAATCAAATTGTCGACTATCCGGACGCCAAAGCCTTAGCGGCATTCAAACACAGCATCCGCGACGAGTGGCTCGTCAGACACCTCGGCCAAGAAAAGCCAAGGTCAATGGCAGCCCTAACAAGCCTTATGACCCGCTATTGCACGGGTGAAGATAGCTGGCTAGCCCGTAAAGGCACGAGCGACCCCAGCACATCCGAAATAAGGGATGGCAACGAGAAGCCACGGCGTAATAAAAACAAACGCCAAAACAAGGAGGAGAGCCCGGATAACACAAGGTTAATGTCGGATTCAGGGGCTCTCGACCTGATCAGCAAAAGAAGCCATCTAAAGGCAGCAAAGAGGGACCATCCGGTCAGAATAGAGTCCTAGACAGACTGTGCCAAATTCATGGCACCCCTGACAAACCTGCAAACCACACGCACAGAGAGTGTTGGGTCTTCAAGCAGGCCGGCAAATTAAATGCCGAACACAAGGGAATGGAAACACCAAGTGAAGACGAGGATGAACCTCGCCAGCCGAACACTGGAGGGCAGAAAATATTCCCACCAGATGTTAAAATAGTGAACATGATCCACGTGACTCGTACATCCATGAGAAGGCACGAACACACGCATAGAGGCGTGCGCGATATAGAGCCCATCGTACCTACACCTAACTACTGGATGTCTTATCCAATCACCTTCGACCGCTTGGACGGCCGAACTAGTATTTGGCACGAAGGATCAGAGGCCTTGGTGCTCGACCCAATAATCGACGGATACCATCTCACCCACGTCCTCATGGATGACGGGAGCAGTCTCAATCTAATATATGAGGACACTGTCCGCAGGATGGGGATAGACCCATCCAGAATAAATAAAAGCAACACCACCTTTGAAGGGGTGATACCAGGCGTTGAAGCCTACAGCAGGGGCTCCGTCATACTGGAGGTAACATTCGGCTCTCCAGGCAACTCCAGAAGCGAAGAACTACTCTTCATCATTGCACCCTTCCAAAGCGACTATCACGCATTGCTTGGAAGAACGGCCTTCGCTCGCTTCAACGCATTGCCGCACTGTGGCTACCTTATACTCAAGATGCCCGGTCCACGTGGCGTCATCACCGAGCGCTTTTCACGCGCAGAGGAACACAAGACGGCCCTAGCGGCCGGACTATAAGCGACCTCCAATATCAAAAAATAAACATGACTGGTCGTTAAGACCACAGACACGGTTAGACAAGTCCGGTAGCCCAAACTGAACTAGGGCACCGTATATATAATCCCATAGCGGATACCAGGGGCTATAAAACACTTAATAAAGCCCCACTCTTGGCTCAACCTTATGGGTAGGCCAACATCTTACACTTTTACTATCCATCGCATACTTACATTGTACTCTCCTATGAGTTTTCTTTTTCCACAGACAACGTTCGTGCGATACCCTTTCAGGACACGACACAACGGAGATAAAGGCGCAGACGTGCAGCAGGGCCCCGTGTAACAGGTTTCTTTTTAGATTAAGCCCCTGTGTAAACCTTTTCTATTGCCTCTTGTTGCTTAACCATCCCATGGGTTCCATACCCAGTGAGGATACTGCCGTTTTTGGCATTTCGCCACGACAGATTAATGCACGTACCTGGAAACACAGGGTTTATAATGAATGGACATTCTTGAGCCCATTGTTTGTTATAAAGTCTGAATACCTTCGGGAGTGTTCGGCGTCACGAGTTTGGCCTTATATGCATCAGCTCCGAATCATGTCTTTGGTCAAATGTTGGGTTAGCCCGGCTCCTGGGTTTGCCGCCTTACATTCCGTTATTATCGGCTAAGGTGGCCAAAGGAGAAATACTGCGATTGTGCTCTGGTTATTCTGGATGAGCACCTTAGTAGAGAAAGCCGAAAACTGACTGTCATGATACAGCGAGAGACTGATCAACCACTCGAATACTCACAGGAATCTTTAGGATTCCTCCGCATTAACGAAGGACCATTTCCTGGTCATGTACATACGCGCCCGTATCCGGATGCACGCGAAGGAACCAGGGGCTATATAGTAGCCCCAACTTTAGAGTCCCATGGCTAAGCAAAAGTGTTACAGCTATATAGTCCGGTTGCCTAGTTCGACGTGCGATCACCTCCTTAATGGACCAAGACGTTGGATCAAGTGTGATTAAGCATATTTTTCGCGAACACCCCCGCATTGTATGCGTGGGGGCTAAAGCCAACAACTGCTAACTTTCGGATTACATATTTATATATACATATATATAAATGGCCGCACAAGGGACACAATCATATTTTCAGGCAAACAATATAAATATAGCCTTATAATCAAAATAAACATCATTTTTACAATGATTCAATTCATCATTCGAACAAGACATTCTTTGAGCACTGCACCTCTATTAGGCGGGCACCCTCTGTGACTTGTGCCAAGTAGTGCTCGGCCGGATATTGGCCCCCCACCAGATCCTGGACGCTATAATGGTGCAATCCATATCCGTCCAATAGGCTTTAACGCGGGCAAGAGCCATCCGTGCACCCTCTATACACGCCGACCTCCTCATGGCATCGATCTGAGGCACGACCCCAAGGAATTGTTGCACCAAGTCCACAGGACTCCAGCGTCCATCCAGGGGAGCGTACTTCGGATCGAAAAACTTCGTCCGCAGCAAATAGGAGCCTCCAGCCGTGATTTTACCAGCCTGTTGAAGCTCCTCCCACGCACCCCTGAGCTCAGTCCGTATTTCCTTGGTGGCATTAAGTGCCTTGTTCAGATTGGCCGAATTATCATTATGCTCCTTTTTAAGGAGCTCATACTGGTCAGTGGCATTTTTCAACTCTAAGGCCATTTCGGCTATCTTTTCCTCGCTTCGGCGATGAGCAGCCTGTTCGACTCTCAATTCCTCGGCCGCCTTTAGGGCAGCCGCATTGCTCACCCGAGCTTGTTCCTTGGCCTGGGCAAGTTCCGCCCTCAGGGCCTCCAAGGCAGCAGCACCATCTATAGTCCAAATGCACTACACTAATATCTTGCCGCCTTCATATTTTTCTATACAAAGGAAGGCAGAGCACATACCTTGTGATTTGTCCAGCCGCTCGTTCACCATGTGATATCGACATCAATCGATCCAATCTGCCTCACTAGTTCGGCAACTTCAACGGACTGGCCGGCGGCCGGACCCACAGGTACCTACACATTTTTGCGACACATTCATTGGTTTATGATCCCCTGTTTGACGCCTAGGGCGGGCAACAAGAGTCTCAGGGGCTACATCTATATGGAGCACACCTAGCGCGTGCTTCATAGCCAAAGAAATAAGTGTATTCTTCATTACATACCTCAAAGCCTCTGAGCAGGCTTGTGAATGCTTCATTCAAACCGCTTGTAGCGGATGAAATCTTCTTGAGCACCGCGCTCATTAATGAGTGGTGCTCCTCCGAGAGCGCAGCTCGCTCCAGTAGGCCCGTCAGTACGTCCGGCCGGACATCAAACTGTGCCGGACTGTCGGTGTACTAAAGTAGGGGTACCTTAGTATCCCGAACTTGTGCACGGGCAGTTGCAGCGCCCCGCGGCAAGGCTTGCCGGGAGACCGCCAAGGCCCTCCGTGGTTCCTTTGGAGCCATTCAAGAACAAAGTGTTCAAGACAAGAAGACAAGGCCCCGGCAAGAGGAGCTTGCCGGGAAGGCCAACCAAGGCACCTCAAGGAACTTGCCGCGACGCACCGCGCGTCCCAGCAAGACAAGGCCCCGGCAAGAGGAGCTTGTCGGGAAGGCCAAGCAAGGCATTTCAAGGAACTTGCCGCGACGCACCGCGCGTCCCGGCAAGACCCGGTGAGCGACAAGCTTCCAGATGCGACAAGACAACGACCGCGGCAAGGCGCTTGCCGCGGCAAAGCTACCACTCTGTACCTGCGCTCCAGCGCATCCACCAATGTGTCGCCCTGGGGCCTTTCCAGGCGCGTGTGGCAAGAAGCTGTGCAGCTAGCAGTGCAAGGTGGCAAGCGGAGATGACAAGATGGCCATCGTGGCGAGCCGTGGCGCCCCTGACGGTCCCTTTTTGCATTGTTTGGGCGACACAGACGGGCATTTAATGCCTTTGTCCCCTGCCGTCAGGGTTAGGTATGATACACTGTAGAGGTAGTTGTACCAACCACAACTCTTTTTACATTTTTGCCCTTGTCTACGTTGCCACCTGTCGGTGACCCCTTGAGCATATAAAAGGAGGCCCATGCGCAACGTAGAGGGGGGTTGGAAACCAGAAAGCACTCACGCTCGGTCTCGTTAGCAGCTGAGGTGTACTGTAGCGCCCAACGCTCCCGAGCAAGAACACAATATAATCAGACAAGCAGCAGTAGGAGTTTTATCTCTCCGGAGAGCTCCGAAGTTGGGTAAACCGCTCGTGTGCTTCGCCTCGATCTGCTCTTCGTGCGATCTCCGCCCCCCCCCCCCCCCCCCCCCGCCGAACCGAAAGGGGCCCGGTCCGCCGGCCCCATAGGTGTTCGTTTCCCACGACATCTTTGGCGCGCCAGGTAGGGGGCGTCGAGGTTGTGTGAATCTGATCCAGCGTTCACGCGAGCTAGGTCTTCGTCTTCTTCATCAGCATGCCACCGAAGAAGAAGGCTTCGGAGGTGGCTGCTCCGTCCACGTCGATTCCACCACCACCGGAGCAAACGGGTGGTGGGGTAGACACCAGCGGAGGTGCGGGCATCGACGAGGGAGCTCACGGTGCTGCCAGGTCCAAGGACAAGGCTGCGCAAACCTCGGCGTCCGTACATGCACTTCGCCCGTCTCAGGAGGCGCGGGACGGACAGCGTCATGGTACTCGCGGTACCATACGCTCATTGGACCAAGATCGAGCTGGTGGATCTCGAGACGCTCAAGACCAGCATGCACGCCAACATGCTGGCACGAGCAAGACACGGTCGCCTGGACGGGATACTGCTCCTTCCAACCCAGTTGGAAGTCCGAGCATATCCCGCTCCTCACACCGTTCGCCACCGCCACCGAAGACTCCAGAAGAAGCGTTGGCCCGAGCTCAACTGCTCCTGGATTACCCTCCAACGGCGGACAATATCGACGATTGGAGGGCCACCATTCAGAGTCTCATCGGCTTCGCCAACAGCGACACTCCACGGCAACCGAGTACATCGAATCCGCAACAAGACTGCCAAGCACGAGCCGATGGCGACAAGACCGGTGGGGGTGCAACCACCGTGCACTCTCCACCCCGAAGGCCAAGATCGCCGACTCGCCGGGTCAACCTCGACACTGACTCCACCGCGTCATCAGATCCGCGGGCTCGTCGCGATCAGCGCCAAGTTCTTCAAGAACGATAGCAAGAAGACGCTCGTACTCGCATCGAGCGTCGAAGAGAAGCGCTGCGTCAATCGGACCAGCGCGCTGGGCCCACTGTCGACATGCATGCGCCAGGGGAACCAGGCGACTTGCCGTACGCGGTAGGTTGCCCTGCGTTCACTCGTGAGCTGCGGCAAGTCCAGTGGCCCGGCACAAAGAATTTCAAGCCAGACGTACCAGAGAAGTACGACGGCAAGACGCATCCGTCGGAGTTCCTCAGCATCTACACCATCGCGGTGCAAGCTGCTGGGGGACGGGACGACAAGATCCTTGCCAACTACTACCCGCTGGTGCTCAGGCCCAATGTCAGATCCTGGCTCATGCACTTGCCGGACAACTCCATATCCTCATGGGCAGATCTATGCCATCAGTTTGTCGGCGCCTTTACAGGCGGCCACAAACCTCATGGCCAAGAGAGCGACCTTCATATAGTCATCCAGAAGGAAGGAGAGTCCCTGCGCAAGTACACTCAGAGATTCAGCCGTGTACAGCACACAATCCCAGATGTCCACCCTGCCGCGGTCATCAGCGCGTTCCATCAGAACGTGCGTAACCGTAGGATGCGGGAGGAGATGGCGATGTGCAAGATCAGAGACGTCAGTGAGCTATATGCCCTGGCCGACAAGTGTGCATGTGCTGAGGAAGGGAGGAGACTCCTCGGAGAGAATGCAGAAGCCAGAGGATCTGATAGTGAGGATGCTGCCCCGGCAAAGAAAAACCGGCGGCGGAACAACAGAAAGAGGAAAGGCAAAGACGTGCTAGTTGTTGAGCAGTCCGGCAACAGAGGTGGCACCGAGAAAGCCAAAGCCGGTACCTCCGGCGAGGCTGTAGCAGTCGCCGACAAGCAGGGCGGCTCCGAGAAGCAGTACTGCAAGATCCACCGCACCAAGGGCCATGATCTCCAGAGCTGTAAGAAGGTCGAGCAGCTTGTCGAACAGCAGAAGGCTGAGTACGAGCGACGCGACAAGGAGAAGGCCCAAGAAGGTACTGGAGGATCCGGCAAGAAGAGCCCCGGCCGGGGAGGACGCCGCGGCAAGGCCAAGCGGCAAGGAGACAGACCTCCCCGCGGCCGCGACAAGGATGAAGATGACGACGAAGATGAAGATATGGATGATGACGAGGCCGATGAGCAGGAGTTCCAAAAAGCCACAGAGGTCCTATGCGTTGATGGCGGTGCTTCTCTGCATACTTCACACCGCCAGCTCAAGCAGTGGGTGCGGGAAGTCAATGCAGCAGAACCACCCGTCGAGTCACGCAAGCCTCTAAAATGGTCCAGCACGCCTATCATCTTTGATATTGAGGACCACCCTGATCGCATAACTGCGGTCGGGTGCTTGCCGATGTTGGTTTCACCAACTATCCACAACCTCAAGGTCACTAAGATGCTAGTCGACGGCGGGGCCGGCTTGAACCTGATCTCCTCCGCGGTACTCCAGAAGCTCCAGATCCCTGACAGCGAGCTCGAAGAGACCGGCATATTCCAAGGAATTAATCCGGGAAGGAGCAAGCTGAAGGGAAAGATCACGTTGCCGGTAACATTTGGCAGTGAGCTGAACTTTAGGACTGAGAGGGTCACTTTTGACGTTGCTGATTTTCCATTGCCTTACAATGGGATACTCGGTCGTCCAGGGCTCGCCAAATTCATGGCAGCCTCTCACTACGCATACAACATGCTGAAGATGCCAGGTCCGATAAGTGTCATCTCTGTCCCTGGCGACAAGAAGGATGCTCTTATCTGCACCGACAAGATTTACCGAGAAGCAGCAGCCACAGCCGATTGCAAGACACTTGCCGCTGAAGCTCCCGGGAGGAAGAAGAAGACCAAGTCCGGCAAGAGCTCTGATGCCCACTCCGGCAAGCGCACCTCTTCGGAGTGCTGCGCTACCGTCGAGGACGCACCATCGAGCTCCACCGGCAAGTGTAAGAAGACAAAGGCAGCTCAACCAGAGACCAAGAAGGTGCCCGCCAAGGAGGACGGCACTGGTGGTACCTTCACCATCAGTGCCACGCTCGACCCTAAATAGGAAAGCGCGCTCGTTGCTTTCCTGCGGGCGAACGTCGACGTGTTTGCATGGCAACCGTCTGACATCCCCGGTGTTCCCAGCAAAGTAATCGAGCACCATCTTGCCGTCTGTCCTCACGCGCGGCCCGTCAAGCAGAAAGTCAGAAAACAAGTAGTGGAGCGCCAAGAATTCATCGCAGAAGAAATCAAGAAATTGGAAGCAGCAGGCCTTGTCAGAGGGGTGCTCCATCCTACGTGGTTGGCCAATCCTGTAGTCGTGCGCAAGGCAAACGGGAAATGGAGGCTTTGTATCGACTTTACCGATGTTAATAAAGCTTGTCCCAAAGACCCATTTCCCTTGCCGCGCATTGACCAGATTGTTGACTCCACGGCCTGATGTGATTTGCTTTCATTTCTTGACGCATATTCAGGATATCATCAGATCTTCATGGCAGAAGAGGATGAGGAAAAGACCGCATTCATCACTCCATGTGGCACGTACTATTTAGTATGGATGCCTTTTTGTTTAAAGAATGTTGGTTCAACATTTACAAGAGTAGTCCATGACGCTTTTGAGCCACAGTTGCACAGAAATGTGGAAGCCTACATGGATGACATAGTGGTCAAGAGCAAGGACAAGGCAACCCTGATCCAAGATTTAGATGAAACCTTTGCAAATCTGCGCAAGATCAACCTCAAGCTCAACCCCGAGAAGTGTGTGTTTGGAGTTCCCTCCAGCAAGCTTCTCGGGTTCTTCATGTCTCAGCGGGGAATTGAAGCCAATCCCGACAAGATCAAGGCCATTGAGCAGATCGAAGCACCGAAGCGCGTCAAGGATGTACGAAGACTTGCCGGTTGCGTGGCTGCTCTCAGCAGGTTTATCTCTAAGTCTGCTGAGTGCGCCCTGCCATTTTTCAAAATATTGAAAAAGGCAGGTCCAATGAAGTGGACTCCGGAAGCGGAGGCTGCGCTGCAGGACTTGAAGAGATACCTGTCCTCCACTCCAATACTTGTTGCACCTAAGCCGCAAGAAAAGTTGCTGCTGTATATAGCGGCAACCAATCAAGTGGTTAGTGTTGTGTTAGTAGCAGAGAGGGAGGCAGATGATGAGCCAGCAACCACGGCAGATACATCCAGCGACAAGCAGGGGGCTTCACCGTCAAGCTTTGGTCACGACAAGGATGGATCTGCGCAGGCGCATAAAGAGACACAGAAGAAAATGGTGCAGTGCCCAGTTTACTTTGTCAGTTCCCTTCTGCAGGGGGCTAGGTCAAGGTACTCTGGTGTGCAGAAGTTGCTTTTCGGCCTTCTCATGGCCTCGAGAAAGCTGCGCCATTACTTCCAAGCACATGAGATCACAGTTGTCACTCGCTTTCCGCTGAAGAGAATACTGCAGAATCCAGAAGCAACAGGCAGGATTGTCGAGTGGGCACTGGAACTGTCAAGCTTTGGCCTCAAGTTTGAGAGCACTTCAACTATCCAAAGCAGAGCATTGGCAGAGTTCATAGCAGAGTGGACGCTAACTCTAGATGAAGAAATTCCAGAAACGAGCATCCCCGTCAAGGAAGCAAGCAAAGAGTGGCTCATGTACTTTGATGGTGCCTTCTCGCTGCAAGGCGCCGGTGCGGGCGTGCTACTTGTCGCACCCATCGGAGAGCACCTCAAGTACGTAGTCCAGATGCACTTTCCCAAGGAGCAAGCAACAAACAATACTGCAGAGTATGAAGGTTTGCTTGCCGGTCTCAGGATCGCAGCAGACCTTGGGATCAAGAAGCTCATTGTCAGGGGAGACTCGCAGCTTGTCGTCCACCAAGTGAACAAGAGTTATCAGAGTCCGTTGATGGAAGCTTACGTTGATGAGGTGAGAAAGTTAGAAGAACACTTTGACGGCCTACAAATGGAACATGTTCCGAGAGCTCAGAACGACATTGCCGACGGCCTGTCAAAGTGCGCCGCACTTAAGTTACCTGTGGAACCAGGAATCTTTGTGCTCAAACTGACTCAACCGTCTGCAACGCCATCAACTGGACAGATCAAGAAGAGGAAATTGATTTCTGGTGACTATTTTCCGGCAGAGCTCCCCGAGGCCTCCGCCAAGAAGGTCCCCAAGATCAACACCAAGAGTGCTGAGGAGCAGTCTGCTCCGGCAAACCATAGGGTTTGTTCCGTTGAAGCAGACGCTCCCGACAAGCTTTGCTCCGGCAAGCTTGCTGGGGAACGTCAAGCTCCGGCTGAGCCGCAAGTTCTCGCCATAGAAGCGGATGTTCCCGCAGCAGCATATGTGCCTTTAGTCCTTGTTGTCGAGCCGCAAGCTCCAGCATGGGCACAGCAGATTGTCCGTTTCCTTCAGACATGAGAACTTCCCGAAGAGCAAGAAGAAGCGGAAAGAGTAGCCCGGCAGTCAAGTATGTACCAGTTTGTCGATGACACACTGTACAGAAGAAGACTCAACGGTGTGAAATTGAAGTGTATTCCCTGGGAAGACGGACAAGAGCTATTGGCGGAGATACATGGAGGCATATGTGGTCACCACATTGGCGCAAGAGCACTTGCCGGCAAGGCGTTCCGGCAAGGTTTCTTTTGGCCGACAGCCCTCCAGGATGCAACTGCACAAGTAACCAAGTGTGAAGCGTGCCAGTTCCATTCCAAACAGATACACCAGCCAGCTCAAGCTCTCCAGACGATCCCTTTATCCTGGCCATTTTCGGTCTGGGGGCTCGACATCCTCGGCCCCTTTCCCCGAGCTGTCGGGGGCTTTGAGTACTTGTACGTTGCAATCGACAAGTTCACAAAGTGGCCGGAACTGGAAGCAGTGAGGAAGGTGACAGCACAGTCAGCAGTCAAGTTCTTCAAGTCGATTGTTTGCCGTTTCGGGGTCCCTAACAGGATCATCACCGACAACGGCACGCAGTTCACGAGCCGCACCTTCATGCAGTACGTCCAAGATCTTGGCGCCAAGGTCTGTTTCGCTTCTGTTGCTCATCCGAGAAGCAACGGTCAAGCAGAAAGGGCAAATGCTGAAGTGTTGCGCGGGCTCAAGACCAGGACTTTCGACAGGCTGCACAAGTGCAGAAAGAACTGGATCGAGGAGCTGCCGGTGGTTCTTTGGTCGATCAGGACGACGCCAAATCGAGCCACTGGCCAGACACCTTTCGCTCTAGTCTATGGGGCAGAGGCAGTTCTCCTCACGGAACTCGTATACGGGTCTCCTCGAGTGCTCGCTTATGATGAGCTTAAGCAAGAGCAGCTGCGACAAGATGACGCGCTGCTCCTTGAGGAGGACCGTCTTCAGGCTGCTGTACGAGCTGCTCGATACCAGCAAGCTTTGCATCGCTACCATAGCCGCAAAGTTAATGCCAGAAGTCTCGAGGAAGGCGACCTTGTTCTTCGGCGCGTTCAGTCTGCCAAGAATTCCAACAAGTTGACGCCGAAGTGGGAAGGCCCTTACCGGGTGAAACGAGTCACTAGGCCTGGCGCTGTCCGCCTTGAGACCAAAGATGGCTTTCCGGTGAGCAACTCCTGGAACATTGAGCATCTTCGTAAGTTTTACCCGTAAGGCGCGGTTGCCGGAACCTGTTCCGGCAACCACCTTTTGTACAAGTCTTGCCGCTGTTGCATGTAATCCTTTGTACAAAGCCGGGCGCAGACCCCGTGCATAAATAAAGTTCATGTGCTCCGCACATCTTGTCAATTTCATGCTTTCTATTTTTTGCATGTGTTATCTGACATTTTGTGCAGCACCTACCCCCGGTAAGCAATAACGAGCCGTAAGGCCCCATATCTTTATTTTCTCTTCTTTCTCTTTCTCAAAGAAAGGAAGGTTCCCTCGCCCACAAGTTTGCCGGGGGGAAGGAGGAGATAATGGTGTGGACCAAGCGTCGTTCAAGAAAGTTTCGCCTTGCCGGGACGCAAACGACAGAAAAGCTAAGTTGCCAAAGTTTGAGCAATCAGTTTTAAAAAAATTTAAGTTATCTTCCTCGAACGACCGTGCTTTGTATGGAAAACCTGTGCGCGGAGGAACCAACTCGTAGCTAGTTGCTCCCTTACTTTGTTTCGAGTCTGCTCAACAACTTAAGTGAGCCGCGACTAGTTGCGACAAGGTTTCTTGTCGGTGGCAGCACCGCCAGCAGGCTACTGATGTCCCGCACTCAGTGCTCGCGGCTAAGGTGCCTGCGCCGGCAAGTTCCCTAAAAGCGTAGGGTAAAAACATACAGAGGAAGGAATCATGTAGAGGAAATAACATAGCAATCGATACCCAAAATAAAGTTATATTACAAGATAGCTTGTCGCAGCTCTAATAAATTGTTCCCGTAACATGGCTAGCAGAGACAAGGAAAGGAGGAAACGGGCGGCCTAATCTACGCGGTCGCCATCAACCCTCTTGACCTCGTTCACCTTGTCCACAATGGGTGCGACAAGGGCCTTGAGCGCGTCCAGATCAGCATCCAAAGGCAGCTTCTTGAGGACGTTGGTGTGGTTGAGGCCTGGGTTGCGGAAGGCCACCTTCACCAACACCTTTTGCAGAACTCTCGCGCAGATCGTGCGCGACTCGTCGGCCAGCTGCTTTGGGATCCTTTTCCGGAGTCGCTGGAGGGTCGTCGCCACGCCTTTGAAGAACAAGGTGAGCTTGGCGCTGGGCTGGAGGTTCTCATCGGAGGAGTACCCGAAATCCTCCATCCCTAGCTGCGCTAGCTCCCTGTCGATGTCTGCGGCAACATCCACGAGACCCTCCGTCCAGTGCTCCACATTCTCCCTGAAGGTGTTCTGGGTGGCGGCAGCACTCGCCAGCAGCTCCTCGTTGGCCTTGATCTCCTTCTTCAAGGGCACCTCCTGCTCCCTGGCGCCGTCCAGTGTCTTGGTCAAAGTAGCTAGCTTCAACTCAAGATCTGCGTTGGAGTCCTTGGCGGCACTCAGCTCCTTGCCCTTCTCGACGAGACGACCCTGCAGCTCATGTGGGCGTGGGCGTCCTTCTCGCGCTCACGCTGGAGTGCGGCAAGCTCTTCATCCCTCGCCTTGAGATCGGCCTCTAGCTGCGCCACCTTCGTCTCCAGCTCCTTCTTGGCGGCCTCAGCAGCTGTGGTAGCATCTTTTGCCTCCTTGAGAGCCACGCCAAATGTCTGCTCTCGCGCGGCAAGCTCCTCCTCGTGGCTGTCCAGATTGACCTTCCGCTGCGCCAACTCGCCTTCCCGCGCAAACAGCTCCTCGATGACAAGCCGTTGTTGCTCTTCAGCTTCGGCCTTCTCGAGGAGGAAGGCTTTCCGCGCCTCGAAGAGTTGCGCCCGCTCCTCTGCAATGGACCGGAGGGCTTCCTGGTTGCGGCTCCGGAGCTCCTCCACATGCTTCTCAATATCCACTCCCGCCTGCGCGACAAGCGCTTCCCGGGATTCCACCTTGGCTTGTCGGGTGCGGTAGAGTGACACCAGCTTCCGCAGCAGTTGCTCTTCCTCAGACTCGCCGCTGCTACTACTTGGCGCGTCAACCAGCGTCAGCCCAGCGGAGGCGAGCACCTCCCCATCGAAAGTTTCTCCTTCCACCGGCGCCCTGGAGCTTGACGCCCAGGGGAGCTTGATGAAGACGCCATCGCCGGCCTTTAAATAGGCGCCGGGCTGGGGCTCTTTGGAGCCTGACGCTGCGGCAGCGGCGGAGGGATCGGCGGTCGGCATAGCGCCTTGCGCTCCTGCGGCCTCAGGGTCGTCAGTGCGATCGCCAGACCCCTCGCCGGCTCCTGCGGCAGCAGTTTTGGCGGCCTCTTTGCCGGCGGGCTCATCAGCGCCAGCTCCTTCTTCGGTGGCAGCTGCGTCGTTGGTGTTGTCGCGCGCGTTCTCCTCGCCGGTGGCCTCGGTCTCCATCGGCTCCGTGGAAGATGGATCTGACGGCCGGGAAAAGAGAGAAAAAGTCAAGCAAATATTCAAAAAGAAGATCAGAAGAAGAAGAACACAAGGGAAGTTTTCAAGCAAGAAGGGTTACCTATACTGGGATCTGCAGTCATGGGCTCCACCACTGGGGGGTCGCTGGTGTTGTCCCTTGCCGGAGAACCGTCCCTTGCCGGAGATTTCTCCCTTGCCGGAGAACGCTCCCTTGCCGGGGAATTCTCCCTTGGCGGTGTAGTCGAAGCAGATGTCAGATCGGGGGCGGCTTCCGAGCGCTCCTGGTGAGGCTGCTCTGCTCCTACACAAACCAACAGTCAGATGTCAGCAAAAAAAACACCCATGGGCGCCTAACAGCGAGAAGTAAACCATATACTTACGCTGGGGGCTACGCTGGGGGCTGCTTTGGGGAATGATTGCCGGGTCTGGCAAGGTGGTCTCGGGCGCGCCCCCTGCTGTCACGGTGGGCTCGTCCTCGATGACAATCACCGGAGCCTTGGCTCTCTTCGCCGCTCTCTGGGCCAGGGTCCTGAAAAGGAATAAGTTCAGAGTAAAGCAAATCAGATACAAGACAAAACAGCAAGAATTGAAGAACTACAAGTACAACAGAGATTCTTACTCTTCTTCTTCCTCGTCGGAGCTGAGCGCGGAGAGGTCGAAGTCCGGCCCACCTTCGGCGCGACGAGGCGGAGGAGTAGGTTCCCTTGACCGCTTGGCGGGGGCAGTGGCGGTGGTCCGGGAAGACCCCGCTCCAGTTGCCGCAGCGACGTGAGGCGCACCCGCGGCAACGTCGCTTGTCGCGGTGGAGCGTGTCGCGCGGCGCGACGGCTGTTGACCCGTCTGCCGCCCTGCTACGTCCCCGGCCCTGCAGAGACGCCTTCTTGGTGGAGCTGGGGGCTGCGCTGGGGGCTCTGCCTGCGGCAAGCCGCTTGAAGATGGCGGGCCGCTCGCGCCCTCGGCGGGCTCGCTCGACTCGGCTTCAGGCTCGGAAGCTCTCCCTCGCCGGCAAGCTCTCCGGCAAGCTCATCTCGATCGGCAAGGCTTGCCGCCTCTGCTGCCTCTGCCTCCTCCACGGTGAATCCAAACTCGCCCGCGGTAGCGGCTGCCACTGCCTCTTCCGCCCTGGTGGCGATGCACCGCATCTCCGCATCAGTGGTGTCGCGGGTGAGGCTTCTCTGCTCGTCGGAGCGGACCGCCACCTCCACCAAGCCATCGAAGAACTGCTGCACAACATCGTCCACATGCTCTTTCCAGGTTGGGACGAGACCATGCGAGTCGCATAGCGGCATCATTGCACGGATGCGGTCGAGCGAGGAATTGTTGCACAGCGAACGACACCCGCCGGCAACCTAAACCATTCGGGATGCTGAGGGTCGTGTTTGAACAACTCCTTGAGCATCGCATCCAGTTCCAGCATAGTGAAATTGAAGTTGAGACCCGGGCGCAGCCTCATGATGTCCGCCGGACCCCCCGAATTCCCAGGCGGGTCTCCTCCTTTCTTGTAGGGGGGGTGATGCGGCGGCGAAGAAAATCCGCACCAACGGCGCCTACAGGGAGCCCGGCAAGCCTGAGGCGCAAGATCCGGGTGATGGCAATCTTCAGCTTGTCGTCTTCCGCGGCCAGGGCGCTCCAATCGTTGCCGCGCACTACTGGGGTTTGGCGCTGGGCGGTGAATGGCTGCGGGTTCTCCTCAACAATCCAGCACCATTCTGCTCTCCACTCCTCCCATTTGCTGCGGAGCTCTCCCTCCAGATACGACTCCTTGCCAGCTCTCGAGATCCAGGCGATCCCGCCGGCTAAGGGCTCCCCTCTCTCAACTCGGGGCATGAAGAAGTGGCGGAAGAGGGCTACGTTTGGGTGGACTCCGACAAAGTTTTCGCAGAGATGTGCGAAAACCGCCATGGTCAGGATAGCATTGGGGGTGAAATCAAGGAGGTAGAACCCGTAGGTGTTCATGATATCACAGAAGAATTCAGAGAAAGGCGGGCAGAGCCCGCAGTAGAAGAACAGCGCGAAGAAGGGATACCCACTCGGGGCCCGTTCCGAAGCGGCGGCGGAGAGTACCTTCGTGCGCGGATGCGCTCGCGTCTCCGTCGACCAGAAGAGGTAGTACCACTCCCTCAGCTCCTTCGCGGCGAGCTCGGGGGAAAAGTTGCCCACTCCTTTCGTAGCGCCTCGAACCGCAGCGCCTCGGCCGACTTCACGCCCTTCCCGGCTTTCGGAGCCATGGAGGGGGTAGTGGGGGAGATCGAAGGCGTTGGTGGCACCGGCGGCGATGGGGGGCGGAGCGCTGCTCTCTTTCGACTTTGGAAGAAGGGGGAGCAGCGGAGATTTCTGAGATTGGATTAGCAACTGGCGAGGTGGGCGAACTGCCCCTGTTTCCCCTGCTTATAAAGAGGGAGGGGGCGGACGTTCCGCTTTTCCGAATAAAGAACCACCCACGATCTCTCCCACGACGCCGCATTCGACACGTGCCGTTAGGGAAGGGCGCGGTGGATACGGAGTAGGATACGGCGTACCCCAGGCCGCGCGTGCCCGTGCCCTGTTTTGGGCCTGGCCCAACAGCGCTCGGCACCGTGTGTGGCCCAGGCCCGGGGGCTCCTGTCGGTGTACTAAAGTAGGGGTACCTTAGTATCCCGAACTTGTGCACAGGCAGTTGCAGCGCCCCGCGGCAAGGCTTGCCGGGAGACCGCCAAGGCCCTCCGTGGTTCCTTTGGAGCCATTCAAGAACAAAGTGTTCAAGACAAGAAGACAAGGCCCCGGCAAGAGGAGCTTGCCGGGAAGGCCAACCAAGGCACCTCAAGGAACTTGCCATGATGCACCGCGCGTCCCGGCAAGACAAGGCCCCGACAAGAGGAGCTTGCCGGGAAGGCCAAGCAAGGCATTTCAAGGAACTTGTCGCGACGCGCCGCGCGTCCCGGCAAGACCCGGTGAGCGACAAGCTTCCAGACGCGACAAGACAACAACCGCGGCAAGGCGCTTGCCGCGGCAAAGCTACCACTCTGTACCCGCGCTCCAGCGCATCCACCAACGTGTCGCCCTGGGGCCTTTCCAGGCGCGCGTGGCAAGAAGCTGTGCAGCTAGCGGTGCGAGGTGGCAAGCGGAGATGACAACATGGCCATCGTGGCGAGCGGTGGCACCCCTGACGGTCCCTTTTTGCACTGTTTGGGCGACACAGACGGGCATTTAATGCCTTTGTCCCCTGCCGTCAGGGTTAGGTATGATACACTGTAGAGGTAGTTGTACCAACCGCAACTCTTTTTACATTTTTGCCCTTATCTACGTTGCCACCTGTCGGTGACCCCTTGAGCATATAAAAGGAGGCCCATGCGCAACGTAGAGGGGGGTTGGAAACCAGAAAGCACTCACGCTCGGTCTCGTTAGCAGCTGAGGTGTACTGTAGCGCCCAGCGCTCCCGAGCAAGAACACAATATAATCAGACAAGCAGCAGTAGGAGTTTTATCTCTCCGGAGAGCTCCGAAGCTGGGTAAACCGCTTGTGTGCTTTGCCTCGATCTGCTCTTCGTGCGATCTCCGCCCCCCCCCCCCCCCCCCCCCCCCCGCCGAACCGAAAGGGGCCCGGTCCGCCCGCCCCATAGGTGTTCGTTTCCCACGACACGGACCCTCCCCATTGCCCCTCGCGGGATCCAAACGCTCCGGGCTCAGGGCGGCTGATGCATTGGCTTCCGGTTTCGGCAGATCCAGACTCCTCCGTGATGACACCTCGGTGTCGCCCGCTTCATGAGTCGGAGAGGTGGGTGGGGTCTCGCTCTCCATCATCTCCGGAGGAAGATCCCCCGAAGACGAACTCTGTCGAGAAGAGCTGCTAGCCGGACTGCAAAATACGGACTCTGGTTATTGATCTAGGGGAGACACAGTACCTTCAAATTGTAGATTGACTTACAGCTCGGTAGAGGGCTGGCCCGTTGGTGGGCATGACACGGTGAGGGTGCCCGCCGGGACAGGGCCCCTGGGGGATGCCTTTTTCCCTGGTTTGGGCATCTCCGCCTCCAAGTCTTCAGAGGCAGCCCTCTTATTCCTACGCGGGGAGGAGGCCTTAGCCTCCCTTTCCCGGCTATCCTCCTTAGGGGAGGTAACAATTCCCCTAGTTCGGATGCATAGCGTGTGGAGTTCGGTTTCTTTGTTCTTCCCCTCGTCCTTCCCTGAGGGCATTCTGCTGAGTACCCGGTCAAGCATCTTGGCCATGGTGGGACCAGGCGAGCCTTCGGGAAGTGGCGCCGGACACCTGATTCTCTCCGCCTTGCTAAGCCATTCCTGGCCACGGATGATTGTCAGAATAAACAATTATGACAAATTCAAAAAGAGGTGTCCGGTATCAAGGCTACTTACTTAGGTATCTAGGCGATTGCAGCTTAGGCCCGCATCCTCGGTGGTGTCCGGACACTCTACTTTCCGTCCGAAGAATAATTTGCACATCTCTTCGAGCTTCAAGCCGAAGAAGTACTTGACAGTCCACGGACCCTCCGGATTGAACCCCCACATCTGGAGAGGCTGGCGTTGGCACGGCAACATCCGTCGGATTAACATCACTTGCATTATGCTAACGAGGTTAATGTCCCTCTCAAGAAGCTCCCGAATGGGATTCTGCAGTACTGGTACATCACCAGCGGGCCCCCAATTCCGTCCTACATCCGTCCAAGACGCCAACTATGATGCAGGGCCCAAGGGGAACTTGGGGGCGGCTACCCACTTTCCCCCTGGGGGCCGTAACATAAAACCACCTCCGCTGCCATACATCAGATACTTCTGGGAAAGAACCCTCTGGCCATGGGGCGTTGGTGTTCCTGCTTATTACGGCACCTCCGCACTCCACATGTTGCCCCTCGATCATCTTCGGCTTCACATTGAAGGTCTTGAGCCATAAGCCGAAGTGTGGTGTGACGTGGAGAAAAGCCTCGCACACGATAATAAATGACGAGATATGGAGGATAGCGTCGGGAGCCAGATCATGAAAATCCAACCCATAGTAGAACATGAGCCCCCTCACAAAGGGATCGAGGGTGAAGCCCAAACTACGGAGGAAGTGTGGGACGAAAACAACACACTCATTGGGCTCCGGTGTGGGGATGACTTGCCCTGGAGCAGGAAGCATGTGCTGGATATTGGCGGTCAGGTATCCGACCTCCCTGAGCTTCGCAATGTCTTCCTTTTGAATCGAGGAGGCCACCCACTGGCCTTGAGGGTCGGATCCGGAGATATTGGAGGATCTGGGTTGTTGGAGCTTAGGTTTCGGGTGTTAGAACTCGAGGTGCGAGAAGGTGCGAGGAAGGTGAAAAAGAGGCGTAGGCCTCAACCCCTTTATAAAGAAGGTGAATATCAAGAGTCCTTGGTGTGACCGTTTGAGGCTTATCTAAAAACACATGGAGTTATACCAACGGCCGTCGTGGGGTCACGCACGCCTGTATTTATGGAAAATCCCGTAATAAGAGGAGCACGATCCCTGCCTCGATGGGGCGTGCCAATAAAACCGCCTCGTAACACGAGTCGAGGTAGGGTAAGAAACGCCGGTTCATGTTGGACCAGGCCACGACGCAAGGGCACGACGCATGAAGGTTGCCAGCGGATCAGATTTATGCTATGTGAAGATCATCTTGCAAATCCGAACACGGTCTACGTGTTCGATAACCACTATGGAGTACTCGGAGAAGGAACCCACCTTGCAATGCCGAAGACAATACTGCGTGCCGGACTCATCGTCACTGAAGCCTGGTTCAGGGGCTACTGAGGGAGTCCTGGATTAGGGGGTATCCGGACAGCCGGACTGTGTACAACGTCCGAACTATTGAAGCGTGAAGATACAAGACTCAAGACTTCGGCCCGTGTCCGTATGGGACTCTCCTTTGCATAGATGACGAGCTTGGTGATCCGGATATTGTGTTTCCTTCCTTGTAACCGACTCCATGTAAACCCTAGCCTTCTCCGGTGTCTATATAAACCGGAGAGGTTGGTCCTTAGAAGGCCGATCACAATTACAATCATACCATCATAGGCTAGCTCCTAGGGTTTAGCCTCTATGATCTCGTGGTAGATCTACTCTTGTACTACCCATATCATCAATATTAATCAAGCAGGAAGTAGGGTTTTACCTCCATCGAGAGGGACCGAACCTGGGTAAACATCTGTGTCCCTTGCTTCCTGTTACCATCAGCCTTGACGCACAGATCGGGACCCCCTACCCGAGATCCGCCGGTTTTGACACCGACATTCACCTTTATGAATTCTAATGACTTCGGAAATGATGTTGCTAATGATTCCAACATCTCCTTTGGCACGCATAAGGTCACGAAGCTCAAATAGACAATCGCCAAACTTAGGATCATTGTAATTCATCTTACTTAAGGCAATTGACTTATGAAGAATCACATCTAGATTTGGCAAGGAATAGTTTGGAAATCGTTCCTCAAGAAATTTCCACATGGTGTAGGCACAATCAAGAGCAGACAAGCAAACTATCAAATTTCTAGGCAAACCTCTAGTAATAAGATTGACAATTCTAAGATTGTGAATCATGTCAATGGACTCATCAGGGGTATGATGCAAAGGATCGACAAGGGACGCACAAGGGCTAGTTACTTGTTCAAGTGATATTCATTGAAAATCTCAAGCATCTCATTTTTCCATTCATGAAAGAACTCTCCATCAAGTATATGCTCTCTATGTCTAAGACTCCCCAACATAGACTCATCCATCTTCCTCCAATGGTGATTAAACTAAAGCAATGGAGAACAATACTCTGATACCAATTGAAAGGATCGAGAAGAGGTATCTAGAGGGGGTGATTAGACCCTCAACAAGTAAAGGTAGCAATTTTTAAGTTTTTCAAGTTGAGGCTGGAAATTAGCACAATTTCAAACATTCACAATATAATTCAAGCAAGCATGGCAAGAATATATGAGCAGCAGAAAGTAAAGCATGCAACTTGCAAGAAAGTAAAGGGATGGGATTGGAGTGTGCAAACGCAATTGGAGACACGGAGATTTTTGGCGTGGTTCCGATAGGTGGTGCTACCGTACATCCACTTATGTGGAGACTTCAACCCATGAAGGGTAACAGTTGCGCGAGTCCATGAAGGGATCCACCCACGAAGGGTCCATGAAGAAGCAACCTTGTCTATCCCACCATGGCCATCGCCCACGAAGGACTTGCCTCACTTGGGTATATCTTCACGAAGTAGGCGATCTCCTTGCCCTTACAAACTCCTTGGTTCAACTCCACGATCTTGATGGAGGCTCCCAAGTGACACCTAACCAATCTAGGAGACACCACTCTCCAAAAGGTAATAGATTGTGTGTTGATGATGAACTCCTTGCTCTTGTGCTTCAAATGATAGTCTCCCCAAAACTCACACTACTGGAATCAGCTTCTTTGTCGTCCGCCATAGCAGACGGCAAAGGCATAGATCACGGACGGCAAACTTCTTTGTCGTCTGCCAGCAGACGGCAAACTGTCCGTCTGAACAGGTGCCAGCAAAGGCCTTCTTTGCCGTCCGCTTCCTAGAAACAGACGGCAAAGGATTGTGTCGTCCGCCATCTGAGGCCAGCAGACGACAAAGACAACGGACAACAGTGGGGTGGCGTCTGCTACCTCTTGAGCACTATGTTGGTTTTCCCTTGAAGAGGAAAGGGTGATGCAGCAAAGTAGCGTAAGTTTTTTCCTCAGTTTTTGAGAACCAAGGTATCAATACAGTAGGAGGCTCCTCACAAGTCCCTCATACCTACACAAACAAACAAGAACCCCGCAACCAACGCGAAAAGGGGTTGTCAATCCCTTCACAGTAACTTGCGAAAGTGAGATCTGGTAGAGATAATAAGATAAGATAAATATTTTTCGTATTTTTATGATATAGATTGGAAAGTAAAGATTCAAATAAAAGTAGATCGGAAACTTATATGATAAAAGATAGACCCGGGGGCCATAGGTTTCACTAGTGGCTTCTCCCAAGATAGCATAAGTATTACGGTGAGTGAACAAATTACTGTCGAGCAATTGATAGAAAAGTGCATAGTTATGAGAATATCTAGGCATGATCATGTATATAGGCATCACGTCCGCGACAAGTAGACCGACTCCTGCCTGCATCTACTACTATTACTCCACACATCGACCGACTCCTGCCTGCATCTAGAGTATTAAGTGCATAAGAACAGAGTAACACATTAAGCAAGATGACATGATGTAGAGGGATAAACTCAAGCAATATGATATAAACCCCATATTTTTATCCTTGATGGCAACAATACAATACGTGCCTTGCTGCCCCTGCTATCACTAGGAAAGGACACTGTAAGATTGAACCCAAAGCTAAGCACTTCTCCCATTGCAAGAAAGATCAAGCTAGTAGGCCAAACCAAACTGATAATTCAAAGAGACTTGCAAAGATAACCAATCATACATAAAAGAATTCAGAGGAGATTCAAATATTTCTCATAGATAAACTTGATCATAAACCCACAATTCATCGGATCTCGACAAACACATTGCAAAAAGAGTTAGATCAAACAGATCTCTAAGAAGATCGAGGAGAACTTTGTATTTGAGATTCAAAGAGAGAGAAGAAGCTGTCTAGCTAATAACTATGGACCCGAAGATCTGTGATAAACTACTCACAACTCATCGGAGAGGCTATGGTGTTGATGTAGAAGCCCTCCGTGGTCGGTTCCCCCTCCGGCGGAGCACCGGCGAAGGCTCCAAGATGGGATCTCGCGGATACAAAAGGTTGCGGTGGTGGAAATTGTTTTTCGTGGTGCTCCTGGATGTTTTCAGGGTATGGAGGTATATATAGGCGAAGGAGGTAGGTCAGGGGATCCATGAGCGGCCCATGAGGGTGGGGGCATGCCCACCCCCCTAGGGCGCGCCCCCTGCCTTGTGGCCACCTCGGCTGCTTCTTGGCATCTACTCCAAGCCTCCTGGATTGCGTTTGTTCTAAGAAGATTGCTCCCGAAGGTTTCATTCCATTTGGACTCCATTTGATATTCCTTTTCTGTGAAACACTGAAATAGGAAAAAAACAGCAATTCGGGCTGGGCCTCCGGTTAGTAGGTTAGTCCCTAAAATGATATAAAAGTGTAAAGTAAAGCCCATAAACATCCAAAATGGGTAATATAATAGCATGGAACAATCAAAAATTATAGATACGTTGGAGACGTATCAAGCATCCCCAAGCTTAATTCCTACTCGCCCTCGAGTAGGTAAATGATAAAAACTGAATTTATGATGTGGAATGCTACCTAACATATTTCTCAATGTAATTTTCTCTATTGTGGCATGAATGTTCAGATCCAAATGATTCAAAATAAAAGTTCATATTGACATAAGAAATAGTAATACTTCAAGCATACTAACAAAGCAATCATGTCTTCTCAAAATAACATGGCTAAAGAAAGTGCATCCCTACAAAATCATATAGTTAAGCTATGTTTCATTTTCATCACACAAAATACTCCCATCATGTACAACCCCGGTTTCAGCCAAGCAATTGGTTCATACTACGCGCTTCAGCTTTTTTCAACTCCCACACAATACATGAGCGTGAGCCATGGATATAGCACTATGGGTGGAATAGAAGATGATGATGGAGATTGTATGGAGAAGACAAAAAATGAGAAAGTCTCACGTTGAGGAGGCTAATCAACGGGCTATGGAGATGCCCATTAATTGATGTCAACATGTGGAGTAGGGATTGCCATGCAACGGATGCACTAGAGCTATAAATGTATGAAAGCTCAACAAAAGAAACTAAGTGGGTGTGCATCCAAGTTTCTTACTCACGAAGACCTAGGGCATTTTGAGGAAGCCCATCGTTGGAATATACAAGCCAAGTTCTATAATGAAAATTTTCCACTAGTATATAAAAGTGACAACATAAGAGACTCTCTAACATGAAGAACATGGTGCTACTTTGAAACACAAGTGTGGAAAAGGATAGTAGCATTGTCCCCCTTTTTATTTTCTTTTTTTTTGGGGGGGGGGGCTTTTTCTATTTGGCCTTCCTTTTTTTGGGCCTTTTTTTGGCCTTTTTTTTCTTTTTTATATAAGGGATAATGCTCTAATAATGATGATCATCACACTTCTATTTATTTACAACTCAAGAATTACAACTCGATACTAGAACAAGATATGACTCTATATGAATGCCTCCGGCGGTGTACCAGGATGGGCAATGAATTAAGAGTGACATGTATGAAAAATTATGCATGGTGGTTGCCACAAATACGATGTCAACTACATGATCATGCAAGGCAATATGACAATGATGATGCGTGTCATGATAAACGGAATGGTGGAAAGTTGGATGGCAATATATCTCGGAATGGCTATGGAAATGCCATAATAGGTAGGTATGGTGGCTATTTTGAGGAAGATATAAGGAGGTTTATGTGTGATAGAGCATATCGTATCACCGGGTTTGGATGCACCAGCGAAGTTTGCACCAACTCTCAAGGTAAGAAAGGGCAATGCACGGTACCGAAGAGGCTAGCAATTATGGAAAGGTAAGAGTGCGTATAATCCATGGACTCACATTAGTCATAAAGAACTCATATACTTATTGCAGAAGTTTTATTAGCCCTCAAAGCAAAGTACTACTATGCATGCTCCTAGGGGGGAGGTTGGTAGGAGTTAACCCTCGCGCGCCCCCGACCTCCACACATAAGGAAGGCAATCAAAAGAGCACCCCATGCAACAAATTTGTTACACAACTTTTACCATACGTGCATGCTATGGGACTTGCCAACTTCAACACAAGTATTCCTCAATTTCATAATTACCCAACTAGCATGACTCTAATATTACCACCTTTATATCTCAAAACAATTATCAAGCATCAAATTGATCATAGCATCCAATTCACTTCCTATGATAGTTTTTATTATACCCAACTTGGATGCCCATCATTCTAGGACCAATTTTATAACCATAGCAAATACCATGCTGTACTAAAAGACTCTCAAAATAATATAAGCGAAGCATGATAGATCAATAATTTCTACAAAATAAAACCACCGTCGTGCTCTAAAAAGTATAAGTGAAGCACTAGAGCAAAAACTATCTAGCTCAAAAGATATAAGTGAAGCACATATAGTATTCTAATAAATTCCAAATCATGTGTGTCTCTCCCAAAAGGTGTGTACAGCAAGGATGATTGTGTTAAACTAAAAATCAAAGACTCATATCATACAAGATGCTCCAAGCAAAACACATATCATGTGACGAATAAAAATATAGCTCCAAGTAAAGTTACCGATAGACGAAGACGAAAGAGGGGATGCCTTCCGGGGCATCCCCAAGCTTAGGCTTTTGGTTATCCTTGGATTATCTTGGGGTGCCATGGGCATCCCCAAGCTTAGGATCTTGCCACTCCTTATTCCATAGTCCATCAAATCTTCACCCAAAACTTGAAAACTTCACAACACAAAACTCAACAGGAAATCGCATGAGCTCCGTTAGTGCAAGAAAGAAAAACCACCACTTAAGGTACTGTAATGAACTCATTATTTATTTATATTGGTCTTAAACATACTGTATTCCAATTTCTCTATGGTTCATACCCCCTGATACTAGCCATAGATTCATCAAAATAAGCAAACAACACACGAAAAACAAAATCTGTCAAAAACAGAACAGTATGTAGCAATCTGTAACTTTCGAATACTTCTGAAACTCTAAAAATCATATCAAAATAGGAAGTCCTAGGCAATTTACCTATTAATCTACTGCAAAAAGAATAAACTAAAAATCATGTTTCTGTGATTTATTAAAATTATTCTCGTGTGTGCAAAAGTTTCTGTTTTTCAGGAGAATCAAATTAACTATCACCCAAGATGATCCTATAGGTTCTACTTGGCACAAACACTAATTAAAACATAAAACCACATCTAAACAGAGGCTTCATGAATTACTTATTACTAAACAGAAGCAAAAAAGCAAGGAACAAAAATAAAATTGGGTTGCCTCCCAACAAGCGCTATCGTTTAACGCCCCTAGCTAGGCATAAAAGCGAGAATAGATCTAAGTATTGCTATCTTTGGTATTCAATTCATAAGTAGCTCGCATAATAGATTCATAAGGTAATTTGATCTTCTTTCTAGGAAAGTGTTCCATGCCTTTCCTTAATGGAAATTGGAATCTAATATTTCCTTCCTTCGTATCAATAATTGCACAAATCGTTTTAAGGAAAGGTCTACCAAGAATAATAGGACATGAAAGATCGCAATCTATATCAAGAAAAATAAAATCTACGGGCACATAATTCCTATTTGCAACAATAATAACATCACTAATCCTTCCCATAGGTTTCTTAATAGTGTAATCTGCAAGGTGCAAGTTTAAAGAGCAATCATCAAAATCACGAAAACCTAGCACATCACATAAAGTTTTTGGAATCGTGGAAACACTAGCACCCAAATCACACAAAGCATAACATTCATGATCTTTAATTTTAATTTTAATAGTAGGTTCCCACTCATCATAAAGTTTTCTAGGGATAGAAACTTCCAATTCAAGTTTTTCCTCATAAGATTGCATCAAAGCATCTACGATATGTTTGGTAAAAGCTTTATTTTGACTATAAGCATGAGGAGAATTCAACACGGATTGCAACAAGGAAATACAATCTACTAAAGAAAAATTATCATAATTAAATTCCTTGTAATCCAAAATAGTGGGTTCATTGCTAAGTAAAGTTTTGACCTCTCCAATCCCACTTTTACCAAATTAAGCATCAAGATCTAAAAACTCCGAATCATTGGGATGCTTTTTAACTAAAGTTGACTCATCTCCAGTCCCATCATTATCAAGATTCATATTGCAAAATAAAGACTTAATAGGAGACACATCAATAACTTTTAGATCTTCATCATTATTTTCATGGAAACTAGAAGAACACGCTTTTACAAAGCAATCTTTCTTAGCGCGCATTCTAGCGGTTCTTTCTTTGCACTTATCAATGGAAATTCTCATGGCTTTGAGAGACTCATTGATATCATGCTTAGGTGGGATAGATATAAGTTTAAAAGAATCAACATCAAGAGAAATTATAACCATGTTCCTAGCCAATTCATCAACTTTAAGTAATTTTTTTTCAAGCAAAGAATTGAAATTCTTTTGAGAGATCATAAATTCTTTAACACTATTATCAAAATCAGAGGGCATCTTATTAAAATTAGCATAAGAATTGTTGTAGGAATTACCATAATTATTAGAGGAATTACTAGGAAACGGCCTAGGATTAAAGTTTCCTCTATACGCGTTGTTACCAAAATTATTCCTACCAACAAAATTCACATACATAGATTCATTATTATTTTCAATCAAAGTAGACAGAGGCATATCAATAGGAAAATTCTTAGTAGCAAACAATTTCATAAGTTCATCCATCTTTCCACTCAAAACATTAATCTCTTCTATCGCATGAACTTTTATACTAGTAGATCTTTCGGTGTGCCATTGAGAATAATTAACCATAGTATTATCTAGGAGTTTAGTAGCTTCTCCTAAGGTTATTTCCATAAAAGTGCCTCCCGTGGCCGAATCTAAAAGATTTCTAGAAGCAAAATTAAATACGGCATAAATTTTTTGTATGATCATCCAAAAATTCAAACCATGTGTAGGGTAATTGCGAATCATTAATTTCATCCTCTCCCAAGATTGTGCAACATGCTCATGATCTAGTTGCTTAAAATTCATAATATCGTTTCTAAGAGAGATTATCTTAGCGGGAGGAAAATACTTAGAGACAAAAGCATCTTTGCACTTATTCCATGAATCAATACTATTTTTAGGCAAAGACGAAAACCAAGTTTTAGCACGATCTCTAAGCAAAAACGGAAATAGCTTCAATTTAACAATATCATTATCCATGTCTTTCTTCTTTTGCATATCACACAAATCAACAAAGTTGTTTAGATGAGTAGCGGCTCTAGGAAGGCCGAAGAATTGATCTTTCATAACAAGATTCAACAAAGCAGCATTGATTTCACAAGATTCAGCATCATTAAGAGGAGCGATCGAAGTGCTAAGGAAATCATTATTATTGGTATTGGAAAAGTCATACGATTTAGTATTATCTTGAGCCATCATGACAAACAATCCAACACACAAGCACACAAGAGGCAAGCGAAAAAGAGAGGCGAACGAAAAATAGAGGGCGAATAAAACGGCAAGGGTGAAGTGGGGGAGAGGAAAATGAGAGGCAAATAGCAAATAATATAATCCGAGGGAGATGAGTTTGTGATGGGTACTTGGTATGTCTTGACTTGAGCGAAGACCTCCCCGGCAACGGTGCCAGAAATCCTTCTTGCTACCTCTTGAGCACTGCGTTGGTTTTCCCTTGAAGAGGAAAGGGTGATGCAGCAAAGTAACATAAGTATTTCCCTCGGTTTTTGAGAACCAAGGTATCAATCCAGTAGGAGGCTCCTCACAAGTCCCTCGTACCTACACAAACAAACAAGAACCTCGCAACCAACGCGATAAAGGGGTTGTCAATCCCTTCACGGTAAATTGCAAAAGTGAGATCTGATAGAGATAATAAGATAAGATAAATATTTTTCGTATTTTATGATATAGATTGGAATGTAAAGATGCAAATAAAAGTAGATCGGAAACTTATATGATAAAAGATAGACCCAGGGGCCATAGGTTTCACTAGTGGCTTCTCTCAAGATAGCATAAGTATTACGGTGGGTGAACAAATTACTGTCAAGCAATTGATAGAAAAGTGCATGGTTATGAGAATATCTAGGCATGATCATGTATATAGGCATCACGTCCGCGACAAGTAGACCGAAAGAATTCTACATCTACTACTATTACTCCACACATCGACCGACTCCTGCCTGCATCTAGAGTATTAAGTTCATAAGAATAGAGTAACGCATTAAGCAAGATGACATGATGTAGAGGGATAAACTCAAGCAATATGATATAAACCCCATCTTTTTATCCTCGATGGCAACAATACAATACGTGCCTTGCTGCCCCTGCTGTCACTGGGAAAGGACACTGTAAGATTGAACCCAAAGCTAATCACTTCTCCCATTGCAAGAAAGATCAATCTAGTAGGCCAAACCAAACTGATAATTCGAAAAGACGTGCAAAGATAACCAATCATACATAAAAGAATTCAGAGGAGATTCAAATATTTCTCATAGATAAACTTGATCATAAACCCACAATTCATCGGATCTCGACAAACACACCGCAAAAAGAGTTACATCGAATAGATCTCCAAGAAGATCGAAGAGAACTTTGTATTGAGATTCAAAGAGAAAGAAGAAGCCATCTAGCTAATAACTATGGACCCGAAGGTCTGTGGTAAACTACTCACAACTCATCGGAGAGGCTATGGTGTTGATGTAGAAGCCCTTTGTGGTCGATTCCCCCTCTGGCGGAGCACCGGCGAAGGCTCCAAGATGGGATCTCGCGGATACAGAAGGTTGCGGCAGTGGAAATAGTTTTTCGTGGTGCTCCTGGATGTTTTTAGGGTATGGAGGTATATATAGGCGAAGGAGGTAAGTCAGGGGAGCCACGAGGGGCCCACGAGGGTGGGGGCGCGCCCTCCTGCCTCATGGTCGCCTCGGCTGCTTCTTGACGTCCATTCCAAGTCCTCTGGATTGCGTTTGTTCCAAAAAGATCCCTCCCAAAGGTTTCATTCCGTTTGGACTCTGTTTGATATTCCTTTTCTACGAAACACTGAAATAGGCAAAAAAAATAGCAATCCGGGTTGGGCCTCCGGTTAGTAGGTTAGTCCCAAAAATGATATAAAAGTGTAAAGTAAAGCCCATAAACATCCAAAACGGGTAATATAATAGCATGGAACAATCAAAAATTATAGATACGTTGGAGACGTATCAGCGTCAGAGCCGTTAGGGGGTTAACGGCGCTCTTTGTCGTCCGCTAGCAGATGGCACAGATTCGAAGCTCTTTGCCATCCACTGACGAACGGCAAAGAGCTCAGTTAGGCCAGCACTGGGAAGCTGCCACGTGGCCAGCTATGCCGTCTGCCAGTAGACGACAAAGATTCAAAGGTCTTTGCCATCCGCCAGCAGACGGCAAACTGTCCAAATAGGCAACCAGTGTTCCCAGTTTCTACGGGTAGCTGCCACGTGTCCTCCTTGCCATCTGCTAGCAGACGACAAAGCTCTTTGCCGTCCGCTAGCGGACGACCAAGAGGCTATATATCCCCTGTTTTTATTTATATCCATTTAATTTCACTGGAATTCACACACAGATATACATATTTTTTTCACAGGCACATCAGACATATGATGTATCCAATACATAGCTCCATCCATGACAACATACATACATAAGAAACATAGTTTCATCCATACATCTTACACTAATATCACAATGTTCATCCAACACATTGTTCCATGCATCCATATAACAAGTTCCACATTAATCTTTGATACAAACGAAAAGAAGAACAGAGAACAAGCACTCCATCCATGCAAGCTTCCATATAGTGAATTAAATCTTCAAAATGGGAAGCAAGAAAGTTAGAAGAAGAAGAAGAAAACTAGAAGAAGAAGAAGAAGAAGAAGAAGAATAAGGAGAAGAAGACTAGAAGAAGAAGAAGAAGAAGATGAAGAAGATGAAGAAGAAGAAGTAGAACTTCTTTTTCTTCTTCTTCTTTTATTCTTCCGATTCCTTCTTTTCTTCTTCTTCCTTGATTTTCTTCATCTTATTATGTCATTTATGGACTAAATAGGCTAAATTATGTCATAAATGGACTAAATAGGCTAAATAAGAAGAAAAATGCCATTTTTCAGCTAACGTAGCAAATTATGCCATTTTTTGACCTAACTAAGCTTATTGTGTCATTTTAGAGGACAACAACCTAAGTATATGACATTTATGAGGTTAGGAAGGTTATGATGACATTTAAGAATAAAAACAAGTAAGAGTAGGAAAAGAAGAAGAAGAAGAAGAAGAAGAAGAAGGAGAAGAGAAGACTAGAATAAGAAGAAGAAGAAGAAGAAGCAGAAGAAGAAGAAGAAGAAGAAGAAGAAGAAGAAGAAGAAGAAGAAGAAGAAGAAGCAGAAGAAGAAGTACAACTTCTTCTTCTTATTTTCTTCCTATTCCTTCTTTTCTTTCTCTTCCTTGATTTTCTTCATCTTATTATGTCAGTTGTGGACTAAATAGGCTAAATTATGTCATAAATGGACTAAATAGGCTAAATAAGAAGAAAAATGCCATTTTTGAACTAACGTAGCAATTTATGCCATTTTTTACCTAACTAAGCTTATTGTGTCATTTTAGAGGACAACAAGTTAAGTATATGACATTTATGAGGTTAGCACGGTTATGATGCCATTTACGAATAAAAACAAGTAAGAGGAGGAGGAGGAGGAGAAGAAGAAGAAGAAGAAGAAGAAGAAGAAGAAGAAGAAGAAGAAGAAGAAGAAGAAGAAGAAGAAGAAGAAGAAGATCTTCTTCTTCTTTCCTTCCCATTCCTTCTTTCCTTCCTCTTCCTTGATTTTCTTCATCTTATTATGTCATTTGTGGACTAAATAGGCTAAATTATGTCATAAATGGACTAAATAGGCTAAATAAGAGGAAAAATATTGTTATCACGGAGGTGTAGGAATGGTCGGGGCTGCGCCAGTGGCAGACGGAGGTGAAGGACCGGTCGGGGTTCCGGCATTGGCAGACGCGGAAGGATTGGTCGATGCTTGTCGGGAGCCATGCTGAACCAAAGGTCATTTCCAATAAAGTCTCGTTACATGATGCAAACAGAAATGTAAATAGTAGTAACTAAGGACCATTCAAATCAAACTCACCGTGGTCGCCGGAGCAATCTGGGGCATCGGCGGAGGGGCCTGACCGTTTTTCTCGCACATGGTCTGCACATTTGGTTCTCATGAGTCAGTCATATTAGTTAGTAATGCAAACATTACGTGCATGATTGGGCTAAGATGCACGAGAAACGTATGACGATGATCTCGTATATGGCCTGGTGAGATGCCTCATTCCGGTTCCTCTCATCCCCCAACAGCTTAGCCGTCCTCTCCTTCCTCTCCCTCTCCCTTTCCGTCGCCTCCCTTTTCGCCTACTCCAAAAGCGCCTGGGTCTTCAATCTCTCTTTCTCAACTGCTACCTGCAACACAACACTCCTCGTTAGCATTGTAATCATCGACGGACGCACGCACAATGTAATGGAGGAAAGGTGAGAGAGTCCGTATAACTAACCGCCATGGCGAGCTCCGCGGGTCGTGCATGAGGCGTTATCTTAGGATCAGAGCTACTCAGGCGCTTCTTGATCTACGGGAGAGTCTTAGGACAACATATCAGTCCATCACAAATGGCTTGAGAGCCATGGGACCTCCCGCCACCAGATATCATCACCAGCTCTGTATCAAAAGGATCCTGGCTCGGGTTAAAGTCCTCCCCTTTCCTCGCCTTCCCTCGTCTCTGTACTTCACAAGCTTGTGGTGGGAGGAGATGTTGGTGAAGCTCTCTGGATGATCTAGGTCAGACTCCGTGAATGGCTTGGCCTTCTTGTACGGGGCCATATGGGCCATGCCATAGAGGTCGAACAGACTTGGCACAAGCTTCTTGTGGTGGTGCCCCTGAGAGAGAGGAACAAAATATTGGTTAAGGGCTCAAGCTAGCATGAAGAATGATATTGCTATGTAAATAGGTCATTTTGGAGCTAAGAAAGGTTATTATGTCATTTTCGAGGAAAATAAGCTAAGTTTAGGTCATTTTCAAGGTAACCAAGATTATTATGCCATTTTTGACCAAAGTATGCTAATTATGTCATTATTGAGCTATCCAAGGTAGTTATGCTATTTTTTTAGCTAACTATAACATATTTAGGCATTCTACAGAGCTATCTAAGGTTATTATGCCATTTTAGAGCTAATTATGTCATGAATGAACTAGCTAAGATTAGTTTAGGTCATTATTGAGCTATCTAAGGTAGTTATGCCATTTTTTAACTAACTAAAGCATATTAAGTCATTTTATAGAGATATCTAAAGGTTATTATGTCATTTTAGAGCTAAATATGTCATAAATGAACTATCCAAGGTAGTTATGCCTTTTTTTAACTAACTAAGCATATTATGTCATTTTGGAAAGGATAAATGCTACCATGAAGAATGAAATTGCACGAAATGTAGCAAACCACATACCCAGTTATCCCCATACTCAAACAGGTTGGAGCTCCCTTGATGGTGTGGCACACCTTCCATTTGGTCGCACTTATCCTTGGCCCTTTGATGTTCGACTAGCCATTGGGGACAGCACCACGCATCCACCAACGCCTCCCAACAGTCCATCTTATCCACACACACCATCTCGGGGGCACCTAAGTGAGTCAAGAGAAATTTCAGCGCTACAAATCAAATCAAGAAAACTAAGTTCAAGGCCTTAAGAATAGGTAATTACCAGCATGTACTTCTCCTTACTCAAAAACTTGCCGCGACACTTCTCCTTGCCCCTCCTAATACCCTTCGAGGTGTAGTAGTCTCGAACAGCCTGCACCCGAGCCTCGTGCCGTAAGTTCTGAAGTAGGCGCTTGCACTCGGTTTCAACAACCATACACGCGGCCTCCTACTCTCCCTCTAAAACCCTGTAGAACGTCTGCAATCAAACAAGACAACATTGATTAGTACAATCACTAGGCAGTGTTGATTTTTAATTCTGTAAGGAGAAATTACCCAAAACCGACGGAACACAATGTCGGCCACCGTCTCGCACAAGACACCGTCGACCCTCTCCTCTGGCGGGGCTGGGGCAACCGAGTACAGCTCCCGGGTCAGTGCTAGCTGTGCAATCTGACCCTCACCGGGCATCGTGACTCACCCAGGGAAGTGCTGCTAGCAAAGCACACCAAGGACCTGGTTGGGCCTACGGACACCCTTGGGGTATACCCAGCCCCTGCAGTATGACAAGGCCAACGCATTAGATATTAATTTGAAGGAACATGAAGGCAAAAAGGTTAAAAAATAGTGAATGCACTTACTTCAACCCTTTAGGCGCAATCAACCACCTCTGGTCGGGGGTTGTCGGCACGGGCGGGAGCTTTGTACAGCCGCGCTTGTAGACCTTCTTCCCTTCTCAACCAGCTCGTCGTCGTTGTAGCTATCATCTGAAAAGGTGTCCTCGCTACCATCCTCCAGGCCACTAGCCTCCGGAGTCTCGTGGGAAGAAGACTGCGGGATCAGAGTCTTCTGGGATGAAGACCCCGTGACCGGAGTCTTCTGGGACGAAGACTCTGGGACCGGACTCACGTGGGGCGAAGGATCGGCAACCCGAGTCTGGTGGGGCAAAGGATCAGCGACCGGAGTCCGAGACGGGTCCAAGTCAGACGGAGCAGTCATGTGGTCGGGTGAATCAGCTGAGGGTGGCGGCGAGGAAGGCGTAGCAGCGTTTCTACCTCTCCCGCTGCCACATCCACCTCTACCAGCCTTCTTCGTCCTCCCCCAGCCTCTCCCAGCCGAAGAAGAAGCGCTCGCCGCAGTTGTCTGCATACTATTAGTAGCGCTCTCCGGAGGGGCTGGACTGGAATAATGGAACCACCCCTCCCAGTAGCGCTCGCAGGAGGCTCGGGGCACCCTGGACCCTTGCCCACCATCCTGTCAACACTTGCAATGACAAAAAGTAAACGAAATTAGTACAACATAAAAAAATTGGATACCTGACATGAACATAATAATATATATATAATTTAAGTGTATCATATCATGAACATAATAAAAATACACCCGATCAACACAAATATATATGATGTTTTTGTATCATCATCATGTCCGGCGTCGATTGAGGTGTCAGGGTGTCGGGGTCGGGGTGTGCTGTCAGGGTGTCGGGGGTCGGGGTCGGGGTGGAGGGTCGGGATGTCGATTGTCGGGGTCTCAGGGTGTCGGAGTGTCGGGGTCGGGGTAGGGGTGTTGGTGGTCGGGGTAGGAGTCGGGGTGTCGGTGGTCGGGGTGTCGGTGGTCGGGGGTGTCAGGTGTCAGGGTGTCGATGATCGGGGTCGGGGTCAGGGTGTGGTGTCCGGGTGTCGGGGTGTCGGGGTCAGGGTGTCGTGTCAGGCTCGGGGTGTCAAGGTGTCGGAGTCGGGGTCGGGGTGTGGGTCGGGGTGTGGTATCAGGGTGTCGGGTGTCGGGGGTAAGGGTGGGGGGGTCGGGGTCAGGGTGTCGGTCGGGGTGTCGTGTCGGGGTGTCTTCTTCTTCTTCTTCTTCTTCTTCTTCTTCTTCTTCTTCTTCTTCTTCTTCTTCTTCTTCTTCTTCTTCTTCTCCTTCGCCTTCTTCTTTCTTCTCCTCCTCCTCCTCCTCCTCCTCCTCCTCTTCTTCTTCTTCTTCTTCTTCTTCTTCTTCTTCTTCTTCTTAAACCTAGCACTATCCTAAAACAAAATAGGAAAAAACTACACCTAAACCTAGCACTAACCTAATCCTAAAAACTCATAACTACACCTAAACCTAGCACTAACCTAAACCTAAAAACTCAAAAGTACACCTAATTAAACCTATCACTAACCTAAAACAAAACAAAAAATAGAGAACAAAAAAACAGGAAAAAACAAAAAAAATTACCTCTTGCTCCGGCGAGGTCGGCCGGTGGGGCGGGGCGGCGCAGGGGCCGCGGGGAGGAGGAAGGCAGCAGGGCGGGCGGCGCACGGGCCTCGGGAAGGGGTGGCACGGCGGGGCAGCCCGGCGCAGGCCTCTCCGGCGATGGGGTGCAGCGGGGCGACGCAGGGGCCGCGGGGAGGAGGACGGCAGCGGGGCGGGGCAGCGCAGGGGCCTCGAGGAGGGGTCCAGCGCGGCGGGGCGGCCCGGTGCAGGCCTCTCCGGCGACGGGGCGGCAGGGCGACGCAGGGGGCCGCGGGGAGGAGGACGGCAGCAGGGCGGGAGGGGGCGGGAGGGCTGGACGGCGGCGGGGACTAGGTCCGGGGGCGGGGCTGGCCGGCGGCGGCGACAACAGCGACAGAGGAGAGAGGCGGGCGCGCGGGGGGGGGGGGGAGAGATAAACAGAGATAGGGGAGACAGCTCAGCCCATTAAGTGGGCCTTCTTTGCCGTGTGCTAGCAGACGGCAAAGAGGGCGACCGTTAGGGCTAGCCCACGCCTCCTCTTTGTCGTCCGCAAGTGGACGGCAAAGGAGTAACATTGTCGTCTGCCGTCCGCTAGCAGACGGCAAAGAATCTGACCTAGCCACGCCATGCCCAATGGGGCCCACCTGGCTCTTTGCCATCTGCCTTCTATCTCTTTCCCATCAACTGGCTGACGGCAAAGATGCAGCTGACGGCAAATAGCATTTTTGCCATCTGCACTTTCTTTGTTGTCTGCTTTGTGGAAGCGGACAGCAAAGAGCCTCTATGCCGTCAGCTGGCAGACAGCAAAGAGGTGGCACGCGGCAAAATGCTAGATTCCAGTAGTGTCAACTCTCTCTTACAAATTTGGCTATGGTGGAAAGATGATTTGAGTGGAAAGCAACTTGGGGAAGCCTAGAGATCAAGATTCTTGTGGTTGGATTGGAATATCTTGGTCGCAACACATGAGTAGGTGGTTCTTTCTCAGAAAATGAGTAGTGGAAGTGTAGGCACGTTCTGATAGCTCTCTCCATGAATGGAGAATAGGTGGAGGGGTATATATAGCCTCCACACAAAATCTAGTCGTTACACACAATTCACCAAAATCGGTAGGACCGAATAGTGAAACTTGGTCAGACCGATTCAGTTCAAAATGTGAACGTTAGAGTTTTCGGTGGGACCGTGTAACATCCCAAATTTTCAATTTGGAATGTTATATATTAGATCATCATTGCATATCATATTTTATTTTGCATTTTGGCTTAATCCTAGAAATTTCACGCAACTCAAGGACCCACGGAGAGAGTTGGGAACTTCGTTATTTTCATATTTGAGTTTTCTCAAATCTTGAAAAGAGGATCAATTGGTTTTGATTATTTTTCTTCCTAACATTTCTAAAATAAAAATATATGAGAGGGTATAAAATCACTTCTCCAAAATAAATGAAATATTATAGTAAAAATGTTAAAATCATTTTAGTAGTTTTATTTGGTTTTTATTGCAATTTTATTTGAATTAGAAAAATTGCACGTTTTCAAAACTTGCATTTTAGGCCAAGAAAATGTTCATCTCGTTCTAAATATTATATTTAGATGGTGAAAATTTGTTTTGGCATTTTTAGATTTTTATTTTATTTTCTAGGATTTATTTAAGTTTCGGCGAAATTATTTAAAAAAAAAGAGTTCTGTTGTGACCGAACGGGCCGAAGGCCCAGCCGGCCCAGCCGCTCGCCGCCTCGCTCGCGCCCGCCGTGGCAAAGCCGGACTCCACCGGAGTCCGGGAGTCCGCCGCCGCCTCGGTGCCCCTCCCCCAAGCTGACCCCGCCCCCTCCCCCTTTATATACCGCCTCACCCCGCCGCCACCGCCCCATCCCGCCCCGCAGCCCGCAGCAGCAGCTGCTGCAGCCGCCGCCGCCACCCGCTCGTGCGCCGCCCTCCGCCGCCGCCACCGACGCCACACAGCCCCGCTGGATCCGACGAGGTAGCCGCCGCCGTCGGCGGCGGTTTTCTTTAGAAAACCAATCCGTTTTTTTAGAAACCATAGGTTTTATTTTTTTAGATCGATTTAGTTTTTTTCGGTTTATTTACTTAGCGAACGCCCGTTCGTTCATTTGTTTTAACGAACAGTTTTCACCATTTAGCCGCAGACAGCGAACGTCCGTTCGTTAGCCTGTTCGTCAGTTTTCTTTTTCCATGGTTTTCCGCGATTATTTCCGATCGCGATTTCTGCCCTGATTTTCGTTTTAGTTTATCTTTTCGCTCGTTTATCGCAATCAGGCGATTCAAGCGCCTAGAGTTTCGTCTCAAAACCCTCTTTCTATTTAACCAACTTAAACAAGTTTTTGCTACCGTAAAAATTTGACTTAAGTCCAGATTAGTAAATGAAGCTTGTTTCTTTCGCCGTTTGAGTTTCGTTGCTTTGTTTGATTTGATTCTTTTTGCAAACCGGAGTTCTTAAGTTGAACTTTCTGGTTAGATCTCTTATTTGAGTTTTACCCATGCTTTAGTTGAGTGCTTATTGTATGCTTGTTTGTTTGCGATAGAGTACCCGGAGTGCGAAGCTTGCTACTACAAGTCTCTAGGTTTCACGGATCATCAGCAAGGCAAGTAACACTTTGATCGTACCTCTTTACTACCCAGTTTTATTGCATTAGATCAATCCTCAAACAATTGCATGGTTAGGATCTGATTAATATGTGGGTTTTGGGAAGTAGATGAGGTAGTACCTATTGCCCTGTTTATTATCAAACCTTTGGGAGTTACTTCTATGTTTGTAATATTGCTATGCTATGCTTGTAGACATGGATTGGGTTTGAGTGTATCCATGACAGATGAGAGTATTGTTAATTTAATGGTTAACTTAAGGTGGCAACTTTAATACACATCTGGGTGGATTCAGGCACCTGGGGAACCCAGTGTTTCCTATATTTTTGGAAATCCCGGGGTACCGTGTGATTCTCCTATGGACTGCCACCCAGGCTCAAAGGGATCATAAGATTATTCATGCTAGAAACTTCCGTATGCAGCCACAAGCAACTATGGGCTCTAGCATAGTTGATTAAGTCGTGTGAACTCTTATAGTGGTAGACTAGCAGATGTAGGGGAAAGTAGGTGTAACTGTCTACCCATCGTAAGGTGCAAACGCTTCTGAAAGACTATGTCTCGGTCATCCGTTTCTCAAACGTCATGTAGTGCGAGAAATCCAACAGAGGAGATCGAGTCTTGTGGGGAAAAGTGCGCAAACCTCAACAAAGTGTATAAACTAAGCATGGTTAGCCGTGTCCCTGGTTATGGACATTTTGAGTATCTAGTTTCTTGGATTATCATGTGAATCTCATCATGTTACTTAATTTAATTTGATTGGGTTAATGTTGAAGCTTAATTGGGATTGAGTTGGAGGAACCTTCTCAATGTTTAACAACCACCATGATAGTTAAATAAAATTTATTCCTTTGTTGTAGGAAAAAATTGGCTTTATGCAAAACTGTAACCATAGAGCTTTCCACCAGCCATATATGCATGTAGTGATAGCATTATCCTGTTCATTACTCTCTATGTGTTACATTGCCAGCATATTCCATGTGTTGACCCATTTTCGGGCTGCAACGTTCATGTTGCAGACTTTTCCGATGATGAGTAAGGTGCCTTAGGTCGTGATCTTTCACTCAGTGATGCCGTTGGAGTTGTTAGGCTCGCTTTATCTTCCAAGCCCTTCGCTGTTATCGTTATTAGATGGCCTTAAGCCATATTTATTGTAATAAGTTCTCTTTTGAGACATTCGATGTAATAAGTGTGTGATTGCTACTCTGTTATAAATCCTTCGAATATTGTGCGTGTCAGCATTACCAATCCAGGGATGACACTGATGCACAGAGATCAGACTATTTGAGGTCTGATCGCTACAAGATGGTATCAGAGCACACGCTGACTATAGGACACGACCACTAAGCTAAAAGGCCCTAGATCACTACTCTCTTCTCATTTCTGACTCCTCTCCTTTTTCTGCTCTTTTAGGATGGCAGATGCAAGGAACAAGTTTACTCAACCGGATGAAGATACACCTTTCGGATGTCACTTGAAGTAAGTCACTAGATACCTGAACATTGGAGTACCAAGCTTCACCAGGACCTACATCGCCACTTTGCCAGAAGAGGAGCGTTGGACGATTCGAGTTCAAGTTCCAGGAAGGACGTTCATGCCAATCACTGAGCCCATAGAGTTTTCCTTTGATGAACCAACCTGGAGTCTAGGAAAGAGCATGGCAGCCCACATCACCACGGGACGCATTGGAGAAGTTTACCATAAGGATCTCAAGGATACTATCTACCAGATTTGTGGGCGCCGAGATGAGCAATGGGAGATGATGAGCACCAGGAAGGACAGATCTATTGCAGCTTTCATCCAGGAGTTAAACCAGCACATTCGACGCCAGGAGAACCAGATGTGCGCAGGCATGATAGATCTGAAGAAGGCTATGACCAGGATCACAGAACTGGAAGAACTCAAGACTACACGCGATGGATATGAGGAGGAAATTACGACACTCGTTGAGAAGAATGATGACCTGAAGAAGAAGCTAAAAGTATTCATGGGATATCCCGCACCAGGAGGAGATGACGACGATTCCACTTGTACGGAGAACTACATCATCATCGACGACACCGACTCGGACCCAGACGATAGTGATGATGACTATGTTGATATCATGGAGTCTTCGATCGATCAATTTTTCTAGTCGACCACCATAACAGTAGTAGTATTCCCCCATGTATATAGTATAGTTCGAGCACTTCTGTAACAATAGTTATACCGTTGTATGCCCTTGTTTGAATTGATTGAAGTGATATGTTTGTGTTTGTCTCATGTGCATATGGGTAGTGTTTTATCTCTAGACCTCATTCTATTTTGTATTCTCATCTTTTCTAAACCCTCAGATGCCTCCGAGACGCGACAATGGATTCGCTTTCCCACCGGAGCTCACTCAGTTGATCCAGCAGCAGAATACATTGATGCAGATACTAGTCCAGAATCAGAATCAGAGGAACAACAACAACAACAACAACCCACCACCACCACCTATTGATCACTTAGCCCGTTTCTTGAGGCTTAATCTGCCGGTGTTCTCTAGTAGCACTGAGCCGATAGTTGCAGATGATTGGCTCTGCAAGATTGGAAGGGAGTTGACCACTGCAGGATGCACAGATGCGGAGAGAGTGCGCTTTGTCGCACATCAGCTTGATGGACCCGCAGCATCATGGTGGGAGAATTTCACAGCCACTTACCCCATCAACACTATTACATGGGATCAATTTCAGCAGGCTTTCCATACTGCCCATGTTTCAGCAGGAGCTATGGCCATGAAGAAGCGTGAGTTTTGCAACTTACGCCATGGAGGACGTACAGTTGGCCAGTATGTGGATGACTTTAGTAAGCTAGCACGTTATGCCCCAGATGACGTTGCTACGGATGCAGCTAAGCAGGAAAAGTTTTTGGAAGGACTGAATGATGAGCTAAGCATGTAGTTGATGGTAGCAACCTTCAACAACTACCAGGAGTTGGTAGATAGTGCTCTCATGATTGAAGGGGAGCAGCAGCAGATTGACAACCGCAAGAGGAAGTATGGACAAGGGAAGTACAATTCTGGAGCTCATCAGAAGCCTCGTTTACCCCAAACTCGGGAGGACACCTTCAACATAACCATGGAGGGCACAACCATAATGGAGGAAGTTCGCACAACCATAGTGGCCCCGGGAATGGGAATGGTAATGGAGGAAGTAACGGCCATAACCGTTCCAACCCAGCAACCCCAGCCAAGAAGGATTTGAGCCACGTCACTTGCTACAAGTGCGAGAAGACTGGACATTATGCCAATGAATGTCCTGAAGCTAAGAATGGAAATGGCAATGGAAGCTCTGGAAAGAAGCCAAACCCTTTCAACAGGGGACAGGTGAACCACGTTAACGTGGAGGAGGTTGAAACCCAGCCAGATGCAGTAATAGGTAAGTTTTTGGTTAAGTCATTTACTGCAATCGTTCTTTTTGATACTGGTGCATCACATTCATACATATCAAGGGGATTTGTGGATAAGTATAAACTGCCAACCCAAGCCCTTAGGTCACCCATGTTAGTAACCTCTCCAGGAGCTGAGTATATGGCTAGTCTATGGTGTGATCGGTTACCATTAAGGATTGGTAACTACGTGTTCCCCTCAGACCTAATAGTATTGGAGTCACAAGGACTGGATGTGATATTAGGCATGGATTGGTTATCAAAGTATGGAGGGAACATTGAATGCGCCAGTAAGTCGATTTTGCTTACCACCCCAGAAGGAAGAAGGATCAAGTATGTATCCCGGCATGTGCCAAGGAGGACCCAAGTGAATTCCTTATCAGGAGTTGTACATGAGGAAGTACCAGTGGTGAAGGATTTCCCTGACGTATTTCCATAAGAGTTGCCAGGCATACCACCGGATAGAGACATTGAGTTTTTGATTGAGCTTTTGCCAGGCACAGGGCCAATATCCAAGAGACCGTACAGGATGCCCGCAAAGGATTTAGAAGAAATTAAGAAGCGGTTTAAGGAGTTACTGGATAAAGGTTATATTCGCCCAAGTTCATTACCTTGGGGATTGCCAGTGCTTCTAGTGGAGAAGAAGGATGGATCATTAAGGATGGTTCTTGATGATCGAGGATTGAATGAAGTGACAATCAAGAATAAGTACCCACTGCCGATAATCAATGATCTGTTTGACCAGTTGCAAGGAGCTAAAGTATTTTCAAGATCGATCTGCGATAAGGATACCACCAGCTGAAGATTCAAGAGCAGGATATACCTAAGACATCTTTTACCACTAGGTACGGGCTATATGAGTATACCGTTATGTCATTTGGTCTGACTAACACACCTGCCTATTTCATGAACATGATGAACAAGGTATTTATGGAGTTTTTGGATAAGTTCGTCATGGTGTTCATTGATGATATTTTGGTCTACTCAAAGAATGAAGCGGAGCATAAGGAGCATTTGCGTTTGGTACTTGGGAAGCTCAGAGAACATCTGTTATATGCCAAGTTTAGCAAGTCTGAGTTTTGGTTGAAAGAAGTTGGATTCCTCGGACATGTTATATTCGGAGAAGGAATAGCAGTAGACCCCACCAAGGTTGTCACCGTGACAAATTGGGAAGCCCCCACATCAGTTGGAGAGATCCGGAGTTTTCTTGGACTCGCAGGATACTACCGGAGGTTCATTGAGAATTTCTCGAAGATTGCAAAACCCATGGCGGAGTTGTTGAAGAAGGACACTGTCGGTGTCAAAACCGGCGGATCTCGGGTAGGGGGTCCCAAACTGTGCGTCTAGGCGGATGGTAATAGGAGACAAGGGACACGATGTTTTACCCAGGTTCGGGCCCTCTTGATGGAGGTAAAACCCTACGTCCTGCTTGATTAATATTGATGGTGTGTATTACAAGAGTGGATCTACCACGAGATCAAGGAGGCTAAACCCTAGAAGCTAGCCTATGGTATGATTGTTGTAATGGAGGTTATGTCCTACGGACTAAAGCCCTCCGGTTTATATAGACACCGGAGAGGGCTAGGGTTACACAGAGTCGGTTACAATGGTAGGAGATCTACATATCCATATCGCCAAGCTTGCCTTCCACGCCAAGGAAAGTCCCATCCGGACACGGGACGGAGTCTTCAATCTTGTATCTTCGTAGTCTTGGAGTCCGGCGGATGATGATAGTCCGGCTGTCCGGACACCCCCTAGTCCAGGACTCCCTCAGTAGCCCCCGAACCAGGCTTCAATGACGATAAGTCCAGCGCGTATATAGTCTTCGGCGTTGCAAGGCGGGTTCTCCTTTAAGTTCCATGTACCTGCCGAACAGTGTCCGGCTTGCTTATCAATGTTGTGCTTCTTGGCTTCCACGCCCAATAATGGCCTTCTTCCACGCGTCGCACGAATGCGAAAAGCCAGGGTGTCTTTAATGTTTTACTCCCTAGCTGCACAAATAATCTGCCTATAAGAGAGGCAAGAATCCAGATCCAAATCACACCATCTTCCTTCCGCGAGTATTCATCGGAGCGCCTCTGACCAAAAATCCATTCCATCATGGACCGTTGACGCGGCTCCTCTTCTCGCGCTCCCAGCCCTCTGCCAGGAGATTGGAGGAGATGTTCCGTCCCGCACAACGAGCTGGTGGCGCTTCAAGCAAAGGGATATCTCCCTCCGGCCTTCATGGTCCCGGTTCGAGCCGGGTTGGCCACCTACCAAGGTGGGAAGCAAGCGGAGGCTACCCCAAGTCCCAACAAAGGGGAGCGGGTATGCTTCGTCCCCTATCTGATAAGGGGACTCGGATTTCCTATACATCCGTTCCTCCGCGGGCTCCTGGAGTTCTACGGACTCCAGCTCCATCACCTTACGCCCGCCTCTATCCTGCATATCGCGGGTTACGTAGCTCTTTGTGAGCTATTTCTGGGCATCGAGCCCCATTTTGCACTGTGGAAGAGGCTATTCTGCCTCGTACCCTGTTCTCACAAGGGGTCCATATACCAAGTGGGCGGCGCCGAAATATGGCGCATTGCCGGGACCGGATATCCATCCGGAACCCCTAAGAAGGCGTCTGAAGACTGGCCTTCGGAATGGTTTTACATAGAAGACGCTCCGCTGCCGGACCCTGTTCGGATCGGCCTCCCGGAGTTCAGCACTGTTCCTCTGAAGAAACGCCTTAGTTGGCGCCCGCGGAGCCCCCAACTGGAGGAAGACAAGAGCATCCATTATCTGATGGGCCGGATAAGGTTACTGGCCCATTCCGGGTTGACCATGATTGGAGTCATGGCAACATGCATTACGCGGGGGGTGCAGCCACTGCAATACAGGGGCCACCCCATGTGGGATTTCAACGGGGAAGACGACGCCACCCGTCATGGCCGCAAAGGACCGGATTCGGCCGAGGATCTGGTGACGATCCTGTCCGGCCTGTACAAGGGGGAGAAGGAGGACTTTCTCCGGACGAACCCATTGAATGGGTTCTCCATGAATAACCCTCGGCGTTGGGTAAGTGAACACTTTAAGGGCCCGACCCATGTTTTCAAAGTTTAAGCTTCTCATATTATGTCTTCGACGCAGGAACTGCGTCGGATCGTGGAGGACATGATAAGTCCAGCTCCGCAACCTGAGGATCCAGAGAGATCCCAAGATCCAGCCTCGGAAGAGGATCCGAACATAAAGGTGGAGCTAATCGACGGGGTGTTCCGCCAGCTCAGCATGGATAATGCTTTAGTCGCCATTACGGCTGACTACCCCGGATTATATCCGGCTTCCCAGGTGATTGTGACCGAAGTCCCGACACCATTGTTTCTTCCTCGCTCATCTCTGACCTTCGCATACGATGGTGTTTTGTAGGAAGCGCCTCCAGGGCGGGAAGCCGAGCCCGCGGCGGCTGACCAACAAAGGCCAGTCCGGACCAGCAGGCGGAAGAGGAGCGCGGCGCGGACTGAAACGTCGCCGCAAAGGTATAGCTCACAGTTCATTATTTGGAGCATCGTCCCTAGGAAGCGTTTGAGTGCTCATGACTTTTGTAGGAGAAAAAGCGCCCGCCGGACTGCGGGCGTAGAGGTTGCCAATCCGACCTCTACCAGCCGGGCTCCAGCACCCGGTCTGGAGGGGGAGGCAAGCGCAAGGCGCAGGCCGGATACTCCTCCAACGGAGGATGCCGACAGACTGTCTGCCACCAAGTTTGAGGTGGAGAGCGCCATGAACCACAGGCGCTGCCGGACAGTATTTCGTGACGCGTGCTTCTCCCCTGAGGCATTGAATTCCTTTAACGCGGGGGACGCGCACCTCCGTGCTGCTCAAGATGGTTTTACCAGAGCCACGGAGCAGTATGTAAAAGACATACGGGTAAGGGAATTTAATAGTTGTATATGCCAGTAGCCCCCGAGACTTAAAGTAGTTATATTAATTGATTTAAGGATCATTTGAAACGCAGGATCTTATCGAGAAGAATACCCAACTGTCTTAGGAGCTGCAAGAGTGCAAGGCCCAACTTGAGGCCGCACTTGCTGCCGCAGGAGGAAATACAGAGACCCCTCCTGGTAACACATTATTTTAATAATATGAGCGTTGTGCGGCGTGCGCGCAAGTCTAATAATGACATTGCAGGTGCTGTCGGACAAGATCCGGATAGGCAAGAACTACTGCGCCAGCTAAAGGCCGGCGAGAGGGTGCTGAATAGAGTGCAGCAAGAAAGGAACAAGCTTCAAGATGCCCACGCCCAGCTTGGAGAAGAGCTGAAAGGCATTCGGGCTGAGATGTCCGGCTCTGTTAAGGAGAATCAGTGGCTTCGTCACGGCATTTATAGTAAGTGCTTGAACGAACTCCTTTGAAAAGAAGAGTTCGGCGAGGAAGTCAATTGACAAAATATGTCTATAGGTATACTCACAGGTCGCCCTGTGGAGGAGATGCCCGTATCGACGGGTGATCAACTTCCCGAACTGCTGCAGCTGCTCGAACGAGTTCGGCAGGCGATGAGCGGCGCCGTTCAGGCTTTATGGCCGGCCCTTTCCCTGCCCGAAGGCCTTGGGGAGCTTGCGGAGAAGCTTTAGGAAATGCGGCAGCGCTTCCGTTTATGGAAGATTTCGGCCTGCCGCCAAGGTGCCAGGGAGGCTTGGGCCATGGTGAAGACGCGGTACAAGAAGGCGGATCCCAACCACATGGCCGAGGTCGGACCTGTGGGGCCCGATGGGAAGGAGATCCCTGTGAGTTTCGTATACGGCCAAGTAGAGTTGGCCGCTAAATTTTCCCAACGGGACTGTAAATTAGACAGCCTGTTAGACGGGATTGAGGAGGAATGCAGTCAGTAGATTTGACAATGTATTTTAAAATGACATGTGAAATGCCTTCTAGCCGGATTGTAGATTGTTTGTCTTTGCCGACCTTTTCGCTTCAACCTCGGGACCCTAGAGTCCGGAGTGTGTCTGAATACCTTCTCGGTTAAGAAACAACCGGGGTATGCGTGGAGACCAGGCGTAGGGGTCATTAGTGCTTTATCAGACAAGTGCCCAACTAGTTATGTTATATTACATGGTTAGTAAGAAACATCTTACAGGGAGAATAGTTCCGTTAAGGGTTCCTTTCCCTGGGAGGCATGCCCTAAAGCGCATGTCCGGACTGCGAAAAAGGCAGAAAAACATCTAGGGGCAGATAAATAAGTATGTTAAAATCGTCTTTCAAGTCACCGACCGAATATTTCCTTAATAACGCTAGCTTTCGGCTTCACCCAGTCTGAGGTACACATCCGGCTGACCCGGCAGTAACAATCACAGAGGTGCTCCCTTTACCTCCTAGCCGAACAATCGGGAACGTAGGGGTAAGTACAGGAGCCAGGCAACCCAGCTTGGCCAAAACTTAAGTCATATCGATGCATATAATGGTGAATAAAAGGTACATGTGGAAGCTTGACACATGTTCTGGGCATGAAGCCCTTATAAGTAAGCTTCTGGTAAAGAAGCCCCCAGGTATAATGAGTGCGGATGGCACATCAAGTGTGTGCGAACAATGCGCAAGTAGGCCCTTAAGGGCTTTTTAGTAAAAGGGTTAAGAGAAGAAAGAGAAACGAAAGGCAGCTGAAGTGTAAAAATTTGAACGGGGGAAGGGGACGAACTCTTAGTCCGGCGCTAGGCATAGAATCTTCGGAGGCGAGCTATGTTCCATGGGTTCGGCTCGAGTCGGTTGTCCGACGCATTTCGTAGATGGTACGCTCCACCGGTCAGGACTTGATCGATAATGAAGGGGCCCTCCCATTTGGGCTTGAGCTTGTCCTTTTTCTTGTCCGGCAGGCGTAGAACTAGTTCACCAACATTGTAGGTCTTGGCCCGTACTTCTCTGCTTTGATATCTTCGAGCCTGCTGCTGATAGAATGCGGAACGAGCCTTGGCGACGTCGCGTTCTTCCTCCAATGCATCCAAGCTGTCCTGCCGATCCAGCTCGGCTTCTCTTTCTTCGTACATGCGCACTCGAGGTGAGTCATGAATGATGTCGCAGGGCAGAACTGCCTCTGCACCGTATACCATAAAAAATGGTGTGAATCCGGTAGTACGGTTGGGCGTCGTCCGCAGCCCCTAGAGTACGGAGTCGAGCTCCTCTACCCAGTGCGTGTCAGATTTCGTAAGTGACCGCACTAGTCTGGGTTTGATGCCGCTCATTATTAGACCATTTACTCGTTTCACTTGACCGTTGGTTTGAGGATGATAGACTGAAGCGTAATCGAGCTTAATGCCCATGTTTTTGCACCATGATTTAACCTCGTCGGCCGTGAAATTCATGTTGTTATCGGTGATGATGCTGTGGGGGACACCAAAACGGTGTACTACCCCGGAGATAAAGTCTATCACTGGTCCGGACTCTGCCGTTTTGACTGGTTTGGCCTCTATCCATTTGGTGAATTTGTCTACCATGACCAATAGGTACCTTTGCTTGTGGGTTCCCCCTTTAAGGCGTCCAACCATGTCAAGCCCCCAGACCGCGAACGGCCAGGTAATGGGTATAGTTTTGAGGGCGGTGGGTGGCATATGGCTCTGATTAGCAAAGAGCTGACAACCGACGCATCTTTGGACTAAGTCCTGAGCATCTGCCAGGGCCGTCGGCCAATAAAATCCTGTACGGAATGCCTTTCCTACAAGGGCCCGAGCTGCTGCGTGGTGTCCGCCTAGTCCGGCATGAATTTCAGCCAGGAGGTTTCGCCCTTCCTCTTCGGAGATACACCTTTGAAGGACTCCTGTTGTGCTTTTCTTATAAAGTTCTCCCTCATGGACCTTGTAGGCTTTAGATCGCCGGACTATGCAGCGGGCCTCATTTTGGTCTTCGGGAAGTTCCTGCCTAAGCAAGTAGGCTAGGAATGGTTCTGTCCACGGGGCGATTACTGCCATTATGTCGTGGGCTGAAGGTGTTGTGTCATCGGCTGAATCGCCGGTTGGCGCGGTTTTTTCTGGTTTGTCATTTCCGGACTCCTCTTCCCATAGTACGGATGGCTTGAAGAGCCGTTCCAGGAAGATGTTTGGAGGGACAGCGTCACGTTTTGCGCCGATGCGTGCCAGTACGTCGGCTGCTTGGTTATTATCTTGGGCTACGTGATGGAATTCGAGTCCTTCGAACCGAGCTGACATTTTTAGGACAGCGTTGCAATATGCTGCCATTTTCGGATCCTTGGCGTCAAAGTCTCCATTTATTTGGGATATTGCAAGGTTTGAATCCCCGCGCACCTCTAGGCGTTGAATGCCCATGGAGATTGCCATCCGGAGACCATGTAAAAGGGCCTCGTATTCGGCTGCGTTGTTGGAGTCCATGTACATTATTTGAAGTACATATTGGACTGTGTCCCCAGTCGGGGACGTCAATACGACGCCAGCCCCCAGTCCGGCCAACATTTTAGAGCCGTCGAAGTGCATAGTCCAATTGGAGTATGCGCCGTACTCTTTAGGGAGTTCGGCTTCGGTCCATTCAGTGACAAAGTCAGCCAAAACTTGTGACTTTATAGCTCGCCGAGGTTTGTAAGTTATATCGAATGGTAAGAGCTCAATGGCACATTTTGCAATCCTGCCTGTTGCGTCGCGGTTGTTTATAATGTCATTGAGTGGTACTTTGGAGGCCACTGTTATCGAACACTCTTGAAAGTAGTGTCTGAGCTTCCGGGATGCCATGAACACCGCATACGCTATCTTTTGATAGTGCAGGTAACGGGACTTGCAGGGGGTTAACACAGTGGATATGTAGTACACTGGTTTTTGAAGAGGGAATTTATGCCCTTCTGTCTCTCGTTCGACAACGAGTACCGCGCTTACAACTTGATGTGTTGCTGTGATGTATAACAACATTGGTTCGCCCATGTTGGGCGCAGCCAGGACCGGATTTGTTGCCAATATGGCTTTTATTTCTTCGAGTCCGGCAGTGGCAGCATCTGTCCACTCGAAGTGTTCGGTGCGCCTAAGGAGGCGATAGAGGGGCAATGCCTTTTCTCCTAGACGGGAGATAAAGCGGCTTAGAGCCGCCACGCATCCAGTAAATTTTTGTATTTGCTTGAGGTCTTTTGGGATATCTAGCTGTGACAGAGCTCGGATCTTGGCTGGGTTTGCTTCAATTCCTCTACTGGATACAATGAAGCCCAGTAGCTTTCTGGCTGGTACGCCGAAAATGCATTTTTCCGGATTCAACTTGATGTCATATGCTCTGAGGTTGTCGAATGTGAGCCTCAAGTCGTCTACTAGAGTTTCGACGTGTTTGGTTTTGATGACTACATCGTCTACGTATGCCTCAACTGTTTTGCCGATCTGGGTGGCCAGACATGTTTGAATCATGCGCTGATATGTTGCGTCGGTGTTTTTAAGTCCGAAGGGCATCGTGTTGAAGCAGAATGGTCCATATGGAGTGATGAATGCCGTTGCGGCTTGGTCTGCTTCCGCCATCTTGATTTGATGGTAGCCAGAGTATGCGTCGAGGAAGCACAATGAATCGTGCCCTGCAGTAGCATCGATTATTGGTCGATGCGGGGGAGGGGGAAGGGATCCTTTGGGCAAGCCTTATTGAGGTCTTTAAAATCGATGCATAGGCGCCAGGATTTGTCCTTCTTTGGTACCATTACCAGGTTTGCTAGCCAATCCGGATGTTTGATATCTCTGACGAATCCGGCTTCCAATAGTTTGGCTAGCTCTTCTCCCATTGCCTGTCTTTTGGGTTCGGAAAATCGTCGAAGAGCCTGTTTGACTGGCTTGAATCCTTTTAGGATGTTTAGGCTGTGTTCTGCCAATCTGCGTGGGATTCCGGGCATATCCGAGGGGTGCCAGGCGAAAATGTCCCAGTTTTCCCGAAGGAATTCTCGCAGTGCGGCGTCTACATCAGGGTTCAATTGTGCCCCGATGGAGGCCGTCTTTGTTGGGTCCGTTGGATGGACCTGGAATTTTACTATTTCATCCGCTGGTTTAAAGGAAGTGGACTTGGATCTCTTATCGAGTATTACATCGTCCCTATTCACCGTAGAACGCAGCGCGGTGAGTTCTTCTGCCGCAAGGGCTTCGGATAGTGCCTCCAGGGCTAATGCGGCTGTCTTGTTTTCGGCGCGGAGTGCTATGTCCGGATCACTAACGAGAGTGATTATTCCGCCGGGCCCAGGCATTTTGAGCTTCATGTACTCATAATGGGGTACGGCTTGAAAAATTGTGAATGCCTCTCGTCCTAATATAGCGTGATATCCGCTGTTGAACGGGGCCATTTGGAACGTGACTTCTTCGGATCTGTAATTGTCCGGCGAGCCGAACACCACATCGAGTGTGATTTTTCCGGTGCAGCGCGCTTCCCGGCTAGGGATTATTCCTCTGAAGGTTGTGCTACTTCGCTCAATACGGCTCCAGTCTATTTCCATTTTTTGAAGAGTTTCCTCGTAGATGAGGTTTAATCCGCTGCCGCCATCCATGAGGACCTTTGTAAGTCGAAAGCCGTCCACTATTGGACTAAGTACCAGTGCGGCTGGTGCTCGGGCTGTTCGAAATTTAGGTTCGTCGCTGGCGTTGAAGGTAATGGCTGTGTCACTCCATGGATTTGTTGTTGCTACTTGGTAGACTTCGGCGAGGCTGCGGGTTGTTCGTTTTCGCATATTATTTGATGCGGAAGTCTCGAAGACTGTTGATACCATACCGGTATTGTTGGAGTGGTTTTCCGGGGCTAGAAGCTCCTCGCCACTTTTGACCACCTGCCGTAATATCCAACATGCTCGAAGGGTATGTGTTGGGACAGCGCCTTCTGTACTGTGAATTTTACAGGGTCCGCTAAGCCATCCCTCCAATACGGTTCCGTGCCCTCTATGGGGTTTTTGCTTTTTGGTTTTTGTGTCAGGTGCCTGAGTGTAATGCACCCTTTTGTTGCGGACTAGGGTTGTATTTGGGGCCGGATTGTCCCAAAACTTATTTTCGATTTTCCGGAAACTCTCCATCGCACAGTACTTTCGTACTATGGACGCCAGGTCGGCGAAGCGTGTAATTTCACGATGGCTGACGGCGTTCAAGATTCCCTCGTCCGTGCAATTATTGCAAAAAATTGAGATTGCGTTTTCCTCTCGGCAGTCCTTTATCCTGTCCATAACCAGGAGGAATCTGGCCCAGTAGTGATGTACTGTTTCGGCGGGCTCTTGCCGGATTAGAGATAGATCGCATATGTCTGGGCGGGTGGGTGGTGTTAAGTCCGGAACCCTGCCCATCTCGAGGCTCGAAGGCCGGGAAGTTTCCGAATTTAGAAGCTTGGATTGCTGGATGTTGTCCAACGAGTCCGGAACGATGCCTGATTTTAAGTTCAGTGCTCGATCGAAGTCCGTCCCTCCGCGGAAATCCAGCATGGAGGGTTCGGGAGCCTGGACATGACTAGTTTTCAATATAGGAGAAGAGTCACCGCATTGTTCCTCTACCACTGCGACATGGTGGGTGACCTGGGGAGAGTTAATCTCTCTCAGATCGGTTTTAAGCCCAATCTGATTGTAGTCTGTAGCGACTCCCAGGGCGGCGATGCGATCCAAGAGCTCGTTGACAGACGAGATCTCTATTCGATCCAGCTGCTCGGCAAATTCCGAGCTGACGTGAAGATTGCTTTTGACGACTTGAGAAGTCATTGTCGAAGTAGTGGCCGGACAGGCGGTCATAAGAAAACCACCTAGCCGGATAGTTTGGCCGGCGGCCAAGGCCCCTTTGGCGAAAATACCGTCCTTGAAGACGGGTGGAGGCATCCTTCCTATCGACGACGGCACAGAGGAACTCTCAATGAAAGCACCAATGTCGGTGTCAAAACCGGCGGATCTCGGGTAGGGGGTCCCGAACTGTGCGTCTAGGCGGATGGTAACAGGAGACAAGGGACACGATGTTTTACCCAGGTTCGGGCCCTCTTGATGGAGGTAAAACCCTACGTCTTGCTCGATTAATATTGATGATGTGTATTACAAGAGTGGATCTACCACGAGATCAAGGAGGCTAAACCCTAGAAGCTAGCCTATGGTATGATTGTTGTAATGGAGGTTATGTCCTACGGACTAAAGCCCTCCGGTTTATATAGACACTGGAGAGGGGTAGGGTTACACAGAGTCGGTTACAATGGTAGGAGATCTACATATCCGTATCGCCAAGCTTGCCTTCCACGCCAAGGAAAGTCCCATCCGAACACGGGTCGGAGTCTTCAATCTTGTATCTTCGTAGTCTTGGAGTCCGGCGGACGATGATAGTCCGGCTGTCCGGACACCCCCTAGTCCAGGACTCCCTCAGACACCAAATTCAAATGGACAGAGGAATGTGAGGCCAGTTTCCAGGAGTTGAAGAAACATTTGGTTACATCACCGGTGTTGATTCTGCCAGATCAGCGTAAGGATTATGAAGTATACTGCGACGCTTCACATCAAGGACTTGGAGCAGTGCTTATGCAGGAGGGAAGAGTTGTTTCTTATGCCTCACGACAGCTTGAACCCCATGAGTTGAATTATGCCACACATGATTTGGAGTTAGCAGCCGTAGTGCATGCGTTGAAGACATGGAGACATTTTCTCATCGGGAACCACTATGAGGTGTACACGGATCAAAAAAGTTTGAAGTATATCTTCACGCGGAAGGAGTTAAATCTCAGGCAAAGGAGATGGTTGGATCTCATCAAGGATTATGGTATGAGGTTGCATTATCATCCCGGAAAGGCTAATGTAGTAGCTGATGCATTGAGCTGCAAGAGCCATGTCAACACCCTCATGACCGGAGAGTTACCCAGGGAGTTAGCCGAGGATCTTCGCGAGCTATGTTTGGAGATAGTTCCGAGAGGCTATGTAGTAGCATTGGAGATTCAGTCTACTTTGATGGATAAGATCAGAGAAGCTCAGAAGACAGACAAGGAAATTGTCGAGATAAAGGAGAAGATGAGCAAAGGAAAAGCCAAGGGATTTCGTGAGGATGAGCACGATACCTTATGGTTTGAGGACCGCGTTTATGTTCCTAATGACCCGGAGATCAGGAAGTTGATTCTGCAAGAGGCCCATGATTCGCCCTATTCGATTCACCCAAGAAATACCAAGATGTATCTAGATTTGAAGGACGGTTTCTGGTGGACCAGAATGAAGAAGGATATTGCGGAGTATGTAGCAGTTTGTGATGTATGTCAAAGAGTGAAGGCAGAGCATCAGAAGCCAGTCGGATTGTTACAGCCATTGCCGATACCCGAATGGAAGTGGGATAAGCTAGGCATGGATTTTATCATGGCATTGCCCAGGACTCGTTCAGGCTATGACTCGATATGGGTTGTAGTTGATCGTTTGATGAAGGTAGCTCATTTCATCCCAGTGAAGACCACTTACACAAGTGCTAAGTTGGCAAAGATATACATGACCAGGATCGTATGTCTGCATGGAGTTCCGAGGACCATTGTATCAGATAGAGGAACCCAGTTTACCTCAAAGTTTTGGAATCAGTTGCACGAAACATTGGGTACCAGGCTAGAGTTCAGTACAGCCTTTCATCCACAGACAGATGGACAGACCGAGAGAGTCAATCAGATTCTGGAGGACATGTTGAGAGCTTGTGCGCTAGATTATGGATCTAGTTGGGACGACAATTTGCCTTATGCAGAGTTCTCTTACAACAACAGTTATCAATCCTGTTTGAAGATGGCCCCTTTCGAAGCATTGTGCGGAAGGAGGTGCAGGACACCATTGTTGTGGGATGAAGTTGGAGACCGTCAGTTGTTTGGACCAGATTTGATTAAAGAGTCTGAAGAGAAGGTTAAGCTGATTCGCGATAGACTCAAGGTAGCCCAGTCCAGGCAAAAGAGTGTGCAGATTCTAAATGCAAGGAGACAGTTTACGAAGTTGGAGACAGAGTTTATCTTCGAGTATCCCCACTTCGAGGAGTGAAGCGCTTTGGAGTTAAGGGAAAGTTAGCACCACATTTTGTGGGACATACAAAGTTTTGGAACGTATGGGAGAAGTTGTTGGAATTGCCTGAAGGACTATCAGGAGTTCACGATGTGTTCCACGTTTCCCAGTTGAAGAAGTGCCACGCAGAGATGGCCGATATCCCTCTGAGAGATGCAGTACCACTGGAAGCGATTCAGTTGGATAGCGATTTGACCTATGAGGAGAAACCAGTCAAGATTCTTGAGTTTGCCAACCGAGTCACACGCAGCAAGGTTATTAAGTTCTGCAAAGTTCAGCGGAGCCACCATACCGAGGATGAAGCCACCTGGGAGCGAGAGGAAGACTTACGGAAGGACCATCCTCACCTATTTTTCTAGCCAACCCGAATCTCGAGGGCGAGATTCATCTTAAGGGGGATAGGTTTGTAACATCCCAAATTTTCAATTTGAAATGTTATATATTAGATCATCATTGCATATCATATTTTATTTTGCATTTTGGCTTAATCCTAGAAATTTCATGCAACTCAAGGACCCACGGGGAGAGTTGGGAACTTCGTTATTTTCCTATTTGAGTTTTCTCAAATCTTGAAAAGAGGATCAATTGGTTTTGCTTATTTTTCTTCCTAATATTTCTAAAATAAAAATATATGAGAGGGGATTAAATGACTTCTCCAAAATAAATGAAATATTAGAGGAAAAATGTTAAAATCATTTTAGTTGTTTTATTTGGTTTTTATTGCAATTTTATTTGAATTAGAAAAATTGCACGTTTTCAAAAATTGCATTTTAGGCCAAGAAAATGTTCATCTCGTTCTAAATATTTTATTTAGATGGTAAAAATTTGTTTTGGCATTTTTAGTTTTTTATTTTATTTTCTAGGATTTATTTAAGTTTCGGCGGAATTATTTAAAAAAAAGAGTTCCGTTCAGACCGACCGTGCCAAAGGCCCAGCCGGCTCAGCCGCTCGCCGCCTCGCTCGTGCCCACCTTGGCCGAGCCGGACTCCATCGGAGTCCGGGAGTCCGCCGCCGCCTCGGTGCCCCCTCCCCCAAGCCGACCCCGCCCCCTCCCCCTTTATATACCGCCCCACCTCGCCGCCACCACCCCGTCCCACCCCGCCGCCCGCAGCCCGCAGCAGCCGCCGCCGCCGCTTGTCGCGCCTGCCGCCGCCGCTTGTCGCGCCTGCCGCCGCCGCCCGCTCGTGCGCCGCCCTCCGCCGCTGCCGCCGACGCCACCCAGCCCCGCCGGAGCCCCGAGCCCCGCCGGATCCGACGAGGTAGCCGCCGGCGGCGGCGGCGGTTTTCTTTAGAAAACCGATCCGGTCTTTTAGAAACCCTAGGTTTTATTTTTTTAGATCGGTTTAGTTTTTTTCGGTTTATTTACTTACCGAATGCCCATTCGTTCGTTCATTTTAACGAACGGTTTTCACTGTTTAGCCGCAGATAGCGAACGTCGGTTCGTTAGCCTGTTCGTCAGTTTTCTTTTTCTAGGGTTTTCTGCTATTATTTCCGATCGTGATTTCTGCCCTGATTTTCGTTTTAGTTTATCTTTTCGCTCGTTTGTCGGAATCAGGCGATTCAAGCGCCTAGAGTTTTGTCTCTAAACCCTCTTTCTGATTAACCAACTTAAACAAGTTGTTGCTACTGTATAATTTGACTTAAGTCCAGATTAGTAAACGAAGCTTGTTTCTTTCGCCGTTTGAGTTTCGTTGCTTCGTTTGATTTGATTCTTTTTGCAAACCGGAGTTCTTAAGTTGAACTTTCTGGTTAGATCTCTTATTTGAGTTTTACTCGTGCTTTAGTTGAGTGCTTCTTGTATGCTTGTTTTTTTGCGATAGAGTACCCGGAGTTGGAAGCTTGCTACTACGAGTCTCTAGGTTTCACGGATCATCAGCAAGGCAAGTAACACTCTGATCATACCTTTTTACTACCCAGTTTTATTGCATTAGATCAATCCTCAAACAATTGCATGGTTAGGATCTGATTAATATGTGGGTTTGGGGAAGTAGATGAGGTAGTACCTATTGCCCTGTTTATTATCAAACCTTTGGGAGTTACTTCTACGTTTGCTAATATTGCTATGCTATGCTTGTAGACGTGGATTGGGTTTGAGTGTATCCATGACAGATGTGAGTATTGTTAATTTAATGGTTAACTTAAGGTGGCAACTTTAATACACATCTGGGTGGATTGAGGCACCTGGGGAACCCAGTGTTGCCTGTATTTTTGGAAATCTCGGGGTACTGTGTGATTCTCCTATGGACTGCCACCCAGGCTCAAAGGGATCATAAGATTATTCATGCTAGAAACTTCCGTGTGCAGCCACAAGCTACTATGGGCTCTAGCATAGTTGATTAAGTCGTGTGAACTCTTATAGTGGTAGACTAGCAGATGTAGGGGAAAGTAGGTGTAACTGTCTACCCATCGTAAGGTGCAAACGCTTCTGAAAGACTATGTCTCGGTCATCCGTTTCTCAAACGTCATGTAGTGCGAGAAATCCAACGGAGGAGATCGAGTCTTGTGGGGAAAAGTGTGCAAACCTCTGCAGAGTGTATAAACTAATCATGGTTAGCCGTGTCCCCGGTTATGGACATTTTGAGTATGTAGTTGAAAGGATCGAGAAGAGGTGTCTAGAGGGGGGTCATTAGATACTAAGTACCAAAAGTTGCAGTTTTTAACTTCTTTAAGTTCAAGTGGAGTTTAGGCACAAGTTTAACACTCACAATACATATCAAGCAAGCATGCAAAGAGTATATGAGCAGCGGAAAGTAAAGCATGCAACTTGCAAGAATGTAAAGGGAAGGGTTTGGAGGATTCAAACGCAATTTGGAGACACGGTGATTTTTGAGCCATGGTTCCGATAGGTGGTGCTATCGTACATCCACGTTGATGGAGACTTCAACCCATGAAGGGTAATGGTTGCGCGAGTCCACGGAGGGCTCCACCCACGAAGGGTCCACGAAGAAGCAACCTTGTCTATCCCACCATGGCCGTCGCCCACGAAGGACTTGCCTCACTAGCGGTAGATCTTCACGAAGTAGGCGATCTCCTTGCCCTTACAAACTCCTTGGTTCAACTCCACAATCTTGTCGGAGGCTCCCAAGTGACACCTAGCCAATCTAGGAGACACCACTCTCCAAGAAGTAACAAATGGTGTGTTGATGATGAACTCCTTGCTCTTGTGCTTCAAATGATAGTCTCCCCAGCACTCAACTCTCTCTCACAGGATTTGGATTTGGTGGAAAGAAGATTTGAGTGGAAAGAAACTTAGGGAAGGCTAGAGATCAAGATTCATATGGTAGGAATGGAATATCTTGGCCACAACACATGAGAAGGTGGTTCTCTCTCAGAAAATGTATGCTGGAAGTGTAGGCACGTTCTGATGGCTCTCTCCACGAATGAAGAGTGGGTGGAGGGGTATATATAGCCTCCACACAAAATCTAAGCGTTACACACAACTTGCCAAACTCAGTGGGACCGAATTGAGAAACTCGGTCGGACCGATTCAGCAAATCTAGTGACCGTTAGGATTTTCGGTGGGACCGACATGCAACTCGGTAGGACCGATATGGTTAGCGTTAGGGCATAACATAATCTCGATGAGACCGATTACACAAACTCGGTGGGACCGATTTTGGTAATAAGTTAACCAGAGAGTTGGTTAGGCAAACTCGGTTTGACCGATTACACAAACTCGGTAGGACCGATTTTGGTAATAAGTTAACCAGAGAGTTTGCATTGTGATCTCGGTAGTACCGATTACCCAAACTCGGTGAGACCGATTTTGGTAATGGACATACACAGAGAGATTACAATCCCATCTCGGTGAGATCGGGATCCCTATCGGTGAGACCGATTTGCCTAGGGTTTGTGGCAGTGGCTAAGACATCTGAACTCGGTGGCACCGGATAGAAAGAATCGGTAGGGCCGAGTTTAGACTTTTGGGTTTAGGACATATGTGGATGTGAGAAAGTAGTTGAGGGCTTTGGAGCATATCACTAAGCACTTTGAGCAAGCAATCCATTAAGCAACACCTCATCCCCTCTTGATAGTATTGGCTTTTCCTATAGACTCAATGTGATCTTGGATCACTAAAATAGAAAATGTAGAGTCTTGAGCTTGGAGCTTGAGCCAATCATTTGTCCTTAGCATCTTGAAGGGGTTCCACATCCTCTAGTCCATGCCACTTCATTTGTTGAACTTGTTTGAAACATACTAGGTAAAAGTGTTAGTCCAACAAGAGATATGTTAACATTAATTACCAAAACCACCCTGGGAGCACTTGTGCTTTCAATCTCCCCCTTTTTGGTAATTGATGACAACATACATCAAAGCCTTAGATAAAGATATAAAGTATAACAAGTAAAGCTTTGGAAAGACATGTAACATGCATAGGCTCCCCCTACATGTATGCAATCATGTGAATATGGAATATAGAAGCATGTGAATGCATAAACATGACAGAGTAAGCAATCTGTTACATGTATCTTGGCTATATGCATCAGAGCAAATGATGTGAGTATGAGAAATGCACCTTCATACTCATGAGTCCTTCTTGCAAACAGTATGTACAACAGCAAGAATTCCTCATATGCATGATTGTGATGCATATACTTACCTTGTGGTCTTGAGTTGGCTTGGATGGAATGAACCTGTGAAAATAAGGTTAGATAACACAGATACACCTACCGGCCAGAGCAAACAAAAGAAACCACAAGAGTACCAAGACTGGGATGACATGTATAGAGTGAGTACTAAGTACCACATTGAATATAGACATGTCCCCAAAGGTAAAGATGTGCAATGAATTTAAAGAATTTTCTTTCCCTTAGATGTCTTGCTCCCCCTGAATCTAGCATGGGATACTGGGAGAAGATAGGGAACAGAAAATCAGAGCAAAGTGCAAAAACAGAGCTCAAAGAAACAAATGAACAGAGCTAATGCAAATAAGCACATATGAACATGTCTTTTCCCCTCAAGAAGACATGTGGAATCTCTCCTCTTGACCACCAAGCATCTGGGATCCTTGAAGATTACTCTCTTCTTGAGTATTCTCTCCCCCTAGTGATATCTCTCTCCCCCTGTTGAAGTATATCTCTCTCCACCTGTTGAAGTGATTAAGCTTTGATGTGATCTCTCTCCCCCCCTTTGACATCAATTTCCAAGAAGGGCCTTCTAGAATTTGTCGTGAATGGGTTTGGTCCTTGAGTGACAGCACAAAGCACTGATAAAAAATGTGATGCTTGTAGAGGACAAGATTCATTGAGTGGAGCCGGATCAAACGTAAAGCAGGAATAAATGGCAAAATGTTTTTCCTGTTGTGAAATCGGTGGCATCGAGTTGGATGCTTCGGTTGCACCAAATGATTTCGGTTAGACCGAAAACAAGAAACCTGTGTGACCGAGTTCATCACAGAGAAAACACTTGTCACCTCAGCTCACTAGACAAGTAAGATCTCACAAGGATTTGCAAGGAATTAACTGAAAGATTTGCAATGAATTGGATGCAGGGAATGCAGAACAAATAGAAAAGAAAAGAAATCTAGATGAAGTTTTTTTGGAAGAGGAAACAAATATGCATGAGACAAATGCAAGAGCACAGAAAAGAACACACTAGAACTTCATCTAGAAATGGTCGGTGACAAAGTCACCTATGTTAGAGTATATTGACTTAGGAGCCAAGTGAGATCACTTGATCATAGGTCATACTCATCGTTTAAGTTCAAAATGGGGTTACCATTTTTTGTTTAAGCATCTTGATGTATTCACATCTTGTCGAGTTGCTTTGACTCATGACTTGGAGTAAAGCTTCTCTAATATGGAATAAAATACCTTGGGTGGTGGTGTTGATCATGTACTTGAACTTGTGTGGGTTGCTCAAGGTTGATGTAGCTCATCAAGAGTTGGGAGCACCACTTGGAATTTGAGTTCATATACCTACATGGGTTAGTTATTGCAAGGAAGAGCACTTGTGTATCCAAAATGACTATCATGAAACTCAACATAGAATTTGTCAAAGGATATGTTTGAATGGTTCCGTGCTTCCTTGTCTTCAACCACCATTGTGTAGAGACTTGGTGAAGTAGAGATTGCTCAAGATGTGAGTGAGTTATAATCTCATGGAATTAGATTCATCCAAGTACCTACATGTGTTAGATAACATGCAAGGTGCAAATATATCCAAGACATAGGATTATCAATCATAAGAGAAATATCAAGGATTAGTCATAAGCTCATGTCTTGCATGTATCCAATGCAGTTCCTACTCCAAGTTTGAAGCATCAATGATGTTCAATTCACCTCTTAACCTGCAAAATACTTTCTCGTCAAGTGGTTTAGTGAATATATCTGCTAATTGCTTTTCGGTGCGAACATGCTTAAGATTAATGTCACCCTTAGCAACATGATCTCGAATGAAATGATGACGAACTTCAATATTCTTAGTTCGAGAGTGTTGCACGGGATTATGAGCAACCTTGATAGCACTTTCATTGTCACAAAGTAATGGAACATGTTTCACATATATCCCATAATCTTTAAGAGTTTGGGTCATCCAAAGTAATTGAGCACAACATGAACCAGCGGCAATGTATTCCGCTTCGGCGGTGGATAAGGATACCCGGTTTTGTTTCTTGGAAGACCAAGACACAAGAGATCTACCAAGAAATTGACAAGTACCCGAAGTGGACTTTCTATCAACCTTGTCACTGGCATGGTCTGAGTCAGAGTACCCAACAAGATCGAAAGAGGCCCTCTTAGGATACCAAATGCCAAAATTTGGTGTATGGATTAAGTATCTCACTATCCTTTTCACGGCCTTAAGATGACATTCTTTAGGAGAAGCTTGATATCGTGCACACATTCACACACTTAGCATGATATCGGGACGTGAAGCACATAGATATAACAATGAACCAATCATAGAGCGATAAACCTTTTGATCGACCGGTTCACCATCTTTGGTCAAATCAAGATGTCCACTAGTAGGCATGGGTGTAGTCATACCTTTGCATTCTTGCATATTGAACTTCTTGAATAAGTCATTGGTGTACTTCGTTTGAGAGACAAAGGTACCTTCCTTAGTTTTCTTGATTTGCAAACCAAGAAAGAATTTGAGTTCACTCATCATAGACATCTCAAACTTCTCCGACATTAGCTTTCCAAACTTTTCACTAAAATGAGGGTTAGTAGAACCAAATATAATATCATCAACATAGATTTGGCATACAAATAGTTCTCCATTCACCCTTTTAGTAAAAAGAGTGGAATCTATTTTTTCAATTTCAAAGCCTTTTTCAATAAGGAACTTGGTCAAACATTTATACCACGCTCTAGGAGCTTGTTTAAGACCATAAAGAGCTTTGTGAAGTTTGTAAACATGATCGGGTTTCTTAGGATTAACAAAGCCGGGAGGTTGTTTAACATACACTTCCTCCTCTATTTCACCATTTAGAAAAGCACTTTTAATGTACATTTGGTACAAGGTGATATCATGGTGATTAGCATAGGCAAGTAAGATGCGAATGGACTCAAGTCTAGCAACGGGAGCATAAGTCTCACCATAGTCCATACCTTCGACTTGTGTGTAGCCTTGGGCGACGAGACGTGCTTTGTTGTGAACTACTTGTCCATCTTCATCTTGCTTGTTGTGAAACACCCATTTGGTACCGATGATGTTGTGGTTGTTGTCGGGCTTCTCAACCAATGTCCAAACTTGATTTCTCTCAAAGTTGTGTAGCTCTTCATGCATAGCGTTTATCCAATCCAGATCTTCCAATGCTTCTTCAACCTTCATAGGTTCAATGCTAGAGATGAATGAATAGTATTCACAAAAGTTAGCTAAATGAGTTTTAGAGCGAGTGATTCTCCCGGTTTGGCTATCATTGTAGATTTGCTCGATGGGGTGGTCTTTAGCAATTCTTGCTCGAACTCGTGAAAGCTTTTGCTTGGGTCTTGGTTGAACATCTTCTTCATCTTGTTCTTCTTCTTGGCCTTCTTCATTTTTGGCGTTGTCGTTCTCTTGTCGTGGTGGAGAAGGAGGTTGTTGACATTCGTCTTGGTGCACTTCCTCATTTTCTTCATCTTGGTGTGTCCCACTTGTGGATGCTTCCGTATCAACTCTTGGTTCACCTTGTCATGAGGTAGAAGCTTCCACTTGGACGGAGAGGTACTCTCCTTCACCTCCATTGGACAAATCTTGACAATAGACAAGTCTTGGATTGCTTTCGAGGGATCTTTGTCTCCTACATCAATTGGCAATTGCTCTACTTGCGGGCCGTTACCGTTTCTTCAACCTTTTGGGTGAAATTGTTGTAGACACGGTATGTGTGAGAGTTTGAGCTATAACCAAGTAGGAAACCTTCATGAGACTTGGGAGAAAATTTAGAATGATGATGCTTATCAAGAATGTAGCACTTTGAGCCGAATACTCGAAAGTATCCAACTTGGGTTTTGTTACCGGTGAGAAGCTCGTATGCCGTCTTGCCGAGTAGCTTGTGAAGATACAAGCAATTTGTTGCATGACAAGCTGTCTCAACCGCTTCCGCCCAAAAGTGCTTCGGCGTCTTGTACTCATCAAGCATCGTTCTCGCCATTTCGATGAGCGTCCGGTTCTTCCTCTCAACAACTCAATTTTATTGAGGTGTGTACGTAGCCGAGAACTCATGTGAAATCCCTTCTTCGTCAAGAAAGGTGTCCACATTTGCATTCTTGAACCCCGTTCCGTTGTTGCTACGAACCTTCTTAATCTTCACTTCAAATTGATTTTGGGCCTTCCTTGCAAAGTTTTTGAAGATCTTTTGGACCTGCGATTTATCATCGAGAAAGAACACCCACGTAAATCTTGAAAAATCATCAACTATAACTAGACCAAAAGAATTTCCACCGAGACTTTTGTAGGCGTTGGGACCAAAAAGATCCATGTGAAGTAGCTCGAGTGGCCTCCTTGTGGTCATGATGTTCTTCACGGGATGCCTTCCTCCAACCTGTTTACCTGCCTGACAAGCACTGCAAAGTCTATCCTTATCAAATATGACATCATTAACTCCAAGGATATGATTTCCTTTAATAAGCTTGTCAAGGTTTCTCATGCCAACATGACCCAATCGTCTATGCCATAACCAACCTTTAGAGGATTTAGCAATAAAGCAAGTTCTAGGTTGAGCCTTTTTAGTGAAATCAACAATGTATAGATCACCTCTACGTACACCGGTAAAGACCATTTTATGATTATCTCTACGAAACACTTGGCAATCTACTTCAGTAAATAGGACATTGAAACCGAAATCAACAAGTCTAGATACTGAAAGTAAGTTGTAGCCAAGAGATTCAACGAGCATGACATTTTGTATGGAGCTATCATGTGATATGGCCACCTTACCGAGGCCAACCACCTTACCCTTTGAGTTGTCACCGAAAGTGACATACTTTCGAGGACCATCGTTTTCAGCAAGCTCACGAAACATGTCTTTATCTCCGGTCATGTGATCGGTACTTCCACTATCAAGAACCCATTACTTTCCTCCTACCATATATCCCCGAAGATTTGCCATAAGACCAAAGTGTCTCATTGCATCATCAAGATCAAAGTCACTATCATCATCCTCATCATAGTATCCATGTTCAACATCGTCATGTGGTGGATCAAATCCTAGAGAGGGTGATTCGTTAGAGTGAGTTTGACAATGATCTTGTTTATGAATTTTAATAGCTTCGGAAGTAATATCACTAATAATTCCTACATCTCATTTGGCACGCATAAGGTTTGTAAGCTCAAACAAACAATCACTAAACATAGGATCACTAGAATTCATCTTACTCAAGGCAATAGACTTATGGAGAATTTCATCAAGGTTTTTCAAGGAATAATTTGGAAAGCGTTCCTCAAGAAATTTCCATATGGTATAGGCACACTTAAGAGTAGGCAAACATCCAATCAAGTTTCTAGGCAAGCCTCTAGTGATAAGTTCAACAGTTCTAAGATTGCGAATCATGTCAATTGACTCATCAAGGGTAGGATGCATAGGGTCAACATGAGGTGCACAAGGGCTAGCAATGTACTTGTTCAAATGATATTGACTGAAAATCACAAGCATATCATTTTTCCACTCATGAAAGTACTCTCCATCAAGTATGGGCACTCTATGTCTAAGACTCCCAATAGTAGACTCATCCATCTTCCTCCAATGGTGTTTAAACCAAAGCAATGGAGACCAAAGCTCTGATACCAATTGAAAGGATCGAGAAGAGGTGTCTAGAGGGGGGTGATTAGACACTAAGTACCAAAAGTTGCAGTTTTTAACTTCTTTAAGTTCAAGTGGAGTTTAGGCACAAGTTTAACACTCACAATACATATCAAGCAAGCATGCAAAGAGTATATGAGCAGCGGAAAGTAAAGCATGCAACTTGCAAGAATGTAAAGGGAAGGGTTTGGAGGATTCAAACGCAATTTGGAGACACAATGATTTTTGAGCCGTGGTTCTGATAGGTGGTGCTATCGTACATCCATGTTGATGGAGACTTCAACCCACGAAGGGTAACGGTTGTGCGAGTCCACGGAGGGATCCACCCACGAAGGGTCCACGAAGAAGCAACCTTGTCTATCCCACCATGGCCGTCGCCCACGAAGGACTTACCTCACTAGCGGTAGATCTTCACGAAGTAGGCGATCTCCTTGCCCTTACAAACTCCTTGGTTCAACTCCACAATCTTGTCAGAGGCTCCCAAGTGACACCTAGCCAATCTAGGAGACACCACTCTCCAAGAAGTAACAAATGGTGTGTTGATGATGAACTCCTTGCTCTGGTGCTTCAAATGATAGTCTCCCCAACACTCAACTCTCTCTCACAGGATTTGGATTTGGTGGAAAGAAGATTTGAGTGGAAAGCAACTTGGGGAAGGCTAGAGATCAAGATTCATATGGTAGGAATGGAATATCTTGGCCTCAACACATGAGTAGGTGGTTCTCTCTCAGAAAATGTATGCTGGAAGTGTAGGCACGTTCTAATGGCTCTCTCCACGAATGAAGAGTGGGTGGAGGGGTATATATAGCCTCCACACAAAATCTAAGCCTTACACACAACTTGCCAAACTCGGTGGGACCGAATTGAGAAACTCGGTCGGACTGATTCAGCAAATCTAGTGACCGTTAGGATTTTCGGTGGGACCGACATGCAACTCGGTAGGACCGATATGGTTAGGGTTAGGGCATAACGTAATCTCGATGAGACCGATTACACAAACTCGATGGGACCGATTTTGGTAATAAGTTAACCAGAGAGTTGGTCAGGCAAACTCGGTTTGACCGATTACACAAACTCGGTAGGACCGATTTTGGTAGTAAGTTAACCAGAGAGTTTGCATTGTAATCTCGGTAGTACTGATTACCCAAACTCGGTCAGACCGATTTTGGTAATGGACATACACAGAGAGATTACAATCCCATCTCGGTGAGACCGAGATCCCTATCGGTGAGACCAATTTGCCTAGGGTTTGTCGCAGTGGCTAAGACATCTGAACTCGGTGGCGCCGGATAGAAAGAATCGGTAGGGCCAAGTTTAGACTTTTGGGTTTAAGACATATGTGGATGTGAGAAAGTAGTTGAGGGCTTTGGAGCATATCACTAAGCACTTTGAGCAAGCAAGCCATTAAGCAACACCTCATCCCCTCTTGATAGTATTGGCTTTTCCTATAGACTCAATGTGATCTTGGATCACTAAAATAGAAAATGTAGAGTCTTGAGCTTGGAGCTTGAGCCAATCCTTTGTCCTTAGCATCTTGAAGGGGTTCCACATCCTCTAGTCCATGCCACTTCATTTGTTGAACTTGTCTGAAACATACTAGGTAAAAGTGTTAGTCCAACAAGAGATATGTTGACATTAATTACCAAAACCACCCAGGGAGCACTTGTGCTTTCACTAGTTTCTTGGATTATCATGTGAATCTCATCATGTTACTTAATTTAATTTGATTGGGTTAGTGTTGAAGCTTAATTGGGATTGATTTGGAGGAACCTTCTCAATGTTTAACAACCACCAAGATAGTTAGATAAAATTTATTCCTTTGTTGTAAGGAAAAATTGGCTTTATGCAAAACTGTAACCATAGAGCTTTCCACCAGCCATATATGCATGTAGTGATAGCATTATCCTGTTCATTACTCTCTATGTGTTACATTGCCAGCATATTCCATGTGCTGACCCGTTTTCGGGCTGCAACGTTCATGTTGCAGACTTTTCAGACGATGAGTAAGGTGCCTTAGGTCGTGATCTTTCACTCAGTGATGCCGTTAGGGTTGATGGGCTCGCTTTATCTTCCAAGCCTTCCGCTATTACCGTTATTAGATGGCCTCAAGCCATATTTATTGTAATAAGTTCTCTTTTGAGACATTCGATGTAATAAGTGTGTGATTGCTACTCTGTTATAAATCCTTCAAGTACTATGCGTGTCAGCATTACCGATCAGGGATGACACTGATGCACGAAGATCAGATTGTTTGAGGTCTGGCCGCTACAGACCGACAACATCAACTCAGTGGGACCGATGTGCTAGGATTAGGGTAAAACCTCAACTCGGTTTGACCAATTACACAAACTCGGCGAGACTGATTTTGGTAATAAGCAAACAGAGAATTGGTCAAGCAAACTCAGTGGGACCGATTGCATATCTCGGTGGGACCGAAATTATTGCAACATGCAACAGAGAGTTTGCAAGCCCATCTCGGTGAGACCGAGATCCCATCGGTGAGACCGAACTGACTATGGCTTCTGGCGGTGGCTATGTCAAATGAACTCGGTGGCGCCGGATAGATCAAATCGGTGGGTCCGAGTTTTACTTTTAGGTTTAGGACATATGTGGAAATGAGAAAGTGGTTGAGGGCTTTGGAGCATATCACTAAGCACTTTGAGCAAGCAAGCCATTAAGCAACATCTCATCCCCTTTTAATAGTATTGGCTTTTCCTATGGACTCAATGTGATCTTCGACCACTAAAATGAAAATGTAGAGTCTTCAGCTTTTGCCAATGTTTGTCCTTAGCATCTAGAAGGAGTTCCACATCCTCTTGTCCATGCCACTCCAAGGTTGAACTTATCTGAAATATACTGGATGAAAATATTAGTCAACAAGAGATATGTTGACATTAATTACCAAAATCACCCAGGGAGCACTTGTGCTTTCATTAGTTCCAAAAATATTCTCTATGAAGTTTCAGGTCATTCCGAGCTTTTATTTCTGCACAAAAATAACACCATGGAAATTCTGCTAAAAACAACATCAGTCCGGGTTAGTTCCATTCAAATCATGCAAATTAGAGTCCGAAACAAGGGCAAAAGAGTTTGGAAAAGTAGGTACGATGGAGATGTATCAAAAACGAAGTTCTATCTCACCATTCTGGATGACCTCGGGGAGCGCTCGGTATGTTCAATCTCAACCTACCACGATTGGCATGCCCTAAATTTGTGAACATATACCGTTTGTTGCTACATTTGGATAAAAGGTACGGTGCCACGTGCAGCCTAGATGTCGAAGCCAATCCCCAAATATATGATGTATTGTTCATTCAGTTACTCTCATATTTGGATCAAATCTTTGTTACATTATCCATTTTTAATTATATATGTTTGTACTTTCCTTCCATCTATATATTGATTTGTTCTATCAGTTACTCCCATATTTGCATCTTGCTTTGTTATTTCAATATACCTAATTTACGATCTTAATTTTCATTTCAAGCAGTACATCCCTTGTTTTGCAAGAATAGGAGTAGAAGGAAATCTTGGGCTTTACTTTGTTGATGACTCCCAGGATGTCATATTGATTACACATCATGGATTTACAATGACGGTTAGCATAAAACTTGATAAATATGGTCACTCCTATTTTAATGCGGACCTTTGGAGAAAAATGTCTAAGTGTTATGAACTGAAAGCTGGCAATAAAATTCTAGTGCGTGCACCACAACCTGGTCTAATTAACATGGATGTTTACTTCCCCAACGTCATCAGCCGATCAAAGTCTGATCAAGGTTAGTGTCCTTTCAACTTTCTCCATGTTGTCATATTACTTAGCAAAATCAGGGTATTTGTTTTGACTAATTGATCACTATTTAAGCAACCAATTGTGACTTCATTTTCTGACTCCATTCCTAGGCAGTAACAAATTCTATTTACCAATTTATGTGCACTATATATTCTTCTGCCATGTTCTGAATAAATAATACTTTTCCACCTTTTAAGCATGATATGTTGGATGCATAGTGAACGATCTGTATGTTACTAAGTGTACCGAATTTCAATGGAAGGACTTGAAGCATGTCATAAACTTTGTTGATAATATGACAGAGATACCACAACGTATGAACGCTGGATTTTGGATGGGATTAATTATACCTATGGTGCACACATTGAACAAGACCAATTGTGTGCACAAAACACTAGTAAAAAGTCTTATTTTAATGTTGATGCTCATAAACTATATATATCTTCAACGATATGTTAAAATTGGTTTTTATTCTACATTTCAAAAGAAATTGCCCGCTGTAGCAGTTCATGGATCGATTTCCCGGCGTGGTCGAATTACACTTGTGCCTGCTAATAACGCCAAAGTGATTGCAAGGTACAGCATTTCCCGCAGAAATGGAACCATTCAAATTAACAAGTTCTCGCTTGTCGTGGCAATGCATCCATATTGGAAAATTGGAGACACTGTTCTACTCATGCTCTACCAAGGCACAGGAGGAATCTTCCTTTTCATTGACGAGATGCCGAGTCGCCGTGATCAAGCTGCTTCCATCAGATAGTTGTGGTTGTTGGCCCTCATCCTCTTAAAATGTGCTAGCTGTTACTATGTTAAGTATGTAGATATGGACCATATGGTTGTTGGCCCTTAGCCTCTTAAAATGTGATAGTTGTTACTATGTTAAGTATGTAGATAGGACCATATGGTTGTCAAAACCATGTTACGAAGATCCTCCTTTTGTTGAATAGTGTAACCACTATATATATGTTACTCAAATGATGTTAGCCAAGTTCTTAAATTTTCATGGAAAGTATTAGTATCGTACACAGTTCATTGAGTTTAAGCATGTGCCCGATGTCCAGAAGGCATTTGCATATTAACTATGCATATTGCAAATTCACACACATGTTAACATCAGGAAACATATGTGTAACTTACTAACCATCGCACACGAGTACTCGCAGACGCATCGTGTGCGATACTCCTAGCCATCGCAAGCAACTAGTTTGCATTTTTCAAAGTTTTTTGTACACACAGAATCGCACACGAACTAACTGTATTAACCGTCTGTGTTGTAATTTCTCATCGCAAACAGTTCATTCGAGTCGGTTGTTTGCCACGTATCACACACACACATCTTGTTTACGCGACTCATTTGTGTTGTTTTGGCTCATCGCAAACAGTTCATCCATGTGAATTGTATGCCGCATATCACACAGATCTTGTTAAGTTGAACCGCTTCTATTGTCTTCCCTAATCGAAAACGGTTCGCCCGGGTGAACCGTATGCCATATATCACACACACCTTGATCTGGCTAACCGTTTCTGTTGCACACCCTAATAGCAAACAGTTCATCAGAACGAACTATATGCCGTATATCGCACACACATTGATATGGCTGCCCGTTTCTGTTGTTCTGCCTCATCACAAACAGTTCGAATGGATTAACTGTGTGCCCTGCATTGCACACACAACTAAAATCTGAACCGTGTTTGATGGCTCCACCATCGCAAACGTTTTGCACCTTTTTGACGGGTTTTTTACACCACCGTTTGCGATTAATGCATCACACACAATTTTGTCAAAGGGTCTCTGATCATAGTGTCGCGTTAGCAGCATCCTGCAGTAGTGAAATGACATGGCCTTGGGATGGATTTGAGGATGACAAGCTAGTTGGGAGAGGAAGAAGAGGTGATCTTCCCAGGTTTCAAGACCACAAAGCCATAGAAAAGGAATTTCGAATAAAATTTCAAAGAAAACCAAAAGAGGAAGAAAGGGCCAAAAATCAGGATGTCAGATTGCCCTTGTCGTTGTTCTCCATCCTGATCTGATTTATGAATAACACAAAGTTCATGGCATTATGAAGAGCACAAAGTTCAAAGGTTGATCGGCATTAAAACCTATCGTACAATTACCTAGGCTGACGATCACTACTTACCCACAACCGCACTCAGTTAACCCTCTCTCCTCTCTGTCCCTCCCTCTTCCTCCTATCCATCGCCAGGAACTCCAAATCCAACCCCAACCCCTTCCCTTGGGGCATTGGATGGAGGGATTTCTTCCTCGGGTGGTCGCTCGGTGACCGCACCAAGTTCGAGAACACCATGGAAGTATGCTAAAACTTCAGCAACATCAAAGACATGCACATGGAGGCAGATGTTGTGGTGGAGAAGGCGACTGAGGGAGTCCTGGACTAGGGGGTGTCCAGACAGCCGGACTATCGTTATCCGCCGGACTCCAAGACTACGAAGATACAAGATTGAAGACTCCGTCCCGTGTCCGGATGGGACTTTCCTTGGCGTGGAAGGCAAGCTTGGCAATACGGATATGTAGATCTCCTACCATTGTAACCGACTCTGTGTAACCCTAGCCTCCACCGGTGTCTATATAAACCGGAGGGCTTTAGTCCGTAGGACGACATACATTACAACAATTATACCATAGGCTAGCTTCTAGGGTTTAGCCTCCTTGATCTCGTGGTAGATCCACTCTTGTACTATCCATATCATCAATATTAATCAAGCAGGACATAGGGTTTTACCTCCATCGAGAGGGCCCGAACCTGGGTAAAAACATCGTGTCCCTCGTCTCTTGTTACCATCCGCCTAGACGCACAGTTCGGGACCCCCTACCCGAGATCCGCCGGTTTTGACACCGACATTGGTGCTTTCATTGAGAGTTCCTCTGTGTCGTCACCGATAGGCTTGATGGCATCTCCAACCAGCAACGCTGTCCAGGGTGAGACTTTTCTCCTCGGACAGATCTTCGTATTCGGCGGCTTCGCACTGCGGGCCAATTCACTTGGCCATCTGGAGCAGATCGAAAGCTACGCCCCTGGCCGTCAGGTCAGATTTGGAAGCTTAAACTTCACGGCCGATGTCCGCGGAGACTTGATCCTCGACGGACTCGAGCCACAGCCAAGCGCGCCGCACTGTGACGACGGGCATGATTTAGCTCTACCACCGAACAGTGCCTTGGTGGCCGCACACGGGTCCGCTTCGGCCATTAGCCCGGAGCCGATCGCCCAGATCGAGGGCCGGTGGATAGACGCCGCCCTGGGGGCTCCAACATCCACGGCGATGGAGCCGAACACTAATCTTGTCCCCTGCGAAACTCGTGATTCTGAGGCGCCGGACTCCTCGCCGGACTCCGAACCTTCCGCGCCCCTACCAATCGATCCGGATTGGGCGCCGGTTATGGAATTCACCACCGCGGACATCTTCCAATACTCGCCTTTTAGCGATATCTTGAATTCACTAAAGCATCTCTCGTTATCAGGAGAGTCCTGGCCGGACTATGGCCAGGATGGTTGGGGTACGGACGATGAAGAAATTCAGAGCCCACCCACCACCCACTTTGTAGCCACTGTCGACGATCTAACCGACATGCTAGATTACGACTCTGAAGACATCGACGCCATGGACGACGATGCTGGAGACAAACAGGAACCATCGCCTACAGGGCACTGGAAGACCACCTCGTCATACGACATATACATGGTGGACGCCCCAAAAGACGGGGATGGCGAAGAAACAGCGGAGGCAGACTCTTTAAAGAAGCAGCCCAAACGCCGGCGTCAGCGGCGCCGCTCTAAATCTCGCCACAGCAAGAATGGAGATTCCAGCACAGGAGATAATAACACTCCAGAGAGCGCCGAAGACAATCCCCTCCAACAAGACTCAGCACAGGAGGATGCAGAAGCAAGCCCTCATGAGGGGGCGGCAGACGAAGAGGTTGAGGATCATAACTATATGCCTCCCTCCGAAGACGAAGCAAGCCTCAACGATGACGAATTCGTCGTACCCGAGGATCCCGTCGAACAAGAGCGCTTCAAGCGCAGGCTTATCGCCACAGCAAACAGCCTAAAGAAAAAGCAGCAACAGCTTCAAGCTGATCAGGACCTGCTGGCCGATCGATGGACCGAGGTCCTCGCGGCCGAAGAGTACAAACTCGAACGTCCCTCCAAAAGTTACCCAAGACGCAAGCTGCTCCCTCGATTAGAGGAGGAAGCATACACACCTCCATCACCAGCGCACGATATGGCTGACCGACCACCCCGTGGTCGTGACAGAGAGGCATCCAGGCCCCCAGCCAAGACCGTACCCCGGCATCGCTCCAAAAGTACGAAGCCAAGAGGGAACGCGCCGGACTTGCGAGACGTATTGGAGGACAAGGCAAGGCAATCCAGATCCATCTACGGATCACGTGGGCGCCCCACGACCCACGACGAATACCGTCGCGCCGGATACAATAACCCCGGCCGGGCCGAACACAGCAGACAGCGCTCTCTCGAGCTGCGTCGCGATATCGCTCAATACAGGGGCGCCGCACACCCGCTATGCTTCACTGACGAAGTAATGGATCATCAGATCCCCGAAGGGTTTAAACCCGTAAACATCGAATCTTACGATGGCACAACAGACCCCGCGGTCTGGATCGAAGACTATCTTCTCCACATCCATATGGCCCGCGGCGATGATCTTCACGCCATCAAGTACCTCCCACTCAAGCTTAAAGGACCAGCTCGGCATTGGCTTAACAGCCTGCCCGCAGAGTCAATTGGGTGTTGGGAAGACCTGGAGGCCGCATTCCTTGATAACTTCCAAGGCACATATGTGCGACCACCAGACGCCGATGACCTAAGCCACATCATTCAGCAGCCAGACGAATCGGCCAGACAATTCTGGACACGGTTCTTGACGAAGAAAAATCAAATCGTCGATTGTCCGGATGCAGAGGCCCTTGCAGCCTTCAAACATAACATCCGGGACGAATGGCTAGCCCGGCACCTGGGGCAGGAAAAGCCGAAATCCATGGCAGCCCTGACATCGTTAATGACCCGCTTTTGTGCGGGAGAGGACAGCTGGCTAGCCCACAGCAACAATCTCCGTAAAAATTCTGGCAGTCCGGATACTAAGGACAACAACGACAGGTCACGTCGAAACAAAAACAAGCGCCGCATTAACGGTGACGATAAGGAGGATACGGCAGTCAATGCCGGATTCCGAGGCTCTAAACCCGATCAGCGGAAGAAGCCATTTAAAAGAACCACTTCGGGTCCGTCCAATCTGGACCGAATACTCGACCGCTTATGCTAGATACATGGCACCTCTGAAAAGCCAGCTAACCACACCAATAGAGATTGCTGGGTGTTCAAGCAGGCCGGCAAGTTAATTGCCGAAAACAATGACAAGGGGCTAAACAGCGACGACGAGGAAGAGACCCGACCGCCGAACAATAGAGGACAGAAGGGTTTTCCCCCACAAGTGCGAACGGTGAATATGATATACGCGACCCACATACCCAAGAGGGAGAGGAAACGCGCACTAAGGGACGTCTATGCGATGGAGCCAGTCGCCCCAAAGTTCAACCCATGGTCCTCTTGTCCGATCACTTTCGATCGAAGAGACCATCCGAACAGCATACGCCATGGCGGATTCGCCGCATTGGTCTTAGACCCAATCGTCGATGGGTTCCACCTCACGAGAGTCCTGATGGACGGCGGCAGCAGCCTGAACCTGCTTTATCAGGATACAGTGCGCAAAATGGGCATAGACCCATCAAGGATTAAACCTACAAAGACAACCTTTAAAGGTGTCATACCAGGAGTGGAAGCCAACTGCACAGGCTCAGTCACACTGGAAGTTGTCTTCGGATCCCCGGATAATTTCCGGAGCGAAGAGTTAATCTTCGACATAGTCCCGTTTCGCAGCGGCTATCACGCTCTGCTCGGACGAACCTCGTTTGCCAATTTCAACGCGGTGCCGCACTATGCATACCTAAAGCTCAAGATGCCAGGCCCTTGTTGAGTCATCACGGTCAATGGGAATATGGAATGCTCCCTCCGAACGGAGGAACATACAGCGGCTCTCGCGGCAGAAGTACAGAGCAGCCTTCTAAGGCAATTCTCGAGTCCGGCCGTTAAACGGCCGGATACAGCAAAGCGCGCCCGGAGCAATGCCAACCAAGACCACCTGGCGCGATCAGAGCACGCGTAGCAATGCGGCCCCAACCCTCGCCCGCGTATGATCGCAAGAATAACACTCCGCGTACATCATTACGCTTTGGAGATACCATGGGCACAGGGGAGGGGGCACGATCGCAACGGACCCAGAGTGCGGTTCGACCACACCGGGGGCTCGCAAATGTGCCCCTCTTTTTTTTTCTTTTTTGTACATAGGACTCTATTAACCAGAAGCCCTGTCCAGCGGCGAACCTGCCGAACTCATGATGCAACAGTCAGGGACTAAAGAAGGCCGCGACGAACACTCAGGTGGTCTCAATTACGAGCATTAAATTTAATTATATACACCAAGTCCGCAGCTGATCCCTGGAGGGGGACATGTTTACTTAGTCCAAATCCCTTGCTTACCGCGCTATTTGTATCAGTCCGCTCTACTAGCAGACTTTCTTTCATAAATAATGCAGCAACTTTTTGATCGCAATTGCATTACCTCTTATGTATATATGCTCATTATGTGACATCTTGCACCCGTATATTTTGGTACGGCCTCATACACCGGGGGCTTATGTTCCCCACTCTATGGTGTGATAAGTCCGAACACTTTCACAAGTGCGGCACCCCGAACTTATAGCATTATATGAATCTGCTCCGAATCATGTCTTGGGTCAATAGTTGGGTTTGCCCGGCTCCCACGTTTTGGTGCCTTACGTTCCGTTCCGTCGGCTAAGGTGGCACTGGGAGAACCACTGCGATTGCGCCCCGGTTGAGCCGGGCGAGCGCCTCAGTGGAGAAAGCTAAAACTGACCGGCATGATAAGGCGAGAGACCGGTCGCTGTTCGAGAGGTTTTTTTCGGGTCCTTAAAGACTCATGCCGCTTCGAGCGAAGTTCCGGATAATGTCCGATGAAGGCGTGGATAGCGCCCCGGATTCGGCCTTCCGAATACCAGGGGCTTTGCCGAAATTTAAAATTATAGAATTCTATGGCTAAGTGAGAGTGTTCAAGCATTATTAGTCCGGTTGCCTTGTTCGTTGTGTTGAGTGCCTCCCTCGATGGACCCAACAATGGGAACAAGAGCGCTCAAGTTTATCCCGAACACCCCAGCACTAGTGGCTTGGGGGCTGAAGCCAACGACTTGCCATCTCTCAGATTTTATAAACGGCCGCACAGAAGGTAATATTTTAAATTAAACAAGCGTTGCTTAACGCGCACATGAACAAAGTTTCAGCGCGCAGGATAATACATAGCGAATTCACTCAAAGATTACATTTCGAGGGCACTCATCCGCAATATTGTGGGCTCCCTTCAGGACAGTTCTATAATACATCTCGGGCGTGCGATACTCCTTGCCCGGCGGCGGGGGGTCCGTGAGAAGCTTCTCCGCATCCAACTTGCCCCATTGCACCTTCGTGCGGGCAAGAGCCCGGCGAGCGCCTTCAATACAGGCGGAGCGCTTGATGACATCCACCCAGGGGCAGGCATCCACCAGCCGCCGCACGAGGCCAAAGTAGCTCCCAGGCATGGCCTGTCCAGGCCACAGCCGGGCTATGAGGCCCTTCATGGCCTCTTCAGCTACCTTGTGGAGTTCGACCAGCTGCTTCAGCTGGTCGCTTGGGGGCACCGGGTGTCCGGCCTCAGCATACTGAGACCAGAAGACTTTTTCCATCGAGCTCCCCTCCTCGCCACGATAGAATGCGGCGGCATCGGACGCACTACGCGGCAGATCTGCAAACGCCCCTGGAGAGCTCCGAATGCGGGTAAGTATCAGGTAATTTACATTAACATGCTTGCTCTGCATGAAAAATGCCTTACCCGCCGCTATTTTCTTTATATCTTCAACCTCCTGAAGGGCCTTACGGGCCTCGGCCTTGGCGGACTCGGCACTTTCGAGAGCCGAGCCAAGCTCGGACTCTCGAGTCTTGGAGTCACGCTCCAAACTCTCATGCTTTTCCATGAGAGCCCGGAGCTCTTGCCGAACTTCCGCCACCTGTGCCTCTTGCTTTTCACGCTCAGCCCGTTCCGCGGCCGCACTGTGTTCGGCCGCGGACACAGCATCCTTCAGGGCTGCCACCTCATTAGTGGCCCCTGCAATACACATATTATCCTTGTTAATTTTATTGCAACCGAAATCCTTTTCTGTAAGGTACCTATTCAAAGTGGTGTTACTCACCTTCTTTTTCCTCGAGCCGCTTCTTCGCATGGCCGAGCTCTTGCTCGGACCGCTCGAGATCTTGCTTTAACACATCGACCTCCGCCGTTAATGCGGCAGAGGCCAGCAGCGCAGCCTGCAAACCCATATTGACATATTTTTAGCAACCCTGCGTATATCTTGTTAGATCCTCAGTCCGGCTTTTCTTTCCGAACACCGAACTGAGCATCAGGGGCTACTGTCTATGCGGTATTACATTACATAATTTTAACTTCTTACCTCAAAGCCTGTTAACAGGCTGCTGCAGGCTTCGGTCAGCCCGCTTTTGGCGAGCTGAACCTTTTGAATCACCGCACTCATGATAGTGCGGTGTTCTTCCTCGATGGAAGCGCCTTTAAGTGCCTCCAACAAGTTATCCGGCGCCTCCGGTTGGACGGAGGCCGCCGACGTCACGGTCCTACCCTTCTTTCGAAGGGGCCGCTTGCCGGACTCTGGAACCACTGCGGGTTCCGATGTAGAGTCCGGCGCAAAGTCCGGGAGGTTGCCTGACGGCGCCTCTAGAGCCTCCTCCTGATGGGTCCCTCTCTGGGATCCCACCTCGGCGTCCTCGTCGGCGCGTGGGGTGGAGGCAGCCGGAAGTGAATTCACATCCGACGAGGCCAACGACCCGCTCGATGAGTCGGGGAGATCGTCATCGGCCGGACTACGGACAGAATGCAGCGTTAGAAGGTCACTACGTGACGTAAAAATATTGCGTATAAAGGATCCGGACACTTACGATCTCGCCGGACGCCTGGCCCTTGGAGGCCACTCATCCTCGCCAACGCTGGTGTTGGCGAAACTGTCCGGGGGGATAGTTCTCCCCCTCTTGGACCCTTCGGCCTCCCCGATTGGGGAAGCCTTCCTCTTCTTCTCTCCCTCCTCCGGGAGGGAATACTCCTCCTCGTCGTCTTCAGGGGAGGAGTCCTCGTCGTCGTCAGACGCCTGATTGCGGGAACTCTTTCGAGTCCCCGCGGCCGCCTTCTTGGACTTCTTCTCTGGCACCACGTGCGGTGCCGGAACCAGCAGCCCTGCTAAGCGGGCGTCCACTGGGTCTTATGGCATGGGAGCCGGGCTGATAAGCAGCTTGGCCTTCTCCATCCATTCCTGTCAAAGGAAGAGGCAGAATGAAACCTCACTGGAGTCAATTTAATTATCACAAGTGTCCCGTAATGGGGTTGAATCACTTACCTCGTCAGTTGGATACTACGAGCTGAATCCGCGGTCTTCCGTCGCGGATGCGGGGGCTTCGGCGCCCTTGAACAGCACCCTCCAGGCGCCTTCGTATGTTGTATCGAAGAGCCCGCTTAGCACCTGGTGCTGTTCCGGATTGAACTCCCACAAATTGAATGCCCGTTCTTGGCATGGGAGGATCCGCCGGATGAGCATGACTTGGACCACGTCGACGAGCCTGAGCCTATTGCTCACCATCTTCTTGATGCAGGCTCGGAGTCCCGTCACCTCCACCGGATTGCCCCACTGCAAGCCCTTCTCTTTCCAGGAGGTGAGTGCGTGGGGATGCCAGATCTAAACTCGGGGGCCGTCTCCCATGTAGGTTTGCGCGGCTCGGTGATGTAGAACCACCCCGATTGCCACCCCTTGACGGAATCCACAAAGGTCCCTTCGAGCCAAAGGACGTTGGGCAATTTGCCCAACATGGCGCCTCCACATTCCGCTTGCGTGCCCTTCACAACCTTCGGCTTGACGTTGAAGGTCTTGAGGCACAGGCCGAAGTGGGGCCGGATGCAGAGGAAGGCCTCGCGCACGACGATAAACGCCGAGATGTTGAGGATGAAGTTCGGCGCCAGATCGTGGAAATCCAGGCCGTAGTAAAACATGAGCCCCCGGACAAATGGATGGAGCGGAAAGCCCAGTCCGCGGAGGAAGTGGGGGAGGAAGACGACCCTCTCATGAGGCCCAGGGGTAGGGATGAGCTGCCCCTCGTCGGGCAGCCGATGCGCGATATCGCTGGAAAGGTATCCGGCGCTGCGCAGCTTGGTGATGTCCTCCTCCTTAGTGGTGGAGGCCAACCATTTGCCTCCCGCTCCGGACATATTCGGAGAAGGTCGAGGCGAGATGCGTGAGCTTGGGCGTTGGAGCTTGAGTGCGCGGAGATGGATAAGCAAAGGAGGAAGAAGGCGTAGGTGAGAAGGTGAATCCTTATCCCTTATATATAGGCGGACGAAAACTATGCGTCCCCCGCCGGCCTGGTAAAACTCGCTTATCTCCCAAGCGCCACCATCAATGGCGCGGTTGGGTTACCCATGCACGTATTGATGAGAATCCCGGAATAAGGGGAACACGATCTCTGCTTCGACAAGACGTGCCAGGGGAACCGCTTCGCTAAACGTGCTGAGGTGGTATGGTAAAAAACGATTCAAACAAAGGCTTGGTAGCGGTGTGATGTCACGCCGCGTAATACGTCAGCAGATTGAACTAAGTGTACATTTTATTCTCTCTACGGTGGAATGTGGAATTTATTTTGCAGAGCCGGACACTATCCCGGTGTTCATGATCTTCTCTGGATTATCCAAGGGAGGAACCCGCCTTGCAATGCCGAACATTATGCGCGCCGGACTAATCATCATTGAAGCCTGGTTCAGGGGCTACTGAGGGAGTCCTGGACTAGGGGGTGTCCGGATAGCTGGACTATCGTTATCCGCCGGACTCCAAGACTACGAAGATACAAGATTGAAGACTCCGTCCCGTGTCCGGATGGGACTTTCCTTGGCGTGGAAGGCAAGCTTGGCAATACAGATATGTAGATCTCCTACCATTGTAACCGACTCTGTGTAACCCTAGCCTCCTCCGGTGTCTATATAAACCGGAGGGCTTTAGTCCGTAGGACGACATACATTACAACAATCATACCATAGGCTAGCTTCTAGGGTTTAGCCTCCTTGATCTCGTGGTAGATCCACTCTTGTACTACCCATATCATCAATATTAATCAAGCAGGACATAGGGTTTTACCTCCATCGAGAGGGCCTGAACCTGGGTAAAAACATCGTGTCCCTCGTCTCTTGTTACCATCCGCCTAGACGCACAGTTCGGGACCCCCTACCCGAGATCCGCTGGTTTTGACACCGACAGCGACGGTGGAGGAGTTGAAGATGCTGATTCCTGGCCCAGCAAAGGGCACTATCTCAGTCAACATGCTTCATTGGGCCATGAATCAGGCCGACTCTGGCGATGCTAGACAGAGGGCAAGGTGGACCAAGTACAGGGTGTACATGGCTTTGGTACTGGAATAGGACTTTGGTGGCGCTAGAGGTCATCATGACCAACGTGCCATACTGGAACAGGACTTTGGTGATGCCAGAGGTCATCGGTTTGGAGCTGGCGAAGGAAGAAGAAGCGGGGGAGATGGTGGTTAGGGCACCGGAGCCAGGCCATCGTACTTTGCTAGTTGATCTGGACTTTGGCAAGGACGACGAGACGGTGGTCCAGCCAGAGGACAAGAACAAGGCCACGGGTCCCCTCCGCTCCAACCGCCTCCAGGGTCGATGGCGCTAAGATGAGAATCTACTGTGCAAGATTAACCCCAATCCCCATTCCCCTTGTACTCAATTTGTATCAGAACCCTAAAAATCCATGGCTACTTAGTAATCATCATCTAGTTATGGTCGGTCATATGGTTATTTACCCTGATTCCCCATTCCCCTAAAATGTGGATTGAATTTAAATGCAGATCGAATGCGAAATAGTAGGTTAGGAGGTGAAAATGCGGCTTGCTGCCATTGCCGAAGTGCTGCGGGTGATGTTACTGACACCGGTGAAGTCCGTGGTCGCCTTGCTAATATCCAGTCCGCTGATCACCGCTGCCATCGGCGGTGTAAAACTGGAAGAGTGGAGAGAGGGGGGAGAGCGGTGAGGGAAGGTGTGGGTTATTATCTGGCGCTTCGGGAAACAACTCGGCTTCTCGAGCGTGGCTCCTCGCATGCAGCCGTCGCCGCCCACATGCATCCCGCAGGCCTAGCTCCGGAAAAACTGCCAATTTGGACATTCCTAGCGGGCCTGGCTGGGAGCTACATTAAGTTCCGCGTGGTGCATGCCAAAAAGTGAAGGCATGCAGCCAAATAACATATTTTCTTTTTGGTGCGTGTCTGGTTGGCCTCTATGCGGGCTACCAAATAGGCCCCTAGTTTTTTTACCTATAAAAAGTTCAAAAAAAGAAGATGCCCCCCTACCAACCAACCTGCTTTCACCTGGTCTCGCTCCCCTCTCCCTCGCTTCCTTCGCATCGAGGCCGATTTTGTTGTTTTGACCCTTTTGGCGAAGTTTAGCCCAATATGACCCCGATTTGAAAATATTTTGAAATTTGACCATTTTTCGTACCGCCGGGGAGGCTAGGGTTATACATGCTACCTCCCATCGCCTTGACGGTAGCCCACTCAGCCACGTCAGCTCTAGTAAATGGTAGTTGTTTCTTCCCGTCCATCCTACAGCCTTGGACACTGGCGGTAGCTTATGCAACCCTACCGCCAGGGACCCCAGCGGTAGATGTTGAGCAGTTATAAACCCACTAGGTCCGGTTCATGGGGCCCACCCACGAACCCAGCCCCCATCCTCTCCCCTGCGCGGCGACAAGAACAGAGAGGGAACTCCATCTCTCATCCCTCCACTCCCCTCCTCTGCTCTCTTTCGTTTCTGCATCGTTTTTGTGGATCGCTATGGCTCTGAAACGAGAGAAGTAAGCTCTATCAATCCCTCCAATTCATTTAGTTATAAAGATTTTGATTCGATGCATTATTTGGCACAAGATGAAACCTATTTCATCTAGTAGATTTTGATTTTTGTTGTTCTTAGGTTTGTTTAGTTAGGAGAAATATGATGTGTGTGGTTGGATATGAACCCTAGTTCATTTGGTGTTTACTAGTTCATGTTTCTATATAGTTTCAACATGAACCCTAGTTCATGTTCATAGTTTTTTTGAATTTTTCATTGATGTTTGATGTGGTTGAATATGATTGGTTAATGTGATATGATGGATAAATACGATCGATTATAGATATGATGGATATATATGATTGTTGATCCAATATAATTTTTCAGTTTGATTAAATATGATTCTCGTATTGATATAGTAACTAGTTTTTAGTTTGATTAACATGGTTCATTTGCATATTCCATTGTTGATTATATCTTTTATGATATATATTTTTATTGATGTTAGTTGAATTATCTACAAATGATGAATATGATATGATGCATGTTGGTTGAATATGTCATGATTCATTTGCAATTGTTTTAGGAGCCCCCCTGGCGCCCACCATCAACACTAAGTACACCATGCTTGACCATGCGTTCGACAACAGTCATTGCACCCGTTTTATGGAGAATGGAGTGGTAATAACTATGATCAACTTGTTGCACCAAAAATTGGTTATTATGAGAAATGAAGTTACTAACTATTTTTGTTTACAGTTTGATCGATGCTACCGCCATTGCGTATGAGGGGTCACACCAAGGCCGTTCAGATGCAGTATGATGAACACTACATGCCGTACTTAAGGAGAGCAAGGCCACTGGGTTTCGTGCTTCAATTCAAGCAAAAGCCGCCGACAATCGTCCACTCAGCTCTCGCAGCATTGGTCGACCGATGGCGCCCCGAGACGCATAGTTTCCATCTCCCATGTGGTGAGATGACGGTGACACTTGAGGACTTCGTCATGATCACGACTCTACCGATCCAGGGCCAGGCTCTCACTAGGCGAGTGGACAAGAACAACTGACATGAGAGGGTTACCACCCTCATCGGCGACTGCTCCGCCACCCAAGGTAATCGAACATCCGGTGTACCACTTATGTGGATCCAGAACAACTGGGCTATATGCTTGGAAGATGCCAATGCGCGGACGGTGGAACAGTACGCGAGGGCCTACTTGTGGTACCTTCTAACGCATGTCGTGTTTCCAGACTGCTCGGGGGACACCGCCCTATGGATGTATCTGGACGACTGGGATGCATGGTACCGCTGGGGGTCCGCTGGCCTCGCATACCTATATCGCCCTCGGTAAGATAAACATCTCAATATTCGTTTATGGACGTAATCCTACTTTAGATTGTGTTATGTGATCATCAATTAGTGTTTGTAGCTGGATGACGCAACACAGAGGACCAAAGAGAAGTCCGGCATTTGTGGATTCGTTTAGGCCCTCTCTATTTGGATATGGAAGCAGTTGTCGGCCGGCCATCCCGAGAAAGATGGCCGACGTACATGGATGGAGTATGGCGAAGAAGGCGACAATGCTTGATACCCGACCGCCGCATACACTTGGGATAAGGTGAAGGTCTACACGGGCAAGGTCAGTGCACTGTACAAGGTGTTCACCAACGAGCTGGGCAACCTGATAGCTTAAGAGGTATACAAACTAGCTTAGCAATCGTTTTGTGCCACTTTCATGGTTCTTACCAATCTTTTTGTAGGTCAACTAGTGGCCGTACCACGACTGACAATGGGGGTTCGAGCTCAACGCGATGTGCTATGAGGACAGGCTTGCCTGGCGGTGCATTGTGCCAATGATATGTGTATACGCCGTCGAGTGGCACTTACCACAACGTGTGGCCACGCAATTTGATGTGTACTAAAATACCACATCGGCACGCCCCACTAACATCGGTGGCTTCGATCTTCACTGGCGAGGGCATTGTTGTCTATTGCCATGTTTTTGTTCTGTTCGATGTTATCACGATGTTTTATATTATTGTTTCTTATGACTTGCATGAAGAGTACACAACATTGTCAGTCGATCACAGAAGCATTTTTGATGGCTTCGGAGCTTAACAGAAGCATTTTTTTATGGCTCAGACACGCTTGGTTATGACCCCGGGACTGTGGAATCTGACAACAAGCTGAGGGAAACAGTGAAGATATCATCGAGCCTCCTAAATGTTGTAGTTTAATTGTAACCCTAAAGTTGATCCATATTATGTTCTTCGTTGTTTGCTATTGTAGAAGTTCATGACCCGTTGTGTAAGAGAGTGGGCATGCTTGGGTGCGCTAGCGTGGCCGATGTCCATGTTCCTGTTCATGGAGGGTCCAGGCGTACCATCACTTCATCGAGCCACACCGGTGGAAGTTCACCGAGCCACGCCGGCGGAGCTTCCTCTAGCCATGCCGCCTCGTCGTCTTGCATCGTTGAGGAGGACGAGGGAGAAGATGACGAGAAAGAGGAGGATGAGGAGCAAGCCGAGGAAGGAGGTGATGATGAGGAGGAGTACGACGACGATGACGGACCTCCACCGACTCAGCCAACCCAACCAACCCAGGACAAGAGGGGGAGATAGTCAAAGAAGGATTGAAAGAGTCCATCCCCGTTTCAGAAAGAGCGCCCTCATCGCACGAAGAAGCCGGATGAATCCCGCTCGAAGAGAAACGAGGAGCATACCACCAAGAGGGGGAGTAACAAGTGATATGGTCGTGTTGAACTCGCTTAGTTAAACTAGTTGTGTTGAGTTGTGAACGAGAACTTGTTTGCTATGTCGAACTACTTGGTGTTGTCGATTTCCTACCTATTTACTATGTGGAACGTGTGAACCTATTTTATATGTTTGATGTGTTGAACTATCATTTACATCGATGTGTGATGCATATGTTATAATGTTGAGATGATCATATTTTGATTGGCAAACACTATTACTGCTACGTTGAACTATCATTCATTTTTATAATTGAAATGATCAATTTCTTCTAAAATAAGTGACAGAGGACCCTACCGGCAGGGCTGCGGCGGTAGGTTCTCATAGCATATCGCAAAATCTTTGCGATTTGCGGTTACAAGGGACCCTATTGCCAGACCGCATGGCGGTAGGGTATAAAACCCTATAGTAAAATCCCGTCACGTTAGTGTTACAGAACCTGACGCACACGCAGGACCTGGCACACCCTATCGTCAAGGAGAGTGGTGGTAGATTTAACCACCTTACCGCTGTCCACACTGGCGATAGTGTCGTTAGGACACGTCCGCCCCAAAGCAGTTGGTTGACGGTGGCTGTTGTTAACCTACAGTCTGAAGGCGACTGCTATTAACCTATGTCTAGAGGTCTGGCAGTAGGCTATGCAAACCCTATCATTGTGAACGCGCGTGGTAAGAAAGATCAAATCCTGAAATATTTTCAAATGTTGTCAGATCGGGCTAAACTTCGCCAAAGGGTCAAAACACGAAGGGGCTGTTTGCTTTGTGATTAATTTTGACAAAGGTTGCCACACCTAAAGTTAGGCAAGTTTGTGTATGGTTCAAGCCACACCTTAGGCAAGCCACACATAGACCCCACATGGTATACAGACAAAAAATATGGTAAAATTCTCTTAGGCTTGCCAACTTGTAGCTCTCTGTCACGTCCCCACCACTGTTGGTGTCGACGGACGACAGACAGGTGGACCCAGGGTCCACCGGTCAGGCTAGCACCATGCAAGTGTGACTTGAGTAGGTCTGGTTAGGTGTGTGGCGTTGTGTGTTTGTGTGTATGGACTACTTAGTCCTGCTTGTACTCAGATCGGAAACAGAAGGGAAAATAGAAAGAAACGTCTGAATCTCTCTCTTGTTTTCTGACTCTCTCTCGTTCCTCTGTTCCCCATCCTCTTTCCCCTTCAATCTACCAGAAAACTGTGAGATCTCTTCCAAGGGGCCTCACAAATGGTATTCAGAGCCTAGATCGCGTCCGTCTGCGCTCTCAATCTCTTGATTGGGCTGTAAAATTCCACCGCGAAGGGTGCGAAAATTTGTTCCACAAATTTTCGCCCAAAATCCCGAGCGGGGTTAGCCCGATTTTGGAGCAAGCCGCAATGGCGCCGTCGAAGCAGCCGCTACCGTCCGCGCAGACCAAACTCGTCCTAGCTGCCATGGGGGAAAATTCCAAGAGTATTCAGTCAACGTTGGCTACCTTGCTGACCAAGTTCGAGGCCATGGATCTCAGGATTTCGAACTTGGGCAAGCAAATCGAGGCGACGCAAGAGAACATCGACGCGATTCGTCATCGTCAGGCGGAGGCAGGCGCTACTCCGACAGGATCAGGTGTCACGGAGCAGGGCGCGACCTCCACCACTCGCCCCGTTCCGCGGCTCGCTAATCTGCAGCCGCCGTTGCTGGGGACACCGACAGAGCATCAGGAAGGGCAGGTATTCACCACAGCACCTCCCTCGCCTGTGGAGCAAGTACCAGGTCGGGATCCACCTCCAGAAACGCGTCAACAAGTCAGGCCAGGGCGGGAGCATGTTCCAGAACCTCGTCGGGAGTTTGCAGCGGCTCGCGATCAGGAATCCTACGTCAAGCCACCAAAGCATCACTTTCCCCGATTTGCGGGTGAGAATCCGAGGTTGTGGTTGGATCAGGAACTGACCTATTTCAACATGTATCGCGTGCCTGAACATCACTGGGTCTCGACAACAACATTATATCTGGAAGGGCATGCGGCATTGTGGTGGCAGGCGTTCAAACAGCGTCGTCGTTTGTGGCCCTGGGATGATTTTGCAACGGAGATTGCACTGGAGTTTGGCCAAGGGGAGTATGAATCACACATGACCAGAATTTTGCAACTCAAACAGCTGGGTACAGTTACTGAATACAAGACTGAGTTTGAGTCTGCAATGTATAACTTGATCGCATTGGACCCTTCCTTGAACTCGAAATTCTTCATTTCTCAGTTCGTGTTGGGTCTCAAGGATGACATTCGAGCAGCAGTGCGCTTGCAGTCTCCCACCAGTGTAACTCGTGCTGTCTGTTTGGCAAAAATCCAGGAAGAGGAGCTCGATCTGCAACGTCCTAGACAACGGTTCCAGAGACAGACACCAATACAGACCGTGCCTGCTGTAATCCAACCTGTTCAGCAAGCAGGCAAGAAAGCAACAGATGATTTTGGTCGTGAGAGACAGCTACGAGATTTCAGAAAAGCAAATGGTCTATGCTTTAGGTGTGGAGATAAGTACAGCAAGGAACATCAATGTAAGAAGCCTATGCAGCTACTTACTATACAAGTTGGTGAGCATGGTGAAATTTTAACTGAAGATGCAGTGCAAGCTTTGGAATTACTAACTGAACCCACCACATCGGAGTGCTGTCAGATTTCAGCCCCCCATGCTGTTTCAGGAGCCGACAATACAGAAACCATCCGCATAAGAGCATTGGTGGGCAACCAAGTCATGTTAGCACTCGTGGACTCGGGCAGTAGTCATAGTTTCGTGGATGAAAATTTTGCCAAGCGTGCTTCGTTGGATTTGGTCGTTGTTCCAGCAGTGAAAGTTACAGTTGCAAATGGTCAAACTATGGAATCCAAGTTTCAAACCCCTAATCTGACTTGGTGGGCACAGGGTCACACTTTTGTGACACCAATGAGAGTGCTACAACTGGGGGCCTATGATGTGGTGCTGGGAATGGACTGGCTTAAGTGTCACAGTCCGATAATTTGCGATTGGGAGGGCAAATCATTACAGTTTGCCCATGGTGATACTATCATTTCCCTTCAAGGTGTGCAGCCTGTTTCTACTATGCAATTGCAATCTATGTCAGTAGAGCAATTGGACAAAGCTCTGCTTGGCAATGATATTTGGGCTATGGCCGTGGTTGATCCTTCTTCAGGTGATGTTGTTTCCACGCCTGGCTCCTATCCAGAAGATCTGACTGCAGTTTTAACAGACTTTCAAGATGTGTTTGAAACTCCAAGTGGCCTGCCTCCACATAGAGTATATGATCATGCAATCACGTTGGAAGTGGGTCATAACCCTCCAAACTCTCGTCCTTACCAATACTCGCCACAACAAAAGGACGAGATTGAACGACAAGTGGCAGAGATGATCAAGGCAGGGATTGTGAAGCCTAGTATAAGCCCGTATGCATCACCAGTACTTCTGGTTAAGAAAAAAGACGGCAGCTGGCGTTTTTGCGTGGATTACCGCAAACTCAACGCCATCACTGTGAAGAACAAATTCCCTCTGCCCATGGTCGACGAATTACTTGATGAACTGGCAGGATCAAAATTTTTCTCCAAGCTGGACCTCAGGGCAGGTTATCACCAGATCCGTATGCATGAACCAGATGAGGAGAAGACTGCATTCAAGACACATTCAGGACACTTTTAATTTCGTGTTGTGCCATTTGGGGTGACCAATGGACCACCAACATTTCAGTGCTTAATGAATAGCATCTTTGCCCCAGCTAGTCGCAAGTATGTCATCACGTTTTTGGACGACATTCTAGTTTTCAGTACCACTTGGGAGGAACATCTGGAGCATCTTCGCTCGGTACTACAGACCTTGCGCGAGAATCAGTTGTTTGTGAAGCTTTCCAAATGCTCTTTTGCTCAGACTGAAATCCAATATTTGGGTCATGTGATTTCTTCTGAAGGTGTGGCTACAGACCCAGAGAAGACTATGGCGATGGAACATTGGCCTCAACCTACCAACGCTACTGAATTGCGTGGGTTCCTTGGGTTGACCGGGTACTACCGCAAATTTGTCCGAAATTATGCTAGTATGGCCAAGCCTTTGACTCAATTGCTGACCAAGAAAGGTTTTGTTTGGACAGAGCAAGCAACTGTAGCTTTTCAAACATTGAAAACAGCTATGACTAGTACCCCTGTATTGGCTCTACCGGATTTCAGTCAACCTTTTACAGTCGAGACTGATGCTTCTGCCACAGGAATTGGAGCCATACTCTCACAGAATAACCATCCTATTGCTTATCTAAGCAGGGCTTTGGGTGTGGCCAATCAAGAGTTTTCTGTCTATGAGAAAGAATTCTTGGCTGTCATTATGGCCATTGATAAGTGGCGCCCTTATCTTCAGAGGGGTCCCTTCACTATCATTACAGACCACCGAAGCCTATGTCATTTACAGGATCAACAACTCATTACTGATCTTCAGCGCAAGGCCATGGCTAAGATGGTGGGCCTTCAATTTCAGTTTAAATACCGCAAAGGCTCGGAGAACAACGCCGCAGATGCATGATCTCGTGTGGGTCATTTGTACACAATCACAGCAGTCTCGACTTGCCAACCAATGTGGATGCAGGAGGTTATGAATTCCTATCAAACTGATCAATCAGCTCTGGACCGCTTAGCTCGTCTGGCAGTTCATAGTCCGGATGAACACGGTTATTCACTTGACCAAGGACTGATTAAATATCAAGGACGTCTGTGGATTGGTAATAATTCTGCGCTGCAAACAAAACTAATCAGTGCTCTGCATTCAAGCGCTGTCGGGGGTCATTCAGGTGTCAGGGCCACTTATTACCGTGTGTCCAAATTATTCCGATGGTCTGGCATGAAACAACAAGTTTATGACTGGGTGAAGCAGTGTCAAGTTTGTCAGCAAGCAAAACACGAGCGAACACATCCAGGTGGGTTGCTGCAGCCTTTGCTAGTGCCTACGCGCCCTTGGAAGGACATTACCATGGATTTCATAGATGGGCTTCCGAAATCAGAAGGATTTGAAGTAATCCTAGTGGTGGTCGATCGACTCACTAAATACGCTCACTTTTTTCTCTGAAACATCCCTATACAGCTCAGTCCGTAGCCACAGTTTTCATTGATAATGTAGTTCGCCTTCATGGAGTTCCGGCATCGATTGTTTCCGACCAAGATAAGGTGTTTACCAGTTTTTTTGGAGGAAGCTCTTCAAGGAGATAGGCACCGAGTTATGCTACTCTACTGCCTATCATCCTCAAACGGACGGGCAATCAGAGCGTGTTAACCAGTGTTTAGAACAGTATCTACGTTGTGCCGTTCATGACAGCCCGGCAAGGTGGAAACGCTGGTTACCAATGGCAGAGTTTTGGTACAATTCCTCTTACCACACATCACTTGGCAACACTCCTTTTAAGGCTTTATATGGCATTGATCCTAATTTTGGTACTATGCCGATTGACACGGGAGAATTACCTACTTCCCTGGCAGAGCTAGCAGCAGATCGTGAAGATTTTTTGGCTCTGTTACGTGACCATCTCCTGCGTGCTCAGCAGAGAATCAAGTCACAGGCTGATAAGCATCGTATGGATAGGGAATTTGCTGTTGGTGAGGAAGTTCTGCTCAAACTCCAACCATATGCACAATCTTCGCTGGTCAACCGCCCCTGCCACAAGCTTGCATTAAAGTTCTTTGGTCCATTTCGTGTCACTGAAAGAATTGGTGCTGCTGCTTATCGTTTGGATCTTCCGGCTGCCAGTCTCATACATCCTGTTTTTCATGTTTCCCAATTGAAGCCATTTACTGCAAACTACTCTCCAGTGTTTGCAGACTTGCCTGAGCCACCAGATTTGTCGGCTGTTACATTGCAACCTGAGGCGATTCTTGAACGACGGATGGTAAAGAAAGGTAACTTAGCAATTCCTCAGATCAAAGTCCAGTGGCACGGCATTGCTGCAGATCATGCAACCTGGGAAGATTATTATGTTCTTCGGGCGTGTTTTCTGGAGGCTTCAATCTGGGAGGAGCTTGCATCTCAAGGGGGGGAAAGTGTCACGTCCCCACCACTGTTGGTGTCGACGGACGACAGACAGGTGGACCCAGGGTCCACCGGTCAGGCTAGCACCGTGCAAGTGTGACTTGAGTAGGTCTGGTTAGGTGTGTGGCGTTGTGTGTTTGTGTGTATGGACTACTTAGTCCTGCTTGTACTCAGATCGGAAACAGAAGGGAAAATAGAAAGAAACGTCTGAATCTCTCTCTTGTTTTCTGACTCTCTCTCGTTCCTCTGTTCCCCATCCTCTTTCCCCTTCAATCTACCAGAAAACTGTGAGATCTCTTCCAAGGGGCCTCACACTCTTATTTTGATGAACTAATTTTAGACAAGTTTGACAAAAATGCATGGCAAAGTGTGGGCAAAAAGCCCCGAAAATTGGCCTCGCTTCGACTCAAATCAAAACCCCAACCTCCGACACGCAGCGCTCCGCCCACGCGCACTTCAGCTCCACGACCCACGCGCCTCGCTCGCTCACTCCTCCGGCTGCCGCCAACGCCGCCGTTCTGCACGAGCGAAGACGATGGCGAGCGGGGAGAAGGTGGACTATGTGTTTAAAGTGGTGCTGATCGGGGACTCGGCCGTCGGCAAGTCGCAGATCCTGGCGCGGTTCGCGCGCAACGAGTTCAGCCTCGACTCCAAGGCCACCATCGGTGTCGAGTTCCAGACGCGCACGCTCGTCATCGACCACAAGTCCGTCAAGGCCCAGATCTGGGACACCGCCGGCCAGGAGAGGCAAGAACCTACTGCTCTCCTGCACTTCGATTTCATCCCATCTTTTCGCTTAGATCTGCCCCCTCCCATGACATGGCAATTTCCCTGAGGATTTCTCAGTGTTTCGTTGTGTGGCTTGCTTGGTGCCGACTGCCGAGTAGTGAGCTAACACAGTTCGCTCGTTTTATGGTTCAGACTAGTCCGAATTTTTGTTACGTTTATATCGCTACCTTGTTTGTGCGTTTACGCTCTGTAGAATGTCCTGGTCACTATAGATGTACAGCTTACCTTCGTACGGTTGTTAAAATGGTACTCCCTCCGTTCCGATTTACTCGCCGTGGTTTTAGTTCAAAATTGAACTAAAACCATGACGAGTAAATCGGAATGGAGGGAGTAGATCTCTACTCCACCGTGGTTGAAGTGGATGATTTGCCTTGCACTCTGCCAAATGGGCAGGGTAATTTGCTACAGACCATAGATCCACCATGCGATGCTTGAGCTTTAAGTCTGGCCGCTAAGATTAAGTGTGTCTTGTTAGTTGGATTGATGGAGAGGAGATTTTGTAACCACGGATGGAAAATTTACTACTAAATAAAACAGCTTCGGTTGTCAAATTTAGCAAGGTATGGGTGGTAATCAAGATTTTTTTATTGGATATTGTATGTATGTATTTAAGTGGTTTTTTACCTGTGACTTGTGAGATACAGTACAATCTTTTGGTTGAATGGGTGATGAATATATTTGGCATTAGGCAAGTTGGAATAATAGGAATATAGGATGGGTTAACATTGAAAATGTATGATACTTTGCCTTATCAGCTACATCTGTTCTTTTAGTTGAAGAAAGTATTCCCCTATTATCTCTGCCTCTAATTTAAATTTGTTTATAGAAAGATTATTTCACTTTTGAGGTGCAAACACCTGGTACTGTTGCACATGAGTCACTAGAGTTTTGGCACATCCTCTTTCTTTAAGTTTGTTGATGGAAAAGAGTATACATTCTCATGGCATGTGAATCCTCAATATGTCCTATTCAGGGATGTCGAATGACATTTTTCTATTCAAAGCATTAGATCGTGCTTGAGAAACAAGTTAACAAATTTTCACGAACCTACCAGTCCTTATCCAGTTAATATTCTTGACTAGACAGGAGGAGCAAAGTTGATTTGCAAATCAAACGTGTGTACATGTGATCGTTTGATTACCTTACAGTCATTAACTTGGTGACTCGTCTCTCACTCATTACTCATTTGAGTTAGATTCTTTAATTGCAAACAATAAGGTCATGCCACGCTCATTCCCCCGGTCTCATGGAAAAAGGGTGGCCAAAGTGCTTGTACTTGTAGAAGAACAATCTGATATGTTTTGTGAATGAGCCAAAACATTGATATGCCTGTTTCTGAGTTAGTTATTTATGATAGTGTGCAACCAGTTGACATTTTTTATTTGCGGGTGAAACCAGTTGACAGTTGTTGGACTGACATACTAGTGAAATTAACTAAAGTATCAGTATTACATTGTTATTTGTGGAAAAAAACCAAGTATTGCATTAAATTTAATAATTTATGGCTTATTTCTTTAAAAAATACAGTTTTGCTAAAGCACATCTAGATGCGCCATAAGTATTACACATCTAAGTCCTATGCCATTGATCTTACATTGAGATTCGTGTCGATATTTTCTTTTTCTTTTTTCTTTTTCCTCTTTATGCTTGATTCACTCACTTAGATGTGCAATAACTAGAGCACATCTAGATGTGCCCTAGACACACCCTAAAAAATAATGCACTTCTTGAATATTTCAATGGAGCCAAAACTAAGGCATAATTTATTCTTGAAGCCGAAAAAATGCGACTTAGATCTCTTCTGTGATTTCCAATCAGGAGATTTGGGGTACAAATATTTAGTTTATAATTTCTGGGATTCGTCTCTTGTTTATAGATGTGATGGTTAACTGTTCCATCAAGCTAAAGAATTCATTTAGTTCCTTTAGCTGTGTTTGTACTTTACTTTCCTGATATGGTCTTTAAGTTCCAAACTTCCAATTCATCTATTATTATTATATTATTAAAACAAGGGGCAAACAAGCCACCACACGTGTCCCCATAGACCAAATTATCTGCTACATCAACTGCTATGTTGGGTCCTAATTATAATATTAGAGATTTAAAATCAAACTATGCACACATCTCTGAGCTACATTTTTTTTGAGAAGTCCTATATAAAAGTAATAAACAAACAAAATCAGCAGCGAGCCACCAATAGAACCAATTAGACCCAGCATGTACTAGATGTAATGACATCATGACTCAAGTCAGCAGTTAATCAACATGTTGTACGTAGGTTTAGGGTCCTTATGGGTTCGTAAACATATGACTTTCACATATTTTCGCCCCTCGTTTGAAAGTATATGGCTTCCAAGAATGTGCGTGGTCGATTTGTTTTAAGTTGGACTACCAACAGATACAAAAAAATATTGGCAAAGTAAACTTTCATAGTACCATTCATCATTAATAATGTTTTTATAATTATTTAGTAGCATGTGGCTGCAAAAAACAATGGTAAAATATGCATATTGGAAACCATGCCAATATGTTGAACGCCATCTAATTACGTGGGCGGAGCAAGTATTGCATCGTATAAATTGCCAAATAGCAAATCATATACTCCCCCCGATCCAAATTAATTGTCGTAGCTCTAGTACAACTTTGTACTAAAGTTGTACTAGAGCTCGACAATTAATTTGTATCGGAGAAGTTGTACTAGAGCTGCGACAATTAATTTGGATCGGAGGCAGTATTTGTCTTTATTGCTAAGGTGGACACAATGGTGGCTTTAAGTGAGTAAGATATATGTGCATTTTTTTCCAGTGAATATGCACTTATAATTTTATGTTTGGAAGATAACAGTTTGACATGTCTAGCAATATGATAAACATCAGCCTAAATTTAAGTCCAGAAGGTGCTGAAATGAGGTGAGGAGGCTGACTGATAATAACCTTGAATGCATGGGTAGGAGAAAATAAGCAAAAACAGGGGCATGATTAGGAAAAAAAAAACTATGATGAGAGGGACTTGAAAGACAAGCAGATAACTTTTAAGCAATGAATTAAGGAAGTATGCAATGGGACATTTCAGTTGTGCTAAAGAAGGTCAATGCAAAACAGCATAGACAATATGAGAAAGAGCAGTCGGTGATGTAAGTGAGATGATTTATTGTCAAATATTTGATAATAGATGGTCACTTGACATAGAGTTAAGTCTAAGATTAACTAGGGAGGAAGCATAGAGATGCATGACGCTGTAACAATTGAAAATCATCATAACAAATCCAAGTTTGACAAATCCAATGAGGTGGGTGGACACAGAAAGATCACGAGGCTCAAGTAGGAGAGTAGTTAGTGAAAATTTCATCAAAAAACTATTAGTAAGAAGATAAACATGATGCACTTGGTCTTATGTCGGTCATGTTTACCATAACAAGCTGGTGCACTTAACAACAATATTACCATTGAGGTGTGATCAGTTTCCACGAGACATTCATTTCAAATATGTTTTGAATGATGGTTGATTGCATGACATTTTCTAAAGAAAAATATATAACAATATATATTAAATTGTCTTGCCATGCAAGCGTGTAGCCCATTATTAGTTACCCACTTTTTTGTCGCGCCTACTGATGCATCAGTAGCGGACTGATCGAGTGCAGTCAGTTATTCAGATAACTGAAATGCAACGCTAGGTGTGTGTGGGCTTTGGGGCCGGTGTGTGTGTGTGGGCCGGAGGCCATGTAAGGGTAGCCCAGGAAGGGCAACTACTTATGTTAGAAGCATCAAGGGAAACAGGCAGCAAGTGGTTGATCGAGTCCTTTCTCCCCTTCTCCACACCTCTCACCTACTCTGTTCTCTCCTTCCTCGTCCCCCATTCTAGATCGGGATCCGTCAGGGTGTTACAATTTGGTACTCAGAGCCTCTCCAAAATTTTTCCCCACCACCGCTACCACCCCACTGCCGCCGCCGCCGCCGCGTCCCCGATCAGGCGGTAACACCCACCGAGCTAGGTGCGAGCCGCTCCGGTGAGCTCGCTTGAAATCCTACTTGGGGTTCACCTCGATCCGGATCGCGACCACGGCACCACGGCACCATCCAAGCCCTCCGCGCAGACCCGCCGCGTGCTGGATGCGATGACGGAAACTACAGACAAGATGCAGGGCCTCCTTGAGACCATCCTGCGCTGCCTCGACGACAACCAGAGGACTGCCGACGAGCGCCACCAAGCGCAAGTCGCCTACAACGATCAAGTCTCCTCCGAGCTCAAGCACCTAGCGAAACAAATCGATCTGACACAAGCGGATGTGGATGAGGCCCGCAAATCCCCTCCACCCCTTGATCCCGCCGCGACGAGCAACCACGGGGCATCCGCGTCCGGTACATCGACGACCGCGGGCTCCTTCCACCCCGCGCCACCACCTCCGCCTTCGACGACCCGTCCACCTCCGCCACCACCGCTCTACACAGAGGGCACAACTCAGTTGCCATTTGCCCGGCTCGTTAACCACGGACCGCCTCTGTTGCTGCAAAACTCGCCTACAGCATACGAGCGGGGCGCCGAGCACTACACCAAGCCGCCCAAGCACGATTTCCCCCGCTTCGACGGCGACGTGCCGCGCATCTGGCTGGAGCGGTGTCTCTCTTACTTCGAGCTCTACCGAGTGCCGCAGCACAGTTGGGTTGCCACCGCCGGCCTATACATGGATGGCCTTGCAGCCATGTGGCTTCAGGCATACAGGCAGACACACCCTGCTCTGTCGTGGCCAGCTTTCAGAACAGCAGTGGAAGCAGAGTTCGGACCAGAAGAATTTGAAACTCAGATGCATCAGCTAGTGCAATTGCGGCAGATTGGGGGAGTGCAAGAGTATCGCCAGCAATTCGAGATCTCAATGTACCACCTATTGTCTCTGGATCCAACCTTGAGCACACAATTCTTCATCTCCCAGTTCCTTCTCGGTCTGAAAGATGAACTGCGACTGGGCGTCCGTTTACAGGCCCCAACAAGCATCACACACGCAGCTGTTTTCGCAAGGATCCAGGAAGAAGAACTGGAGAAGCAACGGCTGCAGCGGCCGCGCATTGTTCCAGTGGGCAGGCCACCTCCAGCAACACCCAGCCCCAACCAAGCGCGTGCCGCGCCTGCCGCACGACCGGGCGGCGACGAGTATGCACGCGAGCGACAGCTGCGCGAATTCAGGCGAGCCAACGGGCTTTGTTTTCGCTGCGACGACAAGTACTCCCGCGAACATCAGTGCAAGCGCACAGGACAAATACTGATGATTGAAGTGGGTGATTTCGGCGAGATCCTCTCGGATGACACCGTGCACGCGTTGCAATTGCTCGATGAGCCGGCCCTGCCTGAGCCGGAATGTTGTACCTTATCGCAACACGCAATTTCCGGCGAAGACGCACCGTCCGCCGTTCGCCTTCGAGCACAAGTGGGGGATCAAGTGATGCTGCTTCTGGTGGACTCGGGCAGTTCCCATAGCTTCGTCAGCGAGGCGTTCATTCAGCGCATTGCGGTCGACACCCAAGCACTGCCGCCGGTCTCTGTTCGGGTAGCAAATGGCCAACGCCTGCACTGTAACAAGGTGGTGAAGCAATTGGCATGGCAAGTGCCAGGACACACATTCCACACTGATCTGAGAGTATTACAGCTGAGTGCGTATGACGCAGTTTTGGGCATGGATTGGCTCTCTGACCACAGCCCGATGAACTGTCACCGGAAACTGAAGCGCATATCGTTCGAAACAGAGGGCAAGACGGTGCAACTGCAAGGGGTCCGCACCATCAACCTCTCCCCCACGACCGGACTGGATGCTTATGAACTTCACCGAATGGAAGTCGCTAATGACATATGGACAACAGCACTGGTCACGATTGAGCCATCAGATAAGAGGAATGCAGAACTGGTACCTCCAAGGATTCAAAAAGTGCTCTCTGAATATCAAGACGTGTTTGCTGAACCCAAGGCCCTGCCTCCTCATCGTCAGTATGACCACGGCATACACCTGGAGCCAGGCACTGCCCCCATCAACACCAAACCATACCGCTACTCGCCAGCACAGAAGGATGAGATCGAGCAGCAAGTGCAAGAGATGTTGCAATCAGGTGTCATTGTACGCAGCATGAGTCCATATGCCGCACCGGTTCTGCTTGTGAAGAAAAAGGATGGGAGCTGGCGTTTCTGCGTCGACTTTCGTCGACTAAATTTTGCTACGGTGAAGAACAAATTTCCACTGCCCATTGTGGATGAACTGGATGAGCTTGCGGGAGCAAAATATTTCTCCAAGATCGACCTCCGCGCGGGGTACCATCAGATCCGCATGCGTGAGGAGGATGAAGCAAAAACTGCATTTAAAACCCACCACGGGCACTATCACTTCAGGGTGATGCCGTTTGGCCTTTGCAATGCGCCGGCAACCTTCCAATGCCTGATGAACAACATATTCGGCCGCTACGTCCGTAAGTTCATCATCATTTTTCTTGACGACATATTGGTCTTCAGCTTTGATCTACAGGAACATGAACAACACTTGCGCCTCACACTCGAACTGCTGCGTGAACATCAACTGTTCGCCAAGGCTTCCAAGTGTTCTTTCGCCCAGGAAAGCATCGAGTACCTGGGCCACATCATTTCACAGGCCGGCGTCGCCACGGACACAAGCAAGACGAGCGCGATGCAAGCGTGGCCGGTGCCCTCTACACCAACCGGATTGCGTGGTTTTCTGGGCCTCACCGGCTACTATCGCAAGTTCGTCCAACATTATGGCATCATCGCGAAGCCGCTCACCCAGCTCCTGACCAAGAAAGGATTCGAGTGGAGTGACAAGGCCCAGCAGGCGTTCGACATGCTGAAACAAGCGATGGTGAGCACACCAGTGCTAGCGCTCCCGGATTTCTCTCGCCCTTTTGCAATTGGGACTGACGCGTGCGGCACGGGAGTGGGGGCGGTGCTCACCCAAGACGGCCACCCCGTCGCCTATCTCAGTAAGGCTTTGGGGATCAAGAACCAGAAGTTGTCCACGTATGAAAAGGAGTTCTTGGCAGTTATGATGGCCATCGACAAGTGGAGACCTTACCTGCAACGGGCTCCGTTTGAAATCCTCACCGATCACAAGAGCCTCTGCACGCTCGGGGATCAACAACTGGTGACTGCGCTGCAGCGCAAGGCCATGTCCAAAATGGTGGGCCTGCAGTTCACCTTCCGGTACAAGAAAGGCGTTGACAATGGTGCTGCTGACGCTCTATCTAGGGTGGGCCATCTGTTGACACTGGATGCACTATCAGTCTGTCAGCCACAGTGGTTACAAGAAGTCGCGAACTCCTACGAGACAGACCCTGATTCACAAGAACTCCTGGCCAAGCTAGCAGTCACCACCACGGATGATCAAGGGCGCACGCTTCAGAATGGCGTGATCAGGCAGCGCGGGCGTCTGTGGATTGGAGCCAATTCGGCGCTGCAGACCAAGCTGATCGCCGCGCTGCATCACAGCGCTATTGGAGGCCACTCCGGTGCAACGGCGACGTACCATCGCGTCTGGAAACTGTTCGCGTGGCCTGGACTGAAGCGCGCCGTGGAGGATTTTGTCCGTCAGTGTGCCGTCTGTCAGCATGCCAAGCACGAGCACACGCACCCCGCAGGCAAGCTGCAACCCCTACCAATTCCAACGGAACCTTGGCGCGATCTGACCATGGATTTTGTCGAGGGGCTGCCCAAATCAGAGGGGTCTGATGCCATCATGGTCGTCGTCGATCGTCTGACCAAGTACGCGCATTTCATCCCACTACACCACCCCTTCACCGCTGCGCAAGTCGCCCGCTCGTTCTGGGAGCACGTCATCAAGCTGCACGGCGTCCCTCACTCCATCGTCTCGGATCGCGACAAGATTTTCACGAGCGCCATGTGGCGCGAACTGCTCGCCGCCGCGGGAACCAAGCTGCTCTACTCCACTGCGTACCACCCGCAAACGGACGGCCAGACCGAACGCGTCAACCAATGTCTCGAGATGTACTTGCGGTGCGCGGTGCATGACACGCCGCGGCAATGGCGCAAGTGGCTTCCTGCAGCAGAATTCTGGTACAACTCCGCTCATCACTCCTCGCTCAATTGTTCGCCGTTCAAGGCCCTGTACGGCAAGGAACCGAACTTGGGCGGTCTGCCACACCTGAGCTCCGCCCTACAAGATCAAGCAGCGTCGCCGGAGCTGGACTGGACAGCACACACAGAGATGCTGCGCGCCCAGCTCGCGCGCGCCCAAACTCGCTTCAAGAAGCAAGCCGACCGTCATCGCGCGGAGCGCGCCTTCGACGTTGGCGAGAAAGTGCTCCTGAAACTGCAGCCGTACGCGCAATCGACCGTCGCGAACCGCCCGTGCCGCAAGCTCTCCTACAAGTTCTTCGGGCCGTTTGAAGTAACAGAGCGGATTGGAACTCTGGCCTATCGTCTGCAGTTGCCTCCAGACAGCCGCATTCACCCGGTATTTCACGTCTCCCAGCTCAAACCCTTCACCCCAGATTACACTCCAGTCTTCGCCGAGCTGCCGCGGGTGCCCGATCTAGCTGGAGGTGAAACGGAACCAGTGGCGATCGTGGAGCGGAGGATGATGAAAAAGGGCGATGCACCAGTTGTGCAACTCCGTGTCCAGTGGGCAAACATGCCACCATCAGCCACCACTTGGGAAGATTACGCCGTTCTTCGCCAGCGCTACCCATCAGCCTGCATTTGGGAAGGAGCTTCGTCTCAAGGGGAGGACAATGTCGCGCCTACTGATGCATCAGTAGCGGACTGATCGAGTGCAGTCAGTTATTCAGATAACTGAACTGCAACGCTAGGTGTGTGTGGGCTTTGGGGCCGTGTGTGTGTGTGTGGGCCGGAGGCCATGTAAGGGTAGCCCAGGAAGGGCAACTACTTATGTACGAAGCATCAAGGGAAACAGGCAGCGAGTGGTTGATCGAGTCCTTTCTCCCCTTCTCCACGCCTCTCACCTACTCTGTTCTCTCCTTCCTCATCCCCCATTCTAGATCGGGATCCGTCAGGGTGTTACAATTATCTTCCACCGATCTCTTGAACTGCACACAAGCATAATTACCCTCAAATTTATATAGTTCAAAGTTCCAAAATTGGGCAACTACTTGTAACAATTTCTTTGGGTGTTCTCAGAAGCTCTCCTATTGTAGGCTACAAGAATGAACAACTCTTGCAATGTTTTATTCAAATGCTTTCACTAGCTTTTCCTCCTGTAACTTGTTCTCTAAAACCAGGTCATGTGCTGCTTACGTATCTATTTTTTTGCCACCAGAGCTTTGTTGTTTCTGGCTGCTTTTACTTTTTCCATCTCGTTTAAACTGTGTCTGGTTTTTGCACTTGTATTCTGTGGAATAGGTTGCGTCCTACAAGCTCTATAGTTGGATGCTATATTTTAGAGAACTGTACTACACATGCAGTTGTGAATTGTGGGTAGAAAAGGCAACATTCCTAGCTGGTTGAGTTGGAGAAAATATTTGTGGTTTTCTCTAGTTAAAGCATGAAGCTTTAGTGTCCTACTATTTGATATGTTTGCTCAACGTTGTTGTACGCCCAGTTACCAACTTCACATGCTGGTCGTTTCAATTACTGCAGGTACAGAGCTGTCACGAGCGCATATTACAGAGGCGCTTTGGGAGCTCTGCTAGTCTATGACATCACCAAGCGCCAGAGCTTTGACCACATACCTCGCTGGCTGGAGGAACTCCGAGGTCATGCAGACAAAAACATTGTCATCATGCTGGTTGGCAATAAGAGCGACCTTGAAGATGAGCGGGCTGTTAGCACTGAGGATGCCAAAGAGTTTGCCGAGAAGGAGAACCTCTTCTTCCTGGAGACGTCTGCGCTGCAGGCCACCAATGTCGAAAGCGCCTTCCAGACTGTCTTGTCAGAGATCTTCAAGATCCACAGCAAGAAGAACATTGTGACCGACCCAAAGGCCAATGGTGCTGCGCCGCCGCTGGCCGGCAAGAAGGTTCTTGTCCCAGGCCCAGCACAGGAGATCCCAAAGAGCAAGTGCTGCAGTTCCATGTAATCTCTGCTACCAGATTTGTTGGATTTGTGTGTGTTTTGAGAATATTCACGCTGTCTGGATATAGATCCCTACTGAGGTAGTCTTAGGTTTCAAGTATTGGTTCATTTGGTGAGATGGATGGGGTCGGTGGCAGAGCAAGATTTTGCACTCGTCTCCACTGACTATGAGGTTAGGGAGTGAGCAGATGAACTCCCTTTTCATAGGTCCGAGCCGTGGGGTTGATTATCAATTACTGTGTATGATGACTCAGAACACCATCAAGCCTTTATGTAATGTTATACATATATTATATAGTAGCTCATATGCTGATGCGTTGCTACGGCAGAAGAAGAAAAAACTCTTAGATTGAAAAATGTTTTATTATATCATGGGACGGAGCTTACAAAACATCTTATATTATGGGATAGACGAAAACATAGCTATCTGGAAGCACATCCCTTTGATTGCCCCATCGTAGAGGCACCTGGGAGCGCATCCCTTTGATTGCCCCATCGTTTTGTACGCCTGATTGCCCCGTCGTTTTGTACGCCAAAATAAAATAAGACGGAAGTAGAACATCCTCTGATTGCTCCATTGTATGCAACTCTTTAACATATAGTGTTAACAACACATATATGCAATATACAAAACACCTTATATTATGGGACGGAGGGAGTAGAACGTAGCTACACCTAGAAAACCAGGTATTTACTGTAGGTTCTTCACTGGTGTTTGTGTTTTGGACATGTTTAATCCCCCCTCCCCACTGTGTGGTAAGCAGATGATAGATATTTTCTCCGTTCCTGGCATATCCCGTGCACTCCAGAAAATTCCCCTTTGTCGGTTGCCCATGTCCACTCCTTTCCTCCTTCCACCGTCTCACCTCCTCCTCCTCTTCCTCCACCACCACCGCCACCTCCGACCTTCCTCTTCCACCTCCTATGCGCAACCTTCCACGGCTCTGGGCCTCGCGATCCAGCCTCCTCTCCCCCCCCCCCCCGACTCCCAACACGCTGCCACCATCGGGAGAGGCCGGAGCACTCCTCACCAGTCTCCTCGCATGTTCCATGGATGCGTTCGGTGTCGGGGTTACGATCCTGACAATGAGTACTAGGGGTACGAAAGAGGGGCAAAGCCTAGCTACGGCGCAGTTGTGACACATGGTCTATATGAGTTCAGGCCTCTCTCGGTGGAGGTAATAGCCCTACGTCTCGTTCCCGGAGGCTTGTTTTCTCTCGGGGTATGTGATTACAGGGAGTGCTGAACCCTTGCCTAGGAGGAGGAGGGCGGCTTATATAGAGTGCGCCGTAGCCCCATTTCTCCCACATTACAAGGGTGATTAATGGCTATAACTACGACAGTCACATGTGCTAATAGTGACAACTACGACAGTTACACGTGACGGTAGTCATGACTATGCTTAAAGCCCGACTTAAGACTACTCGACCGTTGCAGTTCCCACGTCGCCCCCTTTGACTTTTTTGTCCGAGTGGTGGTGGCTGGCCCGACTAGAGGGAAGATGTCCGAGTGCTGTCGGTGTATCCAAGTGGATTTCTGGTTGTACGCATTCGAATGTGGTTATGGCCCAGGGACCTACCAATGATGGTGTGGGACCCTAGGTGGGCCTTAGATGTCATGTACTTGACCCTACCAGTAGTAGGTGACCCCATCATTAGCCCCCGAATCGGTTGGGCTTTCACGGACGGGTGATTTGAGTCTTTGGATTGGCCCGAGTGGTTCAGGTCACTCGTCATCAGATCTCATCAGTTATCCTTGAGTGAAACCACAACGGATTCTGGACTAAAGGTTTTCCGAGTGATCGGACAATGTTGATCGCTAGGCAAAACTTGGCGGCATTCATGTATCTCTCCGGAGAGATAGACTAGGGGTCCGAGTGAGGACATGCCATGAAACTCGAGTGATGATGTCGGCGCGTGGGCTGACTTTCCAGAGAGACGTCACTCCTTATCCCAGGGGAATGCCAGCGTAGGCCATCTCCGAGTCCAAATTTATGAGGCGAGCGTCTTTGAGCCTAGTGAAAGGGCCAAGTTAACCCACGGAGGGACGTCAAGCTTATCCCATCGTGATCCTGAAGATGACTTCAGTCGGGTGTTTTACGTGTCTGAGTGCACGGGTACCCGCGAAGGGTGGTCAGTCGGACTGACTAGTGTCCTTTAGGAAAGGAGCGGTGAGCAATCAATCGGGTTGATTTGCTGCGGAAATTTTGGGATTCAAAATCGGACGTGCGCGCACAGAAGGGTAAAGTCGTGGCTTAATGGGGGAAGTGGGGCATGACGCCTCGGTTTTTGCCCTGGAAATCTGTCATGTGCCGCGGTTATCCTGTGCGCGCGACCGTTGCGGCTGCCGTCGATCCAGGGATTTGCGGCTGAGGATTTGCGGTGCGATTCCACCCGTGGTATAAAAGTTTTTTTTTGGGGGGGGGGGGGGGCGGGCTAGGGTAAATCCAGACCCCCTTTCTCCCCTCGAGCTCTTCGCACTCCGTCTCCTCCGCTCTGGCATTCAGCGCACACGCGAGCTCGAGTCGAATGGCGAAGGACTCCACTGCCAAGCTAGACAAGGCGAAGAAGGCTGGGAAGGCCACGTCATGGAGCTCCGGCCCTCCTGCCAGCTGCGGCGCAGGGGATTGGATCGCCTCGCGCGTATCTGTGAAGCGACTGGAGGACCTTGCCGCGGAGGGGCTCATCTCGGCAGACGGGTGGAGATGTCCAAGGGCGGGCGAGGTCAAGCCGAAGTCGCAGGAGGACGAGCGCGTCCTCTTGGTCACCCACATTGAGCAAGGTTTTTTGATGCCTCCTCACCCTTTCTTCCATGCTTTCTTAGATTATTTTGGGGCGTAGCTCCATCATCTTCCTCTGAATGCCATCGTCTATCTTTCTGCCTTCATATCTCTTTGTGAGAACTTCATTGATTGTCACTCGCATTGGAGTTTGTTCAAGCACATTTTCACATGCTGGTCCATGACCATGAAGAAGGACTCGCCGGCCAGAGAGAAGATTCATGTCACCAAGCTGTGCGGAGGCTTGGGGATCCAGCTCAGGGGCGGCAGTACTTTCCCCATGAGCTTCCCCGACTCTGTCAAGGGGTGGAAGGGCACTTGGTTCTACTGCAGGGACATCCCCGGAGCCAACAGCTAGTCGGGCCTTCCCCCGAACTCGGCGGAGAGGGTGAGGGCCCCCGTGTCCTCATAGCAAAGACGGAAGAGAAGGTGGATGTGGGTATCCTGGCGAACGCCATGGTCGGGGTTGTGAATGTCGGTGTCAACGGGATGGATCTACTGGAGACATTCCTTAGTTGGTGGATTCAACTGTTGCGGGCTATGGCGCATCCCATGTGGTTGTATGAGGGTCTGAATGACCCCACTTGGGTGCACCAGGAGGAGCTCGCCGAGGAGGGTGTGGGTGGCAAGATCAGGGCCATCACCTATGCCCGAGACAACCCACGCAATGCTAGGAGGGTGCCCCCGTATGACAAGGACACTCCATCGATTGAGGTAACCCTTTCTTCGACCAGTCAGATTGTTTGTAGGTTTCTTCCTATGCATCTGAATTCTATTTCTGTGATGTCTTTCTCTCTTCAGAGTTTCCAACAGTTGGCTGATGTCTACTACACAACCTTCTTCTTGTAGACGTTGTTGGGCTTGCAAGTGCACAGGTTTGTAGGACACTAGCAAATTTCCCTCAAGTGGATGACCTAAGGTTTATCAATCCGTGGGAGGCGTAGGATGAAGATGGTCTCTCTCAATCAACCCTGCAACCAAATAACAAAGAGTCTCTTGTGTCCCCAACACACCCAATACAATGGTAAATTGTATAGGTGCACTAGTTCGGCGAAGAGATGGTGATACAAGTGCAATATGGATGGTAGATATAGGTTTTTGTAATCTGAAAATATAAAAACAGCAAGGTAACTTATGATAAAAGTGAGCGTAAACGGTATTTCAATGATAGGAAACAAGGCCTAGGGTTCATACTTTCACTAGTGCAAGTTCTCTCAACAATAATAACATAGATAGATCATATAGCAATCCTTCAACATGCAACAAAGAGTCACTCCAAAGCCACTAATAGCGGAGAACAAACGAAGATATTATGGTAGGGTACGAAACCACCTCAAAGTTATTCTTTCGGATCAATCTATTAAAGAGTTCGTACTAGAATAACACCTTAAGAAACAAGTCAACCAAAATCCTAATGTCACCTAGATACTCCATTGTCACCTCAAGTATCCGTGGGCATGATTATACGATATGCATCACACAATCTCAGATTCATCCAACCAACACAAAGTACTTCAAAGAGTGCCCCAAAGTTTCTACCGAAGAGTCAAGAAAACGTGTGCCAACACCTATGCATAGGTTCATGGGCGGAACCCGCAAGTTGGTCACCAAAACATACATCAAGTGGCACGTGATATCCCATTGTCACCACAGGTAAACACGACAAGACATACATCAAGTTTTCTCAAATAAAGACTCAATCCAATAAGATAACTTCAAGAGGGAAACTCAATTCATCACAAGAGAGTAGAGGGGGAGAAACATCATAAGATCCAACTATAATACCACAAGAGAGAGAGAGAGAGAGAGAGATCAAACACATAGCTACTGGTACATACCCTTAGCCCCGAGGGCGAACTACTCCCTCCTCGTCATGGAGAGCGCCGGGATGATGAAGATGGCCACCGGTGATGGGTTCCCCCTTCAGCAAGGTGCCGGAACGGACTCCCGAGAGGTTTTTGGTGGCTACAGAGGCTTGCGGCGGCGGAACTCCCAATCTATCTTGATATTCGATGTTTTTAGAGTACGTAGGCTTATATAGGCGAAAGAAGTCGGTCGGGAGGTGCTCGAGGGGCCCACGAGACAGGGGGGCGCGCCCAGTAGGGGGGGGGGGGGGCGCCCTCCTATCTCCTGGTCTCCTCGAGGATCTTCTGATGTGGACTCCAAGTCTCCAGGATCATATTCTTCCAAAAAATCACGCTGCCGAAGGTTTCATTCCGTTTGGACTCCGTTTGATATTCCCTTTCTTCGAAATACTGAAACAGGCAATAAAACAACAATATGGGCTGGGCCTCCGGTTAGTAGGTTAGTCCCAAAAATGATATAAATGTGTAAAATAAAGCCCATAAACATCCAAAAGGGGTAATATAATAGCATGGAACAATCAAAAATTATAGATACGTTGGAGACGTATCAAGCATCCCCAAGCTTAATTCCTGCTCGTCCTCGAGTAGGTAAATGATAAAAACAGAATTTTTGATGTCGAATGCTACCTAGCATAATTCTCAATGTAATTTTCTTTATTGGGGCATGAATGTTCAGATCCAAATAATACAAAATAAAAGTTCATATTAACATGAAAATGGTGATACTTCAAGCATACTAATCAAAGTAATCATGTCTTCTCAAAATAACATGGCCAGAGAAAGTTATCCCTACAAAATCATATAGTCTGGCTGTTGCTCTATCTTCATCACACAAAGTATTTAATCATGCACAACCCCGATGACAAGCCAAGCAATTGTTTCATACTTTAATAATCTCAAACTCTTTCAACTTTCATGCAATACACGAGCGTGAGCCATGGACATAGCACTATATGTGGAATACAATGGTGGTTGTGGAGAAGACAAAAAAAGGAGAAGATAGTCTCACATCAACTAGGCGTATCAACGGGCTATGGAGATGCCCATTAATAGATATTAATGTGAGTGAGTAGGGATTGCCATGCAACGGATGCACTAGAGCTATAAATATATGAAAGCTCAACAAAAGAAACTAAGTGGGTGTGCATCCAACTTGCTTGCTCACGAAGACCTAGGGCATTTTGAGGAAGCCCATCATTGGAATATACAAGCCAAGTTCTATAATGAAAAATTCCCACTAGTATATGCAAGTGACAACATAGGAGACTGTCTATCATGAAGATCATGGTGCTACTTTGAAGCACAAGTGTGGAAAAAGAGATAGTAGCATTGTCCCTTCTCTCTTTTTCTCTCATTTTATTTTTTCTTCTTTCCTTTTTTTACTTTTTTTCTTTTTCTTTTTTTTCTTTGGCCTTTCTTTTTTTTGGCCTTTTTTTTTGTAAAGTCCGAAGTCTCATCCCGACTTGTGGGGGAATCATAGTCTCCATCATCCTTTCCTCACTGGGACAATGCTCTAAGAATGAAGATCATCACACTTTTATGGAATTACAACTCAAGAATTACAACTCAAAGCTAGAACAAGATATGACTCTATATGAATGCCTCCGGCGGTGTACCGGGATATGCAATGAATCAAGAGCGACATGTATGGAAATTATGAAGGTGGCCTTGCCACAAATACGATGTCAACTACATGATCATGCAAAGAGCAATATGACAAAAGTAATGCGTGTCATATGAACGGAACGGTGGAAAGTTGCATGGCAATATATCTCGGAATGGCTATGAAAATGCCATAATAGGTAGATATGGTGGCTGTTTTGATGAAGGTAATGGTGGAAGGGTGGTATGGTACCGGCGAAAGTTGCGCGGCACAAGAGAGGCTAGCAATGGTGGAAGGGTGAGGTGCGTATAATCCATTGACTCAACATTAGTCAAAAGAACTCATGCACTTGTTGCAAAAATCTAGAAGTCATCAAAAACCAAAGCACTATGCGCATGCTCCTAGGGGGATAGATTGGTAGGAAAAGACCATCACTCGTCCCCGACCGCCACTCATAAGGAAGACAATCAATAAATAAAATTGTGCTCCAACTTCATCACAAAGCGGTTCATCATACGTGCATGCTACGGGAATCACAACCCTTAACACAAGTATTTTTCATAATCACCTCAACTAGCATGACTCTAATATCACTACCTCCATATCTCAAAACAATTATCAAGCATCATATTGATCATAGCATCCAATTCACTTTCCATGATAGTTTTTATTATACCCAACTTGGATGCTCATCATTCTAGGACAAACTTTGTAACCATAGCAAATACCATGCTGTTCTAAAAGACTCTCAAAAAGATATAAGTGAAGCATGAGAGACTAGCAATTTCTACAAAATATAACCACCGCCGTGCTCTAAAAGATATAAGTGATGCACTAGAGCAAATGACAAGCTACTCCGAAAGATATGAGTGAAGATCAATGAGTAGTCGAATAATTGTGCAACTATGTGAAGACTCTCTAACATTAAAGAATTTCAGATCTTGGTATTGTATTCTAACAGCAAGCAAAACAAAATAAAATGACATTGCAAGGGTAGCACAACTCATGTGAAGAAGAAAAAACATAGGCTCAACCGATACTAACCGATAGTTGTTGAAGAAGAAAGGCGGGATGCCTACCAGGGCATCCCCAAGCTTAGGTGCTTGAGACTTCTTGAAATATTATCTTGGGGTGCCTTGGGCAACCCCAAGCTTGAACTTTTGTGTCTCCTTAATTCCTCTCATATCATGGTTTCTCTTTTTATCAAAAGCTTCATCCACACCAAACTCAACAAGAGCTCGTGAGATAGGTTAGTATAAACCAATGCAAAACCTTATCATTTTCTACTGTAAAAAATCACTAAAATTATTATTCAACATTGCGAGACATTGCATACTAAATGCCTCTGCATAATTAATACTCCTATCTTCAAATAGAATCACTAAACAAGCAAACAAATGCAAACAATGCAACCATAACAGCAATCTGTCAAAACAGTACAGTCTGTAAAGAATGCAAGATTCATCATACTTCCCTAACTCCAAAAATTATGAACTAAAATTACCACTTTATTAAATTTATCAGAGCTCATTATGAAAAAAGTTTCAACATTATATCACTCTCTTACTTTTCTAGGGAATTTTTGCAACAGCGGTAAACTTTCTGTTTTCAAACAGCAACATGTATACTAGCAAAATAAGCATGGTAAAGGCTATCCTTGACATTTTTATTGAAACTAAAGATGCAAAACATTATTATAAATAACAGAAAACAAATACTAACAAAAAAATGACACTCCAAGCAAAACACATATCATGTGGCGAATAAAAATATTGCTCCAAGTAAGGTTACCGATGGACGAAGACGAAAGAGGGGATGCCTTCCGGGGCATCCCCAAGCTTAGGCTCTTGGTTGTCCTTTAATATTACCTTGGGGTGCCTTGGGCATCCCCAAGCTTAGGCTCTTGCCACTCCTTATTCCATAGTCCATCGAATCTTTACCCAAAACTTGAAAACTTCACAACACAAAACTCAACAGAAAACTCGTAAGCTCCGTTAGTATAAGAAAATAAAACCACCACTTAGTTACTGTAATGAACTCATTATAAATTCATATTGGTGTAATACCTACTGTATTTTAACTTCTCTATGGTTCATACCACTTAATACTAGCCATAGATGCATCAAAATAAGCAAACAACACACAAAAAACAGAATCTGTCAAAAACAGAACGGTCTGTAGTAATCTGTATCAAACGTATACTTATGTAACTCCAAAAATCCTACCAAATTAGGAAGTCATAAGAAATTTGTGTACCAATACATAGCAAAAATAATCAGATCAAAATCACATTTCTGTGAATTAACAAAACTAATTTACTGGGTGCAAAAGTTTCTGATTTTCAGCAAGATCAACACAACTATCACCGTAAGCTATCCTAAAGGTTTTACTTGGCACTTTATTGAAACAAAAGCTATAAAACATGATTACTACAGTAGCATAATCATGTGGACACACAAAAATAGTAAGGATAAATATTGGGTTGTCTCCCAACAAGTGCTTTTCTTTAATGCCTTTCTAGCTAGGCATGATGATGACAATGATGCTCACATAAAAGATAAGAATTGAAACATAACGGGAGCATCATGAAGCATATGACTAGCACATTTAAGCCTAACCCACTTCCTATGCATAGGGATTTTGTGAGCAAACAACTTATGGGAACAATAATTAACAAGCATAGGAAGGTAAAACAAATGTATAGCTTCCAGATTTTAAGCACATAGAGAGGAAACTTGATATTATTGCAATTCCTACAAGCATATATTCCTCCCTCATAATAATTTTCAGTAGCATCATGAATGAATTCAACAATATAACCAGCACCTAAAGCATTTTTTTCATGATCTACAAGCATAGAAAATTTACTACTCTCCACATAAGCAAAATTCTTCTCATGAATAGTAGTGGGAGCAAACTCAACAAAATAACTATCATGTGACGCATAATCCAATTAAAAACTAAAATCATGATGACAAGTTTCATGGTTATCATTATTCTTAATAGCATATAAGTCATCACAATAATCATCATAGATAGCAACTTTGTTCTCATAATCAATTGGATCCTCTTCCAAAATAGTGGAATCATCACTAAATAAAGTTGACACTCTTCCAAATCCACTTTCATGTTCATCACAATAAGATTCAACACCCTACAAAATAGCGGGATCACTACTTCCTAAAGTTGACACTCTTCCAAACCCACTTTCATCAATATAATCATCATAAATAGGAGGCATGCTTTCATCATAATAAATTTGCTCATCAAAACTTGGGGGACAAAAATATCATATTCATCAAACATAGCTTCCCCAAGCTTGTGGCTTTGCATATCATTAGCATCATGGATATTCAAGGAATTCATACTAACAACATTGCAATCATGCTCATCACACAAAGATCTAGTACCAAACATTTTAATGCATTCTTCTTCTAGCACTTGAGCACAATTTTCTTTTCCATCATACTCACGAAAGATATTAAAAAGACGAAGCGTATGAGACAAACCTAACTCCATTTTTTGTAGTTTTCTTTTATAGACTAAACTAGTGATAAAACAAGAAACAAAAAGATTCGATTGCAATATCTAAAGATATACTTTCAAGCACTCACCTCCCCGGCAACGGCGCCAGAAAAGAGCTTGATGTCTACTACACAACCTTCTTCTTGTAGACGTTGTTGGGCTTGCAAGTGCACAGGTTTGTAGGACACTAGCAAATTTCCATCAAGTGGTATGACCTAAGGTTTATCAATCCGTGGGAGGCATAGGATGAAGATGGTCCCTCTCAAGCAACCCTGCAACCAAATAACAAAGAGTCTCTTGTGTCCCCAACACACCCAATACAATGGTAAATTGTATAGGTGCACTAGTTCGGCGAAGAGATGGTGATACAAGTGCAATATGGATGGTAGATATAGGTTTTTGTAATCTGAAAATATAAAAACAGCAAGGTAACTTATGATAAAAGTGAGCGTAAACGGTATTGCAAAGATAGGAAACAAGGCCTAGGGTTCATACTTTCACTAGTGAAAGTTCTCTCAACAATAATAACATAGATAGATCATATAGCAATCCCTCAACATGCAACAAAGAGTCACTCCAAAGCCACTAATAGCGGAGAACAAACGAAGATATTATGGTAGGGTACGAAACCACCTCAAAGTTATTCTTTCGGATCAATCTATTAAAGAGTTCGTACTAGAATAACACCTTAAGAAACAAGTCAACCAAAACCCTAATGTCACCTAGATACTCCATTGTCACCTCAAGTATCCGTGGGCATGATTATACGATATGCATCACACAATCTCAGATTCATCCAACCAACACAAAGTACTTCAAAGAGTGCCCCAAAGTTTCTACCGGAGAGTCAAGAAAACGTGTGCCAACACCTATGCATAGGTTCATGGGCGGAACCCGCAAGTTGGTCACCAAAACATACATCAAGTGGCACGTGATATCCCACTGTCACCACAGGTAAACACGACAAGACATACATCAAGTTTTCTCAAATAAAGACTCAATCCAATAAGATAACTTCAAGAGGGAAACTCAATTCATCACAAGAGAGTAGAGGGGGAGAAACATCATAAGATCCAACTATAATAGCAAAGCTCGCGATACATCAAGATCGTGCCATACAGAGAACACGAGAGAGAGAGAGAGAGAGAGAGAGAGAGAGAGAGAGAGAGAGAGAGAGAGAGAGAGAGAGAGATCAAACACATAGCTACTGGTACATACCCTTAGCCCCGAGGGTGAACTACTCCCTCCTCGTCATGGAGAGCGCCGGGATGATGAAGATGGCCACCGGTGATGGGTTCCCCCTCCGGGAAGGTGCCGGAACGGACTCCCGAGAGGTTTTTGGTGGCTACAGAGGCTTGCGGCGGCGGAACTCCCAATCTATCTTGATATTCGATGTTTTTAGAGTACGTAGGCTTATATAGGCGAAAGAAGTCGGTCGGGAGGTGCTCGAGGGGCCCACGAGACAGGAGGCACACCCAGTAGGGGGGGGGGGGGCGCCCTCCTATCTCCTGGTCTCCTCGAGGATCTTCTGACATGGACTCCAAGTCTCCAGGATCATATTCTTCCAAAAATCACGCTGCCAAAGGTTTCATTCCGTTTGGACTCCATTTGATATTCCTTTTCTTCGAAATACTGAAACAGGCAATAAAACAACAATATGGGCTGGGCCTCCGGTTAGTAGGTTAGTCCCAAAAATGATATAAATGTGTAAAATAAAGCCCATAAACATCCAAACGGGGTAATATAATAGCATGGAACAATCAAAAATTATAGATACGTTGGAGACGTATCATTGGCCTCTAAAGTGCCGGTGGTCGGCCGGTCACCGGAGGATGAGGCGAGTGACACGGAGCGCCAGTACTCGGACGGGGATAACGAGGATGAGGAGGAGAGTGACGAGGACGAGAGCATCGGGGATGGGGAGGAGGCCGAGTCCTTGCCATCGTCCGATGATCGCTAGGAGCCCCACACCAAGGCGCAACACGATCCGAGTGGTCGAGCGGGAGGGGGGGGGGGGTGCTTCGCAGCCGACTACTTCAGGCCGCATGATGTGCAACTCGAAGCGCCAACATTCGGAGACAGAGAGCTCCGCCGAGAACAAACCCAAACAACCGAAGCAAATCTTTGTCAAGCCTCGGAAGGTTGCCGTGCCAAGGATCGAGATGGTGGTGCCCCTGCCGTCAACATAAGTGTCTTCACTAAGCTTCCTTCTGTCGACCTTTTGACTCGTCTGACGGCCGAGCTTCATGATTTGCAGCAACGAGAAGTCGATGACCTTGCTAGACCCAAACGCTCCAAAGGAGGGTCAGGCGGAGGGTGACACCGCCACCTGTAAAGGTACTGATGCGCCGAGTGGTTTGTTTTTCGAGTTCTAGTACAATTGAATGTTGGGTTGACTCTTCATCCCATGTGCCCATGCAACGCCGACTAATATCATCCAGCTGGATGATGATGAGAAGACCGACCCGCTGAACCTGGAGGCTGACAAGAGGGTGATGACAGACACCGACGCGGTTATGCAAGAGGCTCCCCCCAGTTAGAAGGGCCGCGCTTCTCCCGCCAAGGCTGTCGCAAAGCCCATGGGTCGCAGCCCTCTGTCTCTGTCTAGCTCCACACTGGTGGCCACAACACCCATGTCTCAGTCTATGCCCGTGTAGCACCCGGCTCCTATCAGTGCATTCACGTTGCACAAGGTTCTGGAGGACCAAGTGGGGGTGAGAAAGGAGGCTCAAATCCAGGTGCAGCTGATGAATGAGTGGCTAAAGGAGGCATATGACACCAGTGAGGTGCTGCAGACCAACGTCCAAGTAAGTACCATTGTAAGTAAAATTTTCATTCTGAGTCTTTGAATTTTGAGTTTTCTTCTTTGCGCTCCAAATGAAATGTTATGTTTATGTCAGTGGGTTTGCACAGGGCACACCCACTGGGTGTTTTCCTTCTAGTAGGGGCACGCTGAGTGCACCCACTGGGTGTAGTCCACGAGTCTGCCGTCGACTGGAAGCAGTTGGCGGGAGTCTTAGAACTTAGGTTTTTTATTTGCCGCTTCCATTGGGATTTAGCCAGGGTATTTCCGAGTCTCATCGGTTCTAGTGGGGGCATGCTGAGTGCACCCACTGGGTGTAGTCCTCAAGACCGCTGTCAACTGAAAGCAGTCGGCGAGGGTCTTAGAGTTTCTGGCTTCTCTGCCTTGAGGCCTATTACCAACCATTTTTTTGTGGACCATCTGAATGGACGTCCTTTAGTGGGGGCACACTGAGTGCACCCACTGGGTGTAGTCCCTGAGACTGCCATCGATTGGTGGCGATCGACGAATGTCTTTAGAACTGCGTTTAGTACGTAGCACTCAGGGTGCATCCCCCCACTCGACAGATTGAGTGGGTGGCTTGGTGGTATGTAGGCTTCTCTGCCTTGTGGTCGACGATGAAGACGAGTGTGTTGTTGTCCTCGATCTTCTCAATTGCTGACTCAGTGGTAAAGACAATATTAGAGGATCTTCTTCATTGCCGACTCAGTGGTAAGTGGGTATTAGAGGATCTTCTTCACTGCCGACTCAGTGGTACTGATCCAGCTTGTTTCTTCCCCGAGGACGTGTTTTTGCTTTCTCCATTTGACTGACTGTGTTGTTTTACTGTAATAGAGGGCCTGCGAGCTGGGATGCCACTATGCCACCATGGAGAAGGAGGTGTTGCTGTTCTGAGTGGACCTCGACATTGAGAAGCACAAGAGCGACTACCTTGAGAAGGAGAGGAAAGCCCTGGGAGGTTAGTTGTTTCATCCAACTACACACTAGATCTTGTTTTCTCCCTTTATCCGAGTCAATTCGCTTCAACAAATGTTCATAGTGAGAGTTCTCAACTCGTAAAGAGGATCAGGACTTCTGTTTCTTTAGAAACCATGAAGCAGGCCCATTGGGGATATTTCTCAGCTTTACGACCTGACAGGAGAAATGACCCGGCCCAGAGCGCACCAGCTCATGGGTCACTTCAACCTGGTGGGTTATCATGCGGCGGAGGCCCAGAAAACTGTCTAGAAGGCCGACTCATGATGACACTAGATGTGCCACCTCTCTGAAGGCCCGAAGATGAGGACTTCTTACTTGGGAGACAAGTAGAATAGGATACAAGTCATAGTATGACCCGGACTCTGTTGTAAACCCGAGACTCTACCTATTATATAAATGGGGGGCCCATGGGTATGAAAGTTAAGTTACAATCAATCGAGAGCTAGGTTAGCGAATCCATTTCCTTGCAATCGAGATATCCAGCAATATCAACCAAGAAGGAAGTAGGTCTTTACGTCCACCGTGAGGGGCCGAACCTAGGTAAAACCGCGTCCTTTGTTTCCTGATCAACCCTCTCAAGCTACCTCCTGGCTGTGATGGCTCCCAGACTTAGTCCTTTTTTGAGCACATCTGCCGTGACAAAACCATGATAGTTAGCGCTCACCATGGGGCCATTGTACGGTGGCATTGAGTTCTTGGAGGGAGCTCTCCCAGGGTTCAAGGGATACACGATCAACCAGATGATGAAGAGTCATCGCGGCAAGATCTACATCGAAGATTCAGGCTGGGGCCTCGAGGCTGACTCAATTGAGTATGGGTACCGGGTCCCCTTCGGCAAGATCCACATCTTCATCGGTATGATCTATGAATTAGACCCCAAGCCGGACATCAGCTATGACATCGTCGAGCCGGCTCGTTGCACCAAACCCGATCGGCCTCAAGCCAGCCGGAATCACGTCTTCGTCGGCTTCACCCAAGGAGTCAATCTCATGGATAACTCCATGTCTGGCGGTGACACTCTTGTTTACTCTGATGGCGAGTCCTTGATTTGTGACACTGAGTCGATTCTTCTGCTCTTTGATGGAATACTTGGGGGCCACTCTGGCGGCGATATTGCTGTAGACATTTTTGAGCCGTCGCATCGGGCAACCGTCTACATGGCAGGAACTGCGCCGGATCATAATTCCACAGCAACTGGAACTATCACAGGGACGGTAACTTCAGTGCCGGCTCCAGACGCGACCAACTCAAATATAAATCCGGCTCAAGCCCTGACAAAGTTGATGGCTAGTCTAGCTGCACTCCTGGAAACCCCAATTACTGCAGAAAAATCTGGTGGAACGTGGAGCAGATGGCTAAAGTTCAGGAGGATATCAACGCTGAGAATGCTTGCGTGGCGGAGGTGCAGGCTCGTATCCGTAACGAGGTCGAGCGCTTGAAGGCATAAGCTTGGCATCCGAGTCTTCACCAGAATGCTTTAGATGTGGTTCATCAAAGGAGGCACGTAAGCCGTCTGCCGCCCAACTTTAGCCTACGCTCTTGTTCAATACACCCCAGGACACGCCTATTCCAGAGGCAGGTACCAGCATGCCTGAAGCACCGATTATACCCCAATTAACTTGGGCAGTACCCTCGAATGGTGGACCTGGGTAGCCACAGCTGGCTCAACCCCACCAGCCGGCTCAACAGCGCCAGCATGAGCCGGTCTTGCAGCCGTCGCCAGTCCAGGTGACCCCTCTACATTTTCAGACTCTGACATGTCACTTTTCTAATCCCATGGACAACATGCTGGCAGCGACCCACAATATTGCTGCGCTCCTGATCACAGGGAACACCCCGATTGAGATTGAGGCCAGGAACACTATCGAGATGTTAAAAACAACAATCACGCAACAAGCAAACTACTCCCATAGCTAGCGCCGGCTTCACTCTACCCCGCACTAGAGTCGCATTAGGAGTCGACACGCTGAATCTCCCGTGGTTTCCAGTAGTGAGCGCATGCAGCAGGGGCAAAAACCTTTAAACCCCACGAGTAGTTTCAGATGCACAGGTGATTGTGGATGCCGCCCGTGCCTTGCGGGAGGCAGAAGCGGCAAACGCAGGGGCGGGTCCGGCACTACTCACCACGGCTCAGCTGGCTTCGCACGGTTCAGGTATGAGCACCAGGACCATCAGAATACCTTGTCTAGAGCCATCTCTATGCAATGAGCGCATGCCCAAGGATTTCAAAGGCCCTCGTAAGGTTCCGAATTACATGGCTGACCTCGAGCCGGCTGCATGGATTGAAAGTTATGAGATAGCCATGGACATGTTGGACATCAACGATGCAGTTTGTGCCAAATATCTGACTATGATGTTGGAAGGGCCAACTCGCACATGGTTGAAAAACCTGCCCCCCCCCCTAACTCAAGCAATACCTGGATCAAAAACTTCCAAGAAACTTGCAAGTGCCCGATGACGATTGTTGATTTGCAGCATTGTATCTAGCGTGAGGATGAGTCCACCCATCACTGTTGTTGCCGGGTCATGGAGATTATTCACTCTTCTGACAACATAATAGCTGCTCAGGCCATCTTGATTTTGGAAAAGAACTATCATTTTGAGCCTCTCATTATCTTGGGCGCCTCATGCGTCAGGTCCAAGACATGGGTGACCTCATGGATGTCCTTACCAGGTATGCCGAGTCAAACAACATGAAAGATCCTAGTTCGGATGATGACAAGTCCGACAAAGGCAAGAAAAATGGTGGTGGCAAGGTCACCAGTAGAACACTCCAGGGCATAATGGCAATCATGGTAACTAAATGCAACGGTGGTAAGCGCAAGCATCCAGAGGGAGGATCAGATTTCGTCGCGAATACCAATACTGGCTTCAAGGGCCATAGGCAGAACAACAACTCTGGGAGATCCTACAATGGGAACAAAGTTCACAATTATGAGGAAGCACTCAAAGCCCCTTGCCCCAAGCATAGTCTTCCAGATAAGCCGGTTAACCACTCGTGGGAGAATTGCTTCATCATGCTGGAATTCTGCAATCAAGATTATGAGAATCACCATGGTGGTGGTGGCGGTGGACCTACGGGACAGCCTGGAGCCGGCGGGTTTGGGGCCGGCTTCCCAGGAGCCGGCTCGTCTAGCGGTTTCCCAAATCCCGGCTTCCAAGGGTCAGGCGGCTTAGGAGCTGGCTCCCAGGGTTTGAAACCAGCATTGTGGACAAGGCAACCAACAACAGGGCAATCAGTCTGGTTTTCATAGCAACCCTAAACAGTTGAACATCAGGCAGTATCACATGTTCACGACTAGCACCTGCAAGCGTGACCACAAGCTTCAAAAGCAAGCCGTCAATATGGTCGAGCCCGCTGTCCCTGAGTACTTAGACTGGTTAGAACAACCGGTCACCTGGAGCAGGGAGGATCATCCTCCCCGGGTAGAGAATCCAGGTTGTCTAGCTCTGGTGGTGGCACCTCAGGTTGGTGGTTATAAGCTCACAAAGGTGCTCATGGACGGAGGAAGCAACATCAACATCTTGTACTATGATACCTTCAAATGAATGAATCCGTCAGAAAAACAACTCCAGTCCTCCTCAACCGTGTTTCACGGGACCGTTCCTAGAAAGTCTCCTTACCCTATTGGCCGAATCAAGCTGGAAGTTGCGTTTGGCACCGAATTCAACTACAGATCAGAATTCTTGACGTTTGAGGTGGTAAAAATCAAGAGCCCATATCATGCCCTCTTTGGACGACCAGCTTACGCTCGCTTCATGGTGCGGCCCTGTTATGTCTATCTGAAGCTCAAGATGCCTAGACCAAAGGGCACCATCACAGTCGACGGTGACAGGAAAATCACACTCGAGTGTGAGGAAGGAGATGTAGCCAAGGTAGTCAGAATCCCGACCCGACTGCTAGAATCCTATGACTTCACGACCCTACGAAAGCATGTCGATCCAAATCCCACTATGAATCCATGTCAGGTAGAATCCATGTTGAGTCGTGATCCAAATCATAGAATCCTGTACAAAATTTCACAATCCCGACTATGCTATGGACTATGTCCGATTCTACTAATTTATCTAAGCCGTTTGTTTAGTTGTAGCAGAATAGTATGCCATCATCCAAAGCCCTTTTCACATACCTCATGGACCTTTATTCCCCTCCCAAGCCCAAATGCTCGGCCACAGACACCTTTGATCTAGCTCTCAGAAACGCTAGATCGAAATTGAGGATCAGGCTTGTCGATAGATGGAATTGGCATGAAAAGGAGGTTGCTCCAAGATTGATTGGATAAGGAGAGCAAGACCGTTCAAGGTTTAGCACTGCAGGTCAGATAGACAAGTGGTACTATTCACGCACTCTAAAAAGAACCTAAGTAAATTTCGCGCATTGAAGGTTTAAATGTTCTATATATTTCCCTATCATATATGTTCCATACATGCGAGCTAGATGGTAGGTTAGCCATAAAAAGAAGTGGAATACAATTAGCATTGATGTGTACGTTCTTTGCTCCTTATTTAGTGTCAAAACTCTATACAACACATATAAATTTCTTGTGTGCATACAAAATATCTTATTTAAGTAAATCTAGTAGAATCCTCAATTCCACGACTCGATCTTACAACTCGATTCTGTTTGAGGAAAATCGATCCGACTCTGAATCCCGACTCTGACTACCAGCGTATGCCGAGTCGGCTTGCGGAGCGGAAGAGTTGAAGTTCTACACAACCAAGGTTGACCCGACCGATATGACGTCTTTGAAGAAGCCCACTATTAAGGTTGATCCTTTACTCAAGTTCAAGTCGGTCGAGGATATAAAGCAGGTTGACTTCACCCCTGGTGATTTCTCCCATCAGTTCACTATCAAGACTGGCATGGACTCCAAATAGGAAAGCGCGCTCATCGAGTTCATCCGTGAGAATTGGGACATCTTTGCATGGAAACCTTCTGACATGCCTGGTGTACCAAGAGAACTCGTTGAGCACCACCTTAATTTGGATCCTAAGATGAAACCTGTCAGACAATATCTCTGTCGTTTTAACGAGGAGAGATGCGAGGCTATTGGTGAGTGAGGGAGTCCTGGACTAGGGGGTGTCCGGACAGCCGGACTATCATCGTCCGCCGGACTCCAAGACTACGAAGATACAAGATTGAAGACTCTGTCCCGTGTCCGGATGGGACTTTCCTTGGCGTGGAAGGCAAGCTTGGCGATACGGATATGTAGATCTCCTACCATTGTAACCGACTCTGTGTAACCCTAGCCTCCTCCGGTGTCTATATAAACCGGAGGGCTTTAGTCCGTAGGACACAACATACATTACAACAATCATACCATAGGCTAGCTTTAGCGTTTAGCCTCCTTGATCTCGTTGTAGATCCACTCTTGTACTACCCATATCATCAATATTAATCAAGTAGGACGTAGGGTTTTACCTCCATCAAGAGGGCCCAAACTGGGTAAAAACATTGTGTCCCTCGTCTCCTGTTACCATCCGCCTAGACGCACAGTTCGGGACCCCCTACCCGAGATCCGCCGGTTTTGACACCGACATTGGTGCTTTCATTGAGAGTTCCTCTGTGTCGTCATCGATAGGGCGGATGCCTCCACCCGTCTTCAAAGATGGTGTTTTCGCCGAAGGGGCCTTGGCCTCCGGCCAAACTATCCGGCTAGGTGGTTTTCTTATGACCGCCTGTCCGGCCGCCGCTTCGACAATGACTTCTCAAGTCGTCAGAAGCAATCTTCGCGTCAGCTCGAAAGCTGCCGAACAGTTAGATCCAATAGAGCTCTCGTCTGTTAACGAGCTCTTGGATCGCATCGCCGCCCTGGGAGTCGCTACAGACTACAACCAGATTGGGCTTAAAACCGATCTGAGAGAGATTAACTCTCCCAGGCCACCCACCACGTCGCAGTGGTAGAAGAGCAATACGGCAACTCTTCGCCTGTATTGAAAACTATTCACATCCGGATTCCCGAACCCTCCATGCCGGATTTCCGCGGAGGGACGGACTTCGATCGAGCATTGAACTTAAAATCATGCATCGCTCCGGACTCGCTGGATCGTGTCCAGCAACCCAAGCTTCCAAATTCAGAAACTCCTCGGCCTTTAAGCCCCAAGATGGGCAGGGATCTGGACTTTAATCCACCCACCCGCCCAGACATATGCGATCTATCTCTAATACGGCAAGAGCCCGCTGAAACAGTACATCACTACTGGTCCAGATTCCTCCTGGTTATGGACAGGATAAAGGACTGCCGAGAGGAAAACGCAATCTCAATCTTCCGCAATAATTGCACGGACAAGGGAATATTGAACGCCATCGATCGTCGCAAAATTACGCGTTTCGCTGATCTGGCGTCCATAGTACGAAAGTACTGTGCGATGGAGAGTTTTCGAAAAACCGAAAGTCAATTTTGGGATAATCCGGCCCCAGCCCCAATCCACAACAAAAGGGCGCCTCACATTCAGGCCCCAGATGCAAAAAAGAAAAAGAAAAAACCCAATAAGGGGCACAGAACCGTACTGGAGGGATGGCTCAATGGACCCTGTAAGCTTCATAGCACAGAGGGAGCTGTCCCAACACATAGCCTTCGAGCATGTTGGATATTACGGCAGGTGGCCAAAAGTGGCGAGGAGCTTCTAGCCCCGGGAAACCACTCCAACAATACCAGTACGGTATCAAAAGTCTTCGAGACCTTCGCATCAAACAATATGCGAAAGCGAACAATCCGCAGACTCGCCGAAGTCTACCAAGTAGCAACAACAAATCCATGGAGCGACACAGCTATTACCTTCAACGCCAGCGACGAGCCTAAATTCCGAACAGCCAGAGCGCCAGCCGCACTGGTGCTTAGTCCCATAGTGGACGGCTTTCGACTGACAAAAGTCCTCATGGATGGCGGCAGCGGACTGAACCTCATTTATGAGGAAACTCTGCGAAAAATGGAAATCGATTGGAGCCGTATTGAGCGAAGCAGCACAACCTTCAGAGGAATAATCCCTAGCCGGGAAGCGCGCTGCACCGGAAAAATCACACTCGATGTGGTGTTCGGCTCGCCGGACAATTACAGATCCGAAGAAGTCACGTTCCAAGTGGCCCCGTTCGGCAGCGGATATCATGCTATATTAGGACGAGAGGCATTCACAATTTTTCAAGCAGTACCTCATTACGGGTACATGAAGCTCAAAATGCCTGGGCCCAGCGGAATAATCACTCTTGTTAGTGATCCGGACATAGCACTCCGCACCGAAAACAAGACAGCCGCACTAGCCCTCGAGGCACTATCCGAAGCCTTAGCGGCAGAAGAACTCACCGCGCTGCGCTCTACGGTGAACAGGGACGATGTGATACTCGATAAAAGATCCAAGTCCACCTCCTTCAAACCAGTAGATGAAATAACAAAATTCCAGGTCCATCCAACAGACCCAACAAAGATGGCCTCCATCGGGGCACAATTGAACCCCGAAGTAGACGCCGCACTGCGCGAATTTCTTTGGGAAAATTGGGACATTTTCGCCTGGCATCCTTCGGATATGCCCGGAATCCCACGCAGATTGGCAGAACATAACCTAAACATCCTAAAAGGATTCAAGCCAGTAAAACAGGCTCTTCGACGATTTTGCGAACCCAAAAGACAGGCAATGGGAGAAGAGCTAGCCAAACTATTGGAAGCCGGATTCATTAGAGATATCAAACATCCGGATTGGCTAGCAAATCTGGTAATGGTACCAAAGAAGGACAAATCCTGGCGCCTTTGTGTCGATTTTAAAGACCTCAATAAGGCTTGCCCAAAGGATCCCTTCCCTCTCCCCCGCATCGACCAAATTATCGATGCTACCGCAGGGCACAATTCATTGTGTTTCCTCGACGCATACTCTGGCTACCATCAAATCAAGATGGCTGAAGCAGACCAAGCCGCCACGGCATTCATCACCCCTTACGGACCATTCTGCTTCAACACGATGCCCTTCGGACTTAAAAACGCCGGCGCAACATATCAGCGCATGATTCAAACATGTCTGGCTACCCAGATCGGCAAAACAGTCGAGGCATACGTAGACGACGTAGTCGTCAAAACAAAACACGTCGAAACTCTAGTAGACGATTTGAGGCTCACGTTCGACAACCTCAGAGCATACGACATCAAGTTGAATCCGGAAAAATGTGTTTTCGGCGTACCAGCCAGAAAGTTGCTGGGCTTCATCGTGTCCGATAGAGGAATCAAAGCAAACCCGGCTAAAATCCGAGCTCTGTCACAGTTGGACATTCCAAAAGACCTCAAACGAATACAAAACTTAACAGGATGCATGGCAGCTCTAAGCCGCTTTATCTCCCGTCTAGGAGAAAAGGCGTTGCCCCTCTATCGCCTCCTCAGGCGCACCGAACATTTCGAGTGGACGGATGCTGCCACTGTCGGACTCGACGAAATAAAGGCCATATTGGCAACAAATCCGGTCCTGGCTGCGCCCAATCTGGGCGAACCAATGTTGTTATACATCGCAGCAACGCATCAAGTTGTAAGCGCGGTCCTCGTCGTCGAACGAGAGACAGAAGGGCACAAATTCCCTCTTCAAAAACCAGTGTATTATGTATCCACTGTGTTAACCCCCTGCAAGTCCCGTTACTCGCACTATCAGAAGATAGCATATGCGGTGTTCATGGCGTCCCGGAAGCTCCGGCACTACTTTCAAGAGTGTTCGATAACAGTGGCCTCTGAAGTACCACTCAATGACATTATAAATAACCGCAACGCAATGGGCAGGATTGCAAAATGGGCCATTGAGCTCTTACCATTCGATATAACTTACAAACCTCGGCGAGCTATAAAGTCACAAGTTTTGGCTGACTTTGTCGCCGAATGGACAGAAGCCGAACTCCCTAAAGAGTACGGCGCATACTCCAATTGGACTATGCATTTCGACGGCTCTAAAATGTTGGCCGGACTGGGGGCTGGCGTCGTATTGACGTCCCCAACCGGAGACACAGTCTAGTATGTACTTCAAATAATGTACACGGACTCCAACAATGCAGCCGAATACGAGGCCCTTCTACATGGTCTCCGGATGGCAGTCTCCATGGGCATTCAACGCCTAGAGGTGCGCGGGGATTCAAACCTTGCAATATCCCAAATAAACGGAGACTTTGACGCCAAGGATCCGAAAATGGCAGCATATCGCAATGCTGTCCTAAAAATGTCAGCTCGGTTTGAAGGACTCGAATTCCATCACATAGCCCGAGATAATAACCAAGCGGCCGACGTACTGGCACGCATCGGGGCGAAACGTGATGCTGTCCCTCCAAATATCTTCCTGGAACGGCTCTTCAAGCCATCCGTACTATGGGAAGAGGAGCCCGGTAGTGACAAACCGGAAAAAACCGCGCCAATCGGTGATCCAGCCGATGACATAACACCTTCAGCCCACGTCATAATGGCAGTAATCGCCGCGTGGACAGAACCTTTCCTAGCCTACTTACTTAGGTAGGAACTTCCCGAAGACCAAAACGAGGCCCGCTGCATAGTCCGGCGATCAAAAGCCTACAAGGACCATGAGGGAGAACTTTATAAGAAAAGTACAACCGGAGTCCTTCAAAGGTGTATCTCCGAAGAGGAAGGGCGAAACCTCCTGGCTGAAATTCATGCCGGACTAGGCGGACACCACGCAGCAGCCCGGGCCCTTGTAGGAAAGGCATTCCGTACAGGATTTTATTGGCCGACGGCCCGGGCAGATGCCCAGGACTTAGTCCAGAAATGCGTTGGTTGTCAGCTCTTTGCTAATCAGAGCCACATGCCGTCCACCGCCCTCAAAACTATACCCATTACCTGGCCGTTCGCGGTCTGGGGGCTTGATATGGTTGGACCCCTCAAAGGGGGAACCCACAAGCAAAGATACCTATTGGTCATGGTGGATAAATTCACCAAATGGATAGAGGCCAAACCGGTCAAAACGGCAGAGTCCGGACCAGTGATAGACTTTATATCCGGGGTAGTACACCGCTACAGAGTCCCCCACAGCATCATCACCGACAACGGCACGAACTTCACAGCCGACGAGGTTAAGTCATGGTGCAAAAATATGGGCATCAAGCTCGACTACGCTTCAGTCTATCACCCTCAAACCAACGGTCAAGTGGAACAAGCAAATGGTCTAATAATGAGCGGCATTAAGCCCAGACTAGTGCGGTCACTTACTAAATCTGACATGCACTGGGTCGAGGAGCTCGACTCCGTACTCTGGGGGCTGCGGACAACGCCTAACCGTACTACCGGATTCACACCATTTTTTATGGTATACGGCGCAGAGGCAGTCTTGCCCTGCGACATTATTCATGACTCACCTCGAGTGCGCATGTACGAGGAAAGAGAGGCCGAGCTTGATCGGCAGGACAGCTTGGACACATTGGAGGAAGAACGTGACGTCGTGAAGGCTCGTTCCGCATTTTATCAGCAGCAGGCCCGAAGATATCAAAGCAGAGAAGTACGGGCCAAGACTTACAACGTTGGTGAACTAGTTCTACGCCCGCCGGACAAGAAAAAGGACAAGCTCAAGCCCAAATGGGAGGGCCCCTTCATTATCGATCAAGTCCTGACCGGCGGAGCATACCGTCTACGAAATGCGTTGGATAACCGACTCGAGCCGAACCCATGGAACGCAGCCCGCCTCCGACGATTCTATGCCTAGCGCCGGACTAAGAGTTCGTCCCCTTCCCCCGTCCAAACTTTTACACTTCGGCTGTCTTTTGTTTCTCTTTTCATGCCTTTTTATTCAAAAGCCCTTACGGGCCTATTTTCGCATTTTTCGCATACACATGATGTGCCATCCGCACTCATTATTCCTGGGGGCTTCTTTTACAGAAGCTCAATCATAAGGGTTTCATTCCCAGCACATGTGTCAAGCTTCCACATGTACCTTTTACTCGCCATTATATGCATCGATATGACTTAAGTTTTGGCCAAGCTGGGTTGCCTGGCTCCTGTGCTTACCCCTACGTTCCCGATTGTTCGGCTAGGAGGTAAAGGGAGCACCTCTGCGATTGTTACTGCCGGGTCAGCCGGATGTGTACCTCAGACTGGGTGAAGCCGAAAACTAGCGTTCTTAAGGGAATATTCGGTCGGTGACTTAAAAGATGAATTTTTACCTATTTATCTATCCGCCCCCAGATGTTTTTCTGCTTTCTTTGCAGTCAGGACATGCACTTTAGGGCATGCCTCCCAGGGAAAGGAACCCTTAACGGAACTATTGTCCCTGGAAGATGTTTCTTACTAACCATGTAATATAACATAACTAGTTGGGCACTTGTCTGATAAAGCACTAATGACCCCTACGCCTGGTCTCCATGCATACCACGGTTGTTTCTTAACCAAAAAGGTATTCGGACACACTCCGGACTCTAGGGTCCCGAGGTTGAAGCGAAAAGGTCGGCAAAGACAAACGATCTACAATCCGGCTAGAAGGCATTTCACATGTCACTTTAAAGGAAAACATACATTGTCAAATTTACTGATTGTATTCCTCCTCAATCCCGTCTAACAGGCTGTCTAACTTACAGTCCCGTTGGGAAAATTTAGCAACCAACTCTACTTCGCTGTATACTAAACTCACAGGGATCTCCTTCCCATCGGGCCCCACCGGTCCAACTTCGGCCATGTGGTTGGGATCCGCCTTCTTGTAACGCGTCTTCACCATGGCCCAAGCCTCCCTGGCACCTTGACGGCAGGCCGAAATCTTCCACAAACGGAAGCGCTGCCGCACTCCCTGCAGCTTCTCCGCAAGCTCCCCGAGGCCCTCGGGTAGGGTGAGGGCTGGCCATAAAGCCTGGACGACGCCGCTCATTGCCTGCCGAACTCATTCGAGCAGTTGCAACAGCTCGGGAAGTTGATCACCCGTTGATATGGGCATCTCCTCCGCAGGGCGACCTGTGAGTATACCTACAAGACATACTATGTCAATTTACTTCCTCGCCGAACTCTTCTTTTCAAAAGAGTCCGCTCAAGCACTTACTATAAATGCCGCGACGAAGCCGCTGATTCTCCTTAATGGAGCTGGATAGCCCGGCTTGAGCGCCTTTCAGCTCTTCTCCGAGCTTGGCGTTGGCATCTTGGAGCTGGTTCCTTTCTTGCTGCACCCTATTCAGCACTCTCTCGCCGGCCTTTAGCTGGCGTAGTAATTCTTGCCTGTCCGGATCTTGTCCGGCGGCACCTGCAATGTCACTATTAGACTTGCGCGCAGCCGCACAACGCTTATATTTTTTAATAAAAATGTGTTACCAGGAGGGGTCTCTGCTTCTCCTCCTGCGGCAGCAAGCGCGGCCTCAAGTTGGGCCTTGCATTCTTGCAGCTCCTGAGACAGCTGGGCATTCTTCTCGGTAAGAGCCTGTGTTTCAAATGATCCTTAAATCAGTTAACATAACTACTTTAAGTCTCGGGGGCTACTGGTATATATAACCATTAAAATTCCCTTACCCGTATGTCTTTCACATACTGCTCCGTGGCTCTGGTAAAACCATCTTGAGCGGCACGGAGGTGCGCGTCCCCTGCGTTAAAGGCGTCCAATGCCTCAGGGGAGAAGCACGCTTCTCGAAATACTGTCCGGCGGCGCCTATGGTTCATGGCGCTCTCCACCTCAGACTTGGTGGTGGACAGTCTGTCCGTGTCCTCCGTTGGAGAAGGATCCGGCCCGCGTCTTGCGCTTGCCTCCCCCTCCAGGCCGGGCGCTGGAGCCTGGCCGGTGTGGGTTGGATCGGCAACCTCTGCGTTCGCAGTCCAGCGAGCGCTTTTTCTCCTATAAAGATCATGAGCACTCAGACGCTTCCTAGGAGCGTTGCTCTGAAAATTCAAATACGAGTTATACCTCTGCGGCGACATTTCAGTCCGTACCGCGCTCCTTTTCCGCCTGCTGGTTCGGACTAACCTTTGTTGGTCAGCCGCCGCGGGATCGGCTTCCCACCGTGAAGGCGCTTCCTGTAAAACACCGTTGTTCGCGAAGGTCAGAAATGGGCAAGGAAGAGACAATGGTGTCCAGACCTCGGTCACAGTCACCTGGGAAGCCGAATACAGTCCGGGGTAGTCCGCCGTAATGGCGACCAAAGCATTGTCCATGCTGAGCTGGTGAAATACCCCGTCGATCAGCTCCACCTTGATGTCCGGATCCTCTTCGGAGGCCGGATCCAGGGATCTTTCTGGATCCTCGGGTTGCGGAGCGGGACTCACCATGTCCCCCACAGTCCGGCGTAGATCCTGCGCCGAAGACATAATGTAAGAAGCTTAAACTTCGAAAGCATGGGTTGAGCCCTTAAAGGTGTTCGCTTACCCATCCTCTAGGGTTGTTCATGGAAAACCCATTCAAAGGGTTCGTTCGAAGGAAGTCCTCCTTCTCCCCCTTGTACAGGCTGGACAGGATCTCCACCAGATCCTCGGTCGAATCCGGCCCTTTGCGGCCATGACGGGTGGCATCATCCTCCCCGTTGAAATCCCACATGGGGTGGCCTCTGTATTGCAATGGCTGTACCCCCCGCATGATGCATGTCGCCATGACTCCAATCATGGTCAACCCGGAATGGGCCAGTAATCTTATTCGGCCCATCAAGTAATGGACGCTCCTGTCTTCCTCCAATCGGGGGCTCCGCGGGCGCCAGCTGAGGCGCTTCCTCAGAGGAGCAGCACTAAACTCCGGGAGGCCAATCCGGACTGGGTCCGGCAGCGGAGCATCTCCTATATAAAACCACTCTGAAGGCCAGTCTTCGGACGCCTTCTTGGGAGTACCGGATGGGTATCCGGTCCCGGCGATGCGCCATATTTCGGAGCCGCCCACTTGATATATGGACCCCTCATAAGAACGGGGTACGAGGCAGAACAGCCTCTTCCACAATGCAAAATGGGGCTCAATGCCCAGGAATAACTCACAAAGAGCTACGTATCCCGCGATATGCAGGACATAGGCGGGTGTGAGGTGGTGGAGCTGGAGTCCGTAGAACTCCAGGAGCCCGCGGAGGAACGGATGTATTGGGAATCCGAGTCCCCTTATTAGATAAGGGATGAAGCATACCCGCTCCCCCTTATTGGGGCTTGGGGTAGCCTCCGCTTGCCTCCCACCTTGATAAGTAACTAGCCCGGCTCGAACCGGGACCATGAAGGCCGGAGGGAGATAACCCCCCGCTTGGAGCTTCACTAGCTCATTGTGCGGAACAGAGCACCTCCTCCGATCCCCTGGCGGTGGGCTGGGAGCACGAGAAGAGGAGCCGCGTCGACGGTCCATGATGGAATGGATTTTTAGGTCAAAGGCGCTCCGATGAAGTATTCGCGGGAGGAAGATGGTGTGGTTTGGATCTGGATTTTTGCCTCTTTTGTAGGCGGACGACTCGCACGACTAGGGGGTGAAACGTAAAAGACACCCTGGCTTTTCGCATACGTGCGACGCGTGGAAAAAGGCTGTTATTGGACGTAGAAGCCGAGGAACACAGTATTTATGATGAAGCCGGACACTGTTCGGCAGGTACATGGAACTTGAAGGGAGGACCCGCCTTGCAACGCCGAAGACTATGTACGCGCTGGACTTATCGTCATTGAAGCCTGGTTCGGGGGCTACTGAGGGAGTCCTGGACTAGGGGGTGTCCGGACAGCCGGACTATCATTGTCCGCCGGACTCCAAGACTACGAAGATACAAGATTGAAGACTCCGTCCCGTGTCCGGATGGGACTTTCCTTGGCGTGGAAGGCAAGCTTGGCGATACGGATATGTAGATCTCCTACCATTGTAACCGACTCTGTGTAACCCTAGCCTCCTCCGGTGTCTATATAAACCGGAGGGCTTTAGTCCGTAGGACACAACATACATTACAACAATCATACCATAGGCTAGCTTTAGCGTTTAGCCTCCTTGATCTCGTTGTAGATCCACTCTTGTACTACCCATATCATCAATATTAATCAAGCAGGACATAGGGTTTTACCTCCATCAAGAGGGCCCGAACCTGGGTAAAAACATCGTGTCCCTTGTCTCCTGTTACCATCCGCCTAGACGCACAGTTCGGGACCCCCTACCCGAGATCCGCCGGTTTTGACACCGACAGTGAGGAAGTGGCTCGACTCCTAGCAGTTGGCTTCATCATTGAAGGTTTTCTCCCTGAGTGGTTGGTTAATCCAGTTCTTGTTCTGAAGAAAAACGAGACTTGGCGATTGTGTTTTGATTACACAGACCTCAACAAGGCTTGTCCCAAGGATCTGTTTGCTCTTCCTCACATTGACCAGATCATTGACTCTACCACCGGTTGTGAGTGCTTATGTTTCCTGGATGCTTACTCTGGATATCACAAGATCAAGATGGCTATTGAGGATCAGGAGAACACAACGTTCATCACACCTTTTGGAGCTTTCTGCTATGCCTCTATGCCTTTTGGGTTAAAGAGCGTGGGGTCTACTTATCAGCATTGCGTACAAAACTGTTTTCACTAGCAGATCGAGCGCAATGTTCATGCCTATGTTTATGATATCATGGTCAAGTCATAGAAGAAAAAACCTTGCTGGCCGACCTGAAGGAAACATTCGATAATCTTCGAGTCTACCAGATGAAGCTCAACCCGGCCAAGTGTGTGTTCGGCGTCCCTGCAGGAAAACTGCTGGGTTTCCTCATGTTAGAGCGAGGTATTGAGGCCAATCCAGATAAATTAAAGCCGTCTCAACACTTGCAAATCTGGCCAACATCAACGACGTACAACGCGTGGCACGACAAATTGTGGCCTTAAGCCGGTTCATAAGCTGGCTTGGCGAAAAAGTGACCCCCCTTTACCAGTTGCTAAAGAAGACGGACGACTTTGTCCGGAATGATGCTGCAGATAAGGCTTTTGAAGCCCTCAAGCAATAGCTGGCTACGGCACCAAGCCTTGCTGCTCCAATCGACAAAGAGCCTATGCTCCTATACATCGCCGCTAACAATAAAGCGATGAGTGCTATAATTGTCTTATAACGAATATCCAGTCTAAAGGCCAGTCTATTATGTCAGCGAGGTTCTGACCGAATCCAAGGAGCGATATCCGCATTGGCAGAAACTGGTATTTGGTGTTTTCATAGCTAGCCGCAAAATGAAGCACTATATCGAGGAACACCTGATCACTTCGGTCAGCTCAACTCCTTTAGGAGACATTATCCAAAATCGGGAAGCCACAAGCCGGGTCACTAAATGGCAATAGAGCTCAGTCCTCATCATTTAAAGTACGTGCCTCAAACTGCTATCAAATCTCAAGCACTGGTGGATTTCATTAATGACTGGGCTGAACTACAAGTCCCCGAGGAGAAGCCAAACAATACATATTGGACAATACACTTTGATGGTTCCAGGCAGTTGGAGGGATTGGGGGCTCGGGTTATAATATCTTCTCCACGAGGTGACAATTTTTGTTATGTTCTGAGGCTCATGTTTCCTTGTACTAACAATGCAGCTGAGTATGAAGCTCTCCTCCATGGGCTCCGTATGGCTAAGCAGATGAACCTCAGCCGGGTCAGGTGTCTAGGCGAGTCATATTTGGTCACCCAACAGGTCTCTAGAACATGGGATTTGAAAGACCCCCTTATGGCGGCTTATCGGCGTGCCGTAACTGTTATTGCAGGGCACTTCAAGGGTTATCAAGTCGATCACATTGATCACTGGCTCAACGAGGCTGCCGACGCTCTATCACAATTGGGCTCTCAGCATAAGCTGGTACCTCCCAATGTTTTCCTTGACATGCTCCATAACCCTTCTGTTAAGTTGCCATCTGAGGAAGATATCGCTATTCCATACCCAGAAGCACAGTTGGTTGCTGCTCTTTGATACGTCCATTTTGCATCATGTTTACATACTATTATTTACTATGTTTTTATGCATAATAATGCTTTCTGGAAGCTACGTTAGAGTTACCTATTCTGCACATGTCCAAATCGGCTGAAAATTTACAGAGAATTGTTTTGGAATATATGAAAATGGAGCAAATAACTACCATAGGAGGCCCACCAGGTGGGCACAACACACCTGGGCGCGCCAAGCACCCCAGGCGCACCCTGGTTGGCACGCCCTAGTGGGTTGTGCCCTCCTCAGCCCACCTCGGTGCCCCTCTTCTAGTATATAAGTCATTTGAACCTAGAAAATAAGGGAGGACTTTCAGGACGGAGCGCCGCCATCTCGAGGCGGAACTTGGGCAGGAGCACTTTTGTCCTCCGGCGAAGCGATTCCACCGGGGGAACTTCCCTCCCGGAGGGGGAAATCATCGCCATCGTCATCACCAACAACCCTCTCATATTTGCGACGGCAATCTCCATCAACATCTTCAACAACACCATCTACTCTCAAACCCTAGTTCATCTCTTGTGTTCAATCTTCGTACTGGAACCTCAGATTGGTACCTATGGCTGACTAGTAGTGTTGATTGCATCTTGTAGTTGGTTACTATATGATTTATTTGGTGAAAGATTATATGTTCAGATCCATTATGCTATTTAATACCCCTCTGACCTTGAGCATGACTATCATTTGTGAGTAGTTACTTTTGTTCTTGAGGTCACGGGAGAAATCTAGTTGCAAGTAATCATGTGAACTTGATATGTGTTTGATATTTTGATGATATGTATGTTGTGATTCCCATAGTGGTGTCATGTGAACATCGACTACATGGCACTTCACAATATTTGGTCCTAAGGGAATGCATTGTGGAGTAGTTATTAGATAATGGGTTGCTAGAGTGACAGAACCTTAAACCGATTTGGATCCAGAAGTTTAATGCTATGGTTAAATTTATCATACTTCTCTCGTAGTTGTGGATGCTTGCTGATGAGGACATCAATACCATTGTTACACCCGCAGCCCCTGCTGCTATACATACTAGACCAATTACTAGAGCTCGTGCACGCTAATTAAATTACCAGGTACTTTCGTTTCTTGGTAATGATTCTAATGTTCATGAGAATATGATGCTGTCTAAATTAGATACATTTGTTTTGCTTACAAATGAAGGGCCTAGCTTGGAGAAGGATGAACATTGGAGCAAGAACAAGCATGGAGAAGATGGCATGCGCAAGGGGAACAAGAACAGAGTTACAAGTGATGATTTCAAGACGTTGAAGCCACCATAATGAGTGCATGAAGCCTTGGATGAAATATACAAAATGCTACTTTATAATTTTCGTCCACAGGCTATTCTAGGTGCTGCGTCACCTTATTATTGGGCCAGGCCCATGTAATTTCGAAATACTTGATTATAGCCTGTTTTTAGAGTCCGTATGTGTGGGGAAACAAGAGTTAGGGTTGGTTTCGGACCCCTCCCTCAAGGGCCACAAAATCCCCCCTCTTCCTCCATATATACAACCCTTAGGGTGTCGTTTAGACTTTGGGTTTTGTTTAGATTAAAAGTTCTCCATAGCTGCAAGTTCGCGTACTTCGTTTGTGTTCAATGACCAGACAAAGACGTCACAGAACCCCACCTTCATTAATAAAGCTTTCCTCTGTTATTCGCAATATTCAGATTGCAATCTTAGTTTCTTGCTTGTTCTTAGTTTGCTTGCAGGAAATAGACCTTCGTGGTCAGATTGATCATGCTCCGGCATGGTCAATAACCTCTCGGAGTTGGTTTAGCCATTGCTAAGGCGCGACGTCCTCTCACGTTCGTAGTCGGATCGTCAAAGTCGACTTCCACCAAAATGATAGACACGTTTTCCTCTATCACTTGCGAGGGGGTTCATCATAAGTAGGAGGTTTGTTGAAGTAAGAACAACACCTAAGCACCGGTCCACCCACATATCAAATTATCAAAGTAGCGAGCACGAATCAAACCAACATGATGAAAGTGACTAGATGAAATTCGAGTGTACCCTCAAGAACATTTTGCTTATTATAAGAAAGCATTTTGGCATGTCCTTTGCCACAAAAGGATTGGGCTACCTTGCTGCACTTTACTTACCGTTACTATTACTTGCTCGTTACAAATTATCTTGCTATCAAACTACCTGTTACCAAAAATTTCAGTGCTTGCAGAAATTACCTTGCTGAAAACAACTTGTCATTTCCTTCTCCTCCTTGTTGGGTTCGACACTCTTACTTATCGAGAGGACTACGATTGACCCCCTATACTTGTGGGTCATCAAGACTCTTTTCTGGCGGTGTTGCCGGGGAGTGAAGCGCTCTTGGTTAGTGGAAATTGGTAAGGAAAAATTATTACTACGTGCTGAAATTTATTGTCACTTGTTACTGCAGAGAACCATCCTTCGAGGGGTTTGTTCGGGGTATCTTCACCTTGACCGGAACCACAATTAGTTGCCCCTCAACCTACTGCACCTACTGAAAAATTTGGTTAGGAAATTCCTTCGGGTATGATAGAACAACTACTAGCTAATCCTTATGCAGGAGATGGAACTGAATGATAATCCCGACGTGCAGGGAACAATCGTAGCAATTCCCAAAGGTGGAAGTGATAAGTATGGAGTGTCGAACCCACAAGGAGCTAAAGGTAAGATCAATATTCTCTCAAGTCCTATCTACCACTAATACGACTCTACGTACACCGAATGTTTGCTTCCAACTAGAAACGAGAAATAAAACTATGTTGTGGGTATGAAGAGGATAAATTTGCATGGTATCGGAGAGCTGAAACACAAAAGTAGGTGCTGTTATCATAAAGTTAGAATATATTACTAAATATTATAAATAGCGAGTGTGAAATAATGATGGGTCGATGTGCGGAGTTATCCTAGGCAATTGTTAACAAAACCGGTAATCACTATTGCAACTTCATATGAGGGAGAGGCATAAGCTAACATACTTTCTCTTCTTGGACCATATGCACTTATGATTGGAACTCTAGCAAGCATCCACAACTACTAAAGATCATTAAAGTAAAACCCAACCATAGCATTAACATATCAAGTCCCCTTTATCCCATACGCAACAACCCCCTTACTCGGGTTTATGCTTTTGTCACTCAAGCAACCCACTATAAGTGAATCATGAACGTATTGCAACACCCTACATCGGGAATCCCTCACGCTTGTGCAACACGGAGGACACAATAGGACGACACCAAAATAAAACATACAACTCATACCAATTTAGATCATCAATCAAAACATCATAGGATGGCAACACATCATACAACCCTTTAACAGTCGCTACTATGGCGCCTCCTCACGATGTCCATGTCATCACATGTACGACAAAAAATCATCAGATCGATCTAGCGAATGCTTGGGCAGGAGCGCCTCGGTGTGGTCTTTCCCATTGGCCCATCTGTCACACGCAAGATAACACCTCCCCCAGGATGATTTGCCTTCCCCACGAAGGAAAACCTCATCCCTTCCGTCGCCACAACCATCCCCCCGTTCTCCGCCGCCTCCAGGGTGAGGCAACGCGGCGACTCTCCCCGAGCTGCACCATGCCTCCGCATCTGAGTCGCGCGCGGTGGCGGTGATAGGAAGGTGCGGCGCTGCCCCTCCCTACTACCCCGTCGGCAAGAGCTAGAAGGCGTGCGGCGCCGTGCGCTCTCGTCGCGAGGAAGCTGCAGAAGGACGACCCGAAGGGACTACGAGCTCATCCCCACCGCTTGCGGCGAGACGCTCTTCACGCAGTCCTGGTGGCCGCACGCCTCCTCCTCCTCCTCCTCCGTCAAGCCCAGGTAGGAATTCAACAAATCGCAAAATTTGTCCTTTCTTCAGCCCGGGTGTCCTCTCAACATACTAGGCACCATACAAGGCGGCGACGGCGTACCCGCTCGATACCTGCAGCCCCTGGCACAGACAGGAGAAGATGCTGAGCTTCTCGGCCTCGACGACGTCCTCGTGCCCTTCTCTACTATGGCAGATCTGTTTGTTTCTCAGGTGGGACTGCAATTCTTCCGAAGCTTTACTTTTCTGTATGACATGTTTAGTACTTTATTAGTTATGCTTCTCGAGCAGCATCAGACTACTTTCTCTTGTGATCACTTCAACGATGAGGAAATTGGAGTGCATCTTAATTATTAACACCTCATTGTATGACAAGCTCGGCAAGAAAGGTGAGTTGACGGGAGGATGTCACCACCAACAAGACCGAGGCCGCGTCGATGGACTCAGGTGTGTGTGCTCGTTGGTGGTTTCAATTTCATAGTTCTCATTACACCTAGCCTCTGTTCGCTCAATCTTTGAGAAATTTTGTCTGCCATTGCATTGTTGAGTACGTGCAGCAGGATGGAAAGCAGCGAGCAGCGACGCATTGTTCACGGAAGCGGTCGCATGGGGCTAAGCCTGTTGTTTCCACTCATCAAGACCTAAGATAGCATGAGCTACGCGCAGATAGAGGCACTCATGCAGGAGAGAGATGAGGGAGCAGCTGGTGGTCTGTACGACGAAGATAAGATGAATGTTGGCTCCCATGAAGTTTGATTGATTGTGCCTCCGCTTTTGTGCTGGTGCGTTCCTTTTGAACCATTGTCATTTGTGTCGTCGGTGATGTAGACTATAACGACATATCAATAATATCTATGACTCCTAAGGCCGATCTATTGTCTCCTGTTTCCACTATTGTGTACTTGTTACTTTTCGAGTCAGAATTATGCAATAACGTGGAAGGGGCGTGCTCAACCTGGCAGCACCCAGCTTTCTCTCATGCGGCGCGCCATGGGCGCGCCCCAACCGCTAGTTGGATCATAATATGTGGCATAAAGCACCATGTTCAAGTAGGAATTACAGCGGGGTGCGGGAGAGTGGACCGCGTAAAAGAGATGAGGATGGTGATGATGATGGTGATGTTGATGAAGACGATCACCGCAGCGATGATTCCCCTCCCGATGGCACTCCAGTGTCACCAAGAGAGAGGAGGAGAGGTTCTCCCCCTTGTGCTTCCTCCTCCATGGCCTCCCCGGGAGAGGTTCTCCCTCTGGTCCTTGGCCTTCATGGCGATGATGGCCCCTCCGGGATCCTTCTCCATGGCCTCCGGTGATGATGGCCCCCTCCGGCAGGGTGCCAGAGAGGGCCTAGATTGATTTCTCGTGGCTACAGAGGCTTGTGACAGCGAAACTTCCGATCTAGGTTACGTTGTCGAGGTTTGGTATTTATAGGAGAGATTGGCATCGAGATTAAGTCAGGGGGCCCCACGGAGAGTCCACGAGGCAGGGGGCGCGCCCTAGGGGGGGCGCCCTCCACCCTCGTGGGGCCCATGGGACTCCCCTCTAGTAACTCTTTGTTCCAGTATTTTTTATATTTTCCAGAAAAATTCTCCGTTGATTTTCAGCGCATTCCGAGAACTTCTATTTCTGCACAAAAAGAACACCACGGTAGTTCTGCTGAAAACAGCGTTAGTCCGGGTTAGTTCTAATCAAATCATACCAAAATAATATAAAACTATTGTAAACATGGCATGAATACTTCATAAATTATAGATACGTTGGAGATGCATCAGCATCCCCAAGCTTAATTCCTGCTCGTCCTCGAGTAGGTAAATGATAAAAGAAATAATTTATGAAGTGTGAATGCTAGCAAGTGCTTAAGTTTGATCATGATAGTTTCAATCACTTTTTCTAGCATCATTATATATCATAACAGTAGCTCAACTCATAGAACTTCTCATGATCAAGTAACAAGCTATTCACATGTTAAAGTATAGATCATAAACTTTCTTGGAAACTAACAAACCATGCTCTTAGTCATCAAACAATTGCAATTCATCTTATTTTCGGGAAGGGTCTCTGTAAGAGCTTTGATTCAGCAAACTCCACATACTCAACTATCATTTAATCTTTCACAATTTGCTAACACTCCTGTGATATTTATGGATTCAAAGTTTTAATCGGACACAGAGAAAAATAGGGGCTTATAGTTTCGCCTCCCAACCTTTTACCTCAAGGGTAATGTCAACAATAATAATTTATGAAAACCTACATCCAAGTGGATATATATATCCGGATCGCTTCAACACAAAGTGCTTGCCAAAGGAAAAAGTGTAAAAAGGAAAGGTGATGATCACCATGACTCTTGTATAAGGGTAGAAGATAAAAGTAAAAGATAGGCCCTTCGCAGAGGGAAGCAGAGGTTGTCAAGCGCTTTTATGGTTGGATGCACAAAATCTTAATGCAAAAGAACGACACTTTATATTGTCGCTTGTGATAAAGACCTTTACTATGCAGTCCGTCGCTTTTATTTCTTCCTTATCACAAGTTCGTATAAAGCTTATTTTCTTCGCACTAATAGACCATACATATTTAGAGAGAAATTTTTATTGCATGCAGCAATAACAACTTACTTAAAGGATCTTACTCAAACCATAGGTAGGTATGGTGGACTCTCATGGCAAAACTAGTTTAAGGGATGTTTGTAAGCACAAGTAGTATTTCTACTTGGTGCAAAGAATTTGGCTAGCATGAGAGGGAAAGGCAAGCTCAACATGTTGGATGATCGAAGACAATATAACGTCTATTCAGATATAGGAAAACATAACCCATTAAGTTGTCTTCCTTGTCCAACATCAATTTTTTAGCATGTCATATTTTAATGAGTGCTCACAATTGCAAAAGATGTCCAAGATAGTATATTTATATGTGAAATCTCTCTTCCTTCAATATTCTTTCATGAATTGTTCAAGTGACCAATTCTGCGTTTGCTAACTTTCAATAAGTTTACTACCTAAACTTATTATGTGTGAAGTCATTACTCCCCATGTTATAAGCATATGAAACATATATAAATTCATATTTATGATATTCAATTCATTCAACCATTTACTCATAGGATATACATGAAGTACGTGACTAAATGACAAGCTACTCCAAAAAGATTTAAGTGAAGAACACTGAGTAGTCAAAAAATTAACTAGCCATGGGAGGATTCTTTTTCATTCAAGATTTCAGATCCAATGATTTTATTCAAACAGCAAGTAAAATTGAAAATACGCTCCAAGCAAAACACATATCACGTGACGAATAAAAATATAGCTCAGAGTAAGGTATACTGATAGTTTTGAAAACGAAAGAGGGGATGCTTTCTGGGGCATCCCCAAGCTTAGGCGCTTGAGTCTTCCTTGAATATTACCTTGGGGAGCCTTGGGCATCCCCAAGATTAGGGTCTTTCCACTCCTTATTCTCCTCATATCGATATCTCACCCAAAACTTGAAAACTTCAATCACACAAAACTTAACGAAACTTCGTGAGATGGGTTAGTATGATAAAGACTAAACCATTCACTTTGGTACTGTCAAAGACAAGATTCATAATTGTTCTCACACAATGCCTACTGTACCATATCATTTCTACAATTTATATTGAGAAATATAAGCCATAGAAACTACTCCCTCCGTTCCTAAATATTTGTCTTTTTAGAGATTTCAAATGGACTATCACATACGAATGTATATAGACATATTTTAAAGTGTAGATTCACTCATTTTGCTTCGCATGTAGTCACTTGTTGAAATCTCTAGAAAGACGAATATTTAGGAATGGAGGGAGTAGAAAAGAAGCAAACTATGCAATGAAAACAGAATCCGTCAGAAATAGAACAGTCTGTAATGATCTGAACAGCAAGCATACTTCTGCTACTACAAAAATTATTAAATAAATTGATGGACGTGAGGAATTTGTCAATTAATCTTATATAAAAAGAATCAACTCAAACGCACTCTTCTGTAAAAATTGACAGCTAATCTCGTGAGCGCAAAGCTTCTGTTTTTTACAGCAAGATCACATTTACTTTCACCTAAGTCTTCCCAAAGGTCTTACTTGGCATTTTATTGAAACAAAAGTTATAAAACATGATTACTACAGTAGATTAATCATGTGAACACACAAAAACAGTAAGGGTAAATATTGGGTTATCTCCCAACAAGCGTTTTTCTTTAATGCCTTTTAGCTAGGCATGATGATTTCAATGATGCTCACATAAAAGATAAGAATTGAAACATAAAGAGAGCATCATGAAAAATATGACTAGCACATTTAAACCTAACCCACTTCCTATGCATAGATATTTTGTGAGCACACAATTTATAGAAACAAGAATCAAGTAGCATAGGAAGGAAAAATAAGTATAACTTCAAAACTTTAAGCACATAGAGAGGAAACTTGATATTATTGCAACTCCTACAAGCATCTATTTCTCCCTCATAATAATTTTCGGTAGCATCATGAATGAGTTTAACAGTACAACCATCACATAAAGCATTCTTTTCATGATCTACAAGCATAGAAATTTTACTACTCTCCACATAAGCAAAAATTCTTCTCATTCGGAATAGTGGGAGCAAACTCAACAAAATAACTATCATGTGAGGCATACTCCAATTGAAAATTAAGATCATGATGATAAGTTTCATGGTTAACATTATTCTTTATATCATACATGTCACCACATCATAGATAGCAAATTTGTTCTCACAATCAATTGGAACCTCTTCCGAAATAGTGGAATCATTACTAACTAAAGTCAAGACCTCTCCAAATCCACTTTCATATCACACCAAGATTCAACACCCTCCAAAATAGTGGGATCACTAATTCCTAAAGCTGACACTCTTCGAAACCCACTTTCGATGATAGTATTATTCATACTCCAAAAGATATAAGTGAAGTTCATGGAGCATTCTACAATTAATATAGACTAACCAATATCCAAGCTCAAATATAAGTGAAGCACACGAAGCATTCTATAAAACCATACTCAAAAGATTTAAGTGAAGCACAAAGAGCATTCTATAAGATCACACTCAAAAGATATAAGTGAAGCACATGAAGCATTCTATAAATCAATGAAGGGCTATCTCATACTAGCATGGTTCTTAACGAAAAAGAAAAACACAAAGGACACAAATCATGTGAACGAAACAAAAACCAAGGTATACCGATAATTGTTGAAGAAGAAAGATGGGATGCCAACCAGGGCATTCCCAAGCTTAGATGCTTGAGTATACTTGAAATATTTACTTGGGGTGCCTTGGGCATCCCCAAGCTTGAACTCTTGCCTCTCTTTATTCTTCTCACATCGGTAACTCCTCGTTCTTCGAACACTTCATCCACACAAAACTTAACAAAAACTTGGTGAGACCTGTTAGTATAATAAAGCAAATCACTACCTTTAGGTACTTTTGTAAACCCATTCCAATTTAATATTATCACTATATCTACTGTATTCTAACTTCACCATGGTTCATACCCCCGATACTGCCCATAGATTCACCAAAATAAGCGAGCAACACATAGAAAACAGAATTTGTCAAAAACAGGACAGTCTGTAGTAATATGGAAATTTCATAAACTTCTGTAACTCCAAAAATTCTAAAAAATATGACAATTTTAAAAAAACTGTACAGAAGTAATGTGCAAAATGTTTCACATCCATTTGACTTTCCAGTAAAAAGATGTAAATTCACGCGCTACAGCCAAAGTTTCTGTTTTTGTACTGCACATAGTAAGCAAGAAATCTAATCATCCTAAAACCAAAGCTTGGCACATTATTTTTATAATACAATGGATATATACAAGGGGGTAATTATTTTTGGAGAAAACTCCATGAAAAATTCTACATTGTTTCCAGGAGCATGAACACAAGTGTTCAAGGTCGACCCTCACTTCTCCAATGCATAACTTTCCAATCACTTCTCTTTTTGAAAAACATTTTAGGTATATGAGGCAAGTGAACCATTTTGTATTTTCATTTTTTAAATATTTTTTGTATGTTTCACCCACAACTAAGCAAAACAAAAAGGAAAAAACTACTTAGTGAAGAAATCAAACAAGCATACACAAGAATGTCAACCCCACGCTATTGCTCCCCGGCAACAGCGCCAAAAAAGAGCTTGATAATCCCCAACTGCAGGGAATCATCATATCAATTCCCAAAGGTGGAAGTGATAAGTATGGAGTGTCGATCCCATAAGGAGCTAAAGGTAAGATCAATATTCTCCCAAGTCCTATCTGCCACTAATACGACTCTACGTACACCGAATGTTTGCTTCCAACTAGAAACGAGAAATAAAACTATGTTGTGGGTATGAAGAGGATAACTTTGCATGGTATCGGAGAGCTAAAATATAAAAGTAGGTGCTGTTATCATAAAGTTAGAATATATTACTAAATATTATAAATAGCGAGTGTGGAATAATGATGGGTCAGTGTGCGGAGTTATCCTAGGCAATTGTTAACAAGACCGGTAATCACTATTCCAATTTCATATGAGGGAGATGCATAAGCTAATATACTTTCTCTTCTTGGATCATATGCGCTTATGATTGGAACTCTAGAAGGCATCCACAACTAAGATCATTAAGGTAAAACCCAACCATAGCATTAACATATCAAGTCCCATTTATCCCATACGCAACAACCCCCTTACTTGGGTTTATGCTTCTGTCACTCAAGCAACCCACTATAAGCAAATCATGAACATATTGCAACACCCTACATCGGGAATCCCTCACGCTTGTGCGACACGAAGCGCACAATAGGACAACACTAAAATAAAACATACAACTCATATCAATTTAGATCATCAATCAACCCAAAGACAAAAGATATCTACTCAAAACATCATAGGATGGCAACACATCTGAGGGAGTCCTGGACTAGGGGGTGTCTGGATAGCCGAACTATCACCGTCGGCCGGACTCCAAGACTATGAAGATACAAGATTGAAGACTTCGTCCCGTGTCCGGATGGGACTTTCCTTGGCGTGGAAGGAAAGCTTGGCGATGCGGATATGTAGATCTCCTACCATTGTAACCGACTCTGTGTAACCCTAGCCCTCTCCGGTGTCTATATAAACCGGAGGGTTTTAGTCCATAGGAAGAACAACAATCATACCATAGGCTAGCTTCTAGGGTTTAGCCTCCTTGATCTCATGGTAGATCTACTCTTGTACTACCCATATCCTCAATATTAATCAAGCAGGAGTAGGGTTTTACCTCCACCGAGAGGCCCAAACCTAGGTAAAAACATCGTGTCCCTTGTCTCCTGTTACCATCCGCCTTGACGCACAGTTCGGGACCCCCTACCCGAGATCCGCCGGTTTTGACACTGACATTGGTGCTTTCATTAAGAGTTCCTTTGTGTCGTCACCTATAGGCCCGATGGCTCCTTCGATCATCAACGACGACGCGGTCCAGGGTGAGACTTTTCTCCCCGGACAGATCTTTGTATTCGGTGGCTTCGCACTGCGGGCCAATTCATTTGGCCATCTGGAGCAGATCAAAAGTTACGCCCCTGGCCATCAGGTCAGATTTGGAAGTTTGAACTATACGGCCGACATCCGCGGAGACTTGATCTTCGACGGACTCGAGCCACAGCCAAGCGCGCCGCACTGACACGATGGGCATGATTTAGCTCTGCTGCCGGACAGTGCCCTGGAGGCCGCAGAAGAGTCCGCTCCGACCCTTAGCTCAGTGCCGACTGCGCTGATCAAGGATGGGTGGCTGGACACCGCCTCGGGGGCTGCTACCTCTACGGCGATGGAGCCGAATACCGACCCTGTCCCTTGTGAAGCTCGTGTCTCCAAGGTGCCGGACTCCTCTCCGGACCCCGAACCTTCCGCGCCCCTGCCAATCGAATCCGATTGGGCGCCGATCATGGAGTTCACCGCTGCGGACATCTTTCAGCACTCGCCTTTTGGCGACATCCTGAATTTGCTAAAGTGTCTCTCTTTATCAGGGGAGCCCTGGCCGGATTACGGTCAGGACGGTTGGGATGCGGACGATGAAGAAATTAAAAGCCCACCCACCACCCACTTTGTAGCCACTGTCGATGACTTAACTGACATGCCAGACTTCGACTCCGAAGACATCGATGGTATGGACGACGATGCAGGAGACGACCAAGACCCAGCGCCTATAGGGCACTGGAAGGCCACCTCAACTCACGATGTTTATATGGTGGACACACCTAAAGGAAGCGATAACAAGGAACAACGGGACGCTGCGAAGGATAACTCCCTCGAAAAACAGCCGAAACAGCGTCGCAAGCACCGCCCAAAGTCCCGCCTCGACAACGACAGCACCGATACAGACCCAGCCATAGAGCAGGGTGAACCGGTGGACGCCGAACATGCCCCCGAGCAACCATCTGAACAGGATGAATTGGATAAGCAATCCATCCCCGACGAAAACAACAGTCTGGATGATCTCACGCCGGACACACCGTTGGAGTAGAAGAACCTCCAAAAAAGGCTCGTCGCCATTGCACGAAGTCTGAAGAAGCAGAAGCGGAAGCTCAAAACAGCGGAAGACGTACTCAGAATGAGATGGAGCAAAGTACTCAAGACCGCAGACAAATACGGCGATAGTCGCCAAGCAAAAAGCTACCCGAAGCGCAAACTACTGCCCGAATTTGACGAGGAGGCCGTAGAGCCCCCACAATCAAAGAACAAAGAGGCCGCCCGGTCGGATAGACGACCACATGACAAACAAAGAGCGGCAAGCGGCACCACACACAATCCGGCACGTGATCCACACAAGGATCCTCACAAAAAGGATGGCCCGGGTAGGTCCATCTATGGGCCAAGAAAGCAAGCCCCAGAAAGCAATACAACATGTCGAGTATTCGAACATCACGGCACACCCAAATATAGGGGTGCCGCACACCCCTTATGTTTCACCGATGAGGTGCTGGATTATGAATTTCCAGTGGGATTCAAGCCCGTAAACATAGAGGCATACGATGGAACAGCAGACCCTGGAGTCTGGATTGAGGATTACATCCTGCACATACATATGGCTAGAGGAGATGACCTCCACGCCATAAAATACTTACTGATGAAGACTCAACTAGATGGCGAGTCGTTCGTCAGCTCGAACTTTAACGGTACTAGCAGCAACAAGAAATTCCGATCGAGCAAAGATACAAGACCGTAATATCAAAAACTGGCGTCGAGTAGATGAATCAACTCCACGCGTAGCAGCGACAAAATCCGTCACGGATCAGCAAAAGCAAACACGATATTTGGTGTCCCCCAACATGGGACTTTTCTGACTTTTATTCAACTCACGATCTAAACAAAACTTGACCTTTACATCGGCCGTAGCCAGCCTTTTATATAGGCATCACACACCCGATCAAACCGTCCCACGAGCAAAGCAAAACTGATACGGACTCTCTCTCCTAACCATAAACCGAACAGGACTCCTAGTACTACTACGACTCCTCTAAATCTCACGCCTAAGGAAAAGTTCCTTTACCTAACAACCAAGAATTTACTAATTAACTATCCGGCCACGCTGATCACTAGGATCCAAAATATACCTTAACCGTACTATATCACCTTGGATTTAGAACGCTTCTGCACATAAACCTCATGTGACCTGGACCGAAATAGCACCGACAATTATCCAGCTTGGCGTACGAAAATTAGGCTTGACTTCTTCAGGCTCTGGTTCTGGTGACGGTATTTTAAGTGCCATTGTACCTATCATCAAAATATTAGAATTTGTAATATGATCAGTTTTTGGTACGGCACTGACGGGCACATCATCCCCTCCTCCTTGAATCAAAACCGTCCTCGGTTTTGCAACAATTTTACTGACCTTCTTCTTCTTCAAGGAAATATTTGTATCCACCTTGATTTCTTCCGCAAACATAGACTGGAGCACACAACGTCTTCCGGCATCCCAAAAGGAGTAAGTGTTGGACCGACCCTCGTGTGTGGCATGACGGTCATATTGCCATGGTCTTCCCAACAACAAGTGACATGCATCCATTGGCAAGACATCACAAATTATTGTATCTTTATAGTCACCTACTGAAAAATTCACACGCACCTTGTGAGTAACTTTCAGTTTACCAGACTGGTATAACCACTCAATGCAGTGTGGTTGTGGGTGTTTCCATGTAGGTAGCCCCAAAGCTTCCACCAATCCCTTGCTGACCGCGTTGGTGTAGCTTCCTCCATCTATAATCAACTTACAATTGGTGTTATTGACTTTGCACTGAGTCTGAAAAACATTCCAACGCTGTCCCTTATTCTCAATGCGATCCTCTTGCACTCGTTGCACCATTAGTGAAGGATACGATTCAGCAGCCTCAAAACTCGCAACCACATTTTCAGCATCCTTAGATTTTTCACTGGAAGTGTCAGAAACTGCCTCTTCATCACTAGCGGATGCATAGCCATCTCTCGTGAGCAACACTCTTTTCTCATTAGGACATTCACGCTTCATATGTCCCCTTCCTCCACACTTGAAACACTCCATGTCACTAGTGCGTCCGGTCGACTGCGCACTAGAATCGACCATCGACAATCCTGATTTTGAAGCATCCTTCTGCACGGAACCATGAGAATGATTTGATGATGTCGCCCTGGAGCTAGGACCGACATCCTCACTCTTATACTGTGAGTGTCGCCATGTGTTCAAAGTAGTATTGGGAACTGTGTTGACTTGGTGCCGCTTAATCTGTTGTTCCGCACGCACAGCTTGGTGCACAAGATCTTGTATGTTGTAGTAGACCACCATCTCAACACGATCCTGCACCTTGATATTTAGCCCGTTAAAGAAACGTGCCATGGTCGCCTCCGGATCCTCCGTTGTCCCTGTACGTATCATAAGCAATTCCATCTCCTTGTAATATTCATCAACACTCAGATTACCTTGAGAGAGCCGCTGCAACTTGTTGTACATATCTCTTTTATAGTGCTCAGGAACAAAACGTCGCCTCATGAATTCTTTCATACCTCGCCAAGTCATCGGCCGATGTCTTGAACGACAAATTTGATTCCACCAAATTAGCGCGTAACCGGTGAACTCAATTCCAGCAAGTTGAACTTTCTTCTCCTCGCCATAATGATGGGCATCAAAAATTTGATCAACACGCATCTCCCACTCCAAATAGCCTTCTGGTTCGCACTTGCCGGAGAACGAAGGGATTGAAATTTTTATGCGCCCAATTCCATCGTCCAAAGGCACACGCACAGCTTGACCAACTCAGTCATGCACTCCACCACGAACGGATGTTTCAGGACGAGGCTCATAGTGTCGTGGTCGTGGAGCGTACCCTGCTGCCTGGTCAACACCGTCATCAAGACCTTCATCTCCAACAGGTGCCGCCAAACGGCGATCATGCACGCCGGCATGTCCGTCGCGAGCCGGTGGTGCATAACGCAGTGGAGCAGCCGGAGCAGTCTGTGGTGGTGCAGAATTCGTAGCCGGCATATTGATGATGTCTGCCAAACCATCGAACCGAGTGATCAGGACATCTATCCTTTTGCCGAGCGCATCATGACATTGCTTGATGTAGTTGCATGTGTGGTCAAAACCATCCCGAATATTTTGAGGAATATCATCTGCATACATTGGACGTACAATTTCCTGAGAATCATCAGCAACCTCATCTTCCTTGTTGACCGAGGTCGACATCTTGATCAACACAATACCGTGAACAACCTTAGCTCTGAATACCACTTGATGAAGACTCGACTAGATGGCGAGTTGTTCGTCGGCCCGAACTTTAACGGTACTAGCAAGAAATTCCGATCGAGCAAAGATACAAGACCGTAATATCAAAAACTGGCGTCGAGTAGATGAATCAACTCCACGCGTAGCAGCGACAAAATCCGTCACGGATCAGCAAAAGCAAACACGATATTTGGTGTCACCCAACATGGGACTTTTCTAACTTTTATTCAACTCATGATCTAAACAAAACTTGACCTTTACATCGGCCGTAGCCAGCCTTTTATATAGGCATCACACACCCGATCAAACCGTCCCACGAGCAAAGCAAAACTGATACGGACTCTCTCTCCTAACCATAAACCGAACAGGACTCCTAGTACTACTACGACTCCTCTAAATCTCACGCCTAAGGAAAAGTTCCTTTACCTAACAACCAAGAATTTACTAATTAACTATCCGGCCACGCTGATCACTAGGATCCAAAATATACCTTAACCGTACTATATCACCTTGGATTTAGAACGCTTCTGCACGTAAACCTCATGTGACCTGGACCGAAATAGCACTGACAATTATCCAACTTGGCGTACGAAAATTAGGCTTGACTTCTTCAGGCTCTGGTTCTGGTGACGGTATTTTAAGTGCCATTGTACCTATCATCAAAATATTAGAATTTGTAATATGATCAGTTTTTGGTACGACACTGACGGGCACATCACTTACCCCTCAAGCTCAAAGGGCCAGCTCGGCATTGGCTCAAAAGCCTCCCAGAAAATACCATTGGAAGTTGGGAAGAGCTCGAGGATGCGTTTCGGGCAAATTTTCAGGGGACTTATGTCCGCCCTCTGGATGCAGACGATTTAAGTCACATAACTCAACAGCCTGGAGAGTCAGCCCGCAAATTCTGGAACTGGTTCCTCACCAAAAAGAACCAAATAGTCGACTGTCCGGACGCCGAAGCCTTAGCAGCCTTCAAACATAACGTCCGAGACAAATGGCTCGCCAGACACCTCGGCCAGGAAAAGCCAAGAACAATGGCCGCACTAACAAGCCTCATGACCCGCTTTTGCGCGGGAGAGGATAGCTGGCTGGCAAGATGCAGCACCAGCGACCCAAGTACATCCGAGGTCAGGGATGGAAATGGGAAACCACGACGCAGAAAGGACCAGCGCCGGACTAAGGGAAATGGCCCAAAGAGCACGGCAGTCAACGCCGGGTTCAAAAGCTCTCGGCAGAACAACAAAACACTGCCTCTCAAGGACAACAACGACGAGCTATCCAACCTAAACAAAATCTTGGACAAGATATGCCAAATCCACAGCACCTCCAGGAAGCTTGCAAACCATACCCACAAAGATTGTTGGGTCTTCAAACAGTCCGGCCGACTTAATGCCGAACACAAGGGGCTCGAAACACCAAGTGAGGACGATGATGAACTCCACAAGTAGAGCACCGGAAAACAAACGAATTTCCCACAAGAGGTCAAAACAGTAAACTCACTTCATGTGACAATAGGCAAAAATAGAGCGGCGGCCATTAAAGTACGCGCCGCACGGTCCACCCCAGCGGAGTCCGGACACTGGATGTCAAAACCAATCACTTTCGACCATCAGGATTACTCCGGAAGTATCCGGAACGCAGGATGGACTGCTCTGATATTAGATCCTATAATCGACGGACTACAATTTACACAAGTCCTAATGGACGGCGGCAGTGATCTAAACCTACTATATCAGGATACAATCCGCAGAATGGGGATAGACCCAACCAAAATACGCCATAGCAACACTTCCTTTAAAGGAGTAATGCCAGCATATGCCCATTGTATGGGCTCTCTACCACTAGAAGTTGTGTTCGGCTCATCCGACAACTCCCGTCGCGAAAAGTTAGTCTTCCACATCGCCCCATTTAAAAGTAGCTATCAAGCACTGTTGGGACACGAAGCTTTCGCCCGCTTTAATGCAATACCGCATTATGCATCTCTTACACTTAAAATGCCCGGTCCACGCGACATCATCTCATTAAAGGGAAGCCTCGAGTGTTCCTTGAATACGGAAGAAAGTGAGACTGCCTTGACAGCCACACATTAATCCGGCTTTGCTGATCAAAGCACCTAAACAGGTCATTCAGATCCCGGACACGGTTAGGCGAGTCCGGTACAAATAAACAAGGGGCTTACTAGCCGCGTCCCCCCTTACAAGGGGCTGCACGCATGTACAATAAGAGACAATAAAGCTCAATTTTATTCGTTTTTTAACTTATACTCTGTTTATACATTTTTCGCACGATCCCTTTTTCAAACTAGGTTCTTCTCTTTTACAGATGAACACCGTTCTACGCCTGTCCAGGATATGGCACAACGGAGACACAGGCGCAGACATGCAGTAGGGACCCGTTGCAAGGATTCTTTTCAGATTAAGACCCTGCGTAAACCTTTCTTACTGTCTCTTGTTGATACACATCCCCCGGTTTCTCACCATAACCAAGGAGGAGGCTGGCGTTTTGGCATCGGCCGCGTCATAAATTTTTGCGCGTACCTGGACACTAGGGGCTTAGGGCATTGTTCTGCCCGTTTTCATAAAGACCGAATACCTTAGGGAGTGTTCAGCATCTCGAGTTAGGCCTTATATGCATCAGCTCCGAATCATGTCTTTGGTCAAATGTTGGGTTTGCCTGGCTCCTGTGTTTTGCTACCTTACGTTCCGCTCTATCGGCTAACGCGGCACCCGGAGAACTACAACGATTGTGCCCCGGTTCGTCCAGGTGAGCACCTCAGTAGAGAAAGCCGAAAACTGACTGTCATGATATAGCGAGAGACTGGTCAACCACTCGATCAACCACCGGAATGTTTAGAATTCCTTCGCTTTAACGAAGGACCGTTTCCCGGTCAGGCACATACGCGCCCCGAAATTCGGAGAGCACAGTGCCCCTAGGGGCTATATAGTAGCCCCACCATCGAACTCCTATGGCTAAGTGAAAGTGATAAAGCATTATAGTCCGGTTGCCTAGTTTGCTACGCTATCACCTCCTTCACAGGACCAAGACGTTGGATTAAGTGTGCAAATGCGCTTTTTTTTTGCAAACACCCCCGCACTATGTGCGTGGGGGCTGAAGCTGAAGACTACCATCTTTCAGGTTATATACACATATACGTTAACGGCCGCACAGGAGGTATTTCAACACTTGAACGCACAAGTATAAAAAGCCCTTATATTATATTTGAAACATGGTTTCACAAATCATACATGTCATTTGAACATAACATTTTTCGAGCACCGCGTCTCTATTAAACAAGCGCCCTGCAGGACTTCCTCAAAGTAGTGCTCGGCTGGTAACCGGCTTCTGTCCGAATCCTGGGATGCAATGTCGGTGGCCTCCATCTCTGCCCAGTATGTTTTGACACGGGCGAGAGCCATCCGTGCACCCTCTATGCATGCCGACCGCTTCATCGCCTCGATATGCGGCACCGCATCGAGGAACTGCTGCACCAAGCCAAAATAACTCTTCGGCTCGGGCCTTTTCGGCCACAAATGAGCCACGACATCCTTCATGGCAAGTCCGGACAACCTATTCAGCTCAGCCCACTCGGCTAACCGATCGGTTAATGGAACTGGACGCTCCGGACTATGGAATTGCAACCAAAAAAGCTCTTCCATTCCGTGATCCTTTTGGCCTCGGAAGTGTGCGACTGCGTCTGCGGCACTCACCGCCAAATTCAGATAAGCATCCTCCGCACCCCACAACTGGCCCAACTGAGCATACTTCGGATCCGTGAACTTCCTACGCAGCAGAAAGGGCTTTCCAGCCGCAATATCCCCGGCCTGACGTAGCTCCTCCTTTAGCTCTCATCGCGGAGCGGGCATCCTTGGCTTCGGCGATGGCCTTCTTCAGGTCCTCTTGCTCCGCTCGGCATTCCCTTTTAAGAAACTCGCAGCGGTCGGTAGCATCCTTCAGGTTCACGGCCATCTTGGCCATTTCCTCCCTGCTTCGGCAGTGAGCAGCCTGTTCGGCTTTTAGCTCTTCGGCCGCCTTCAGGGCAGCCGCATTACTCTTTCTGGCTTGCTCCTTGGCTTGGGCGAGCTCCGCCCGAAGGTCCTCCATAGCAGCGGCACCATCTGCATTAAGCATACATGTAGTAAGGCACGGGCGTCAAGCTCCCTTACCAGGTGTCCGCGGAGAAGCCACATACCTTGTGACTCGTCAAGTCGCTTATTGACCAGCGCGATGTCCGCATCCGCAACGTCAAGTTGCTGCTTCAGTTCGGCAAATCTATCAGTCCGGCTGGCCACCGAACGCTCCACCACCTGAATAGGAAGGGCGACATCTTATAACTGAGATTATGATCCTCAGCACGCTGTCTCTTTTGACAAAGTACCGAGTCTCAGGGGCTACTATTTATACAGGGCGCATTCTATGTGCAAAACTGTCAGAAGGTATATCATTTTCGCGTACCTCAAACCCCGTCAGTAAACTTCTGACGGCCTCATGCAACCCGCTCTCAGCGGATGAAATCCTTTCAATCACCATACCCATTAACGTACGGTGATCTTCTGAGATAGACGCTCGCCCGAGCAGATCCTTCAGCTCCTCCGGCCGTACACCAGTTGGTGCCGAACTTTCCGGCCCCGCCGGACTCGGGGAGACCCTCCATGACGATACCTCAGGGTCGTCCGCCCCGCCTGACGGTGCGGAAGATGGAGGCGTTTCGCTCTCCATCATCTCGGACGAAGATCCCCCGAAGATGAGCTCTGCTGAGAAGGGCTGAGATCCGAACTACAAGGTAAGAACTTCGTTTATCGTCAGAAATAAAAACAGGGATGTCCCTTATTACAAAACTCCCCTTTCTACTTACGGCTCGCTAGAGGGCTGATTTCCTTGGGGAAATAGTGCGGCCGGGGCTCCTCCCGGTGCAGGACCCTCTGGTGAAGATTTCTTCCCCCGCTTTGAGGCCTTGACCTCCGGGTCTTCAGAAGCGGTCCTCTTCTCCCCTTGGAGGGGGGGATTCTCGATCCCCCCTTCCTTAAGAGCCTCCTTAGCGGAGGCAGTAGCTTTCCTGTTCCCCCCTTCACCCTCTTCCGAAGGCGCAGCCTCCAGCATCTTGGTTAACACAGGATCCGGCGTGGTCTCAGGGAGGGGGGCCGGACACCTTATTAGTTTTGCTTTTGCTATCCATTCCTGTTCAAGGGACAACTCTTTGAAGGGCAAGTTTATGATAAATGTACAGATAGCATGTCCGGGCACAGGACTACTAGTATCCGGGCGATTGCAGCTCAGACCTGCGTCCTCGGTCAAGTCCGGACACATCTCTTGTGATCCGAAGAACAGTTTATACATCTCCACGGGCGTCGCACCCATGAAGTGTTGGAGAGCTCACCGTCCCTCCGGATTGAACTCCCACAGGCGGAGGGGGCGACGTTTGCAGTGCAGAAGGCGCCGAGTCAGCATGACCTGCGCCACTACAACCAGATTGATCTCCCTCTCTTGGAGGTCTCGAATACGGCCCTGCAATAATGGTACGTCCTTGGACGACCCCCAGTCAAGCCCTTTGTTGACCCATGACGCCAGCCGTTGTGGAGGGCCCGAGCGAAAGGCAGGCGGTGCCACCCATCTGGTTCCCCTGGGAGCGGTGATGTACAACCACTCCTATTGCCACAAACCAAACTCCTCTTGAAAAAAGCCCTCGGGCCATGGAGCGTCAGCCCTCTTGCTTATAACTGCCCCTCTGCGCTCTGCCTGCCGCCCCTCGATCATCTTCGGCTCCATGTTGAAGGTCTTGAGCCACAATCCGAAGTGAGGGGTAGTGCGGAGGAAGGCTTCACATACAACAATGAACGATGAGATGTGGAGGATGGACTCCGGGTCCAAGTCATGGAATTCCAGCCCATAATAAAACATGAGCCCCCTCACAAAGGGGTCCGTCGGGAAACCTAGACCCCGACGGAAGTGAGACACGAACACCACACTCTCACCAGGCTCGGGAGTAGGAATGACTTGCCCTTGGGAAGGCAGCCTATGCGGAATTTCACCGGTTAGATACCTGGCGTCTCTCAGCTTTAGCACATCTTCTTCCGTGACGGAAGAAGGCATCCACTGGCCTTGTAGGTCAGAGCCGGACATTGTTGAAGGTCCGAAGCGCCTGAATCTGGAGCCTTGGGTGTTGGAACTCGAGGCGAGGGGCGGATTCGATTGAGATTGAAGAAAAGGAACAGGCCTTGGTCTCGTTATAAAGGGGTTGAATACCAAGAGCCGTCCCCGTGACCGTTTGGGACTCGCCTTTGATGGAGGGGGCGTGCCAACGGGCGCGGTTGGGTTACCCACACTCGTATTGATGAGAATCCTGGAATAAGGGGATACGATCTCTGCTTTGACAAGACGTGCCAAGGAAACCGCTTCGCTAAACGCGCTGAGGTGGAACAATAAAAACAACTCAAATAAAGGCTTGGCCGTGGTGTGACATCATGCCACGAAATACGTCAGTAGATGGAACTTGTGTAAATATTATTCTCTCTATGGTGGAATGTGGAACTTATTTTACAGAGCTGGACACTATCCTGGTGTTCACAATCTTCTATGAATTATTCGGAGGAGGAACCCGCCTTGCAATGCCAAAGACAATATGCGCGTCGGACTCGTCGTCATTGAAGCCTGGTTCAGGGGCTACTGAGGGAGTCCTGGACTAGGGGGTGTCCGGATAGCTGAACTATCACCGTCGGCCGGACTCCAAGACTATGAAGATACAAGATTGAAGACTTCGTCCCGTGTCCGGATGGGACTTTCCTTGGCGTGGAAGGCAAGCTTGGCGATACGGATATGTAGATCCCCTACCATTGTAACCGACTCTGTGTAACCCTAGCCCTCTCCGGTGTCTATATAAACTGGAGGGTTTTAGTCCGTAGGACGAACAACAATCATACCATAGGCTAGCTCCTAGGGTTTAGCCTCCTTGATCTCGTGGTAGATCTACTCTTGTACTACCCATATCATCAATATTAATCAAGCAGGAGTAGGGTTTTACCTCCACCGAGAGGGCCCGAACCTGGGTAAAAACATCGTGTCCCTTGTCTCCTATTACCATCCGCCTTGACGCACAGTTCGGGACCCCCTACCTGAGATTCGCCGGTTTTGACACCGACAACATCATTGGATCATAATATGTGGCATAAAGCACCATGTTCAAGTAGGTATTACAGTGGGGTGCGGGAGAGTGGACCGCGTAAAAGAGATGAGGATGGTGATGATGATGGTGATGTTAATGAAGACGATCACCGCGGCGATGATTCCCCTCCTGATGGCACTTCGGCGCCACCGAGAGAGAGAGAAGGAGAGGTTCTCCCCCTTGTGCTTCCTCCTCCATGGCCTCCCCCTAGATGGGGAGAGATTTCCCTCTGGTCCTTGGCCTTCATGGCGATGATGGCCCCTCCGGGATCTTTCTCCATGGCCTCCGGTGATGATGGCCCCATCCAGTAGGGTGCCAGAGAGGGCCTAGATTGATTTCTCATGGCTACAGAGGCTTGCGGCGGCGGAACTTCCGATCTAGGTTATGTTGTGGAGGTTTGGGTATTTATAGGAGAGATTGCCGTCTAGAACAAATTAGGGGGCCCCACAGAGAGTCCACGAGGCAGGGGGTGCGCCCTAGGAGGGTGGCGCACTCCACCCTTGTGCGCCCATGGGACTCCCCTCCAGTTACTCTTTGTTCCAGTATTTTTTTATATTTTCCAGAAAAATTCTTCGTTGATTTTCAGCGCATTCCGAGAACTTTTATTTCTGTACAAAAACAATACCACGGTAGTTCTGCTGAGGGCATTCAAGTCCGTATTCCTCGGCTGCCAGGACTTTGGTCCATCTGTCAGTGAGCAGATCTTGATCAACTCGAAGCTGCTGCTTCTTCTTCTTCCGGCTTTTTGTAGTGGCTATAAGCCGACGCTTGAAACGCTCCTGCTCAATGGGATCCTCAGGCACGATAAATTCTTTGTTGCCGAGGCTCACCTCATCCTCGGAGAGAGGCATGTAGTTGCTGTCCTCCGAGTCGCCGTTCCTGGCCTGTTCATCGGGGCTGGCTCGCCCATCTTCCCGTCCAGCCTATTCGAAACTTGGCTTGGCGGGGTCTTCGTTGTCTTCGGCGTCGTCCGGAGTGCTATTCTCTCTTGTGTCGGTATCGCTATTTTTACCATGCAGTGATTTAGAACGGCGCCGCTGAAGCCGGCGCTTAGACCGCTTCTCAGGAAGTTTTTCCTCAACTGGATCTTTTAGTCATCGCCATCATCTTCTTTGGATGTATCCACCATGTATATATCGTATGAGGAGGTGGCTGTCCAGTGCCCTATGGGCGGTGGTTCCTGTTCTTCTTCGACATCATCGTCCATACCGTCGATGTCTTCCGAGTCGAAATCAATCATGTCAGTCAAATCGTCGACAGTGGCTATCAAGTGGGTGGTGGGTGGGTAACAAAGTTCTTCGCCGTCCGCTTCCCACTCAAGCCGGACATAGTTCGGCCAAGAATCTCCTGACAGGGAGAGGGACTTTAATGAGTTTAACACATTGCCTAAGGGTGAGTGTTGGAAGATGTCCGCGGAGCTAAACTCTAAGATCGGCGCCCGGTCGGATTCGATGGGTGCGGATACACGCGGTTCGGAGCCTATGGCCGGAGACGAGTCCGAGGTTCCGATGACGCAGGCCTCGTGGGAGGTCAAATCTGTGTTCGGCTCTAGCGCCATTGAGTCCGCGGCTTCCGTGGCGGGGTTGAGCCTCCCGTCCTTGGATGGCGCACTCTGCTCTGGATCTAGGGCCAGTGTGGTTACAGGTGCAATCTCCCGCACACCATCTGATGACAGATTTAGGTCATGTTCATCGTGGCTGCGGGGCGCAGCCGTCATAGGCTCGAATCCGTTGAAGATCAAGTCTCTGCGAATATCGGCAGTGTAGTTCAAGCTTCCAAACCTGACCTGATGGCCAGGGGCATAGCTGTCGATCTGCTCCAGATGGCCAAGCGAGTTGGCCCGTAGTGGGAAGCCGCCGAATATGAACATGTGTTTGAGGAGAAAAACTTCGCCCTGGACGGCGTTGTTGATGATTGAAGGAGCCATCAAGCCTTATGGTGATGACAACGTGGAACTCTCAATGAAAGCACCAATGTCGGTGTCAAAACCGGCGGATCTCGGGTAGGGGGTCCTGAATTGTGCGTCTAAGGCTAATGGTAACAGGAGGCGGGGGACACAATGTTTACCTAGGTTTGGGCCCTCTCGATGGAGGTAATACCCTACTTCCTGCTTGACTGATCTTGACGATATGAGTATTACAAGAGTTGATCTACCACGAGATCGTAGAGACTAAACCCTAGAAGCTAGCCTATGGTTATGATTGGTGTTGTCCTACGGACTAAACCCTCCGGTTTATATAGATATCGGAGGGGGCTAGGGTTACACAGAGTCGGTTACAGAGAAAGGAATCTTCATATCTGAATCGCCAAGCTTGCCTTCCACGCAAAGGAGAGTCCCATCCGGACACGGGACGAAGTCTTCTATCTTGTATCTTCATAGTCCAACAGTCCGACATACGCATATAGTCCGGCTGTCCGAGGATCCCTTAAACAAGGACTCCCTCAGGTGGCACAAAAGTTGGGTAGTCTGACTTGCTCACGACTTGTAGTATCGCGTGATCTAGAAATCGAAAACAAAGGAACAAATACTGGACTCGGACTAGGAATGGTGGCGGAGACGAATCTGGTGGAAACTCAGACTTGTGGCGGATATATGTAGGCTGGTGGAACATGGACCGCTGGCGAATCTCTGATGGAGGTGGACTCGGATTATCGTGATGGCGGTGAATATGTGGTATATGGCAGCGGTGATGACGATGGTGCTATATGGCAGTGGTGATGACGATGGTGGTATATGGCAGTGGTGATGACGATGGTGGTATATGGTAGCGGTGAATAGAAATCGAAACTCTAAAGGACTAGACACTAAGACCAACAACTAGACACGATGATGCAACCGCAAATTCAACAATTGAAAACACTAAAAAGATTATGCAAAGGCTCAGATTGGTTTGGATATGATGAACTAACCCTAAATTTATTTTTGGCTTTTTCGTGGACTGCAGGTATGAAGAACATACTCGATCTAAACTACGAAAAACTGTAAAATCTCACCGAGCAACCTGGAAATATGATACCACTTGATAGAGGCAAAGATGTCCTGTCTTTCAATGAGATGGTGGCTATCGTTTTGGTGGAAGTCGTCTTTGACGATCCGACTACGAACGTGCAAGGACGTCGCGCCTTAGCAATCGCTAAACCAACTCTGAGAGGTTATTGACCATGCTGAAGCACGATCAAGTTGACCATGAAGGTCTATTTCCTGCAAGAAAACGAAGAACAAGCAAGAAACTAAGATTGCAATCTGGATATTGCGAATAAAAAAGGAAAGCTTTATTGATCAAGATGGGGTTCTGTGACGTCTTGGTCTGGTCGTTGAACACAAACAAAGTACGCAAAGTTGCAGCTATGGCGAACTTTTAATCTAAACAAAACCCAAAGTCTAAACGGTGCCCTAAGGGCTGTATATATGGAGGAAGAGCGGGGAATTTTGTGGCCCTTGGTGGAGGGGTCCGAAACCAACCCTATCTCTTGTTTCCCCACACATACAGACTCTAAAAATAGCCTGTACTTATGTATTTCGAAATTACATGGGCCTGGCCTAATAAAACAGTGATGCAACACCTAGAATATCCTCTGGACGAAATTTATGAAGTGGCATCTTGTATATTTCGTCCAAGGCTTCATGCACTCATTATGGTGGCTTCAAAGTCCTGAAATCATCACTTGTTACTCCGTTCTTGTTCCCCCTGCGCATGCCATCATCTCCATGCTTGGTCTTGCTCTAGTGTTCATCCCTCTTATCCATGCCAGGCCCTTCATTTGTAAGTAGAACAAATGTATCCAATTTAGGCAGCATCATATTCTCATGAACATTAAAATCATTACCAAGAAACGAAAGTACCTGATAATTTAATTGGCATGCGCGAGCTCTAGTAATTTGTCTAGTATATGTAGCAGTAGGGGCTGTGGGTGTAACAATGGTATTGATGTCCTCATCAGAGACTCTGTTCGGCGTGTCATGAAGAAAGTCCGAACGAAGGATCAAATAATACTTCACATGAGCTAACATATATGTCTACTTGGATGAACAGGCTGCGAAACTGGCAGCAGCCTCGCATGCAGCCGAAGTCTCCGAACTAAAGTCCAGGCTGGAGGCAAAGCAAGGTATGTTATACCGAAGCATATATGAACTGATATGGGTTCCAATTTGTTATCTGACTGAGCTTTATGTTTATGCTCATAGTTGAAACATATGAGGTTGAAGCCCTCAAGAGTGCGCTGGCCGAAGCCAAGGAGGCGGACGAGGATTGAGCCGCCCGCCAAAAGCATGAGGCGAGGTTGGATGAAGTCCAACAAGAGGTCACTTATGCTATAAGAAAATGTGAGTCCTTGGAGCGCCCGGTGTCGGACCGAGACTCAGAACTAGCTATGGTGCTCCAAAGTGCGAAGGAGGCCCATGGTGAAGCCCAAGGCACCTGTTAGGAGATCCGTGAAGCCAAGAAGTTCATGGCGGGTAAGGCTTTTAATATGCAGAGCAAATACGTAAGGAGAAAGTATACCTTTCTGATTCGTGTTTGGAGTTCTCCAGGAGCGTTTGCGGATCTGCCCCAAAGTGTTGCAGATGCTGTGGATTTCTTCCGAGCCGAAGAGGGGAACTCAACAGAGAAACTGTTCTGGTCGCAGTACCTTGCACCAGAGCAGCCCTTGCCCCTCAGTGATCAGCTAAAATAGCTGGCCGAGCTACATAGGATAGCCAAACTGGCCATGAAGGATGTCATAGTCCGTCTTTGGCCAGTTGAACTAATACCTACTTGCTACTTTGGGCTTGTGAAGCGGCTGGTTGAAGCCTGCCCACGGCTTGATGCTATAAAGCGGTCGGTCTGTATGGAGGGTGCCCGGATGGCCTTCGCCCGTGACAAGGTGCAATGGGCCAAGATGAATGCCACCTGCCTTGCCACCAAGGGACCACCCGTAGGGAAGGAGCATCGTATGCCGGAGAAATATTTCAACGACGTCCTTGAAGGTTCCCGCATTATAGAGGGCATGTGTTCAAAGGACATCATTTTTGAATGAATGTATCCGTGCTTCCCAAACTTTGTATAATGAAAACAAGGCATTTGTATAATTTTAGTCTTAATTTATCTAAATTTGTTTATCCTCTGTTGTGACCGTTTATTGAATCTGAGTGTTGGCCAGTCGTCGGCTTCAGCCTCTCGCGTAGATACTACGGGGGTGTTCGGAACAACACAAAAAGACACTTAACCCAAAGACTTGGTCCTTGAAGGCGGTGCTAGTGCGGCGAACCAGGCAATCGGACTATGCGGCTTTATCACTCTCACTTAGCCATAGGAGTTTGACAATAAGATTGTAGGCGCAGCCCCTGGTATTGTTCGGAGATCCGAACTCGGATGCTGTAAACACCTGACCAGGTAAAAAACCATTCCTTCGTCTGATACGGAAAAAATCGCAAGAGATTTATATTGAGTCACCGAATAGTTCACCAGCTCTCGCGGCATCATGACAGTCAGTTTTCGGCTTTCTCTACTGAGGTGTTTATCCGGCTAGCCAGAAACACAATCGTAGTAGTTCTCCCTTTACTTCCTTAGCCGAACAATCGGAATGTAAGGTCGTAACCACATGAGCTGGGCAACGCAACTATTTACCCAAGACATGATTCGGAGCCGATGCATATGATGCTAGATTCGGGACGCCGAATTGCACTTGATAAAGTGTTCGGACTTAGGATAAATTCAAGAAATGTACGCGGCTGAATGGAGCCCCTGGCGATTTAGGTCGTGCCGAGGTGTACATGACAATGAGATGATAAAAAGGAAAAAATATGAATAAGTCAGTACCAAATAATTTGGGCGAAAACAGTTTTTCCATTATAGTCTGATTGATACATCAAAATGTATTTGTACAGATAATTCTATAAGCATCTAGGCTATTTTACATGCCGAGCGAAAGGGAAAACTGTGTATAGGTATTAGAAAAGGAGAGGAGGTGATATTGAAAGATCCATTAGGTACTCCGCCGTACATCTGCGCTGCTTTTTGCCTTGGTGTGTGATCCTTTGAGAGGATTAATGAATAAGTTTTCATAAGGGGCCGAAAAAAGGGCCCTCGACACCATAAAAAGTGTTATGTGGGTTGTAAAGAACCTAAAAAGAAAAAAAATGAAGTTAAGAAAAAGATAGATGGGGGTCCAGGTACGGTTGAGCCATATTGTGGACTTTATCTTTAATATGCCTCCGTCATCACCCATGGTATTTTTAGTGCATAGTTATGTGCACGCGGTACATACGCTGGTGTCCGGTTGGGGCTAAGATGGAGGCCAGGTTGCTACTCGAGCTCCTGACGAGCTGGACTATCATTCTGTGGAGTGGTCCGGACTCGTTTGACAGGGTCCAGGGGCTTGAATACCGATGTGGAGTTCGGCTTGATAAGGCCGGCTTGTACTTTCGCTGCGAGGGCCGCGGTGTGTTCCTCAGTACGGAGGGAGCAATCCATGTTTCCATGGACTGTTATTACACCACGTGGTCCCGGCATTTTGAACTCTAGATAAGTGTAGTGTGGGACTGCATTGAAACGGGCAAACACAGTTCGTCCGAGCAGTGCATGATAGCCACTACAAAAAGGGACGATGTCGAAGATCAAGTCTTCGCTTCGGAAGTTGTCCGGCGAACCAAATATGACTTCCAATGTGATTGAGCCCGTGCAGCGGGCCTCGACACAGGGTATTACTCCTTTAAAGGTAGTTTTGGTGGGCTAGATTCTTGACGAGTGAATTCCCATTTTTTGGACTGTGTCCTGATAGAGCAGGTTAAGACTGCTGCGCCGTCCATGAGGATTCTCGTGAGGTGGAATCCGTTGATAATTGGGTCGAGGACTAATGCGGCTGAACCTCCATGACGGATGCCGGTCGGATGGTCCCTGCGATCAAAAGTGATCAGCCATGCTGACCATGGGTTAAATTTTGGGGCGACTGGTTCTATCGCATAGACGTCCCTTAACGCGTGCTTGCGCTCCCTTTTGGGGATGTGAGTAGCATATATCATATTCACCGTCTTGACCTCGGGGGGAAATTCTTCTGTCCCCCTGTGTTCGGTGGGCGGGGCTCCTCATCGTCATCCTCGCTGGGCAACCCTTTCCCCGTATGCTTGATGGTTAACTTACGGGCCTTCTTAAAGACCCAACAGCTTCTGTTGGTATGGTTGGCAGGCTTGTCAGGGGTGCCATGAATCTGGCAAGGTCGATCGAGTATTCGGTCCAGGCTAGATGAACCATCTTTGTTTCTTTTGAATGACCTCTTCCGCTAACCGGGCTTGGAACCACTGAATCCGGCGTTAACTGCCGTTTCTTCGGTATTATCAATGTTGCTTCGACGCTTGTTTTTGTTGCGTCAGGGCCTGCCATTTCTGTTCCTTGCTTCGGAAGTGCCAGGATCACTGGTACTGTTGCTGCTATGGGCAAGCCAGCTATCGTCGCCTGCGCAAAAGCGGGTCATGAGTGATGTGAGAGCTGCCACGGACTTCAACTTTTCTTGGCCGAGGTGTCGGGAAAGCCATTCATCACGGATGCTGTGTTTGAAGGCTGCCAGGGCCTCAGCGTCCGGACAATCAACAATTTGGTTCTATTTGATTAGGAACCGGGTCCAGTATTTTCTGGCTGACTCTCTGGGCTGCTGGACTATGTGACTGAGGTCACCAGCGTCCGGAGGCCGGATATAAGTGCCGTGGAAGTTGTCTCTAAAGGCAACCTCTAGGTCTTCCCAGCTTCCAATAGAGTTTTCTGGGAGTCTGTTTAAATAGTGCCGAGCTGGTCCCTTAAGTTTGAGAGGGAGGTATTTGATGGCATGTAGATCGTCACCGCGAGCCATGTGAATGTGGAGAAGAAAATCTTCAATCCATACTACGGGCTCTGTTGTGCCATCGTATGATTCGATGTTCATGGGTTTAAACCCTTCTAGGAACTGGTGCTCCATTACCTCATCAATGAAGCATAGTGGGTGTGTGGCGCCTCTATATCGGGCCATGTCATGACGTAGTTCGAAAGGAGTCCGTATGCGGTTTTCAGCCTGGATGAAGTTGTACTTGTTGCGCCAGGCTTGATGGCCGTCTTCTTGCACTGGGGCCCACCCCCTTGATCCGTATATTGATCTGGTCTGACCGGCTCTATTATCCAGGTCCTGCCATAGATCATAAGTGTATCCTACAGCTGTTGTCTCTCTACCCTTACGGTGAGGTGGTGTAGGCGGGTGTTCAGCTTGAGTTGCCGCTCTGTCCCGGCCAGGTGGTGGTTGGTCAGGTCTGTCGGCGGTGTTATGCATGGGCGGTATAGGCTCTGGGGCCTCGTCGTCGAATTGGGGTAGCAGCTTGCGCTTCGGGTAACTCTTGGTTGGGCATTCGAGGCTGTATTCCTCGGCTGCTAGGACATCAGTCCATCTGTCATTGAGCAGATCCTGATCAGCTTGAAGCTGCTGCTGCTTCTTTTTCAAGCTTCTTGCATTGGCTATTAGCCGGTGCTTAAAGAGCTCTTGCTCGAAGGGTTCCTCTGGCACGATGAATTCTTCGTCTCCGAGGCTCTCGTCTTCTTCGGAGATTGGTACGTAGTTACTATCCTCCGAGCCCTCATTCCCGATGGGATCGTTAGGGTTGACTTGCCCCTCCTCCCAATCATCATGCTCGGATGTTTGTTCGATGGGGGCTTCTTGCTCTTTGGTGTTATCCGGAGTATTGTTGTCTCCGGTGCCGGTATTGCTGTCTTTTTCTCAGCGCGGTTTAGAGTGGTGCCGTTGCCGACGATGCTTTGGTGGTGCCAGAGGAGAATTATCCTCGACTGGGTCCTTCCCTCCTTCACCGTCATCCTCTTTGGGTGTATCCACCATATACACGTCATATGTGGAGGTCGCTGTCCAGCGTCCAGTAAGCGGCGGGTTCTGGCTTTGCTCTTCTCCGGCATCATCGTCCATGCCGTCGATGTCCTCGGAAGTGTAATCGAGCATGTCAGTTAAGACCTTGATAGTGGCGATGAAGTGGGTGGTGGGTGGGACATAAAATTCCCTGCTCTCAGCACCTAGTGCGGGCTGGGCATAGTTCGACAACGATTCTTCTGTAATGGCGAGATACCGCATTAAGTCCAGAGCCTTGTTTGAGAGTGGGGTCTGGACAGGGAAGCGAGAATCCGTGGAGCGGGGCGGGACATGAGTTCCCTGGCTGAGCTCGTTTGACCCGGACCTCAATAGTTCAGAGCTGATGCACAGAGGTGAGTCCGGCTCGATAAGGATAGAGGGAGCCTGGAGTGATTCCGGGCCGGCCGATAAAACGATCCCCTCCGTATCTCCGGTGTTGAGCTCTATGGCCGCGGAGAGTCCGGCGGGCTCTGAACTCCCATCTTCGGACTCGGCGGGGAGTTCCGAATCTAAGGCCGGAGCTGCGGTTGGGGCCGTGAACCCTTGGAAGATCAAGTCTTCTCGGATATCAGTGATGTAGTATAGGTTTCCGAAACTTATCTGATGACCAGGGGCATAGCTATCGATCTGCTCCAGATGGCCAATCAAATTGGCACGTGGTGTTGTCATGGATGGTTGATGGAGCCATCGAGCCTTCTGGTGACGACACAGTGGAACTCTCAATGAAAGCACCAATGTCGGTGTCAAAACCAGCAGATCTTGGGTAGGGGGTCCCAAACTGTGCGTCTAAGGATCGAAGGTAACAAGGAGGCAGGGGACACGATGTTTACCCAGGTTTGGCCCCTCTTAATGGAGGTAATACCCTACTTCCTGCTTGATTGACTTTCATGAGTATAGGGGTTACAAGAGTTGATCTACCTCGAGATCATAATGGCTAAACCCTAGATGTCTAGCCTATATGATTGTCATTTCCTCTATTGACTAAACCCTCTAGTTTAATAGGCACCAGAGGGATCTAGGGTTGTACAGAGTCGGTTACAGAGAAAGGAAAGTACATGATCCGAACGTCTAGCTTGCTATCCACGCAAAGGAGAGTCCCATCCAGACACGGGGAAGGTTCTTCTATCTTGTATCTTCACGGCCATTAGTCCGGCCCATGTCACGTAGGCCGGCTCCCCGAGGACCCCATAATCCAGGACTCCCTCACCGACCTCGGATCGAGATCCTCATCACCATGGTACGGGGAGAGATCATTGACGTTGAAGATGTCGCTCACGGAGTACTTGTCGCGTGGAATGTCGATCTTGTAGGCATTGTTGTTGTAGCGTTCAAGCACCTTGAAGGGTCCATTGGCTCGTGGTAGAAGTCTGGACTTGCGTTCGTTGGGGAAGTGCTCCTTGCGAAGGTGTAGCCACATAAGATCTCCAATGTTGAATATCATGGGTTGCTTGTTGATGTTGAGCTTGGTCGCGAGTCATTGTACTTGGCGCTCGATGGTGTGCCATGTATCTTCATGCATCTTCTTGAGGTAGTTCACTCGGGCACTCGCGTCCATGTTGGTGCGCTCTTGTAGTGGTAGAGGAAGAATGTCCAATGGGGACAGCGGGTTGAAACCGTAGACGACCTCGAAGGTGGACTTGCCGGTAGTCGAATGTCTTGCGCAGTTGTAGGCGTACTCGGCGATGGGTAGGCACTCCTCCCACTCCTTGATGTTCCTCTTCATCAACACGCGAAGTAGAGTGGAGAGTGTATGGTTCGTCACCTCCGTTTGGCCGTCGGTTTGAGGATGGTACGCCGAAGAGAACAAGAGCTTGATTCCGAGCTTGGCGCATAGAGTCTTCCAAAAGTAACTCAAGAACTTGACGTCGCGGTCCGAGACAATTGTCTTTGGCACTCCATGGAGGCGCAAGATTTCCCTACAAAAAAGATTTGCAATATGTGAAGCCTCATCTATCTTGTTGCATGGGATAAAATGAGCCATCTTGGAGAATCGGTCCACAACAACAAACACGAAATCCTTTCCATTTTGAGTTCTAGGCAAACCAAGTAAAAAATACATGCTAATATCTTCCCAAGGTTGATAAGGAATAGGAAGAGGCATGTAAAGACCATGGGATTGAGCTTTTGACTTAGCTTTGCGACATGTAGAGCATCGGTTGGTGAAACATGAGACGTCTCGAAACATCTTGGGCCAAAAATAGTTCTTGGAGAGCATAGCGAATGTCTTATCGCATCCAAAGTGTCCCATAAGTCCGCCTCCGTGAGGCTCTTGCAAAAGGAGTAGACGAAGAGAAGACTTGGGAATGCAAAGTTTGTTATCTCTCATAAGATAATCATCCTTGATGTAATTGTTGGGAACGTAGTAATTTCAAAATTTTCCTACGCACACACAAGATCATGGTGATGGCATAGCAACGAGAGGGGAGAGTGTTGTCCACGTACCCTCGTAGACCGTAAGCGGAAGCGTTAGCACAACGTGGTTGATGTAGTCGTACGTCTTAACGATCCGACCGATCCAAGCACCGAACGTACGGCACCTCCGAGTTCAGCACACGTTCAGCTCGATGACGATCTCCGGGCTCCGATCCATCAAAGCTTCGGAGATGAGTTCCGTCAGCACGACGGCGTGGTGACGATGATGATGTTCTACCGGCGTAGGGCTTCGCCTAAACTCCGCGATGATATGACCGAGGTGGAATATGGTGGAGGGGGGCACCGCACACGGCTAAGGAATGATCCGTAGATCAACTTGTGTGTCTATGGGGTGCCCCCCGCCCCCGTATATAAAGGAGCAAGAGGGGAGGCCGGCCGGCCCTTGGAGGGCGCGCCAAGGAGGAGGAATCCTCCTCCTAGTAGGAGTAGGACTCCTCCTTTCCTACTCCAACTAGGAGGAGGAAGGAAGGGGGAGAGGGGGAAGGAAAGGGGGGGCGCCGCCCCCCCTCCTAGTCCAATTCGGACCAGAGGGGGGAGAGGGTGCGCGGCCCATGCTTACCGCCCCTCTCTCCTTTCCCCTAAGGCCCATAAGGCCCATTACTCTCCCGGGGGGGTTCCGGTAACCCTCCGGCACTCCGGTTTTCTCCGAAATCACCTGGAACACTTCCGGTGTCCGAATATAGTCGTCCAATATATCAATCTTTATGTCTCGACAATTTCGAGACTCCTCGTCATGTCCGTGATCACATCCGGGACTCCGAACAAACTTCGGTACATCAAAACTTATAAACTCATAATAAAATTGTCATTGTAACGTTAAGCGTGCGGACCCTACGGGTTCAAGAACTATGTAGACATGACCTAGAACTATTCTCGGTCAATAACCAATAGCGGGACCTAGATGCCCATGTTGGTTCTTACATATTCTACGAAGATCTTTATCGGTCAAACCGCATAACAACATACGTTGTTCCCTTTGTCATCGGTATGTTACTTTCCCGAGATTCGATCGTCGGTATCCAATACCTAGTTCAATCTCGTTACCGGCAAGTCTCTTTACTCGTTATGTAATGCATCATCTTGTAACCAACTCATTGATCATATTGCTTGCAAGGCTTATAGTGATGTACATTACCGAGAGGGCCCAGAGATACCTCTCCGACAATCGGAGTGACAAAACCTAATCTCGAAATACGCCAGCTCAACATGTACCTTCGGAGACACCTATAGTAATCCTTTATAATCACCCAGTTACGTTGTGACATTTGGTAGTACCCAAAGTGTTCCTCCGGTAAATGGGAGTTGCATAATTCTCATAGTTACAGGAACATGTATAAGTCATGAAGAAAGCAATAGCAATATACTAAACGATCAAGTGCTAGGCTAACGGAATGGGTCATGTCAATCACATCATTCTCCTAATGATGTGATCCCATTAATCAAATGACAACACATGTCTATGGTTAGGAAACATAACCATCTTTGATAAATGAGCTAGTCAAGTAGAGGCATACTAGTGACTATATGTTTGTCTATGTATTCACACATGTATCATGTTTCCGGTTAATACAATTCTAGCATGAATAATAAACATTTATCATGATATGAGGAAATAAATAATAACTTTATTATTGCCTCTAGGGCATATTTCCTTCAGTCTCCCACGTGCACTAGAGTCAATAATCTAGATTACATAGTAATGATTCTAACACCCATGGAGTCTTGGTGCTGATTATGTTTTGCTCGTGAGAGAGGCTTAGTCAACGGGTCTGCAACATTCAGATCCGTGTGTATCTTGCAAATCTCTATGTCTCCCACTTGGACTTGGTCCTGAATGGAATTGAAGCGTCTCTTGATGTGCTTGGTCCTCTTGTGAAATCTGGATTCCTTTGCCAAGGCAATTGCACCAGTATTGTCACAGAAGATCTTCATTGGTCTCGATGCACTAGGTATGACACCTAGATCGGAAATGAACTCCTTCATCTAGACTCCTTCATTTGCTGCTTCAGAAGCAGCTATGTACTCCGCTTCACATGTAGATCCCGCCACGACGCTTTGTTTAGAACTGCACCAACTTACAGCTCCACCGTTTAATAAAAACACGTATCCGGTTTGCGATTTAGAATCGTCCGGATCAGTGTCAAAGCTTGCATCGACGTAACCATTTATGACTAGCTCTTTGTCACCTCCATATACGAGAACCATATCTTTAGTCCTTTTTAGGTATTTCAGGATTTTCTTGACCGCTGTCCAGTGATCCACTCCTGGATTACTTTGGTACCTTCCTGCCAAGCTTATTGCTAAGCATACCTCAGGTCTGGTACACAACATTGCATACATGATAGAGCCTATGGCTGAAGCATAGGGAACATCTTTCATTTTCTCTCTATCTTCTGCTGTGGTCGGGCATTGAGTTTGACTCAACTTCACACCTTGAAGCATGGGCAAGAACCCTTTCTTTACCTGATCCATTTTGAACTTTTTCAAAATTTTATCAAGGTATGTGCTTTGTGAAAGTCGTATTAAGCGTCTCGATCTATCTCTATAGATCTTGATGCCCAATATGTAAGTAGCTTCACCAAGGTCTTTCATTGAAAAACTTTTATTCAAGTATCCCTTTATGCTATCCAGAAATTCTATATCATTTCCAATTAATAATATGTCATCTACATATAATATTAGAAATGCTACAGAGCTCCCACTCACTTTCTTGTAAATACAGGCTTCTCCAAAAGTCTGTATAAAACCGTATGCTTTGATCGCACTATCAAAACGTTTATTCCAACTCCGAGATGCTTGCACCAGTCCATAAATGGATCGCTGGAGCTTGCATACTTTGTTAGCACCTTTTGGATCAACAAAACCTTCTGGCTGCGTCATATACAACTCTTCTTCTAGAAATCCATTCAAGAATGCAGTTTTGACATCCATTTGCCAAATTTCATAATCGTGAAATGCAGCAATAGCTAACATGATTCGGACAGACTTAAGCATCGCTACGGGTGAGAAAGTCTCATCGTAGTCAACTCCTTGAACTTGTCGAAAACCTTTTGCAACAAGTCGAGCTTTATAGACAGTTACATTACCATCAATGTCGGTCTTCTTCTTAAAGATCCATTTATTCTCAATGGCTTGCCGATCATCGGGCAAGTCAATCAAAGTCCATACTTTGTTTTCATACATGGATCCCATCTCAAATTTCATGGCCTCTAGCCATTTTGCGGAGTCTGGGCTCATCATCGCTTCCTCATAGTTCGTAGGTTCATCATGGTCAAGTAACATGACTTCCTGATGAGGACATGACTACCTTGGATAAGACCAAAAATATTGCATACATGCATATTTTTCAGGTGATTTCTAGTGCAAACTATTCAATAATATATTTATGTTATCTAGAACAAAAATACTTCACATACTTTTGTGTTTTGTCTAATTGCAGGTGTATGGGACATTTGTACAATACACATACGAAGATAAGGGACAAGGAGAAGTTTAGGTGCTGTTCAAAAAGTATTCTCACGTCACTTTTGGGCCAAGAGAAGATAGAGTCCAAGTCTCTCACGTTCTGGATTCAGATTCGGACTACACAGACATACCTGACTCAAAGCGCCAACAACTTTTTCATACGGACTCCGAATTGGGTGATTCTTTTTTTGTTGGAAATTAGATTTCATGCTCTTTCCAGCACAATTGGAATCACCTTAAAATCCGTCCGGAGCGTTGAGTTATGGACGAAACAATCTGATGCTGCAGCAGAATCCGAGTCAAACTACATGTCCAAAGGTGTTACGTCACCTCCACTTGGGCCCATGAGCCTTGTACGACCTTGGGTTGGTTTTAGGCTGCCTTGGGACGTTCTCCCACCTCCTTGGCCGTCACCCCTTGCTCCTATATAAGTAGATCCATCTAGTAGCTTTTTTCTGGGGATTTGTTTAGTTAAAAGTTAGCCATTGCAACTTCGTGTACTTCGTTTGTGTCCAACGACCAGACCAAGACCGCTTACGGATCCCCAACTTTATCAATACTTCATATATACTCGCAATATTCAGATTGTTTTTATCATATTCTTGCTTGTTCTTCGATTGCTTGCAGGAATAGACCTTTGTGGTCAGGTTGATTGTGCTCCGGCGTGGTCAATAACCTCTCGGAGTTGGTTTAGCGATTGCTAAGGTGCAACATCGTGCACGTTTGTAGTCGGATCGTCAAAGTCGACTTCCACCAAAGCGAAATCCACCATCTCATCGAAAGACGGGACACCTTTGCCTCTATCAAGTGGTATCAGTTTTCAGGTTGCTCGATGAGATTTTCCAGTTTTTCATAGTTTAGATCGCATCTGTCATTCATACCTACAGTCCATGAAAAAGCCACAAAAAAAGTTAGATTTGTTCATCCTTTATCCAAGCCAGTCTAAGCCTTTGCAATTTTCTATTCATTGCTTGCATAGTTGAATTATCGGTTGCATTGTCGTGTCAGTTGCTGGTCTTAGTGTCTAGTTCCTTTAGAGTTTCGAGTTCTGTTCACATTAGTCACGCCGCCGCTGCATCATTATCCCTTCCGCTGTCCACCATCCCATCCATTAATTTTCACCACGTGCTACGCACTGTTCATTGTCATAATCATAGTTGAGGTCATTCACATCTTCGCCTGATCCAATCTGCATCTTATCTAGTTTGTCTTGGATAGAGGAAAAAAAAGATAGAGAAAAAAAAGAGAGAAAAAAGGAAAAAAAACAAAAATAGAGAGAAAAAAAATAAAAAAAAGCGTGAGAAAAAAAAAGAGAGAAAAAAAATCGGATCTATCAAGAATCAACCTCGTACCTGAATTCGGATTGGAATCTGTTTTGCGCACTTTTCAGTAAAACAGGTGTATCTTCCTCATACGAACTCTGTTTTGGCTCCATGAGTACTCAAACTGAAGCTAGCGACGAGCCGCCTCTAAATAGTTGCAGAAGCTAGTTCAATATTTGACACCTCAAAATCGTCTTTTAAATAGGTCTTTTTGCCCTCCGAAATTCGTGAGCACAGCTTGTTCCAATTTTTCAGGCCAGTTTTAGAATTCTTTGACTCCTCATATCAACTCGGAATTGAGTGATTCTTTTTGCATTGGAAAGCTTGAGTTAGTAGCATTCTTTGAAAATTTATCAGAAAATTGGCTCAAACTTTTCAAGAGGAAAGTTGGAGAGAGAGTTGTTGTATATCCTGCGTGGCAGTTGTTTTTCATCATTATCTTCACTTATATCTTGCTGTCAAGAGCTACTTAGTATCCTTCATTGATGCTAGTTGTGCTACGCCGTGACCTCATTAGTGTTCTAGGCTCGCGTCTCTAGGCCGGTCTAGCCTAGGACCAGCACAGTACCGTCATTGAGCGTTTATTCAACATTGCATCTTTGAATTGATTATTGCTAATCTTTTGCTACCATATATAGCCAACCCAGCTCCACATATTTCTACACCGTGTATACGTACGCTCCCCTGGCAATCACTTTACTCAATATTCGGAGTTACTTGACACCGCTGGTTGCCGATCACCGCCTGCTGCATGGTAAGAACTTGTAAGACATTGATATTTGCTTTACTGTGAGCGTTTTACCACCACATCCTAGTAGATATAGGAACATTATTTTTGGATTTTGTTTCTTGTTCTAGTAATCATGACAGGATCCAGAGTCAATTCATGGGCTTTGTCGATCGCGGGAGACATGCCACCACCTATGCAAATACCACAACCGTCACGAGAGGTGCACAAACATCCAAATGCACATGATCAGGTTCATGTTTCTATACCACCATTTAATGGCCATTTTAGACCTGCTTTATATATTGAATGGGAGTTAGACATAAATAATATATTTGCTTCCCATAATTTTGATGAACGTAAAAAAGTTACGGTTGCGGTTGGTTCTTTCACTGGTTATGCTCTAGTTTGGTGGAGTGAATATTGTCGGTTACACCCTGATTATGTACCTAATACTTGGGATGATTTAAAACATGTCATGAGAGATAGATTCGTCGATGTTTATTATACTCGTGGCATGATTAAAAAACTGGAACATTTAAAACAAGGTAGTGACACCGTAACAAAATATTATGATGATTTACAAACTACCATGTTGCACTCATTTTTAGAAGAAAGTGAAGAAGATTTTATGGATAGATTTTGGGGAGGATTAAACCATAATATTCAGGAGATACTAATTCATGAAGAGTGTTATCCTATGGACCATTTGTTTCGTCTTGCTTGCAAAGCTGAACAGGAAATAAAACGACGTGTTGCCCACAAGGAGAACAAGCGCACGGTGCACATTCCAACTGTTGATACAGATGTTTATTCAACTACTAGGCGTACTATGACAACCACATCCGTTGTTGCGAGGACTACATCATCTCCACCATGTGACACATCACCATCGAGAGTGCCTGCATCATCTGAGTTGACTATAAGAGGTAATGACAAAGGTACAGATTTTCCACTTTTACATGAGAATGATGCATGCCTATTTAACTTGAATACATCATGTGTTGAGCTACCCACTACTTTGATCACACCACCTATTTTAGAGGATTATGTTGATAATTTAACTTTGCCATGTGATCAAACAACTGAAATACCAACAATTTTGAGAGCACCTATTGAATTAACTGTTGATGCAAAAGAATCAACGTTTAATCATTTTGATATGACCTCTAATCTTGGTGATGATTCTGTGTCGAATGACTCATTGCATGTTTGCTTATCTAAGCATGTTGTAGCATGTAAATTTGATTCAAATAAGGTTTATTCACCAATGTTGGGATGGTTTAATGATGAACATTGTCAATCTTTTGAAATAAATAAGAGCTTCACTTATACGTGCAAACTGAGTTGCAATATTTTCATGCCTTCTAGTTCTTGTGCTAATTTGTTGGCTTTAGATTTTATGAACTATGCAAGTTACCCATCTATTCATGTGTCATATATGCAAAAATCAAGGGAAGTAAAAATGGATGACGTATACATATACAACATGTACACCTTGTCTCTTTTGTTAGCCACATTTCAGATTAAGCAACGCCGAGGACGGCTTTCTTTTCAAGAAGGGGAGGATGATGAGGACATGACTACCTTGGATAAGACCAAAAATATTGCATACATGCATATTTGTCAGGTGATTCCTAGTGCAAACTATTCAATAATATATGTATGTTATCCAGAACAAAAATACTTCACATACTTTTGTGTTTTGTCTAATTGCAGGTGTATGGGACATTTGTACAATCCACATACGAAGATAAGGGACAAGGAGAAGTTTAGGTGCTGTTCAAAAAGTATTCTCACGTCACTTTTGGGCCAAGAGAAGATAGAGTCCAAGTCTCTCACGTTCTGGATTCAGATTCGGACTACACGGACATACCTGACTCAAAACGCCAACAACTTTTTCATACGGACTCCGAATTGGGTGATTCTTTTTTTGTTGGAAATTAGATTTCATGCTCTTTCCAGCACGATTGGAATCACCTTAAAATCCGTCCGGAGCGTTGAGTTATGGACGAAACAATCTGATGCTGCAGCAAAATCCGAGTCAAACTACATGTCCAAAGGTGTTACGTCACCTCCACTTGGGCCCATGAGCCTTGTACGACCTTGGGTTGGTTTTAGGCTGCCTTGGGACGTTCTCCCACCTCATTGGCCGTCACCCCTTGCTCCTATATAAGTAGATCCATCTAGTAGCTTTTTTCTGGGGATTTGTTTAGTTAAAAGTTAGCCATTGCAACTTCGTGTACTTCGTTTGTGTCCAACGACCAGACCAAGACCGCTTACGGATCCCCAACTTTATCAATACTTCATATATACTCGCAATATTCAGATTGCTTTTATCATATTCTTGCTTGTTCTTCGATTGCTTGCAGGAATAGACCTTCGTGGTCAGGTTGATTGTGCTCTGGCGTGGTCAATAACCTCTCGGAGTTGATTTAGCGATTGCTAAGGCGCAATGTCGTGCACGTTTGTAGTCGGATCGTCAAAGTCATCTTCACCAAATCGATAGTTATCATCTCATCGAAAGATCGGGACTCCCCCGCCTTTATCACTTCCAGAATAGGATTACCGTACCACTCTGGTGCGGATCTTACTCTGGTTGACCTACGAGGTTCAGTAGAAACTTGATATGAAGTTTCATGATCAATATCATTAGCTTCCTCACTAATTGGTGTAGTTGTCACAGGAACCGGTTCTTGTGATGAACTACTTTCCAATAAGGGAGTAGATACAGTTATCTCATCAAGTTCTACTTTCCTCCCACTCACTTCTTTCGAGAGAAACTCCTTCTCTAGAAAGGATCCGATTTTAGCAACGAAAATCTTGCCCTCAGATCTGTGATAGAAGGTGTACCCAATAGTTTTTTTTGGGTATCCTATGAAGACACATTTCTCTGATTTGGGTTCGAGCTTATCTGGTTGAAGCTTCTTCATATAAGCATCGCAGCCCCAAACTTTAAGAAACGACAACTTTGGTTTCTTGCCAAACCATAGTTCATAAGGCGTCGTCTTAACGGATTTTGATGGTGCCCTATTTAACGTGAATGCAGCCGTCTCTAAAGCATAACCCCAAAACGGTAGAGGTAAATCAGTAAGAGACATCATAGATCGCACCATATCTAGTAAAGTATGATTACGACGTTCGGACACACCATTTCATTGTGGTGTTCCGGGTGGCGTGAGTTGCGAAACTATTCCGCATTGTTTCAAGTGTAGACCAAACTCGTAACTCAAATATTCTCCTCCATGATCAGATCGTAGAAAGTTTATTTTCTTGTTACGATGATTTTCCACTTCACTCTGAAATTCTTTGAACTTTTGAAATGTTTCAGACTTGTGTTTCATTAAGTAGATATACCCATATCTGCTTAAGTCGTCTGTGAAGGTGAGAAAATAACGATACCCGCCGCGAGCCTCAACATTCATTGGACCACAAACATCAGTATGTATGATTTCCAATAAATCAGTTGCCTGCTCCATAGTTCCGGAGAACGGCGTTTTAGTCATCTTGCCCATAAGGCACGGTTCGCAAGTACCAAGTGATTCATAATCAAGTGATTCCAAAAGCCCATCAGTATGGAGTTTCTTCATGTGCTTTACACCGATATGACCTAAACGGCAGTGCCACAAATAAGTTGCACTATCGTTATCAACTCTCCATCTTTTGGTTTCAACACTATGAATATGTGTATCACTACTATCGAGATTCAATAAAAATAGACCACTCTTCAAGGGTGCATGACCATAAAATATATTACTCATATAAATAGAACAACCATTATTCTCCGATTTAAATGAATAACCATCTCGCATCAAACAAGATCCAGATATAATGTTCATGCTCAACGCTGGCACCAAATAACAATTATTTAGGTCTAAAACTAATCCCGTTGGTAGATGTAGAGGTAGCGTGCCGACCGCGATCACATCGACTTTGGAACCATTTCCCACGCGCATCGTCACCTCGTCCTTAGCCAATCTTCACTTAATCCGTAGTCCCTGTTTCGAGTTGCAAATATTAGCAACAGAACCAGTATCAAATACCCAGGTGCTACTGCGAGCATTAGTAAGGTACACATCAATAACATGTATATCACATATACCTTTGTTCACTTTGCCATCCTTCTTATCCGCCAAATACACGGGGCAGTTCCGCTTCCAGTGTCCAGTCTGCTTGCAATAGAAGCACTCAGTTTCAGGCTTAGGTCCAGACTTGGGTTTCTTCTCTTGAGAAGCCACTTGCTTGCCGTTCTTTTTGAAGTTCCCCTTCTTCTTCCCTTTGCCCTTTTTCTTGAAACTGGTGGTCTTGTTAACCATCAACACTTGATGCTCCTTCTTGATTTCTACCTCCGCAGCTTTTAGCATTGCGAAGAGCTCGGGAATAGTCTTGTTCATCCCTTGCATATTATAGTTCATCACGAAGCTCTTGTAGCTTGGTGGCAGTGATTGAAGAATTCTGTCAATGACACTATCATCAGGAAGATTAACTCCCAGTTGAATCAAGTGATTATTATACCCAGACATTTTGAGTATGTGTTCACTGACAGAACTATTCTCCTCCATCTTGCAACTATAGAACTTATTGGAGACTTCATATCTCTCAATCCGGGCATTTGCTTGAAATATTAACTTCACCTCCTGGAACATCTCATATGCTCCATGACGTTCAAAACGTCGTTGAAGACCCGGTTCTAAGCCGTAAAGCATGGCACACTGAACTATCGAGTAGTCATCAGCTTTGCTCTGCCAGACGTTCTTAACATCGTCGGTTGCATCAGCAGTAGGCCTGGCACCCAGCGGTGCTTCCAGGACGTAACTTTTTTGTGCAGCAATGAGGATAATCCTCAGGTTACGGACCCAGTCCGTGTAATTGCTACCATCATCTTTCAACTTTGCTTTCTCAAGGAACGCATTAAAATTCAACGAAACAACAACACGAGCCATCTATCTACAAACAAACATAGACAAGCAAAATACTATCAGGTACTAAGTTCATGATAAATTTAAGTTCAATTAATCATATTACTTAACAACTTCCACTCAGACAGACATCTCTCTAGTCATCTAAGTGATCACGTGATCCAAATCAACTAAACCATGTCCGATCATCACGTGAGATGGAGTAGTTTCAATGGTGAACATCACTATGTTGATCATATCTACTATATGATTCACGTTCGACCTTTCAGTCTCCGTGTTCCGAGGCCATATCTGTATATGCTAGGCTCGTCAAGTATGACCTGAGTATTCCGCGTGTGCAACTGTTTTGCACCCGTTGTATTTGAACATAGAGCCTATCACACCCGATCATCACGTGGTGTCTCAGCACGAAGAACTTTCACAATGGTGCATACTCAGGGAGAATACTTCTTGATTATTAGTGAGAGATCATCTTAAAATGCTACTGTCAATCAAAGCAAGATAAGATGCATAAAGGATAAACATCACATGCAATCAATATAAGTGATATGATATGGCCATCATCATCTTGTGCTTGTGATCTCCATCTTTGAAGCACCGTCGTGATCACCATCGTCACCGGCGCGACACCTTGATCTCCATCGTAGCATCGTTGTCATACGCCATCTATTTCTTCTACAACTATCGCTACCGCTTAGTGATAAAGTAAAGCAATTACAGGGCGTTTGCATTTCATACAATAAAGCGATAACAATATGGCTCCTGCCAATTGCCGATAACTTCGGTTACAAAACATGATCATCTCATACAATAAAATATAGCATCACGTCTTGACCATATCACATCACAACATGCCCTGCAAAAACAAGTTAGACGTCCTCTACTTTGTTGTTGCAAATTTTACGTGGCTGCTACGGGCTTTAGCAAGAACCGTTCTTACCTACGCATCAAAACCACAACGATAGTTCGTCAAGTTGGTGTTGTTTTAACCTTCGCAAGGACCGGGCGTAGCCACACTCGATTCAGCTGAAGTGAGAGAGACAGACACCCGCCAGCCACCTTTAAGCACAAGAGCTCATAACGGTGAAACCATTCTCGCGTAAGCGTACGCGTAATGTCGGTCCGGGCCGCTTCATCTCACAATACCGCCGAACCAAAGTATGACATGCTGGTAAGCAGTATGACTTGTATCGCCCACAACTCACTTGTGTTCTACTCGTGCATATAACATCAACGCATAAAACCTGGCTCTGATACCACTATTGGGAACGTAGTAATTTCAAAATTTTCATACGCACACGCAAGATCATGGTGATGGCATAGCAACGAGAGGGGAGAGTGTTGTCCACGTACCCTCGTAGACCGTAAGCGGAAGCGTTAGCACAACGCGGTTGATGTAGTCGTACGTCTTCACGATCCGACCGATCCAAGCACCGAACGTACGGCACCTCCGAGTTCAGCACACGTTCAGCTCGATGACGATCTCTAGGCTCCGATCCAGCAAAGCTCCGGAGATGAGTTCCGTCAGCACGACGGCGTGGTGACGATGATGATGTTCTACCGGCGTAGGGCTTCGCCTAAACTCTGCGACGATATGACGGAGGTGGAATATGGTGGAGGGGGGCACCACACACGGCTAAGGAACGATCCGTAGATCAACTTGTGTGTCTATGGGGTGCCCCCCCCGCCCCCGTATATAAAGGAGCAAGGGGGGAGGCCGGCCGGCCCTTGGAGGGCGCTCCAAGGAGGAGGAATCCTCCTCCTAGTAGGAGTAGGACTCCTCCTTTCCTACTCCTACTAGGAGGAGGAAGGAAGGGGGAGAGGGGGAAGGAAAGAGGGGCGCCGCCCCCCTCCTAGTCCAGTTCGGACCAGAGGGGGGAGGGGGCGCGCGGCCCATGCTGGCCGCCCCTCTCTCCTTTCCCCTAAGGCCCATAAGGCCCATTACTCTCCCGGGGGGGTTCCGGTAACCCTCCGGCACTCCGGTTTTCTCCGAAATCACCTGGAACACTTCCGGTGTCCAAATATAGTCGTCCAATATATCAATCTTTATGTCTCTACCATTTCGAGACTCCTCATCATGTCCGTGATCACATCCGGGACTCCGAACAAACTTTGGTACATCAAAACTTATAAACTCATAATAAAACTGTCATCGTAACGTTAAGCGTGCAGACCATACGGGTTCGAGAACTATGTAGACATGACCTAGAACTATTCTCGGTCAATAACCAATAGCGGGACCTGGATGCCCATATTGGTTCCTACATATTCTACAAAGATCTTTATCGGTCAAACTGCATAACAACATACGTTGTTCCCTTTGTCATTGGTATGTTACTTGCCCGAGATTCGATCATCGGTATCCAATACCTTGTTCAATCTCGTTACCGGCAAGTCTCTTTACTCGTTACGTAATGCATCATCTCGTAACCAACTCATTGATCACATTGCTTGCAAGGCTTATAGTGATGTACATTACCGAGAGGGTCCAGAGATACCTCTCCGACAATCGGAGTGACAAAACCTAATCTCGAAATACGCCAACTCAACATGTACCTTCGGAGACACCTGTAGTACTCCTTTATAATCACCCACTTACGTTGTGACATTTGGTAGTACCCAAAGTGTTCCTCCGGTAAATGGGAGTTGCATAATTCTCATAGTTACAGGAACATGTATAAATCATGAAGAAAGCAATAGCAATATACTAAACGATCAAGTGCTAGGCTAACAGAATGGGTCATGTCACTCACATCATTCTCCTAATGATGTGATCCCATTAATCAAATGACAACACATGTTTATGGTTAGGAAACATAACCATCTTTGATAAATGAGTTAGTCAAGTAGAGGCATACTAGTGACTATATGTTTGTCTATGTATTCACACATGTATCATGTTTCCGGTTAATACAATTCTAGCATGAATAATAAACATTTATCATGATATGAGGAAATAAATAATAACTTTATTATTGCCTCTAGGGCATATTTCCATCAGTAATATCATTCCCAAGATGTATGCATCAAACATTTGGCATAGGGAATGGCAAAAATAGGATCATGCGCATACAAGTCTTTTATGTGCTCAAGGCCAATGACATTCAATTCAAGTTTAGTGACTAGCATGCATATGCGGGAAAGAGCATCTGCCACTACATTTTCCTTACCCTTGATGTACTGGATGACATAAGGAAAAGACTCAATGAACTCACTCCATTTTGCATGATGCTTGTTCAACTTAGTTTGGCCCTTTAAGTACTTAAGCGTTTCATGATTGGCATGAATGATAAGTTCATGTGGGCGAAGATAATGTTCCCATTCATGCAAAACTCGCAAGAAAGCATATAGCTCTTTGTCATAGATGGGGTAGTTGAGTTGCGCTATGGAAAGTTTTTCACTAAAATATGCTATGGGGCGCTTCTCTTGCGTTAACACACCTCCTATGCCATTACCGCTAGCATCGCAATGAATTTCAAAGGGTTTGTCAAAGTTGGGTAATGCAAGCACAGGAGCATGAGTAAGCAAATTCTTAAGCTCATTAAATGAGGTGTCTTGGAATGGTCCCTAAACAAATGGCGCATTTTTCTTACTCAAGGAATGTAAAGGTGAAGCTATGGTGCTAAAATCCTTCTCAAATCTATGATAGAAACCGGCTAAACCAAGAAAACTACGCACTTGCTGCAAGTTCGTTGGTTGGGGCCAAGTTCTACTAGCATTGATCTTAGATTCATCTACATGAACACCCTTAGAAGACACAACAAAACCAAAGAAAACAAGATTATCAACACCAAAAAGGCATTTGTCCATATTAGCATAAAGTCGCTCTTTCCTAAGGGTTTGCAAAACGGTTCTAAGATGGGTGACATGATCTTTGAGGGATTTGCTAAAGACAAGAATATCATCAAAGTAGACCACATGATATAGGCAAAGGTGTCCCGTCTTTCGATGAGATGGTGATTATCGTTTCAGAGGAGTAAACTTTGACGATCTGACTATGTACGTGCGAGGACGTCGCGACTTAGCAATCGCTAAACCAACTCCGAGAGGTTATTGACCACGCCGGAGCACGATCAACCTGACCACGAGGGTCTATTTCCTGCGAGCAAACGAAGAACAAGCAAGAAACTAAGATTGCAATATGGATATTGCGAATATAAGATGAAAGCTTTATTGATCAAGATGGGGTTCTGTGACGTCTTTGTCTGGTCATTGAACACAAACGAAGTACGCAAAGTTGTAGCTATGGCGAACTTTAATCTAAACAAAACCCAAGGAAAAAGCTACTAGATTGATCTACTTATATAGAAGCAAAAGGAGCAAAGCGTGGCGGCCATGGAGGTGGAAGGACGTCCCAAGGCAGCCTAAAACTAACCCTAGGTCGTACAAGGCTCATGGGCCCAAGTGTGGGTGATGCAACACCTTTGGACTTGTTGTTTGACTCAGATTCTGCTGCAACGTCAGATTGTTTCGTCGATATCTCAATGCTCTGAATGAATTTGAAGGTGAATCCAATTGGGTTGGAAAGGGCAAGAAATCTACTTTCCAAAAAAAAGAATCACCCAATTCAGAGTCCGTATGAAAAAGATGTTGGCATTTTGAGTCAGGTATGTCTGTGCAGTCCGAATCCGAATCCACAACGTGAGAGACTTGGACTCTATCTTCTCTTGGCCCAAAAGTGATGTGAGACTTTTTGAATAGAACCTAAACTTATTCTTTTCCCTTATCTTCATATGTGGATTGTACAAGTGTCCCATACACCTACAATTAGACAAAACACAAAAGTGTGTGAAGTATTTTTATTCTAGACAACATAAATAGATTATTGAATAGTTTGCAATAGAAATCACCTGACAAATATGCATGTATGCAATATTTTTGGTTGTATCCAAGGTAGTCATGTCCTCATCATCCTATCCTTCTTGAAAACAAAGCCGTCCTTGGCGTTGCTTAATCTGAAATGTGGCTAACAAAAGAGACAAGGTGTACATGTTGTATATGTATATGTCATCCATTTTTACTTCCCTTGATTTTTTCCCACATGACACATGTATACATGAGTAACTTTCCTAGATCATAAAATATAAAGCCAAAATATTATCATAAGTAGAAGGCATGAAAATATTGCAACTCAGTTTGCATATATAAGTGAAGCTCTTATTCATATAAAAAATTGACAATATTCATCATTAAACCATCCCAACATTGGTGAATAAACCTTACGTGCATCAAATTTACATGTTACAACATGGTTAAATAAGAAAACATGCAATAAGTCATCTGACACAGAATCATCGCTAAGATTAGAGGTCATATCAAAATGATAAAACATTGGTTCTTTTGCATCAACAATTAATTTAATGGGTGCACTCAAAATTGTTGGTATTTCAGTAACACGAGTCTCTAAAATAATCGGTGTGCTTAAATCAATATGTAACTCAACACATAATGTATTCAAGTTAACTAGGCATGCATCATTCTCATGTGAAAGTGGAAAATCTGTACCTTTGTCATTACCTCTTATGATCAACTCAGATGATGCAAGCACTCTCGATGGTGATGTGTGACAAGGTGGATATGACGTAGTCCTTGCAACAATGGATGTGGTTGTCATAGTATGCTTAGTAGTTGAAGAAACATCTGTATCAATAGTTGGAATGTGCACCGTGCGCTTGTTCTCCTTGTGGGCAACACGTCGTTTGATTTCCTGTTCAGCTTTGCAAGCAAGACAAAACAAATGGTCCATAGGATAACACTCTTCATGAATTAGTATCTCCTGAATATCATGGTTTAATCCTCCCCAAAATCTATCCATAGAATCTTCTTCAATTTCTTCTAAAAATGAGTGCAACAAGGTAGTTTGTAAATCATGATAATATTTTTTTACAGTGTCACTACTTTGTTTTAAATGTTCTAGTTTTTAAATCATGCCACGAGTATAATAAACATCGATGAATATATCTCTCATGACATGTTTTAAACCATCCCAAGTAGTAGGTATATGATCAGGGTTTAACCGACAATATTCACTCCACCAAACTAAAGCAAAGCTACTGAAAGTACTAATCGCAGCTTGAAATTTTCCATGCTCATCAAAAGTGTGGGAAGCAAATATAACATTTATTTTGTACTCCCATTCAATATATAAATCAGGCCTAAAACGACCAGTAAATGGTGGCATGGAAACATTAACCTGATTATATGCATTCTGATGTTGTTGCTCCTCTTGTGACGGTTGTTGTATTTTCTTAGGTGTTGGCAGATCTCCCACGATCGATGAAGCCCAAGAACTAACAACTCCAGAACCTGCCATAGTTAGTAGAAAAAAAGAAACAAAATCTGAGAATAATGTTCCTATGAACTACTAGGATGTGGTGGTAAAATGCTCACAATATAGAGCAAATATCAATATCTTACAAGTTCTTACCATGCAGCAGGTGGTGACAGGCAACCAACGGTGTCAAGTAACTCTGAAGATTGAGTAAAGCAATTGCCAGGGGAACATACGTATACACGATGTAGAAATATGTGGAGTTTGGAAGGCTTAAATATTTTGTAGCAAAAGATTAGCAATAATCAATTCAGAGATGCAATGTTGAATAAACGCTCAACGACGGTACTGTGCTGGTCCTAGGCTAGACCAGACTAGAGATACGAGCCAAAAACACTAATGAGGTCACAGCGTAGCACAACTAGCATCAATAAAGGATATGAAGTAGCCCTGGATAGCAAGATAAAAGTGAAGATCACAACAGCAATAAAGATAATGATGTGAAACAACTACCTAGCAGGATATACCAACAACTTTCTCTCCAACTTTCCTCTAGAAAAGTTTGTGCCAAATTTTTATAATTTTTCTCAAGAATGGCACTGACTCAAGATTTTAAATGCGAAAAGAATCACTCAATTCCGAGTTGGTATGAGGAGTCAAAAAATTATAAAACTGTCCTGAAAAACTGGAACAAGCTATGTTCGCGAACTTCGGAGGAAAAAAAGACCTATTTAGAAGCCGATTTTGAGATGCCAAATATTGAACTTGCTTCTGAAACCATTTAGATGCAGCTCGTCACTAGCTTTAATTTGAGTACTCTTGGAGCCAAAACGAACTTCGTATGAGGAAGTTATGCCTGTTTTACTAAACAGTGCACAAAACAGATTCAAATCCGAATTCATGTACGAGACTGAGTCTAGATAGATCCGAATTTTGTTTTTTTCTCTCCTTTTTTTTCTCACACTTTTTTTTGTTTTTTCTCTCTGCCTTTTTTGTCTCCCTCTTACCAAAACAAACTAGATAAGATGCAGATTGGATCAAGCGAATATGTGAATGATCTCAACTATGATTATGACATGAACGGTGGGTAGCACGTAGTGGAAATTAATGGATGGTTGGTGGACAATGGAAGGAATAACGATGCAGCGGCGGCGTGACTAATGTGAACCGACCTCAAAACTCTAAACAAACTAGACACTAAAACCAGCAACTCGACACGACTATGCAACCGATAATAAAATAATGCAAACAATGAAAAGAAAATTGCAAAGGCTCATACTGTCTAGGACAAAGGATGAATAGATCTAACTTTTTTGTGGCTTTTTCTTGGACAATAGGTATGAAAATAAATCAAATCTAGTAAAAACTGCAAGTTCTCACCGAGCAACCTGAAAACCGATACCACTTGATAGAGGCAAAGGTGTCTCGTCTTTTCATGAGATGGTGATTATCGTTTCGGAGGAGTAGACTTTGATGATCCGACTACGTACGTGCGAGGACGTCGCGCTTTAGCAATCGCTAAACCAACTCCGAGAGGTTATTGACCATGCAGGAGCACGATCAACCTAACCACGAGGGTCTATTTCCTGCGAGCAAACGAAGAACAAGCAAGAAACTGAGATTGCAATCTAGATATTGCGAATATAAGATGAAAGCTTTATTGATCAAGATGGGGTTCTGTGACGTCTTTGTCTGGTCGTTGGACACAAACGAAGTACGCGAAGTTGCAGCTATGGCGAACTTTAATCTAAACAAAACGCAAGGAAAAAGCTACTAGATGGATCTACTTATATAGGAGCAAGGGATGGCGGCCAAGGAGGTGGAAGGTCGTCCCAAGGCAGCCTAAAACTAACCCTAGGTCTTACAAGGCTCGTGGGCCCAAGTGGAGGTGATGCAACACCTTTGGACTTGTTGTTTGACTCGGATTCTGCTGCAGCGTCTAATTGTCTCGTCGATATCTCAATAATCCGGATGAATTTGAAGGTGAATCCAATTGTGTTGGAAAGAGCACGAAATGTACTTTGCAACAAAAAAATCACCCAATTCGGAGTCCGTATGAAAAAGATGTTAGCGTTTTGAATGAAGTATGTATGTGTAGTCCGAATCTGAATCCAGAACGTGAGAGACTTGGACTCTATCTTCTCTTGGCCCAAAAGTGACGTGAGAGGACATTTGAATAGAACCCAAACTTCTCCTTTTCCCTTATCTTCATATGTGGATTGTACAAGTGTCCCATACACCTGCAATTAGACAAAACACAAAAGTGTATGAAGTATTTTTGTTCTGGATAATATAAATAGATTATTGAATAGTTTGCACTAGAAATCACCTGACAAACATGCACGTATGCAATATTTTTGGTCGTATCCAAGGTAGTCATGTCCTCATCATACTTTCCTTCTTGAGAACAAAGCCGTCCTCGTCGTTGCTTAATCTGAAATGTGGCTAACAAAAGAGACAAGGTGTACATGTTGTATATGTATATGTCATACATTTTTACTTCCCTTGATTTTTGTACATATGACACATGTATACATGAGTAACTTTCATAGATCATAAAATATAAAGCCAAAATATTATCATAAGTAGAAGGCATGAAAATATTGCAACTCAGTTTGTACATATAAGTGAAGCTCTTATTCATATCAAAAGATTGACAATATTCATCATTAAACCATCCCAACATTGGTGAATAAACCTTACATGCATCAAATTTACATGCTACAACATGCTTAAATAAGAAAACATGCAATAAGTCATTTGACACAGAATCATCGCCAAGATTAGAGGTCATATCAAAATGATTAAACATTGGTTCTTTTGCATCAACAGTTAATTTAATGGGCGCACTCAAAATTGTCGGTATTTCAGTTGTTTGATCACATGACGCATTCATGACAGTAACACAAGTCTCTAAAATAGGTGGTGTGCTTAAATTAATAGGTAACTCAACACATAATGTATTCAAGTTAACTAGGCATGCATCATTCTCATGTGAAAGTGGAAAATCTGTACATTTGTCATTACCTCTTATGATCAACTCAGATGATGCAGGCACTCTCGATGGTGATGTTTCATATGGTGGAGATGAAGTATTCCTCGCAACAACGGATGTGGTTGTCATAGTACGCCTAGTAGTTGGAATGTGCACCGTGCGCTTGTTCTCCTTGTGGGCAACACGTCGTTTTATTTCCTGTTCAGCTTTGCAAGCAAGACGAAACAAATGGTCCATAGGATAACACTCTTCATTAATTAGTATCTCCTGAATATCATGGTTTAATCCTCCCCAAAATCTATCCATAAAATCTTCTTTACCTTCTTCTAAAAATGAGTGCAACAAGGTAGTATGTAAATCATCATAATATTTTTTTACGGTGTCAGTACCTTGTTTTAAATGTTCTAGTTTTTTAATCATGCCACGAGTATAATAAACATTGATGAATCTATCACTCATGACATGTTTTAAACCACCCCAAGTAGTAGGTATATAATTAGGGTTTAACCAACAATATTCACTCCACCAAACTAAAGCAAAGCTACTCAAAATACTAACCGCAGCTTGAAATTTTCCATGCTCATAAAAAATGTGGGAAGCAAATATAGCATTTATTTCGTACTCCCATTCAATATATAAATCAGGGCTAACGACTAGTAAATGGTGGCATGGAAACATTAACCTGATTATATGCATTCTGATGTTGTTGCTCCTCTTGTGACAGTTGTTGTATTTTCTTAGGTGATGGCAAATCTCCCACGATCGACGAAGCCCAAGAACTAACAACTCCGGAACCTGCCATATTTTGTAGAAAACAAGAAACAAAATCTAAGAATAATGTTCCTATGAACTACTAGGATGTGGTGGTAAAACGCTCACAGTATAGAGCAAATATCAATATCTTACAAGTTCTTACCATGCAGCAGGTGGTGACAGGCAACCAATGGTGTCAAGTAACTCTGAAGATTGAGTAAAGCGATTGCCAGGGGAACATACGTATACACGATGTAGAAATATGGGGAGTTTGGAAGGCTTAAATATTTTGTAGCAAAAGATTAGCAATAATCAATTCAGAGATGCAATGTTGAATAAATGCTCAACGATGGTACTGTGCTGGTCCTAGGCTAGACCGGACTAGGGACGCGAGCCTAAAACACTAATGAGGTGACGGTGATTTCTACTATGCAACCTTCTTCTTGTAGACGTTATTGGGCCTGCAAGTGCACAACTTTGTAGGACAGTAGCAAATTTCCCTCAAGTGGATGACCTAAGGTTTATCAATCCGTAGGAGGCGTAGGATGAAGATGGTCTCTCTCAAATAACCCTGCAACCAAATAACAAAGAGTCTCTTGTGTCCCCAACACACCCAATACAATGGTAAATTGTATAGGTGCACTAGTTCGGCGAAGAGATGGTGATACAAGTGCAATATGGATAGTAGATAAAGGTTTTTGTAATATGAAAATATAAAAACAACAAGGTAACTAATGATAAAAGTGAGCGTAAACGGTATTGCAATGATAGGAAACAAGGCATAGGGTTCATACTTTCACTAGTGCAAGTTCTCTCAACAATAATAACATAGATAGATCATATAACAATCCCTCAACATGCAACAAAGAGTCACTCCAAAGCCACGAATAGCGGAGAACAAACGAAGAGATTATGGTAGGGTACGAAACCACCTCAAAGTTATTCTTTCGGATCAATCTATTCAAGAGTTCGTACTAGAATAACACCTTAAGACACAAATCAACAAAAACCCTAATGTCACCTAGATACTCCATTGTCACCTCAAGTATCCATGGGCATGATTATACGATATGCATCACACAATCTCAGATTCATCCAACCAACACAAAGTACTTCAAAGAGTGCCCCAAAGTTTCTACCGGAGAGTCAAGAAAACGTGTGCCAACCCCTATGCATAGGTTCATGGGCGGAACCCACAAGTTGGTCACCAAAACATACATCAAGTGGCACGTGAAATCCCATTGTCACCACAGATAAACACGGCAGGACATACATCAAGTGTTCTCAAATAAAGACTCAATCCGATAAGATAACTTCAAGAGGGAAACTCAATTCATCACAAGAGAGTAGAGGGGGAGAAACATCATAAGATCCAACTACAATAGCAAAGCTCACGATACATCAAGATCGTGCCATAGAGAGAACACGAGAGAGAGAGATCAAACACATAGCTACTGGTACATACCCTCAGCCCCAAGGGTGAACTACTCCCTCCTCATCATGGATAGCGCCGGGATGATTGAGATGGCCACCGGTGTTGGGTTCCCCCTCCGGCAGGGTGCCAGAACGGGCTCCCGAGAGGTTTTTGGTGGCTACAGAGTCTTGCAGCGGCGAAACTCCTGATCTATCTTCTCCGTAGATGTTTTTAGGGTACGTGGGACTATATAGGCGAAAGAAGTCCGTCGGGAGGTGCTCGAGGGGCCCACAAGATAGGGGGGCACACCCAGTAGGGGGGGGGCGCCCCCTATCTCCTGGCCTCCTCGAGGATCTTCTGACGTGAACTCCAAGTCTCCAGGATCATATTCTTCCAAAAAATCACGCTGCCGAAGGTTTCATTCCATTTGGACTCCGTTTGATATTCCTTTTCTTCGAAATACTAAAACAGGCAATAAAACAACAATATGGGCTGGGCCTCCGGTTAATAGGTTAGTCCCAAAAGTAATATAAAAGTGTATAATAAAGCCCGTAATCATTCAAAACAGATAATAATATAGCATGAATGCTTCATAAATTATAGATACGTTGGCGACGTATCAGCATCCCCAAGCTTAATTCCTACTCGTCCTCGAGTAGGTAAATGATAAAGAAAGAATTTATGAGGTGTGAATGCTAGAAGGTGCACAAGTTTGATCAATGATAATTTCAATCACCTTTTCTAGCATGATAATATGTCATAACAGTAGTTCACCTCATAAAACTTCTCACGAACAAGTAACAAGCAATTCACATGTTAAAGCATAGACCATAAACTTTCTTGAAAACTAGCAAACTTCATTCTCAGTCATCAAACAATTGTAATTCATCTTATTTTCAGGAATAGCAAACTCCACATACTCAACTATCATATAGTCTTCTACAATTGCTAACACTCATGCAATACTAATGATTATGGAGTTTCAATCGGACACTGAGAAAGATAGGGGCTTATAGTGTTGCCTCCCAACGTATTCACCTTTGGGTGATGTCAACAATAATAGTTCATGCTAACTTACATCCAATTGGATATATATACCAGGATCACCCCAACACAAAGTGCTTGCCAAAGGATAAAATGAAAAAGGCAAAGGTGAAGATCACCTTGACTCTTGCATAAAGTAAAAGACATAAAGTAAAAGATAGGCCCTTCGCAGAGGGAAGCAGAGGTTGTCATGCGCCTTTTAGGGTTGGATGCACAAAATCTTAATGCGAATGAACGTCGCTTTATATTGCCACTTGTACATGGACCTTTATTATGCAGTCCGTCGCTTTTATTGCCTCCATAACAAGATCGTATAAAGCTATTTTCTTCACACCAAAAGTTCATACATATTTAGAGACCAATTTTTATTTCTTGCACCGATGAAAACCTACTTGAAGGATCTTACTCAATCCATAGGTAGGTATTGTGGACTCTCATGGCAAAACTGGGTTTAAGGATATTTGGAAGCACAAGTAGTATCTCTACTTGGTGCAAGGAATTTGGCTAGCATGAGGGGGAAAGGCAAGCTCAACATGTTTGAATGATCTATGACAATATACTTTAACTGAGATGTCGGAAAAACAAAACCCATTACGTTGTCTTCCTTGTCCAACATCAACTCTTTAGCATGTCATACTTAATGAGTGCTCCCAATTATAAAAGATGATGTATTACGGTACGAGTAAAGAGACTTGCCGGTAACGAGATTGAACTAGGTATTGAGATACCGACGAGCGAATCTCGCGCAAGTAACATACCGATGACAAAGGGAACAACGTATGTTGTTATGCGGTCTAATCGATAAAGATCTTCGTAGAATATGTGGGAGCCAATATGAGCATCCAGGTTCCGCTATTAGTTATTGATTGGAGACGTGTCTCGGTCATGTCTACATAGTTCTCGAACCCATAGGGTTCGCACGCTTAACGTTACGATGACAGTTATATTATGAGTTTATATGTTTTGATGTACCGAAGGTTGTTCGGAGTCCCGGATGTGATCACGGACACGACGAGGAGTCTCGAAATGGTCGAGACATGAAGATTGATATATTGGACGACTATATTCAGACACCGGAAGTGTTCCGGAGAAGTTTTCGGATAAAATCGGAGTGCCGGAGGGTTATCGGAACCCCCGGGGGAACTAATGGGCCTCGATGGGCCTTAGTGGAGAGAGAGAGGGGCGGCCTAGGGCACGCCGCGCGGCCTCCCCCTCTGGTCCGAATTGGACTAGGAGAAGGGGGGTGGCGCCCCCCTTTCCTTCTCCCTCTCCCTCTCCTTCCTTCCCCCTCTCTCCCTTTAGGTGGAAACCTACTAGGACTTGGTGTCCTAGTAGGATTCCCCTCTTGGGGGCACGCCATAGAGGGCCGGCCGGCCTCCCCCTTGCTCCTTTATATAAGGGGGCAGGGGGCACCCCATAGACACAACAATTGATCCGTTTGATCTTTTAGCCGTGTGCGGTGCCCCCCTTCACCATAGTCCACCTCGATAATACTGTAGCGGTGCTTAGGCGAAGCCCTGCGTCGGTAGAACATCAACATCGTCACCATGCTGTCGTGCTGACGAAACTCTCCCTCAACACTCGGCTGGATCAGAGTTCGAGGGACGTCATCGGGCTGAACGTGTGCTGAACTCGGAGGTGCCGTACATTTGGTACTTGATCAGTCGGATCGTGAAGACGTACGACTACATCAACCGCGTTGTGCTAATGCTTCCGCTTTCGGTATATGAGGGTACATGGACAACACTCTCCCCTCTCATTGCTATACATCACCATGATCTTGCGTGGGCATAGGATTTTTTTTGAAATTACTACGTTCCCCAACGGTGGCATCCGAGCCAGGTTTTATGCATAGATGTTATACGCACGAGTAGAACACAAGTGAGTTGTGGGCGATACAAGTCATACTGCTTACCAGCATGTCATACTTTGGTTCGGCGGTATTGTTGGATGAAGTGGCCTGGACCGACATTACGTGTACGCTTACGTGAGACTGGTTCTACCGACGTGCTTTGCACACAGGTGGCTGGCGGGTGTCTGTTTCTCCAACTTTAGTTGAACCGAGTGTGGCTACGCCCGGTCCTTGAGAAGGTTAAAACAACACTAACTTGACGAACTATCGTTGTGGTTTTGATGCGTAGGTAAGAACGGTTCTTGCTAAAGCCCGTAGAAGCCACGTAAAACTTGCAACAACAAACTAGAGGACGTCTAACTTGTTTTTGCAGGGCATGTTGTGATGTGATATGGTCAAGACGTGATGCTATATTTTATTGTATGAGATGATCATGTTTTGTAACCGAGTTATCGGCAACTGGCAGGAGCCATATGGTTGTCGCTTTATTGTATGCAATGCAATCGCCCTGTAATGCTTTACTTTATCACTAAGCGGTAGCGCTAGTCGTAGAAGCATAAGATTGGCGAGACGACAACAATGCTACGATGGAGATCAAGGTGTCGCGCCGGTGACGATGGTGATCATGGAGGTGCTTCGGAGATGGAGATCACAAGCACTAGATGATGATGGCCATATCATATTACTTATATTGATTGCATGTGATGTTTATCTTTTATGCATCTTATCTTGCTTTGATTGACGGTAGCATTATAAGATGATCTCTCACTAAATTTCAAGGTAAAAAGTGTTCTCCCTGAGTATGCACTGTTGCCAAAGTTCGTCGTGCCCAGACACCACGTGATGATCAGGTGTGATAAGCTCTACGTCCATCTACAACGGGTGCAAGCCAGTTTTGCACACGCAGAATACTCAGGTTAAACTTGACGAGCCTAGCATATGCAGATATGGCCTTGGAACACTGAGACCGAAAGGTCGAGCGTGAATCATATAGTAGATATGATCAACATAGTGATGTTCACCATTGAAAGCTACTCCATTTCACGTGATGATCGGTTATGGTTTAGTTGATTTGGATCACGTGATCACTTAGAGGATTAGAGGGATGCCTTTCTAAGTGGGAGTTCTTAAGTAATATGATTAATTGAACTTAAATTTATCATGAACTTAGTACCTGATAGTATCTTCCTTGTCTATGTTTGATTGTAGATAGATGGCCCATGCTGTTGTTCCGTTGAATTTTAATGCGTTCCTTGAGAAAGCAAAGTTGAAAGATGATGGTAGCAATTACACGGACTGGGTCCATAACTTGAGGATTATCCTCATTGCTACACAGAAGAATTACGTCCTGGAAGCACCGCTGGGTGCCAGGCCTGTTGCAGGAGCAACACCAGATGTTATGAACGTCTGGCAGAGCAAAGCTGATGACTACTCAATAGTTCAGTGTGCCATGCTTTACGGCTTAGAACTGGGACTTTAACGATGTTTTGAACGTCATGGAGCATATGAGATGTTCCAGGAGTTGAAGTTAATATTTCAAGAAAATTCCCGGATTGAGAGATATGAAGTCTCGAATAAGTTCTATAGCTGCAAGATGGAGGAGCATAGTTCTGCCAGTGAGCATATACTCAAGATGTCTGGGTATAATAATCACTTGACTCAACTGGGAGTTAATCTTCCGGATGATAGCGTCATTGACAGAATTCTCCAATCACTGCCACCAAGCTACAAGAGCTTCATGATGAACTATAACATGCAAGGGATGGATAAGACGATTCCCGAGCTCTTCGCAATGCTAAAGGCTGCGGAGGTAGAAATCAAGAAGGAGCATCAAGTGTTGATGATCAACAAGACCACTAGTTTCAAGAAAAAGGGCAAAGGGAAGAAGAAGGGGAACTTCATGAAGAATAGCAAGCAAGTTGCTGCTCAGGAGAAGAAACCCAAATCTGGACCTAAGCCTGAAACTGAGTGCTTCTACTGCAAACAGACTGGTCACTGGAAGCGGAACTGCCCAAGTATTTGGCGAATAAGAAGGATGGCAAGGTGAACAAAGGTATATGTGATATACATGTTATTGATGTGTACCTTACTAGAGCTCGAAGTAGCACCTGGGTATTTGATACCGGTTCTGTTGCTAATATTTGCAACTCAAAATAGGGACTATAGATTAAGCGAACACTGGCCAAGGACGAGGTGATGATGCGCGTGGGAAATGGTTCCAAAGTCGATGTGATCGCGGTCGGCACGCTACCTCTACATCTATCTTCGGGATTAGTTTTAGACCTAAATAATTGTTATTTGGTGCCAGCGTTGAGCATGAACATTATGTCTGGATCTTGTTTGATGCGAGACGGTTATTCATTTAAATCAGAGAATAATGGTTGTTCTATTTATATGAGTAATATATTTTATGGTCATGCACCCTTGAAGAGTGGTCTATTTTTGATGAATCTCGATAGTAGTAATACATATATTCATAATGTTGAAGCCAAAAGATGCAGAGTTGATAATGATAGTGCAACTTATTTGTGGCACTGCCGTTTAGGTCATATCGGTGTAAAGCACATGAAGAAACTCCATACTGATGGACTTTTGGAACCACTTGATTATGAATCACTTGGTACTTGCGAACCGTGCCTCATGGGCAAGATGACTAAAACGCCGTTCTCCGGTACTATGGAGAGAGCAACAGATTTATTGGAAATCATACATACAGATGTATGTGATGCGATGAATATTGAGGCTCGTGGTGGATATTGTTATTTTCTCACCTTCACAGATGATTTAAGCAGATATGGGTATATCTACTTGATGAAGCATAAGTCTGAAACATTTGAAAAGTTCAAAGAATTTCAGAGTGAAGTTGAAAATCATCGTAACAAGAAAATAAAGTTTCTACGATCTGATCGTGGAGGAGAATATTTGAGTTACGAGTTTGGTCTACATTTGAAACAATGCGGATTTTCACAACTCACGCCACCTGGAACACCACAGCGTAATGGTGTGTCCGAACGTTGTAATCGTACTTTACTAGATATGGTGCGATCTATGATGTCTCTTACTAATTTACCGCTATCGTTTTGGGGTTATGATTTAGAGACGGCTGCATTCACGTTAAATAGGGCACCATCAAAATCCGTTGAGACGACGCCTTATGAACTATGGTTTGGCAAGAAACCAAAGTTGTCGTTTCTGAAAGTTTGGGGCTGCGATGCTTATGTGAAAAAGCTTCAACCTGATAAGCTCGAGCCCAAAGCGGAGAAATGTGTCTTCATAGGATACCCAAAGGAGACTGTTGGGCACACCTTCTATCACAGATCCGAAGGCAAGACATTTTTTGCTAAAAATGGATCCTTTCTAGAGAAGGAGTTTCTCTCGAAAGAAGTGAGTGGGAGGAAAGTAGAACTTGATGAGGTAACTGTACCTGCTCCCTTATTGGAAAGTAGTTCATCACAGAAACCGGTTTCTGTGACACCTAAACCAATCAGTGAGGAAGTTAATGATGATGATCATGGAACTTCAGATCAAGTTGTTACTGAACCTCGTAGATCAACCAAAGTAAGATCTGCACCAGAGTGGTACGGTAATCCTATTCTGGAAGTCATGCTACTAGATCATGATGAACCTACGAACTATGAAGAAGTGATGGTGAGCCAGATTCCGCAAAACTGCTTGAGGCCATGAAATCTGAGATGGGATCCATGTATTAGAACAAAGTGTGGACTTTGGTTGACTTGCCCGATGATCGGCAAGCAATTGAGAATAAATGGATCTTCAAGAAGAAGACTGACGCTAACGGTAATGTTACTGTCTACAAAGCTCGACTTGTCGCGAAAGGTTTTCGACAAGTTCAAGGGATTGACTACGATGAGACCTTCTCACCCGTAGCGATGCTTAAGTCTGTCCAAATCATGTTAGCAATTGCCGCATTTTATGATTATGAAATTTGGCAAATGGATGTCAAAACTGTATTCCTGAATGGATTTCTGGAAGAAGAGTTGTATATGATGCAACCAGAAGGTTTTGTTGATCCAAAGGGAGCTAACAAAGTGTGCAAGCTCCAGCGATCCATTTATGGACTGGTGCAAGCCTCTCGGAGTTGGAATAAACGCTTTGATAGTGTGATCAAAGCATTTGGTTTTGTACAGACTTTTGGAGAAGCCTGTATTTATAAGAAAGTGAGTGGGAGCTCTGTAGCATTTCTGATATTATATGTGGATGACATATTACTGATTGGAAATGATATAGAATTTCTGGATAGCATAAAGGGATACTTGAATAAGAGTTTTTTCATGAAAGAGCTCGGTGAAGCTGCTTATTGGGCATTAAGATCTATAGAGATAGATCAAGACGCTTAATTGGACTTTCACAAAGCACATACCTTGACAAAGTTTTGAAGAAGTTCAAAATGGATCAAGCAAAGAAAGGGTTCTTGCCTGTGTTACAAGGAGTGAAGTTGAGTAAGAATCAATGCCCGACCACTGTAGAAGATAGAGAGAAAATGAAAGATGTTCCCTATGCTTCAGCCATATGCTCTATCATGTATGCAATGCTGTGTACCAGACCTAATGTGTGCCTTGCTATAAGTCTGGCAGGGAGGTACCAAAGTAATCCAGGAGTGGATCACTGGACAGCGGTCAAGAACATCCTGAAATACCTGAAAAGGACTAAGGATATGTTTCTCGTTTATGGAGGTGACAAAGAGCTCATCGTAAATGGTTACGTTGATGCAAGCTTTGACACTGATCCGGACGATTCTAAATCGCAAACCGGATATGTGTTTACATTGAATGGTGGAGCTGTCAGTTTGTGCAGTTCGAAACAAAGCATCGTGTCGGGATCTACGTGTGAAGCAGAGTACATAGCTGCTTCGGAAGCAGAAAATGAAGGAGTCTAGATGAAGGAGTTCATATCCGATCTAGGTGTCATACCTAGTGCATCGGGTCCAATGAAAATCTTTTGTGACAATACTGGTGCAATTGCCTTGGCGAAGGAATCCAGATTTCACAAGAGAACCAAGCACATCAAGAGACGCTTCAATTCCATCTGGGATCTAGTCCAGGTGGGAGACAGAAATTTGCAAGATACATACGGATATGAATGTTGTAGACCCATTGACTAAGCCTCTTCCACGAGCAAAACATGATTAACACCAAGGCTCCATGGGTGTTAGAATCATTAGTGTGTAATCTAGATTATTGACTCTAGTGCAAGTGGGAGACTGAAGGAAATATGCCCTAGAGGCAATAATAAAGTTATTATTTATTTCCTTATATCATGATAAAAGTTTATTATTCATGCTAGAATTGTATTAACCGGAAACATGATACATGTGTGAATACATAGACAAACAGAGTGTCACTAGTATGCCTCTACTTGACTAGCTCGTTGATCAAAGATGGTTATGTTTCCTAGCCATTGACATGGGTTGTCATTTGATTAATGGGATCACATCATTAGGAGAATGATGTGATTGACATGACCCATTCTGTTAGCTTAGCACACGATTCTTTAGTATGTTCCTATTGCTTTCTTCATGACTTATACATGTTCCTATGACTATGAGATTATGCAACTCCTATTTACCGGAGGAACACTTTGTGTGCTACCAAACGTCACAACGTAACTGGGTGATTATAAAGGTGCTCTCTGTAATGAGTAAAGAGACTTGCCAGTAACGAGATTGAACTAGGTATTGAGATACCAACGATCAAATCTCGGGCAAGTAACATACCGATGACAAAGGGAACAACATATGTCGTTATGCGGTTTGACCGATAAAGATCTTAGTAGAATATGTGGGAGCCAATATGAGCATCCAGGTTCCGCTATTGGTTATTGACCGGAGATGTGTCTCGGTCATGTCTACATAGTTCTCGAACCCGTATGGTCCGCACGCTTAACGTTACAATGACAGTTATATTATGAGTTTATATGTTTAGATGTACCGAAGGTTGTTCGGAGTCCCGGATGTGATCACGGACATGACGAGGAGTCTCGAAATGGTCGAGACATGAAGATTGATATATTGGACGACTATATTCAGACACCGGAAGTGTTCCGGAGAAGTTTTCGGATAAAACCGGAGTGCCGGAGGGTTATCGGAACCCCCGGGGGAACTAATGGGCCTCGATGGGCCTTAGTGGAGAGAGAGAGGGGCGGCCTAGGGCAGGACGCGCACCCCTCCCCTTCTGGCCCGAATTGGACTAGGAGAAGGTGGGCGGCGCCCTCCTTTCCTTCTCCCTCTCCCTCTCCTTCCCCCCCTTTCTCTCTTTAGGTGGAAACCTACTAGGACTTGGAGTCCTAGTAGAATTCCCCTCTTGGGGGCGCGCCATAGAGGGCCGGCCGGCCTCCCCCTTGCTCCTTTATATACGGGGGCAGGGGGGCACCCCATAGACACAACAATTGATCCGTTTGATCTTTTAGCCGTGTGCGGTGCCCCCCTCCACCATAGTCCACCTCGATAATACTGTAGCGGTGCTTAGGCGAAGCCCTGCGTCGGTAGAACATCAACATCGTCACCATGCTGTCATGCTGACAAAACTCTCCCTCAATACTCGGCTGGATCGGAGTTCGAGGGACGTCATCGGGCGGAACGTGTGCGGAACTCGGAGGTGCCGTACGTTTGGTACTTGATCGGTCGGATCGTGAAGACGTATGACTACATCAACCGCGTTGTGCTAACGCTTCCACTTTCGGTCTACGAGGGGACGTGGACAACACTCTTCCCTCTCGTTGCTATGCATCACCATGATCTTGCGTGTGTGTAGGAATTTTTTTGAAATTACTACATTCCCCAACACCATTGTCACCACAGATAAACATGACAAGATATACATCAAGTGTTCTCAAATAAAGACTCAATCCGATAAGATAACTTCAAGAGGGAAACTCAATTCATCACAAGAGAGTAGAGGGGGAGAAACATCATAAGATCCAACTACAATAGCAAAGCTCGCGATACCTCAAGATCGTGCCATAGAGAGAACACGAGAGAGAGAGAGAGATCAAACACATAGCTACTGGTACATACCCTCAGCCTCGACGGTGAACTACTCCCTCCTCATCATGGATAGCGCCGGGATGATGAAGATGGCCACCGGTGATGGGTTCCCCCTCCTGCAGGGTGCCGGAACGGGCTCCCGAGAGGTTTTTGGTGGCTACAGAGGCTTGCGGCGGCGGAACTCCCGATCTATCTTCTCAGTAGATGTTTTTAGGGTACGTGGGACTATATGGGCGAAAGAAGTCAGTTGGGAGGTGCTCGAGGGGCCCACGAGATAGGGGGCGCGCCTAGTAGGGGGGGGGGGCGCCCTCCTATCTCCTGGCCTCCTCGAGGATCTTCTGACATGAACTCCAAGTCTCCAGGATCATATTCTTCCAAAAAATCACGCTGCCAAAGGTTTCATTCCGTTTGGACTCCGTTTGATATTCCTTTTCTTCGAAATACCAAAACAGGCAATAAAACAACAATATGGGCTGGGCCTCTGGTTAATAGGTTAGTCCCAAAAGTAATATAAAAGTGTATAATAAAGCCCATAATCATTCAAAGCAGATAATAATATAGCATGAATGCTTCATAAATTATAGATATGTTGGAGACGTATCAAACGGCGTAGCACAACTAGCATCAATAAAGGATATGAAGTAGCTCTGGATAGCAAGATAAAAGTGAAGATCACAATAGCAATAAATATAATGATGTGAAACAACTACGAAGTAGGATATACCAACAACTTTCTCTCCAACTTTCCTCTAGAAAAGTTTGTGCCAAATTTTTTATAATTTTTCTCAAGAATGGCACTGACTCAAGCTTTCAAATGCAAAAAAAATCACTCAATTCTGAGTTGATATGAGGAGTTACAAAATTCTAAATCTGGCCTTAAAAACTGGAACAAAATGTGTTCGCGAACTTCGGAGGGCAAAAAGACCTATTTAGAAGCCGATTTTGAGGTGCCAAATATTGAACTAGCTTCAGAAACTATTTAGACGTGGCTCGTCACTAGCTTTAATTAGAGTACTCGCGGAGCCAAAACAGACTTCGTATGAGGAAGTTATGTCTGTTTTACAGAACAGTGCGCAAAACAGATTCCAATCCGAATTCAGGTACGATATTGAGTCTAGATAGATCTGAATTTTGTTTTTTTCTCTCCTTTTTTTCTCCCACTTTCTTTCTTTTTCTTTCTCTTTGCCTTTTTTTCCTCCTCTTTCCAAAACAAACTAGATAAGATGTAGATTGGATCAAGCGAAGATGTGAATGATCTCAACTATGATTATGACAATGAACGGTGGGTAGCACGTAGTGGAAATTAATGGATGGTTGGTGGACAGCGGAAGGAATAACAATGCAGCGGCGACATGACTAATGTGAGCAGAACTTGAAACTGTAAACAAACTATACACTAAGACCAGCAACTCGACACGATGATGCAACCGATAATTCAATAATGCAAACAATTGAAAAGAAAATTGCAAAGGCTCAGACCGTCTAGGACAAAGGATGAATAGATCTAACTTTTTTTGTGGTTTTTTCTTGGAAAATAGGTATGAAAATAAATCTAATCTAGTAAAAACTGGAAATTCTCACTGAGCAACCTGAAAACTGATACCACTTGATAGAGGCTAAGGTGTCCCGTTTTCGATGAGATGGTGATTATCGTTTCGGAGGAGTAGACTTTGACGATCTGACTACGTACGTGCGAGGATGTCGCGCCTTAGCAATCGCTAAACCAACTCTGAGAGGTTATTGACCACGCCGAAGCATGATCAACCTAACCACGAGGGTCTATTTCCTGCGAGCAAATGAAGAATAAGCAAGAAACTAAGATTGCAATCTGGATATTGCGAATATAAGATGAAAGCTTTATTGATCAAGATGGGGTTCTGTGACGTCTTTGTCTGGTCGTTGAACACAAATGAAGTACGTGAAGTTGCAGCTATGGCGAACTTTAATTTAAACAAAACCCAAGAAAAAGCTACTAGATGGATCTACTTATATAGGAGTAAGGGGTTGCAGCCAAGGAGGTGGAAGGAAGTCCCAAGGCAGCCTAAAACTAACGCTAGGTCGTACAAGGCTCATGGGCCCAAGTGGAGGTGATGCAACACCTTTGGACTTGTTGTTTGACTCGGATTCTGCTACAGCGTCACATTGTTTCGTTGATATCTCAATGCTCCGGACAAATTTGAAGGTGAATTCAATTGGGTTGGAAAGAGTAGGAAATCTACTTTCCAACAAAAAACAAATCACCCAATTCAGAGTCCGTCTGAAAAAGATGTTGACGTTTTGAGTCAAGTATGTCCGTATGAAAAAGTTGTTGGCGCTTTGAGTCAGGTATGTCTGTGTAGTCCGATTCTGAATCCAGAACGTGAGAGACTTGGACTCTATCTTCTCTTGGCCCAAAAATGACGTGAGGGGACTTTTTGAAAGAACCTAAACTTCGCCTTTTCCCTTATATTCATATGTGCATTGTACAAGTGTCCCATACACCTGCAATTAGACAAAACACAAAAGTGTGTGAAGTATTTTGTTCTGGATAACATAAATAGATTATTGAATAGTTTGCACTAGCAATCACCTGACAAATATGCATGCATGCAATATTTTTGGTCATATACAAGGTAGTCATGTCCTCATACCCACAACAAATACACCAATATAGGGACGAAGAACAAAGTGCATGACTCGCATGAAAGTACCAGGTGCTTCGGATAAACCCATTGGCATAACTAGCCATTCATATAAGCCAAATTTGGTCTTAAACGCGGTTTTCCATTCATCACCTTCTTGGATGCGTATTTGATAGTAGCCGCTCTTAAGATCAATTTTAGAGAAAATGGCGGCTCCGCTAAGCTCATCAAGCATACATCTAAGCGTGGAATAGGGTAGCGATATCTAACGGTGATAGCATTGATGGGACGGCAATCGGAAACCATGCGATAAGTACCATCTTTCTTTGGAACAAGTATGACCGGAACGTCACAAGGACTCAAGCTTTCACGTACTTGACCGTTGTCGATGAGTTGTTGTACTTTCCATTGGACTCCTTAGTTTCCTCGGGGTTGACACGGTAGGGAGCCTTGTTAGGTAGAGGTGCTCCGGGGATGAGGTCGATTCAGTGCTCAATGCCTCATAGTGGAGGTAGACCCGGAGGTATGTAAACATCCCAAATTTTCAATTTGAAATGTTATACATTAGATCATCATTGCATATAATATTTTATTGCATTTTGGCTTGATCCTAGAAATTCTACGCAATTCAAGGACCCACGGAGAGAGTTGGGGATTTCGTTATTTTCATATCTGAGTTTTCTCAAATTTCGAAAAGAGGATTGTTTGATTTTAATTATTTTCTCTTTGAATATTTCTTTTATGAAAATAAAAGAGAGGGGATAAAATGACTTTTCCAAAATAAATAAATATTGGAGGTTAAATTATTAAAATTAAATGAGAATTTTATTCGGGGTTTTACCACTATTTTATTTGAATTAGGAAAAATATGCGTTTTACAAAATTGCATTAGAGGCCCAAATAAATGTGCACTTTGTCTTCTATATTTTTAGAGGACGGGGAAAATTTATTTCAGGATTTTTGGAGTCCGTTTAGTATTTCTTTTCTTCGTTTTTCTGCGCGGTATTATTATATAAAAAAAGTCAACCGACCTAGCCGGGCCGTGCCCGACTAAGACTCGCCCGACCGGCCTTTATAACCCGCGCCCCGACCCCGCAGCCCACCAGCCTGCCCCGCCGCCGAAACCCTAACCCTAACCCGCCGCCGCCGCTGCCCGCGCCGCCGTCCGCCGCTGCCGCCAGCGCCGCCCGCGCGGCCGACGGACTTCGCCGCCGCCTGCAGCGCCACCCGCGCCAGCTACCACCCCGCCGCCGGACACCGTCGCCGCCGCCCACCGCCTCACCGCCGACCCCGCCGTCCGCCGGAGTTGCTCGCTGCCGCCGCTGTCACACGTCCCAAGGTAACCGCCGGTTTTCATTAGAAAACCGCACGGATTTTTTAGAAACCCTCGGTTATTTTTTTTAGATCGGTTCTTATTTTTTTCCCCGGTTTAGTTATTTAGCGAATGCCCGTTCGTACATTCGTTTTAACGAACGGTTTTCACTCGTTAGCCACAGACAACGAACGTTCGTTCGTTAGCCTATTCGTCAGTATTTCTTTTTTCAGGGTTTTTCTGCGATTATTTTCGATCGTGATTTCTGCCCTGATTTTCGTTTTAGTTTATCTTTTCGCTCGTTTATTGGAATCAGGCGATTCAAGCGCCTAGATCTTCGTCTCGAAGCCCTCTTTCCATTTAGCAAACTTGAATAAGATTTTACTACTGTAAAATTTGACCTAAGTCCAGATTAGTAAACGGATCTTGTTTCTTTTGCAGTTTGAGTTTCATTGCTTCGTTTGATTTGATTCTTTTTGCAAACCAGAGTTCTTAAGTTGAACTTTCTGCTTAGATCTCTTATTTGAGTTTTACCCATGTTTCTAGTTGAGTGCTTATTGTATGCTTGTTTGTTTGCGATAGAGTACCCGGAGTACGAAGCGTGCTACTACGAGTCTCTAGGTTTCACGGATCATCATCAAGGCAAGTAACACTTTGATCATACCTCTTTACTACCCAGTTTTATTGCATTAGATCAATCCCCAAACAATTGTGTGGTTCGGATCTGATTAACATGTGGGTTTTGGGAAGTAGATGAGGTAGTACCTATTTACCTGTTTATTATCAAACCTTTGGGAGTTACTTCTACGTTGCTTATATTGCTATGCTATGCTTGTAGACGTGGTTTGGTTCGAGTGATTCATGACAGATGTGAGAGTTATTATTAATGGTTAACTTAAGGTGGCTACTTTAATACACATCTGGGTGGATTGCTTGAGGCACCCTGGAGTACCCAGTGGTTGTCAGGGCACCTGGAGAATCCAGTGTTGTCCTAGGATATCCCGGAGTACCCGTGTGATCATCCTACGGTCCGCCACCCAGGCTCAAAGGGATCATAAGATTATTCATGCTAGAAACTTCCGTGTGCAGCCACAAGCTGTTATGGGCTCTAGCATAGTTGAGTATGTTACAAGACCACTTTCAGTGGTGGGCTAGCAGATGTAGGGGAAAGTAGGTGTAACTGTCCACCCAGAGTAAAGAGTTATTGTTTCAGAAACACTATGTCTCGATTCTCTGACCATGGATGTATTCGAGTCTTGTGGGGAATAGTGCAAAACCTCTGCAGAGTGTACAAACTAATCATGGTTAGACATGTCCCCGGTTATGGACGTTTTGAGTATCTAGTTCTTGGATTATCATGTTGATCTCATCACTCTTAATATAATTTGATTGGGTTTATTGATGATGCTTAATTGGGATTGAGTTGGAGGAACCTTCTCAATGTTTGACAACCACCATGATAGTTAAATAAAATTTATTCCTTTGTTGTAGGAAAAAATTGGCTTTATGCAAAATTGTAACCATAGAGCTTTCCACGAGCCATATATGCATGTAGTGATAGCATTTATTCTGTTCATTACTCTATGTGTTACATTGCCAGCATATTCCATGTGCTAACCCGTTTTGGGCTGCAACGTTCATGTTGCAGACTTTTCAGACGACGAGTAAGGTGCCATAGGTCGTTGTCTTTCACTCAGTGATGCCGTTGGAGTTGATGGACTCACTTTATCTTCCAAGCCTTCCGCTGTTATCGATTTTTAGATGGCCTTAAGCCATATTATTGTAATAAGTTCTCTCTTGAGACATTCCATGTAATAAGTGTGTGATTGCTACTCTGTTATAAATCCTCGAGTACTATGCATGTCAGCATTACCGATCTATGGATGACACTCATGCACAAAGATCAGACTGTTTGAGGTCTGGTCGCTAAAAGATGGTATCAGAGCACACGCTGACTGTAGGACACAACCACTAAGCTAAAGCCCTAGATCACTACTCTCTTCTTATTTCTGACTCCTCTCCCTTTTCTACTCTTTAGGATGACGGATGCAAGGAACAAGTTCACGCAACCAGATGAAGACACTCCTTTTGGACGACACTTTAAGGAGGTTACTAGATACCTGAAAATTCGAATACCAAGCTTCACCGGGACCTACATCGCCACTTTATCAGAAGAGGAGCGTTGGATGATTCGAGTTCAAGTTCCAGGAAGGACGTTCATGCCAGTCATTGAGCCCATAGAGTTTTCCTTTGATGCACCAACCTGGAGTCTAGGAAAGAGCATGGCAGCCCACAACACTATGGGACATATTGGAGAAGTTTACCACAAGGATCTCAAGAATACTACCTACTAGATTTGTGGGCGCCGAGATGAGAAATGGGAGATGATCAGCACCAGGAAGGATAGATCAATTGCAGCTTTCATCCAGGAGTTAAATCAGCACATCCGACGCTAGCAGAACCAGATGTGCGCAGGCATGGTAGATCTGAAGAAGGCAATAACCAGGATCACGGAGCTAGAGGAAGAACTCAAGTCTACACGCGATGGATATGAGGAGGAAATGACGATACTCGTGGAGAAGAATGACGACTTGATGAGGAAGCTAGGAGTATTCATATGAGACCCCGCGCCAGGAGAAGATGATGATTCCACTTGCCTGGAGAACTACATCATCATCGACGACACCGATTTAGACCCCGACGATAGCGATGATGACTTTGTTGATGAAGCTGGAGCAGATATCATGGATCTTCCACCGAGCAATTTTTCTAGTCGGCCACCGGATCAGTAGTAGTATTCCCCCATGTATATAGTATAGTCCTGGCACTTCTGTAATGATAGTTAGACCGATTGTATGCCCTTGTTTGAATTGATTGAAGTGATACGTTTGTGTTTGTCTCATGTGCATATGGGTAGTATTTTCCCTCTAGATCTCATTCTATTCTATTTTCTCATCTGTTCTAAACCCATAAGATGCCTCCAAGAAGCGACAATGGATTTGCTTTCCCACCGGAGCTCACTCAGTTGATCTAGCAGCAGAATGCATTGATGCAGATACTAGTGCAGAATCAGAATCAGGGGAACAAAAACAACAACAACCCACCACCACCACCACCTGTTGATCACTTAGCCTGTTTTCTAAGGCTGAATCCGCTGGTATTCTCCAGTAGCACCGAGCCGATTGTTGCAGATGATTGGCTCCGCAAGATTGGAAGGGAGTTGACCACTGCAGGAAGCACAGATGCGGAGAGAGTGCGTTTTGCCGCACATCAGCTTGATGGACCCGCATCATCATGGTGGGAGAATTTCACATCCACTTACCCCATCAACACTGTCACATGGGAACAGTTTCAGCAGGCTTCCCGTACTGCCCATGTTTCAGCAAGAGCTATGGCCATGAAGAAGCACGAGTTTCGCAACTTGCGCCAGGGAGGACACACAGTGGGCCAGTATGTGGATGATTTTAGTAAGTTAGCATGTTATGCGCCAGATAACGTCGCTACAGATGCAGCTAAGCAGGAGAAGTTTCTGGAAGGGCTGAATGATGAGCTGAACATGCAGTTGATGGTGGCAACCTTCAACAACTACAAGGAGTTGGTAGATAGAGCTCTCATGATTGAAGCGAAACAGCAGCAGATTGACAACCGCAAGAGGAAGTATGGACAAGGGAAGTACAATTCAGGAGCTCAGCAGAGGCCCCGTTCTACCCGGAACTCGGGAGGACCCCTTCACCATAACCATGGAGGTCACAATCACAACGGAGGGAGTTCACATAACCATAGTGGCCCCAAGAATGGGAATGGTAATGGAGGAAGCAACGGCCAGAACCGTTCCAACCCAGCAACGCCTGCCAAGAAGGATCTAAGTCACATTACTTGTTTCAAGTGCGGGAAGAATGGACATTACGTCACGGAGTGTTCTGAAGCAAAGAATGGAAATGGCAATGGAAGCTCTAGGAAGAAGCCCAACCCTTTCAACAGAGGACAAGTGAACCACATTAACGTGGAGGAGGTTGAAGCCCAACCAGATGCTGTAGTAGGTAAGTTTTTGTGTAAGTTCTTTTTGATACTGATGCATCGCATTCATACATATCAAGGGGATTTGTGGATAAGTATAAGTTTCCCACCAAAGTTCTTAGAACACCTATGTAAGTAAGCTCGCCAGGAGCGGAGCATATGGCAAGCCAAGGATGTTTTCAGATGCCCTTGACCATAGGTAGGCATGTTTTCCCCTCAGACCTGATAATTTTGGAGTCACAAGGTTTGGATGTGATTTTGGGTATGGATTGGTTATCGATGTATGGAGGAAAAATCAATTGCGCCAGTAAGTCGATTATCCTCACCACCCCAGAAGGAAGGAGGATTTAGTATGTATCCTGGCATGTGCCGAAGAGGACTCAAGTGAATTCCTTATCAGGAAGTGTACAGGAGGAAGTACCAGTGGTGAAGGATTTCCCTGATGTATTTTCAGAAGAGTTGCCAGGCATGCCACCAGATAGAGACATCGAGTTTTTGATTGAGCTTTTGCCAGGCATAGGGCCAATATCTAAGAGACCATACATGATGCCCGCAAAGGATTTGGAGGAAATTAAGAAGCAGATTAAGGAGTTACTAGATAAAGTGTATATTCGCTCAAGTTCGTCACCTTGGGGATCACCAGTGCTTCTAGTGGAGAAGAAGGATGGATCATTGAGGATGGTTGTTGATTATCGAGGGTTGAATGAAGTGACAATCAAGAACAATTACCCACTACGATGATCAATGATCAGTTTGACTAGTTGCAAGGAGCTAAAGTATTTTCCAAGATCGATCTGCGATCAGAATACCACCAGCTGAAGATTCGAGAGCAGGATATACCTAAGACAGCTTTTACCACAAGGTACGGGCTATATGAGTATACCGTTATGTCATTTGGTCTGACTAACGCACCTGCCTATTTCATGAACATGATGAACAAAGTGTTTATGGAGTTTCTGGATAAGTTCGTCGTGGTGTTCATTGATGACATACTAGTCTACTCGAAGAATGAAGAGGAGCATAAGGAGCATTTGCGTTTGGTACTTGGGAAGCTCAGAGAACATCAGTTATATGCCAAGTTCAGCAAGTGTGAGTTTTGGTTGAAGGAAGTTGGATTCCTCAGACATGTTATATCCGGAGAAGGAATAGCAGTAGACCCCACCAAGGTTGTCACTGTGACAGATTGGGAAGCACCCACGTCAGTTGGGGAGATCCGGAGTTTTCTTGGACTCGTAGGATACTACAGGAGGTTCATTGAGAATTTCTCAAAGATTGCAAAGCCCATGACGGAGTTGTTGAAGAAGGACCCCAAGTTCAAATAGACTGAGGAATGTGAGGCCAGTTTTCAGGAGTTGAAGAAACATTTGGTTACAGCTCCAGTATTTATTCTTCCAGATCAACGCAAGGATTATCAAGTGTATTGCGACGCTTCTCGTCGAGGACTTGGAGCAGTGCTTATGCAGGAGGGAAGAGTTGTTTCATATGCCTCACGATAGCTTAAACCCCATGAGTTGAATTATGCTACACATGATTTGGAGTTAGCAGCTGTAGTGCATGCGTTGAAGACATGGAGACACTTTCTCATCGGAAACCATTGTGAGGTGTACACGGATCACAAGAGTTTGAAGTATATCTTCACGCAGAAGGAGTTGAATCTCAGGCAGAGGAGATGGTTGGAGCTCATTAAGGATTATGATATGAGATTGCATTATCATCCCGGATAGGCTAACGTAGTAGCTGATGCGTTGAGTCGCAAGAGCCATGTCAATACACTCATGACCGGAGAGTTACCCATAGAGTTAGCAGAGGATCTTTGTGAGCTATGTTTGGAGATAGTTCCGAGGGGTTATGTAGCAGCATTGGAGATTCAATCTACTTTGATGGACAAGATCAGAGAAGCTCAGAAGACAGACAAAGAGATTGCCGAGATAAAGGAAAGGATGAGCAAAGGAAAGGCTAAGGGATTTCGTGAGGATGAACACGATACCTTATGGTTTGAGGACCGTGTATATGTGCCTAATGACCCGGAGATCAGGAAGTTGATTCTGCAAGAGGCCCATGATTCGCCGTATTTGATTCACCCAGGAAATACCAAGATGTATCTGGATTTGAAGGATAGTTTCTGGTTGACTGGAATAAAGAAGGATATTGCGGAGTATGTAGCAGTTTGTGATGTATGTCAGAGAGTGAAGGCAGAGCATCAGAAGCCAGCTGGATTGTTACAGCCATTGCCGATACCCGAATGTAAGTGGGATAAGCTAGGCATGGATTTTATCACAGGATTGCCCAGGACTCGTTCAGTCTATGACTCGATATGGGTTGTAGTCAATTGTTTGACGAAGGTAGCTCATTTCTTCCCAGTGAAGACCACTTACACCAGTGCTAAGTTGGCAAAGATATATATGACCAGGATCGTATGTTTGCATGGAGTTCCGAGGACCATTGTATCAGATAGAGGAACCCAGTTTACCTCAAAGTTCTGGAATCAGTTGCACGAAACTTTGGGTACCAGGCTAGAGTTCAGTACAGCCTTTCATCCATAGACAGATGGACAGACTGAGAGAGTCAATCAGATTCTGGAGGACATGTTGAGAGCTTGTGCGCTAGATTATGGTTCTAGTTGGGACGACAATTTGCCATATGTAGAATTCTTTTACAATAACAATTATCGAGCCAGTTTGAAGATGGCCCCTTTCGAAGCTTTGTACGGAAGGAGGTGTAGGACACCTTTGTTGTGGGATGAAGTTGGAGACCGTCAGTTGTTTGGACCAGATTTGATTAAAGAGTCTAAAGAGAAGGTTAAGCTGATTCGCGATAGACTCAAGGTAGCCCAGTCCATGCAGAAGAGCTATGTAGATTCTAAACGCAAGGAGACAGTTTACGAAGTCGGAGACAGAGTATATCTTCGTGTGTCCCCACTTCGAGGAGTTAAATGTTTTGGAGTTAAGGGAAAGCTAGCGCCACGTTTTGTGGGACCATACAAAGATTTGGAACGTATGGGAGAAGTTGCCTACAAGTTGGAATTGCCTGAAGGATTGTCAGGAGTTCACGATGTGTTCCACATTTCCTAGTTGAAGAAGTGCCACGCAGAGATGGCTGATATTCCTCTGAGAGATACAGTGCCACTGGAAGTGATTCAGTTGGATAGCGATTTGACCTATGAGGAGAAACCAGTCAAGATTCTTGAGTTTGCCAGCCAAGTCACACGCAGCAAAGTTATCAAGTTCTGCAAAGTTCAGTGGAGCCACCATACATAGGATGAAGCCACCTGGGAGCAAGAGGAAGACTTACTGAAGGATCACCCGCACCTATTTTCTAGCTAACCCGAATCTCGACGGCGAGATTTATCTTAAGGGGGGTAGGTTTGTAACATCCCAAATTTTTAATTTGGAATGTTATACATTAGATCATCATTGCCCACGGAGGGAGTTGGGGATTTCGTTATTTTCACATTTAAGTTTTCTCGAATTTTGAAAAGAGGATCACTTGATTTTAATTATTTTCTCTTCGAATATTTCTTTTATGAAAATAAAAGAGAGAGGATAAATGACTTTCCCAAAATAAAGAAATATTGGAGGTTAAATTATTAAAATCAAATGAGAATTTTATTCGGAGTTCTATCGCTATATTTGAATTAGGAAAAATATGCGTTTTTCAAAATCGCATTAGAGGCCCAAATAAATCTTCAGTATTTCTTTTCTTTGTTTTTCTGTGTGGTATTATTATAAAAAAAGTCAACCGACCTAGCCGGGCTGTGCCCGACTAGGACTCGCCCGTCCGGCCTTTATAACCCGCGTCCCGACCCCGCAGCCCACCAGGCCACACCGCCGCCAAAACCCTGACCCTAACCCACCGCCGCCGCTGCCCGCGCCGCCGGACTTCGCCACTGCCAGCACCGCCACCTGCGTTACCCGCGCCAGCCATCGCCCCGCCGCCGAACGCCGTCGCTGCCACCCACCGCCTCGCTGCCGACCCCGCCGTCCGCCTGAGTTGCTCACCGCCGCCGCCGTCACACGTACCGAGGTAACCGCCGGATTTCGTTAGCAAACCGCACGGTTTTTTAAAAACCCTTGGTTATTTTTTTAGATCTGTTCTTATTTTTTCCTGGTTTAGTTATTTAGCGAATGCCCATTTGTACGTTTGTTTTAATGAACGGTTTTCACTCGTTAGCCGCAGACAGCGAATATTCATTCGTTAGCCTGTTCGCCAGTTTTTCTTTTTCCGGGGTTTTCCGCGATTATTTTCAATCACGATTTCTGCCGTGATTTTTGTTTTAGTTTATCTTTTCGCTCATTTATCGAAATCAGGCGATTTCTGCCTAGATCTTCGTCTCGAAGCCCTCTTTCTGTTTAGCCAACTTGAATAAGATTTTGCTACTGTAAAATTTGACCTAAGTCCAAATTAGTAAACGGATCTTGTTTCTTTCGCAGTTTGAGTTTCGTTGCTTTGTTTGATTTGATTCTTTTTGCAAACCGGAGTTCTTAAGTTGAAATTTCTGGTTAGATCTCTTATTTGAGTTTTACCCATGTTTCTAGTTGAGTGCTTATTGTATGCTTGTTTGTTTGCGATAGAGTACCCGGAGTGCAAAGCGTGCTACTATGAGTCTCTAGGTTTCATGGATCATCAGCAAGCCAAGTAACACTTTGATCATACCTCTTTACTACCCAGTTTTATTGCATTAGATCAATCCTCAAACAATTGCGTGGTTAGGAGCTGATTAACATCTGGGTTTTGGGAAGTAGATGAGGTAGTACCTATTTACCTGTTTATTATCAAACCTTTGGGAGTTACTTCTACGTTGCTTATATCGCTATGCTATGCTTGTAGACGTGGTTTGGTTCGAGGGATTCATGACAGATGTGAGAGTTATTATTAATGGTTAACTTAAGGTGGCTACTTTAATACACATCTAGGTGGATTGCTTGAGGCACCCTGGAGTACCCAGTGGTTGTTAGGGCACCTGGAGAATCCAGTGTTGTCCTAGGATATCCCGGAGTACCCGTGTGATTATCCTACGGTCCGCCACCCAGGCACAAAGGGATCATAAGATTATTCATGCTAGAAACTTCCATGTGTAGCCACAAGCTATTATGGGCTCTAGAATAGTTGAGTATGTTACAAGACCTCTTTCAGTGGTGGGCTAGCAGATGTAGGGGAAAGTAGGTGTAACTGTCCACCCAGAGTAAAGAGTTATTGTTTCAGAAAGACTGCGTCTCGATTCTCCGACCATGGATGTATTCGAGTCTTGTGGGGAAAAGTGTGCAAACCTCCGTAGAGTGTACAAACTAATCATGGTTAGCCGTGTCCCTGGTTATGTATGTTTTGAGTATCTAGTTCTTGGATTATCATGTTGATCTCATCACTCTTAATATAATTTTATTGGGTTTATTGATGATGCTTAATTGGGATTGAGTTGGAGGAACCTTCTCAATGTTTAACAACCACCATGATAGTTAAATAAAATTTATTCCTTTGTTGTAGGGAAAAATTGGCTTTATGCAAAACTGTAACCATAGAGCTTCCACCAGCCATATATGCATGTAGTGATAGCATTTATTCTGTTCATTACTCTATGTGTTACATTGCCAGCATATTCCATGTGCTGACCCATTTCGGGCTGCAACATTCATGTTGAAGACTTTTCAGACGACGAGTAAGGTGCCATAGGTCGTTGTCTTTCACTGAGTGATGTTGTTGGAGTTGATGGACTCACTTTATCTTCCAAGCCTTCAGCTGTTATCGATTTTTAGATGGCCTTAAGCCATATTATTGTAATAAGTTCTCTCTTGAGACATTCGATGTAATAAGTGTGTGATTGCTACTCTATTATAAATCCTCGAGTACTGTGCATGTCAGCATTACCGATCCAGGGATGACACTGATGCATAGAGATCAGACTGTTTGAGCTCTGGTCGCTACAAGGTAGCTCATCGGGGAAAACATCTTGGAATTCCTGCAAAAGAGAAGACAACACTAAAGGTAGATCGTGAGAGGTGTTAGTTTTTGGGCCTCGTCCTTGCACACGAGGACATAGTGCATAACACTTGATGGGTTCTCAAACACTTCTCTCATCTCACTTTTGGTGGCAAAGAGGACTAAGTTTTTCTTGTCGCTCAATTTGGAGGCACTCGATTTTGGCTTGTGGCGCTCACTCGCTTTTGGGTGGGTCACTCTCTCACTCTTTTCTCCATGATGGGTGGCTTGCTTGTCGGCGATCACTTGACTTGGAGACATAGGTCATAGCACATACTCCTTTCCTTTCATATTGAAGCTATAATGATTGGTACGCCCGTTGTGGATGACGTCGCGGTCAAATTGCCAGGGTCGACCAAGAAGGAGGCGGCAAACGGACATTGGGACGACATCACACTCCAAGTGTCTTCATGTGCTCCAATTTTGAAGGAGACTTTGACCGCATGCTCGACTTGTATAGTGTTGGAATCGCTTAGCCATTGGACCTTGTAGGGGTGCGGGTGCTTCATCTTGACCAATTTTAGCTTGGAGCATAGTTCTTCACTTGCCAAGTTGTGACAACTCCCTCCATCAATGATGACCTTGATGGACCTTCCATTGATGCCAGCCTTTGTGTGGAAGATGTGGCATCTTTGGTCTTCGTCTTGTTGATGTTGAAGTGTCAAGACTTTGGAGACAACGAGAGCGAGGCTCGAGTCCTCATCACAAAAGACTTGATCATCTTCATCTTTGTTCACGCGCCGGTGCATGGCCACTTGCTCAAGGGCTTCCATTTCCTCTTCACTCATGGAGTCATAGGTTTCGTCGTCATTGAGGATCATGGTGCGCTTGTTGGTACACTCAAAGGACTTGTGGCCTCGTCCGCTGCAAGTGAAACACTTGATAGAACTTGTCTTGACGATCTCATCGGTTGGAGTAGATGATGAAGCGCGCGGCTTGAAGTTGCTTGTAGTAGGAGGACGGCTTGAGGTTGTCGAAGTTTTCTTGTAACTCAACTTGTCGCCGTTGCTTGTAGATGGCTTGGTTGAGGTAGAAGGAGTTGGAGTCGTTGAATCTTGGGTGTTGGAGAAACCGTAGCTCTTGGACGAGTACTTGGCGTACTTGAAGTCATCTTGCACCTGACGTTCCGCTTTGGTAGCTTGATGCACGAGCTCAATGAGGTTGGAGTAGGGTTGGAAGTCAGCAATCTTCTTGATGGGATGATTGAGGCCATTCAAGAAACGGGCCATAGTTTGCTCATCATCTTCCATTACATTGACTCTTATCACGCCAATCTCCATTTCCTTGTAGTATTCTTCAGCGCTCTTTGTTCCTTGCTTGAGGAGTTGGAGTTTCTTGAAGAGATCGTGGTTGTAGTAGGTTCGCATGAAGCATGCTTGCATGACATCTTTCATTTCCTCCCATGTGGTGATTGGTGGTTCACCTCTTGCTTCTCGGTGCTCAAGGACTTGTTCCCACCATATGAGCACATGGTCTTGGAACTCAAGGGATTCCATGGCGATCTTCTTCTCTTCTCATAGTTGTGCAAGCGAAAGATTTTGTCGACTTTCAATTCCCATGATAGGTACTTCGGGATCATTGCTTTTGTTGAACTTGGGCATGGTGAACTTGAGCTTGCCATAGCGTTGCTCTGGGTGAGGATGACGCCCTTGACATGTAGGATTATCAACCTCATGTTGCTCTTAGCGTGGAAGATTTCCATAGTCGTCTTGCTCTTGATGAACTTGAGGTTGTGGAGGATCTTGTCGAGCTTGTGGAGGAGCTTGAGGGACTTGTCGATGCACTCTTGCATGGAAGTTCCATTCTTGAATTCTTCGCGAAGTGCTTCCTCTTGATTGCGCCTATCTCGGTTGCGGTTGGAAATGGCTCGAGTTGAATCTCAGAGGGCACATTGCGCTTCAAGTGCTTGAGCTTCGCATAGTCGTTGTTCTTGACGTTGAGCCTCGACGTCTTATCCGTCTTGATGTTGTTGCGCTCGCTCTTCCTCTTGTAGATATTAATGTTGCCTTTCTTGTGCTTTTGCAATAGGGACTTGGTTTTGTTGATGACGATGTGCTTGCTCGCTGAATTTCTCTTGTGGATGATTGCCGTGTAGAGGATTGCAAGATGCTTGACGGTCTTGACGCACGGCTCGACGTAGAGTGTTCGATGTCGGTGTACTTGAGCCGGAGAAGGTGTCGTCGGTGTGTCAACTCGAATGACTCCGTCTTGAGTATGAAGAAGTGGAATAATGGTGGTTAACTAACAAGGCACGAATCTCGCCCATTCTTGCATCGTTCTCTTTTTTGTGAGTGTCGAGCTTGTTGTCGAAGTAGTCTCTTGTTCGTTGCTCGGAGAGTCGCAAGTCGGTGGCGAGATTGTCGATGCGGTCGCTCATTGCTTGTTGTTCTTGATGCAAAGTTTGTTGTGCACCGAAGAGGTGGCTCTTGGTGACATAGGATGACATGTCGTCATATTGCTCGATGAAGAGTGGGTTGGTAGAAGAACTTGGCCTATCCATCATTCCAATCAAATATGCGAGTGGGAGAAAGAGAAGAACTTATACCAAATGTACCTTGACCGATGTTGAAGATGGATCAATGATCACTCAATTGTGGAACAAGGAAATATCACAATTAGTACCAATTCTTGTCGGTTCTCACACCTACAAAAGTAAAAGCTTATGGTGGATCTCGGTTAGAATGGTGGCACAAAATTTGATGCAATTGTTAGTGAGCTTCAATAATGTTAGAAAAGATGCACAAATTTGCAAATGCAACAAGTAGACCAATAGCAAGATGTGGTACACTAAAACACACACACAAATATATAAGTGGGGTCGTGCAACCAAGGAACGAGCCAAAATGTGGAATCCACGAAAATGCTCTTGTTGCACAACACTAGAGAGATGCTAGAACGATTGGACAATAGGCGGATACAGAACTTGTGCACAACCTACTAAGCAAAAATGCAACGACTTCTATCCCAAGTATGCTATATGTATGGTATTCCGATGGTAAGATCCAAGATGATCAGATATGACAATCTTAATGTAGTATGATGCTATGGTTCTTGCTTATAAGCTCTTTGCTTATCTTTCCCTTTTTGCTGAAAAGCTTGTTTGGCTCTTTCACTTTTCAGCTCTTTTCTCATGCAAAACTCCATGAAACAAGATAGCAATTGTGTATGCGATGACAACTTTGTGACACAAAAGATGATACCAAGATATGCACCACTATGATATGGTATGTATGCTATGGGGAGGATGATCACTAATGTTCACAAGTCACGTTGCCGGCAATAATCAAAGGCTAGTCTCGATGGGTAAGCAACGCAAAACTAAGGCTATGTGGTTATCAATGCAAATGGCATGGAATAGACAAAGATGTCATCAATGTTACCATTGCGGTACTCATTTGTAATCACGGACGGTTGTTGGCTATGACGAGTCCTTGGCAAAGATGAGCGGTGGTGACGTTGATGTCGAGCCGTACCTATATAGCCAAAACACAATAGGACACCGGAACCACAACTTAAATTATCAAAGACCAAAACGGGTCAAAATTGTTGTAGGTGGTAGCGGTATGTGATGGTGGTGCTTGCGAAAAGCGGTGGTGGTATGCGGAAGTGTAAGTGGGCACCAGAACAAAATTTGGCGAAAGTTAGGCGGGAAACGAAGCGGTGGAAAGAAATTTTGCTATCAGGGGCCGGATGTCCGGGCTAGGAGGCCGGATGTCTGGGTCAGGCCAGATGTCCGAGGTCACGGGCCGGATGTCCGGGCTCGGGATCCGTGGACGAACTCGATGAACTCCGCGGTGGAAAGGCAACTCTAGGGCAAAATTCGGATGGTTTTGTGGATGGAAATTGCAGAGATGATGGGGGAAAGCTAGATCCGCACGTGGCAAAGCAAATCCATGGATCAAATCCAACAAAACTTCAGCACAAAAAAATTTGGGGCTATTTTTGGTGGGGATTTTCGGATTAGGACGAAAAACAACAAAATCAAGCTAGAAAACAAAGGGTAGGGGCTCCAAATACGTGATCAACATGGCTCATGATACCAAGATGATGTAGGGTGGAACCCTAGATGCCCGATCTTTCACGATTGGAGGGGAACCTACGAAGAACACGAAGAACATGAGGGGAAAATGAGGGGAAACACAAGAGAAATCACTCAACCAACAAGAGATGGTCACACATATGCTAGATCCTCGAAACACAAAGAGATACACAATCCGAATCCAACAAGGGACAGTACATAGGGTAACCGGTTCTTCTCCGTGAGGAGGTCCCCGTTAGGGGTCCTGAATCTAAATGGATCTTCTCCGAAGAGGAGGAGTATATATAGTCTAGGCGGGGGGGGGGGGGGGGGGGCGAAGGGATACAGGGCTCAGCCCTTTACACTGTGCGCAGACAAGGGTGGCCGGACGTCCGGGTGTCGGGCTGGATGTCCGAGCGCTCGCGAGGCACCGGATGTCCGGGTTGGCAGGGTTCAACTTCTGTGATGGGGCGCCGGATTTCCGGGGGTCGAGCCGGATGTCCGGTTGCTCGCCGAGGGCTGGATGTCCGGGGCCTGTAGCTTCGGCTAGGCTGCGACTGTGGTAGATGTCCCAGGGGCCGGATGTCCAGGGCTTGGGGCCGGATGTGCGGGTCCTGGGGACTTCTTCGGTTCCTTCCGTCGTTCCTCTTCGTCCATGAACTTGGGGGCTTGACCATCTTCGTGTGCATCCTCGGGAGGGTTCTCTTGGTACCTAAGCATGCACAACATTCCAGACTTAGGTAGAAGCAATGTCTCGAGAGAATCGTATGAGATATCACAAAGGAAAGAAGTCACCTCGGTTTCAAGAGCTCTAGCTCGTGCTCGTGTCATAGGCCCTCTTGGCACTTGATGAGACGATGGTAGGTCCATGGGGATGACCGTAGGATGCTCCGCATCATCTGGTCCATGAAGGACATCGTCTTCACCCTCAACAAGCAAATCAATTTTCTACAAAGCCAAATCTACGATCTCCAAAATCAAGTCTTTGAATATGAGGCAAGATTTAAAGGTATGAGTTTAGCTGCTAGTTGCAGGACTCGTGAGACTCGCGTTTCCTCTTATGATGGTGAGCCGCTGCCATGCAAGCCGGAGGAGCAGTAGTTGAGCAGTCACCTTTTTTCAAAGATTTGGCCCTGCAAATGCATGCAAGTAAGTATAAGCAGGAGTACAAAAATTGATCAAAAAAGATAATTGTTGTGTGCTTACCCATGGTTGATAGCAAATTATGGCAACATATAGAACAATGAACCACCCTTCCATTACAAAAAAGACTACAGGTTCAGTCACGACACAAGGAAGAAACTCTTTGTTGCATCGAGACCCAAGAATTCAAGCTTTACATGGTCTATCACCCATCCCTCTACCACCCTCACGTCTTCATCAGTGGATAAATTATTCTTGGATCATAAAGTAGATAATAGTTCATCCTCACACTATTTATGCACACGAAAAATTATAGGTCATTCCGAATGGTGCAAGATGGCTCGTTGGTGCGATCAACTTATCTTGAAATTTGTATTCACGGTCTATCCCGCGATGTTGTATCCATAAAATAATCACAATTTTGCCATAAAAACACCATTGGAGCTCGATCACCAGCCAAAACAATCACTACCAAAAGTTGTATGCACCCGTAACCCACTCGCGGGCTCCCAGAACATGTCAGAGGCAAGACCGGCTTGTAAAATTTAGTTCCGGACGATTTTATGATTGAAGTAACTCTACCACCCTTCTGTGAGCTCACCTATGGACTGATATATGGACAATAACATATAGAACAATGCACCATCCTTCCATTACAAACTAGAAAGACTACAGGTTCAGTCATGACACAATGAGAAGGCTCTTCGTTGCATCGAGACCCAAGAAATCCTGCTTCGCATGGCCTAACACCCATCCCGCTACCACCCTCACGTCTTCACCAGAGGATGCATTATTCTTGGATCATAAAGTACATAATAGTTCATCCTCACTGCGTTTATGCACTCAAAAAATTATAGGTCATTCCAAAAGGTGCAAGATGGCTCGTTGGTGCGATCAGCTTGCCTTGAAAGTTGTATTCACGGTCTGTCCCACGATGTTGTATCCATAAAAAGACCAGAATTTTTCCATAAAAACTTAATTGCAGCTCGATGACCAGCCAAAACAATCACTACCAAAAGTTGTATGCGCCCGTAACCCACTTGCGGGCTTTGACAACATGTCGGAGGCAACATACGGCCTGTAAAATTTAGTTCGGGACGATTTGATGATCGAAATATACTCTTCCACCCTGTACCACCCTTCTGTGAGCTCACCTACGCACTAATATATGGATAGTAACATATAGAATAATGCACCATCCTTCCATTACAAACTAGAAAGACTACAGGTTCAGTCACGACACAAGGAAGAGGCTCTTTGTTGCATCGAGACCCAAGAATTCAAGCTTTGTATGGTCTATCACCCATCCCGCTACCACCCTCGTGTCTTCCTTAGTGGATGCATTATTCTTGGCTGATAAAGTACATAACAATTCATCCTCACTCTATTTATGCACTCGAAAAATTATAGGTCATTCTGAATGGTGCAAGATGGCTCGTTGGTGCAATCAACTTACCTTGAAAGTTGTATTCACGGTCTGTCCCATGATGTTTTATCCATAAAAAAACCACAATTTTGCCAGAAAACTCCATTGGAGCTCGATGATTGGCCAAAACAATCACTACCAAAAGTTGTATGCGCCTGTAACCCACTCGCGGGCTTCCACAACATGTCGGAGGCAAGATCCGACTTGTAAAATTTAGTTCCAGACGATTTTATGATTGAAGTCTACTCTTCATCACTCTACCACCCTTCCGTGAGCTCACCTACGGACTGATATATAACATATAGAACAATGCACCATCCTTCCATTACAAACTAGAAAGACTACATGTTCAGTCATGACACAAGGAGGAGGCTCTTCGTTGCATTGAGACCCAATAATTTATGCTTTACATGGTCTATCACCCATCCCGCTACCACCCTCATGTTTTCACCAGCGGATGCAATATTCTTGGATCATAAAGTACATAACAGTTCATCCTCACTCCATTTATGCACTCGAAAAATTATAGGTCATTCCGAATGGTGCAAGATGACTCGTTGGTGTGATCACCTTACCTTGAAAGTTGTATTCACGGTTTGACCCGCGATGTTGTATCCATAAAACGGCCTGAATTTTGTCATAAAAACTTAACTGGAGCTCAATGACCCACCAAAACAATCACTACCAAACGTTGTACGCGCCCGTAACCCACTCGCGGGCTTTGACAACATGTCGGAGGCAAGATCCGGCTTGTAAAATTGAGTTCGGTACGATTTGATGATCGAAGTATACTCTTCCACCCTATACCACCCTTCCGCGAGCTCACCTACGCGCTGATATATGGAGAATAACATATAGAACAATGCACCATCCTTCCATTACAAACTCGAAAGACTACAGGTTCAGTCACGACACAAGGAAGAGGCTCTTTGTTGCATTGAGACCCAAGAATTCCGGCTTTACATGGTCTATCACCCATCTCGCTACCACCCACACGTCTTCATCAGTGGATGAATTATTGTTGGATCATAAAGTACATAGCAGTTCATCCTCACTCTGTTTATGCACTCAAAAAATTATAGGTCATTCCGAATGGTGCAAGATAGCTCGTTGGTGCGATCAACTTATATTGAAAGTTGTATTCACGGTCTGTCCCGCGATGTTGTATCCATAAAATGACCACACTTTTGCCATAAAAACTCCATTGGAGCTCAATGACTGGCGAAAACAATCACTACCAAAAGTCGTATGCGCCCGTAACCCACTTGCGGGCTTCCACAGCATGTCGGAGGCAAGATCCGGCTTGTAAAATTTAGTTCCGGACGATTTTATGATTGAAGTATACTCTTTGGCACTCTACCACCCTTCCATGAGCTCACCTACGGACTGATTTATGGGCAATAACATATAGGACAATGCACCATCCGTCCATTACAAACTAGAAAGACTACAGGTTCAGTCACGACACAATGAGGAGGCTCTTTGTTGCATCGAGACCCAAGAATTCATGCTTTACATGGTCTATCACCCATCCCACTACGACCCTCATGTCTTCACCAGCGGATGCATTATTCTTGGATCATAAAGTACATAACAGTTTATCCACACTCTGTTTATGCACTCGAAAAATTATAGGTCATTCCAAAAGGTGCAAGGTGTCTCGTTGTTGCGATCAGCTTGCCTTGAAAGTTTTATTCATGGTTTGTCCCGCGATGTTGTATCCATAAAATGGCCAGAATTTTGCCATAAAAACTTAATTGGAGCTCGATGACCCACCAAAACAATCACTAACAAAAGTTGTATGCACCCGTAACCCACTCGCGGGCTATGACAACATGTCGGAGGCAAGATCCGCCCTGCAAAATTGAGTTCGGGACGATTTGATGATCGAAGTATACTCTTCCATCCTGTACCACCCTTCCGCGAGCTCACCTATGCACTAATATATGGATAATAACATATAGAACAATGCACCATCCTTCCCTTACAAACTAGAAAGACTACAGGTTCAGTCACGACCGAAGGAAGAGGCTCTTTGTTGCATCGAGACCCAAGAATTCAAGCATTTCATGGTCTATCACCCATCCCGCTACTACCCTCACGTCTTCATTAGTGGACACATTATTCTTGTATCATAAAGTACATAACAGTTCATCCTCACTCTGTTTATGCAATCGAAAAATTATAGGTCATCCCGAATGGTGCAAGATGGCTCCTTGGTGCGATCAACTTACCTTGAAAGTTGTATTGACGGTCTGTCTCGCGGTGTTGTATCCATAAAATGACCACAATTTCGCGATAAAAACTCCATTGGAGCTCGATGACCTGCCAAAACAATCACTACCAAAATTTGTATGCGCCTGTACTCCACTCGCGGGCTTCCACAACATGTCGGAGGCAAGATCCGGCTTGTAAAATTCAGTTCTAGATGATTTCATGATTGAAGTGTACTCTTCAGCACTCTAACACCCTTCCGTGAGCTCACCTACAGACTGATATAAGTCCAATAACATATAGAACAATGCACCATCCTTCCATTACAAACTAGAAAGACTACAGGTTCAGTCACGACACAAGGAGGAGGCACTTCGTTGCATCGAGACGCAAGAATTCATGCTTTACATGGTCTATCACCCATCCCGCTACCACCCTCACGTCTTCACTAGCGGATGCATTATTCTTGGATCATAAAGTACATAACATTTCATCCTCACTCTGTTTTTGCACTCGAAAAATTGTAGGTCATTCCGAGTGGTGCAAGATGGCTTGTTGGTGCGATCAGCTTACCTTGAAAGTTGTATTCTTGGTCTATCCCGTGATGTTCTATCCATAAAACAACCAGTATTTTGCCATAAAAACTCCATTGGAGCTTGAATACCCGCCAAAACAATCACTACCAAAAGTTGTTTGCGCCCGTAACCCACTCGCGGGCTTCGACAACATGTCGGAGGCAAGATCCGGCTTGTAAAATTGAATTCCGGACAATTTGATGATCGAAGTATACTCTTCCACCCTCCACCACCCTTCCGTGAGCTCATCTACGTATTGATATATTGACAATAACATATAGAAATATGCTGCATCCTTCTATTAGAAACTGGAACGACTATAGGTTCAGTCATGACAAAATGAGGAGGCTCTTCGTTGCATCGAGACCTAAGAATTCATGCTTTGCATGGTCTATCACCCATCCCGCTACCACCCTCACGTCTTCACCAGTGGATGCATTATTCTTGGATCATAAAGTACATAACAGTTCATCCTCACTCCGTTTATGCACTTGAAAAATTATAGGTCATTCCAAACGGTGCAAGATGGCTCCTTGGTGCGATCAGCTTGCCTTCAAAGTTGTATTCTCGGTCTGTTCCGTGATGTTGTATCCATCAAATGGCCAGAATTTTGCCATAAAAACTCCATTGGAGCTTGAGGACCCACCAAAACAATCACTACCAAAAGTTGTATGCCCCAGTAACCCACTCGCGGGCTTCGACAACATGTCGGAGGCAAGACCCAGCTTGTAAAATTGAGTTCGGGACGATTTGATGATCGAAGTATACTCTTCAACCCTCTACCACCCTTATGTGAGCTCACCTACGCACTGATATATGGACAATAACATATAGAACAATGCACCATGGTTCCATTACAAACAAGAAAGACTACAAGCTCAGTCACGACACAAGGAAGAGGCTCTTCGATGCGTCGAGACCCAAGAATTCAAGCTTTACGTGGTCTATCAACCATCCCGCTACCACCCTCACGTCTTCACTAGTGGATAGATTATTATTGGATCATAAAGTACATAATAGTTCATCGTCACTCGGTTTATGCACTCGAAAAATTATAGGTCATTCTGAATGTAGCAAGACGGCTCGTTGACCCGATCAACTTCCATTAAAGTTGTATACATGGTCTGTCCCGCGATGTTGTATCCATAAAACGGCCACAATTTTGTCATAAAAACTCCATTTGAGCTCGATGACCCGCCAAAACAATCACTACCATAAGTTGTATGCTCCTGTAACCCACTCGGGGGCTTCGACAACATGTCGGAGGCAAGATTCGGCTTGTAAAATTGAGTTCCGGACGATTTGATGATCGAAGTATACTCTTCCACCCTCCACCACCCTTCCGTGAGCTCACCTACGGACTGATATATAGACAATAACATATATAAAAATGCACCACCCTTCCCATACAAACTAGAAAGACTACAGGTTTAGTCACGACCCTAGGAGGAGGCTCTTCGTTGCATCGAGACCCAAGAATTCATGCTTTACATGGTCTATCACACATCCCGCTACCACCCTCACGTATTTTCCAGCGGACGCATTATTCTTGGATCATAAAGTACATAACAATTCATCCTCACTCCATTTATGCACTCGAAAAATTATAGGTCATTCTGAATGGTGCAAGATGGCTCGTTGGTGCGATCAACTTACCTTGAAAGTTGTATTCACAGTCTGTCCGGCGATGTTTTATCCATAAAACAGCCAGAATTTTGCCATAAAAACTCCATTGCAGCTCGATGACCCGCCAAAACAATCACTACCAAAAGTTGTATGCGCCTGTAACCCACTCGCGGGCTTCAACAACATGTGAGATGCAAGAGCCGGCTTGTAAAATTGAGTTCCAGACGATTCGATGATCGAAGTATACTCTTCCACCCTCTACCACCCTTCTGTGAGCTCACCTACAGACTGATATATGGACAATAACATATAGAACAATGCACCATCCTTCCATTACAAACTAGAAAGACTACAATTTCAGTCACGACACAAAGATGAGGCTCTTCATTGCAACATGACCCAAGAATTCATGCTTTGCATGGTCTATCACCCATCCCGCAACCACCCTCACGTCTTCACCAGTGGATACATTATTCTTGGATCATAAAGTACATAACAGTTCACCTCACTCCGTTTATGCACTCGAAAAATTATAGGTCATTCCAAATGGTGCGAGATGGCTCGTTGGTGCGATCAGCTTGCCTCTAAAGTTGTATTCACGGTCTGTCCCGCGATGTTATATCCATAAAATGGCCAGAATTTAGCCATAAAAACTCCATTGGAGCTCGATGAACTGCCAAAACAATCACTACCAAAAGTTTTATGCGCCCGTAACCCACTCGCGGGCTTCGACAACATGTCGGAGACAAGATCCGGCTTGTAAAATTGAGTTTGGGACGATTTGATGATCGAAGTATACTCTTCCACCCTATACCACCCTTCCGCAAGCTCACCTACGCACTGATATATGGACAATAGCATATAGAACCATGCACCATCCTTTCATTACAAACTAGAAAGACTACTGGTTCAGTCATGACAAAAGGAAGAGGCTCTTCATTGCATCGAGACCTAAGAATTCAAGCTTTACATGGTCTATCACCCATCCCGCTACTACCCTCATGTCTTCGCCAATGGATGCATTATTATTGGATCATAAAGTGCATAATATTTCATCGTCACTCGGTTTATGGACCCGAAAAATTATAGGTCATTCTGAATGTAGGAAGATGGCTCGTTGGTGCAATCAACTTCCTATAAAGTTGTATTCATGGTCTGTCCCGCGATGTTGTATCCATAAAACAACCACAATTTTGCCATAAAAACTCCATTGGAGCTCGATGACCCACCAAAACAATCACTACCATAAGTTGTATGCACCTATAATCCACTCGGGGGCTTCGACAACATGACGAAGGAAAGATCCGGCTTGTAAAATTGAGTTCCTGATGATTTGATGATCGAAGTATACTCTTCCACCCTCCACCACCCTTCCGTGAGCTTACCTACAGACCGATATGTGAACAATATGTAACGCCCCGGATCTGATGCGCCAGGTGTCTTCCAGTCATTCGTCGGTGTTGCCATGTCATTTGCTTGCGTTTTGCACTTTTCCATGTCATCATCTGCAATCATCAGCATGTTTTTCAAAACTTGCATCCGCCCGGATCCTCCCAGTTCTCTCTGCTATCCGTTCTGAGCACAGACACACTTGCACGCACCCGGCGCCCCTCTCAGACCTTGTTTTGTGAGCCGCAGAAAAAGTTTTCGGAATGGGCCGAGATTTGCCAAGTGGCCTTGGTATATCACCGGTAGACCGGCCGTCAAATTTCGTTCCATTTGGAGGTCGTTTGATGCCCCAACGGTTAACCGAGCTAACTGAAACCCCCTTTTCTCTTGCAGCCTAGCACCTCTTCACACAGCCCACCTAGCCCATCTGACTCCCCTCCATGCTCTCCGCCGTTCGATCACGATCGTGTGGGCGAAAACCGCACCTCATTTGGACTCTCCTAGCTCCCTCTACCTATATATAAGTGCCTCCCTCTCCATTTCCCAGATGAAACCCTAGCCCCGCTCCCCTCGCGCCTCCGGACGAAAACCCCGCCACCGGACATGTCCGCCGACGCCCCCTAGGCAAACCGTAGCCCGACACGTTGCCCCGCCGACCCTCTCTCTCCTTCCACCGCGCCGGCCCGCTAGGCCCGGATCGGGCCCGCGGGGCCCATCCCGCTGCCGCCGCCACCCGCGGGCGCCGCCCCGCGCCCCGCCGCCGGCGAGCGTCGTCGTCGCCGTTTGCCTCGTCCGCCCCATCCCCGAGCTTCGCCGACCCCGCTTCGTGCACCGCCCGCCGCCCGCTTCGTGCACCGCCCGCTGCCCGCCAGCGCCGCGTCGCCAGTCGCCGACGACCTCGCCGCGCCGCTGCGCGCCTCGGCCTCCCTCCGCCGCGCATGAGTGCCCCTCGCCGGAGCAAGCCCGGAGTCAGGCCCGCGTCGCCGTTGCCCGGAGTTCGTCGCCCCACCGCCGAAGGCCCTGCCTCCTCTCCATGGCGCCTCCCCGACCCGGATCTGGAGAGATCCGGCCGGATCCCTCGCGCGCCGCCCTGCCATGGCTGCCCGCCGGCGCCCTCGCCCTCGTCGCCGGCGAGCGCCCCGCCGACCCCCTGCGGGCCTCCTCTGTCCCGCTGCCGGGATGGCCCCGACCCTGGACCTCCACGACCACCGAAGCAAACGGCCGGATACACCCCGCACCGCGCCGTCCCGGGACCCCGGGATCCAGTTTGACCCGAGAGGTTGATTTTTGACCAAGTCCCTGATTTTTAACGATATGTGCTCAAGTTTGCCATGCCATAACTTAATGCTCCCAGCTCCGTTTTGGATGCATAATATGTCAAAATGTTCATCTCAAAGTGCTCTTCATGATGGTCTATTTTGCATTCATGTTAATGTTCATATTGATGCATTTATCTTTGTTGCAAAACTGCTATATAATATGAACAACTGTAATCTGCTGATTGTTAACATCATTTGTGCATCTTGTGAGTGTCACAACTTTGTCTCTGTTGATCCTATGATGATGATCTTGATATGCACATGTTCTTCTCTTCATGATCTACACGATGGTGTGATTTGAATTAATGTTAGGGTGAATCTTGATATCTTAATCCAGGTTTCAATAGTGCATGTTGCTGTTAACTGCTGAAAACTGCTGTAACTTGCTGATTTGTCATTTTTGTTGCATTTTGTGTGTGCATCCTATGGGCATAATGTCTACATGTTTTAGGAGCATTTTTAGGCCATATTTACAGCGTTGCAATCGATGTATTTTTATATGCCCTGTTGGGAGTGCATCAAGCTTGTGAAGTGGGCCACTTGCTGTTAACATTCTGTCAATGCTGAAACTGCTATATCATGTTGCCATGTTCGCTTGATGCTACCAATTAACCAATGCATAATCTGAAGATTCTTAGTTGAGATGTTTTGTTGTCTATGTTATACTCTATCATGCTATGCCTTTTTATTCCCTATACCTGTCCTGTAGCATATGTTTTCATTGCCATGAACATGCCTATATGTTGTTCCAGATTTCTATTAACTTCATGATGTTATGTTGTGAGCTTGATAATAATTATTCTATGCCTCTTCTGGAGATGCTCCAATTACATGTTTTGAAGTATGCTATGAGAACTTTGTTCACATGCCATGTTTGCTAATTTTGGATGTCATATGCCTCTGTTCCATGCTTGCAAACATGCTATCATAATGTTGGTGTTTTACACTTGCTAAAACTGTTTCAACATTCAATCTTGTCATGTTGGTTCCCACTAATCTATGAGCCATATGTTTATGATGCCAGGATGTTATTTTCTCTTTGTTATGTGTTATTTGATGCCATGCCCTTGGTTGCTATGTTTACTTGGTGTAGCTTGTCTCTTTCTTGCTCTCAACTTGCCATCATATTAACTCTGCTCATGCATATGCTGCTGCGTTATAAAGTTGCATTTTGCATTGATCATATTGGTTTAATATTGATGCCTATGAACCTGAATCTTTAATGATATTTGAAGCATGTTATATTTACATGAAGTGCATGTCAAGTTTGTGCTCATAAGAGTCCTGTAGCATGTTGTTTTGATGTTTGTAAAGTGCCTACTTGCTGTTATGGGCAGATTGTTGTTATAACTTGTTTGGAGTGTATGTGTTGCACCGTTGCTCCGTTTTGAGCATGCTCTATATGAAACTTGCTTGATTTTGCATGTAGTTTCATTTTATCATGTTGCATCCATGTTTTGAGAGTGTTTGCTTGATGTTTGAATGCATTTTGCATGAATGCCATGTTTAACTTGCTTTGCTCATATCTTCTAGGCCGTAGCTCCGAACTAAATGAACTTTATATGTAACTTGACTAGAATTTCATGTAGGTCATATTGGTGTATTTTAACTTGCTGTTTAACAACTTGAATATAAGTTTTATTCAGATCTGGACAAATTTCGAAATTTGCATATGAGGACTTACCGGATTTGTTATATGTTGTTTCTAGCCTTATTTAAACTTGCTTTGATGTGTTGTTCTTGTTTGCATCATCTCTTGCCATGAGTAGTGTCATATAGCCTTGTCATGCATCATGCTTGGATGTGCATCATGTCACGTTTATGTGTTGTGTGTTTACCTTGTTGTTTGCTTCTTTCCGGTTGTGCTTCTTCTCGATAGTTCCTGTTTCGTTGCGATCGTGAGGATTCGTTCGTCTACGCTTGGTTCGTCTTCGCCCATTCGTCTTCTTCATGAACTCGTTCTTCTTCCTAGCGGGATTTCAGGCAAGATGACCGTTACCCTTGATCTCACTACTATCATTGCTATGCTAGTTGCTTCGTTCTATCGCTATGCTGCGCTACCTATCACTTGTTTATCAAGCCTCCCAAATTGCCATGTCGTATTCTAACCTTTTTCACCCTTCCTAGCAAACCGTTGCTTGGCTATGTTAGCGCTTTGCTCAGCCCCTCTTATAGCGTTGTTAGTTACAGGTGAAGTCGAAGATTGCTCCATGATGGATAGGATTATGTTGGGATATCACAATATCTCTTATTTAATTAATGCATCTATATACTTGGTAAAGGGTGGAAGGCTCGGCCTTATGCCTGGTGTTTTGTTCCACTCTTGCCGCCTTAGTTTCCGTCATACAAGTGTTATGTTCCTTGATTTTGCGTTCCTTACGTGGCCGGGTGTATGGGAACCCCTTGACAGTTTGCTTTGAATAAAACTCCTCCAGCAAGGCCCAACTTTGGTTTTACATTTGCCTAACAACCTATAACTTTCCATGGGGGTTGCAAACCCGAGGGTCATCCTTATTTTAAACCCCCCGGGTCAGTGCTGCTCTAAGTGTTGGTCCGGACTGAGCAGCCTGCGGGGCCACCTCGGGGAAACTTGATGGTTGGTTTTACTCGTAGCTTGACTCATCTAGTGTGCCCTGAGAACAAGATATGTGCAGCTCCTATCGGGATTTGTCGGCACATTCAGGCGGTCTTGCTGGTCTTGTTTTACCATTGTCGAAATGTCTTGTAACTGGGATTTCAAGACTGATCGGGTCTTCCCGGGAGAAGGAATATCCTTCGTTGGTCGTGAGAGCTTATAATGGGCTAAGTTGGGCACCCCTGCAGGGTATAAACTTTCGAAAGCCGTGCCCGCGGTTATGTGGCAGATGGGAATTTCTTAATGTCCGGTTGTAGAGAACTTGACACCAGATTCGAATTAAAATGCATCAACCGCATGTGTAGCCGTGATGGTCTCTTTTCGACAGAGTCCGGGAAGTGAACACGGTTTTGGGTTATGTATGAACGTAAGTAGTTTCAGGATCACTTCTTGATCACTTCTAGCTTCTCGACCGTTGCACTGCTTCTCTTCTTGCTCTTATTTGCGTATGTTAGCCACCATATATGCTTAGTCGCTACTGCAACCTCACCACTTATCCTTTCCATACCCATTAAGCTTTGCTAGTCTTGACACCCATGGTAATGGGATTGCTGAGTCCTCGTGGCTCACAGATTACTACAACAACAGTTGCAGGTAAGCCTAATGTGATGATCATGATGCGAGAGCGATTTTTACTTGTTTTGGAGTTCTTCTTCTGCTTGTTCTTCGATCAGGGGATAGGTTCCAAGTCGGCAGCCTAGGCTAGTAGGGTGGATGTCGATTGAGTTTCTGTTTGTGTTTCATCCGTAGTCGGATGATGCTCGTATGTATGATGTTGTTGTATTCGTGTGGCATTGTATGCCTCTTGTATGTATCCCCAACTATTATGTAATGGTATGATCTAATGATATCCACCTTGCAAAAGCGTCTCCAATATGCGCTTCTATCCTTGGTGGGACCTTCGAATTCCTTTAGGATAGGGTCGCATATTGGGCGTCACACAATAACAAATAGAACAATGCACCATCCTTCCATTACAAACTAGAAAGACTACAGGTTCAGTCACGACACAAGGAGGAGGCTCTTTGTTGCATCGAGACCCAAAAATTCACGCTTTACATAGTCTATCACCCGTCCCGCTACCACCCTCACATCTTCACCAGTGGATGCATTATTCTTGGATCATAAAGTACAAAATAGTTCATCCTCACTCTGTTTATGCACTCGAAAAATTATAGGTCATTCCGAATGGTGCAAGATGGCTCGTTGGTGCGATCAACTTACCTTGAAAGTTGTATTCACGGTCTGTCTTGCGGTGCTGTATCCATAAAAGGACCACAATTTCGCGATAAAAACTCCATTGGATCTCGATGACCCGCCAAAACAATCACTACCAAAATTTGTATGCGCCTGTACCCCACTCGCGGGCTTCCACAACATGTCGGAGGCAAGATCCGGCTTGTAAAATTCAGTTCTGGACGATTTCAGGATTGAAGTGTACTCTTCAGCACTCTAACACCCTTCCGTGAGCTCACCTACAGACTGATATAAGGCCAATAACATATAGAACAATGCACCATCCTTCCATTACAAACTAGAAAGACTACAATTTTAGTCACGACACAAGGAGGAGGCACTTTGTTGCATCGAGACGCAAGAATTCATGCTTTACATGGTCTATCACCCATCCCGCTACCACCCTGATGTCTTCACCAACGGATGCATTATTCTTGGATTGTCATGTACATAACAGTTCATCCTCACTCCGCTTATGCACTCCAAAAATTATAGGTCATTCCGAATGGTGCCAGATGGCTCGTTGGTGCGATCAGATACCTTGAAAGTTGTATTCACGGTCTGTCCCGCGATGTTGTATCCATAAAACAACCAAATTTTTTCCATAAAAACTCCACTGGAGCTTGATGACCCGCCAAAACAATCACAACCAAAAGTTATATGCACCCGTAACCCACTCGCGGGCTTCGACAACATGTCGGATGCAAGATCCGGCTTGTAAAATTGAGTTTGGACGATTTGATGATCAAAGTATACTATTCCACCCTCTACCACCCTTCCGTGAGCACACCTATGGACTGATATATGGACAATAACATATAGAAAAATGCACCATCCTTCTATTACAAACTAGAAAGACTTCAGGTTCTGTCACATCACAATGAGGAAGCAGTTCGTTGCATCGAGACCCAAGAATTCATGCTTTACATGGTCTATCACCCATCCCGCTAACACCCTCATGTCTTCACCAGCGGATGCATTATTCTTGGATCGTAAAGTACATAACAGTTCATCCTCACTCCGTTTATGCACTCGAAAAAGTATAGGTCATTGCGAATGGTGCAAGATGGCTCGTTGGAGCGATCAGCTTACCTTGAAAGTTTTATTCACGGTTTGTCCGACGATGTTGTATCCATAAAACTGTTGGGGAACATAGCATAAATTCAAAATTTTCTACGCAACACCAAGATCAATCTATGGAGTAATCTAGCAACGAGGGAAGCAGAGTGCATCTACATACCCTTGTAGATCGCTAAGCGGAAGCGTTCAAGTGAACGGGGTTGATGGAGTCGTACTCGTCGTGATCCAAATCACCGATGATCCTAGTGCCGAACGGACGGCACCTCCGCGTTCAACACACAAGCATCCCGGTGACGTATCCCATGCCTTGATCCAGCAAGGAGAGAGGAAGAGATTGGGGAAGACTCCGTCCAGCAACAGCTCGATGGCGTGGTGGTGGTGGAGGAGCGTGGCAATCCTCCAGGGCTTTTCCAAGCACCGCGGGAGAGGAGGAGGACTTGGGAGAGGGGGAGGGCTGCGCCAGAACTTGGCTGCGGCTGCCCTCCCTCTCCCCACATATATATAGGGGCAAGGGAGAAGGGGGCCGGCCCCCTCAGATCCAATCTGAGGAGGGGGCGGCGGCCAGAGGGGGTTGCCTTGCCTCCCAAGGCAAGGGGGCGCCACCCCTTTAGGGTTCCCCCAAACCCTAGGCGCATGGGCCCTAAGGGGGGAGGTACCCAGCCCACTAAGGGGCTGGTCCCTTTCCACAAACAGCCCATAGGGCCCTCCGGGGCAGGTGGACCCTCCCGGTGGACCTCCGAAAACCCTTCGGTGGTCCCTGTACAATACCGGTAACCCCCGAATTATTCCGGTGACCGTATGATGACTTCCCATATATAAATCTTTACCTCCGGACCATTCCGCAACTCCTCGTGACGTCCGGGATCTCATCCGGGACTCCGAACAACATTCGGTAACCACGTACATCTATTCCCTATAACCCTAGCGGCATCGAACCTTAAGTGTGTAGACCCTACGGGTTCGGGAGACATGTAGACATGACCGAGACAACTCTCCGGCCAATAACCAACATCGGGATCTGGATACCCATGTTGGCTCCCATGATGATCTCATCGGATGAACCACGATGTCGAGGATTCAATCATTCCCGTATTCAATTCCCTTTGTCTAGCGGTATAGTACTTCCCCGAGATTCAATCGTCGGTATCCCGATACCTTGTTCAATCTCGTTACCGACAAGTCTCTTTACTCGTTCTGTAACACATCATCCCGTGATCAACCCCTTGGTCACATTGTGCACATTATGATGATGTCCTACCGAGTGGGCCCAGAGATACCTCTCCGTCACACGGAGTGACAAATCCCTGTCTCGATTCGTGCCAACCCAACAGACACTTTCGGAGATACCCGTAGTGCACCTTTATAGCCACCCAGTTACGTTGTGACGTTTGGTACACCCAAAGAATTCCTACGGTATCCGGGAGTTGCATAATCTCATGGTCTAAGGAAATGATACTTGACATTGGAAAAGCTTTAGCATACGAACTACACGATCTTTGTGCTAGGCTTAGGATTGGGTCTTGTCCATCACATCATTCTCCTAATGATGTGATCCCGTTATCAACGACATCCAATGTCCATGGTCAGGAAACCGTAACCATCTATTGATCGAGCTAGTCAACTAGAGGCTTACTAGGGACATGGTGTTGTCTATGTATCCACACATGTATCTGAGTTTCCCATCAATACAATTATAGCATGGATAATAAACGATTATCATGAACACGGAAATAATAATAATAACTAATTTATTATTGCCTCTAGGGCATATTTCCAATAGTCTCCCACTTGCACTAGAGTCAATAATCTAGTTCACATCGCCATGTGATTAACACTCATAGGTCACATCGCCATGTGACCAACACAAAAGAGTTTACTAGTTTCACTAAATTAGTTCACATCATCATGTGATTAAGACTCAATGAGTTCTGGGGTTTGATCATGTTTTGCTTGTGAGAGAGGTTTTAGTCAACGGGTCTGCAACATTCAGATCCGTATGTACTTCGCAAATCTCTAGGTCATATTGTAAATGCTGCTTCCACGCTCCACTTGGAGCTATTCCAAATGGTTGCTCCACTATACGTATCCGGTTTTCTACTCAGAGTCATTCGGATAGGTGTTAAAGCTTGCATCGACATAACCCTTTACGCCGAACTCTTTATCACCTCCATAATCGAGAAACATGTCCTTACTACTCCAAGGACAATTTTTACCGCTGTCTGGTGATCCACTCCTTGATCACCTTTGTACCGACGATCATGTCAAGGTACACATCAGGTGCGGTACTCAGCATGGCATAATGTATAGAGCCTATGACAAAAGCACAGGGGACGACCTTCGTCCTTCCTCTTTCTTCTGCCGTGGTCGAGCTTTAAGTCTTAACTTCATACCTTACAACTCAGGCAAGAACTCCTTCTTTGACTGATCCATCTTGAACACCTTCAAGATCATGTCAAGGTACGTGCTCATTTGAAAGTACCATTAAGCGTTTTTGATCTATCCTCATAGGTCTTGATGCTCAATGTTCAAGCAGCTTAATCCAGGTTTTCTATTGAAAAAACACTTTTCAAATAACCCTATATGCTTTCCATAAATTCTACATCATTTCTGATCCACAATATGACAACAACATATACTCATCAGAAATTCTATAGTGCTCCCACTCACTTCTTTGGAGATACAAGTTTCTCATAAACTTTGTATAAACCCAAAATCTTTGATCATCTCATCAAAGCACATATTCTGACTCCGAGATGCTTGCTCAAGTCCATGGAAGGATCGCTGGAGCTAGCATACCTTTTAGCATCCTTAGGATCGACAAAACCTTTCTGATTGTATCACATACAACCTTTCCTTACGAAAACTGGTAAGGAAACTCGTTTTGACATCCATCTGCCAGATTTCATAAATGCAGCTAATGCTAACACGATTCCGATGGAATTAAGCATCGCTATGGATGAGAAAATCTCATCATAGTCAACTCCTTGAACTTGTGAAAAATTCTTCGCCACAAGTCGAGCTTCATAGACGATGACATTACCGTCCACGCCCGTCTTCATCTTAAAGATCCATTTATCTCAATGGCTTGCCGATCATCGGGCAAGTTCACCAAAGTCTATGCTTTGTTCTGATACATGGATCCTATCTCGGATTTCATGGCTTCTAGCCATTTGTTGGAATATGGGCCCACCATTGCTTCTCCATAGCTCGCAGGTTCTTTGTTGTCTAGCAACATGACCTTCAAGACAGGATTACTGTACTACTCTGAAGTATTACGCATCCTTGTCACCCTACGAGGTACAATAGTGACTTGATCCGAAACTTCATGATCACTATCATAAGCTTCTACTTCAATTGGTGTGGGCTCCGTAGGAACAACTTCATGTGCCCTGCTACACACTAGTTGAAGTGACGGTACAATGACCTCATCAAGTCTCCACCATGCTCCCACTCAACTTTCCAAGACAAACTTTTCCTCGAGAAAGGACCCAATTCAAGAAACAATCCATATTGCTTTCGGATCTGAATTAGGAGGTATACCCAACTGTTTTGGGTGTCCTATGAAGATGCATTTTATCCGCTTTGGGTTTGAGCTTATCAACCTGAAACTTTTTCACATAAGTGTCGCAGCCCCAAACTTTTAAGAAATGACAACTTAGATTTCTCCAAACCATAGTTCATACGGTGTCGTCTCAACGAAGTTACGTGGTGCCCTGTTTAAATTGAATGTGGTTGTCTCTAATGCCTAACCCATGAACGATAGTGGTAATTCGATAAGAGACATCATGGTACGCACCATATCCAATAGGGTGCAACTATGATGTTCGAACACACCATCACACTATGGTGTTCCAGGCGGTATTATTTGTGAAACAATTTCCACAATGTCTTAATTGCGTGCCAAAGATCGTAACTCAGATACTCATCTCTATGATCATATCATAGACATTTTATCCTCTTGTCACGATGATCTTCAACTTCACTCTGAAATTACTTGAACCATTCAATAATTCAGACTTGTGTTTCATCAAGTAAATATACTCAGTATCTACTCAAATCATCTGTGAAGTAAGAACATAACGATATCCACTGCGTGCCTCAGCACTCATTGGACTGCACACATCAAAATGTATTACTTCCAACAAGTTGCTTTCTTGTTCCATTTTACATAAAACGAGGCTTTCAGTCATCTTGCCCATGTGGTATGATTTGCATGTCTCAAGTGATTCAAAATCAAGTGAGTCCAAACGGTCCATTTGCATGGAGTTTCTTCATGCATATACATCAATAGACATGGTTTGCATGTCTCAAACTTTTCAAAAACGAGTGAGTCCAAAGATCCATCAACATGGAGCTTCTTCATGCGTTTTATACCAATATGACTTACATGTCAGTGCCACAAGTAGGTGGTACTATCATTACTATCTTATATCTTTTGGCATGAACATGTGTATCACTACGATCGAGATTCAATAAACCATTCATTTTAGGTGCAAGACCATTGAAGGTATTATTCAAATAAACAGAGTAACCATTATTCTCCTTAAATGAATAACCGTATTGCGATAGACATAATCCAATCATGTCTATGCTCAACACAAACACCAAATAACAATTATTTAGGTTTAACACCAATCTCGATGGTAGAGGGAGTGTGCGATGCTTGATCACATCAAGCTTGGAAAACTTCCAACACATATCGCCAGCTCACCTTTAGCTAGTCTCCGTCTACTCCGCAGCCTTTTATTTCGAGTTACTAACACTTAGCAACCGAACCGGTATCTAATACCCTGGTGCTACTAGGAGTACTAGTAAAGTACACATTAACATAATGTATATCCAATATACTTCTATCGACCTTGCCAGCCTTCTCATCTACCAAGTATTCAGGGTAATTCTGCTCCAGTGGCTGTTCCCCTTATTACAGAAGCACATAGTCTCGGGTTTGGGTTCAACCTTGGATTTCTTCACTAGAGCAGCAGCTGATTTGCCGTTTCATGAAGTACCCTTCTTGCCCTTGCCCTTCTTGAAACTAGTGGTTTCACCAACCATCAACAATTGATGCTCCTTCTTGATTTCTACTTTTGCGGTGTCAAACATCGCGAATATCCAAGGATCATCATATCTATCCCTGATATGTTATAGTTCATCATGAAGCTCTAGCAGCTTGGTGGCAATGACTTTGGAGAAACATCACTATCTCATCTGGAAGATCAACTCCCACTCGATTCAAGTGATTGTTGTACTCAGACAATCTGAGCACAAGCTCAACGATTGAGATTTTCTCCCTTAGTTTGCAGGCTAAGAAAATCGTCGGAGGTCTTATACCTCTTGACGTGGGCATGAGCCTGAAATCCCAATTTCAGCCCTCGAAACATCTCATATGTTCCGCGACGTTTCGAAATCGTCTTTGGTGCCTCAACTCTAAACCGTTTAACTGAACTATCACGTAGTTATCAAAATGTGTGTGTCATATGTTCGCAACATCCACAGACGACGTTCAAGGTTCAACACACTGAGCGGTGCATTAAGGACATAAGCCTTCTTCGAAGCTACGAGGATAGTCCTCAGTTTATGGACCTAGTCTGCATAATCGCTACTATCACCTTTGAACTAAATCTTTCTCTAGGAACATATCTAAAAGAGTAGAACTAAAGCGCGAGCATTACGACATAATATGCAAAGAAATTTTGACTATGTTCAGGATAATTGAGTTCATCTTATGAACTCCCACTCAGATAGACATCCCTCTAGTCATCTAAGTGATTACATGATCCGAGTCAAATAGGCCGTGTCCGATCATCACGTGAGACGGACTAGTCAACGTCGGTGAACATCTTCATGTTGACCGTATCTTCTATATGACTCATGCTCGACCTTTCGGTCTTCCGTGTTCCGAGGCCATGTCTGTACATGCTAGGCTCGTCAAGTCAACCTAAGTGTATTGCGTGTGTAAATCTAGCTTACGCCCGTTGTATTCGAACGTTAGAATCTATCACACCCGATCATCACGTGGTGCTTCGAAACAACGAAACTTCGCAACTGTGCACAGTTAGGGGGAACACTTTTCTTGAAATTATTTCGAGGGATCATCTTATTTAAGCTACCATCGTTCTAAGCAAATAAGATGTAAAACATGATAAACATCACATGCAATCAAATAGTGACATGATATGGCCAATATCATATTGCTCCTTTGATCTCCATCTTCGGGGCGCCATGATCATCTTCGTCACCGGCATGACACCATGATCTCTATCATCGTGTCTTCATGAAGTTGTCATGCCAACGACTACTTCTACTTCTATGGCTAACGCGTTTAGCAATAAAGTAAAGTAATTTACATGGCATTCTTCAATGACACGCAGGTCATACAAAAAATAAAGACAACTCCTATGGCTCCTGCCGGTTGTCATACTCATCGACATGCAAATCGTGATTCCTATTACAAGAACATGATCAATCTCATACATCACATATATTATTCATCACAATCCTTTGGCCATATCACATCACATAGCATACCCTGCAAAAACAAGTTAGATGTCCTCTAATTGTTGTTTGCATGTTTTACGTGGCTGCTATGGGTTTCTAGCAAGAACATTTCTTACCTACGCAAAAACCAAAACGTGATATGCCAATTGCTATTTACCCTTCATAAGGACCCTTTTCATCGAATCCGATCCGACTAAAGTGGGAGAGACTGGCACCCGCTAGCCACCTTATGCAACAAGTGCATGTCAGTCGGTGGAACCTGTCTCACGTAAGTGTACGTGTAAGGTCGGTCCGGGCCGTTTCATCCCACACCGTCGAAACAAGATTGGACTAGTAAATATTGAACAAAATCAACGCCCACAACAACTTGTGTTCTACTCGTGCATAGAAACTACGCATAGACCTAGCTCATGATGCCACTGTTGGGGAACGTAGCAGAAATTCAAAATTTTCTATGCAACACCAAGATCAATCTATGGAGTAATCTAGCAACGAGGAGAAGGAGAGTGCATCTACATACCCTTGTAGATCGCTAAGCGGAAGCGTTCAAGTGAACGGGGTTGATGGAGTCGTACTCATCGTGATCCAAATCACCGATGATCCTAGTGCCGAACGGACGGCACCTCCGCGTTCAACACACATGCAGCCCGGTGACGTCTCCCATGCCTTGATGCAGCAAGGAGAGAGGGAGAGATTGGGGAAGACTCCGTCCAGCAGCATCACGACGGCGTGGTGGTGGTGGAGGAGCGTGGCAATCCTGCAGGGCTTCGCCAAGCACCGCGGGAGAGGAGGAGGACTTGGGAGAGGGGGAGGGCTGTGCCAGAACTTGGCGGCGGCTGCCCTCCCTCTCCCCACATATATATAGGGGCAAGGGAGAAGGGGGCCGGCCCCCTCAGATCCAATCTGAGGAGGGGGCGGCGACCAGAGGGGGTTGCCTTGCCCCCCAAGGCAAGGGGGCGCCCCCCCTTTAGGGTTCCCCCAAACCCTAGGCGCATGGGCCCTAAGGGGGGAGGCACCCAGCCCACTAAGGGGCTGGTCCCTTTCCACAAACAGCCCATAGGGCCCTTCGGGGCAGGTGGACCCTCCCGGTGGACCCCCGGAACCCCTTCGGTGGTCCCGGTACAATACCGGTAACCCCCCGAATTATTCCGGTGACCGTATGATGACTTCCCATATATAAATGTTTACCTCCGGACCATTCCGGAACTCCTCGTGATGTTCGGGATCTCATCCGGGACTCCGAACAACATTCGGTAACCACGTACATCTATTCCCTATAACCCTAGCGTCATCGAACCTTAAGTGTGTAGACCCTACGGGTTCGGGAGACACGTAGACATGACCGAGACAACTCTCCGGCCAATAACCAACAGCGGGATTTGGATACCCATGTTGGCTCCCACGATGATCTCATCGGATGAACCACGATGTCGAGGATTCAATCAATCCCGTATTCAATTCCCTTTGTCTAGCGGTATAGTACTTGCCCGAGATTCGATCGTCGGTATCCCGATAACTTGTTCAATCTGGTTACCGGCAAGTCTCTTTACTCGTTCCGTAACACATCATCCAGTGATCAACCCCTTGGTCATATTGTGCACATTATGATGATGTCCTACCGAGTGGGCCCAGAGATACCTCTCCGTCACACGGAGTGACAAATCCCAGTCTCGATTCGTGCCAACCCAACAGACACTTTCGGAGATACCCATAGTGCACCTTTATAGCCACCCAATTATGTTGTGATGTTTGGTACACCCAAAGCATTCCTACGGTATCCGGGAGTTGCATAATCTCATGGTCTAAGGAAATGATACTTGACATTGGAAAAGCTTTAGCATACGAACTACACGATCTTTGTGCTAGGCTTAGGATTGGGTCTTGTCCATCACATCATTGTCCTAATGATGTGATCCCGTTATCAACGACATCCAATGTCCATGGTCAGGAAACCGTAACCATCTATTGATCGAGCTAGTCAACTAGAGGCTTACTAGGGACATGGTGTTGTCTATGTATCCACACATGTATCTGAGTTTCCCATCAATACAATTATAGCATGGATAATAAACGATTATCATGAACACGGAAATAATAATAATAACTAATTTATTATTGCCTCTAGGGCATATTTCCAATAGTCTCCCACTTGCACTAGAGTCAATAATCTAGTTCACATCGCCATGTGATTAACACTCATAGGTCACATCGCCATGTGACCAACATCAAAAGAGTTTACTAGTTTCACTAAATTAGTTCACATCATCATGTGATTAAGACTCAATGAGTTCTGGGGTTTGATCATGTTTTGCTTGTGAGAGAGGTTTTAGTCAACGGGTCTGCAACATTCAGATCCGTATGTACTTCGCAAATCTCTAGGTCATATTGTAAATGCTGCTTCCACGCTCCACTTGGAGCTATTCCAAATGGTTGCTCCACTATACGTATCCGGTTTTCTACTCAGAGTCATTCGGATAGGTGTTAAAGCTTGCATCGACGTAACCCTTTACGCCGAACTCTTTATCACCTCCATAATCGAGAAACATGTCCTTACTACTCCAAGGACAATTTTTACCGCTGTCTGGTGATCCACTCCTTGATCACCTTTGTACCGACGATCATGTCAAGGTACACATCAGGTGCGGTACTCAGCATGGCATAACGCATAGAGCCTATGACAAAAGCACAGGGGACGACCTTCGTCCTTCCTCTTTCTTCTGCCGTGGTCGAGCTTTAAGTCTTAACTTCATACCTTACAACTCAGGCAAGAACTCCTTCTTTGACTGATCCATCTTGAACACCTTCAAGATCATGTCAAGGTACGTGCCCATTTGAAAGTACCATTAAGCGTTTTTGATCTATCCTCATAGGTCTTGATGCTCAATGTTCAAGCAGCTTAATCCAGGTTTTCTATTGAAAAAACACTTTTCAAATAACCCTATATGCTTTCCATAAATTCTACATCATTTCTGATCCACAATATGTCAACAACATATACTCATCAGAAATTCTATAGTGCTCCCACTCACTTCTTTGGAGATACAAGTTTCTCATAAACTTTGTATAAACCCAAAATCTTTGATCATCTCATCAAAGCGCATATTCTGACTCCGAGATGCTTGCTCAAGTCCATGGAAGGATCGCTGGAGCTAGCATACCTTTTAGCATCCTTAGGATCGACAAAACCTTTCTGATTGTATCACATACAACCTTTCCTTACGAAAACTGGTAAGGAAACTCGTTTTGACATCCATCTGCCAGATTTCATAAATGCAGCTAATGCTAACACGATTCCGATGGACTTAAGCATCGCTACGGATGAGAAAATCTCATCGTAGTCAACTCCTTGAACTTGTGAAAAATTCTTCGCCACAAGTCGAGCTTCATAGATGATGACATTACCGTCCACGTCCGTCTTCTTCTTAAAGATCCATTTATCTCAATGGCTTGCCGATCATCGGGCAAGTTCACCAAAGTCTATGCTTTGTTCTGATACATGGATCCTATCTCGGATTTCATGGCTTCTAGCCATTTGTTGGAATATGGGCCCACCATCGCTTCTCCATAGCTCGCAGGTTCATTGTTGTCTAGCAACATGACCTTCAAGACAGGATTACTGTACTACTCTGAAGTAGTACGCATCCTTGTCACCCTACGAGGTACGATAGTGACTTGATCCGAAACTTCATGATCACTATCATAAGCTTCTACTTCAATTGGTGTGGGCTCCACAGGAACAACTTCCTGTGCCCTGCTACACACTAGTTGAAGTGATGGTACAATGACCTCATCAAGTCTCCACCATGCTCCCACTCAACTTTCCGATACAAACTTTTCCCCGAGAAAGGACCCGATTCAAGAAACAATCCCTATTGCTTTCCGATCTGAATTAGGAGGTATACCCAACTGTTTTGGGTATCCTATGAAGATGCATTTTATCCGCTTTGGGTTCGAGCTTATCAACCTGAAACTTTTTCACATAAGTGTCGCAGCCCCAAACTTTTAAGAAACGACAACTTAGATTTCTCCAAACCATAGTTCATATGGTGTCGTCTCAACGGAGTTACGTGGTGCCCTGTTTAAAGTGAATGTGGTTGTCTCTAATGCCTAACCCATGAACGATAGTGGTAATTTGATAAGAGACATCATGGTACGCACCATATCCAATAGGGTGCAACTATGATGTTCGAACACACCATCACACTATGGTGTTCCAGGCGGTATTATTTGTGAAACAATTTCCACAATGTCTTAATTGCGTGCCAAAGCTCGTAACTCAGATACTCATCTCTATGATCATATCATAGACATTTTATCCTCTTGTCACGATGATCTTCAACTTCACTCTGAAATTACTTGAACCATTCAATAATTCAGACTTGTGTTTCATCAAGTAAATATACTCAGTATCTACTCAAATCATCCGTGAAGTAAGAACATAACGATATCCACTGCGTGCCTCAGCACTCATTGGACTGCACACATCAAAATGTATTACTTCCAACAAATTGCTTTCTTGTTCCATTTTACATAAAACGAGGCTTTCAGTCATCTTGCCCATGTGGTATGATTTGCATGTCTCAAGTGATTCAAAATCAAGTGAGTCCAAACGGTCCATTTGCATGGAGTTTCTTCATGCATATACATCAATAGACATGGTTTGCATGTCTCAAACTTTTCAAAAACGAGTGAGTCCAAAGATCCATCAACATGGAGCTTCTTCATGCATTTTATACCAATATGACTTACATGTTAGTGCCACAAGTAGGTGGTACTATCATTACTATCTTATATCTTTTGGCATGAACATGTGTATCACTACGATCGAGATTCAATAAACCATTCATTTTTGGTGCAAGACCATTGAAGGTATTATTCAAATAAACAGAGTAACCATTATTCTCCTTAAATGAATAACCGTATTGCGATAGACATAATCCAATCATGTCTATGCTCAACGCAAATACCAAATAACAATTATTTAGGTTTAACACCAATCTCGATGGTAGAGGGAGCGTGCGATGCTTGATCACATCAAGCTTGGAAAACTTCCAACACATATCGCCAGCTCACCTTTAGCTAGTCCCCGTCTACTCCGCAGCCTTTTATTTCGAGTTACTAACACTTAGCAACCGAACCGGTATCTAATACCCTAGTGCTACTAGGAGTACTAGTAAAGTACACATTAACATAATGTATATCCAATATACTTCTATCGACCTTGCCAGCCTTCTCATCTACCAAGTATTCAGGGTAATTCTGCTCCAGTGGCTGTTCCCCGTATTACAGAAGCACTTAGTCTCGGGTTTGGGTTCAACCTTGGGTTTCTTCACTAGAGCAGCAGCTGATTTGCCATTTCATGAAGTACCCTTCTTGCCCTTGCCCTTCTTGAAACTAGTGGTTTCACCAACCATCAACAATTGATGCTCCTTCTTGATTTCTACTTTTGCAGTGTCAAACATCGCGAATATCCAAGGATCATCATATCTATCCCTGATATGTTATAGTTCATCACGAAGCTCTAGCAGCTTGGTGGCAATGACTTTGGAGAAACATCATATCTCATCTGGAAGATCAACTCCCACTCGATTCAAGTGATTGTTGTACTCAGACAATCTGAGCACAAGCTCAACGATTGAGCTTTTCTCCCTTAGTTTGCAGGCTAAGAAAATCGTCGGAGGTCTTATACCTTTTAAAGTGGGCATGAGCCTGAAATCCCAATTTCAGCCTTCGAAACATCTCATATGTTCTGCGACGTTTTGAAATCGTCTTTGGTGCCTCAACTCTAAACCATTTAACTGAACTATCACGTAGTTATCAAAACGTGTGTGTCAGATGTTCGCAACATCCACAGACGACGTTCAAGGTTCAGCACACTGAGCGGTGCATTAAGGACATAAGCCTTCTTCGAAGCTATGAGGACAGTCCTCAGTTTACGGACCTAGTCCGCATAATCGCTACTATCACCTTTCAACTAAATTTTTCTCTAGGAACATATCTGAAACAGTAGAACTAAAGCACGAGCATTACGACATAATTTGTAAAGACATTTTGACTATGTTCAGGATAATTGAGTTCATCTTATGAACTCCCACTCAGATAGACATCCCTCTAGTCATCTAAGTGATTACATGATCCGAGTCAACTAGGCCGTGTCCGATCATCACGTGAGACAGACTAGTCAACGTCGGTGAACATCTTCATGTTGATCGTATCTTCTATATGACTCATGCTCAACCTTTCGGTCTTCCGTGTTCCGAGGCCATGTCTGTACATGCTAGGCTCATCAAGTCAACCTAACTGTATTGCGTGTGTAAATCTGGCTTACACCCGTTGTATTCGAACGTTAGAATCTATCACACCCGATCATCACATGGTGCTTCGGAACAAGGAAACTTCGCAACGGTGCACAGTTAGGGGGAACACTTTTCTTGAAATTATTTCGAGGGATCATCTTATTTAAGCTACCGTCGTTCTAAGCAAATAAGATGTAAAACATGATAAACATCACATGCAATCAAATAGTGACATGATATGGCCAATAACATATTGCTCCTTTGATCTCCATCTTCGGGGCGCCATGATCATCTTCGTCACCGGCATGACACCATGATCTCCACAATCGTGTCTTCATGAAGTTGTCACGCCAACGACTACTTCTACTTCTATGGCTAACGCGTTTAGCAATAAAGTAAAGTAATTTAGATGGCGTTCTTCAATGACACGCAGGTCATACAAAAAATAAAGACAACTCCTATGGCTGCTGCCGGTTGTCATACTCATCGACGTGCAAATCGTGATTCCTATTATAAGAACATGATCAATCTCATACATCACATATATTATTCATCACAATCTTTTGGCCATATCACATCACATAGCATACCCTGCAAAAACAAGTTAGACGTCCTCTAATTGTTGTTTGCATGTTTTACGTGGCTGCTATGGGTTTCTAGCAAGAACGTTTCTTACCTACGCAAAAACCACAATGTGATATGCCAATTGCTATTTACCCTTCATAAGGACCCTTTTCATCGAATCCGATCCGACTAAAGTGGGAGAGACTGGCACCCGCTAGCCACCTTATGCAACAAGTGCATGTCAGTCGGTGGAACCTGTCTCACGTAAGTGTACGTGTAAGGTCGGTCCGGGCTGCTTCATTCCACAATACCGTCGAAACAAGATTGGACTAGTAACGGTAAGCATATTGAACAAAATCAATGCCCACAACAACTTGTATTCTACTCGTGCATAGAAACTACGCATAGACCTAGCTCATGATGCCATTGTTGGGGAACGTAGCAGAAATTCAAAATTTTCTACGCAACACCAAGATCAATCTATGGAGTAATCTAGCAACGAGGGGAAGGAGAGTGCATCTACATACCCTTGTAGATCGCTAAGCGGAAGCGTTCAAGTGAACGGGGTTGATGGAGTCGTACTCGTCGTGATCCAAATCACCGATGATCCTAGTGCCGAACGGACGACACCTCCGCGTTCAACACACATGCAGCCCGGTGATGTCTCCCATGCCTTGATCCAGCAAGGAGAGAGGGAGAAATTGGGGAAGACTCCGTCCAGCAGCAGCACCACGACATGGTGGTGGTGGAGGAGCGTGGCAATCCTGCAAGGCTTCGCCAAGCACCGCGGGAGAGGAGGAGGACTTGGGAGAGGGGGAGGGCTGCGCCAGAACTTGGCTGCGGCTGCCTTCCCTCTCCCCGCATATATATAGGGGCAAGGGAGAAGGGGGCCGGCCCCCTCAGATCCAATCTGAGGAGGGGGCGGCGGCCAGAGGGGGTTGCCTTGCCCCCCAAGGCAAGGGGGCGCCCACCTTCAGGGTTCCCCCAAACCCTAGGCGCATGGGCCCTAAGGGGGGAGGCGCCCAGGCCACTAAGGGGCTTGTCCCTTTCCACAAACAGCCCATAGGGCCCTCTGGGGCAGGTGGACCCTCCCGGTGGACCCCCGGAACCCATTCGGTGGTCCCGGTACAATACCGGTAACCCCCCAAATTATTCCGGTGACCGTATGATGACTTCCCATATATAAATATTTACATCCGGACCATTCTGGAACTCCTCGTGACGTCCGGGATCTCATCCGGGACTCCGAACAACATTCGGTAACCACGTACATCTATTCCCTATAACCCTAGCGTCATCGAACCTTAAGTATGTAGACCCTACGGGTTCGGGAGACACGTAGACATGACCGAGACAACTCTCTCGCCAATAACCAACAGCGGGATCTAGATACCCATTTTGGCTCCCACGATGATCTCATCGGATGAACCACGATGTCGAGGATTCAATCAATCACGTATTCAATTCCCTTTGTCTAGCGGTATAGTACTTGCCCGAGATTCGATCGTCGGTATCCCGATGCCTTGTTCAATCTCGTTACCGGCAAGTCTCTTTACTCGTTCCGTAACACATCATCTAGTGACCAACCCCTTGGTCACATTGCGCACATTATGATGATGTCCTACCGAGTGGGCCCAGAGATACCTCTCCGTCACACGGAGTGACAAATCCCAGTCTCGATTCGTGCCAACCCAACAGACACTTTCGGAGATACCCATAGTGCACCTTTATACCCACCCGGTTACGTTGTGACGTTTGGTACACCCAAAGCACTCGTACGGTATCCGGGAGTTGCACAATCTCATGGTCTAAGGAAATGATACTTGACATTGGAAAAGCTTTAGCATACGAACTACACGATCTTTCTGCTAGGCTTAGGATTGGGTCTTGTCCATCACATCATTGTCCTAATGATGTGATCCCGTTATCAACGACATCCAATGTCCATGGTCAGTAAACCGTGACCATCTATTGATCAACGAGCTAGTCAACTAGAGCCTTACCAGGGACATGGTGTTGTCTATGTATCCACACATGTATCTGAGTTTCCCATCAATACAATTATAGCATGGATAATAAACGATTATCATGAACACGGAAATATAATAATAATAACTAATTTATTATTGCCTCTAGGGCATATTTCCAACAAAAACGGCCACAATTTTACCATAAAAACTCAATTGGAGCTCGATGACCCGCCAAAAAAATCACTACCAAAAGTTGTGAGATGTAAGATCAGGCATGTAAAATTGAGTTCCGGACGATTTGATGATCAAAGTATACTCTTCCACTCTCTACCACCCTTCCGTGAGCTCACCTACGGACTGATATATGGACAATAACATATAGAACAATGCACCATCCTTCCATTACAAACTAGAAAGACTACAGTTTCAGTCACGACACAATGTGGAGGCTCTTCATTGCATCGAGACCCAAGAATTCATGCTTTGCATTGTCTATCACACATCCCGTAACCACCCTCACGTCTTCACCAGTGGATGCATTATTCTTGGATCATATAGTACATAAAAGTTCACCTCACTCCGTTTATGCACTCGAAAAATTATAGGTCATTCCAAATGGTGCAAGCCGGCTCGTTGGTGCGATCAGCTTGCCTTGAAAGTTGTATTCACGGTCTGTCATGCGATGTTGTACCCATAAAACGGCTAGAATTTTGCCATAAAAACGCCATTGGAGATCGATGAGCCGCCAAAACAATCACTACCAAAATTTTGTATGCGCCCATAACCCACTCGCGGGATTTGAAAACATGTCGGAGACAAGATCCGGCTTGTAAAATTTAGTTCGGGATGATTTGATGATCAAAGTATACTCTTCCACCCTCTACCACCCTTCCGCGAGCTCACCTACGCACTTATATATGGACAATAACATATAGAACAATGCACCATCCTTCCATTACAAACTAGAAAGACTGCTGGTTCAGTCACGACAAAAGGAAGAGGCTCTTTGTTGCATCGAGACCCAAGAATTGAACCTTTACATGGTCTATCACCCGTCCCGCTACCACCCTCATGTCTTCATCAGTGGATGCATTATTCTTGGATCATAAAGTACATAATAGCTCATCCTTACTCTGTTTATGCACTCGAAAAATTATAGGTCATTCCGAATGGTGCAAGATGGCTCGTTGGTGCGATCAACTTACCATGAAAGTTGTATTCACGGTCTGTCTCGTGATGTTGTATCCATAAAATGAACACAATTTGGCAATAAAAACTCCATTGGAGCTCGATGACCCGCCAAAACAATCACTACCAAAATTTGTATGCGCCCATAACCCACTCGCGGTCTTCCACAACATGTCGGAGGCAAGATCCAGCTTGTAAAATTGAGTTCCAGACGATTTGATGATCGAAGCATACTCTTCCACCCTCTACCACCCTTCCGTGAGTTCACCTACAGACTGATATATGGACAATAACATATATAAAAATGCAGCGTCCTTCTATTACAAACTAGAAAGACTACAGATTCAGTCACGACACAATGAGGAGGCTCTTCATTGCATCGAGACCCAAGAATTCATGCTTTGCATGGTCTATCACCCATCCCACTACCACCCTCACGTCTTCACCAGGGGATGCATGATTCTAGGATCATAAATTACATAACAGTTCATCCTCACTCCGTTTATGCACTTGAAAAATTATTGGTCATTCCAAATTGTGTAAGATGGCTCGTTGGTGCGATAAGCTTGCCTTGAAAGTTGTATTCACGGTCTGTTCCGCGATGTTGTATCCAATAAACGGCCTGAATTTTGCCATGAAAACTTAATTGGAGCTCGATGACCCGCCAAAACAATCACTACCAAAAAAGTTATGCGCCCATAACCCACTCACGGGCTTCCAAAACATGTCGGAGGCAAGATCTGGCTTGTAAAATTCAGTTCCGGACAATTTTATGATTGAAGTATACTCTTCCACCCTGTACCACCCTTCCGTGAGTTCACCTACAGACTGATATATGGAGAATAACATATGGAACAATGCACCATCCTTCCATTACAAACTAGAAAGACTACAGGTTCAGTCACGACACAAGGAAAATGCTCTTTGTTGCATCAAGACCCAAGAATTCAAGGTTTACATGGTCCATCACCTATCCTGATACAACCCTCACATCTTCATCAGTGGAAGCATTATTCTTGGATCATAAAGTACATAACAGTTCATCCTCACTCTGTTTATGCACCCGAAAAATTATATGTCATTCCGAATGGTGCAAGATGGCTCGTTGTTGCAATCAACTTATCTTGAAACTTGTATTCACGGTCTATCCCGCGATGTTGTATCCATAAAACAATGAAAATATGGCCATAAAAACTTAATTGGAGCTCGATGACCGGACAAAACAATCACTACCAAAAGTTGTATGCGCTTGTAACCCACTCATGGACTTCCACAAGGTGTCGGAGGCAAGATCCGCCTTGTAAAATTTAGTTCTGGACGACTTTTTGATGGAAGTATACTCTTCAGCACTCTACCACCCTTCCGTGAGCTCACCTACGGACTGATATATAGACAATAACATATAGAATAATGCACCATCTGTCCATTACAAACTAGAAAGACTACAGGTTCAGTCACGAAACAATGAGGCTCTTTGTTGCATCAAGACCCAAGAAATCATGCTTTGCATGGTCTATCACCCATCCCGCTACCACCCTCACGTCTTCACTAGTGGTTGCATTATTCTTGGATCATAAAGTACATAACAGTTCATCCTCACTCCGTTTATGCACTCGAAAAATTATAGGTCATTCCAAAAGGTGCAAGATGGCTCGTTGGTGCAATCAGCTTGCCTTGAAAGTTGTATTCACGGTCTGTCCCGCCATGATGTATCCATAAAACAGCCAGAATTTTTCCATAAAAACTTAACTAGAGCTCGATGATGCACCAAAACAATCACTACCAAAAGTTGTATGCACCCGTAACCCACTCGCGGGCTTTGACAACATGTCGGAGGCAAGATCCGGCCTGTAAAATTGAGTTCGGGATGATTTGATGATCAAAGTATACTCTTCCACCCTGTACCACCCTTTCGTGAGCTCTCCTACGCACTGACATATGGACAATAACATATAAAACAATGCACCATCCTTCCATTACAAACTAGAATGACTACATGTTAAGTCACGACACAAGGAGGAGGCTCTTCGTTGCATCGAGACGCAAGAATTCAAGCTTTACATGGTCTATCACCCATCCCGCTACCACCCTCACGTGTTCACCAGCGAGATGCATTATTCTTGGATCATAAAGTACATAACAGTTCATCCTCACTCTGTTTATGCACCCGAAAAATTATAGGTCATTCCGAATGGTGCAAGATGGCTCGTTGGTGCGATCAACTTATCCTGAAAGTTGTATTCACGGGTTGTCCTGTGATGTTGTATCCATAAAACGACCAAATTTTTTCCATAAAAACTCCATTGGAGCTCGATGACCCGCCAAAACAATCACTATCAAAAGTTGTATGTGCCCATAACCCACTCGCGGGCTTCAACAACATGTGAGATGCAAGATCCGGCTTGTAAAATTGAGTTCTGGATGATTTGATGATCAAAGTATACTCTTCCACCCTCTACCACCCTTCCGTGAGCTCACCCACGGACAGATATATGGACAATAACATATAGAACAATGCACCATCCTTCCATTACAAACTAGAAAGACTACAGTTTCAGTCACGACACAATGAGGAGGCTCTTCATTGCATCGAGACCCAAGAATTCATGCTTTGCATGGTCTATCACACATCCCGTAACCACCCTCACACTTCACCAGTGGATGCATTATTCTTGGATCATATAGTACATAAAAGTTCACCTCACTCCGTTTATGCACTCAGAAAATTATAGGTCATTCCAAATGGTGCAAGATGGCTCAATCGTGCGATAAGCTTGCCTTGAAAGTTGTATTCACTCTCTGTCCCGCGATGTTGTATCCACAAAAAGGCCAGAATTTTGCCATCAAAAACTCCATTGGAGCTCGATGACCCGCCAAAACAATCACTACCAAACTTTGTGCGCCCGTAACCCACTCACGGGCTTCCACAACATGTCGGAGGCAAGATCCGGCTTGTAAAATTTCGTTCTAGACAATTTCATGATTGAAGTGTACTCTTCAGCATTCTAACACCCTTCCGTGAGCTCACCTATAGCTGATATATGGACAATAACATATAGAACAATGCACCATAATTCCATTACAAACTAGAAAGACTACAGGTTCAGTCACGACACAAGGAGGAGGCTCTTCGTTGCATCCAGACGCAAGAATTCAAGCTTTACATGGTCTATCACCCATCCCGCTACCACCCTCACGTGTTCACCAGCGAGATGCATTATTATTGGATCATAAAGTACATAACAGTTCATCCTCACTCCTTTTATCCACTCGAAAAATTATAGGTCATTCTGAATGGTGCAAGATGGCTCGTTGGTGTGATTAGCTTATCTTGAAAGTTGTATTCACGGTCTATCCCGTGATGTTGTATCCATAAAACGACCAATTTTTTTCCAAAAAAACTCCATTGGATCTCGATGACCCGCCAAAACAATCACTACCAAAAGTTGTATGCGCCCGTAACCCACTCACGGGCTTCGACAACATGTCGGAGGCAAGATCCGGCTTGTAAAATTGAGTTCCAGACGATTTGATGATCGAAGTATACTCTTCCACCCTCTACCACCCTTCCGTGAGCTCACCTACGGACTGATATATGGAAAATAAAATATAGAAAAATGCACCATCCTTCTATTACAAACTAGAAAGACTACAGGTTCAGTCACTACAAAATGAGGAGGCTCTTCGTTGTAGTGAGACCCAAGAATTCATGCTTGGCATGGTCTATCACCCATCCTGCTACCACCCTCACGTCTTAACCAGTGGATGCATTATCTTTGGATCATAAAGTACATAATAGTTCATCCTCACTCCGTTTATGCACTCAAAAAATTATAGGTCATTCCAAATGGTGCAAGATGGCTCGTTGATGCGATCAGCTTGCCTTGAAAGTTGTTTTCATGGTCTGTCCAGTGATATTGTATCCATAAAACGGACAGAATTTTTGCATAGATACTCCATTGGAGCTCGATGATCCGCCAAAACAATCACTAGCAAAAGTTGTATGCACCGGTAACCCACTCGCGGGCTTCGACAACATGTGAAATGCAAGATCTAGCTTGTAAAATTGAGTTCCGGACGATTTCATGATCGAAGTATACTCTCCCACCCTCTACCACCCTTTCGTGAGCTCACCTATGGACTGACATATGGACAATAACATATAGAACAATGCACCATCCTTCCATTACAAACTAGAAAGACTATAGGTTCAGTCACGACACAAGGAGGAGGCTCTTCGTTGCATCGAGACCCAAGAATTCATGCTTTTCATGGTCTATCACCCATCCCGCTACCAGCCTCACGTCTTCACTAGCGGACGCATTATTGTTGGATCATAAAGTACACAACAGTTCATCCTCACTCCGTTTATGCACTCGACAAATTATAGGTCATTTCGAATGGTGCAAGATGGCTCGTTGGTGCGATCAGCTTACCTTGAAAGTTGTATTCACGGTCTGTCCGACGATGTTGTATCCATAAAATGGCCAGAATTTTGCCATAAAAACTCCATTGGAGCTCGATGACCCGCCAAAACAATCACTACCAAAAGTTGTATGTGCCTGTAACCCACTCGCGGGCTTCAACAACATGTGAAATGGAAGATCCGGCTTGTAAAATTGAGTTCCAGATGATTTGATGACCAAAGTATACTCTTCCACCCTCTACCACCCTTCCGTGAGCTCACCCACGGACAGATATATGGACAATAACATATAGAACAATGCACCATCCTTCCATTACAAACTAGAAAGACTATAGTTTCAGTCGCGACGCAATGAGGAGGCTCTTCATAGCATCGAGACCCAAGAATTCTTGCTTTGCATGGTCTATCACCCATCCTACAACCACCCTCACGTCTTCACCAATGGATGCATTATTCCTGGATCATAAAGTACATAACAGTTCACCTCACTCCGTTTATGCACTCAAAAAATTATAGGTCATTCCAAATGGTGCAAGATGGCACGTTGGTGCGATCAGCTTGCCTTGAAAGTTGTATTCAAGGTCTGTCCCGGGATGTTGTATCCATAAAACGGCCAGAATTTTGCCATAAAAACTCCATTGGAGCTCGATGAACCACCAAAACAATCACTACCAAAAGTTGTATGCGCCCCTATCCAACTTGCGGGCTTCGACAACATGTCGGAGACAAGATCCGGCTTGTAAAATTGAGTTCGGGACGATTTGATGATCAAAGTATACTCTTCCAGCCTCTCCCGCCCTTCCGCAAGATCACCTACGCACTGATATTTGGACAATAACATATAGAACAATGCACCATCCTTCCATTACAAACTAGAAAGACTACTGGTTCAGTCACGACAGAAGGAAGAGGCTCTTAGTTTCATCGAGACCCAAGAATTCAAGCTTTACATGGTCTATCACCCATCCCGCTACCACCCTCACATCTTCATCGGTGGATGCATTATTCTTGGATCATAAAGTACACAACAGTTCATCCTCACTCTGTTTATGGACAAGAAAAATTATAGGTCATTCCGAATGGTGCAAGATGGCTCGTTGGTGCGATAGACTTATCTTGAAAGTTGTATTCACGGTCTGTCCCACGATGTTGTATCCATAAAACGACCACAATTTTGCCATAAAAACTCCATTGGAACTCGATGACTGGCCAAAACAATCACTACCAAAAGTTTTATGTGGCCCTAACCCACTCGCAGGCTTCCACAACATGTCGGTGGCAAGACTCGGCTTGTAAAATTTAGTTCCGGACGATTTTATGATTGAAGTATACTCTTCAGCACTCTACCGCCCATCCGTGAGCTCACCTACGGACTGATATATGGACAATAACATACAGAACAGTGCACCATCCGTCCATTACAAACTAGAAATACTACAGGTTCAGTCACGACACAATGAGGAGGCTCTTCGTTGCATCGAGACCCAAGAATTCATGCTTTGCATGGTCTATTACCCATCCTACAACCACCCTCACGTCTTCATCAATGGATACATTATTCCTGGATCATAAAGTACATAACAGTTCAGCTCACTCCGTTTATGCACTAAGAAAATTATTGGTCTTTCCAAATGGTGCAAGATGGCTCGTTGGTGCGATCAGCTTGCCTTGAAAGTTGTATTCATGGTCTGTCCCGCGATGTTGTATCCATCAAACGGCCAGATTTTTGCCATAAAAACTCCATTGGAGCTCGATGAACCGCCAAAACAATCACTACCAAAAGTTGTATGCGCCCGTAACTGACTCGTGGGCTTCGACAACATGTCGGAGACAAGATCAGGCTTGTAAAATTGAGTTCGGGATGATTTGATGATCAAAATATACTCTTCCGGCCTCTACCACCCTTCCGCGAGCTCACCTATGCACTGATATTTGGACAATAACATATAGAACAACGCACCATCCTTCCATTACAAACTAGAAAGACTACTGGTTCAGTCACGACAGAAGGAAGAGGCTCTTTGTTTCATCGAGACCCAAGAATTCAAGCTTTACATGGTCTATCACCCATCCCGCTACCACCCTCACATCTTCATCGGTGGATGCATTACTCTTGGATCATAAAGTACACAACAGTTCATCCTCACTCTGTTTATGGATGAGAAAAATTATAGGTCATTCTGAATGGTGCAAGATGGCTTGTTGGTGCGATCGACTTATCTTGAAAGTTGTATTCACGGTCTATCCCACGATGTTGTATCAATAAAACAACCACAATTTTGCCATAGAAACTCCGTTGGAACTCGATGACTGGCCAAAACAATCACTACCAAAAGTTGTATGCGCTCGTAACCCACTCGCGGATTTCCACAACATGTCGGAGGCAAGACCCGGCTTGTAAAATTTAGTTCCGGACGATTTTATGATTGAAGTATACTCTTCAGTACTCTACCGCCCTTTCGTGAGCTCACCTATGAACTGATATATGGACAATAACATATAGAACAATGCACCATCAGTCCATTACAAACTAGAAATACTACAGGTTCAGTCACGACACAATGAGGAGGCTCTTCGTTGCCTCGAGACCCAAGAAATCATGCTTTGCATGGTCTATCACCCATCCCGCCACCACCCTCACGTATTCACCAGTGGATGCATTATTCTTGGATCATAAAGTACATAACAGTTCATCCTCACTCCGTTTATGCACTCGAAAAATTATAGGTCATTCCAAGAGGTGCAAGATGGCTCGTTGATGCGATCAACTTGCCTTGAAAGTTGTATTCACGGTCTGTCCCGCGATGATGTATCAATAAAACGGCCTGAATTTTTCCATAAAAACTTAATTGGAGCTCGATGGCTCGCCAAAAGAATCACTACCAAAAGTTGTATGAGCCCGTAACCCACTCGCGGGCTTTGACAACATGTCGGAGGCAAGATCCGGCGTGTAAAATTGAGTTTGGGACGATTTGATGATCAAAGTATACTCTTCCACCCTTCCGCGAGCTCACCTACGAACTGATATATGGACAATAACATATAGAACAGTGCACCATCTTTCCATTACAAAGTAGAAAGACTACATGTTCAGTCACAACACAAGGAAGAGGCTCTGTGTTGCATCGAGACCCAAGAATTCAAGCTTTGCATGGTCTAACACCCATCCCGCTACCACCCTCATGTCTTCATCAATGGATGCATTATTCTTGGATCATAAAGTACATAATAGTTCATCCTCACTCTGTTTATGCACTCGAAAAATTATAGGTCATTCCGAATGGTGCAAGATGGCTCGTTGGTGCGATCAACTTACCTTGAAAGTTGTATTCACGGTCTTCCTCACGATGTTGTATCCATAAAATGACCACAATTTTGCGATAAAAACTTCATTGGAGCTTGATGACCCGCCGAACCAATCCTCTACCAAAGTTTGTATGCACCCGTAACCCACTCGCGGGCTTCCACAATATGTCGGAGGCAAGATCCGGCTTGTAAAATTCAGTTCTGGACGATTTCATGATTGAAGTGTACTCTTCAGCACTCTAACACCCTTCAGTGAGCTCACCTACAGACTGATATATGGACAGTAACATATAGAACAATGCACCATCCTTCCATCACAAACTAGAAAGACTACAGGTTCAGTCACGACACAAGGAGGAGGCTCTTCGTTGCATTGAGACGCAAGAATTCATGCTTTACATGGTCTATCACCCATCCCGCTACCACCCTCACGTCTTCACCAGCGGATGCATTATTCTTGGATCATAAAGTACATAACAGTTCATCCTCACTCCGTTTATGCACTCGAAAAATTATAGGTCATTCCGAATGGTGCAAGATGGCTCGTTGGTGCGATCAGCTTACCTTGAAAGTTGTATTCACGGTCTGTCCCGCGATGTTGTATCCATAAAACGACCAAATTTTTTCCATAAAAACTCCATTGGAGATTGATGACCCGCCAAAACAATCACTACCAAAAGATGTATGAGCACGTAACCTACTCGCGGGCTTCGACAACATGTCGGAGGCAAGATCCGGCTTGTAAAATCGAGTTAAGGATGATTTGATGATCGAAGTATACTCTTCCACCATCTACCACCCTTCCGTGAGCTCACCTACGGACTGATATATGGACAATAACATATAGAAAAATGCACCATCCTTCTATTACAAACTAGAAAGACTACATGTTTAGTCACAACACAACGAGGAGGCTCTTCGTTGCATCAAGACCCAAGAATTTATGCTTTGCATGGTCTAACACCCATCCCACAACCACCCTCACGTCTTCACCTGTGGACGCATTATTCTTGGATCATAAAGTACATAACAGTTCATCCTCACTCCGTTTATGCACTCGAAATATTATAGGTCATTGCAAATGGTGCAAGATGGCTCGTTTTTGTGATTAGCTTGCCTTGAAAGTTGTATTCACGGTCTGTCCCGCGAAGTTATATCCATAAAACGGCCAGAATTTTTCCATAAAAACTCCATTGGAGCTCGATGACCTGCCAAAACAATCAGTTGTATGCGCCCGTAACCCACTCGCGGGCTTCGACAACATGTGAGATGCAAGATCCGGCTTGTAAAATTAAGTTCTAGATGATTTGATGATCGAAGTATACTCTTCCACCCTCTACCACCCTTCCGTGAGCACACCTACGGACTAATATATGGACAATAACATATAGAACAATGTACCATCCTTCCATTACAAACTAGAAAGACTACAAGTTCAGTCATGACACAAGTAAGAGGCTCTTCGTTGCATCGAGACCAAAGAATTCAAGCTTTACATGGTCTATCACCCATCCCGCTACCACCCTCACATCTTCATCAGTGGATGCATTATCATTGGATCATAAAGTACATAATAGTTCATCCTCACTTTGTTTATGCACTCAAAAAATTATAGGTCATTCCGAATGGTGTAAGATGGCTCGTTGGTGCGATCAACTTACCTTGAAAGTTGTATTCACGGTCTGTCTCACGATGTTGTATCCATAAAATGACCACAGTTTTGCCATAAAAACTCCATTGGATCTCGATGACCCGCCAAAACATTCACTACCAAAAGTTGTATGCGCCCGTAACCCACTCGCAGGCTTCCACAACATGTCGGAGGAAAGATCCGGCTTGTAAAATTCAGTTCCGGGTGATTTCATGACTGAAGTGTACTCTTCAGCACTCTACCACCCTTCCGCGAGCTCACCTACGGACTGATATATGGACAATAACATATAGAATAATGCACCATCCTTCCATTACAAACTAGAAAGACTACAGGTTTAGTCACGACGCAAGGAGGAGGCTCTTCGTTGCATCGAGACCCAAGAATTCATGCTTTACATGGTCTATCACCCATCCCGCTACCACCCTCACGTATTTACCAGCGGATGCATTATTCTCGTATCATAAAGTACATAACAGTTCATCCCCACTCCTTTATGCACTCGAAAAATTATAGGTCATTCCGAATGGTGCAAGATGGCTCGTTGGTGCAATCATCTTACCTTGAAAGTTGTATTGATGGTCTGTCCCACGATGTTGTATCCATAAAACGGCCAGAATTTTTCGATAAAAACTCCATTGGAGCTCGACGACCCGCCAAAACAATCACTACCAAAATTTGTATGCGCCTGTAACCCACTCGTGGGCTTCGATAACATGTCGGAGGCAAGTTCCGGCTTGTAAAATAGAGTTCCAGATGATTTGATGACCTAAGTATACTCTTCCACCCTCTACCACCATTCCGTGAGCTCACCTACGGACTGATATATGGACAATAACATATAGATCAATGCACCATTCTTCACTTACAACCTAGGAAGACTACAGGTTCAGTCACGACACAATGAGGAGGCTCTTCGTTGCATCGAGACCCAAGAATTCATGCTTTGCATGGTCTATCACCCATCCCACAACCACCCTCACGTCTTCACGAGTGGACACATTATTCTTGGATCATAAAGTACATAACAGTTCAGCCTCACTCTGTTTACACACTCGAAAAATTATAGGTCATTCGAAATGGTGCAAGATGGTTGGTTGGTGCGACCAGCTTGCCTTGAAAGTTGTATTCACGGTCTGTCCCGCGATGTTGTATCCATAAAACGGCCAGAATTTTTCCATAAAAACTCCATTGGAGCTCGATGACCCGCCAAAACAATCACTACCAAAAGTTGTATGCGCCCGTAACCCACTCGCGGGCTTCGACAACATGTGAGATGCAAGATCCGGCTTGTAAAATTAAGTTCTAGATGATTTGATGATCGAAGTATACTCTTCCACCCTCTACCACCCTTCCGTGAGCACACCTACGGACTGATATATGGACAATAACATATAGAACAATGTACCATCCTTCCATTACAATCTAGAAAGACTACAAGTTCAGTCACGACACAAGTAAGAGGCTCTTCGTTGCATCGAGACCAAAGAATTCAAGCTTTACATGGTCTATCACCCATCCCGCTACCACCCTCACATCTTCATCAGTGGATCCATTATTATTGGATCATAAAGTACATAATATTTCATCCTAACTCTGTTTATGCACTCAAAAAATTATAGGTCTTTCCGAATATTGCAAGATGGCTCGTCGGTGTGATCAACTTACCTTGAAAGTTGTATTCACGGTCTGTCTCGCGATGTTGTATCCATGAAACGACCACAATTTTGCCATAAAAACTCAATTGGATCTCGATGACCCACCAAAACATTGACTACCAAAAGTTGTATGCACCCGTACCCCAGTCCCGGGCTTCCACAACATGTCGGAGGCACGATCTAGCTTGTAAAATTCAGTTCCGGACGATTTCATGATTGAAGTGTACTCTTCAGCACTCTACCACCCTTCCGCGAGCTCACCTACGGAGTGATATATGGACAATAACATATAGAATAAAGCACCATCCTTCCATTACAAACTAGAAAGACTACAAGTTTAGTGACGACACAAGGAGGAGGCTCTTCGTTGCATCGAGATGCAAGAATTCATGCTTTACATGGTCTATCACCCATCCCGCTACCACCCTCACGTCTTCACCAGCGGATGCATTATTCTTGCATCATAAAGTACATAACAGTTCATCCTCACTCCGTTTATGCACTTGAAAAATTACAGGACATCCCGAAGGGTGCAAGATGGCTCGTTGGTGCGATCTTCTTACCTTGAAAGTTGCTTTCATGGTCCGTCCTGCGATGTTGTATCCGTAAAACGGCCAGAATTTTTCCATAAAAACTCCATTGGAGCTCGATGACCCGCCAAAACAATCACTACCAAAAGTTGTATGTGCCCGTAACCCACTCGCGGGCTTCGACAACATCTCGGAGGCAAGATCCGGCTTGTAAAGTAGAGTTCCAGATGATTTGATGATCGTAGTATACTCTTCCACCCTCTACCACCCTTCCGTGAACTCACCTACGGACTGATATATGGACAATAACATATAGAACAATGCATCATCCTTCAGTTACAAACTAGAAAGACTACAGGTTCAGTCACGACACAATGAGGAGGCTCTTCATTGCATTGAGACCCAAGAATTCATGCTTTGCATGGTCTATCACCCATCCCGCAACCACCCTCACGTCTTCACCAGTGGACACATTATTCTTGGATCATAAAGTACATAACAGTTCGTCCTCACTCCGTTTATGCACTCAAAAAATTATAGGTCATTCCAAATGGTGCAAGATGGCTGGTTGGTGCGATCAGCTTGCCTTGAAAGTTGTATTCACGGTCTGTCCCGCGATGTTGTATCCATAAAACAACCACAATTTTCCATAAAAACTCCATTGGAGCTCGATGACCCGCCAAAACAATCACTACCAAAAGTTGTATGCGCCCGTAACCCACTCGCGGGCTTCGACAACATGTCGGAGGCAACATCCGGCTTGTAAAATCATTGTTCGTGAATTCGATAACTGGTAACTGCTCGGTCGACTACTGATTAGCGATTAATCGGTTAATTGGCCATTTAACTGAATTAATCGGTCGATCATTAATCGGTTGCACATGAGAATATATTGGCAACATGTAACTAGTTTTTCACATATTGTACCACATAATCCAATGCTCACAACTACGTATTATTCATTTATACTAAAATATAATGTTGTAGGCATACATTTGACAACAAGCAGCCATACCGTAGACCCCTGCAAATTTTGTTGCGAAAGATTAAAACCTTGAGAGTTCTAGCACAGATTAAAACCTTGAGAGCCAAACTAGATGGAAATCATAGCAGCGATTAAAACCTTGAGATGAATCTTATTCTTAGCAGAACTGTACCTTGTTGGTTGGTGAAGACATGGGGGCCTAGTTCGAGGGGTCGCCGGTGCTGCTGCCTGGCCTAGGTCGCCGGCACCGCTTCCTGGCCTAGGTCGCTGCTGCTGCCTATCCTATGCCACCGCTGCTGCTGCCTGCAGGTAGGGGCTGGAGGAGAGATGGGGAGAAGAGGATGGGAGGGGATGGGGGTCATAGAAGGAGGCTAGGGCTGACGACAGGAGCAGGGACATCGACGGCGGTGGCTATGGCCGACGAGGAGAAGCCATGCTCATGAGGAGTCAGGAGAGGAAGGGGCGCAGGCGCTGCGATTTGGGAGAGGGAGGGTGCAGTCCTGGAGGTTACATGGCCAGCCAAATAATGGCCTGGATTGCCGCTTCGGTTGCCCCCATTTTTTATTTGGATGCCGCTTCACTTACCTGAACCATCACCGATTAATCGGTTTGACAACCAGTCAATCGTCTGACAACCGATTAAATGCCAGTTAATCGGCTTGACCATTTAATGAACCGCGTATGTGCTATTCGCCTCAATTAGGCATTGAGTAGCGATTAAATGGGCATTTAAATGGTAACTCGGTCGAGTTCTTGAACAATGTGTAAAATAGAGTTCCAGATGATTTGATGATCGAAGTATACTCTTCCACCCTTCTGTGAGCTCACCTACGGACTGATATATGGACAATAACATATAAAACAATGCACCATCCTTACATAACAAACTAGAAAGACTACAGGTTCAGTCACGCACAAGGAGGCGGCTCTTCGTTGCATCGAGACCCAGGAATTCATTCTTTACATGGTCTATCACCCATCTGCCTAACACCCTCTCGTCTTCACCAGTGGATGCATTATTTTTGGATCGTAAAGTACATAACAGTTCATCCTCACACCGTTTGTGCACTCAAAAAATTATAGGTCATTCTGAATGGTGCAAGTTGGCTCGTTGGTGCGGTCGGCTTCGCTTGAAAGTTGTATTCACGGTCTGTCCCGCGATGTTGTATCCATAAAACAGCCTGAATTTTGCCATAAAAACTCCAATGGAGCTCGATGACCCGCCAAAACAATCACTAATAAAATTTGTATGCGCCGGTAACCCACTCGCGGTCTTTGACAACATGCCGGAGGCAAGATCCGTCTTGTAAAATAGAGTTCCGGATGATTTGATGATCGAAGTATACTCTTCCACCCTCTACCACCCTTGCGTGAGCTCACCTATGGACTGATATATGGACAATAATATATAGAACAATGCACCATCCTTACCTTACAAACTAGAAAGACTACAAGTTCAGTCACAACACAAGGAGGAGGCTCTTCGTTGCATTGAGACGCAAGAATTCATGCTTTACATGGTCTATCACCCATCCCGCTAAGACCCTCACGTCTTCACTAGCGGATGCATTATTCTTGGATCATAAAGTACATAATAGTTCATCCTCACTCCATTTATGCACTCGAAAAATTATAGGTCATTCCGAATGGTGCAAGATGGCTCGTTGGTGCGATCAGCTTACCTTGAAAGTTGTATTCACGGTCTGTCCCGCGATGTTGTATGCATAAAACGGCCAGATATTTTCCATAAAAACTCCATTGGTGCTCGATGACCCGCCAAAACAATCACTACCAAAATTTGCATACACCCGTAACCCACTCGCGGGCTTCGACAACATGTCGGAGGCAAGATCCGGCTTGTAAAATTGAGTTTCGGACAATTTGATGATCGAAGTATACTCTTCCACCCTCTACCCCCCTTCCTTGAGCTCACCTATAGACTGATATATGGACAATAACATGTAGAAAAATGCATGACCCTTCTATTACCAACTAGAAAGACTACAACTTCAGTCACGACACAATGAGGAGGCTCTGCGTTGCATCGAGACCCAAGAATTCATGTTTTGCATGGTCTATCATCCATCACGCTACCACCCTCATGTCTTCACCAGTGGATGCATTATTCTTCGATCATAAAATACATAACAGTTCATCCTCACTCCATTTACACACTCGAAAAATAATAGGTCATTCCAAATGGTGCAAGATGGCTCGTTGGTGCGATCAGCTTGCCTTGAAAGTTGTATTCACGGTCTGTTCTGCAATGTTGTATCCATAAAACGGCCAGAATTTTGCCGTAAAAACTCTATTGGAGCTCGATAACCCGCCAAAACAATCACTACCAAAAGTTGTATGCGCCCGTAACCCACTCGCGGGCTTCGACAACATGTCGGAGGCAAGATCTGGCTTGTAAAATTCAGTTCGGGACGATTTGATGATCGAAGTATACTCTTCCACCCTCTACCACCCTTCCGCGAGCTCACCTACGGACCGATATATGGAAAATAACATCTAGAACAATGCACCATGCTTCCATTACAAACAAGCAAGACTACAGGCTTGGTCACGACACAAGGACGAGGCTCTTCGATGCGTCGAGACCCAAGAATTCAAGCTTTACATGGTCTATCAACCATCCCGCTACCACCCTCACGACTTCACTAGTGGATGCATTATTATTGGATCATAACGTACATAACAGTTCACCGTCACTCGGTTTATGCACTCAAAAAATTATAGGTCATTCCGAATGTAGCAAGATGGCTCGTTGGTGCGATCAACTTATCTTGAAAGTTGTATTCAAGATGTGTCCCGCGATGTTGTATCCATAAAACGGCCACAATTTTCCCATAAAAACTCCATTGGAGCTCGATGACCCGCCAAAACAATCACTACCAAAAGTTGTATGCACTCGTAACCCACTCGCACGCTTCGACAACATGTCGGAGACAATATCCGGCTTGTAAAGTTGACTTCGGGACGATTTGATAGTCAAAGTATACTCTTCCAGCCACTACCACCCTTCCGCGAGCACACCTACGCACTGATATATGGGCAATAACATATAGAACAATGCACCATCCTTCCATTGCAAACTGGAAAGACTACTGGTTCAGTCATGACAAAAGGAAGAGGCACTTCGTTGCATTGAGACCCAAGAATTCAAGCTTTACATGGTCTATAACCCATCCCACGACCACCCTCATGTCTTCATCAGTGAATGCATTATTCTAGGATCATAAAGTACATAATAGTTGATCCTCACTCTGTTTATGCACTCAAAAAATTATAGGTCATTCTGAATGGTGCAAGATGGCTCGTTGGTGCGATCAACTTACCTTGAAAGTTGTATTCACGGTCTGTCTCGTGATGTTGTATTCATGAAACGACCACAATTTTGCCATAAAAACTCCATTGGAGCTCGATGACCCGCCAAAACATTGACTACCAAAAGTTGTATGCACCCGTACCCCACTCGCGGGCTTCCACAACATGTCAGAGGCAAGATCCGACTTGTAAAATTGAGTTCCGGACAATTTGATGATTGAAGTATACTCTTCCACCCTCTACCACCCTTTCGTGAGCTCACCTACGGACTGATATATGGACAATAACATATAGAAAAATGCACCATCCTTCTATTACCAACTAGAAATACTACAGGTTCAGTCACGACACAATGAGGAGGCTCTGCGTTGCATCAGGACCCATGAATTAATGCTTTGCACGGTCTATCACCCATCCTGCTACCACCCTCACGTATTTTCCAGCGGACGCATTATTCTTGGATCGTAAAGTACATAACAGTTCATCCTCACTCCGTTTATGCACTTGAAAAATTATATGTTATTCCAAATGGTGCAAGGTGGCTCGTTGGTGCGATCAGCTTGCCTTGAAAGTTGTATTCACGGTCTGTTCAGCGATGAAGTATCCATAAAACAGCCAGAATTTTACTATAAAAACTCCATTGGAGCTTAATGACCCGCCAAAACAATCACTACCAAAAGTTGTATGTGCCCGTAACCCACTCGCGGGCATTGACAACATGTCGGAGGCAAGATCTGGCTTGTAAAATTGAGTTCGGGACGATTTGATGATCGACATATACTCTTCCACCCTCTACCACCCATCCGCAAGCTCACCTAGGGACTGATATATGGACAATAACATGTAGAACAATGCACCATGCTTCCATTACAAACAACCAAGACTACAAGCTCAGTCACGACACAAGGAAGAGGCTCTTTGATGCGGCGAGACCCAAGAATTCAAGCTTTACATGGTCTATCAACCATCCCGCTACCACCCTCACGTCTTCACCAGTTGATGCATTATTATTGCATCATAAAGTACATAAAAGTTCATCGTCACTCAATTTATGCACTCAAAAAATGATAGGTCATTCTGAATGTAGCAAGATGGCTCGTTGGTGCGATCAACTTACCTTGAAAGTTGTATTCACGGACTGTCCCACGATGTTGTATCCATAAAACGGCCACAATTTTGCCTTAAAAACTCAATTGGAGCTCGATGAACCACCAAAAGTTGTATGCGCAAAAGTTGTATGCGCCCGTAACCCTCTCGCGCGATTTGACAATATGTCGGAGACCAGATCCGGCTTGTTACAATTTGAAGTCGAAGTATACTCTTCCACCCTCTACCACCCTTCCGCGAGCTCACCTACGCACGGATATATGGACAATAACATATAGAACAATGCACCGTCCTTCCATTACAAACTGGAAGGACTACTGGTTCAGTCACGACAAAAGGAAGAGGCTCTTCGTTGCATCGAGACCCAAGAATTCAAGCTTTACATGGTCTATCACCCATCCCGCGACCACCCTGAAGTGTTCATCAGTGAATGCATTATTCTTGGATCATAAAGTACATAATAGTTCATCCTCACTCTGTTTATGCACTCAAAAATTTATAGGTCATTTTGAATGGTGCAAGATGGCTCGTTGGTGCGATCAACTTACCTTGAAAGTTGTATTCACGGTTTGTCTCGCGATGTTGTATCCATAAAATGACCACAATTTTTCAATAAAAACTCCAATGGAGCTCGATGATCCGCCAAAACAATCACTACCAAAAGTTCTATGCGCCCGTAACCCACTCGCGGGCTTCCACAACATGTCAGAGGCAAGATCCGGCTTGTAAAATTGAGTTCCGGACAATTTGATGATCGAAGTATACTCTTCCACCCTCTACCACCCTTCCGTGAGCTCACCTACGGACTGATATATGGACAATAACATATAGAAAAATGCACCATCCTTCTATACCAACTATAAAGACTACAGGTTCAGTCACGACACAATGAGGAGGCTCTGCGTTGCATCGATACCCAAGAATTCATGCTTTGCATGGTCTATCACCCATCCCGCTACCACCCTCACGTCTTCACTAGTGGATGCATTATTCTTGGATCGTAAAGTACATAACAGTTCATCCTCATTCCGTTTATGCACTCAAAAAATTATAGGTCATTCGAAATGGTGCAAGATGGCTCGTTGGTGCGATCAGCTTGCCTTGAAAGTTGTATTCACGGTCTGTTCAGCGATGTTGTATCCATAAAACGGCCAAAATTTTGCCATAAAAACTCCATTGGAGCTCAATGTCCCGCCAAAACAATCACTACCAAAAGTTTTATGCGCCCGTAACCAACTCGTGGGCTTCGACAACATGTCGGAGGCAAGATCTGGCTTGTAAAATTGAGTTCGGGACGATTTGATGATCGACGTATACTCTTCCTCCCTCTACCACCCATCCGCAAGCTCACCTACGGACCGATATATGGACAATAACATGTAGAACTATGCACCATGCTTCCATTACAAACAAGCAAGACTACAGGCTTAGTCATGACACAAGGAAGAGGCTCTTCGATGCGTCGTGACCCAAGAATGCAAGCTTTACATGGTCTATCAACCATCCTGCTACCACCCTCACGTCTTCACCAGTGGATGCATTATTGTTGCATCATAAAGTACATAACAGTTCATCGTCACTCGGTTTATGCACTCGAAAAATTATAGGTCATTCTGAATGTAGCTAGATGGCTCGTTGTTGCGATCAACTTACCTTGAAAGTTGTATTCACGGTGTGTCCCGCGATGTTGTATCCATAAAACAGCCACAATTTTGCCATAAAAATTCCATTGGAGCTCGATGACCCACCAAAACAATCACTACCAAAAGTTCTATGCGCCCGTAACCCTCTCGCGCGCTTCGACAACATGTCGGAGACAAGATCCGGCTTGTTAAATTGAGTTCGGGACGATTTGATAGTCGAAGTATACTCTTCCACCCTCTACCACCCTTCCGCGCGCTCACCTACGCACGGATATATGGACAATAACATATAGAACAATGCACCATCCTTCCATTACAAACTGGAAAGACTACTGGTTCAGTCACGACAAAAGGAAGAGGGTCTTCGTTGCATCGAGACCCAAGAATTCAAGCTTTACATGGTCTATCACCCATCCCGCGAGCACCGTCACGTCTTCATCAGTGAATGCATTATTCTTGGATCATAAAGTACATAATAGTTCATCCTCACTTTGTTTATGCACTCAAAAAATTATAGGTCATTCTGAATGGTGCAAGATGACTCGTTGGTTCGATCAACTTACCTTGAAAGTTGTATTCACGGTCTATCTCGCGATGTTCTATCCATAAAACGACCACAATTTTCCATAAAAACTCCATTGGAGCTCGATGACCCGCCAAAACAATCACTACGAAAAGTTCTATGCGCCCATAACCCACTCACGGGCTTCCACAACATGTCGGAGGCAAGATCCGGCTTGTAAAATTGAGTTCCGGACAATTTGATGATCGAAGTATACTCTTCCACACTCTACCACCCTTTCGTGAGCTCACCTACGGACTGATATATGGACAATAACATATAGAAAAATGCACCATCCTTCTATTACCAACTAGAAAGACTACAGGTTCAGTCACGACACAATGAGGAGGCTCTGCGTTGCATCGAGACCCAAGAATTCATGCTTTGCATGGTCTATCACCCATGCCGCTACCACCCTCACGTCTTCACAAGTGGATGCATTATTCTTGGATCGTAAAGTACATAACAGTTCATCCTCACTCTGTTTATGCACTCAAAAAATTATAGGTCATTCCAAATGGTGCAAGATGGCTCGTTGGTGCGATCAACTTGCCTTGAAAGTTGTATTCACGGTCTGTTTTGCGATGTTGTATCCATAAAACAGCCAGAATTTTGCCATAAAAACTCCATTGGAGTTTGATGACCCGCCAAAACAATCACTACCAAAAGTTGTATGCGCCCGTAACCCACTCACGGGCTTCGACAACATGTCGGAGGCAATATCTGGCTTGTAAAATTGAGTTCGGGATTATTTGATGATCGAAGTATACTCTTCCACCCTCTACCACCCATCCGCAAGCTCACCTACGGACCGATATATGCACAATAACATGTAGAACAATGCACCATGCTTCCATTACAAATAGGCAAGACTACAGGCTCAGTCACGACACAAGGAAGAGGATCTTCGGTGCGTCGAGACCCAAGAATTCAAGCTTTACATGGTCTATCAACCATCCCGCTACCACCCTCACGTCTTCACCAGTGGATGCATTATTATTGTATCATAAAGTACATAACAGTTCATCGTCACTCGGTTTATGCACTCGAAAAATTATAGGTCATTCTGAATGTAGAATCAACTTACCTTGAAATTTGTATTCACGGTGTGTCCCGCGATGTTGTATCCATAAAACGGCCACAATTTTGCCATAGAACTCCATTGAAGCTTGATGACCCGCCAAAACAATCACTACCAAAAGTTGTATGCGCCCGTAACCCACTCATGCGCTTCGACAACATGTCGGAGACAAGATCCGGCTTGTAAAATTGAGTTCGGGACGATTTGATAGTCGAATTATACTCTTCCACCCTCTACCACCCTTCCGTGAGCTCACCTACGCACTGATATATGGACAATAACATATAGAACAATGCACAATCCTTCCATTACAAATTGGAAAGTCTACTGGTTAAGTCACGACAAAAGGAAGAGGCTCTTCGTTGCATCGAGACAGAAGAATTCAAGCTTTACATGGTCTATCACCCATCACGTGACCACCCTCACGTCTTCATCAGTGAATGCATTATTCTTGGATCATAAAGTACATAATAGTTCATCCTCACTCTGTTTATGCACTCAAAAAATTATAGGTCATTCCGAATGGTGCAAGATGGCTCGTTGGTGCGATCAACTTAACTTGAAAGTTGTATTCATGGTCTATCTCGGGATGTTGTATCAATAAAACGACCACAATTTTTCCATAAAAACTCCATTGGAGCTCGATGACCCGCCAAAACAATCACTACCAAAAGTTCTATGTGCCCGTAACCCACTCGCGGGCTTCCACAACACGTCGGAGGCAAGATCCGGCTTGTAAAATTGAGTTCCGGACAATTTGATGATCGAAGTATACTCTTCCACCCTCTACCACCCTTCCATGAGCTCACCCGGACTGATATATGGACAATAACATATAGAAAAATGCACCATCCTTCTATTACCAACTAGAAAGACTACATGTTCAACCAAGACACAATGAGGAGGCTCTGTGTCGGTGGGAAACGACACCTATGGGATCACTGGAATCCCTTCTACGGTTGCAGGGCGCGGGGATCGTGAGAAGAGCGGGACTAACAGGCGACACAAAGGGGATTTACCCAGGTTCGGGCCGCAAAGATGCGTAAAACTCTACGATCCTGCTTTGGTGGATATATTTAGTGTTCTTGAGCTCTTGAACTAGCTCTGAATGTTGTGGGGTTCGAAAGAGCCGAATCCCTTCTCTGTGTGCCATGGGCCTCCTTTTATAGGCGAAAGGGGCTGCCACAGTGGCACATAGGAGGTGGAAAGTGCTACAGTGTTGCGAGTTTATCGCTAGCATTACAGGACAAGATGCATTAAATGCAAGGCTGAGGTGTCCCTTCGCTTTATTGTGGACGGGGGCGAGGCCCGTCTCGTTCGTCGCCGCTCCCCCTCGCTTCGCCACACGCCCTGGCCAGCGATGCATGCGGTGCCATGTAGGCTGGCAGGCAGCTGAGGTGGCGCGATGGTGGAGCCTCCACGAAGGATTGCATGCTGCCATGCAGGTGCCTGCCCAGCTGGTTGGGTCGGCAGCTGCATGCAAACATGATGAGGACTTGGTTGGCGCGGGCCTGGCAGTGGCCCCGCTGGTGCGCTTGGCGAGGGCCTTGTTGGGTGGCCCGATAAGGGTCTTGCCGTGCCGCGCTGGCTTCCCCGGCAAGGATCTTGCCGGGGGTCTCGTGGTTTTCTTTGGTTAGGATGATTGCCTTCCTATCCTCATCTGATCTTGAGCATTCTATGTCTTCACAAAGATCTGCATGCCACCACAGAGGTGCCTCCCGAGCCTTGTCCTGACGCGTTTGTCGAGCGTTGGTGGGCTCAAGGGTGGCTCACTTGGTTGGCATGGGCGAGCTGCCCCGGCAAGGGCCTTGCCGGGAAAACCTGCTTCGCCCATCTGATCTTCGTGGCTTTGGTCCTTGTTGTTGCTTCGTTTGTCTTGTGGTTTCGGCCTCTCTCCGGCTTCCCTTTCTTGCCGTGTCTGTGCGTGGCCGTGGCGGGAGGCTCTGACTGCCCGTGCACAAGTAAAGGGGTCAAAAGCAGAGCCCCCTCTTTTTTACACCGACAGGAGCCCCCGGGCCTGGGCCACACATAAGCGCAGCTTGTTGTTGGGCCAGGCCCAGAACGGTGCACGGGCAGTTGGGGCGGATTTTTGCCGCGGCCACTGTTCCGTCCGCTGCGCTTCCCAATGACCCGCGTTGAACGCGCGACATGGGGGTCGTGCGCATGCATGATGTGGGAGGCATGCGTTTGACAGAGCCCGCATGCATGCGTCGCATCGCAGTTAATGGGAAAGGAGGCGGCTCGCGCCTTCCCATAAAAAGGAATAACCGCGGGCGCGCTGCTCACTTTACCCCTCCCCTGCGCTCTCCTCCAATCTTAGAACCGCCGCCCCCTTCCTCTCGAGCCCCCTTCTTCTCGCCCATCGCCGTCGTGCTTCCGCCGTCCTCTGCCTTTTCGATCCCACAGCCGCCATGGCACTCAAGTCCACCAAGAGCAAGGGAGCGGCGAAGGATGCCGGCGTGTCGGAGCAACCGGAGAGCAAACTAGTGGCACGGCGGGCGCAGTTCGCCTACTTCCTCCCCTCGACGGTCGGCGTGCCCGAGCTTCGGGAGATGTTCAAGCCATTATGGGGCGTGAAGACGGGGGGAGAGATGACGGGGCATCCGGCCACGACCGTCGTCCCCGCCAGCGGCGGGCCTTCTCCGCATCGGTACCCCTTCTTCATCGACTATTTCTCTTGCGGGCTCTGTCCCCCCTTCTCCGATTTCTTTAAGGACATCATGCACACGTACGGCTTCCGCCTTCTGGATTTTACTCCGAATGCCGTGGCATGCATGGCCCTCTTCGCCCATCTCTGCCAGGGCATCGTCGGGGTGTACCCCAGCACAACGCTCTTCCACCATTACTTCTTCCCTCGAATCCAGAAAGGGGGCGCCATTGCTGGTTGCATCACCTGGATCCCGAGGGCCAATGGGGCGTACCCAGACGTCGCCATGAAGGAGAGGTGGGAAGAGTGGCGGGGCCGGTGTTGCTGGATTGAGGAGAAGGACCCGCCAGTGTTCTACGAGGTTCGCCAGAAGCCGCCGGTCCGTGGCGGCAATTCGGGCAACATCGACGCCGACGATGTGAAGCTCATGATCGCCACCACAAGGATTGTCCGGCTCACCCAGGCCAGGCTCACCCTCGAGATGATTGGGGCAGACTTCATTCGCCGCCGGATTGCCCCTCTGCATGACAAGGGGAGGCCTACGTGAACGCCGCCAACATCATGAGGCTCCGTCCCTGGCCTCGACAACAACCTGACGGTGTTGCGGCACGCCCATATTTGCCAGCGAATCTTTCAGCTCGAGGTCGACGACGTGGGCGAGGTCGAGCGGTCCAGCAAGCTTGCCAGGGCTGCTGCGAAAGCCGGCAAGGTCGACCAGGAGCTTGTCTTCAAGCTGCCGGCGGGGGTGATCCCACTGAGCAACAACTCTCGTTGGAACGAGATCATCGCCATGATGCCACTCTTCAATGCACATGGCCTCGACCCGAGCTGGGTCGAGCCAAACGAGCTCGTGGTGCAGGAGTTCTTCGACACTCTGCACAAGATATACATCACCGACGAGCCGCAGCTCATCCAGGACACCTCTCCGGCGGAGTTGGATTATATCGCCGCCAGGATGGAGGAGGCGAGGCATGCCGAGGAGGAGGCAAAGCTCATCAAGGAGGCTGGCAGCACCGGCGCAGTGGTGGACAAGGCTGCGGCGGAGGAGGAGAGGGAACTCGCTCGGTGGGCTGCCGCCGCTGGAGAGGCCAGCTGCGTCGACACCGGGGCTCCCCTCGTCGAGGATGCTGCCGACGGGTCGTAAGAGGAGGAGGGCGAGGAGGAGAGGGCCGCAACCGCCGATCCCCCGATCACCGGAAGAAGGCGGGTCCTGCGGCGGGCCACCTCCGGCGAGCCGGTCCGCTCCGACCAGGCCGTGCAGCTGCAACAAGCCCAGGAGGCGCCCGTGCGCCAGACGAGGGCGGTGACGATGAAGAAAACGGTGAAAGTCGTGGAGTCGAAGAAGAGGACGCCTGCTTCTTCATCGTCCAAGCGCGCCCGGACGCCATCACCTCCCCCCTGGCCGGCAAACATCGGTGCAAGGATCGAAGGTGGCTTGTTTGACTTTGGGCCTCTCAGCCCGGAGAGAGAGCCCGGGCCTCTCAGCCCGGCGCGGAAGAGGAAAGCAACGGAGGAGGAGGAAGAGAACGAAGAGTAAGCCTCTACTTTCCTCCCTCATTCCTTGCACCCCCCTGATGGCGTTGCTTACCTGTCTTCATCTTGCAGGGATGTGGAGACGCTGGCCCAGAGGATCAAGAGGGCCAGGGTTTCAGCGAGCGGCCAGCCCCCTGCAGGCACCTCCAGTACGCCACTGATGGTGTCGAGCAGCCCGGAGAGCAGCCCCCGGCACAGCCCCCAGCGTGAGTCCACCACCCACCTTCAATCAACGTGTGTCGTGCATGACGCTTCAATGTTAACCGTGTCATGGATGCAGGAGAGGAGCAGCACCAAGGGGAGCCACAGGGGGGGGTTTTCCGATCGTGCCGCCCCTGTCGACTACACCGCCCCAAGGGGCGTCCCCGGCAAGGACACCAAGCACCGAAGCCGTGCACACGGGGGAGGGGGAGGAGAACGCAGGTGCCGGTGGCTTTGCCTCGACGCCAGACCTCGGCGGGGAAGGGGCTTCCGCCTCTCGGCCCGGCACGGGTAAGCCACTCGCTCTTTACTTCTGCTCGTATTCTTCCTTTCCCTTATTGACCTTCGATCTTGGCTTCGCCCTATCTCTTTCATGGCGTCTAGGCCTCTCCTAAGAGGACGTCGACGCCACCATCAAGGTCGTTGCCGCGGATGCCGCAGCGGAGGCGGAGAAGATCGCCGCCGAGGAGGGGGCCAAGGGCGCCCCGAGGATGCCGCCAAAGGGCCCGTCGAAGAGCCCGGCAAGGGGCCTGCCGGGGCAGCTGGCAAGGCCACTGCCGAGGAGGTGGCGTTCGACGACCTGCCCTCCTCCTCTGCTGCCTCTGGCTCCGGCAGGTACCTGAGGGTCAGCGGCGACCTCTTCGTCCATCTTCTTGGCGCGTCGAGCACCAGGGCTCCCTTTGAGGGAGAGGTGTTCGACGAGGAGGCACTTGCCAGCGCCGGGCTCGAGGTTGTCGACGAGCCGGGCGGTGGTGGCGCCGGCTCCCAGGAGGAGCAGCTGCTCCAAGCCATGGGAGGCAGCTTCCGGAAGCTCCAGGCGCTCCATCGCGCTCGCCTGGACAAGGCCAAGTCCAGGACGATGGTGGTGGAGAAGATGGAGGACTTCGGGGGGCACGTCGCCGAGGCGCAGGACTGGTTCCGCCAGGCTCAGGATGAGCTGAAGGCCGCCCAAGGTGAGCTGGCCAACCGTGAGGTGGAGCTCGCCCTGAAGCTGGCCGACATCGAGAAGGCCCAGGAGATGGCGAAGAGGCTGGCCGACGAAGCCGAGGCCGTCCGGTCCCAGCACGAGGCCTCCGTGAAGACCCAGGAGGAGGACCTCGCCGAGCACGAGGAGAAGCTCGCCGCCATTCTCCACGGCAAGGACGAAGAAGTGGACAAGCTCGTCCTGCAGCGGACCCAAGAGCTGGAGCGGAGGCATCAAGAGGATTTCTACGCTCTGGCTTAGGCCCATGGCGGCAAGGTGAAGGAGCTGGAGGAGCAAGCTCTGAAGCTGGCCCAAGAGAAGCACACGCTCAATGGTGCTCTGACGGTGGCGCGGGGCGAGATCATCAGCAAGTCTGGAGAGCTCTCCAAGGCCAACACCTTCGTCAAAGATCTCAAGCTGAAGCTGGGAGAGCTCGAGGAGACGCTGTCGGGGGCCTTGACCCGGGAGGGGCTCCTGACCAAGGAGCTGGAGACGGAGAAGCAGCTGCTGAGGAACAAGACCGCCAACCTCAAGGACTACAAGGCGGGCGAGAAGCGCTGGCTCGGGCGCCTTGCTGCCGTCGCAAACTCGGATGCCGATCAGCTGGCCATCATGGGGATGCCGGAGATGGGATACGCCCCAGAAGCGAGCCTGAGCCCCAACGCCAACCTGACCATATACTTCGAGAAGGTCGTCGATGCGCTGAAGCGCCTTCACTCCAACCGGGCGGCGTCCCTGGCCAAGGAATCCCGGATACTCTACCGGGGGACCATGACCAGGGTGCTCACCAAGATCGCGCACTGACACCCCGACCTCGACTTTGGAGCTGTGCTGAAGAGCTTGCCAGAGGGTGTCGACACCGCGACGCTCAATGAGCATATCTAGCCCATCCTCAGCCGCATCGACAAAATCAAGAGGGTGGAGGGCCAGCGCCGGGACTAGGCATCCCGTTCTCTGTCGCCGCTGCAGGTTCATGACCAAGACAAAGCTATCTTTAGTTATAACCATGGCGGAAATTTGTGTAATATAACTCTGTGATGCCCCTGAAACTATGCATGTTATTTTCCCGTTCGATTTTCCTTTGTATGTCCACCCCACGTCAACTGGGTACGCTCGCCAGCACGTAAACCCAGGGCGGCGCTCTGAGGACGGATCCTCATTTGCCTGCCGGGTGTGCTTGTTGCCGGGCAAAGCACCTTACCACCCTTGGCGCGGCCGCTCGATCTATCGAGCTTGACTCGAGTCAGAACCGAGAGCGTTGCCAATGGCGGAAGGCCACCCTGCCGCTCTTGACGCAGCCGCTTGAACTGTTGAGCAGACTCGAAACAGAACAAGGGTGTTGCCGATTACAGGAGGGCCCCTCTGTGTTCAGGCTTCCCATACATAGGCCGAACCGTCGAGGATAATAACTTTATATTTAAGGAGAAGGACTTAAAATTCAGCACGACTTAGCTCTCTCGTCGCCGCCTTGGCGTCCTTCGCACTGCGGGCAGCGCCGCCTTCTTGGCCGGAGCCATGGCGATGAGGAATAGCCAGGCCAACTGCTAGGCCAGATTCTCACAATAGCGCCCCCTACCTGGCGCGCCAAAGATGTCGGTGGGAAACGACACCTATGGGATCACTGGAATCCCTTCTACGGTTGCAGGGCGCGGGGATCGTGAGAAGAGCGGGACTAACAGGCGACACAAAGGGGATTTACCCATGTTTGGGCCGCAAAGATGCGTAAAACCCTACGATCCTGCTTTGGTGGATATATTTTGTCGGAGTAATGGGCCATGGGTAGGCTAACCCGAGTCCCAGAACCTTTCAAGACATCGGGGCAGGCTGCGCCCCGCGAGTCCAGAGGTGACTCCAAGATGAGCCGAGTCCCCAGAGGCGACTCCAAGATGAGCCGAGTCCCAAGAGGCGACTCCCAGTTAAGTCGAGTCCCAGAGGCGACTCCCAATTAAGCCGAGTCCCAGAGGCGACTCCAAGATAAGCCGAGTCCAAGAGGCGACTCCAAAGAAGCCGACTATGGGGAGTCGGCCTGCGACTCCAACCACCCCGATAATTAAAGGCAGGCATGGCCACAGTGCACCGAACCCACGGAGATCTCCGCCTGGCGCGGCACTGTTGCCATGCCAGCCCTGACATCAGCCCTTGGGGGCGGAGCCCTGTTCCCACGACGGCCTGTCTGTAGGGCCCGGAGACAGCGGGGCCTACCAGTCAGCGGGAGTACTGAAGACGGCGAGAGTGCCAAGAGTCGGACCCGTTGGGAGTCGGCCCCCAAGAGTCGGCTGGCCCCTCCCACGGGCCCCACACACCATTAACCAGACATGACGGGGGAATGGCAACAGTGATCGCCCGTCAGGCGGCGGCACTGTTGCCATGACCCCATGACCAAGCCCGCGTCATTAGAAGCACGGCTATAGTAATTTGCAGCCGGCAAGACCCGCCCGTGGCGGACAACGGCTGACGCCCTTGTACCAGGCCAGTCGGCAGGACCCACCAGTCGGCGGGCCCCACGAGTCGGCGGAGAAGACGGTGGCCTGAGAGACAGACGGCTGGGACCCGCACCCGGCCGATTTTACCATTGTACCCCTGGGGGGTAGGCCTATATAAACCCCCCAGGGTACTCATGCAAAGGGTTCGAATCCATTAGCACTAGACAGACCATACGGGGAGGAGAAAGCTAGCCTTGCCTTCTCCTACCTCCAGAAATAACTCTAGGAGCAACCTTGTATTCACTTTGCCTTAGTGACCATGCGGAGACCTCGCAGAGCAGCAGTAGGGGTGTTATCTCCTCGGAGAGCCCTGAAGCTGGGTAAGATCCGTCGGCGTGCATGTCTTCGCCTCGTCCCGTTTCCAGGAACTGGCGATGTTCTACTTGCCCCCAACATGATAAGCCATCCTTTGGCATATGTCGCACCCAACCCCCGACATTTGGCGCCCACCATGGGGCGAGGTGCACCGTTGTCCGAAGATCTGTTCTCTACGGGAACCCTTTTTCTCCCTGGCGAGCGCAGCCAGCCAGGCTCGCCAGACAGAGTCTGCATCAACGCGCTACGCGGCGCTGAGGCCGCCTGCACAGCAAGCTGCCTCGCCGAACTTGTCGGCGAGGTTCGCCTCTCCGACGAGCCTGCATCCGACGTAGGCACGAGCGGCCCCGAGAGCCTCCTCGCGGGCCCCCTCGACCAACTCCATGTCACCAGCGAGCCTGTCGTGGACTTGGAGTCCGTAGGCTCCACCGACCCGATGCTGGTCGACTCCGACGCCGCGTCGCTTGACGCTTTCCCCACCAATGTGGTGGTCTACGACAAGCCACTCCCTCAGTAGGAGAGCGGTGGAAGCGCCGTCACGGAGGTGCTTGTCATCAGTCATGACGAGCATTTCGGTGAGGGAGCTCACGACCCACTCGACGCGGCTCTGCAAGACCTGATTGCACCTATCCTAGAGGACGCAGACGCCGAGACGTTGGAGACACGCCGCCTTCAGATCATTGAAGGCACGAAGAAGCTGGCAAGCATGAGGCCCTTCAGAAGCCTACCAGCGCGAGATGGATCGCGCCGTGGGCCGCTCGCCGGCTCCGACTGGGCCTAGCCGCCTAGGCGCGGTTCGACAGCGCGGCGCGACCATCGCCAACCTGTTCGGGTCCAGTCGCCCCGTATACGCCACGCCAGCGGAGAACATCCGCGCCGCCCAAGCGGCGACTGACGAGCTGAAGAACTTTGAAGGCGAAGAGCGTCGCATGATGACGGAGCGAGTCCAGCAGCTCCTCGACGCGGTTGCTGCGTAGAATGCAGCCGGCGGCCGCACGGAGGCGCCGCAGCACCCAAATGACGACTTGCCTCCCCGCCGAGATCAGGGCGCAACGTCTCAGACGCCGACTGGAGGAGTCCGCGGAAGGAAAGATAAAGAGCCGGCCGTCAGCCACAGTCGGACTCGCATCACCATCGAGCGTGACCAAGACGGCCGCCCGAGAGCGGTGGAGCGGCAGGGCGACTATCTGCCTCCCCCACCGAGAAGAGAACGGCGAGTTTCCCCACCGCCTGTTGAGCATCCGACTCTCGATGGCTGCCTTGGCCGCCGAGAAGGAGTCGGAGAGAATGACGCCCGCCACCGGATCGACCGACTCCATCGATCCCTGGCGCTGGCAGAAGAAGACGAGTTGGGTCCGCCTTGCTTCGAACCCCGCATCCGAGATGAGCCTTTTCCCAAAGGGTTCACGCTCCCCCGAGACACGCCCAAGTATACCGGCTCCGTGAAGCCGGAAGACTGGCTGGTTGACTACTCCACGGCTATCAACATAGCGAACGACAACAAGTGAGTTGCCGTGAAGTATGTTCCGCTCATGCTCCAGGGCACGGCCCGGACATGGTTGAACAGTCTGAAGCCCTGCAGCATCAACAACTGGGTCGACTTCACTGAGGCCTTCGTCTGCAACTTCACGAGCACGTACAAGCGACCTCCCAAGCCGCGCCAGCTTTCCTTATGCGTGCAAGGCCCTGACGAGTCAACACGCGACTACCTCACACGCTGGGGCGAGGTTCAGAACTCCTGCGAGGGCGTGCACGAGGTGCAGGCTATCGAGTACTTCACCGCCGGGTGCCGAGAAGGCACCCTCCTCAAGCACAAGCTCCTCTGCGACGAGCCAGAAACCCTCGACGAGCTGCTGATCATAGCAGACAAGTACGCCACAGCCGACTCTTCCATGAAGACGGAAATTCAAGTTAACGCGGCTGGCAAAGTGGCCCCTCAGGCTCCCAGAACTCCGGCTGGAGATGCCAGTCGGCGACAACAACAGAACGACAACAAGCGCAAGGCCCCACAGCCGACTCCCAGTAGTCGGCAGGTTGCAACAGTCAAAGATCAGCAGCCGGAAGGGCAGCCCCCGACCAAGCGATAGAAAGGCGGCAAGTCCAACTGGTTGCCGGCCTTCTCTTACGAGCAGACTCTAGATGGTCCCTGCAAGTTCCGCAGCGGCACGAAGCCATCAAACCATACCACCTGAAAGTGCCACTGGCTTACAAGAATCGCCAAGGGAGACGGCCTCCTTCCTCCCCCGCCTCCACCGCCGCCCCAGCAGCCGGCTGCCAGGCCAGTCGGCGCAGTACGAGATGAGTACCCAGAAGAGCATGGAGCCTATGTGGTGTTCACCAGTGTGGCTGACGATCGACGCACCAGGCGGCAGCAGCAGCAAGAGGTGAATGCAGTAGCATCATATGCCCCAGAGTTTATGCATTGGTCCGAGAAGCCTATCAGTTGGAGCAGAGCTGATCACCCAGAGGTGATGCCGAATCCAGGCTCCTACGCCTTGGTTTTGAGCGCTACTCTGGCCACAGATAGGCGGGCCGCTCGCTTCTCGCGAGTGTTGATAGATGGAGGCAGTAGCATCAACATCATGTACATGGATACTATGGAGAAGCTAGGAATCAAGCAAAGACAGTTGCAGAGCAGCCGGACTGTGTTCCACGGCATTGTACCTGGCCTTTCCTGCTCACCAATCGGCAAGATCCTGATAGTCGTCCTCTTCGGAGACAAAGATCATTTCCGCCGAGAGCCAGTCTGGTTTGAAATGGTGGACCTCGAAAGCCCATACCATGCGTTACTTGGCTGACCTGCATTGGCCAAGTTCATGGCGGTTCCCCACTACGCCTACCTCAAGATGAAGATGCCGAGTTCCAAGGGGATTCTGACCGTCGCTGGCGACTACAGGAAGTCGTCCGCTTGTGCGGCTGAGAGCAGTCGGTTGGCCGAGTCCCTGGTGATTGCAGCTGAGAAGTGGCTCCTTGATCGGGTCGTGGCGATGGCCGGAAAGCAGCCAGAGATGTCGCCCAACCCCAAGGAGTCGGAAGCATAGGGTTCGTTCAAGCCGGCCAAAGAGACTAAGAAGATACCCTTGGACCCAGAGCACCTAGAGAGGTACGCTTTCGTAGGTGCAAACCTCGACAGCAAATAGGAAGGCGAGCTTGTCGATTTCCTCCATGAGAATCGAGACATCTTTGCATGGTCCCCTAAAGACATGCCAGGTGTACCGACGGAATTCGCCGAGCACAAGTTACATGTCCGACCTGATGTGAAGCCCGTATGGCAGCCCTTCCGCTGCCTGTCAGAAGAAAAGAGAAGAGTTGTTGGAGAAGAGATAGCCCGGCTCCTAGCGGCCAGCTTCATTATGGAGGTGTTTTTTCCAGAATGGTTGGCAAACCCGGTCTTGGTGCTGAAGAAAAACAAGCAGTGGCGGATGTGCATTGACTACACAAGCCTCAACAAAGCTTGCCCCAAGGACCCCTTTGCTTTACCAAGAATCGATCAGGTGATAGACTCCACAGCCGGATGCGAGCTGTTGAGTTTCTTAGATGCATATTCAGGATATCACCAGATCAAGCTGAACCCGGCAGACAGACTGAAGACCGCCTTCATCACGCCGTTCGGAGCCTTCTGCTACCTGACCATGATGTTTGGCTTGAGGAATGCTGGTGCCACCTTTCAGCGTTGCATGCAGAAGTGCCTCCTCAAGCAACTCGGCAGAAACGCCCACATCTACGTAGATGATGTGGTGGTGAAGACGGAAAGGCGTGGAATGCTGCTGGAAGACCTCAAGGAAACGTTTGAGAACCTGCACCGATTCCAGATCAAGCTCAACCCTGAGAAGTGCGTCTTCGGAGTACTAGCCGGCCAACTTCTTGGCTTCCTGGTCTCTGAACGCGGCATAGAGTGCAACCCTGTGAAGATCAAGGCCATCAAGAGGATGGAGGTACCCAACGGACTGTTTGATGTGCAGAAGTTCACCGGCTGCTTGGCGTCCATCAGCCGATTCATCAGTCGGCTGGGCGAGAAAGCTCTCCCTTTGTACCAATTAATGAAGAAGACCACCTTTTTTGAGTGGAACCACAAGGCAGACGAAGCTTTTCTCCAGCTGAAGAAGATGTTGACTACTCCCCCTGTGCTGGCGGCTCCGACTCCTAAAGAGCCCATGCTCCTTTACATTGCCGCCACCAGCCGAGTAGTCAGCACAGTCATTGTAGTCGAGCGCAAAGAGGAAGGCAAGGCGCTCTCTGTCCAGAGATCGGTATATTACCTGAGCGAGGTACTGTCGACCTCCAAGCAGAACTACCCTCACTACCAAAAGATGTGCTACGGCGTGCACTTTGCTGCCAAGAAGCTGAAGCCTTATTTTCAAGAGCATCCAATCACTGTGGTTTGCACAGCCCCGTTGGCCGAGATCATTGGAAGCCGAGATGCTTCTGGCCGAGTGGCCAAATGGGCCATAGAGTTGGCTCCCTACACCATCTACTACCAGCCCCGCACCGCCATCAAGTCACAAGCGCTGGCTGACTTCCTCGTCGATTCGGCCGAGACCCAGTACCTGCCGCCAGCGCCAGACTCCACCCATTGGCGGATGCATTTCGACGGCCCCAAGATGCGCACCGGCTTGGGAGCCGGCGTCGTCCTCACCATCCCCTAAAGGCGACAAGCTCAAGTATGCGCTGCAGATCCACTTCGCCGCCTCCAACAACGTCACCGAATACGAGGCGCTCATTCACGGGCTCCGGCTTGCCAAAGAACTTGGCATTCGCCGGATCCTGTGCTATGGCAACTCCGACGGCCCAAAGAAGATCATAGTCGAAGCCGGCCCGAAAACTTCAGAACCCGGCCCGGGTACTGCGGCAACCGGCCCAAAGATTTCAGAACTCGGCCCAGGGACTGTGCCAGTCGGCTCGGGGACTGCGCCAGTCGGCCCGGGGACTACGCCAGTCGGCCCGGGGACTTCGTCAATCCAGCAAGCGGCCGCAGACTCCCGCCCGCCGCCTCCCAGCCCAGCCGCCCTTGTCCAAGTCACAGTGGTGGCGGTTGAAGAAATAGCAGCACCCTCATGGGCGCTACCCATCCTCAAGTTTCTAGTGAACAGAGAGCTACCAACTGATGAAATCTCGGCTCGGCAAGTGCAACACCGAGCGGCAGCCTACACCATAATCAACAGAGAGCTGGTCAGGCATAGCGTCACTGGTGTCTACCAGCGCTGTGTGGAGCCAGAGCAAGGCCAAGCAATTCTCAGAGACATCCAACAGGCCGAGTGCGGCCACCATGCGACTTCAAGAGCACTCGTCACCAAAGCCTTTCGTCACGATTTCTTCTGGCCAACTACCCTGGAAGAGGCCAAGGAATTAGTCCAAAAATGCAAGGGGTGCCAGAAGTTCTGCTCCAAGCCGCTTCAGCCGGCTTCTGCACTGAAGACAATCCCCATCGCCTGGCCCTTTGCAGTTTGGGGTCTGGACATGGTGGGACCATTCAAGACGGCCCGAGGCGGCCTAACTCACTTACTCGTCGCAGTGGACAAGTTCACCAAGTGGATAGAAGCAAAGCCCATCAAGAAGTTCAACGGTCCGACTGCAGTGACTTTCATCGCCGACATCACGGTGCGGTACGGCATACCGCACAGCATCATCACTGACAATGGCACAAATTTTGCCAAAGGCGCCTTGGCCCGTTTCTGCGCGACGCAGGGAATCTGACTGGACTTAGCATCCGTTTCCCATCCGCAGTCAAACGGCCAGGTGGAGCGAGCAAACGGCCTAATCCTGTCCGGCATCAAGCCTCGACTGGTCGAACCACTTGAGCGTTCGGCAGGCTGTTGGCTTGAGGAGCTGCCAGCCGTCCTCTGGAGTCTGCGCACGACTCCAAACAAGTCAACCGGCTTCATGCCTTTCTTCCTCGTCTATGGTGCCAAAGCCGTCATCCCGACGGACATAGAGTTCGACTCTCCACGAGTCACCATGTACACCAAAGAGGAAGCAGAAGAAGCACATCAAGACGGCGTCGATCTGCTGGAAGAGGGCCGGCTGTTGGCACTCAGACGGTCCAGCATCTACCAGCAGAGTCTGCACCGATACTACAAGAGGAAGGTCAGGCCGAGATCTTTCCAAGAGGGCGACCTTGTGCTCCGGCTGATCCAGCGAACAGCCGGCCAGCACAAGTTGTCGGTGCCTTGGGAAGGCCCCTTCATCATCAGCAAAGTGCTGGGCAACGACTCCTACTACCTAATCGACGCCCAGAAGCCCCGAGCACGCAAGAGGGACGACTCCGGCAAAGAGTCGGAATGGCCATGGAACGCAAATCTTCTCCGAAGATTTTACACTTGATGCAGTATGTACCACACTATCCTTTGTATTAAAGTACCGAGACTTTGGGCCCCCTGAGACGAGATCGGGGACTGCCCTTTTTTGTTATCTGTATGATAAGAATTATGCCTTCGAGTATGCTACTCTTTGTTATGCCGCTTGGCGCCGGGTTCGACTAGTCGGCCCGGGGACTCGCCGTCTTGCTCTATGAAATGCTGCCTGCAGTAGGACAAGTAGTGTGTGGTGCTTAAGTCATCTCCTGTCAGAAGCCGCAGCTCGCAGAGTGACTGTTGGTAGGCAGAGGGTAAGCAAGAACGAGCGCCCACACGAAAAAATGGCTAAGGACTCAAAGCATAAGCATAGCCCAAGCCGGCTTCCAGCCTCTCTTTGTAGAGCCGACTCATGAATAGTCGGCTTGCCGCCTTCTATCCAACTTGCTAAAAGACTCTAAAAAAGGCCAAGTACTCTCCTTCCCTAAGGTAGCCAAGCATTTGACCCAGCGGCAGTCCACAGAGCGGTTGTCCGTCTGGCAAAACGGCGACTGTGGAAAGGCGGCAAAGGAAAAAGCCAAAAGAGCAATGAGCAAGGAAAGATAGAAGTCGGATAGATATTTACATAGCATAGGCCTCTGGCCAAGTTCAAAATACACCCCACGGGTAGAATTGTGCAAATTAACAAGTTCTTCAAAGACTACGAAAGGAGATAAAATAAAGGCAAGACGGCAGCCTAAGAAGCGGCAGACGGGTTCGGAGGGTCGGTGGAGACGGCGGTGTCAGGTGCCGGAGCGGCCGGCTGGGCAGTCTCGGTCTGATCGTCTCCGGCGGCGGCCGGCTCAGTCGGACGCGGCTCGTTGCTAGAGGCGCGGTCGAGTTGAGGCTGGTCGTCCACTCCGTCTTCTGGCGCCTCCATCTTGCCCCCGTCCTCCCCCTCGTCTCCCTCCTCGGCACTAGAGCCGATCACCTCCGCCGAGTCCTCGTCGTAGTCTGGGTTCATCCCGAACCACTCCAGCGGCACCTCCTCGCCGTTCGCGGCCTGCTCAGGAACGAAGACGCTGGTGTCGGTGTAGTCGGCAATCGCCGCTGCACGCTCGACGAGGGCGCCTTCCACAGCCACCAGCTCCGCCTGGGCCTCTGACCTGAACGCGGCCAACCAGTCCAGGTCCAGCCCTGGATACCAAGCCTTGACAAATTCCAAGGCCCGGCGCACTCCAGCCCGGGCCGAGGAACCCTTCCAAGCCTCAAGACGGCCAGCTGCGACCTCTAGCCAGTCGGCAGTCCGACTGGGAGTGCGCAGAACTGGCATGCCCGGCCACAGGGTGGCAATCGCCTGAGCCCCAGCGCGTTGAAGCCGGCGCAGCAGCTGATGGGCCGGCCGCAGACGGGTCTCGATGCTCAGGAGCTGCTCGTCGACGGTCAGGGGGGCGTTGGCGGCAATCTCCTCGCCATTTGCCCTCCGCGCCTCGCGATCGGCCTCGATGGCTCGGGTGACTGCCTGCGAGTTGCCAGGGAAGAAGTCTGCCAAAACGAAAAGAAGCAAAAGAAAGAATCAGGAATCGGCCTGACTTACAGTCGGCGGCTCGAAGAAAGAAAGCAAAGAAACTCACCGTCGACAATGTCTTCGATCTCGTGGAAGCCGGAGGTCAGCATCGCCTCCTTGTCAGTCCAGGAGGAGCGCTCGATCTCGAACTCGGCCAGGAGAGCGGTCTCTCTCTTCTCTGGCTCGTCCTGTGCCGCCTTAAGTAGCTCCTTCTGCTTCGCCAGCTGCGCAGCCAGCAGGTCGAGCTCCGAGGCGAGCTTGCTGCACTCCTCCTCCTTGGCGCGTAGGGCGGTGCTGACTTTGCCCAACCGTTCCTGAAGAGCGGCATTGGCCTCTGAAGAACAAAAAGATAAAGGACGTTGAGTCGTCAACAAAGAAGGTCGCCGGGAAGATCCGGCCCGACTGCTTAGCAGTCGGCCCGAATCTTGAGGACTACAGCCCGCGGGTGCGCCAGCGCGCCCCCGCGAAAAAGAAGAAGAACTTACTCCGACTCTCCGACAAGTCGGCAGTCCGCTTCCCCAGCTGCTCAACATTGCAGTCGAAGGTAGTGACGTGGAGGTTGTGATACTCCTGTGATAAACAATCAGACAAAGGTGAATATTCGGACACGCCAGATGGAGTTCTGGGCCGCCTGCTCAGCAGCCGGCCCGAAACTCGGGGACTACACCCAGTGGGTGCGCTGGCGCGCCCCCATAGAGAAGAACGAGAAAAACAAAGTCAAAGAAGAAAGCATACCCGGATAGATGCTCGCGATGCCAGATGCGCCTTGGTGCAGCTCTGGATGGCTTCGCCCTCAGCTCGCAGTTTCGCCTGCACGTCCAGGAGCGCCTGGTTCAGCGGACCATCGCCGCCTCCTCGCACCCACCTAGTAGGCGCGGCGCTTGTCGCCTCGGCATCTGGGATGGCCGAGCTGGCGGCGCCGGCTTCCAAGGGGCGTGGCGCCGAAACCGCCTTCTCAAGGCGGCGGCGCGCTGGTGAGGCGACTTGAGGGAGCAGCCTCGCCACTGCCTCGTCTTCAGCCGGCGGCGCTGGCGGGCCTACCGGCTGCTTGCCATGCGCGCTCCCAGACGGCGGTGGAGGCGGCGGTGGCGGCGTGGCCGTGCCCGACGCGGAGGCCTCTCCACCGTCCTTCTCCACGACGGAGTGCTCCCCGCCGACTTCTCCAGTCTGCCCCGTGAACTCTGGGGGCGGCGGCGCGGAGTTCAGCGAGACGACAAGCAATGCCGATTGGCGGTGCGCGGTCTCCGCAGCCCGCTGTCTTTCTGCGGCGGCGGCTTCGGCTTCCTCCAGTTTCTTCTGGGCGGAGGCCGCCGCCTTCTCGGCCACCGCCTTCTCCAGGCGGTCGGCCTCCTCCTCGTCGCGCTTCTCCCGCGTGTTTTGCTCCGTCGCCTCCCGGAGGTCGGCGACGGGGTCTATCCGCCGAGTATTGGCGGACGTCTCGGCCGACCCCATGACAGAGGGGACGGCGACCCTCTCAAGGGAAAGAGGGGCCCTGAAGCAAGAAAGGAATATAAAGACTCGGAAAAGATTCATCGAAGAAAACAAGACAAATGCAGTGAACACTTACGCAGAGACTAGGGGCGGCTTCTTCACTTCCTTACGGAAGTGGTTGGCCTTCGCGGCCACCTCTTCCCGCTTGGTCACGGCGGCCGCCCACTTGAACTTCTTCGGCCGGCCGCCGAGCGAACTCGGCGCGGCCCGGCGCTTCTTCGCGTCGACTTGACCGGCCAAGCCGGCGGAGGAACTCGCGCCGGGATGGCCGGCTTTCGATTGGCGGCGCGGGGCGACTTCCCCTTCGGCGTCGTCGTCTGGCCAGTCGGTGAAGGTCGCCGAGGGCCTGAAGCCGCCTTCCGCTCCTCCTCCTCCGCCTTCGGCGTCGGCCTCCATTGCCGCCGCCCCCAAGTCGGGATCATCAACATCGCTCTCCGCCCGATCGGGAGCAAACTCGCGGGGCGGTCCCGTGGCGCCGGCTACAGGCTGGATGAGGGGGTTCTGACTCGAAGAAACCAAGAGGATCAGAAGTCGGATTCGGCTGCAGAGGAAAACATAGGAACAAAAGATATGACTTACCACAGGCGGGGGGTTGGCACGTGAGTACGGCTCCTTGCCGAACTGCTAGTCTTCCGCGAGCTCGCAGTTCGCGATGTGATTCACCATATTTGCCACCTCCGCGTGGGGCATGTCCCAGGTGCACATCCGACTCGGGTCTCGGAGGTCGCTCATCTGACTAATCAGATGAGGTCAGCCTTGGAGAGGGAGGACTCGGCGCACCACGAAAGCGGCCAGCAAGTCGGCCCCGACCAGGCCTTCCGACTGCGTCAGCACTCGGAGTCGCGCGACGGCGGCGGCACCTACGGGAGTCAGCATCTTGGCCCGGTGGGATCAGCTGGGAAGCCTCCCAGCCGGCGCGCCGGCCTCGTAGGGCGGCAGGTTGAACCAGTCGCCTTCCGTGGCGATGTTCTTCACATAGAAGTATGACCGCTGCCACATCTTCACCGACTTGATTAGCGCGATGGAGGGGAATGGGTTGTCGGCGGTCGACCTGCGCATTGCGATGAAGGCGCCGCACTGAGCCGGCACGCCAGCGACGTGCGTGCCGAGCTTGGATTGAAAGAACTCTCCCCACAGCTCGATGGTGGGGAGAAAGCCAAGAAAACCCTCGCACAGGGTGGCGAAGGCGGCCAGCAGCACCATCGTGTTCGGAGTGAGGTGGTGCGGCTGGAGTCCGTTGAACTCCAAGAAGGAGCGGAGGAAGCCGCTCGCCGGCAGGCCCAGGCCGCGCATGAGGTGCGAGCGGAATATGACCCGCTCGCCCTCCTCCGGCGCCGGCCTTATTTCCCCCGCCGGCGCGGCGCGGGCTCGCACCAGGTTCGCGCCGGGAAGCCGGCGCGTCTTGCGGAGGTGCTCGATGATGTCGTCGTCCACCGTAGAGCCGTCCCACACGCCGGAGCGCACGACAGGAGCCGCGGCGGCGGAGGAGGAGCTCATTGCAGCGGGTGCGGCACGGCTTGGTGCGGCGAAGGCAAGAAGAAGAAGAGACAGGAGGAAGCGGGGGGGGGGGGGGGGGGGGGGCAGGGAGGAATGAGCGCGCGTGCTTCGCCGTCCCGCTCCCCCTGCCTACTTATAAGCCCGTAGGCTGAGAAGCCGATGGGGCGGCGTGGGATTAACTGCGTTCGAGACCCCACGCCCCCCATGATTTACCCCATGAAGTTACTGCGCGCAGTAACGACGTGAGGAACCCAACCATCCGCACTGACACAACGGATCTATTCGCATGCCGAGGCGCGATAGTGGCGGGGCCTGCCTGACGGCCTGTCCCGTCGCGCGCGTGGGTAGGCAGACTGCCCCTGCCACGTGGCGCCGCGTGACGGGGTCATGGCGGGTGACCGCGGGAAGCGTATCAGGCACGCCGCCTGGTTCCCGCCGCGGCTTTCAAACTCCTTAGGGGGCAAGACGGCCCTCAGTGAATCCGACTCCAGCTAGTCGGTTTGAAGCAAGACGCCCCCCTGTGAATCCGACTCCAGCCAGTTGACTTGAAGGAAGATGGCAAGCAAGGCCTAAATCCCACCACCGGAAGAATGAAACTGTTGAGGCCCGTGACGTGTCACCCTCGGAGCCTCACCAACTTCGGGGACTACTGTCGGAGTAATGGGCCACGGGTAGGCTAACCCGAGTCCCAGAAGCTTTCAAGACATCGGGGCAGGCTGCGCCCCGAGAGTCCAGAGGCGACTCCAAGATGAGCCGAGTCCCCAGACGCGACTCCAAAATGATCCGAGCCCCCAGAGGCGACTCCCAGTTAAGCTGAGTCCCAGAGGCGACTCCCAGTTAAGCCGAGTCCCAGAGGCGACTCCAAGATAAGCTGAGTCCAAGAGGCGACTCCAAAGAAGCCGACTATGGGGAGTCGGCCTGCAACTCCAACCACCCCAATAATTAAAGGCAGGCATGGCCACAGTGCGCCGAACCTACAGAGATCTCTGCCCGGCACTGCACTGTTGCCATGCCAGCCCTGACAACAGCCCTTGGGGGCGGAGCCCTGTACCCACGACGGCCTGTCTGTACGGCCCGGAGACGGCGGGGCGTACCAGTCAGCGGGAGTACTGAGGACGGCAAGAGTGCCAAGAGTCGGACCCATTGGGAGTCGGCCCCCAGGAGTCGGCCGGCCCCTCCCATGGGCCCCACACGCCATTAACCAGACGCGACGGGGGAATGGCAACGGTGATCGCCAGTCAGGCGGCGGCACTGTTGCCATGACCCCATGACCAAGCCCGCGTCATTAGAAGCACGGCTACAGTAATCTGCAGCGGGCAAGACCCGCCCGCGGCGGACAAGGGCTTACGCCCTCATACCAGGCTAGTCGGCGGGCCCCAGGAGTCGGCGGAGAAGACGGCGGCCTGAGAGACAGACGACTGGGACCCGCACCCGGCCGGTTTTACCAGTGTACCCCTGGGGGGTAGGCCTATATAAACCCCCCAGGGCACCCATGCAAAGGGTTCGAATCCATTAGCACTAGACAGACCATACGGGGAGGAGAAAGCTAGCCTTGCCTTCTCCTACCTCCAGAAACAGCTCTAGGAGCAACCTTGTATTCACTTTGCCTTAGTGACCATGCGGAGACCCCGCAGAGCAGCAGTAGGGGTGTTATCTCCTCGGAGAGCCCTGAAGCTGGGTAAGATCCACCGGCGTGCATGTCTTCGCCTCGTCCCGTTTCCAGAAACCGGCGACATTCTACTCGCCCCATGAGGGAGTCCTGGACTAGGGGTTGTCCGGACAGCCGGACTATCAATATCCGCCGGACTCCAAGACTACGAAGATACAAGATTGAAGACTCCGTCCCGTGTCCGGATGGGACTTTCCCTGGCGTGGAAGGCAAGCTTGGCAATACGGATATGTGGATCTCCTACCATTATAACCGACTCTGTGTAACCCTAGCCTCTCCGGTGTCTATATAAATCGGAGGGCTTTAGTCCGTAGGACAACATACATTACAACAATCATACCATAGGCTAGCTTCTAGGGTTTAGCCTCCTTGATCTCGTGGTAGATCTACTCTTGTACTACCCATATCATCAATATTAATCAAGCAGGACGTAGGGTTTTACCTCCATCGAGAGGGCCCGAACCTGGGTAAAAACATCGTGTCCCTCGTCTCCTGTTACCATCCGCCTAGACGCACAGTTCGGGACCCCCTACCCGAGATCCGCCGGTTTTGACACCGACATTGGTGCTTTCATTGAGAGTTCCTCTGTGTCGTCACCGATAGAGCGGATGCCTCCACCCGTCTTCAAAGACGGTGTTTTCGCCGGAGGGGCCTTGGCTGCCGGCCAAACTATCCGGCTTGGTGGTTTTCTCATGACCGCCTGTCCGGCCGCCGCTTCGGCAATGACTTCTCAAGTCGCCGAAAGCAATCTTCGCGTCAGCCCAAAAGTTGCCGAACAGTTAGATCCAATAGAGCTCTCGTCTGTTAACGAGCTCTTGGATCGCATCGCCGCCCTGGGAGTCGCTACGGACTACAACCAGATTGGGCTTAAAACCGATCTGAGAGAGATTAACTCTCCCCAGGCCACCCACCACGTCGCAGTGGTAGAGGAGCAATACGGCAACTCTTTGCCAGTGTTGAAAACAATTCATGTCCGGATTCCCGAACCCTCCATGCCGGATTCCCGCGGGGGGACGGACTTCGATCGAGCATTGAACTTAAAATCATGCATCGCCCCGGACTCGCTGGATTGTCCCCAGCAAACCACACTTCCGAATTCGGAAACCCCTTGGCCTTTGAGCCTCAAGATGGGCAGGGATCCGGATTTTATTCCACCCACCCGCCCAGACATATGCGATCTATCTCTAATACGGCAAGAGCCTACAGAAACAGTACATCACTACTGGGCCAGACTCCTCCTGGTTATGGACAAGATAAAGGACTGCCGAGAGGAAAACGCAATATCAATCTTCCACAATAACTGCACGGACAAGGGAATACTAAACGCCATTGATCGTCGCAAAATTACGTGCTTCACCGATCTGGCATCCATTGTACGAAAGTACTGTGCGATGGAGAGTTTCCGGAAAACCGAAAATCAATTTTGGGATAATCTGGCCCCAAACCCAGTCCGCAGTAAAAGGGTGCCTTACACTCAGGCCCCAGATGCAAAAACGAAAAAACAAAAACCCAATAAGGGAAACGGAACCGTACTGGAGGGATGGCTCAATGGACCCTATAAGCTTCATAATACAGAGGGAGCCGTCCCAACACATAGCCTTCGAGCATGTTGGACATTACGGCAGGTGGCCAAAAGTGGCGAAGAGCTTCTAGCTCTGGGAAACCACTCCAACAATACCAGGACGGTATCAACAGTCTTCGAGACTTTCGCATCAAATAATATGCGAAAACGATCAATCCGCGAACTCGCCGAAGTCTACCAAGTAGCAACAGCAAATCCATGGAGCGACACACCTATTACCTTCAATGGCAGCGACGAGCCCACATTCCGAACAACCAGAGCCCCAGCCGCACTGGTACTTAGTCCCATAGTGGATGGCTTTTGACGGACAAAAGTCCTCATGGACGGCGGCAGCGGACTAAACCTCATTTATGAGGAAACCCTGCAAAAAATGGAAATCGATTGGAGCCGTATTGAGCGAAGCAGCACAACCTTTAGAGGAATAATCCCTAGCCGGGAAGCGCGCTGCATCGGAAAAATCACACTCGATGTGGTGTTCGGCTCTCCGGACAATTACAGATCCAAAGAAGTCACGTTCCAGGTGGCCTCGTTCAGCAGTGGGTATCATGCCATATTAGGACGAGAGGCATTCACAATTTTTCAAGCAATACCTCATTACGGGTACATGAAGCTTAAAATGCCGGGGCCCAGCGGAATAATCACTCTCGCTAGTGATCCGGACATAGCACTCCGCGCCGAAAACAAGACAGCCGCACTAGCCCTCGAGGCACTATCCGAAGCCTTGGCGGCAGAGGAACTCACCACGCTGCGCTCTACGGTGAACAGGGACGATGTGATACTCGATAAAAGATCCAAGTCCACCTCCTTCAAACCAGCAGACGAGATAATAAAATTCCTGGTCCATCCAACGGACCCAGCAAAGCCGGCCTCCATTGGGGCACAGTTGAACCCCGAAGTAGACGCTGCACTGCGCGAATTCCTTCGGGAAAATTGGGATATCTTCGCCTGGCATCCTTCAGACAAGCCCGGAATCCCTCGCAGGTTGGCAGAACACAGCCTAAACATCCTAAAAGGGTTCAAGCCAGTCAAACAGGCTCTTCGATGATTTTCCGAGCCCAAAAGACAGGCAATGGGAGAAGAGCTAGCCAAACTATTGGAAGCCGGATTCATTAGAGATATCAAACATCCGGACTGGCTAGCAAATTTGGTGATGGTACCAAAGAAGGATAAATCCTGGCGCCTCTGTGTCGATTTTAAAGACCTCAATAAAGCTTGCCCAAAGGATCCCTTCCCTCTCCCCCGCATCGATCAAATTATCGATGCCACAGCAGGGCACGATTCGTTGTGCTTCCTGGACGCATACTCCGGCTATCATCAAATCAAGATGGCGGAAGCAGACCAAGCCGCAACGGCATTTATCACTCCATATGGACCATTCTGCTTCAACACGATGCCCTTCGGACTCAAAAACGCCGGCGCAACATATCAGTGCATGATTCAAACATGTCTGGCCACCCAAATCGGCAAAACAGTCGAGGCATACGTAGACGACGTAGTCGTCAAAACAAAACACGTCGAAACTTTAGTAGACGATTTGAGGCTCACATTCGACAACCTCAGAGCATATGACATCAAGTTGAATCCGGAAAAATGCGTTTTCGGCGTACCAGTCGGAAAGCTGCTAGGCTTCATCGTATCCGGTAGAGGAATTGAAGCAAATCCGGCCAAAATCCGAGCTCTATCACAGTTGGATATTCCAAAAGACCTCAAACAAACACAAAAATTAACAGGATGCGTGGCAGCATTAAGCCGCTTTATCTCCCGTTTAGGAGAAAAGGCGTTGCCCCTCTATCGCCTCCTCAGGCGCACCGAACACTTTGAGTGGACGGATGCTGCCACTGTCGGACTCGAAGAAATAAAGGCCATACTGGCAACAAATCCGGTCCTGGCTGCGCCCACTCTGAGCGAACCAATGTTGTTATACATCGCAGCAACACATCAAGTTGTAAGCGCAGTCCTCGTCGTCGAACGAGCGACAGAAGGGCGAAACCTCCTGGCTGAAATTCATGCCGGACTAGGCGGACACCACGCAGCAGCCCGGGCCCTTGAAGGAAAGGCATTCCGTACAGGATTTTATTGGCCGACGGCTCGGGCAGACGCACAGGACTTGGTCCAGCGATGCGTTGGTTGTCAGCTCTTTGCTAATCAGAGCCATATGCCACCCACCGCCCTCAAAACCATACCCATTACCTGGCCGTTCGCGGTCTGGGGGCTTGACATGGTTGGACCCCTTAAAGGGGGAACCCACAAGAAAAAGTACCTATTGGTCATGGTGGATAAGTTCACCAAATGGATAGAGGCCAAACTGGTCAAAACGGCAGAGTCCGGACCAGTGATAGACTTTATATCAGAGGTGGTACACCGTTATGGAGTCCCCCACAGCATCATCACGAACAACGGCACGAACTTCACAGCCGACGAGGTTAAGTCATGGTGCAAAAATATGGGCATCAAGCTCGACTATGCGTCAGTCTATCACCCTCAAACCAACGGTCATGTGGAAAGAGCAAATGGTCTAATAATGAGCGGCATTAAACCCAGACTAGTGAGGTCACTCACTAAATCTGACACACAATGGGTCGAGGAGCTCGACTCCGTACTCTGGGGGCTGCGGACAACGCCTAACCGTACTACCGGATTCACACCATTTTTTATGGTATACGGCGCAGAGGCAGTCTTGCCCTGTGACATTATTCATGACTCACCTCGAGTGCGCATGTATGAGGAAAGAGAGGCCGAGCTTGATCGGCAGGACAGCTTGGACACATTGGAGGAAGAACGTGATGTCGCGAAGGCTTGTTCCGCATTCTATCAGCAGCAGGCCCGAAGATATCAAAGCAGAGAAGTACGGGCCAAGACTTACAACGTTGGTGAACTAGTTCTACGCCTGCCGGAAAAGAAAAAGGACAAGCTCAAGGCCAAATGGGAGGGCCCCGTCATTATCGATCAAGTACCGACCGGCGGAGCATACCGTCTACGAAATGCGTTGGATCACCGACTCGAGCCGAACCCATGGAACGCAGCCCGCCTCCGACGATTCTATGCCTAGCGCCGGACTAAGAGTTCGTCCCCTTCCCCCGTCCAAACTTTTACACTTCGGCTGTCTTTTGTTTCTCTTTTTATCCTTTTCATTTAAAAGCCCTTCCGGGCCTATCTTTGCATTCTTTGCATACGCATGATGTGCCATCCGCACTCATTATTCCTGGGGGCTTCTTTTACAGAAGCTCAATTATACGGGTTTTATACCCAGCACATGTGTCAAGCTTCCACATCTACCTTTTACTCGCCATTATATGCATCGATATGACTTAAGTTTTGGCCAAGCTGGGTTGCCTGGCTCCTGTTCTTACCCCTACGTTCCCGATTGTTCGGCTAGGAGGTAAAGGGAGCACCTCTGCGATTGTTACTGCCGGGTCAGCCGGATGTGTACCTTAGACTGGGTGAAGCCGAAAGCTAGCGTTCTTAAGGGAATATTCGGTCGGTGACTTAAAAGATGACTTTTTACCTATTTATCTATTTGCCCCCAGATGTTTTACTGCTTTCTTTGCAGTCCGGACATGCACTTTAGGGCATGCCTCCCAGGGAAAGGAACCCTTAACGGAACTATTCTCCCCGGAAGATGTTTCTTACTAACCATGTAATATAACATAACTAGTTGGGCACTTGTCTGATAAAGCACTAATGACCCCTACGCCTGGTCTCCATGCATACCACGGTTGTTTCTTAACCAAAAAGGTATTTGGACACACTCCGGACTCTAGGGTCCCGAGGTCAAAGCGAAAAGGTCGGGAAAGACAAACGATCTACAATCCGGCTAGAAGGCATTTCACATGTCACTTTAAAGGATAACATACATTGTCAAATTTACTGATTGTATTCCTCTTCAATCCCGTCTAACAGGCTGTCTAGTTTACAGTCCCGTTGGGAAAATTTAGCAGCCAACTCTACTTGGCTATACACTAAACTCACAGGGATCTCCTTCCCATCGGGCCCCACCGGTCCAACTTCGGCCATGTGGTTGGGATCCGCCTTCTTGTACCGCGTCTTCACCATGGCCCAAGCCTCTCTGGCACCTTGACGGCAAGCCGAAATCTTCCACAAACGGAAGCGCTGCCGCACTCCCTGCAGCTTCTCCGCAAGCTCCCCGAGGCCCTCGGGTAGGGTGAGGGCTGGCCATAAAGCCTGAACGACGCCGCTCATTGCCTCCCGAACTCGTTCGAGTAGCTGCAACAGTTCGGGAAGTTGATCACCCATTGATATGGGCATCTCCTCTGCAAGACGATCCGTGAGTATACCTACAAGACATATCATGTCAAAATACTTCCTCGCCGAACTCTTCTTTTCAAAAGAGTTCGCTCAAGCACTTACTATAAATGCTGCGACGAAGCCGCTGATTCTCCTTAACGGAGCCGGACAGCTCGGCCTGAGCGCCTTTCAGCTCTTCTCCGAGCTTGGTGTTGGCATCCTAGAGCTTATTCCTTTCCTGCTGAACCCTATTCAGCACACTCTCGCCGGCCTTTAGCTGGCGTAGCAATGCTTGCTGTCCGGATCTTGTCCGGCGGTACCTGCAAATGCCATTATTAGACTCGCGCGCACGCTGCACATCGCTTATATTCATTAATAAAAATGTGTTACCAGGAGGGGTCTTTCCGTCTCCTCCTGCGGCAGCAAGTGCGGCCTCAAGTTGGGCCTTGCAATCTTGCAGCTCCCGAGACAGCTGGGCGTTCTTCTCGTTAAGTGCCTGAAATTTTCAATGATACTTAAATCAGTTAGCATAACTACTTTAAGTCTCGGGGGCTACTGGTATATACAACCATTAAAATTCCCTTACCCATATGTCTTTCACATACTGCTCCGTGGCTCTGGTAAAACCATTTTGAGCAGCACGGAGATGCGCGTCCCCTGTGTTAAAAGCATCCAATGCCTCAGGGGAAAAGCACGCTTCTCGAAATACAGTCCGGCGGCGCCTATGGTTCATGGCGCTCTCCACCTCAAACTTGGTGGCGGACAGTCTGTCGGTATCCTCCATTGGAAGAGGATCCGGCTCGCGTCTTGCGCTTGCCTCCCCCTCCAGGCCGGGCGCTGGAGCCTGGCCGGTGTTGGTCGGATTGGCAATTCCTGCGCTCGCAGTCCGGCGAGCGCTTTTTCTCCTACAAAGATCATGAGCACTCAGACGTTTCCTCGGAACGTTGCTCTAAAAATTCGAATACGAGCTATACCTTTGCGGCGACGTTTCCGTCCGCACTGCGCTCCTTTTCCACCTGCTGGTTTGGACTGACCTCTGTTGGTTGGCCGTCGCGGGCTCAGCTTCCTGCCGTAAAGGCGCTTCCTGCAAAATACCATCGTTCGCGAAGGTGAAAAATGGGCAGGGATGAGATAATGGTGTCCGGACTTCGGTCGCGGTCACCTGGGAAGCCGGACTTAGCCCGAGGTAGTCCGCCGTAATGGCGACCAAAGCATTGTCTATGCTGAGCTGGTGATACACCCCGTCGATCAGCTCCACCTCGATATCCGGGTCCTCTTCGGAGGCCGGATCCAGGGATCCTTCTGGATCCTCGGGTTGCGGAGCAGGACTCACCATGTCCTCCACAGTCCGGCGCAGATCCTGCGCCGAAGACATAATGTAAGAAGCTTAAACTTTGAAAGCATGGGATGGGCCCTTCAAGGTGTTCACTTACCCATCCTCTGGGGTTGATCATGGAAAACCCATTCAAAGGGTTCGTTCAAAGGAAATCCTCCTTCTCCCCCTTGTACAGGCTGGACAGGATCTTCACCAGATCCTCGGTCGAATCCGGCCCTTTACGGCCGTGCCGGGTAGCATCGTCTTCCCCGTTGAAATCCCACATGGGGTGGCCTCTGTATTGCAGTGGCTGTACCCCTCGCTTGATGCATGTCGCCATGACTCCGATCATGGTCAAGCCGGAATGAGCCATTAATATTATCCGGCCCATCAAGTAGTGGACGCTCTTGTCTTCCTCCAATCGGGGGCTCCGCGGGCGCCAGCTGAGGCGTTTCTTCAAGGGAGCAGCACTAAACTCCGGGAGGCCGATCCGAACTGGGTCTGGCAGCGGAGCGTCTTCTATATAAAACCACTCCGAGGGCCAGTCTTCGGACGCCTTCTTGGGAGTTCCGGATAGGTATCCGGTCCCGGCGATGCGCCATATTTCGGCGCCGCCCACTTGATATATGGACCCCTGGTGAGAACGGGGTACGAGGCAAAACAGCCTCTTCCACAATGCGAAATGGGGCTCAATGCCCAGGAATAGCTCGCAAAGAGCTACGTAGCCCGCGATATGCAGGACAGAGGCGGGCGTGAGGTGGTGGAGCTGGAGTCCGTAGAACTTCAGGAGACCGTGGAGGAACAGATGTATTGGAAATCTGAGTCCCCTTGTCAGATAAGGGACAAAACATACTCGCTCCCCCTTATTGGGGCTTGGAGTGTCCTCCGCCTGTCTCCCACCTTGATAAGTAACCAGTCCGGCCCGGACTGGGATCATAAAGGCCGGAGGGAGGAATCCCCCCCGTTTGGAGCTTCACTAGCTCGTTGTGCGAAATAGAGCACCTCCTCCAATTCCCCGGCGGTGGGCTGGGAGCGCGTGAAGAAGAGCCGCGTTGACGATCCATGGTGGAATGGATTTCTAGGTCACAGGCGCTTCGATGGAGTATTCGCGGGAGGAAGACGGTGTGGTTTGGATCTGGAGTCTTGCCTCTTTTATAGGCGGGCGACTCGCACAATTGGGGGGTGAAATGCAAAAGACACCCTGGCTTTTCGCATTCGTGCGACGCGTGGAAGAGGGCCATTATTTGGTGTAGAAGCCGAGGAACACAGTATTCAAGATGAAGCCGGACACTGTTCGGCAGGTACATGGAATTTGAAGGGAGAACCCGCCTTGCAATGCCGAAGACTATAAATGCGCTGGACTTATCGTCATTGAAGCCTGGTTCAGGGGCTACTGAGGGAGTCCAGGACTAGGGGGTGTCCGGACAGCCGGACTATCAATATCCGCCGGACTCCAAGACTACGAAGATACAAGATTGAAGACTCCGTCCCGTGTCCGGATGGGACTTTCCTTGGCGTGGAAGGCAAGCTTGGCAATACGGATATGTGGATCTCCTACCATTGTAACCGACTCTGTGTAACCCTAGCCCTCTCCGGTGTCTATATAAACCGGAGGGCTTTAGTCCGTAGGACAACATACATTACAACAATCATACCATAGGCTGCTTCTAGGGTTTAGCCTCCTTGATCTCGTGGTAGATCTACTCTTGTACTACCCATATCATCAATATTAATCAAGCAGGACGTAGGGTTTTACCTCCATCGAGAGGGCCCGAACCTGGGTAAAAACATCGTGTCCCTCGTCTCCTGTTACCATCTGCCTAGACGCACAGTTCGGGACCCCCTACCCGAGATCCGCCGGTTTTGACACCGACACCCCACCATGATAAGCCATCCTTTGGCATATGTCGCACCCAACCCCTGACATATTTAGTGTTCTTGACCTCTTGAACTAGCTCTGAATATTGTGGGGTTCGAAAGAGCCGAATCCCTTCTCTGTGTGCCATGGGCCTCCTTTTATAGGCGAAAGGGGCTGCCACGGTGGCACACAGGAGGTGGAAAGTGCTACAGCATTGCGAGTTTATCGCTAGCATTACAGGACAAGATGCATTAAATGCGAGGCTTAGGTGTCCCTTCGCTTTATCTGGGACGGGGGCGAGGCCCGTCCCGTCCGTCGCCGCTCCCCCTCGCTTCACCACGCGCCCTGGCCGGCACTGCATGCGGTGCCATGTAGGCAGGCAGGCAGCTGAGGTGGCATGCTGGTGGAGCCTCCACGAAGGATTGCATGCTGCCACGCAGGTGCTTGCCCAGCTGGTTGGGTCGGCAGCTACATGCAAACAGTGGTGAGGACTTGGTTGGCGCGGGCCTGGCAGTGGCCCCGCTGGTGTGCTTGGTGAGGGCCTTGTCGGGTGGCCTGGCAAGGGTCTTGCCAGGTGGCCCGGCAAGGGTCTTGCCGTGGCGTGCTGGCTTCCCCGGCAAGGATCTCGCCGGGGGTCTCGTGGGTTTCTTCGGGGAGGATGATTGCCTTCCTATCCTCATCTGATCTTGAGCATTCTATGTCTTTACAAAGATCTGCATGCCACCACAGAGGTGCCTCCTGAGCCTTGTCCCGACGTGTTTGTCGAGCGTTGGTGGGCTCAAGGGTGGCTCACTTGGTTGGCGTGGGCGAGCTGCCCTAGCAAGGACCTTGCCGGGGCCGCTGAGGTTGCCCCTGCAAGGGTCCTTGCCGTGAAAACCTGCTTCGCCCATCTGATCTCCGTGGCCTTAGTCCTTGTTGTTGCTTCGTTTGTCCTGTGGTTTTGGCTTCTCTCCGGCTTCCCTTTCTTGCCATGTCTGTGCTTGGCCGTGGCGGGAGGCTCTTACTGCCCGTGAACAAGTAAAGGGGTCAAAAGCAGAGCCCCTACTTTTGTACACCGACACTTTGTGTTGCATCGAGACCCAAGAATTCATGCTTTGCATGGTCTATCACCCATCCCGCTACCACCCCCACGTCTTCGCCAGTGGAAGCATTATTCTTGGATCCTAAAGTACGTAAGAGTTCATCCTCACTCCGTTTATGCACTCGAAAAATTATAGGTCATTTCAAATGGTGCAAGATGGCTCGTTGGTGCGATCAGCTTGCCTTGAAAGTTGTATTCACGGTCTGTTCAACGATGTTTTATCCATAAAACGGCCAAAATTTTGCCACAAAAAGTCCATTGGAGCTTGATGACCCACCAAAACAATCACTACCAAAAGTTGTATGCTCCCGTAACCCACTCATGAGCTTCGACAACATGTCAGAGGCAAGATTTGGCTTGTAAAATGGAGTTCGGGATGATTTGATGATCGAAGTATACTCTTCCACCCTCTACCACCCATCCGCAAGCTCACCTACGGACCGATATATGGGTAATAACATGTAGAACAATGCACCATGCTTCCATTACAAACAAGCAAGACTACAGGCTCAGTCACGACACAAGGAAGAGGCTCTTCGATGCGTCGAGACCCAAGAATTCAAGATTTACATGGTCTATCAACCATACCGCTACCACCCCCACGTCTTCACCTGTGGATGCATTATTACTGCATCATAAAGTACATATCAGTTCATCGTCACTCGTTCTATGCACTCGAAAAATTATAGGTCATTCTGAATGTAGCAAGATGGCTCGTTGGTGCGATCAACTTACCTTAGAAGTTGTATTCACGGTGTGTCCGGCGATTTTGTATCCATAAAATGGCCACAATTTTGCCATAAAAACTCCATTGGAGCTCGATGACCCACCAAAATAATCACTACTAAAATTTGCATGCGCCGGTAACCCACTCGCGCACTTCGACAAAATGTCGGAGACAAGATCCAGCTTGTAAAATTGAGTTCGGGATGATTTGATAGTTGAAGTATACTCTTCCACCCTCTACCACCCATATGTGAGCTCACCTTCGGACTGATATATGGACAATAACATATAGAAAAATGAACCATCCTTCTATCACCAACTAGAGAGGCTACAGGTTCAGTCACGACACAACGAGGAGGCTCTGCGTTGCATCGAGACCCAAGAATTCATGCTTTGCATGGTCTATCACCCATCCCGCTACCACCCTCACGTCTTCACCAGTGGATGCATTATTCTTGGATCATAAAGTACACAACAGGTCATCCTCACAACGTTTATGCACTCAAAAAACTATAGGTCATTCCAAATGGTGCAAGATGGCTCGTTGGTGCGATCAGCTTGGCTTGAAAGTTGTATTCACGGTCTGTTCAGCGATGTTGTATCCATAAAACGGACCGAATTTTGCCATAAAAACTCCATTGGAGCTTGATGACCCGCCAAAACAATCACTACAAAAAGTTGTATGCGCTCGTAAACCACTCGCGGGCTTCGACAACATGTCAGAGGCAAGATCCGGCTTGTAAAATTGAGTTCGGGACGATTTGATGATTGAAGTATACTCTTCCACCCTCTACCACTCTTCCGCAAGCTCACCTACGGACAGATATATGGACAATAACATGTAGAACAATGCACCATGCTTCCATTACAAACAAGCAAGACTACATGCTCAGTCACGACACAAGGAAGAGGCTCTTCGATGCGTCGAGACCCAATAATTCAAGCTTTACATGGTCTATCAACCATCCCGCTCCCACCCTCACGTCTTCACCAGTGGATGCATTATCATTGGATCATAAAGTACATAACAGTTCATCGTCACTCGGTTTATGCACTCATAAAATTATAGGTCATTCTGAATGTAGCAAGTGCGATCAACTTACCTTGAAAGTTGTATTCACGGTGTGTCCCGCGATGTTATATCCATAAAACGGCCACAATTTTTGCATAAAACTCCATTGGAGCTCGATGACCCGCCGAAATAATCACTACCAAAAGTTGTATGCGCCCGTAACCCACTCGCGGGCTTCAACAACATGTCGGAGACATGATCCAGCTTATAAAATTGAGTTCGGGACAATTTGATAGTCGAAGTATACTCTTCCACCCTCTACCACCCTTCCGTGAGCTCACCTACGCACTGATATATGGACAATAACATATAGAAAAATGCACCATCCTTCCATTACAAACTGGAAAGACTACTGGTTCAGTCACAACAAAACGAAGAGGCTCTTCGTTGCATCGAGACCCAAGAATTCGAGCTTTACATGGTCTATCACCCATCCCGCGACCACCCTCACGTCTTCATTAGTGGATGCATTATTGTTGGAGCGTAAAGTACATAATAGTTCAGGCTCACTCTGTTTACGCACTCAGAAAATTATAGGTCATTCCGAATGGTGCAGGATGGCTTGTTGCTGCAATCAACTTACCTTGAAAGTTGTATTCATGGTCTGTCTCGCGATGTTGTATCCATAAAACGACCACAATTTTGCCATGAAAACTCCATTGGAGATCGATGACCCACCAAAACAATCACTACCAAAAGTTCTATGCGCCCCACTCGCGGGCTTCCACAACATGTCGGAGGCAAGATCCGGCTTGTAAAATTGAGTTCCGGACAATTTGATGATCGAAGTATACTCTTCCACCCTTTACCACCCTTCCGTGAGCTCACCTACGGACTGATATATGGACAATAACATATAGAAAAATGCACCATCCTTCTATCAGCAACTAGAAAGGCTATAGGTTTAGTCACGACACAACGAGGAGTCTCTTCGTTGCATCGAGACCCAAGAATTCATGCTTTGCATGGTCTATCACCCATCCCGCTACCACCCTCACATCTTCACCAGTGGATGTATTATTCTTGGATCATAAAGTACATAACAGTTCATCCTCACACCCTTTATGCACTCAAAAAATTATAGGTCATTCCAAAAAGTGCAAGATGGCTTGTTGGTGCGATCAGCTTGGCTTGAAAGTTGTATTCACGGTCGGTTCAGCGATGTTGTATCCATAAAACGGCCTGAATTTTGCCATAAAAACTCCATTAGAGCTTGATGACCCGGCAAAACAATCACTACCAAAAGTTGTATGCGCTCATAACCCACTCGCGGGCTTCGACAACATGTCGGAGGCAAGATCTGGCTTGTAAAATTGAGTTCGGGACGATTTGATGATTGAAGTATACTCTTCCACCCTCTACCACCCTTCCACAAGCTCACATATGGACCGATATATGGACAATAACATGTGGAACAATGCACCATGCTTCCATTACAAACTAGAAAGACTACAGGCTCAGTCACGTCACAAGGAAGAGGCTCTTCGATGCGTCGAGACCCAAGAATTCAAGGTTGACATGGTCTATCAAACATCCCGCTACCACCATCACGTATTCTCAAGTGGATGAATTATTATTCGATCATAAAGTACATAATAGTTCATCTTCACTCGGTTTATGCACTTGAAAAATTATACGTCATTCTGAATGTAGGAAGATGGCTCGTTGGTGCGATCAACTTACCTTGAAAGTTGTATTCACGATGTGTCTCGCGATGTTGTATCCATAAAACGGCCAGAATTTTGCCATAAAAAGACCATTGGACCTTGATGACCCACCAAAACAATCACTACTAAAAGTTGTATGCGCCGTTAACCCACTCGCGGGCTTTTACAACATGTCGGAAACGAGATCCGGCTTGTAAAATTGAGTTCGGGACAATTTGATACTCGAAGTATACTCTTCCACCCTCTACCACCCTTCTGCGAGCTCTGTTCGCACTGATATATGAACAATAATATATAGAACAATGCACCATCCTTCCATTACAAACTAGAAAGACTACTGGAAGAGGCTCTTCATTGCAGTGATACCTAAGAATTCAAGCTTTACATGGTCTATCACCCATCCTGCGACCACCCTCATGTCTTCATCAGTGGATGCATTATTCTTGGATCATAGAGTACATAATAGTTCATCCCCACTCTGTTTATGCAGTCGAAAAATTATAGGTCATTCCGAATGGTGCAAGATGGCTCGTTGGTGCGATCAACTTACCTTGAAAGTTGTATTCACGGTCTGTCTCGTGATGTTGTATCCATAAAACAACCAAAATTTTGCCATAAAACTCCATTGGAGCTTGATGACACGCCAAAACAATCACTACCGAAAGTTCTATGCACTTGTTACACACTCGCAGGCTTCCACAACATGTCGGAGGCAAGATCCGGCTTGTAAAATTCAGTTCTGGATGATTTCATGATTGAAGTGTACTCCTCTGCACTCTACCACCCTTCCGTGAGCTCACCTACGGACTGACATATGGAAAATAACATATAGAACAATGCACCATCCTTCCATTACAAACTAGAAAGACTACAGGTTCAGTAACGACACAAGGAGGAGGCTCTTCATTGCGTCGGGACCCAGGAATTCATGCTTTACATGGTCTATCACCCATCTCGCTACCACCCTCACGTCTTGACCAGTGGATGCATTATTCTTGGATCATAAAGTACATAATAGTTCATCTTCCCTCCGTTTATGCACTCGAAAAATTATAGGTCATTCCGAATGGTGCAAGATGGCTCGTTGGTGCGATCAGCTTGCCTTGAAAGTTGTATTCACGGTCTGTCCCGCGATGTTGTATCCATAAAACGGCCAGAATTTTGCCATAAAAACTCCATTGGAGTTCGATGACCCGCCAAAATAATCACTACCAAAAGTTGTATGCGCTCGTAACCCACTGATGAGGACATGACTACCTTGGATATGACCAAACATATTGCATACATGTATATTTCTGAGGTAATTTCTAATGCAAACTATGCAATAAGGGAGAAAGGGATGTTTACTTGCTATTCAAAAAGTTATCTCACGTCACTTTTGGCCCAAGAGAAGATAGAGTCCAAGTCTCTCATGTTTTGGACTCAGATTCGGACTACACAGACATACCTGACTCAAAACGTCAATAACTTTTTCATCCAGACTCCGAATTGGGTGATTTTTTGTTGGAGAATAAATTTTGTGCACTTTCCAACCCAATTGGATTCGCCTTCAAATTCGTCTGGAGCGTTGAGTTATGGACGAAACAATCTGATGCTGCAGCAGAATCCGAGTCAAACTACAAGTCCAAAGGTGTTACGTCACCTCCAGTCGGGCCCATTGGCCTTGTACGACTTAGGGTTAGTTTTAGGCTGCCTTGGGACGTCCTCCCACCTCCTTGGCCGACACCCCTTGCTCCTATATAAGTAGATCCATCTAGTAGATTTTTTCCTTGGGTTTTATTTAGTTAAAAGTTAGCCATCGCTGCAATTTCGTGTACTTCATTTGTGTCCAACGACCAGACCAAGACCTCTTATGAAAGCCCACTTTTATCAACACTTCATATATATTCGCAATATTCAGATTGCTTTATCATATTCTTTCTTGTTCTTTGATTGCATGCAGGAATAGACCTTCGTGGTCAGGCTGATCGTGCTTCCGGCATCGTCAGAAACCTCAGGAAATTTGTTTAGCGATTGCAAAGGCACAATGTCGTGCATGTTTGTAGTCGGATCGTCAAAGTTGACTCCACCAAATCGATAGTTATCATCTCATTGAAAGATCGGGACACCCCGTCTCTATGAAGTGGTATCAGTCTTCAGGTTGCTCGGTGAGAATTTCCAGTTGTCCCTAGATTCGATTTATTTTCTTACCTATTTTCCAAGAAAAAGCCACAAAAAAAGTTAGATTTATTCCTCCTTTGTCCTAGCCAGTTTGAGCCTTTGCAATTTTTCATTATTTGCATTATTGAATTATCGGTTGCATCACCGTGTCGAGTTGCTGGTCTTAGTGTCTAGTTCCTTTAGAGTTTCGAGTTCTGTTCACATTAGTCACGCCGCCGATGCATCATCATCCCTTCCGCTGTCCACCATCCAATCCATCAGTTTTCACCACGTGATATGCATTATTCATTGTCATAATCATTGTTGAGGTCATTCACATCTTCGCCTGGTCCAATCTGCATCTTATCTAGTTTGTCTTGGAAAGAGGGAGAAAAAAAGATAGAGAAAAAAAAGAGAGAAAAAAGGAAAGAAAAAAAGAAGGAAAAGAGAGAAAGAGAAAGAAAAAAAGTGTGAGAAAAAAAGAGAGAAGAAAAAAAAATCAGATCTATCTAGAATCAATCTCGTACCTGTATTCAGATTGGAATCTGATTTGCGCACTGTTTAGTAAAACAGGTGTATCTTCCTCATATGAAGTCCGTTTTAGCTCCGTGAGTACTCGAATTAAAGCTAGCGACGAGCCACATCTAAATAGTTGCAGAAGCTTCTTTAATATTTGACACCTCAAAATCGGCTTCTAAATAGGTCTTTTTGCCCTCTGAAGTTCGTGAACACAGCTTGTTCCAATTTTTCAGGTCAGTTTTAGAATTTTTTGACTCCTCATATCAACTCGGAATTGAATGATTATTTTTGCGTTTGAAAGCTTGAGTTAGTGCCATTATTGAGAACAATTATCAGAAAATTGGCACAAAATTTTCCGGAGAAAAGTTGGAGGGAAAGTTGTTGGTATATCCTGCTTGGCAGTTGTTTCACATCATTATCTTTACTGCTATTGTGATCTTCACTTTTATCTTGCTGTCTGGAGGTACTTCATATCCTTTATTGATGCTAGTTGTGCTACGTCATGACCTCATTAGTGTTCTAGACTCACGTCTCTAGTCCGGTCTAGCCTAGGACCAGCACAGTATCATCATTGAGCGTTTATTCAACATTGCATCTCTGAATTGATTATTGCTAATCTTTTGCTACAAAATATTTAAGCCTTCCAAGCTCCACATATTTCTACACAGTGTATACCTACGTTCCCCTAGCAATCACTTTACTAAATCTTTGGAGTTATTTGACACCGCTGGTTGCTTGTCACCACCTGCTGCATGGTAAGAACTTGTAAGATATTGATATTTGCTCTATATTGTGAGCGTTTTACCACCACATGCTAGTAGTTCATAGGAACATTATTCTCGGATTTTGTTTCTTGTTTTCTACTAACTATGGCAGGTTCTGGAGTTGTTAGTTCTTGGGCTTCATCGATCGTGGAAGATTTGTCATTAGCTAAAAAAATACAACAACCGTCACAAGAGGAGAAACAACATCAGAATGCACATAATCAGGTTAATGTTTCCATGCCACCATTTACTGGTCATTTTAGGCCTTCTTTATATATTGAATGGAGTATGAAATAAATGCTATATTTGCTTCCCGCACTTTTGATGAGCATGGAAAATTTCAAGCTGCAGTTAGTACTTTTAGTAGCTTTGCTTTAGTTTGGTGGAGTGAATATTGTTGCTTAAACCCTGATTATATACCTACTACTTGGGATGGTTTAAAACATGTCATGAGACATAGATTCTTCGATGTTTATTATACTCGTGGCATGATTAAAAAACTATAACTTTTAAAACAAGGTAGTGACACCGTAACAAAATATTATGATGATTTACAAACTACCTTGTTGCACTCATTTTTAGAAGAAAGTGAAGAAGATTTTATGGGTAGATTTTGGGGAGGATTAAAGCATGATATTCAGGAGATACTAATTCATGAAGAGTGTTATCCTATGGACCATTTGTTTCGTCTTGCTTGCATGGATGAACAGGAAAAAAAACGACGTGTTGCCCACAAGGAGAACAAGCGCACGGTGCACATTCCAACTGTTGATACAGATGTTTCTTCAACTACTATGCGTACTATGACAACCACATCCGTTGTTGCGAGGACTACACCATCTCCACCATGTGACACATCACAATCGAGAGCGCTTGCATCATCTGAGTTGATCATAAGAGGTAATGACAAAGGTATAGATTTTCCACTTTCACATGAGAATGATGCATGCCTAGTTAACTTGAATACATCATGTGTTGAGTAACCTATTGATTTAAGCCCACCACCTATTTTAGAGACTCGTGTTACTGTCATGAATGCATCATGTGATAAAAAAACTGAAATACCAACGATTTTGAGTGCTCCCATTAAATTAATTGTTGATGCAAAAGAACCAATGTTTAATCATTTTGATATGACCTCTAATCTTGGTGATGATTCTGTGTCAAATGACTTATTTGATGTTTGCTTATTTAAGCATGTTGTAGCATGTAAATTTGATTCAAGTAAGGTTTATTCACCAATGTTGGGATGGTTTAATGATGAACATTGTCAATCCTCTGATATGAATAAGAGCTTCACTTATATGTGCAAATTGGGTTGCAATATTTTCATTCCTTCAAATACTTGTGATAATATTTTGGCTTTACATTTTATAAACCATGAAAGTTACTCATGTATACATGTGTCATATGTGCGAAATTTAAGGGAAGTAAAAATGGATGACATATACATATACACCATGTACACCTTGTCTCTTTTGTTAGCCACATTTCCGATTAAGCAACACCGAGGACGACTTTGTTTTCAAGAAAGGGAGGATGACGAGGATATGACTACCTTGGATATGACCAAACATATTACATACATGTATATTTGTGAGGTGATTTCTAATGCAAACTATGCAATGATTTATTTATGTCATCCAGGACAAAAATACTTCACAAATTTTTGTGCCATGTCTAATTGTAGGTGTATGGGACATTTTGTAACACCCCAAAAAATTGACCTTGATTTATTAATTAAAATTTTTCCAGGAAATTAAATTTTATTTTCTAGTTTTATGATTTAATTTCAGATCACTCAGTCCCTCTGATTTTTTTTTGAGTTTTTCCTTCTAGGTGGAAACCTTTCAAAAATATTATTGGACTTGTATATCTTCCCAAGACCATTTCTTTTTATCAGTAGAATTATTTCTACAATTATTTTTCCTAAACTTTATTTCTTTAAAAAGGATTTTTCATTAGTTTTAGAGTTCCATTTGCACTACAACCTATTTAAATATTTATTTAAAACTTCCACCAAAATTGGGGGATGTTAGTAGTAGTGTATAATTCAACTTTATGCAAAAACCCATTGGTGTTCTTTGAAAAATTTGAGCAAATCATCCTCATCTTCATTCTGGTCCAGTTTGATGTTTCGTACTGCAACCATATTTTATCTTGCCCTATTACCCATGGTTTTTCCTCATGCTTATAGACCACCCTACCAAACACTTAAGTCCAGGAGATTGGACCCATTGGAGTATTTTTGGTCCATGCAATAATGCCCTTCATTTTCTGTCCAGATTTGGTTTTCTCAAAAACTTGCACTAACAAGTTTCTGGTCTTGCCAAACTAACCTTGCCACCATTCCCTACATCTAAAGAGACTCTGATCTGGAGTTTTTGGCCACCCAAAGAGATGCCTAGATACCCATGGCATTCTGTCGAACACCTTGTGTGCATCGCCAGATTTGACATAGTTTTTAGTTTGCATTATGAACTTGATTCCCTGACCCAGCAATCATGTCCACTAACCTCCTAGCTACCTCTAACCTTGTACTGTTATTTTTGCATCGTCACCAAGCCCTCTAGGCCACCCTGGCTTTTCGTCAAACACATGGCGTGCATGCTCTAGGCACGGCCAGAGCGCATGTTTTGCACGTGTGTGCGCCCGAGGCGCCGCGTCTCGTTGTCGCCGCCCCGCATTCGTTCTGATCCATTCCCGCTCGCAGCCAACGCGCTCCGACCCCTCCCTCACAGCAGAGTCGCCCTGGCCCCTCCTGGCACCCCACAGCGCCACCATCGCAAGCCGCCGCCGTCGCCCCGCCAGCGTCTGCCATGGACGGTGCCGCCCGAGCCACTCCAGCATGCCAGCTCGCCTCTGGAACAGCCTGAGCTCATCCACGAGCCCGTCCGCTAGCGCCCGTCGCCGCCACATCGCCCTGCTAGCAACAGAATGGCTGTTCGCCGACGTTCTTATCAGCAGCCGCGGGGACCGACCTCCCCGGGCTATAAATAGCCCTTCCGATCATGCCTAGGCTGGTCAGCTTCCTTGTTCGAGTAGTAGGAAGCCCCCCGCCTCCCCAGTTGGCCAGAAGCCACTCTCTCTCCCATCTTTGGCAGGTTCGCCCGCCGCCTCGTTCCGGTAAAATCCGGCCAAGACCGAGGCCCCTAACCTCTCCCGTGCTCCCATTGTCCTCCCCTCGACCGTGCAGATCCACCCAACACCTCAGCCTCGACCGGGAGCCACCATAGACCAAGCCCCAATTGCTCCCGAAACAACCGTCCGCCGCAGAGCTTGCTGCCGGCGACCCCCTCCACCCCCGCCAACCTATCGACTAATGGGAGGACTGTCCTGCACCAGCGGATCCATCCCCGCCCTCAGAATCCCATGGGGAGCCGCCGTTCATCGACGGCGATCGCGGGAGCCCCGCCACCGCTCGGCCAGAGGAGAAGGAGGTGCGGCGACTGGTCAAACCTGACTAGTGGGCCCAAGGGACCCACTGTCAGTGACCCACGAGCCGATCCACACAAGCTTAAGTGGAAGCGTATTCCACAGAATAAGCCTTCGAAAGCGTACGCCCCCAAACCGTTTTCTTTTTCTGATTTTTATTTAAAAACTGAATTTTGACTAAACTTTGTCTGGCTATAACTTTTTAAATACAGGTCCAATTGATTTGATTCTTTTTCTGTTGTTTCTCAAATTTTGTCTAGTTTATTTTCATGTTTATTTGAAAATTTTCCAAACAATTTTTTTGTACAGTTTTGAAACTATGTGTTAATTCAAATTTTCGTAAAATAGGATTTTGAAGAAGAAGGCAACTTTCAAAAAGCGCACCCCACTTGCATATTCTTGAAGGCAACCATTCTGAACCCAGGCATAATATTTGTTGTGTGTCGTTTGATGCAAATACGACACCACCTTGACGCGAAGTATTCGATATTTATGTGGTGCTATGATCATATTCATAAGTTCATAATAATTCCTTGCTGTTGGAATTTGATATGCTTCTGATAGTAATCACCCTCGTATGCCTTTCATGCCTATCGAAAGGAATCCGGGAAAGTCTCTGTCTTGGGTGGACACGAGCTTGTCGCTAGTTCTTCGTCGAGACGGTTATGTCCGGTAAGGCATGGTGAGGTATGATGAGTGGTGATTCTGTCTGATTGGTGTGAAATATATTTATTATGCTTAACATGCAGGAAATGCTTTAACCTCCTGAGTCGACCATAGATCGAGTCTTGTTCCAATAACCCCCATACTTGTTTCGTACTACCACTTGTCCCTGCCATAGGTAGGGTATGGTTCAGTAAGTTGTCAACCCTTTCCTAGCACACACCATACAGAGAGGCCATGGTGGAAGATACCGGCTGCATCCGGTAGACATGCCACCTGGCCCGGGGGCATGGGTGTTCCCGGTTGTAGCCGAGGGGGTAGCTCCCCTAGTTTGCGCGCGTTATAAATTTTGTGATGCCATGCTAGTCGAGGTTGTAGCCTTCCTACTTAGAGTTTTACTTAATGGGTGTCGTTGGTGATTCCAGACACCGGTAAGTTAGGCTGGTGTGTGCGGTCAGGTGTGTTTTCAATTAAAAGACCGTAGACAGAATTAGTCTCGATGGACTAAAGGAATCCGTTACTCATGTGTAAAGAATACACCCTCTGCAGAGATTATATCCATTCGAATAGCCATGTCCATGGTTAAGGACTACAGTCTGGGATGGGTCAAGTGTCGGTCTTAGTGTCGGTCTTCGGAGGAAAAATTGCTAAACCAGAACATGGATCATGACCTGTGACTCATGATGATTATGATTATTATCATTATGGACTAACTGTTTACATTATTTGAATTATTGAGTATCCCTGGGATGGTTCTATCCCCTGGATATTCACTCTGATTTTTTTCTTATAAGCCCTTTATGTGGTGTCGCTGAGACGCCCGACTGTGGCATGTTTGTTAATTAAAGTATTTATAAGCCCTTTATGTGGTGTCGCTTAGACGCCCGACTGTGGCACGTTTGTTAATTAAATTATTTAAAGCCCTTTGTGTGATGTCGCTCAGACGCCCGACTGTGGCATGCTTGTTATTTAAATTATTTGTATGCCCTTTATGTGGTGTCGCTCAGACGCCCGACTGTGGCATGCTTGTTATTTAAATTATTTATAAGCCCTTTATGTGGTGTCGCTCAGACGCCCGACTGAGGCATGCTTTATATTATTATCCTTTCGAGGCATCGCTTCAGACACCCGACCGGTGCATTCTATTTCTACTCCCTTATTGCATATGCATGTTGTATATGAATAACCTGCTTGCGTGCATCATGGATTTTTATTTCGTGACTGACGTTGTGATCATGAAATATTTCAGAGCATGAGTATCTTTCATATTATTATACCTGTGTTCATAATGTTTGCGAGTATATTCAAAGTACTCACTGGCTTGTCCCTGGCTATTGTCTTGGCCAGATTTCTTGCATGGAGAGGAGCATTGCGATGACAGCCCCGGAACCTACGCGATGACGATAGCAGCCTCGCGAAGATAGGAGTTATCTAGGTGAGCTATTCCTATGGGAAATGGAGTCCCATAGACACTGATGAACCACAAACCGCTTCCGCCATCATCCACTAGAAACCTTGTGTTGTACTCATAGGCCAGAATGGTCTTGTACTACATATTATGTATTTTTCTTGGAGTCTCTGTATCAAGTTGGTGTCTCATCAGCTAATAGTAATCCTGGGGCTGGTGAGCACAAGGGCCATTTTCTGGGAAATTGATATCCAGAAAATCCGGTCGCGACAACCTTGGTATCTGAGCCAGGCTGACCATTGGCTAATCCTATCTTGGCCAGGTCAATAAACCTAGGTTAACCAACCCACCAGACCTTAACCTAACCCCTGGCCAAGCTTCTCATGTAAGATAGCCACACAGTGACCCCGACACCTTTTGGCAGTCAGTGCCTAACCTATCAGCCTAGCCTGTCGATCACGCGCCAGTGACCGACACCTAAATTGTCTCATTCACAAGCGTGCGAAGGAAGACTCCATCCCCTTTTTCTATAAAAAGGGCACGCTAGCCTCAACCCAGCACAGCACAGCCTCTTCCCCAAACCGAGCTATAATGCCTGGCCCTATTGTGCACAATGAGACCACAGCAACCAACCTTGGAGGTTTTGTGACTATGCTAGCAAACCTCACCCGCCGTGCCTTTGCATTAGAAGAGCCCCCAGAATATGTTGTGTACCAAGGGCCCATGAGCGGTGAGAGCCATCAATTCTGGGCCACTGTGCACGTCTATGGTAGGGGTCTATTGCCCGAACGCCCCTACAGGTTCACCGGAAGGACAACTTCCTTTGAACCACAAGCCATCCAACTAGCTGCTTGAGAGGCTATAGTTCTACTCCGGCACTTGTCGCCCAGAGTTAACTGTCGCTCGTTCTACTACTACCCCAGCCGTGACGGGTATGGTAGGCCACCCCAGGTTGCCAACAGAGATCACGAGACGGATCTTGCATTGTTGCATCTGGTGTGCTATGTCAGTGCACTAGAGGAACTGTTCAATCAAATCACCCTTGATCTGATCGCAGCTCGTGGAGAACTAGTTCGCTGAGCCCCGGCAAGAGGAGAAGATGATCCCGACGCCGACAACCCAGTCGTGCTATTCGGACAACCGATTAAGTCCTTGAGGTCTGCCCCCACCATCGATCAAAATGCTTTGGTGTCCCTAGAAGTGCTCCGTCGCCTTTTGGGAACACGCTCCAGCGGGATTGTAGCCAACAACCCTCGCGAGGGTCATCATCGCTACCCCGACCCTGCAGTTCCTCAACCCCCTCTAGCTAATCCCGACGGTGAAACCCGTGGAGAAGCCTCGACGTCCGCAAGGCACGCCCGCTTAGATATTAACGAGGTAGACTAAGTCACTCGAGTAGTACCGAGTCTTAGTATGTCCACGCTCTGTAATTGTGTGATCGTGTATCGCCATAAATAAATGTTGTCTGCTTGTGCGCCCCTATTTTAAATAGTAGCCATGCATAACTATGTTGGTGTACGGTTACATTTTTTAATCCCGGGCGCAGCTACCAAAAACCACCCCGACGACACCCACAGTAATACATCACTTTTGTGAGATATGTGTATCTGTAGCATTGACCCCGACCCCATAGAGCAGATTCGACAAACTTGTTGCCCCACACCATAATCGATGACCCAGCCCAGATGCTATATAAAAGGCCACCTCGTGACCTTGCCAAGTATCCCTTACCTTGTGCACAACTCTCACAGCCATTCCTTTGCCATGCCAAGCCCTAGTATTTATTTGAGAACTCCAGATGCAACCCGAGGTAGTTTTGTTAAAATATTGTGGGACTTTACCTGCAGTACCATGAGTTCTACCCATCCACCCCAGTATTAGTTGCTCAAATCGAGGATCACCCCATCCACCTCGAAATATTGGGCAGTGGTGCACATCCCTCCCGCAAACCCAAACCAAGACCCAATGGAAGTCTCCTTCGTGGGGAAATCTATGCCGACTCCGCAAATGGCCATAGAAGTTGCTGCGTACGAAGCGCTTGCTTGCCTTCGATTCACAGTACCCTATGCCAGTGAACAAGGATATTATTACTTCCCGAGTCGTGCAGCACCCGGAGAAGTAGCATCTTTTCCCAGCGGACGAATTGAGAGAGACCTAGTGCTGGCCAACCTTGCCCAGTATGTCATCGCTCAAGAGCGTTTGACCCAGCGGGTAATGGGTTATCTCCAGAGCCTCGCTGATTTAAATCCTCATATCGCCATCGGCAGACCACTAAGGCCCGACCAGGAGAGATGCATTCATCGACTAGTCAACCCGCTTTCCCCGGTAGAAGAGGAGTGTGCCCCAGTACCAGAGACATTTCCTCAGGACCCTGTCTATTTATCATTTTCGTTGTAGACGTCACTGCTATGTTTATTGTCCCAGCATTTATTTATATGTTGCAACTTATGCGTGGTATCCTAAATTTGTGCGATGAATTTAATATTTGGTTTCAATTAATGTGAGTAGTTTTTACTGCTGTTAATTTTTATTAACTGTTTTCACTCTCGGTAAATTCTGAAGTGAGATTTTCCCCTGAGTATTTGCAGCGTATATCTCTTCACAACATAGATTTTTATTCGTGTAGCACCACGATAGCAGACGCACAACCACAACCACTCAACCATGTGCACTAACTGCAAATCCACGTGCACATTTTGCACCTAACTGATCACCTCCCTAGCACACCAGAGTCTCTGAAGGAGAGATTTGTGGGTAATTATTCGAGTGCGAGTTGCCTCCAGCACACTGACAATAGTTACCACCCGACACCGCACTTAATCCTCATGATCACCGCCACCGTGGAGAGCTAACACTCGAGCGGCAGCATCACGACGATCATCAAGGATCATCACGCACAAGAGCACGGAGAACCCCAGCAATGCCGCCAACCCTCCGCACATCAGGATCATGTACCAGTCCGACATCACCTGCGCCATTAGAGCCTTGTCTCGAGCTCCTGCAAACAGAAATGGAGGAGAAGGAAGGAGAAGCAGAAGCGAGGCTAGGTGTGAGGAAGAAGAAGGGAGCACCTCGGTCATTTTATAGCTCGAGATCGGTGTACGGTGGGCGAAGTCCACCAGCGCCGCTCGTCGCAACGATCGCCGGTGTTCGGAGGCGAATCCGTGAGCAGTCCCGATAGCGCACTGGCTCGCGAGGTGAGTGCACGCTACAACGGCAGCTAGCACGCCGTGCACTACCATAGTACGGCCTAGATGCCCTACGCGCTAGACGTCACCGGTGGAGAAAGCGCGGGAAAGCGCGCGAGAGAGAGGGAGAAGAGAGAGCTAGAGGTAGAAGAAGAGACTGACAGTGGGCCCCGGGTCCACCTGTCAGCCAGAGAGAGCACTGTGCTCTTGGGTACGACCAGCGTATTTTGGAAATTTAGAAATTTATTCTACATTTACTGTAACCAAAAGTAGAAATTCCTCGTTTTCCCCAACCATAGATTTTTCCACGCAGCGCCAGTATTCCACACTGTAGCTTTACACCACTTAATTGCCCACTCACTGTAGCCACGTTTTAGTTGCGTGAGTAGGATGGTTATTTTTGTGATATTACTTTCAGATAGTAGGAGTAATTCTTTTCAAAGCAGCCCTTAGCAAATCTCGAGGACGAGATTTTTCTTAAGGGGGGTAGTGTTGTAACACCCCAAAATTTTGACCTTGATTTATTAATTAAAATTTTGCCAGGAAATTAAATTTTTATTTTCTGGTTTTATCATTTAATTTCAGATCACTCAGTCCCTCTGATTTTTTTTGAATTTTTCCTTCTAGGTGGAAACCTTTCAAAAATATTATTGGACTTGTATATCTTCCCAACACCATTTCTTTTTATTAGTGGAATTATTTCTACAATTATTTTTCCTAAACTTTATTTCTTTAAAAATGATTTTTCATTAGTTTTAGAGTTCCATTTGCACTACAACCTATTCAAATATTTCTTTAAAACTTCCAACAAAATTGGGGAATGTTAGTAGTAGTGTATAATTCAACTTTATGCAAAAACCCATTGGTGTTCTTTGAAAAATTTGAGCAAATCATCCTCATCTTAATTCTGGTCTAGTTTTACTGCAACCATATTTTATCTTGCCCTATTACCCATGGTTTTTCCTCAAGCTTATAGACCACCCTACCAAACACTTAAGTCCAGGAGATTGGACCCATTGGAGTATTTTTGGTCCATGCAATAATGCCCTTCATTTTCTATCCAGATTTGGTTTTCTCAAAAACTTGCACTAACAAGTTTCTGGTCTTGCCAAACTAACCTTGCCACCATTACCTACATCTAAAGAGACTCTGATCTGGAGTTTTTGGCCACCCAAAGAGATGCCTAGATACCCATGGCATTCCGTCGAACACCTTGTGTGCATGGCCAGATTTGACATAGTTTTTAGTTTGCATTATGAACTTGATTCCCTGACCTAGCAATCATGTCCACTAACCTCCTAGCTACCTCTAACCTTGTACTGTTATTTTGCATCATCACCCAAGCCCTCTAGGCCGCCCTGGCTTTTCTTCAAACACATGGCATGCGTGCTCTGGGCGCGGCCAGAGTGCGCGTTTTGCATGTGTGTGCGCCCGAGGTGCCGCGTCTTGTTGCCTCCACCCCGCGTTCGTTCTGATCCGTTCCCGCTCGCAGCCAACGCGCTCCGACCCCTTCCTCACAACAGAGTCGCCCTGGCCCCTCCTGGCACCCCACAACGCGACCACCGCAAGCCGCCACCGTCGCCCTGCCAGCGTCTGCCATGGACGGCGCCGCCCTAGCCACTCCACAGCGCCAGCTCGCCTCTGGAACAGCCCGAGCTCATCCGCGAGCCCGTCCATTAGCGCCCGTCGCCGCCACGTCGCCCTGCTAGCAACAGAATGGCGGTTCACCGGCGTTCTTATCCACAGCCGCGGGGACCGACCTCCCTGGTCTATCAATAGCCCTTCCGATCATGCCTAGGCTGGTCAGCAACCTTGTTCGAGTAGTAGGAAGCCCCCCTCCTCCCCAGTTGGCCAGAAGCCACTCTCTCTCCCATCTCCGACAGGTTCGGCGGCCGCCTCGTGCCGGTAAAATCTGGCCAAGACCGAGGCCCCTAACCTCTCCCGTGCTCCCATTCTCCTCCCCTCGACCGTGCGGAGCCACACAACACCTCAGCCTCGACCGGGAGCCACCACAGCCCAAGCCCCAATTGCTCCCGAAACCACCGTCCGCTGCGGAGCTCGCCGCCGGCGACCCCCTTCACCCCTGCCAACCTATCGACCACTGGGAGGACCGCCCTGGACCAGCGGATCCATCCCCGCCCTCATAATCCCGCGGAGAGCCGCCGTTCGGCGATGGCGATCGCCGGAGCCCCGCCACCGCTCGGCTAGAGGAGGAGGGGCGGCGACTGGTCAAACCTGACCAGTGGGCCCTAGGGACCCACTGTCAGTGACCCATGAGCCGATCCACGCTGGCTTAAGTGGAAGCATATTCCACCGAATACGCCTTCGAAAGCGTACGCCCCCGAACCGTTTTCTTTTTCTGATTTTTATTTAAAAACAGAATTTTGACTAAAGTTTGACTGGCTATAACTTTTTAAATACATGTCCAATTGATTTGATTCTTTTTCTGTTGTTTCTCAAATTTTGTCTAGTTTATTTTCATATTTATTTGAAAATTTTCCAAACAATTTGTTTGTACAGTTTTGAAACTATGTGTTAATTCAAATTTTTGTAAAATAGGATTTTGAAAAAGAAGGCAACTTTCAAAAAGCGCACCCCCACTTGCATACTCTTGAAGGAAAGCATTCTGAACCCCGACATAATATTTGTTGTGTGTCGTTTGATGCAAATACGATACCACCTTGACGCGAAGTATTCGATATTTTATGTGGTTCTATGATCATATTCATAAGTGCATAATAATTCCTTGCTATTGGACATTGATATGCTTCTGATAGTAATCACCCTCGTATGCCTTTCATGCCTATCGGAAGGAATCCGGGAAAGTCTCTGTCTTGGGTGGACACGAGCTTGTCCCTAGTTCTTCGTCGAGACGGTTATGTCCGGTAAGGAATGGTGATATATGATGAGTGGTGATTATGTCTGATTGGTGTGAAATATATTTCTTATGTTTAACATGCAGGAAATGCTTTAACCTCCTAAGTCAACCTTGTTTTATACTACCACTTGTCCCTGCCATAGGTAGGTTATGATTCAGTAAGTTGTCAACCCCTTCCTAGCACACACCGTACAGAGAGGCCATGGTGGAAGATACCGGCTGCATCCGGTAGACATGCCACTTAGTCCGGGGGCATGGGTGTTTCCGGTTGTAGCCGAGGGGGTAGCTCGCCTAGTTTGCGCGTGTTATAAATTTTGTGATCCCATGCTAGTCGAGGTTCTAGCCTTCCCACTTAGAGTTTTACTTAACGGGTGTCGTGGGTGATTCCAGGCACCGGTAAGTTAGGCTTGTGTGTGCGGTTAGGTGTGTTTTCAATTAAAAGACCGTAGACAGAATTAGTCTCGATGGACTAAAGGAATCCGTTACTCGTGGGTAAAGAGTACACCCTCTGCAGAGATTGTATCTATTCGAATAGCCGTGTCCATGGTTAAGGACTACAGTCTGGGATGGGTCAAGTGTCGCTCTTAGTGTCGGTCTTCGGAGGAAAAATTGCTAAACCAGAACATGGATCATGACCTGTGACTCATGATGATTATGATTATTATCATTATGGACTAACCGCTTACATTATTTGAATTATTGAGTATCCCTAGGACAGTTCTATCCCCTGGATATTCACTGTGATTATTTTTTCCTTATAAGCCCTTTATGTGGTGTCGCTCAAACGCCCGACTATGGCACGTTTGTTAATTAAATTATTTATAAGCCCTTTATGTGGTGTTGCTCAGACGCCCGACTGTGGCACGTTTGTTAATTAAATTATTTATAAGCCCTTTATGTGGTGTCGCTCAGACGCCCGACTGTGGCATGCTTGTTTTTAAATTATTTATAAGCCCTTTATGTGGTGTCGCTCAGACGCCCGACTGTGGCATGCTTGTTATTTAAATTATTTATAAGCCCTTTATGTGGTGTCGCTCAGACGCCCGACTGAGGCATGCTTTATATTATTATCCTTTCGAGGTGTCGCTTTAGACACCCGACTGGTGCATTCTATTTCTACTCCCTTATTGCATATTCATGTTTTATATGAATAACATGCTTGCGTGCATCATGGATTTTTATTTCGTGACTGACGTTGTGATCATGAAATATTTCAGAGCATTAGTATCTTACATATTATTATACCTGTGTTCATAATGTTTGCGAGTACATTCAAAGTACTCACTGGCTTGTCCGTGGCTATTGTCTTGGCCAGATTTCTTGCATGGAGAGGAGCGTTGTGATGACAGCCCCAGAACCCGCGCGATGATGATAGCAGCCTCGCGAAGATAGAAGTTATCCAGGTCAGCTGTTCCTGTGGGAAATGGAGTCCCATAGACACTGATGAACCACAAACCGCTTCCGCCATTAGCCACTAGAAACCTTGTGTTGTACTCATAGGCCAGAAAGGTCTTGTACTACATATAATGTTTTTTGCTTGGAGTCTCTGTATCAAGTTGGTATCACATCAGCTAGCAGTAATCCTGGGGCTGGTGAGCAAAAGGGCCATTTTCTGGGAAATTGATATCCCGAAAATTCGGTCGCGACACATTTGTATAATCCACATATGAAGATAAGGGAGAAAGATATTTTTACTTGCTATTCAAAAAGTTCTCTCACATCACATTTGGCCCAAGAGAAGATAGAGTCCAAGTCTCTCACGTTCTGGACTCAGATTCGGACTGCACAGACATACCTGACTCAAAACGACAATAACTTTTTCATCCGGACTCCGAATTGGGTGATTTTTTTGTTGGAAAATAGATTTCGTGCACTTTCCAACCCAATTGCATTCACCTTCAAATTCGTCTGGAGTGTTGAGCTATGGACGAAACAATCTAGTGCTACAGCAGAATCAAAGTCAAACTACAAGTCCAAAGGTGTTATGTCACCTCTAGTTGGGCCCATTGGCCTTGTACGACCTAGGGTTAGTTTTAGGCTGCCTTGGGACGTCCTCCCACCTCCTTGGCTGGCACCCCTTGCTCCTATATAAGTAGACCCATCTAGTAGCTTTTTCCTTGGGTTTTGTTTAGTTAGAAGTTAGCAATCGCTGCAACTTCGTGTACTTCGTTTGTGTCCAACGACCAGACAAAGACCGCTTATGAAACCCCACTTTTATCAACACTTCATATATATTCACAATATTCAGATTGCTTTATCATATTCTTGCTTGTTCTTCGATTGCATGCAGGAATAGACCTTCGTGGTCAGGCTGATCGTGCTTCCGGCATCGTCAATAATCTCAGGAGATTGGTTTAGCGATTGCTAAGCGCAACATCGTGCACGTTTGTAGTCGGATCGTCAAAGTCGACTCCACCAAATCGATAGTTATCGTCTCATCGAAAGACCGGGACACCCCGCCTCTATCACCCACTCGCGGTCTTTGACAACATGCCGGAGGCAAGATCCGGCTTGTAAAATTGAGTTCCGGACGATTTCATGATCAAAGTATACTCTTCCACCCTCTACCACCCTTCCATGAGCTTATGTACACACCGATATATGGACAATAACATATATAACAATGCACCATCCTTCCATTAAAAGTAGAAAGACAACAGGTTAAGTCACGACACAATGAGGAGGCTGTTTGTTGCACCGAGACCCAAGAATTCATGCTTTACATGGTCTATCACCCATCCCTCTACCACCCTCATGTTTTCACCAGCGGATGCATTATTCTTGGATCATAAAGTACATAACAGTTCATCCTTAGTCCGTTTATGCACTCAAAAAATTATAGGTCATTCTGAATGGTGCAAGATGGCTCGTTGGTGCGATCAGCTTACCTTGAAAGTTGTATTCACAGTCTGTCCCGCGATGTTGTATCCACAAAACTGCTAGAATTTTGCCATCAAAACTCCATTGGAGCTCGATGACCCGCCAAAAAATCACTACCAAAAGGTTTATGCGCCCGTAACCCACTCGCGGGCTTTGACAACATGTCGGAGGCAAGACCCGGCTTGTAAAATTGAGTTCCGAACGATTTTATGATCGAAGTATACTCTTCCACCCAGTACCACCCTCTACCACCCTTCCATGAGCTCACCTATGCACTGATATATGGACAATAACATATAGAATAATGCACCATCCTTCCATTACGAAAAAGAAAGACTACAGGTTCAGTCATGACACAAGGAAGAGCCTCTTTGTTGCGTCGACACCCAAGAATTCAAGATTTTCATGGTCTATCACCAATCCCGCTACCACCCTCACATATTCACCAGTGGATGCATTATTCTTGGATCACAAAGTACATAACAGTTATTCCTCACACCGTTTATGAACTCGAAAAATTGGAGGTCATTCCGAATGGTGCAAGATGGCTCGTTGGCGCGATCAACTTACCTTGAAGGTTGTATTCACGGTCTGTCCCGCTATGTTGTATCCAGAAAACGACCACAATTTTGCCATAAAAACTCCATTGGAGCTCGATGACCTGCCAAAACAATCACTACCAAAAGTTTTATGCTCCCGTAATGATGAGGACATCAGTACCATTGTTACACCCATAGCCCCTAATGATACATATACTGGACCAATTACTAGAGCTCACACACACCAATTAAATTATCAGGTACTTTCGTTTCTTGGTAATGATTCTAGTGTTCATGAGAATATGATGCTGCCTAAATTGGATACATTTATTTTGCTTACAAATGAAGGGCCTTGCATGGATAAGAGGGAAGAACACTGGACCAAGACCAAGCATGGAGATGATGGCATGTGCAAGGGGAGCAAGAACAGAGTTACAAGTGATGATCTCAGGACTTTGAAGCCACCATAATGAGGGCATGAAGCCTTGGACGATATATACAAGATGCCACTTCATAAATTTCGTCCAGAGGCTATTCTAAGTGCTGCGTCACCTTATTATTGGGCCAGGCCCATGTAATTTTGAAATACATAAGTATATGCTATTTTTAGGGTCCGTATGTGTGGGGAACCAAGAGATAGGGTTGGTTTCGGACCCCTCCCCCAAGGGCCACGAGATTCCCCCTCTTCCTCCATATATACAGCCCTTAGGGCACCATTTAGACTTTGGGTTTTGTTTGGATTAAGGTTTGCCATAGCTGCAACTTCGCATACTTCGTTTGTGTTCAACGACCAGACAAAGACATCATAGAACCCCACGTTCATCAATAAAGCTTTCGTCTTATATTCGTAATATCCAGATTGCAATCTTAGCTTCTTGGTTGTTCTTTGTTTGCTTGTAGGAAATAGACCCTTGTGATCAGGTTGATCGTGCTTCGGCATGGTCAGTAACCTCTCGGAGTTGGTTTAGCGATTGCTAAGGCGCGATGTCCTCGCACGTTCGTAGTCAGATCGTCAAGGTCGACTCCCACAGAAAACGATAGCCACCGTCTCATCGAAACATCGGGACACCTTCGCCTCTATCAAGTGGTATCAGATTTCCAGGTTGCTCGGTGAGATTTTACAATTTTTCGTTGTTTAGATCGAGTCTGTTATCATACCTACAGTCCATGAAAAAGCCAAACAAAATAAATTAGGGTTAGTTCATCATATCTGAACCAGTCTGAGCCATTGCATAGTCTTTTCAGTATTTTGCTTTGTTGAATTTGCGGTTGCATGGTCATGTCAGTTGCTGGTTTTAGCGCCTAGTCTTTTAGAGTTTCGAGTTCTGGTCATAGTAGTCACGCTACCGCGCACCATCATCATTGCCCGTGCCATCTACCACCACCGCTTATCCGCCACCGCTCCGAATCCATATACCACCACCGATCCGTATCCATATACCATCACCGATCCGTATCCGTATACCACCACCGATCCGAGGCATATACCACCACCGCTCCAAGTCCATATACCACCATCATTCCGAGTCCATCTCATATTAGGTTTGCATTCGCGATCCATCTTTTTCCAGATTCGCGTTTTCTTGTTCTGAGTAGGTTTCGGATTCCATCAATCTTTTGCCGTCCGTAGAAGTAGTTGGTTTCCAAAAACAAAAAGTCTGGAAATCACCCTCTGTTTAGGCCCAAAATTTTCCAAAAACGCATTTGTCAAAAAAAATGGTATCCTATTTTTAGATGTTTCCGAGCATTTTGAGACAGGTGCCATTATAGAAAGATTTTTTGAGCCATTTCCAGATTTTGGTCCAGGCATTCAAAAAAAAATTGGTCGCAAAAATTTCTTGTCTATCCTGTTATCTTGACATGAGAAGAGTTTTGAGACACTCCCCATTGTAGTGATTTTCGGCAAAAAAAGAGGAGCGCCAAAAAAAAGAACGCAAAAAACGAGCTAAAAATATTAAAGTGCGCTTTTCCCTTGTTTCCGTAGAGCACCGTGATTTTGTTAGTGTTCTAGGCTCGCGTCTCTAGCATGGTGTAGCCTAGGACCAGCACAGTACCGTAGTTGAGCGTTTATTCAACTTTGCATCTCAGAATTGATTATTGCTGACCCTTTTTGCTACCATATTATATGCCTTCCCAGCTCCACATACATCTACATCGTGCGTTTGACTCCCCCTGGTAATCGCTCTATCCAAGCTTTGAGAGTTTTGACAACAACGGTTGCCGATCACCACCTGCTGCTGGGTAAGAACTGGTAAGAATTTGAGATTTGCTTGACGGATTTGTGATACCCCACCACCACCATTTTCTAGTACTCTATAGGATCATATTCTTGTCTGTTTCTATTGCTACTAACTATGGCAGGACCACAAGCCGACGAGTTTGACTGGGAGAACATGACGAGCAAGGAGCTTCATGATAAGTTTCATCAAATGTTGGGTCAACATGTGGAAGACGTGATGGCCAGCTTTGGAAAGGCAATGGAGAAGATGGATGACATTGAGAAGACAATTGACACCAAGTTGGACGCCAAGTTCGATGAAGTACTCAAACGTCTCCCACAACCACCTCCAGGCCGCGATACAGTAGGGCGAGCACAGTGTGTTCCTCTTGAGCCAGGACAAAATTCTGGTGCCGCTGCTATTGTTGTTGATGCTTCTGTAGCTCCTACTGCTACTGCAGAGGTGGAGGACTATTACGAGGATGAGGTTGATCAAAATCAGAACTACATGCAGCCACCAGCACCACCACCAGCAGGTCGACCTCAAGTATATATTTGCAAATGGTAGGCCTGCACCACCACCTCAGGTATGTGATCATGACCATATTCCTAAACTGAAATTGAATATTCCATCATTTGAGGGTAGATACAATCCTGATGTATATCTTACTTGGGAGTTAGAAACTGAACAACGTTTTACATGTTTACAATATCCCGAGGAGGGACGGGTTGCTGCTGCTGTTTGTGCTTTCACTAGTTTTGCATGCGTATGGTGGTCTGAACATTGTAGATTATATCCTATTCCATCTACTTGGGCTACTTTGAAAACTGCTATGCGTACTCGTTGGGTTCCACAATATTATCAACATGAATTACTTCAAAAACTACAATGTTTGAGACAAGGAAAAAATTCTGTAGAAGAATATTATCAAGAATTACAAACTGGCATGATTAGATGTGGTATTGTTGAGGAGAATGAAGCTATGCTTGCACGTTTTATGGGTGGATTAAATAGAGAGATTCATACCATTCTACACTATAAGGAGTACAATAATATCACTCGCTTTATTCCATCTTGCTAGTAAAGCTGAACGTGAAGTGTAGGATCGACAAGCATTGGCACGAACTAACTTTTCTGCAGGTCGACCTTCATCATGGACACCGCGTGCATCTTCTACTTCCACCACACCAGCACCTCCGTCAGGTGCCACCTCCAGCCATGATACAAGAAAGCAGGCACAACCACCACTATCTTCCAAGAGCACACCTACTGGGCCTGCACTGAGCTTTTATTCTTCCATAGCATCAACAGGGCACACACGTGATATTATTTGTCGTCGTTGTAAGGGAAGAGGTCATTATGCGAGAGAATGCAAATCTGAGCGTGTGATGATTTCTACTGAGGATGGTGGGTATGAGTCCGCCAGTGACTATGATGAGGAGACTTTAGCTCTTATTACACATGAAGAACATGGTGGTGATGATTCTGAACATGAGATGCAATACATGGCTCCTGAAGATGCTGACAGGTATGAATGTTTAGTTGCTCAACGTGTTTTGAGTGTGCAGGTCACACAAGATGAGCCAAATCAGAGGCATAATTTGTTCCATACAAAGGGAGTTGTGAAGGAACGTTCTGTTCGCGTCATCATTGATGGCGGGAGCTGCAACAACTTGGCTAGCATGGAGATGGTGGAGAAGTTATCTCTCACGACAAGACCACATCCACATCCTTAGTATATCCAATGGTTCAATAACAGCGTCAAGGTTAAGGTAACACGTGTTGTTCGCATGCATTTTAGTATCTCTACATATGCTGATTATGTTGATTGTGATGTGGTACCCATGCAAGCATGTTCCTTATTACTTGGTAGACAATGGCAATTTGATAAAAAAATTGTACACCATGGTAGAAACAATCAGTATACTCTTGTTCATAAGGATAAACATATTACTTTGCTTCCTATGTCTCCTGATTCCATTTTGAAAGATGATATTAATAAAGCTAATAAAGCAAAATAAGAGAAAAATAAGAGTGAAAATCAAATTGTGGCAAAAGATTTTGAGAAACAAATGAGGCCTAATAATAAACCATCTAGTGTTGCTTCTGAAATTAAATTGAAAAGTGCATGTTTATTTTCCACCAAATCTGATATTGATGAGCTAGATTTCAGCAAATCTGTTTGCTATGCTTTTGTGGACGTGCCTTCCTCTTTGCCTCCTACTGTCGCTAACATTTTGCAGGAGTTCACTAACATCTTTCCACAAGACGTGCCACCGGGAATACCACCTATTCGAGGGATTGAGCATCAGATTGACTTAATTCCTGGGGCTTCACTGCCAAACCGTGCGCCATACTGTACCAATCTAGAGGAGACGAAGGAGATTATGCGTCAAGTACAGGAGCTTCTCTACAAAGGTTATATACGCGACTCCCTTAGTCCTTGTGTTGTTCCTATTATTCTAGTGCCGAAAAAGGATGGTTCATCGCGTGTGTGTGTTGATTGTAGAGGCATTAATAATATTACTATTTGTTATCATCATCCTATTCCTAGGCTAGATGATATGCTTGATGAATTGAGTGGCTCTACAATATTCTCCAAAGTTAATTTGCATAGTGGATACCATCAAATTTGTATGAAATTGGGGGATGAATAGAGAACAACATTTAAAACTAAGTTTGGATTATATGAGTGGTTATTCATGCCTTTTGGGTTAACTAATGCACCTAGTACTTTCATGAGATTAATGAATGAAGTTTTACATGCTTTCATTGGACGATTTGTGGTAGTCTATTTTGATGATATACTGATTTATAGCAGATCTTTCGAGGAACATTTGGAACATTTACGTGATGTTTTTATTGCTTTACGTGATACACGTTTGTTTGGTAACCTTGGGAAGTGCACCTTTTGCACCGACCGAGTATCTTTTCTTGGCTATGTTGTTACTCCATGGGGAATTGAAGTTGATGAAGCCAAGATTGAAGCTATTGAGAGTTGGCCGCAACCCAAAACGGTCACACAAATGAGGAGTTTTCTTGGCTTCGCTAGATTCTATAGGCGTTTTGTGAGAGATTTGAGCATCATTGATGCACATCTCAATGAGCTTACAAAGAAGGATGTGTCTTTTGTTTGGGGTACCGCACAGGAAGAAGCCTTCACGATATTGAAAGATAAGTTGACACATGCTCCTTTACTCCAACTTCCTGATTTTAATAAGACTTTTGAGCTTGAATGTGATGCTAGTGGAATTGGGTTAGGAGGTGTGTTATTACAAGATGGCAAACCTGTTGCATACTTTTCTAAAAAATTGAGTGAGCCTAGTCTGAATTATTCTACTTATGATAAAGAATTATATGCTCTTGTTCGGACTTTAGAAACATGGCAACATTATTTATGGCCCAAAGAATTTGTTATACATTCTGTCATCAATCTTTGAAACATATTAAAAGTCAAGCTAAACTTAATCGTAGACATGCTAAATGGGTTGAATTCATTGAGACTTTCCCTGATGTCATTAAACACAAGAAGGGTAAAGAAAATGTTATTGTTGATGCATTGTATCGTCGCTATACTATGCTTTCACAACTTGACTTCAAAATATTTGGTTTGGAGACCATCAAAGATCATTATGTGCATGATGCTGATTTTAAAGATGTAATGCAGAATTGTAAAGAAGGAAGAATGTGGAACAAGTTCGTCGTTAATGATGGATTTGTGTTCCGTGCTAACAAGCTATGCATTCCAGCTAGCTCCGTTCATCTTTTGTTGTTACAGGAGGCGCATGGAGGAGGATTAATGGGACACTTTGGCATGAAGAAGACGGAGGACATACTTGCTACACATTTCTTTTGGCCAAAGATGAGACGGGATGTTAAGCGTTTTATTACTCGCTGCACTAGATGTCAAAGAGCTAAGTCACGACTCAATCCTCATGGTTTATATATGCCTTTGCCTGTACCTAGTGTTCCTTGGGTGGATATATCTATGGACTTTGTCATAGGTTTACCTCGAACAAAGAAGGGGAGGGATAGCTTATTTGTTGTTGTGGATAGATTCTCGAAAATGGCACACTTTATACCATGTCATAAACGCGATGATGCTGTTAATGTTGCCGATTTGTTCTTTCATGAAATTATTCCCTTGCATGGTGTGCCAAATACTATTATTTCAGATCGCGATACTAAATTTCTTAGACACTTTTGGAGATGTTTACTAAGTTGGGGGACTAAACTGCTTTTTAGTACTACTTGTCAGCCCCAAATAAACTGATGGACAAACTGAAGTAGTCAATAGAACATTGTCTACAATGCTTAGGGCTGTTTTGAAGAATAATAAGAAAATGTGGGAGGAATGCTTGCCAAATATTGAATTTGCTTATAATCGTTCATTGCATTCTACTCCTAAGATGTGCCCTTTTGAAATTGTGTATGGTTTCCTACCTCGTGCACCTATTGATTTGTTGCCTCTTCCATCTTCGGAGAAGGTTAATTTTGATGCTAAACAACGTGCCGAATTTATTTTAAAAATGCATGAGTTTACTAAGGAAAATGATGCGGAGCATCCTACGGTCATCCCCACGGACCTACCATCGTCTCACCAAGTGCCAAGAGAACCCATGACACGAGCACGAGCTAGAGCTCTCGAGACCGAGGTGACTTCTTTCCTTAGTGATACCTCATATGATCCTGATGCGGAGCATCCTACGGACATCACCATGTCAAGAATCCATTTGGCAATTGACACGTGCGACATCTTCTTCGCATACACAAAGGTGAATCATCTCCTTTACACGTGCTCACTTGACCCCTTCGAGGATGGTGTACTACTTGACACTTCTACCATGGGCATGCATAGGTATTATCGGAGCTTCACGGATGTCAAGGAGGAGTGCAAGCGCCTAGGAATGATTACACCGTCCGCGAGGGAGGCATGGAAGAGAAGATGGAAGAAAGGAGAAGAAGAAGATGGAGCAGATGCTGGAGCCAGGCCGGACATCCGGACTGCCGTCCAGATCATCCAGACCCCACCTCGGATTGTCCGAATAACTGCGCCGAAGATAAACCCGTAGGCTTCCACCTGAAGCTGGATCATCCGAGACTCTGTCCGGATCATCCGACCTTGCCTGCGCGCATGACTTGGAATGAGGCCCGTGTACCCATTCGCCCCCTCACTTACCCCTTCGCCCCTTGGGCTATAAATAGACCTCCTCCACCTCCTTTCTAGGGTTAGCATATGTTTAGCTCATTTGAGATAGAGCTTTGATCATCCATACGGATCTACTCCTCGTGAGAGACCGCGGCTCTTCGGAGAAGATCCATCTTGGATTCAAGACCCCCTCATGGGAAGATCCGTCTAGGATACCATCAAGACCTCCTCTTTGAATGAACCTTACCTTGTATCTCTCCCTTTGTTGTTCATGTACCTTGTGGATCTTGTGTGTTTGATTGTCTAGTGGATGTGTGATTGGACTTGTTCTTGAGTGTTTCCCCTTGTGATTTCTCTCTGTTCTTCCCCGTGTTCTTCGTGTTCCTCGTCGGGATCCACTCCAATCGTGAAAGATCGGCCTCTAGGGTCCTACCCTACATCTTCTATGGTATCATGAGCCACGTTGATCACGTATTAGGAGTCCCTCCCACAATTTTCTAGCCTTCTTTTGCTTGATTTCGTCCTAAATTTTGAAAATCCCCACCAAAAATAGCCCCAATTTTTTTGTGTGATTTGTTGGTTTGATGATGTTTTGTTGATTTTGATCCGTGGATTTGCTTGGTTTCAAGTGGATCTAACATTTCCCCAAGTTTCCCCACCTTCCATCCATGAAATCTCCGCATTTTTTGCCCCAAAATCATCCATTTCCGCCCAAAAATTCGCCCCCGAGAGGAAATCCCGAGCAGAGTTGACCTGCCCGGATCATCCGGACTTACTCCCGGATCATCCGGACATCCCCCGGATCAGCTGGACGCCCCCTAGACGTCGGGATGACCCACGCACCCGAACAACAGAACTGGAGATGACGAATCCGGATCATCTGGAAGCACTCCCGGATCATCCGGACCTCCTCCCGGATGTCCGGCTAACCCTCAAACTCACATGGCTGAATGTTTGTTTTGGTCATAACTAATTCATCCGGAGTCCGTTTTTGACATTATTTAGCTTGTTTTGAAGCTATTGACATCCCCCGTCCCACAAAAATATCACCAACATCATTTGACTCCATCAAAGTTTCGGAACTTTAGCATCTTAGCGTAGGGCCACCACCATATCATCCGCATTACCACCACTGACTTCCACAACCTAACCCATTTTGTTCCACATAGCATTAGTGGTTTCTTGAGAGTGATTCGAGTCTCCTAAGGTGTTTCAGCTACTTAGGGACGGTTTCTTCTTCATCAACCACCACCACCATTTCCGCATAGGCTTGCCCACCATACACTTCCACTACCCCAACACTCCCTAAGGTGTTTCGGCTACTTAGGGACGACAACTTCAACTTCGACACACATAACCCATCATTCCACTACCACATTGCTGAGTGCAAACCACCACCACTTTCCGCTACCACCATTTCACTTTTGTCCTTGAGATTTTGGATTGTGGTTTTTCCGTTTCCTACAGTGTTTCGGCTAATTAGGAACGGGTAGACATTGGCAACACTGCCTCTCATCATCGCCAAGGACGGTAATCTCGATGACACCATTGTATATTCCCCTTGCAATTGCATTGATAACCCCTAGCCCACTTTGCGTCACTTGCCTATCGAGGCTAGCCATTGAGTATTGCTAGCAACGTTACTTGTGCACATTAGTGATCTACACCTCCCATTGCATACATACCATATCATATTGGTATCATCATATCATCTCTTGTGTCACGAGATTGTTCCCGCATATATACAATTGCTATCTTGGTTTGTGCAAAGTGGCCATACAAAAAATAGAGAGAATAAGCTTTTAAGCAAAGAAAAAGAGTGAACAAAGAGCTTGTAAGCAAGTGCCATAGCATCATACCACATTGCATATAAGATTGTCATATCCGATCATCTTGGATCATCTTGAGAGAACATCAGGAACCATACATACATAGCATACTTGGGATAAAAGTTTATCCATTTTACATCCTATAGGTTGTGCACAAGTGTCGTATCCGCGTATGCAGCAATCGTGCTAGCGTCTCTCTTGAGTTGTGCAACACGAGCATTTTCACAAGTGTCGTATCCGCCTATGGAGCAATCGTGCTAGCGTCTCTCTTGAGTTGTGCAACACGAGCGTTTTTCGTGGATTCCACATTTTGTGCTCATTCCTTGGTTGCACGACCCCATTTATCTCTCCGTGTGTGTGTTTCTGTGTGCCACTTATTGCTATTGGTCTACTTGTTTCACTTGCAAATTTGTGAATCTCTTTAAACATTATTGACTCTTGCTAACATTTTGCAACACATTTTTGTGCCACTATCCTCACCGAGCTACACCATAAGATTTACTTGATAGGTGTGAGTGAACAAGTCCGGTATCAATTCCACTATTCTTTCCTTTCACATTGAGTGAGACGGGATACATCCTCAACTTTGTGAAAAGGTAACTTGGTATTGTTTATCTCATTTCCTACTCACCTTTGCTCGATTTTTGTGATGGATAGGCAAGGCATTTCACCTCTGGTCTACAACAACGACGAGTTTGATGCCAAGAAAAACAACTCCGACGCCAAGATGCAAGCTCAAATGGAGGATATCAAAGCCCTCATTAAGTCCTACAATCGATCTTCCTCATCTTCGAGAAGACGCTCAAGAGCACATGCTTCCGAGCTACCATCTCCGGCAAGATCACATTGGCATCGACACCATCACCAAAAGGAACGTGAAGGTCAAGAGCTCAACACCAACAACCGCTCAATGACTTCACCATCTCCCTTGGCATCTTCGCCAAGCGACTTCAAGGCATCTTCGCCTATGGACATACGGCATCTTCGCCAACAAGAACCCCAAGACTACGCTCAAGAGAAGCTCCCCAAGCTCAAGTCCGCGACTTCCACGAGCTACTACGACGTCGACACCGACCACAAGATTCCTTTCTATGGGACTCAAGAACCCGAGGAGTATCTCGAGTGGGAACGCCTAATGGACGACTACCTCAAGGTACATCAAGTTCCTCATGAAGATCTAGTGAAGTTCGCAACAAGAAAATTCCACGACTGGGCATCAACATGGTGGCTTCACACACCTTCGGATAGCTACGACATGAGTTGGCCCAAGACGAAGAGAGCTATGCGGAGAGAGTTCGTGCCTCCAACCTACATGGAACAACTTCGACGCCAATTGGAGAACACCATCCAAGGATCCAAGTCCATCGACAAGTACTTCAAGGAGATGATGATTGCCTTGCGATGAGCCGGCATGGACGACCCATTTTGATGAAGTTCCACTTCATGATGGGATTGAATAATGACATCTCCAAGACTATCTTCCTCGAGAACTACAAGTCCCTCGACGACTACTACATTGGTGCTCTCAAGGCGGAACAAGAACTCATGAAGGCCAAGGCTTCTCCACCCCAAGCACACTTCGCGGCGACCAAGCTCTACGAGAAGCATGATGCTAGTACCACTACGATGTCCAAGCCTGACGAGCTCCAAGACGATGCTCCCAAGTTTGACTTCACCGCCATCCCTCTTTGTGGCATTGATGATGCCGAGTCTACTTCAACACTTTTTCAAGACGGTGCGGCGACGAGTACGACTACGGAGACCTTCAAGGACCAAGCTTTGGAGGCGAGAGTGATGATGTGCCATCTTCAGCCTTCATCCACGGCGACGGCGACGAGATGATCGAGCATGGGATTTTCCCTTCGGTAATGGAGAAGAGTGATAATGTGCCATCTTCGGCCTTCATCCACGGCGACAGCGACGAGATGGTTGAGCATGGGATTTTCCCTTTGACCATGGCGACGTATGATGACTTGAGTGAATTTTGCCACCATATTGAGAGTAAGAGTGACTTCACCACTAGCCCCATATATGACGAGTTGCCCCACTTTCCATGTGAGGAGAGCCACAACCCCCACCACTTGGGTGAGATGAGTGGCTCCACCATATGTGACTTTGAGTGCACCTATTTTGAGGGGGTGAGTGAACCACTAATGTCTACTACACAACCTTCTTCTTGTAGACGTTGTTGGGCCTGCAAGTGCACAGGTTTGTAGGACAGTAGCAAATTTCCCTCAAGTGGATGACCTAAGGTTTATCAATCCGTGGGAGGCATAGGATGAAGATGGTCTCTCACAAACAACCCTGCAACCAAATAACAAAGAGTCTCTTGTGTCCCCAACACACCCAATACAATGGCAAATTGTATAGGTGCACTAGTTCGGCGAAGAGATGGTAATACAAGTGCAATATGGATGGTAGATAAAGGTTTTTGTAATCTGAAAATATAAAAACAGCAAGGTAACAAGTGGTAAAATTGAGCGTAAACAGTATTGCAATGATAGGAAACAAGGCCTAGGTTTCATACTTTCACTAGTGGATAGATCATACAACAATCCCTCAACATGCAACAAAGAGTCACTCCAAAGCCACTAATAGCGGAGAACAAACGAAGAGATTATGGTAGGGTAAGAAACCACCTCAAAGTTATTCTTTCGGATCGATCTATTCAAAAGTTCGTACTAGAATAACACCTTAAGACACAAATCAACCAAAACCCTAATGTCACCTAGATACTCCATTGTCACCTCAAGTATCCGTGGGCATGATTATACGATATGCATCACACAATCTCAGATTCATCCAACCAACACAAAGTACTTCGAAGAGTGCCCCAAAGTTTCTACCGGAGAGTCAAGAAAACGTGTGACAATCCCTATGCATAGGTTCATGGGCAGAACCCGCAAGTTGGTCACCAAAACATACATCAAGTGGCACGTGATATCCCATTGTCACCACAGATAAACATGGCAAGACATACATCAAGTGTTCTCAAATAAAGACTCAATCCGATAAGATAACTTCAAGAGGGACACTCAATTCATCACAAGAGAGTAGAGGGGGAGAAACATCATAAGATCCAACTACAATAGCAAAGCTCGCGATACATCAAGATCGTGCCATAGAGAGAACACGAGAGAGAGAGAGAGAGAGAGAGAGATCAAACACATAGCTACTGGTACATACCCTCAGCCCCGAGGGTGAACTACTCCCTCCTCGTCATGGAGAGCGCCGGGATGATGAAGATGGCCACCGGTGATAGGTTCCCCTCCGGCAGGGTGCCGGAACGGGCTCCCGAGAGGTTTTTGGTGGCTACAGAGGCTTGCAGCGGCAGAACTCCCGATCTATCTTCTCCATGGATGTTTTTTAGGGTACGTGGGACTATATAGGCGAAAGAAGTCGGTCGGGAGGTGCTCGAGGGGCCCACGAGACAGGGGGGCGCGCCCAGTAGGGGGGCGTGCCCTCCTATCTCGTGGCTGCCTCGAGTATCTTCTGACATGAACTCCAAGTCTCCAGGATCATATGCTTCCAAAAAATCACGCAGCCGAAGGTTTCATTCCGTTTGGACTCCGTTTGATATTCCTTTTCCTCAAAATACTGAAACACGCAATAAAACAGCAATATGGGCTGGGCCTCCGGTTAATAGGTTAGTCCCAAAAGTAATATAAAAGTGTATAATAAAGCCCATAATCATTCAAAACAACTAATAAAATAGCATGAATGCTTCATAAATTATAGATACGTTGGAGATGTATCAGCATCCCCAAGCTTAATTCCTACTCGTCCTCGAGTAGGTAAATGATAAAAGAAAGAATTTATGAAGTGTGAATGCAAGAAGGTGCACAAGTTTGATCAATGATAATTTCAATCACCTTTTCTAGCATGATAATATCTCATGGCAGTAGTTCATCTCATAAAACTTCTCATGATAAAGTAACAAGCAATTCACATGTCAAAGCATAGACCATAAACTTTCTTGAAAACTAGCAAACTTCATTCTTAGTCATCAAACAATTGCAATTCATCTTATTTTCAGGAATAGCAAACTCCACATACTCAACTATCATATAGTCTTCTACAATTGCTAACACTCATGCAATACTTGTGGTTATGAAGTCTTAATCGAACACTGAGAAAGGTAGGGGCTTATAGTGTTGCCTCCTAACGTATTCACCTTTGGGTGATGTCAACAATAATAGTTCATGCTAACTTACATCCAATTGAATATATATATCAGGATCTTCCCAACACGAGGTGCTTGCCAAGGGATAAAATGAAAAAGGGAAAGGTGGATATCACCTTGACTCTTGCATAAAGTAAAAGACATAAAGTAAAAGATAGGACCTTCGTAGAGGGAAGCAGAGGTTGTCATGCACTTTTACGGTTGGATGCACAAAATCTTAATGCGAATGAACGTCACTTTATATTGCCACTTGTATATGGACCTTTATTATGCAGTCCGTCGCTTTTATTGCTTCCATAACAAGATCGTATAAAGCTATTTTCTTCACACCAAAATATCATACATATTTAGAGAGCAAGTTTTATTGCTTTCACCGATGACAACTTACTTGAAGGATCTTACTCAATCCATAGGTAGGTATGGTGGACTCTCATGGCAAAACTGGGTTTAAGGATATTTGGAAGCACAAGTAGTATCTCTACTTGGTGCAAGGAATTTTGACTAGCAAGAGGGGGAAAGGCAAGCTCAACATGTTTGAATGATCCATGACAATATACTTTAACTGAGATGTCGGAAAACATAACCCATTACGTTGTCTTCCTTGTCCAACATCAACTCTTTAGCAAGTCATACTTAATGAGTGCTCCCAACTATAAAAGATGTCTAGGATACTGTATTTATATATGAAATCTCCCTTCCTTCAATATTCTTTCATGAAATTGTTCAAATGACCAATACAATGCTTGCTAACCTTCAATAAATTTACAACCTCTACTTCTTAGACGTGAAGTCATTACTCCCCATGGGATAAGCAAATGAGACATATATAATTTCAGATTTATGAAAATCAACTCATTCAATAATTTACTCATAGGATATAAGTGAAGCACACGAGTAAATGACAAACTACTCCAAAAAGATATAAGTGAAGATCAATGAGTAGCTAAATAATTATGTAACTATATGAAGACTCTCTCTCATTTAAGAATTTTAGATCATATTGTATTCAAACAGCAAGCAAAACAAAATAAAATTACATTGCAAGGATAGCACAACTCATGTGAAGAAGCAAAAACTTAGGCTCAACCGGTACTAACCGATAGTTGTTGAAGAAGAAAGGTGGGATGCCTAACGGGGCATCCCCAAGCTTAGATGCTTGAGACTTCTTGAAATATTATCTTGGGGTGCCTTGGGCATCCCCAAGCTTGAACTTTTGTGTCTCCTTAATTCCTCTCATATCATGGTTTCTCTTTTTATCAAAAGCTTCATCCACAACAAACTTGACAAGAACTCGTGAGATAGGTTAGTATAAACCAATGCAAAACCTTATCATTTTCTACTGTAACAAATCACTAAAATTATTATACAACATTGAATAGTAAATTTCTCTGCATATTTAATACTCCTATCCTCAAATAGAATCATTAAACAGGCAAACATATGCAAACAATGCAAAAATAACAGCAATCTGCCAAAACAGTACAGTCTGTAAAGAATGCAAGAGTATCAATACTTCCCTAACTCCAAAAATTATGAAATAAAATTCCCACTGTAGTAAATTTGTCATATCTCATTATTCAAAAAGTTTCAACATTATACCATTCTCTGACTTTTGTAGGGAATTTTTGCAACAGCGGTAAACTTTCTGTTTTCAAACAGCAACATGTATACTGGCAAAATAAGCATGGTAAAGGCTATCCTTGACTTTTTTATTGAAACTAAAGATGCAAAACATTATTGTAAATAACAGCAGGCAAATAGTAACAAAAGAAAATGATGCTCCAAGCAAAACACATATCATGTGGTGAATAAAAATATAGCTCCAAGTAAAGTTACCGATGAACGAAGACGAAAGAGGGTATGCCATCCGGGGCATCCCCAAGCTTAGGCTCTTGGTTGTCCTTGAATATTACCTTGGGGTGCCTTGGGCATCCCCAAGCTTAGGATCTTGCCACTCCTTATTCCATAGTCCATCGAATCCAAGCTTAGGATCTTCTCTGTGGATGTTTTTAGGGTACGTGGGACTATATAGGCGAAAGAAGTCGGTCAGGAGGTGCTCGGGGGGCCCATGAGACAGGGGGGCGTGCCCAGTAGGGGGGGGGGGCGCCCTCCTATCTCGGGGTTGCCTCGAGTATCTTCTGATGTGAACTCCAAGTCTCCAGGATCATATTCTTCCAAAAAATCACGCTGTCGAAGGTTTCATTCCGTTTGGACTCCGTTTGATATTCCTTTTCCTCGAAATACTGAAACAGGCAATAAAACAGCAATATAGGCTGGGCCTCCGGTTAATAGGTTAGTCCCAAAAGTAATATAAAAGTGTATAATAAAGCCATAATCATTCAAAACAGATAAGAAAATAGCATGAATGCTTCATAAATTATAGATACGTTGGAGATGTATCAACCACCACATAGAGAGAGTGTGATAGTTGATAGGTCTCGTGAGGCCATTTGCATTTCTAACAACTTGACCTCTACCTCTATTGGTGCAATGTCCCATTTATGATGACACGCCGATCCTCGACGACTTCGTCCTCCCTTTGGACAAGACGATGGCCATGGTGGAATATGATGCACCCCCACATCGTTCCATCAAGATGAAGATGACCACCATTTGGTCTTTACCACCTCACCTACACCACTTGAGTGGAATGAAAAAGGTAACATAGGTGAAAGTGATGCTCTAGTCCCACTAGTGGACATTCTTGACATTGATTGCTTGCATGATGTTGATCCACCTATTGCCATGCTTCATGCTAGTATGATTTCCCCATGCGACGATTTACCCATTTATGATGAGTTTTATGATTGCCATGTGGAGTCTATTAGTTGTGATGCCATGTTACATAGGATTTCTTGTGACAATTCTTTAGGTCACATCATGTTTGATAATCCGCTTGACTTGTCATATGCTATGCATGAGATCAACCATATGTCTTATTTGCAATCTCTTCATAGTGATTATGCATATGCCATTAAAATAAACCCAATTTGCACATATGGCATAGATGACAAGCCTATGGTTATTGGCAGTTGTTTCTCTTGTGATGATATTGACATGCTACCTTTGCATCATTTATCTCATATGCCATGCCATGACCACCTATCTTTGGATATGCATTGTTTTGGATGTTGTCCATTTTCTGCATGTGATGTTTCTAATCTTGCTCATGCGGAGACCCCCATAGTTCCCTCATACATGTTAGGATATTTTCATCCATCCCATTCATTGCATGATCCAATACTTGTGTGCACCATATGCTCCCCATGCATAAACATGATATTGATGTGCTATATATTTGTATGCTCAATTTGTGTCCCCATCGTGTCAAACATAACAACTATTCTTTCATGATGGATGACATGTTCTTATACCATGCATCAAATTTCTTTGAGCGATGCTTATCTCGTGCTAACTCACACATGCACATACACATCATGATGGATGATGTGTACATTTACCACACGCAAAATTTCTTTGGTTTGTGTCTCTTTTGTGTATGTACCCATGAATACTTGTCAACCTCTCAATCCCACGAGTTGACAAAATGAGCTCTAGAGAGCAACGATGACTTGGGATCACATGGATTGTCTTTCCCACTGCTCTCTTCACGCAAAGACTTCGCGCATTTCTTCTACATGGCCCTCACATGGCTATGAGTTATTGTCCATTATATATCCTTTACCCATCTTGCCATGTTCACTTTGCATGATATGCTCATTTCCATTTGGATGACATGCTTTGGTGACCCATGCTTTGCATTACACATGATGATTGATTCTAGTACTCGAATGTGTATTTGCAAGCTTGGTGGAGATATTGCTTGTTCTTGCCATGTTTACTTTGTGCCCAATGCTTATGATCATGCTATGATCTTGGTTCGTGTTCGTGCTTGCGATATGTCATGTGGATTGCCTATGCCTATTATTTGCTCACATGACATGATTGCCATGACTTCCCCTAGTGTGTTGCATCTTCGCTCCACTAGTTTGCACGACATGATTGATATGCTTGCTTATGTTGCATCACCCATGATTCATACTTGCTCATCTCATGCAGTTGATGGCATCTATTTACATGCTTTGCACATGATTGTTATTGCTTCTTGTCATATACCTCCATGTGTTGCCTCTCTCATGCTAGATGATTTGCCATGTATTGAGTGCAACGATGATTCTCTTATTGCTCATGAGATTACCCCCATAGCATTATTGCATATATTTGGAGATTTCAACATATTCCTTGGGAAGCATGCTTGTCTTACCTCTTTGCACCATATAACTCATGCCATGAATATAGCCATTGTTGCATCATATTATTCATGCACTTGTGCTTCTAATGGTTATGTGCAAGAGAAGAGAACCATCATGATGGATGATGTGTTTATCTACCATGCGCATACTTTCTTTGTTTTGTTGTGTGCGTGTGTAGGATACTTGGACTTTGTGTCGACTTCCACTTCACGTGAGTTGACCACTCGAGATCTTGAGAGCGAGCCTCATATATTCTACCATGACTCGCTTCTACACCACATTTCCTACCAGTTCGGCATTGTGAAGAATGCACAAGGACATGCTTTCAAGGTGACACCCTTCTTGAGCTTTTATATTGTGGATCATACTTCATGTGTTGCTTGCACCATTTGCACGCATGTTCGAGATAATGCTTTCACCCACGATTGCCACATTTCCATGCCTCATGACATATATACCTTGTGTGTTGCATCCAATTCTTGGATTACTTGCTCCTATCATATGTTTGGTTGCAACAATGTCACTTCTTCACATATGCCATGTCCCATTGCTTATCACATGATTGACTTGATTGCCTCACACATGTTGAACAATTGCTCTTTCTATTGTGTTGAGTGCCATACTATCTTCACTACACCCTGTGCACGTTATGTTTGGATTGGCTTACACTTGACCCGTGTGTTTAGACACTTCATTTCCTTTGGTGTTGTGAATGATTCTTATGCCTACCGTAGACCTTTCATTGAGCAATTTGTGAATGCTTGCTATGAACTTGAGGTAGATGCTTATTCTCTTGTCACACATATTTGCATCGCTACCTCACATTTACATGCTTGTTTCCATTATGTCCTTGATTGTGCTCAATTTATGTGCTTACATGCCATGTCACAATCCTTTGTCACACCATATGCTATGCTTGATGACGACACTTGTTTGGTGAATCACCACTTGAATGCTTGGTTTTGCACTAATGCTAACCACATTTGTTTTTCCAAGTGTTTGTTGTCCTTCCTCATTTTGAAGGAATCCAAGACGGTGCGACACTCGAGAGTGCCCATTGCGAGCTTGAAGATGACGAGTACTTGGTGAACATCCACTTCTTCACGGCGAAGCCATCTCTTTCCCATGGTGATTTGGTTTTCGAATCGAGGTCGGATCTTTCCCAAGGGGGAGGGGATGATGCGGAGCATCCTATGGACATCACCATATCAAGAATCCATTTGGCAAGTGACACGTGCGACATCTACTTCGCATACACAAAGGTGAATCATCTCCTTTACACGTGCTCACTTGACCCCTTCAAGGATGGTGTACTACTTGACACTTCTCCCGTGGGCATGCATAAGTATTGTCGGAGCTTCACGGATGTCAAGGAGGAGTGCAAGCGCCTAGGAACGACTACACTATCCGCGAGGGAGGCATGGAAGAGAATACAGAAGAAAGGAGAAGAAGAAGATGGAGCGGATGCTGGAGCCAGGCCGGACATCCGGACTGCCGTCCGGATCATCCCGGCTTGGACGGATCATCCGGACCCCACCCCGGATCGTCCGGGTAACTTCGCCGAAGACACCCGTAGGCTTCCACCTGAAGCCGGATCATCCGGGACTCCGTCCGGATCATCCGGACCCCCGATGCCCGGATCATCCGGGACCCCGTCCGGATCATCCGGCCTTGCCTGCGCGCATGACTTGGGCCGAGGCCCGTGTACCCATTCGCCCCCTCACTTACCCCTTCGCCCCTTGGGCTATAAATAAACCTCCTCCACCTCCTTTCTAGGGTTAGCATATGTTTAGCTTATTTGAGATAGAGCTTTGCTCATCCATACGGATCTACTCCTCGTGAGAGACCGCAGCCTCTTCGGAGAAGATCCATCTTGGATTCAAGACCCCCTCATGGGAAGATATGTCTAGGATACCATCAAGACCTCCTCTTGGAGATGAACGTTACCTTGTATCTCTCCCTTTGTTGTTCATGTACCTTGTGGATCTTGTGTGTTTGATTGTCGAGTGGATGTGTGGTTGGACTTGTTCTTGAGTGTTTCCCCTTGTGTTTTCCCTCCGTTCTTCCCCGTGTTCTTCGTGTTCCTTGTAGGGATCCGCTCTAATCGTGAAAGATCAGCCTCTAGGGTTCTACCCTACATCAGATCCTCTAGAGACATGGCTACTACCTATGTCCAGAATGTTGTGCATGATTAGGTACCAAGAGAACCCCCTGAGGGTGCACATGAAGATGGTCAAGCCCCCAAGTTCTTGGACGAAGAGGAACGATGGGAAGAACCAGAGAAGTCCCCAGGACCCGGACATCCGGCCCCAAGCCCCGGACATCCGGCCCCTGGAGCATCTTCTACAGCCGCAACCTAGCCGAAGCTACAAGCCCGGACATCCGGCCCAGGACCCGGACATCCGGCGCACGGCGAGCAGCCAGACATCCGGCTCGACCGCCGGAAATCCGGCTCCCCATCACAGTAGTTGGACCCCCTCCAGCCCGGACATCCGGCCACAACCCCGGAAATACGGCCCTTCGCATCACCTCGGACATCCGGCTAGCGCCCGGACATCCGGACCAGTCCTGCCCCATGACATCCAAGATGGCGCCAGGCCAGCCCGAACATCCGGCCCGACAGTCCGGACATCACCTATCACACGAGCGCCCAGACGTCCGGCCTTCCCTGTCTGTGCATAGTGTAAAGGGCCGAGCCCATTTATCCCTTCGCCCCCTAGACTATATATAATCCTACTCCGCCCTCTTTCTAGGGTTAGCATTGTGATAGCTCATACTTTGAGATAGAGCTTTGCTCATCCATCGGGATCTACTCCACCGCGAGGGACCGACACCTCTTTGGAGAAGATCCACGTTGGATTCAAGACCCCCATCCTGGGTGGACCCCCTTCAATACCACCTCACGGAGAAGAACCGGTTACCCTTTGTATCGTCCCTTGTTTGATTCGTATCATGTACCTCTTTGTGTTTCGAGGATCTAGCATATGTGTGACCTTATTCTCATGAGTTATTTCTCTTGTGTTTCCCCTCGTTTTCCCTTTGTTTCCCCTCGTGTTCTTCATGTTCTTGGTAGGATTCCCTCCAAACGTGAAAGATCGGGCGTCTAGGGTTCTACCCTACATCATCTTGGTATCATGAGCCATGTTGATCACGCTTTTGGAGCCCCTACCCTTTGTTTCCTAGCTTGATTTTGTTGTTTTTCGTCCTAATCCAAAAATCCCCACCAAAAATAGCCCCAATTTTTTTTGTGATTTGTTGGTGTGATGAAGTTTTGTTGGATTTGATCCATGGATTTGCTTTGCCACGTGTGGATCTAGCCTTCCCCCATATTCTTCGTAATTTCCATCCACTAAATCATCCGAATTTTGCCTCGTGGTTGCCTTTCCCCCCGCGGAGTTCTTCGTGTTCGTCCACGGATCCAGAGCCCGGACATCCGGCCCGTGACCCCCGGACATCCGGGTCCCAGGCCTGGACATCCGGCCCCTGACAGCAACAACTCCAATCACCGCCCCGTTTTCCGCCTAATTTTTGCCAAATTTTGTCCAGGAGCCCACACATACTGCCGCATACCACCTTCACTTCCGCATACCACCATCGTGTTACGCAAGCACCACCATCGGTTACCACTACCACCTATGAAAATTTTGACCCGTTTTGGTCTTTGAGAAGTTGGGTTGTGGTTCCCGTGTCCTATTGTGTTTCGGCTATATAGGTACGGTTCAACATCAACATCACCACCGCTCATCTTCGGCAAGGACTCGTCATCGCCACCAACCGTCCGTGATTGCAAACGACTATCGCGGCGATAACCTCGACGACATCTTTGTCTATTCCATGCCATTTGCATTGATAACCACATAGCCTTACTTTTGCGTTGCTTACCCATCGATACTAGCCTTTGAGTATTGCCGGCAACGTGACTTGTGCACATTAGTGATCATACTCTCCATAGCATACATACCATATCATAGTGGTGCATATCTTGGTATCATCTTTTGTGTCACAAAGTTGTCATCGCATACACAATTGCTATCTTGGTTCGTGAAGTTTTGCATGAGAAAAGAGCTCAAAAGTGAAAGAGCCAAACAAGCTTTTAAGCAAAAAGGGAAAGATAAGAAAAGAGCATATAAGGATGAACCATAGCATCATACTACATTAAGATTTCCATATCCGATCATCTTGGATCATACCTTCGGAATACCATACATATAGCATACTTGGGATAGAAGTTTTTTGCATTTTTGCCTAGTAGGTTGGGCACAAGTTCCGTATCTGCCTATTGTGCAATCGTGCTAGCGTCTCTCTAGTGTTGTGCAACAAGAGCATTTTCATGGTCTCCACATTTTGGCTCAGCCTTGGTTGCACGACCCCACTTATCTATTTGTGTGTGTGTTTCTGTGTACCGCATCTTGCTATTGATCTAGTTGTTGCATTTGCAAATTTGTGCATCTTTTCCAACATTATTGAAGCTCACTAACAATTGCATCAAATTTAGTGCCACCATCCTAATCGAGCTCCACCATAAGCTTTTACTTGTGTAGGTGTGAGAACCGTCAAGAATTGGTACCAGTTGTGCTATTTCTTTATCCACATTTGAGTGATCATTGATCCATCTTCAACATAGGTCAAGGTACATTTGGTATAAGTTCTTCTCTTTGTCCCACTCACATATTTGCTTAGAATGATGGATAGGACAAGTTCTTCTACCAACCCACTCTTCATTTAGAAAGACGACGACATGTCATCCTACGTCACCAAGAGCCACCTCTTCGGTGCACAATGAGCTTTACATCAAGAACAACAAGCAATGAGCGACCGCATCGACAATCTCGCCACCGACTTGCAACTCTCCGAGAAACGAACAAGAGACTACTTCAACAACAAGCTCGACGCTCATAAACAAGAGAACGATGCAGGAATGGACGAGATTCGTGCCTTGTTGGTGAACCGCCACTCTTCCCCTTCTTCCTACTCAAGACGGAGCCGTTCAAGTCGACACACTGACGACACCCTCTCCTGCTCAAGTACACCGACATCAAACACTCTACGTCGAGCCACGCATCAAGACCGCCAAGAAACTCGCAATCCTCTACACAGAAATCATCCACAAGACCAAGTCGACGAGCAAGCACATCAACATCGTCAACACCAAGTTCCTCTTGCACAAGCTCAAGAACGACAATGTCAACATCTCCAATAGGAAGAGCGAGCGCGACAACATCAAGACGAACAAGACACCAAAGCTCAACGTCTTCAACAACAACAACGTGAAGCACAAGCTCTTGAGGCGCAACATGCCCTTCGAGAATCAAGTCGAGCCATTGCCAACCACAACCGAGATAGGTGCAATCAAGAGGAAGCACTTCACGAAGAATTTCAAGAGCGAAACTACAAACCAAGAGTGCATCGTCAAGTTCCTCAAGATCCTCCACAAGCTCGACAAGCTCCTCCACAACCTCAAGTTCAACAAGAGCAAGATGACTATGGAAATCCTCCACTCGAAGAGCAACATGAGGTTGATAATCATCCACGTCAAGGGTGTCATCATCACCCTCGACCCCAACACAGTGAAGAGCAATGCTATGGCAAGCTAAAGTTCACCATGCCCAAGTTCAATGGAAGCAATGATCCCGAAGAGTACCTATCATGGGCATTGAAGGTCGACAAAATCTTTCATTTGCACAACTATGAGGAAGAGAAGAAGATCACTATGGCATCACTTGAGTTCCAAGACTATGTGCTCATATGGTGGGAACAAGTCCTTGAGCGCCGAGAAGCAAGAGGTGAACCACCAATCACCACTTGGGCTCAAATGAAAGATGTCATGCGAGCATGCTTTGTGCCACCTACTACAACCACGATCTCTTCAAGAAGCTCCAACTCCTCAAGCAAGGAACAAAGAGTGTTGAAGAATACTACACGGAAATGGAGATTTCCATGATAAGAGCCAATGTTACGGAAGATGATGAGCAAGCTATGACCCGTTTCTTAAATGGCCTCAATCATCCCATCAAGAAGACTGTCGTCTTCCAAACCTAGTCCAACCTCATTGAGCTTGTGCATCAAGCTACCAAAGCGGAACGCCAAGTGCAAGATGACTTCAAGTACGCCAAGTACTCGTGCAAGAGCTACGGATTATCCAACACCCAAGCTTCAATGACTCCAACAACTTCTACCTCAGCCAAGCCATCTACAAGCAACGGCGACAAGTCGAGTTATAAGAAAACTTTGACAACCTCAAGTCATCCTCCTTCTACTACAAGAAACTTCAAGCCGCGCGCTTCATCATCTACTCCAACGGATGAGACCGTCAAGACAAGTTCCATCAAGTGTTTCACTTGCGGCGGCCGAGGCCACAAGTCCTTTGAGTGTACCAACAAGCGCACCATGATCCTCAACGACGACGGAACCTATGACTCCATGAGTGAAGAGGAGATGGAAGCCATTGAGCAAGTGGCCATGCATTGGCGTGTGAAGGAAGATGAAGATGATCAAGCCTTTTGTGATGAGGATTTGAGCCCCGCCCTCGCTGTCTCCAAAGTCTTGACTCTTCAACATCAACAAGATGAAGACCAAAGATGCCACATCTTCCACACAAAGGCCGGCATCAATGGAAGGTCCGTCAAGGTCATCATCGATGCAGGTAGTTGTCACAACTTGGCAAGTGAAGAACTATGCCCCAAACTCCAATTGGTTAAGATGAAGCACCCGCACCCCTACAAGGTCCAATGGCTAAGTGATTCCGGCAGTATACAAGTTGAGCATACAGTCAAAGTCTTCTTCAAAATTGGAGCATATGAAGACACTTTGGAGTGTGATGTCGTCCCGATGTCTGTTTGCCACCTCCTTCTTGGTCGGCCATGGCAATTTGACCGTGGCATCATCCACAACGGGTGTACACTTCATTATAGCTTCAAGATAAAAGGAAAGGATTATGTGCTATGACCTATGTCTCCAAGTCAAGTGATCGCCGACAAGAAAGCCACCCATCATGGAGAAAAGAGTGAGAGAGTGATCCACCCAAAAGAAAGTGAGCGCCACAAGCCAAAATCGAGTGCCTACACGATGAGCGACAAGAAAAACTTAATCCTATTTGCCACCAAAAGTGAGATGAGAGAAGTGTGTGAGAACCCATCTCGTGTTATGCACTATGTCCTTGTGTGCAAGGACGAGGCACCAAAAACTAACACCTCCCATGATCTACATTTAGTGTTGTCTTCTCCTTTGCAGGAATCCCAAGATGTTTTCCCTGATGAGCTACCTTCGGGTCTACCTCCACTACGAGGCATTTAGCACCGAATCGACCTCATCCCTGGAGATCCTCTACCTAACAAGGCTCCCTACCGCGTCAACCCCGAGGAAACTAAGGAGATCTAACGGCAAGTACAACAACTCATCGACAACGGTCAAGTACGTGAAAGCTTGAGCCCATGTGTCGTTCTGGTCATACTTGTTCCAAAGAAAGATGGTACTTATCGCATGGTTTCTGATTGCCGTCCCATCAATGCTATCACCGTTAGATATCGTTAATGATATGCTTGATGAGCTTAGCGGAGCCACCATTTTCTCTAAGATTGATCTTAAGAGTGGCTACTATCAAACACGCATCCAAGAAGGTGATGAATGGGTAACCACATTTAAGACCAAATTTGGCTTATATGAGGGGCTAGTTACGCCAATGGGTTTATCCGAAGCACTCAGTACTTTCATGTGAGTCATGCACCTTGTTCTTCGTCCCTATATTGGTGTATTTGTTGTGGTCTATTTTGATGATATTCTTGTCTTTAGCAAATCTCTCACAGATCATGTCACCCATCTTAGAACCGTGTTGCGAACCCTTAGGAAAGAGCGACTTTATGCTAATACGGACAAATGCCTTTTTGGTGTTGATAAGCTTGTTTTCTTGGGTTTTGTTGTGTCTTCTAAGGGTGTTCATGTAGATGAATCTAAGATCAGTGCTATTAAAACTTGGCCCCAACCAACCAACTTGCAACAAGTGCGTAGTTTTCTTGGTTTAGCCTGTTTCTATCATAGATTTGAGAAGGATTTTAGCACCATAGCTTCACCTTTACATTCCTTGAGTAAGAAAAATGCACCATTTGTTTTGGGGACCATCCCAAGATACCACATTTAATGAGCTTAAGAATTTGCTTACTCATGCTCCCGTTCTTGCATTACCCAACTTTGACAAACCTTTTGAGATTCATTGTGATGCTAGTGGTCATGGCAAAAGAGGTGTGTTAATGTAAGAGAAGCGCCCCATAGCATATTTTAGTGAAAAACTTTCCGGAGCGCAACTCAATTATCCCATATATGAAAGAGCTATATGCTTTAGTGCGAGTTTTGCGTGAATGGGAACATTATCTTTGCCCTCATGAATTTATCATTCATACCGATCATGAAACGCTTAAGTACTTAAAAGGACAAACTAAGTTGAACAAGTGTCATGCAAAATGGAGTGAATTCATAGAGTCTTTTTCTTATGTCATCAAGTACGTCAAGGGTATGGAAAACATAGTGGCGGATGCCCTTTCCCACATATGCACGCTTGTCACTAAACTTGAATTGAATGTCATTGTCTTTGAGCACATAAAAGACTATTATGTGCATGATCCTACTTTTGCTATTCCTTATGCTAAGTGTTTGACGCATACATCTTGGGAACGATATTACATCAAGGATGATTATCTTATGAGAGCTAACAAACTTTGCTTTCCCGAGTCTTCTCTTTGTTTGCTCCTTTTGCAAGAGGCTCACGGAGGCGAACTCATGGGACAATTTGGACGCGACAAGACATTCGCCACGCTCACCAAGAGCTAATTTTGGCCCAAGATGTTCCGCGATGTCTCATCCTTCACCAACTGATGGTCTACATGTCACAAAGCTAAGTCAAAAGCTCAATCCCATGGTCTTTACATGCCTCTTCCTATTCCTTATCAACCTTGGGAAGACATTAGCATGGACTTTGTACTTGGTTTGCCTAGAACTCAAAATAGAAAGGATTCTGTGTTTGCTGTTGTGAACCAATTCTCTAAAATGGCTCATTTTATCCCATGCAACAAGATAGATGATGCTTCACATATTGCAAATATCTTTTGTAGTGAAATCTTGCGCCTACATGGAGTGCCCAAGATGATCGTCTCGGACCGCAACGTCAAGTTCTTGATTTACTTTTGGAAGACTCTATGCGCCAAGCTCGGAATCAAGCTCTTGTTCTCTTCGGCATACCATCCCCAAACCGATGGCCAAATGGAGGTGACAAACCATACACTCTCCACTCTACTTCACGTGTTGATCAAGAGGAATATCAAGGAGTGGGAGGAGTGCATACCCATCGCCGAGTACGCCTACAACCGCGCAAGACATTCGACTACCGGCAAGTCCCCCTTCGAGGTCGTCTACGGCTTCCACCCGTTGTCCCCATTGGACATTCTACCTCTCCCACTACAAGAGTGCACCAAAATGGACGCGAGTGCATGAGAAAGCTACCTCAAGAAGATGCATGAAGATAAAAGACTCACCATCGAGCCCCAAGTACACCGACTCACGACCAAGCTCAACGTCAACAAGCAACCCATTATATTCAACATTGGAGATCTCGTGTGGCTACACCTTCGCAAGGAGCGCTTCCCCAACGAACGCAAGTCCAAACTTCTACCACGAGCCGATGGACCCTTAAAGGTGCTTGAACGCTACAACAACAATGCCTACAAGATCAACATCCCACGCGACAAGTACTCCGTGAGTGACATCTTCAACATCACCGATCTCTCCCCGTACCATGGTGATGAGGATTTCGATCCGAGGTCGGATCTTTCCCAAGGGAGGGGAGATTATGCAGAGCATCCTACGGTCATCCCCACGGACCTACCATCGTCTCACCAAGTACCAAGAGGACCCATGACACGAGCACGAGCTAGAGCTCTCGAGACCGAGGTGACTTCTTTCCTTAGTGATATCTCATACGATCCTCTCGAGACATGGCTACTACCTAAGTCCGAAATGTTGTGCACGATTAGGTACCAAGAGAAACCCCTGACGATGCACATGAAGATGGTCAAGTCCCCAATTTCATGGACGAAGAGGAACGACAGGAGGAACCAGAGAAGTCCCCAGGAACCGGACATCCGACCCCAAGCCCCGGACATTCGGCCCCTGGAGCATCTTCTATAGTCGCAACCCAGCTGAAGCTATAGGCCCCGGACATCCGGCCCAGAACCCGGACATCCGGCGCACGGCGAGCAGCCGGACATCCAACTCGATCCCCGGAAATCCGGTGCCCATCACAGTAGCTGGACCCCCTCCAGCCCGGATGAGGGAGTCCTGGACTAGGGAGTGTCCGGACAGCCGGACTATCATCGTCCGCCGGACTCCAAGACTACGAAGATACAAGATTGAAGACTCCGTCCCGTGTCCGGATGGGACTTTCCTTGGCGTGGAAGGCAAGCTTGGCGATACGGATATGTAGATCTCCTACCATTGTAACCGACTCTGTGTAACCCTAGCCTTCTCCGGTGTCTATATAAAACGGAGGGCTTTAGTCTGTAGGACACAACATACATTACAACAATCATACCATAGGCTAGCTTTAGGGCTTAGCCTCCTTGATCTCGTGGTAGATCCACTCTTGTACTACCCATATCATCAATATTAATCAAGCAGGATGTAGGGTTTTACCTCCATCAAGAGGGCCCAAACCTGGGTAAAACATCGTGTCCCTTGTCTCCTGTTACCATCCGCCTAGACGCATAGTTCGGGACCCCCTACCCGAGATCCGCCGGTTTTGACACCGACATTGGTGCTTTCATTGAGAGTTCCTCTGTGTCGTCACCGATAGGAAGGATGCCTCCACCCATCTTCAAGGACGGTATTTTCGCCAAAGGGGCCTTGGCCGCCGGCCAAACTATCCGGCTAGGTGGTTTTCTCATGACCGCCTGTCTGGCCGCCGCTTCGACAATGACTTCTCAAGTCGTCAAAAGCAATCTCCATGTTAGCTCGGAATTCGCCGAGCGGCTGGATCCGATAGAGCTCTCGTCTGTCAACGAACTCTTGGATCGTATCGCCCCCCTAGGAGTCGCTGCGGACTACAATCAGATTGGGCTTAAAACCGATCTGAGAGAGATTAACTCTCCCCAGGTTACCCACCACGTCGCAGTGGTAGAGGAACAATGCGGCGACTCTCCTCCTGTATTAAAAACTAAACATGTCCGGGCTCCCGAACCCTCCATGCCGGATTTCCGCGGAGGAACGGACTTCGATCGAGCACTGAACTTAAAGTCAGGCATCGGACCGGACTCGTGGGACAACGTCCAGCAATCCAAGCTTCCAAAATTGGAAACTTCATGGCCTTTAAGCCCCAAGATGGGTAGGGATCCGGATTTTATTCCACCCGCCCGCCCAGACATATGCGATCTATCTCTAATACGGCAAGAGCCCGCTGAAACAGTACATCACTACTGGGCTAGATTCCTCCTGGTTATGGACAGGATAAAGGACTGCCGAGAGGAAAACGCAATCTCAATCTTTTGCAATAATTGCACGGACAAGGGAATATTGAACACCATCGGCCGTCGTAAAATTACACGCTTCACCGATCTGGCGTCCATAGTACGAAAGTACTGTGCGGTGGAGAGTTTCCGGAAAACCGAAAACCAGTTTTGGGACAATCCGGCCCCGAATACAACCCTAGTCCGCAACAAAAGGGTGCATCATACTCAGGCCCCAGATACAAAAACCAAAAAGCAAAAACCCCATAAAGGGTACGGAACCGTACTGGAGGGATGGCTCAATGGACCCTGTAAGCTTCATAGTACAGAGGGAGCCGTCCCAACACATAGCCTTCGAGCATGTTGGATATTACGGCAGGTGGCCAAAAGTGGCGAGGAGCTTCTAGCCCCGGAAAACCACTCCAACAATACCGGTACGGTATCAACAGTCTTCGAGACCTTCGCATCCAATAATATGCGAAAACGAACAATCCGTGGCCTCGCCGAAGTCTACCAAGTAGCAACAGCAAATCCATGGAGCGACACAGCCATCACCTTCAACGCCAGCGATGAACCTAAATTCCGAACAGCCCGAACACCAGCCGCACTGGTGCTTAGTCCCATAGTGGACGGCTTTCGACTTACAAAGGTCCTCATGGATGGCGGCAGAGGACTAAACCTCATCTACGAGGAAACTCTTCAAAAAATGGAAATCGATTGGAGCCGTATTGAGCGAAGCAGCACAACCTTCAGAGGAATAATTCCTATCCGGGAAGCGCGCTGCACCAGAAAAATCACACTCGATGTGGTGTTCGGCTCGCCGGACAATTACAGATCCGAAGAAGTCACGTTCCAAGTGGCCTCGTTCAACAGCGGATATCACGCTATATTAGGACGAGAGGCATTCACAATTTTTCAAGCCGTACCCCATTACGGGTATATGAAGCTCAAAATGCCTGGGCCCGGCGGAATAATCACTCTCGCTAGTGATCCGGACATAGCACTCCGCGCCGAAAACAAGACAGCTGCACTAGCCCTAGAGGCACTATCCGAAGCCCTAGCGGCAGAAGAACTCACCGTGCCGCGCTCTACGGTGAACAGGGACGATGTGATACTCGATAAAAGATCCAAGTCCACCTCCTTCAAACCAACAGATGAAATAGTGAAATTCCAGGTCCATCCAACGGACCCAACAAAGACGGCCTCCATTGGGGCACAATTAAACCCTGAGGTAGATGCCGCACTGCGCGAATTCCTTCGGGAAAATTGGGACATTTTTGCTTGGCATCCTTCGGATATGCCCGGAATCCCACGCAGATTGGCAGAACACAGCCTAAATATCCTAAAAGGATTCAAGCCAGTCAAACAGGCTCTTCGACGATTTTCCGAACCCAAAAGATAGGCAATGGGAGAAGAGCTAGCCAAACTATTGGAAGCCGGATTCATCAGAGATATCAAACATCCGGATTGGCTAGCAAATCTGGTAATGGTACCAAAGAAGGACAAATCCTGGTGCCTATGTGTCGATTTTAAAGACCTCAATAAGGCTTGCCCAAAGGATCCCTTCCCCCTCCCCCGCATCGACCAAATTATCGATGCTACCGCAGGGCACGATTCGTTGTGCTTCCTCGACGCATACTCTGGCTACCATCAAATCAAGATGGCGGAAGCAGACCAAGCTGCAACGGCATTCATCACTCCATATGGACCATTCTGCTTTAACATGATGCCCTTCGGACTTAAAAAGCCGGCGCAACATATCAGCGCATGATTCAAACATGTTTGGCCACCCAGATCGGCAAAACAGTAGAGGCATACGTAGACGACGTTGTCGTCAAAACCAAACACGTCGAAACTCTAGTAGACGACTTGAGGCTCACATTCGACAACCTCAGAGCATATGACATCAAGCTGAATCCGGAAAAATGCGTTTTCGGCGTACCAGCCGTAAAGCTACTGGGCTTTATTGTATCCGATAGAGGAATTGAAGCAAACCCAGCCAAGATCCGAGCTCTGTCACAGCAAGATATCCCAAAAGACCTCAAGCAAATACAAAAATTGACTGGATGCATGGCGGCTCTAAGCCGCTTTATCTCCCGTCTAGGAGAAAAGGCATTGCCCCTCTATCGCCTCCTCAGGCGCACCGAACACTTCGAGTGGACGGATGCTGCCACTGCCGGACTCGAAGAAATAAAGGCCATATTGGCAACAAATCCGGTCCTGGCTACGCCCAATTTGGGCGAACCAATGTTGTTATACATCGCAGCAACGCATCAAGTTGTAAGCGCGGTACTCATCGTCGAACGAGAGACAGAAGGGCATAAATTCCCTCTTCAAAAACCAGTGTATTATGTATCCACTGTGTTAACCCCCTGCAAATCCCGTTACCCACACTATCAGAAGATAGCGTATGCGGTGTTCATGGCATCCCGGAAGCTCCGACACTACTTTCAAGAGTGTTCAATAACAGTGGCCTCCGAAGTACCACTCAATGACATCATAAATAACCGCGACGCAACAGGCAGGATTGTAAAATGGGCCATTGAGCTCTTACCATTCGATATAACTTACAAACCTTGGCGAGCTATAAAGTCACAAGTTTTGGCTGACTTTGTTGCTGAATGGACCGAAGCAGAACTCCCTAAAGAGTACGGCGCATACTCCAATTGGATTATGCACTTCGATGGCTCTAAAATGTTGGCCGGACTGGGGGCTGGCGTCGTATTGACGTCCCCGACCGGGGACACAGTCCAATACGTAGTTCAAATAATGTACACAGACTCCAACAATGCAGCCGAATACGAGGCCCTCCTGCATGGTCTCCGGATGGAAATCTCCATGGGCATTCAGCGCCTAGAGGTGCGCGGGGATTCAAACCTTGCAATATCCCAAATAAACGGAGACTTCGACGCCAAGGATCCGAAAATGGCAGCATATCGCAACGCTTTCCTAAAAATGTCAGATCGGTTTGAAGGACTTGAATTCCACCACGTAGCCCGAGAAAATAACCAAGCGGCCGACGTACTGGCACGCATCGGCGCAAAACGTGACGCTGTCCCTCCAAATATCTTCCTGGAACGGCTCTTCAAGCCGTCCGTACTATGGGAAGGGGAGTCCGGAAATGACAAACCGGAAACAACCGTGCCAACCGGCGATTCAGCCGATGACATAACACCTTCGGCCCACGACATAATGGCAGTAATCGCCCTGTGGACAGAACCATTCCTAGCCTACTTGCTTAGGCAGGAACTCCCCGAAGAACAAAATGAGGCCCGCTGCATAGTCCGGCGATCGAAAGCCTACAAGGTCCATGAGGGAGAACTTTATAAGAAAAGTACAACCGGAGTCCTTCAAAGGTGTATCTCCGAAGAGGAAGGGCGAAACCTCCTGGCTGAAATTCATGCCGGACTAGGTGGACACCACGTAGCAGCCCGGGCCCTTGTAGGAAAGGCATTCCGTATAGGATTTTATTGGCCGACGGCCCGGGCAGATGCCCAGGACTTAGTCCAGAGATGCGTCGGTTGTCAGCTCTTTGCTAATCAGAGCCATATGCCACCCACCGCCCTCAAAACTATACCCATTACCTGGCCGTTCGTGGTCTGGGGGCTTGATATGGTTGGACCCCTTAAAGGGGGAACCCACAAGCAAAGGTACCTATTGGTCATGGTGGATAAATTCACCAAATGGATAGAGGCCAAACCGGTCAAAACGGCAGAGTCCGGACCAGTGATAGACTTGATATCCGGGGTAGTACACCGATACGGTGTCCCCCACAGCATCATCACCGACAACGGCACGAACTTCATGGCCGACGAGGTTAAGTCATCGTGCAAAAATATGGGCATCAAGCTCGACTATGCTTCAGTCTATCACCCTCAAACCAACGGTCAAGTGGAACGAGCAAATGGTCTAATAATGAGCGGCATTCAACACAGACTAGTGCGGTCACTTACAAAATCCGACACGCACTGGGTAGAGGAGCTCGACTCCGTACTCTGGGGGCTACGGACAACGCCTAACCGTACTACCGGATTCACACCATTTTTTATGGTATACGGTGCAGAGGCGGTCTTGCCTTGCGACATCATTCATGACTCACCTCGAGTGCGCATGTACGAAGAACGAGAAGCCGAGCTAGATCGGCAGGACAGCTTGGACGCATTGGAGGAGGAACGCGATGTTGCCAAGGCTCGTTCCGCATTTTATCAGCAGCAGGCTCGAAGATATCAAAGCAGAGAAGTACGGGCCAATACTTATAACGTTGGCGAACTAGTTCTACGCCTGCCGGACAAGAAAAAGGACAAGCTCAAGCCCAAATGGGAGGGCCCCTTCATCATCGACCAAGTCTTGAACGGCGGGGTGTACCGTCTGCGAAATGCATCGGATAACCGACTCGAGCCGAACCCATGGAACGCAGCCCGCCTCCGAAGATTCTATGCCAAGCGCCGGACTAAGAGTTCGTCCCCTTCCCCCGTCCAATTTTTTTACACTACAGCTGCACTTTGATTCTCTTTCTTCTCTTAACCTTTTTTCATACAAAGCCCTTAAGGGCCTAATTGCGCATTGTTCACACACACTTGATGTGCTATCCGCACTCATTGTACCTGGGGGCTTCTTTTCCAGAAGCTCAACTATAAGGGCTTCGTGCCCAACACATGTGTCATGCTTCCACATGTACCTTTTACTCACCATTATATGCATCGATATGACTTAAGTTTTGGCCAAGCTGGGTTGCCTGGCTCCTGTTCTTACCCCTACGTTCCCGATTGTTCGGCTAGGAGGTAAAGGGAGCACCTCTGCGATTGTTACTACCGGGTCAGCCGGATGTGTACCTCAGACTGGGTGAAGCCGAAAGCTAGCGTTCTTAAGGGAATATTCGGCCGGTGACTCAAAACATGATTGTTTTTTACCTATCTATCTGCCCCCAGATGTTTTTCTGCTTTTTTCGCAGTCCGGACATGCACTTTAGGGCATGCCTCCCAGGGAAAGGAACCCTTAACGGAACTATTCTCCCTGGAAGATGTTTCTTACTAACCATGCAATATAACATAACTAGTTGGGCACTTGTCTGATAAAGCACTAATGACCCCTACGCCTGGTCTCCGTGCATACCCGGTTGTTTCTTAACCAAAAAGGTATTCGGACACACTCCGGACTCTAGGGTCCCGAGGTTGAAGCAAAAAGGTCGGCAAAGACAAACGATCTACAATCCGGCTAGAAGGCATTTCACATGTCATTTTAAAAATACATTGTCAAATTTACTGACTGTATTCCTCCTCAATCCCGTCTAACAGGCTGTCTAATTTACAGTCCCGTTGGGAAAATTTAGCGGCCAACTCTACTTGGCCGTATACTAAACTCACAGGGATCTCCTCCCCATCGGGCCCCACAGGTCCGACCTCGGCCATGTGATTGGGATCCGCCTTCTTGTAACACGTCTTCACCATGGCCCAAGCCTCCCTGGCACCTTGGCGGCAAGCCAAAATCTTCCACAAATGGAAGTGCTGCCGCACTCCCTGAAGCTTCTCCGCAAGCTCCCCAAGGTCCTCGGGTAGGGAGAAGGCTGGCCATAAAGCATGGACGACGCCGCTCATTGCCTACCAAACTCGTTCGAGCAGTTGCAACAGCTCGGGAAGTTGATCACCCGTCGATACGGGCATCTCCTCCGCAGGGCGACCTGTGAGTATACCCACAAGACATATTCTGTCAATTAACTTCCTCGCCAAACTCTTCTTTTCAAAGGAGTCCGCTCAAGCACTTACTATAGATGCCGCGATGAAGCCGCTGATTCTCCTTAACGGAGCCGGACAGCCCGGCCCGAGCGCCTTTCAGCTCTTCTCCGAGCTTGGCGTTGGCATCCTGGAGCTTGTTCCTCTCTTGTTGCACCCTATTCAGCACCCTCTCGCCGACCTTCAGCTGGCGCAGTAATTCTTGCCTGTCCGGATCTTGTCCGGCGGCACCTGCAATGTCATTATTAGACTTGCGCGCACGCCGCACAATGCTTATATTTATTAATAAAAATGTGTTACCAGGAGGGGCCTCTGTGTTTCCTCCTGCGGCAGCAAGTTCGGCCTCAAGTTGGGCCTTGCATTCTTGCAGCTCCTGAGACAGCTGGGCATTCTTCTCCGTAAGAGCCTGCGTTTCAAATGATCCTTAAATCAGTTAACATAACTACTTTAAGTCTCGGGGGCTACTGGCATATATAACCATTAAATTTCCTTACCCGTATGTCTTTTACATACTGCTCTGTGGCTCTGGTAAAACCGTCTTGAGCAGCACGGAGGTGCGCTTCCCCCGCGTTAAAGGCGTTGAACGCCTCAGCGGAGAAGCACGCTTCACGAAATACTGTCCGGCGGCGCCTGTGTTTCATGGCGCTCTCCACCTCAGACTTGGTGGTGGACAGTCTGTCGGCATCCTCCGTTGGAGGAGTATCCGGCCCGCGCCTTGCGCTTGCCTCCCCCTCCAGGCCGGGCGCTGGAGCCTGGCTGGTATAGGTCGGATCGGCAACCTCTACGCCCGCAGTCCGGCGGGCGCTTTTTCTCCTACAAAGATCATTAGCACTCAGACGCTTCCTAGGAACGTTGCTCTGAAAATTTAAATACGAGCTATACCTTTGCGGTGACACTTCAGTCCGTGCCGCGCTCCTTTTCCGCCTGCTGGTCCGGACTGGCCTTTGTTGGTCAGCCGCCGCGGGCTCGGCTTCCCGCCTTGAAGGCACTTCCTGTAAAACACCATCGTTCGCGAAGGTCAGAAATGGGCAAGGAAGAGATAATGGTGTCCGGACCTCGGTCACAGTCACCTGGAAAGCCGGACATAGTCCGGGGTAGTCCGCCGTAATGGCGACTAAAGCGTTATCCATGCTGAGTTGGTGGAACACCCCGTCGATCAGCTCCACCTTGATATCCGGATCCTCTTCGGAGGCCGGATCCTGGGATCTTTCTGGATCCTCGGGTTGCGGAGCTGGACTTATCATGTCCTCCACAATCCGGCGTAGTTCCTGCGCCGAAGACATAATGTAAGAAGCTTAAACTTCGAAAGCATGGGTTGAGCCCTTAAAAGTGTTCGCTTACCCAGCCTCTAGGGTTGTTCATGGAAAACCCATTCAAGGGGTTCGTTCGAAGGAAGTCCTCCTTCTCCCCCTTGTACAGGCCAGACAGGATCTGCACCAGATCCTGGGTCGAATCCGGCCCTTCGCGGCCATGACGGGTGGCATCGTCTTCCCCGTTGAAATCCCACATGGGGTGGCCTCTGTATTGCAATGGCTGTACCCCCTGCATGATGCATGTTGCCATGACTCCAATCATGGTCAACCCGGAATGGGCCAGTAATCTTATTCGGCCCATCAGGTAATGGACGCTCTTGTCTTCCTCCAATCGGGGGCTCCGCGGGCGCCAGCTGAGGCGTTTCTTCAGAGGAGCAGCACTGAACTCCGGGAGGCCGATCCGGACTGGGTCCGGCAGCGGAGCGTCTTCTATGTAAAACCACTCCGAAGGCCCGTCTTCGGATGCCTTCTTAGGGGTACCGGATGGATATCCGGTCCCGGCAATGCGCCATACTTCGGCGCCGCCCACTTGATATATAGATCCCTCGTGAGAACGGGGTACGAGGCAGAACAACCTCTTCCACAGTGCAAAATGGGGCTCGATGCCCAGGAATAGCTCGCAAAGAGCTACGTAGCCCGCGATATGCAGGACAGAGGCGGGTGTAAGGTGATGGAGCTGGAGTCCGTAGAACTCCAGGAGCCCACGGAGGAACGGATGTATCGGAAATCCGAGTCCCCTTATCAGATAGGGGACGAAGCATACCCGCTCCCCTTTGTTGGGACTCGGGGTAGCCTCCGCTTGCTTCCCACCTTGGTAGGTGGCCAGCCCGGCTCGAACCGGGACCATGAAGGCCGGAGGGAGATATCCCCCCGCTTGGAGCTTCACTAGCTCGTTGTGTGGAACAGAGCACCTCCTCCAATCTCCTGGTGGTGGGCTGGGAGCGCGAGAAGAGGAGCCGCGTCGACGGTCCATGATGGAATGGATTTTTGGGTCAAAGGCGCTCCGATGAGTATTCGCAGAAGGAAGATGGTGTGGTTTGGATTTGGATTTTTGCCTCTTTTGTAGGCGGATGACTTGCACAACTAGGGGGTGAAACATAAAAGACACCCTGGCTTTTCGCATTCGTGCGACGCGTGGAGGAAGGCCATTATTGGGCGAAGAAGCCAAGAAGCACAGCATTTATGAGGAAGCCGGACACTGTTCGGCAGGTACATGGAACTTCAAGGGAGAACCCGCCTTGCAACGCCGAAGACTATATACGCGCTGGACTAATCGTCATTGAAGCCTGGTTCGGGGGCTACTGAGGGAGTCCTGGACTAGGGGGTGTCCGGACAGCCGGACTATCATCGTCCGCCGGACTCCAAGACTACGAAGATACAAGATTGAAGACTCCGTCCCGTGTCCGGATGGGACTTTCCTTGGTGTGGAAGGCAAGCTTGGCGATACGGATATGTAGATCTCCTACCATTGTAACCGACTCTGTGTAACCCTAGCCTTCTCCGGTGTCTATATAAACCAGAGGGCTTTAGTCCGTAGGACACAACATACATTACAACAATCATACCATAGGCTAGCTTTAGGGTTTAGCCTCCTTGATCTCGTGGTAGATCCACTCTTGTACTGCCCATATCATCAATATTAATCAAGCACGACGTAGGGTTTTACCTCCATCAAGAGGGTCCGAACCTGGGTAAAACATCGTGTCCCTTGTCTCCTGTTACCATCCGCCTAGACGCACAGTTCGGGACCCCCTACCCGAGATCCGTCGATTTTGACACCGACACCGGACATCCGTCCACAACCCCAAAAATCCGGCCCTTCGCATCACCCCGGACATCCGGCCAGCGCCCGGACATCTGGACCAGCCCTACCCAATGAGATCCAAGATGGTGCCAGGCCAGTCCGGACATCCGGCCCGACAGCCCAGACAGCCGGCCCGACAGCCCAGACATCCGGCACCTCTAGAGTGCTCGGAATCTGGCCCGACGCCCGGATGTCCAGCCTTCCCTGTCTGCGCACAGTGTAAAGGACTGAGCCCATGTATCCCTTTGCCCCCCTAGACTATATATACTCCTACTCCGCCCTCTTTCTAGGGTTAGCATTGTGATAGCTCATACTTTCAGATAGAGCTTTGCTCATCCATCCAGTTCTACTCCATCGCGAGGGACTGACACCTCTTCGGAGAAGATCCACGTTGGATTCAAGACCCCCATCACGGGTGGACCCCCTTCAATACCTCCTCATGGAGAAGAACCGATTATCCTTTGTATCGTCCCTTGTTGGATTCAGATCGTGTTCCTCTTTGTGGTTCGAGGATCTAGCATATGTGTGACCTTATTCTCGTTGGTTGAGTGAATTCTCTTGTGCTTCCCCAGCATTCTTCGTGGCCTTGGTAGGATTCCCTCCAAACGTGAACGATCAGGCGTCTAGGGTTCTACCCTACATTATCTTGGTATCATGAGCCATGTTGATCACGCATTTGGAGCCCCTACCCTTTGTTTTCTAGCTTGATTTTGTTGTTTTTCGTCGTAATCCGAAAATCCTCACCAAAAATAGCCCCAAATTTTTTTTGTGATTTGTTGGTGTGATGAAGTTTTGTTGGATTTGATCCATGGATTTGCTTTGCCATGTGTGGATCTAGCTTTTCCCCATCTTCTCCATAATTTCCGTCCACTAAATCATCCGAATTTTGCCCCGGAGTTGCCTTTTTCCCCGTGGAGTTTGTCGTGTTCGTCCACGGATCCAGAGCCCGGACATCTGACCCGTGACCCCCAGACATCCGGTTCGTGAAGTTTTGTATGAGAAAAGAGCTCAAAAGTGACAGAGCCAAATAAGCTTTTAAGCAAAAAGGGAAAGATAAGCAAAGAGCTTATAAGCAAGAACCATAGCATGATACTACATTAAGATTGTCATATCCGATCATCTTGGATCATACAATCGAAATACCATACATATAGCATACTTGGGATAGAAGTTATTGCATTTTTTCCTAGTAGGTTGTGCACAAGTTCTGTATCTGCCTATTGTGCTGATGGTCCTTTTAAGGTGTTAGAGAAAATAAATGATAATGCATATAAACTTGAGCTGCCTGTAGATTTTGGGGTTAGCCTCACTTTTAACATTGCAGATTGGAAGCCTTATTTGGGTGAGGAAGATGAGCTTCCGTCGAGGACGACTTAATTTAAGAAGGGGAGGATGATGAGGACATCAATACCATTGTTACACCCACGGCCCTTAACGCTACATATACTGGACCAATTACTAGAGCACACGCACGCCAATTAAATTATCAGGTACTTTCGTTTCTTGTAATGATTCTAATGTTCATGAGAATATGATGCTGCCTAAATTGGATACTTTTGTTTTGCTCATAAATGAAGGGCCTGGCATGGATAAGAGGGAAGAACACTGGAGCAAGACCAAGCATGGAGATGATGGCATGCGCAAGGGGAACAAGAAAAAGAGTTACAAGTGATGATTTCAGGACTTTGAAGCCACCATAATGAGGGCATGAAGCTTTGGACGAAATATACAAGATGCCACTTCATAAATTTCGTCAAGAGGCTATTCTAGGTGCTGCGTCACCTTATTATTGGACCAAGCCCATGTAATTTTGAAATACATAAGTATAGGCTATTTTTAGAGTCCGTATGTATGGGGAAACAAGAGATAGGGTTGGTTTCGGACCCCTCCCCCAAGGGCCATGAAATTCCCCCCCTCTTCCACCATATATACAGCCCTTAGGGCACCTGATGTAGGGTAGAGCCCTAGAGGCCGATCTTTCACATTTGGAGGGATTCCTAATACGAACATGGAGAACACTAGGAGGGAAACGAGAGGAAAACACAATACAACACTCAACCAACAAGAATAAAGTCACACATGCACTAGATCATCGAGACACAAAGTGATACAAGACCCCTCCCCCAAGGGCCACGAAATTCCCCCTCTTCCTCCATATATACAGACCTTAGGGCACCATTTAGACTATGGGTTTTTCTTAGATTAAAGTTTGCCATAGCTGCAACTTCGCGTACTTCGTTTGTGTTGAACGACTAGACAAAGACGTAACAGAACCCGAAATTCAACAATAAAGCTTTCCTCTTATATTCGCAATGTCCAGATTCAATATCAGTTTCTTGCTTGTTCTTCATTTGCTTGCGGAAAATAGACCCCTCGTGGTCAGGTTGATCATGCTCCGGCATGGTCAATAACCTCTCAGAGTTGGTTTAGCGATTGCTAAGGCGCGACGTTCTCGCACGGTCGTAGTCAGATCGTCAAGGTCAACTCCCACAGAAAACGATAGCCACCATCTCATCGACACATCAACACACCTTCGCCTGGATCATGTAACCCACTCGCGGGCTTCCACAACATGTCAGAGGCAAGATCAGGCTTGTAAAATTCAGTTCCAGACGATTTTATGATAGAAGTATACTCTTCAGCACTCTACAACCATTTTGTGAGCTCACCTACGGAGTGAAATATGGACAATAACATATAGAACAATGCACCATCTTTCCATTACAAACTAGAAAGACTACATGTTCAGTCACAACACAAGGAGGCGGCTCTTTGTTTCATCAACACCCAAGAATTCATTCTTTGCATGGTCTATCACCCATCCCACTACCACCCCCATGTCTTCACCAGCGGATGCATTATTCTCGGATCATAAAGTACATAACAGTTCATCCTATCTCCGTTAATGCACTCCAAAAATTATAGGTCATTCCGAATGGTGCAACATGGCTCGTTGGTGCGATCAGCTTACCCTGAAAGTTGTATTCACGGTCTGTCCCGCGATGTTGTATCCATAAAACGGCCAGAATATTGCCATAAAAACTCCATTGGAGCTCGATGACCCGCCAAAACAATCACTACCAAAAGTTGTATGCACCCGTAACCCACTCGCGGGCTTCGACAACATGTCGGAGGCAAGATCCATCTTGTAAAATTGAGTTCCGGATGATTTGATGATTGAAGTATACTCTTCCACCCTCTACCACCCTTCTGTGAGATCCCCTATGGAATTATATATGGACACTAACATATAGAACAGTACACCATCATTCCGTTAGAAACGAGAAACACTACAGGTTTAGTCACGACACAAGGAAGAGGCTCTTTGTTGCATTGAGACCCAAGAATTCAAGCTTTATGTGGTCTATCACCCATCCTGCGAGCACCCTCATTTCTTCACTAGTGGATGCATTATTCTTGGATCATAAAGTACATAACAGTTCTTCCTCATTCCGTTGATGCACTCAAAAAAGTATAGGCCATTCCGCATGGTGCAAGTTGGCTCGTTGGTGCGATCAACTTACCTTGAAAGTTGTATTCACGGTCTGCCCCGTGATGTTGTATCTGTAAAACAGCCACAATTTTGCCATAAAAACTCCATTGGAGCTCGATGACCCGCCAAAACAATCACTACCAAAAGTTGTATGCGCCCGTAACCCACTCGTGGGCTTCGACAACATATCGGAGGCATAATCCGGCTTGTAAAATTGAGTTCCGGATGATTTGAAGATTGAAGTATACTCTTCCACCCTCTACCACCCTTCCGTGAGCTCACCTATGGACTGATATATGGACAATAACATTTAGAACAATGCAACATCCTTCCATTACAAACTAGAAAGACTACAGGTTCAGTCACGACACAAGGAGGAGGCTCTTTGTTTCATCGAGACCCAAGAATTCATGCTTTGCATGGTCTATCCCCCATCCCGCTACCACACTCACATCTTCACTAGTGTACGCATTATTCTTGGCTCATAAAGTACATAACAGTTCATCCTTACTCCGTTTATGCACTCAAAAAATTATAGGTCATTCCGAATGGTGCAAGATGGCTCGTTGGTGCGATCACCTTACCTTGAAAGTTGTATTCACGGTCTGTCCCACGATGTTGTGTCCATTAAACGGCCAGAATTTTGCCATAGAAAACTCCTTTCAAGCTCGATGACCCGCGAAAACAATCACTACCAAAAGTTGTATGCGCCCGTAACCCACTCGCGGGCTTCCACAACATGTCGGAAGCAAGATCCGACTTGTAAAATTGAGTTCCGGACGATTTGATGATTGAAGTATACTATTCCACCCTCTACCTCCCTTCCGTGGGATCACCTACGGAATGATATATGTACACTAACATATAGAACAGTACACCATCGTTCTGGTACAAACGAGAAAGACTAAGGGGTCAGTCACGACACAAGGAAGTGGCTCTTTGGTGCATTGAGACCCAAGAATTCAAGCTTTACGTGGTCTATCATCCATCCCGCTACCACCCTCACATATTCACTAGTGGATGCATTATTATTGGATCATAAATTACGTAACAGTTCATCCTCACTCCGTTTATGCACTCGAAAAATTGTAGGTCATTCTGAATGGTGCAAGTTGGCTCGTTGGTGGGATCAACTTACCTTGAAAGTTGTATTAACAGTCTGCCCCGCGATGTTGTATCCGTAAAACAGCCACAATTCTTCCATAAAAACTCCATTGGAGCTTGATGACTCGCAAAAACAATCACTATCAAAAGTTGTATGCGCCCGAAACCCACTCGCTAGCTTCGATAACATATCGAAGGCAAGATCCACTTGTAAAATTGAGTTCCGGACGATTTGATGATTGAAGTATACTCTTCTACCCTCTACCACCCTTCCGTGAGCTCACCTACAGACTGATATGTGGACAATAACATACAGAACAATGCACCATCCTTCCATTTCAAACTAGAAACACTACAGGTTTAGTCACGACACAAGGAAGATGCTCCTCGTTGCATCGAGAGCCAAGAATTCAAGCTTTACCCACCCATCCCACTACCACCCTCACATCTTCACTAGTGATGCATTATTCTTGCATCATAAAGTACCTTTAGTTCATCCTCACTCCGTTTATGCACTCAAAAAGTTATAGGTCATTCCGAATGGTGCAAGATGGCTCGTTGGTGCGATCACCTTACCTTGAAAGTTGTATCCGCGTTCTGTCCCAGATGTATCGATAAAACAACCAGAATTTTTACATAAAAAACTCCATTGGAGGTCGATGACCGCCAAAACAATCACTACCAAAAGTTGTATGCGTCTGTAACCCACTCGCGGGCTTCCACAACATGTCGGAAGCAAGATCCGACTTGTAAAATTCAGTTCCGGTCGATTTTATGATTGAAGTATACTCTTCAGCACTCTACCACCTTCGGTGAGCTCACCTACAGAATGATATATGGACAATAAGAAATAGAACAATGCACCATCCTGCCATTACAAACTAGAAAGACTACTGGTGCAACCATGACACAAGTAAGAGGCTCTTCCTTGCATCGAGACCCAAAATTCAAGCTTTACATGGTCTATCACCCATCCTGCTACCACCCTCACGTCTTCACCAGCGGATGCATTATTCTTGGATCATAAAGTACAAAATAGTTCATCCTCACTCCATTTATGCACTCGAAAAATTATAGGTCATTCTGAATGGTGCAAGATGGCTTGTTGGTGCGATCAACTTACCTTGAAAGTTGTATTCACAGTCAGCCCCGCGATATTGTATCCGTAAAATAGCCACAATTTTGCCACAAAAACTCCATTGGAGCTCGATGAGCAGCCAAAACAATCACTACCAAAAGTTGTATGCGCCCCAAACCCACTCGCAGGCTTTGACAACATGTCGGAGGCAAGATCCGACTTGTAAAATTGAGTTCCAGATGATTTGGTGATTGAAGTATACTATTCCACCTCTACCACCCTTCCGTGAGCTCACCTACGGACCGATATATGGACAATAACATGTAGAACAATGCACCATCCTTCCATTTCAAACTAGAAACACTACAGGTTTAGTCGTGACACAAGGAAGAGGCTCCTCGTTGAATCAAGATTCAAGAATTCAAGCTTTACCTGGTCTATCACCTATCCCGCTACCACCCTCACATCTTCACAAGAGGATGCATTATTCTTGGATCATAAAGTACCTTTAGTTCATCCTCACTCCATTTATGCACTCAAAAATTTATAGGTCATTCCGAATGGTGCAAGTTGGCTCGTTGGTGCGATCAACTTACCTAGAAAGTTGTATTCACAGTCAGCCCCGCGATATTGTATCCATAAAACATCCACAATTTTCCCATAAAAACTCCATTGGAGCTCTATGACTCGCCAAAACAATCACTACCAAAAGTTTATGCGCCCGAAATGTATTCGTAGGCTTCGACAACATGTCGGAGGCAAGGTCTGGCTTGTAAAATTGAGTTCCGGATGATTTGATGATTGAAGTACACTCTTCCACCCTCTACCACCCTTCCATGATCTCACCTACGGACTGATATATGGACAGTAACATTTAGAACAATGCACCATCTTTCCATTACAAACTAGAAAGACTACAGGTTCAGGCACTTGGTTGCATCGAGACCCAAGAATTCATGCTTTACATGGTCTACCACCCATCCCACTACCACCCTCACATCTTCACCAGTGGATGCATTATTCTTGGATCATAAAGTACATAAGGTTCATCCTCACTCCATTTATGCGCTCAAAAAATTATATGTCATTCCGAAAGGTGCAAGATGGCTTGTTGGTGCGATCAGCTTACCTTGAAAGTTGTATTCATAGTCTGCCTCGCGATGTTGTATCCATAAAATGGCTAAAAGTTCGCCAGAAAAATCCATTAGAGCTCGATGTCCTGCCAAAACAATAACTAACAAAAGGTGTATGCGCCCGAAACGCACTTGCGGGCTACGACAACATGTCGGAAGCAAGATCCGGCTTGTAAACTTGAGTTCCAGACGATTTGATGATTGAAGTATACTCTTCCACCCTTTACCACCCTTCCGTGAGCTCACCTACATACTGATATATGGACAATAACATATAGCACAATGCACCATCCTTCCATTTCAAACAAGAAAGACTATAGGTTTACTCACGACACAAGGAAGAGGCTCTTCGTTGCATCGAGGCCCAAGAACTCAAGCTTTACATGGTCTATCACCCATCCCACTACCACCCTGCAATGTCTTGAGCTTGCGTTGGTTTTCCTTGAAGAGGAAAGGGTGATGCAGCAATAGTAGCATAAGTGTTTCCCTCAGTTTTTGAGAACCAAGGTATCAATCCAGTAGGAGGCTCCTCAAAAGTCCCACACACCTACACAAACAAACAAAGAACTCGCAACCAATGCAATAAAGGGGTTGTCAATCCCTTCACGACCACTTGCGAAAGTGAGATCTGATAGAGATAGTATGATAAGATAAATATATTTTTGGTATTTTATAATATAGATGCAAAAAGTAAAGATACAAATAAAAGTAGATTGGAAGTTTATATGATAAGAGATAGACCCGGGGGCCATAAGTTTCACTAGTGGCTTCTCTCAAGATATGTAACATCCCAAATTTTCAATTTGGAATGTTATACAAATAGATCATTATTGCATATCATATTTATTGCATTTCTGCTCGATCCTAGAAATTCTACACAACTCAAGGACCCACAGAGAGAGTTGGGGTTTTCGATATTTTCATATTTGAGTTTTCACAAATTTTGAAAATAGGATCATTTGATTTTATTTATTTTATCTTCAATTATTTCAATTATAAAAATATGAGAGAGGGAATAAAATGACTTTCCCAAAACAAAGAAATATTGAGGATTTAATAAAAAAATCAAATAAGATTTTATTTTGGATTTTATTGTTATTTTATTTGAATTTAGGAAAAATGCGTGTTTTTCAAAATTGCATTTAGGCCCCAAATAAATGTTTATCTAAATCGGATTGATTTTAGAAACCGGGGAAAATTTATTTCGGGATTTTTGGAGTTCGTTTAGTATTTCTTTCGTTTGATTTTCTGCGTGAAAATTATTTAAAAAAAAGAGTCTGAACCGACCTTGGGCCGTAACTAGCAAGGACTCCGCCTGGCGGGGGTCTTTATATACCGCGCCCGGGCCGACCCCCAGCCCAAGCCGCCGCCGCCAGCCCAAGCCGCCGCCCGCACCCCTAAATCCTAACCCTAGCGCGCCGCCGCCGCCGCCTGCCATCGCCGCCGACCGCCGCCGCCTGTCGTCGCCGCCGACCGCCGCCACCTCGCCGGACCCCGCCGTTGTTGCCGCCGACCACCGCCGCCCTCGCCGGAGCCGCCGCCGCCGCCGACTTGCACGCCGAAGTTGACCCCGCCGCCGCCGCCGTTTTTTTTGAAAAACCGTTCGGTTTTTCCGTCAGGTTTTCGTCGGTTTTTTTAGATTCGTTTTTTATTTAGATCTTTTTTCAGTTTAGGTTAATTAGCGAGCGTTCGCTCGTTCGTTCGTTCTAACGAACGCGTTCATCGTTTAGATCCACATAACGAACGTTTGTTCGTTAATCTGTTCGTCGTTTTTCTTTTTCTCGGATTTATTCCGCGATTTTCTGATTGCGATTTATGATCTGATTTTCGTTTTAGTATAACTTTTGACTCATTTATCGGAATCAGGCGATTCAAGCGCCTAGAGTTTCGTCTCGAAACCCACTTTCTGAATAATCAACTCAAATAAGTTTTTGCTACTGTAAAATTTGACTTAGATCCAAATTAGTAAACGAAGATTGTTTCTTTCGCCGTTTGAATTTCGTTGCTTCGTTTGATTTGATTCTTTTTGCAAACCGGAGTTCTTAAGTTGAACTTTCTGGTTAGATCTCTTATTTGAGTTTTACCTATTCATTAGATGAGTACTTATTGTATGCTTGTTTGTTTGCGATAGAGTACCCGGATTGCGCCGCTTGCTACTTCGAATCCCTAGGTTTCGCGGATCATCAGCAAGGCAAGTAACAGTTTGATCATACCCTTTTACTACCCAGTTTTATTGCATTAGATCAATCCTCAAACAATTGCATGACTAGGATTTGATTAATATGTGGGTTTTGGGAAGTAGATGAGGTAGTACCTATTACCTGTTTTATTATTAAACCCTTGGGAGTTACTCTACGTTTGCTTATTATGCCATGCTATGCTAGTAGACGTGGATTGGGTGAGTGTATCCATGACAGATGTGAGATTGTTAATTTAATGGTTTATTTAAGGTGGCAACTTTAATACACATCTGGGTGGATTGAGGAACTTGGGTATTCCAGCGATTGCCTGTTTTCTTTATGGACCGCCACCCAAGCCCAAAGGGATCATGAGATTATTCATGCTAGAAACTTCCGTGTGCAGCCACAAGCTACTATGGGCTCTAGCATAGTTGACTAAGTCGTGCGAACTCTTACAGTGGTAGACTAGCAGATGTAGGGGATGTAGGTTGGTACTGTCTAGCCAATCGTAAGGTGCTAGCGCTTCTGAAAGACTATGTCTCGGTCATCCGTTTCTCAAACACCATGTAGTGCGAGAATCCCAACGGATGAGATTGAGTCTTGTGGGGAAAAGTGCGCAAACCTCTGCAGAGTGTATAAACTAATCATGGTTAGCCGTGTCCCCGGTTATGGACATCTTGAGTATCTAGTACTTGGATTATCATGTGAATCTCATCATGTTACTTTAATTAATATTTTTGGGTTTGTTTAATGATGATGTTACTCAATTGGGATTGAGAATGCTGTCAACCATTCTCAATGTTTAACAACCACCATGATAGTTAAATAAATTTATTCCTTTAAAGTAGGAAAAAACTGGTTTTACGCAAAATTGTAACCATAGAGCTTTTCCACCAAGCCATATATGCATGTAGTATAGCATTATTCTTTCATTACTCTCTATGTGCTACATTGCCAGCATATTCCATGTGCTGACCCATTTTCGGGCTGCAACGTTCATGTTGCAGACTTTTCAGACGATGAGTAAGATGCCTTAGGATCGTGGTTCTATACTCAGTGATGCCGTTGGAGTTTATGGACTCACTTATCTTCCAAGCCTTCCGCTGTGATCATTATTAGATGGCCTTAAGCCATATTTATTGTAATAAGTTCTCTTTGGAGACATTCAATGTAATAAGTGTGTGATTGCTACTCTGTTATAAATCATTCAAGTACTGTGCGTGTCAGCATTACTGATCCAGGGATGACACTGATGCACAGAGATCAGACTGTTTGAGGTCTGGTCGCTACAAGATGGTAACAGAGCACACGCTGACTGTAGGACACGACCACTAAGTTAAAGCCCTAGATCACTACTCTCTCTTCTCATTTCTGACTCCTCTTCTTTTCTACTCTCTTTTAGGATGGCGGATGCAAGGAACAAGTTCACGCAACTGGATGAAGATACACCCTTTGGACGACACCTGAAGGAAGTCACTAGAAACCTGAACATCGGAGTACCAAGCTTCACCGGGACCTACAACGCCACTTTACCTGAAGAGGAGCACTGGATGGTTTAAGTTCAAGTTCCAGGGAGGACGTTCATGCCCGTCACTGAGCCCATAGAGTTTTCCTTTGATGCACCAACCTGGAGTCTCGGAAAGAGCATGACAGCTCACATCACCATGGGACGTATTGGAGAAGTTTACCACAAGGAGCTTAAGGATACTATCTACCAGATTTGTGGGCACCGAGATGAGCAATGGGAGATGATCAGCACCAGGAAGGACATGTTAATTGCAGCTTTCTTCCAGGAGTTAAACCAGCACATTCGACGCCAGGAGAACCAGATGTGCGCAGGCATGATGGATCTAAAGAAGGCCATGACCAAAATCACGGAACTGGAGGAAGAACTCAAGTCTACACGCGATGGATACGAGGAGGAAATAGCAACGCTAGTAGAGAAGAATGATGATCTGAAGAAAAAGCTAAGAGTGTTTATGGGATTTCCCGCAACGGGAGAAGATGAAGATTGCACTTGTCCAGAGAACTACATCATCATCGACGACACCGACTCAGACCCAGACGACAGTGATGATGACTATGTTGACGAAGCTGGAGCAGACATCATGGAGTCTTCATCGGAGCAGTTTTTCTAGTCGACCACCATAATAGTAGTAGTATTTTTCCCCCATGTATCTAGTATAGTCCAAGCACATTTGTAACGATAGATAGACCATTGTATGCCCTTGCTTGATTGAATGAAGTGTTTTGATTGCAATTTGTCTCATGTGCATATGGGTAGTGTTTTCCCTCTAGACCTCATTCTATTCTGTATTCTCATCTTTTCTAAACCCTCAGATGCCTCCGAGATGTGACAATGGATTTGCTTTACCACCGGAGCTCACTTAGTTGATCCAGCAGCAGAATGCATTGATGCAGATACTAGTCCAGAATCAGAATCAGGGGAACAACAACAACAACCCACCACCACCACCACCTGTTGATCACTTAACCCGTTTTCTTAGGCTGAATCCATCGGTGTTCTCTAGTAGCACCGAGCCGATTCTTGCAGATGATTGGCTTCGCAAGACAGCCAGGGAGTTGACCACTGTAGGATGCACAGATGCGGAGAAGGTGCGATTTGCCGCACATCAGCTTGAAGGACCCGCAGCATCATGGTGGGAGAATTTCACAGCCACCTATCCAGTAGACACTGTCACATGGGATCAGTTTCAGCAGGCTTTCCGTACAGCCCATGTTTCAGCAGGAGCAATGGCCATGAAGAAGCGTGAGTTTCGCAACCTACGCCAGGGAGGACGTACAGTTGGCCAGTATGTGGATGACTTTAGTAAGCTAGCACGTTATGCCCTAGATGACGTTGCTACGGATGCAGCTAAGCAAGAGAAGTTTCTAGAAGGACTGAATGATGAGCTGAGCATGCAGTTGATGGTAGAAAGTTTCAATAACTACCAGGAGTTGGTAGATAGAGCTCTCATGATTGAAGGGAAGCAGCAACAGATTGAGAACCGCAAGAGGAAATATGGACAAGGGAGGTACAATTCTGGAGCTCAGCAGAAGCCACGTTTTACACCGAAATCGGGAGGACAGTTCTAGCATACCCATGGAGGTGGTAGTTCATACAACCATAATGGTTCCAAGAATGGTAACGGCAATGGCCAGAACCGTACCAACCCCTCAACACCAGCCAAGAGAGATCTGAGTCAAGTCACTTGCTTTAAGTGCCAGAAGACTGGACATTACGCCAATGAATGTCCTGAATGCCAGAATGGAAATGGCAATGGAAGGTCTCGGAAGAAGCCAAACCCTTTCAACAGAGGACAGGTGAACCACGTTAGTGTGGAGGAGGTTGAAGCCCAGCCCGATGCAGTAATAGGTAAGTTTTTGGTTAAGTCATTTACTGCACTCGTTCTTTTTGATACTGGTGCATCGCATTCATACATATCAAGGGGGTTTGTTGATAAGTATAAACTGCCAACCCAAGCCCTTAGGTCACCCATGTTAGTAACCTCACCTGGAGCAGAATATATGGCTAGTCTATGGTGTGATCGGTTACCATTAAGGATTGGTAACTACGTGTTTCCCTCGGGGCTAATAGTATTGGAATCACAAGGATTGGACGTGATATTAGGCATGGATTGGTTATCGAAGTATGGAGGGAACATTGAATGCGCCAGTAAGACGATTTTGCTCACAACGCCAGAAGGAAGAAGGATCAAGTATGTATCAAGACATGAGCCAAAGAGGATGCATGTAAATTCCTTATCAGGAGTTGTGTAGGAGGAAGTACCAGTGGTGAAGGATTTTCCTGATGTATTTCCAGAAGAGTTGCCAGGCATGCCACCGGATAGAGACATCGAGTTTTTGATTGAGCTTTTGCCAGGCACATGGCCGATATCCAAGAGACCATACAGGATGCCTGCAAAGGATTTGGAGGAGATTAAGATTCAGATCAAGGAGTTATTGGATAAAGGCTATATTCTCCCAAGTTCTTCGCCTTGGGGATCTCCAGTACTTCTAGTGGAGAAGAAGGACGGATCATTGAGGATGGTTGTTGACTATCGAGGATTGAATGCAGTAACAATCAAGAACAAGTACCCACTGCCGATGATCAATGACCTGTTTGACCATTTGCAAGGAGCAAAAGTATTTTCCAAGATCGATTTGCGATCGGGATACCATCAGTTGAAGATTCGAGAGCAGGATATACCTAAGACGGCTTTTATCACCAGGTATGGGCTGTACGAGTATACCGTTATGTCATTTGGTCTGACTAACGCACCTGCCTATTTCATGAACATGATGAACAAGGTGTTTATGGAGTTCTTGGATAAGTTCGTCGTAGTGTTCATTGATGACATTTTGGTCTACTCAAAGAACGAAGAAGAGCACAAGGAGCATTTGCGTTTGGTATTGGAGAATCTCAGAGAACATCAGTTATATGCCAAGTTCAGGAAATGTGAATTTTGGTTGAAGGAAGTTGGATTCCTCGGACATGTTATATCCGGAGAAGGAATAGCAGTACATCCCACCAAAGTTGTCACTGTGACCAATTGGGTAGCACTAACGACAGTTGGAGAGATCCGGAGTTTTCTTGGACTGGCAGGATACTACCGGAGATTCATTGAGAATTTCTCAAAGATTGTGAAGCCCATGACGGAGTTGTTAAAGAAGGATACCAAGTTCAATTGGACTGAGGAATGTGAGGCCAGTTTCCAGGAGTTGAAGGAACATCTAGTTACCTCACCAGTATTGATTCTGCAGATCAGAGCAAGGATTATGAGGTGTATTGCGATACTTCACATCGAGGACTTGGAGTAGTGCTGATGCAGGAAGGTAGAGTTGTTTCGTATGCTTCACGACAGCTTAAACCTCATGAGTTGAATTATGCCACACATGATTTGGAGTTAGCAGCGGTAGTGCATGCGTTGAAGACTTGGAGACATTTCCTTATTGGAAATCATTGTGAGGTGTACACGGATCACAAGAGTTTGAAGTACATTTTTGCGTAGAAGGAGTTGAATCTCAGGCAGAGGAGATGGTTGGAGCTCATCAAGGATTATGATATGAGATTGCGGTATCACACCGGAAAGGGTAACATAGTAGCCGACACGTTAAGCCGTAAGAGCCATGTCAATACACTCATGATCGTAGGTTTGCCAAAGGAGTTAGCCGAGGATCTTTGCGAGCTATGTTTAGAGATAGTTCCGAGAGGCTATGTAGCAGCATTGGAGATTCAGTCGACTTTGATGGATAAGATTAGATAAGCTCAGAAGGCCGACAAGGAAATAGCCGAGATAAAGGAGAAGATGAGCAAAGGAAAAGCTAAGGGATTTCGTGAGGATGAGCACGATACCTTATGGTTTGAAGACCGTGTTTATGTGCCTAATGACCCGGAGATCGGGAAGTTGATTTTGCAAGAGGCTCATGATTTGCCATATTCGATTCACCCAGGAAATACCAAGATGTATTTGGATTTGAAGGACACTTTCTGGTGGACCGGAATGAAGAAGGATATTGCAGAATATGTAGCAGTTTGCGATGTATGTCAGAGAGTGAAGGTAGAGCATCAGAAGCCAGTAGTATTGTTACAACCATTGCCGATACCCGAATGGAAGTGGGATAAACTAGGCATGGATTTTATCACAGGATTGCCCAGGACTCGTTCGGGCTATGACTCGATTTGGGTTGTAGTCGATCGTTTGACAAAGGTAGCACATTTCATTCCAGTGAAGACCACTTACACCAGTGCTAAGTTGGCCAAGATATACATGACCAGGATTGTATGTCTACATGGAGTTCCGAGGAGCATTGTATCAGATAGAGGAACCCAGTTTACCTCAAAGTTCTGGAATCAGTTGCACAAAACTTTGGGTACCAGGATAGAGTTCAGTACAGCTTTTCATCCGCAGACAGATGGACAAACCGAGAGAGCCAATCAGATTTTGGAGGATATGCTGAGAGCTTGTGCGCTAGATTACGGATCTAGTTGGATTCCATATGCAGAGTTCTCTTACAACAACAGTTATCAATCTAGCTTGAAGATGGCCCCTTTCAAAGCCCTATACGAAGGAGGTGCAGGACCCCGTTGTCATGGGATGAAGTTGCAGACCGCCAGTTGTTTGGACTGGATTTGATTGAGGAGTCTGAAGGGAAAGTGAAGTTGATTCGCGACAGGCTCAAGGTAGCCCAGTCCAGGCAGAAAAGCTATGCAGATTCTAAACGCAAGGAGACTCTTTACGAAGTCGGAGATAGAGTCTATCTTCGTGTATCACCACTTCGAGGAGTTAAGCGATTTGGAGTTAAGGGAAAGTTAGCGCCACGTTTTGTGGGACCGTACAAAGTTTTGGAGCGTATGGGAGAAGTTGCTTACAAGTTGGAATTGCCTGAGGGATTGTCGGGAGTTCACGACGTGTTCCATGTTTCACAGTTGAAGAACTGCCACGCAGAGATGGCTGATATACCGCTGAGAGATACAGTGCCACTAGGCGATTCAGTTGGACAGTGATTTGACCTGTGAGGAGAAACCAGTTAAGATTCTTGAGTATGCCAGTCGAGTCACCCGCAGCAAGGTTATCAAGTATTGCAAAGTTCAGTGGAGCCACCACACAGAGGATGAAGCCACCTGGGAGCGAGAGGAAGATCTGCTGAAGGACCACCATCACCTATTTTCTAGCCAACCCGAATCTCGAGGGCGAGATTCATCTTAAGGGGGGTAGGTTTGTAACATCCCAAATTTTCAATTTGGAAAGTTATACAAATAGATCATTATTGCATATCATATTTATTGCATTTCTGCTCAATCCTAGAAAATCTACGCAACTCAAGGACCCACGGAGAGAGTTGGGGATTTTGATATTTTCATATTTGAGTTTTCTCAAATTTTGAAAATAGGATCATTTGATTTTATTTATTTTATCTTCAATTATTTAAATTATAAAAATATGAGAGAGGGAATAAAATGACTTTCCCAAAACAAAAAATATTGAGATTTAATAAAAAATCAAATAAGATTTTATTTTGGATTTTATTGTTATTTTATTTGAATTTAGGAAAAATGCGTGTTTTTCTAAATTGCATTTAGGCCCCAAATAAATGTTCATCTAAACCGGCTTGATTTAAGAAGCCGGGAAAAATTTATTTCGGGATTTTTGGAGTCCGTTTAGTATTTCTTTCGTTTGATTTTCTGCACGAAAATTATTTAAAAAAAAGAGTCCGAACCGACCTTGGGCCGTAACCGGCCAGGACTCCGCCTGGCCGGGGTCTTTATATACCGCGCCCGGGCCGACCCCCAGCCCAAGCCGCCGCTGCCAGCCCAAGCCGCCGCCCTCGCCCCCAAACCCTAACCCTAGCGCGCCGCACGTCGCCGCCCGCGCTGCGCGCCGCCGCCGCCCGCTGCTGCCGTCGCCGCCACCTCGCCGGACCCCGCCGCCGACCACCGCCGCCCTCGCCGGAGCCGCCGCCGCCAACGACTCGCACGCCGAGGTTGATCCTGCCGCCGCCGTTGTTTTGTTTTTTTTTGAAAAACCGTTCGGTTTTTCCGTCGGTTTTTCGTCGGTTTTTTTAGATTCATTTTTTATTTAGATCATTTTTTTGTTTAGGTTAATTAGCGAGCGTTCGCTCGTTCATTCGTTCTAACGAATGCGTTCATTATTTAGATCCAGATAACGAACGTTCGTTCGTTAATCTGTTCGTCGTTTTTCTTTTTCTCGGATTTATTCCGCGATTTCTGATCCGATTTTCGTTTAGTATAACTTTTCGCTCGTTTATCGGAATCAGGTGATTCAAGCGCCTAGAGTTTCGTCTCGAAACCCTCTTTCTGAATAATCAACTCAAACAAGTTTTTGCTACTGTAAAATTTGACTTAGGTCCAGATTAGTAAACGAAGCTTGTTTCTTTTGCAGTTTGATTTTCGATGCTTCGTTTGATTTGATCCTTTTATCAAACCGGAGTTCTTAAGTTGAACTTTCTGGTTAGGTGTCTTATTTGATTTTTACCTGTGCATTAGATGAGTACTTATTGTATGCTTGTTTGTTTGCGATAGAGTACCCGAATTGCGCCGCTTGCTACTTCGAATCCGTAGGTTTCGCGGATCATCAGCAAGGCAAGTAACACTTTGATCATACCCTTTTACTACCCAGTTTTATTGCATTAGATCAATCCTCAAACAATTGCATGACTAGGATTTGATTAATATGTGGGTTTTGGGAGGTAGATGAGGTAGTACCTTTTACCTGTTTTATTATTAAACCCTTGGGAGTTACTCTACGTTTGCTTATTATGCCGGACTATGCTAGTCGACGTGGATTGGGTGAGTGTATCCATGACAGATGTGAGATTGTTAATTTAATGGTTTATTTAAGGTGGCAACTTTAATACACATCTGGGTGGACTGAGGCACGTGGGTATTCCAGCGATTGCCTGTTTTCTTTATGGACCGCCACCCAGGCACAAAGGGATCATGAGATTATTCATGCTAGAAACTTCCGTGTGCAGCCACAAGCTACTATGGGCTCTAGCATAGTTGACTAAGTCGTGCGAGCTCTTACGGTGGTAGACTAGCAGATGTAGGGGATGTAGGTTGGTACTGTCTACCCGATCGTAACGTGCTAGCGCTTCTGAAAGACTATGTCTCGGTCATCAGTTTCTGAAACACCATGTAGTGCGAGAATCCCAACGGAGGAGATCGAGTCTTGTGGGGAAAAGTGCGCAAACCTCTGCAGAGTGTATAAACTAATCATGGTTAGCCGTGTCCCCGGTTATGGACATCTTGAGTATCTAGTACTTGGATTATCATGTGAATCTCATAATGTTACTTTAATTAATATTGTTGGGTTTGTTTAATGATGATGTTACTTAATTTGGATTGAGAATGCTGTCAACCATTCTCAATGTTTAACAACCACCATGATAGTTAAATAAATTTATTCCTTTGCAGTAGGAAAAAATTGGCTTTACGCAAAACTGTAACCATAAAGCTTTTCCACCAAGTCATATATGCATGTAGTATAGCATTATTCTTTCATTACTCTCTACGTGTTACATTGCCAGCATATTCCATGTGCTGACCTGTTTTCCGGCTGCAACATGTTGCAGACTTTTCAGACGACGAGTAAGATGCCTTAGGATCCTGGTTCTATACTCAGTGATGCCGTTGGAGTTGATGGAATCACTTATCTTCCAAGCCATTCGCTGTTATCGTTATTAGATGGCCTTAAGCCATATTTATTGTAATAAGTTCTCTTTGGAGACATTCGATGTAATAAGTGTGTGATTGCTACTCTGTTATAAATCCTTCAAGTATTGTGCGTGTCAGCATTACTGATCCAGGGATGACACTGATGCACAGAGATCAGATTGTTTGAGTTCTGGTCGCTACAAGATAGCATAAGTATTACGGTGGGTGCACAAATTACTGTCGAGCAATTGATAGAAAAGCGAATAATTATGAGACTATCTAGGAATTATCATGTATATGGGCATCACGTCCACAACAAGTAGACCGACTCTTGCCTGCATCTACTACTATTACTCCAAACATCGACTGACTCCTGCCTGCATCTAGAGTATTAAGTTCATAAAGAACAGCGTAACGCATTAAGAAAGATGACATGATGTAGAGGGATAAACCCAAGAAATATGATATAAACCCCATCTTTTTATCCTCGATGGCAACAATACAATACGTGCCTTGCTGCCCCTGCTGTCACTGGGAAAGGACACCGCAAGATTGAACCCAAAGCTAAGCACTTCTGCCATGGCAAGAAAGATCAATCTAGTAGGCCAAACCAAACTGATAATTCGAAGAGACTTGCAAAGATAACTCAATCATACATAAAAGAATTCAGAGAAGATTCAAATATTATTCATAGATAAACTTGATCATAAACCCACAATTCATTGGATCTCGACAAATACACCACAAAAAGAGTTTACATCGAATAGATCTCCATAATAGAGGGGGAGAACATTGTATTTAGCTCCAAAAAGAGAGAAGAAGCCATCTAGATAATAACTATGGACCCGAAGGTCTATGGTAAACTACTCACAACTCATCGGAGGGGCTATGGTGGTGATGTAGAAGCCCTCCGTGGTCGATTCCCCCTCCGGTGGAGCGCCGGCGAAGGCTCCAAGATGGGATCTCGCGGATACAGAAGGTTACGGCGGTAGAAATTGTGTTTCGTTGGCTCCCTGGATGTTTTCGGGGTACGTAAGCATATATAGGAGGAAGAAGTACATCGGTGGCCGCCCGAGGGGCCCATAAGACAGGGGGCGCGCCAGAGGGGGTGGACGCGCCCTCCTATCTCATGGCCACCTCGGCAGCTTCTTGGCTTGCACTCCAAGTCCTCTGGATCACGTTCGTTCCAAAAATCACGCTCCCGAAGGTTTCATTCCGTTTGGACTCCGTTTCATATTCCTTTTCTTTGAAATACAGAAATAGGCAAAAAACCAGCAATACGGCCTGGGCTTCCGGTTAGTAGGTTAGTCCCAAAAATGATATAAATGTGTAAAATAAAGCCCATAAACATCCAAAAGGGGTAATATAATAGCATGGAACAATAAAAAATTATAGATACGTTGGAGACGTATCAAGCATGCCCAAGCTTAATTCCTGCTCGTCCTCGAGTAGGTAAATGATAAAAACAGAATTTTTGATGTGGATTGCTACCTAGCATAATTCTCATTGTAATTTTCTTTATTGTGGCATGAATGTTCAGATCCAAATGATTCAAAATAAAAGTTCATATTAATAAAAGAAATAGTAACACTTCAAGCATACTAATCAAAGTAATCATGTCTTCTCAAAATAACATGGCAAAATGTGGGGACCCCGACTCATAAGTCGTGATCACCGAATGCACGTGTACAGTGATCCCAGAGATCAATGCTCACTGAACACACAGAAGCTGAATAACAAGAGTCTTACATCCATACATACCGTTTTAAACAAGTAGGACCATTATGCTCGAGTCTTGAGTATAACATCGCAGCGGAAATCTTCGTTGATAACTTGGACCCATGCCATCTGCCTTAACCCTACAGGCATTCTGACTGGGAAGCGTCCTAGCTCGCATGTTCGTCACCGAAGTATTCTTCATCATATCCTGTGCTTTCAAGCCTGGCCAATAAAATAACCAGTGGCAAGCCAATGAGTACTTTGAATGTACTCGCAAGCAACCCAAGAGTGATAACAAAATAATTATGCAAAGCTCTACTGCTTAATTGGCATTGTTGCGGAAAGCTAGTTTTTCTCATGCAAGTATGATCAACATTTATCAAGGATAGGAATGCGTCTGCAACAAGCATCAGGAGGTTACAGACATCAACATTGAGAAAGAGTTATGAACAACTCATGCTCAAGCTCATCGTGACTTCCTCACGAGTCCCATCATCAATATCATCAAACGGTGTTGTTTGTCAGAAACATATGGACATAGTCTAAGCAGCACCGCCCAACCGTCCTTGACCATGGACACGGCTATTCGAATAGTTTTACACTCTGCAGAGGTTGCACACTGTACCCACAAGATCCGGGGAACTTCCGTGTCAGCCACGACCCGCGGTACCTCAAGTACCCGGGGTAAGCACCCGATCACTACCTTTCCCTAGACGACACTAACATGGAGTCCACTCGATTGGCAGTAACCCCCGTGCCCAACATTTCACATAACACTTTCATGGAGCCTTGCTCCCATAATTATCACATACCACTGGCACGGGGTACCAACGGTGTGTCCGGTGCCCTGTGAAAATAGTCATGGCCGCCCTACCTGCCACGACCCCGTCCCGAGAGAGAGCACCAACTCTCCCCCGTCACTAGAATGCGGGATCCAAGCTAGTATCGGCCTAGGTAATCAATAATGCCCTTTCCCATATAAGGGTAGAGTGGTTGCGCATGTAAGGTTGGGACAGTCGACAAATCTTAAATCTAATCCGTCTCTGTAAACAACACTTCCATCAAGCCTCGGTACACTACCTCTCCACCAAGTAGTGACCTAGTTCATCATCATCTCCCAGGGGCATTAGTGGCACCCACTGGGCTATTTGCAAGTATGTCAAACCGCACTTGGTTTCTTTCCATGCATAACCCCGACCCATTTTGCTCAGCCAACAACTATAGCATAATTCTACAACCCACCAACACAACTCTAAACAAGGATAGAGTCATGATCAATGCAAGTATCAACGGGGTATGCAACGAAGGCAAACCTAGCAAGGTTGCCATTCAAGATATCATGCATTCAACAATCACGGAAAGAAATGTAACTATGATAAAAATGGTTCATCATGGTCAAAGGGCTGCTTGCCTGGTTCATCAGAGTCTTCAAGTCTTCTGGTCCTTCTCCAAGTACTCCGTCTACTTCGTCAACTAACGTCGGAAACAATCATAATAAGCAACACAACAAGGCAGGAAATAAAAGTGCTCTAAAAATATGAGTTGGACTTTTCTAGGATACCTCTGGTCATATGAGGGATGATCAAAGTGGTTTCATTAGGATTTGATCAATGAACATCTCTGAACATTTCAATATGATGGAATCAAGGGGTTTATGGATTTGCAAGAAGTGTACAGAAACATATTTTTGAAAAATGAGCAAAGGCACCCATTTAACAAATCATGATTTTAGAAGCATCTAGGAGTTGGTTTCACTGGATTTGGAGTTCAAATGAATCCCCTATGAATTTGCAAAGTTGACAAACATGAAGAAATGGCTCATTATTTTGTGGGGCACAGAAGGTATTAAGAAAAATGTTCATAAACTAAGTTATGAACTTAGAAGCATCTAGGAATTTGAATCGTGGCATTTGGATCAATTTTGAGCCATCTGTGATTTTCTAAAGTTCATCACACAAATGGAAAAATGGGGTCTTGATAAATATTTGTGAAGGAAATGCTTCTCTGAAAATATGACAATATCACCATGTGGTAGGGCATGATTTTAGAAACTACTAGAAATTTGAATCATCAAATTTGGGGTTCATTTGAATTGTTTGTGGATTTTACAAGTCTACAGAAAAAGAAAAAGGAAAAGGTTTTTACCCAAATGGGCTGGATCTGGGCGGTGGCGGCGCGCTGGGGCAGAGTTTAGCAGCAGGGCTCCACTGGGCCGGCCCAACGGCTCGGCCGCGCGGCGACAGGGGCCACGTCGATGGCGGCTTGCGGGGGTGCGCCTTCGCGCAGGGGAGACGGATCCGGCCGAAGCCGTTTCCACTTAAACGGCGGGGCCCGCCCACCGGGTTGCTGACGAGCGGGGCCCGGTGCTCAGCCCGTCTTCTACCTCCCACTCGAACAGAGCAGAGGCAGGGGAGGCAAGGCCGAGCGGGCGCCGGTGCTCTCCCGGGCGGCACGGGCCACCTCCGGCGGTGCCCAGCACACCGGCGGACTCAGCGCGCCGCGGCGCACCCATCCAGGTGCTTCACGCCCGCGGGGGAGCCCGGGAAGAGGAGGAGCTTCGGGTGCGGCGGACCGGGGCGCCGTCAAGGATGAACTTGACGCCACGGCCTCCGGGGAGTGTAAGTGAAGAGCGGGAGAGCTCCGTGGTGGTTGCGGTGATGCAATTGCCCTCATGGGTGGAGAGGAGGGGGCTCGTACGACGAGAATTTAGGCGATGGCCGATGGCTCGGCTCCGGCCATGGACGAGGTTGGAGGACGCGAGAGGAGGAGTGAGTTGATCCAGGGGGTCTCTGGGAGGGAGAGAGAGAGGCAAAGGAGTAGAGAGGAGGCTCGGGGGTGGCCTTAAATAGCCGACCCGTGGCTCACCGTGGCCGCGGCGCACGAGTGGCCGCGGCAACGGCTCGGGAGGCCAGGAGAGAGGGCAAGGACTTGTCTGCAGCGTTAGTGGGGGTGGAGTAGGGCGCCAGGAAGAGAGAGAAGGAGCGGGGACGGGTCAGAGGCATCGCGCGTGTGAGGCTACCCATTGGAGCCCTCGGGCGGCCGGTGCGCGTGCGAGAGGAGGCAGCAGGAGGAAGAGAGAGGAGGGGTCCAGCTCGGTGGCGTGTTGCGGACGTCGAGGCACCTCGACTGGCGCGAGGGGGAGGCTCGAGGTGGACGGGAGCGCCGTGTCAACGGTCGGGATCACGCTGACGTGCTCCAGAGCGCGTCTTTGGCCGGCATGACATGCCTTTTTGCGGAATGGGCGCGGCCACTTTTGTCTGGAAGCTGCAGGGGGAGTAAACAATGGGAAAGTGGCATTAGATGCCCTAGAACATGCCAGGAGTGAGAGAGAGATGAGAAAGGGAGGGGGAAGTGTCTGCCCAGAGAGGAAAAATGGGTCCCTGTCCCCCTTCATCATTGCCTCTCGGGCAGGGAAGAACACCAGAGGTAAAGGGGGACTAGTAGGGGATGTGGTAAAAAGGAGAACTCATGGAGATTAGTGGAAGTGGCCAAAAATGGGATTTTGGTAAAGTGGCAGAAGGTGTTTGATGATGGTTTGGGCAAGTAGATGATTTGCATCTGCAATGAGACTCCATAGGGTGAAATGACACATATAATTAGGGCCTTACCCCAATTTGGAGCTCATTTGAAGAAAGTTGACAATGCAACTTTGGTAAACCCTAGAAATCAACAGAAATGGACTTTCCAAGATTTAGCCATGCAAATCTATTCTCCTTGATGCACCACTTGGTATAGTGTTATCATTTGAGTCTCTGAACATGTCCGAAAAAGTTGAGATCAAAAGGAGAAAGTTTCCAATGTAGAGTTGCTCAAACTTGGTTCTGGATAGGAATGGTTTTGGGGCACTTTGATCAAGTTAAATTGTTCTCCAACTTGTGCCACTTGGTCTAGATGAATAATTAGAACATTTGAGCATGTTCACAAGGTTTGGGAACATTTGGAAATGTTTGTCAATGTAAAGTTGCTCAAACTTCAAAATGGACAGAAATGGTTTTGAGGGTATTTGATGATGTTATATTGTTCTACAAATCATCAGACTTGGCAAGATCATCTAATATGTCATATGTGACATGCTAGAGTTTTCTTGGATTTCTTGGAGAATATTCCCTTTGTAAATATTTCAAAATCTTGAAATATCCAGAAAGGGTTTTTGAGGGATTTGACCAATATTTTGAACATGACCATGTGTTGAAACTCTTATATATGGACAATATATGTCCTATGAGTTTCCCTAAATTTTGTCAAATATTTTTGAAGCAATAAAATAATTTTTCCCTATTAAAGACCATTTCTGGCCTTAAGAAAAAGCTTTTAAATAAAATAGGAAAATAACTTTCAAAATTATATTTTTGTGGTTTCTGGGTATCCTATATCTAATAGGAGTCAAATATATTTTTAGAAAGATTTTTACTGCCCTTAATTAAGTACTTGCAGTGCAAACCTCAATTCAGGGGTTTTTGAAAAACTAATTTTTGAAAATACTATTTGGCCAAATTATTTTTGCAAGCAATTATTTTTATGTCCTATACACATGGCATGATCATTGGGAAAGGTTTTTTTTTGAGCAGGGAGATGAAATATAGAAGTTGGAGGATTTATTTGATTTTTAGAGCACTTTCAAACAGCAGACAAAAATCAAATCAAGCAAAGACCAAAACACAAAAAAGTTTTTGTCAAACCACATTTTAGCATGATTTATTAACTTAAGTGTTGTGCCATGAAAATCAGGGTGTGACACAAAAGAAAGTTCATCCCTACAAAATCATATAGTTAGGCTATGCTTCATTTTCGTCACACGAAGATGTTCCCAACTTCTATACCCCCGATGACAAGCCAAGCAATTGTTTCGTACTTAAATAATCTCAAACTTTTTCAAGCTTCACGCAATACATGAGCGTGAGCCATGGATATAGCACTATGGGTGGAATAGAATATGATGATGGGGATTGTGTGGAGAAGACAAAAAAGGAGAAAGTCTCACATTGACGAGGATAATCAACGGGCTATGGAGATGCCCGTCAATTGATGTCAACATGAGGAGTAGGGATTGCCATGCAACGGATGCACTAGAGCTATAAATGAATGCTCAACAAAAGAAAACTAGTGGGTGTGCATCCAACTTGCTTGCTCATTTGAGGAAGCCCATTGTAGGAATATACAAGCGAAGTTCTATAATGAAAAATTCCCACTAGTATGAAAAAGACAACCTATGAGACTCACTATATGAAAAACATGGTGCTACTTTGAAGCACAAGATATGAGACTCACTACATGAAGAACAAGGTGCTACTTTGAAGCACAAGTGTGGAAAAAGAGATAGTAACATTGCCCTTTTTATTAATTTTCTTTTTTTCTTTTCTTTTTTTTGGGCCTTTCTTTTTTTCTGTTGGCTTTTCTTTCTTTTTTTTCTTTTCTTTTCTTTTTGGGCAATGCTCTAATAATGATGATCATCACACTTTTCATTGATTACAACATATGAATTACAACTCAAAACTAGAACAAGATATGACTCTATATGAATGCCTCCGGCGGTGTACCGGGATGGTGCAATGAATCAAGAGTGACATGTGTGAAAAATTATGCATGGTGGCTTTGCCACAAATACGATGTCAACTACATGATCATGCAATGGCAATATGACAAAAGTAATGTATGTCATGATGATGATGAACGAAATGGTGGAAAGTTGCATGGCAATATATCTCGGAATGGCTATGGAAATGCCATAATAGGTAGGTATGGTGGATGTTTTGAGGAAGATATAAGGAGGTTTATGTGTGATAGAGCATATCGTATCATGGGGTTTGGATGCACCGGCGAAGTTTGCACCAACTCTCAAGGTGAGAAAGGGCAATGCACGGTACCGAAGAGGCTAGTAATGGTGGAAAGGTAAAAGTGCGTATAATCCATGGACTCAACATCAGTCAAAAGAACTCATATACTTATTGCAAAAATTTAGAAGTCATCAAAAGTCAAGCACTACACGCATGCTCCTAGAGGGATAGATTGGTAGGAAAAAACCATCGCTCGTCCCCGACCGCCACTCATAAGGATGCACAAGCCAGGTACACTTCATGTTTGAAATTTCTTACACAACTTTAACCATATGTGCATGCTACGGGACTTGCTAACTTCAACACAAGTATTCTTTAAATTCATAATCACCCAACTAGCATGACTTTAATATCACTACCTCCATATCTCAAAACAATTATCAAGTATCAAATTGATCATAGCATCCAATTCACTTCCTATGATAGTTTTTATTATACCCAACTTGGATGCCTACCATTCTAGGACCAATAACCATAGAAAATACCATGCTGTTCTAAAATACTCTCAAAATAATATAAGTGAAGCATGAGATACTAGCAATTTCTACAAAATTAAGCCACCGCCGTGCTCTGTAAGATATAAGTGAAGCACTAGAGCAAAAATTATCAAGCTCAAAAGATATAAGTGAAGCACATAGAGTATTCCAGCAAATTCTAATCAAGTAGGCTTCTCCCAAAAGGTGTCTACAACAAGGATGATTGTGGTAAACTAAAAATCAAAGACTAATATAATACACTACGCTCCAAGCAAAACACATATCATGTGGCGAATAAAAATATAGCTCCAAGTAAAGTTACCAATGAACGAAGACGAAAGAGGGGATGCCTTCCCGGGGCATCCCCAAGCTTAGGATTTTGGCTATTCTTGAATATCTTGGGGTTCCTTGGGCATCCCCAAGCTTAGGCTCTTGCCAGTCCTTATTCCATAGTCCATCAAAGCTTTACCCCAAACTTGAAAACTTCACAACACAAAACTCAACGGGAAATCTTATAAGCTCCGTTAGTGAAAGAAAACAAAACCACCACATAAGGTACTATAATGAACTCATTCTTTATTTATTTTGGTGTTAAACCAACTTTATTCCAACTTCTCTATGGTTTATAACCTATTTTACTAGCCATAGATGCATCAAAATAAGCAAACAACACACGAAAAACAGAATCTATCAAAAACAGAACAGTCTGTAGCAATCTGTAACTAACGCAAACTTCTAGAACTCTAAAACTCCTACCAAAATAGGAAGTCCTGGAAAATTTGTATATTGATCAGCAGCAAAAATAATCAACGCAAAATCACGTTCTGTGATTTAAACAAAACTAATTTCATGCGTGCAAAGTTTCTGTTTTTCAGCAGAATCAAATTAACTATCATCATAGGTTATCCTATAGGTTCTACTTGGCACAAACACTAATTAAAAGATAAAAACACATATAAACAGAAGGTAGATGCAAAATTTCTTACTAAACAGGAACAAAAACAAAAAACACAAATAAAATTGTGTTGCCTAGCGCTATCGTTTAACATCCCTAGCTAGGCATAAAAGCGAAGATAGATCTAAGTAGTGCCATCTTTGGCACTCAATTCATAAGTAGCCCGCATGATAGATTCATAAGGTAATTTGACTTTCTTTCTTGGAAAGTGCTCCATGCCTTTCTTTAATGGAAATTGGAATGTAATATTCCCTTCCTTCATATCAATAATCGCACCAATCGTTCTAAGGAAAGGTCTACCAAGAATAATAGGGCAAGAAAGATTGCAATCTATATCAACAATTATAAAATCTACGGGCACCAAATTTCTATTTGCAACAATGAGAACATCATTGATCCTTCCCATTGGCTTTTATTTAATGGTGGAATCCGCAAGGTGCAAATTTAAAGAGCAATCATCAAGATCATGGAAACCTAGAATATCACATAAAGTTTTCGGAATCGTGGAAACACTAGCGCCCAAATCACACAAAGCAAAACACTCATGATCTTTAATTCTAATCTTTATAGTAGGTTCCCATTCATCATTAAGCTTTCTAGGTATAGAAACTTCCAAATTAAGTTTTTCATCATAAGATTGCATCAAGGCATCAACGATATGTTTGGTAAAAGATTTATTTTGACTATAAGCATGAGGAGAATTAATAACGAATTGCAACAAGGAAATACCACCTTCTAAAGAATAATTATCATAATCAAATTCCTTGAAATCCGAGATAGTGGGTTCAATACTATTTAAAGTCATGACCTCTCCAATCCCACTTTTACCAAATTTAGCATCAAGATCTAAAAACTCCGAATTCTTGGGACGCCTTCTAACTAAGGCGACTCATCTCCAGTCCCATTATTATCAAGATTCATATTGCAAAACAGAGATCTAATAGGAGACACATCAATAACTTTAAGATCTTTATCATTATTGTCATTGAACTTTTCTGGTTTGGCATCCATCTTATTGACTAAGGTGGCTTGCTTATCAGAAATCTGGTCTATAGCCTTCTCAAGCCGGGTAATTTGAGAGTTCACACTATAAAATTCTTTAGACATATCATTAAGCTCCTTAATCATAAACCCCCAAAAAACCTTTTTGTTCTTTAAGCTCTTTCCTAAAGAAATTATTATGCTCAAATTGCAAATTTATAAAGCTTCTTATATTTGATTCAATCTCTCCCAACCTTCTAAGAAGGTGGTCGGTACTCTTAGGCAAAGCCATAAGGACAAACAGGCACACAAGCAAACAGAAAAAGGCAAGCGAAAGAGAGAGAGAGAGAGAGAGAGAGAGAGAGAGAGAGAGATTGGGAAAGAGAGGGAAAATAAAACGGCAAGGGTGAAGTGGGGGAGAGGAAAACGAGAGGTAAATGGCAAATAATGTTAATGCGAGGGAGATGAGTTTGTGATGGGTACTTGGTATGTCTTGACTTGAGCGAAGACCTCCCCGGCAACGGCGCCAGAAATCCTTCTTGCTACATCTTGAGCTTGCATTGGTTTTCCTTGAAGAGGAAAGGGTGATGCAACAATAGTAGCGTAAGTATTTACCTCAGTTTTGGAGAACCAATGTATCAATCCAATAGGAGGCTCCTCAAAAGTCCCACGCACCTAAACAAACCAACAAAGAACTCGCAACCAACGCAATAAAGGGGTTGTCAATCCCTTCACGGCCACTTGCGGAAGTGAGATCTGATAGACATAGTATGATAAGATAAATATATTTTTGGTATTTTATAATATAGATGCAAAAAGTAAAGATGCAAATAAAAGTAGATTGGAAGTTTATATGATAAGAGATAGACCCGGGGGCCATAGGTTTCACTAGTGGCTTCTCTCAAGATAGCATAAGTATTTCGATGGGTGAACAAATTACTGTCGAGCAATTGATAGAAGAGCGAATAATTATGAGATTATGTAGGCATGATCATGTATATAGGCATCACGTCCGCAACAAGTAGACCGACTCCTGCCTACATCTACTACTATTACTCCACACATCGACCGACTCCTGCCTACATCTAGAGTATTAAGTTCATAAAGAATAGAGTAACGCATTAAGAAAGATGACATGATGTAGAGGGATAAACTCAAGCAATATGATATAAACCCCATCTTTTTATCCTCGATGGCAACAATACAATATGTGCCTTGCTGCCCCTGCTGTCACTGGGAAAGGACACCGCAAGATTGAACCCAAATCTAAGCACTTCTCCCATGGCAAGAAAGATCAATCTAGTAGGCCAAACCAAACTGATAATTCAAAGAGACTTGCAAAGATAACTCAATCATACATAAAATAATTCAGAGAAGATTCAAATATTATTCATAGATAAACTTGATCATAAACCCACAATTCATCGGATCTTGACAAACACACCGCAAAAAGAGTTTACATCGAATAGATCTCCACAAGAGAGGGGGAGAACATTGTATTGAGATCCAAAAAGAGAGAAGAAGCCATCTAGCTAATAACTATGGACCCAAAGGTCTGTGGCAAACTACTCACAACTTATCGGAGGGGCTATGGTGTTGATGTAGAAGCCCTCTGTTTTTGATTCCCCATCCGGCAGAGCGCCGGCGAAGGCTCCAAGATGGGATCTCGCGAATACGAAAGGTTACGGCGGTAGAAATTGTGTTTCGTTGGCTCCCTGGATGTTTTCGGGGTACGTAGGCATATATAGGAGGAAGAAGTACATCAGTGGCCGCCCGAGGGGCCCATAAGACAGGGGGCGCGCCCTCCTATCTCGTGGCCACCTCGGCTACTTCTTGGCTTGCACTCCAAGTCCTCTGGATCACGTTCGTTCCAAAAATCACGCTCCTGAACGTTTCATTCCGTTTGGACTTCGTTTGATATTCCTTTTCTTCGAAATACCGAAATAGGCAAAAAAACAGCAATACGGGCTGGGCCTCCAGTTAGTAGGTTAGTCCCAAAAATGGTACAAATGTGTAAAATAAAGCCCATAAACATCCAAAAGGCGTAATATAATATCATGGAACAATCAAAAATTATAGATACGTTGGAGACGTATCATACCCTCACATCTTCACAAGCGGATGCATTATTCTTGGATCATAAAGTACAAAACAGTTCATCCTCACTCCGTTTATGCACTCAAAAAATTATAGGTCATTCTGAATGGTGCAAGATGGCTCGTTGGTACGATCACCTTACCTTGAAAGTTGTATTCACGGTCAGTCGCGCGATGTTGTATTCATAAAACAACCACAATTATGCCATAAAAACGCCATTGGAGCTCGGTGACCTGCCAAAACAATCACCACCAAAAGTTGTTTGCACCCATAACCCACTCGCGGCCTTCCACAACATGTCGGAGGCAAGATCTGGCTTGTAAAATTCAGTTCCGAACGATTTTATGATTGAAGTATACTCTTCTGCATTGTACCACCCTTCCGTCAGCTCACCTACTGACTGATATATGGACAATAACATATAGAACAATGCACCATCCTTCCATTGCAAACTAGAAAGACAACAGGTTCAGTCACGACACATGGAGGAGGCTCTTCGTTGCATCGAGACCCAAGAATTCATGCTTTACATGGTCTATCACCCATCCCACTAGCACCCTCATGTCTTCACGAGCGAATGCATTATTCTTGGATCATAAAGTACATAACCGTTCATCCTCACTCCGTTTATGCACTCAAAAAGTTATAAATTATTCCTAATGGTGCAAGATAGCTCGTTGGTGCGATCAACTTTACATGTTGGAGGCAAGACCCGGCTTGTAAAATTCAGTTCGGGACGATTTTATGATTGAAGTATACTCTTCATCACTCTACCACCCTTCCGTGAGCTCACCTATGGACTGATATATGGAAAATAACATATAGAACAATGCACCATCCTTCCATTAGAAACTAGAAATACTACAGGTTCAGTCACGACACAAGGAAGAGGCTCTTCGTTGCATCGAGACCCAAGAATTCAAGCTTTACATGGTCTATCACCCATCCTGCTACCACCCTCACGTCTTCACAAGTGGACGCATTATTGTTGGATCGTAAAGTACATAACAGTTCATCCTCACTCTTTTTATGCACTCGAAAAATCAGAGGTCATTCTGAATGGTGCAAGATGGCTCGTTGGTGCGATCACCTTTCCTTGAAAGTTGTATTAACGGTCTGTCCCGCGATGTTGTATCCATTAAACGGCCAAAATTTTTCCATAAAAACTCCTTTCGAGCTCGATGACCTGACAAAACAATCACTACCAAAAGTTGTATGCGCCCGTAACCCACTCGCGGGCTTCGACAACTTGTCGGAGGTAATATCCAGCTTTTAAAATTGAGTTCTGAATGATTTGATGATTGAAGTATACTCTTCCACCCTCTACCACCCTTCCGTGAGCTCACCTACGGACTGATATATGGACAATAACATATAGAACAATGCATCATCCTTCCATTTCAAACAAGAAAGACTACAGGTTTACTCACGACACAAGGAAGAGGCTCTTTGGTGCATCGAGACCCAAGAATTCAAGATTTACGTGGTCTATCACCCATCCCGCTACCACCCTCTCGTCTTAACCAGTGGATGCATTATTCTTGGATCATAAAGTACATAACAGTTCATCCTCACGCCTTTTATGCACTCGAAAAATTATAAGTCATTCTGAATGTTGCCAGTTGGCTCGTTGGTGCGATCAACTTATCTTGAAAGTTGTATTCACAGTCTGCCCTGCGATGTTGTATCCGTAAAACAGCCACAACTTTGCCATAAAAACTCCATTGGAGCTCGATGACCCGCCGAAACAATCACTAACAAAACTTGTATGCGCCCGAAACCCACTCGCGGGCTAAAACAACATGTGAGAGGCAAGATCCGACTTGTAAAATTGAGTTCCGGACGATTTGATGATTGAAGTATACTCTTCCACCCTTCCGTGAGCTCACCTACGCACTGATTTATGGATAAAAACATATATAACAATGCACCATCCTTCCATTTCAAACTAGAAACACTACAGGTTTAGTCATGACACAAGGAAGAGGCTCCTTGTTGCATCGAGGCCCAAGAATTCAAGCTTTACATGGTCTATCACCCATCCCGCTACCACCCTCACATCTTCACCAGTGGATGCATTATTCTTGGATCATAAAATACCTTTAGTTCATCCTCACAACGTTTATGCACTCCAAAAATTATAGGTCATTCTGAATGGTGCAAGATGGCTCGTTTGTGCGATCACCTTACCTTGAAATTTGTATTCGCTGTCTGTCCCGCGATGTTGTATCCATAAAACAGCCAGAATTTTTCCATAAAAACTCCATTGGAGCTTGATGACCGCCGAAACAATCACTACCAAAAGTTTTATGCTCCTGTAACCCACTCGCGGGCTTCCACAACATGTCGGAAGCAAGATCCGACTTGTAAAATTGAGTTCCGGATGATTTGATGATTGAAGTATAATCTTCCACCCTCTACCACCGTTCCATGAGCTCACCTTCAGACTGATTTATGGACAATAACATATAGAACAATGCACCATCCTTCCATTTCAAACTAGAAACACTACAGGTTTAGTCACGACACAAGGAAGAGGCTCCTTGTTGCATCGAGACCCAAGAATTCAAGCTTTACATGGTCTATCACCCGTCCCGCTACCACCCTCACATCTTCACCAGTGGATGCATTATTCTTGGATCATAAAGTACCTTTAGTTCATCCTCACTCCGTTTATGCACTCAAAAAATTATAGGTCATTCTGAATGGTGCAAGATGGCTCGTTGGTACGATCAACTTACCTGGAAAGTTGTATTCACGGTCTGTCCCGCGATGTTGTATCCATAAAATGACCACAATTATGCCATAAAAACTCCATTGGAGCTCGATGACCTACCAAAACAATCAGTACCAAAAGTTGTATGCACCCGTAATCCATTCGCGGGCTTCCACAACATGTCGGAGGCAAGATCTGGCTTGTAAAATTCAGTTCCAGACGATTTTATGATTGAAGTATACTCTTCTACACTGTACCACCCTTCTGTCAGCTGACCTACTGACTGATATATGGACAATAACATATAGAACAATGCACCATCCTTCCATTACAAACTAGAAAGACTACAGTTAAGTCATGACACAAGGAGGAGGCTCTTCATTGCATCGAGACCCAATAATTCATGCTTTACATGGTCTATCACCCATTCCACTACCACCCCCACGTCTTCACGAGCGGATGCATTATTCTTGGATCATAAAGTACATAACGGTTCATCCGCACTCTGTTTATGCACTCGAAAAATTATAGGTCATTCCTAATGGTGCAAGATGGCTCGTTGGTGCGATCAACTTTCCTTGAAAGTTGTATTCACGGTCTTTCTCACGATGTTGTATCCAGAAAACCGCCGCAATTTTGGCATAAAACTACATTGGAGCTTGACGATCTACCAAAACAATCATTACCAAATGTTGTAAGCGCCCGTAACCCACTCGCGGGCTTCCACAACATGTCGGAGGTGAGACCCATCTTGTAAAATTCAGTTCCGGACGATTTTAAGATTGAAGTATACTCTTCAGCACTCTACCACCCTTCCGTGAGCTCACCTACGGACTGATATATGGAAAATAACATATAGAACAATGCACCATCCTTCCATTACAAAATATAAATACTACAAGTTCAATCACGACACAAGGAGGAGGCTATTTGTTGCATCGAGATCCAAGAATTCATGCTTTACATGGTCTATCACCCATCCCGCTACCACCCAAACGTCTTCACCAGCGGCTGTATTATTCTGGCATCATAAGGTACATAACAGTTCATACTCACTCCATTTATGCACACAAAAAATTATAGGTCATTCCAAATGGTGCAAGATGGCTCGTTGGTGCGATGAGCTTACCTTGAAAGTTGTATTCACGGTGTGTCCCGCGATGTTTTATGCATAAAATGTCCAGAATATTGCCATAAAAACTCCATTGGAGCTTGATGACTTGCCAAAACAATCACTACCATAAGTTGTATGCGCCTGTAACCCACTCGCGGGCTTCGAGAACATGTCGAAGGCAAGATCCGGCTTGTAAATTTGAGTTACGGACGAGTTAATGATTGAAGTATACTCTTCCACCCTCTACCACCCTTCCGTGAGCACACGTACGGACTGATATATGAACAATAACATATAGAACAATGCACCATCCATCCATTTCAAACTAGAAAGACTACAGGTTCAGTCACGACACAAGGAAGAGGCTCATTGTTGCATCGAGACCCAAGAATTCAAGCTTTACATGGTCTATCACCCATCCCGCTACCACCCTCACGCCTTCACGAGTGGACACACTATTCTTGGATCGTAAAGTACAAACAGTTCATTCTCACTCTGTTTATGCACTTGAAAAATTATAGGTCATTCTGAATGGTGCAAGATGGCTCGTTGGTGCGGTAACTTTACCTTGAAAGTTGTATTAACGGTCTGTCCCGCGATGTTGTATCCAGCAAACGGCGAAATTTTGTGATAAAAACTCCTTTCGAGCACGATGACCCGCCAAAACAATCACTACCAAAAGTTGTATGCGCCAGTAACCCACTTGCGGGCTTTGACAACATGTCGGAGGTAAGATCCGTCTTGTAAAATTGAGTTTCGGACGATTTGATGATTGAAGTATACTCTTCCACCCTCTACCACCCTTCCATGGGATCAACTACGGAATGATATATGGACACTAACATATAGAACAGTACACCATCGTTCCGTTACAAAAGAGAAAGACTACAGGTTCACTCACGACACAAGGCAGAGGCTCTTTGGTGCATCGAGACCCAAGAATTCAAGCTTTACGTGGTCTATCATCCATCCTTCTACCACCCTCACGTCTTCATCAGTGGATGCATTATTCTTGGATCATAAAGTACATAACAGTTCATCCTCACTCCGTTTATGCACTCTAAAAATTATAGGTCATTCCGAATGCTACAAGTTGGCTCATTGGTGCGATCAACTTACCTTGAAAGTTGTATTCATAGTATGCCACGCGATGTTGTATCCGTAAAACAGCCACAATTTTGCCATAAAAACTCCATTGGAGATCGATGACCCGCCAAAACAATCACTACCAAAAGTTGTATGCACCCGAAACCCACCTGCGGGCTTCGACAACATGTCGGAGGCAAGATCCGACTTGTAAAATTGAGTTCCGGATGATTTTATGATTGAAGTATACTCTTCCACCCTCTACCACCCTTCCATGAGCTCACCTATGGACTGATATATGGACAATAACATATAGAACAATGCACTATCCTTCCATTACAAACTATAAAGACTACAGGTTCAGTCACGACACAAGGAGGAGGTTCTTCGTTGCATCGAGACCCAAGAATTCATGCTTTACATGATCTATCACCCATCCCACTACCACCCTCACGTCTTCACAAGAGGATGCATTATTCTTGGATCATAAAGTACATAACGGTTCATCCTCACTCCGTTTATGCACTCGAAAAATTATAGGTCATTCCGAATGGTGCAAGATGGCTCGCTGGTGCTATCAACTTACCTTGAAAGTTATATTCATGGTCATTCTCGCGATGTTGTATCCATAAAACAGACACTATTTTTCCATAAAAACTACATTGGAGCTTGATGACCCGCCAAAACAATCACTACCAAAAGTTGTATGCACCCGTAACCCACTCGCGGGCTTCTAGAACATGTCGGAGGCAAGACCCGGCTTTTAAAATTTAGTTGCGGACGATTTTATGATTGAAGTATACTCTTCAGCACTCTACCACCCTTCTGTGAGCTCACCTATGGACTGATATATGGAAAATAACATATAGAACAATGCACCATCCTTCCATTACAAACTAGAAATACTACAGGTTCAGTCACGACACAAGGAGGAGGCTCTTTGTTGCACCGAGACCCAAGAATCCATGCTTTACATGGTCTATCACCCAACCCGCTACCACCCTCACGTCTTCACCAGCGGATGCATTATTCTTGGATCATAAAGTACATAACATTTCATCCTCACTCTGCTTATGCATTCGAAAAATTATAGGTCATTCCGAATGGTGCAAAATGGCTCGTTGGTGCGATCATCTTACCTTGAAAGTTGAATTCACGGTCTGTCCCGCGATGTTATATGCAATAAACGGCAAGAATATTGCTATAAAAACTCCATTGGAGCTTGATGACCCGCCAAAACAATCACCACCAAAAGTTGTATGCGCCCGTAACCCACTCGCGGGCTTCGAGAACATGTCGAAGGAAATATCCGACTTGTAAATTTGAGTCCAGGACGAGTTGATGATTGAAGTATACTCTTCCACCCTCTACCACCTTTCCGCGATCTCACCTATGGACTAATATATGGACAATAACATATAGAACAATGCACCATCCTTCCATTTTAAACTAGAAAGACTACAGGTTCAGTCATGACACAAGGAAGGGGCTCTTTGTTGCATCGAGACCCAAGAATTCAAGCTTTACATGGTCTATCACCCATCCCGCTATGACCCTCACGTCTTCACAAGTGGATGCATTATTCTTGGATCATAAAGTACATAACAGTTCATCCTCACTCCGTTTATGCACTCGAAAAATTATAGGTCATTCCAAATTATAGGTTATTCTAAATGGTGCAAGATGGCTCGTTGGTGCGATCACCTTACCTTGAAAGTTGTATTCACGGCCTGTACCGCGATGTTGTATCCATAAACGGCCAAAAGTTAGCCATAAAAACTCCATTGGGGCTCGATGACCCGCCAAAACAATCACTACCAAAAGTTGTATGCCCCCGTAACCCACTCGCGGGCTCCCACAACATGTCAGAAACAAGATTCGATTGTAATATTCAGTTCCGGATGATTTTATGATTGAAGTATACTCTTCAGCACTCTACCACCCTTTCGTGAGCTCACCTACAGAATGATATATGGACAATAGCATATTGAACAATGCACCATCCTTCCATTACAAACTAGAAAGACTACAAGTTCAGTCACGACACAAGGAAGAGGCTCTTCGTTGCATCGAGACTCAAAATTTCAAGCTTTGCATGGTCTATCAACCATCCCGCAACCACCCTCACGTCTTCACCAGCAAAAGGATTATTCTTGGATCATAAAGTACATAACAGTTCATCCTCACTCCGTTTATGCACTTAAAAAGTTATAGGTCATTCTGAATGGTGCAAGATGTCTCGTTGGTGCGATCAACTTACCTTGAAAGTTGTATTCACGTTCTGCCCCGCGATGTTGTATCCATCAAACGGCCAAAAATTTGCCATAGAAACTCCATGGGAGCTCGATGGCCCACCAAAAACAATCACTACCAAAAGTTGTATGTGCCCGTAACCCACTCGCGGGCTTCGACAACATGTCGGAGGCAAGATCCGGCTTGTAAAATTGAGTTTCAGATGATTTGATGATTGAAGTACACTCTTCCACCCTCAACCGCCCTTCCGTGAGCTCACCTACAGGCCGATAGATGGACAATAACACATATAACAATGCACTATCCTTCCATTACAAACTAGAAAGCCTACTGGTTCAGTCATGACACGCGGAGGAGGCTCTTCGTTGCATCGAGACTAAAAAATTCATGCTTTATTTGTTCTATTACCCATCCGGCTACCACCCTCACGTCTTCACCAGCGGACGTATTATTCTTGTATCATAAAGTACATAACCGTTCATCCTCACTCTGTTTATGCACTCGAAAAATTATAGGTCATGCCGAATGGTGCAGGATGGCTTGTTGGTGTGATCAAATTACCTTAAAAGTTTTACTAACGGTCTGTCCCGTGATGTTGTATCCTTAAAATGGCCACAATTTTGCCATAAAAACTCAATTGGCGCTCGATGACGCGCCAAAAAAAATCACTACCAAAAGTTGTATGCACCCGTAACCCACTCACGGGCTTCGACAACATGGTGGAGGCAAGATCCGACTTGTAAAATTGAGTTTCGGACGATTTGATGATTGAAGTATACTCTTCCACCCTCTACCACCCTTCCGTGAGCTCACCTACGGACTGATATATGGACAATAACATATAGAACAATGCACCATCCTTCCATTACAAACTAGTAAGACTACAGGTTCAGTCACGACACAAGGAGGAGGCTCTTCGTTGCATCGAGACCCAAGAATTCATGCTTTATATGGTTTATCACCCATCCCGCTACCACCCTCATGTCTTCACTAGCGGATGCATTATTCTTGGATCATAACGTACGTAACAGTTCATCCTCACTCCGTTTAAGATCTCAAAAAATTATAGGTCATTCTGAATGGTGCAAGATGGCTCATTGGTGCGATCAACTTACCTTTAAATTTGTATTCGTAGTCTGTCCCGCGATGTTGTGTCCATAAAACGCTAGAATTTTGCCATAAAAATTCCATTGGAGCTCGATGACCCGCCAAAACAATCACTACCAAAAGTTGTATGCGCCCATAACCCACTCGCGGGCTTCAACAACTTGTCGGAGGCAAGATCCGGCTTGTAAAATTTAGTTTCGGACGACTTGATGATTGAAGTATACCCTTCCACCCTCTACCACCCACCAGTGAGCTCACCTACGGACCGATATATGGACAATAACATATAGAACAATGGTTCATCCTTCCATTACAAACAAGAGAGACTACAGGTTCAGTCAAAACACAAGGAAGAGGCTCTTCGTTGCATTGAGACCCAAGAATTCAAGCTTTACTTGGTCTATCACCCAACCCGATACCACCCTCACGTCTTCACCAGCGGATGCATTATTATTGGATCATAAAGTACATAACAGTTCATCCTCACTCTGTTTATGCATTCGAAAAATTATAGGTCATTCTGAATGGTGCAAGATGGCTCATTGGTGCGATCAACTTACCTTTAAAGTTGTATTCCAGTCTGTCCCGCGATGTTGTATCCATAAAACGGCCCCAATTTCGCCATAAAAACTCCATTGGACCTCGATGACCGCCAAAACAAGCACTACCAAATGTTGTATGCGCACGTAACCCACTCGCGGGCTTCGATAATATGTCAGAGGCAAGATCCGGCTTGCAAAATTCAGTTCCGAACGATTTTATGATTGAAGTATACTCTTCCACCCACAACGACCCTTCCGTGAGCTCACCTACAAACTGATATAAGCACAATAACATATAGAACAATGCACCATCCTTCCATTACAAACTAGAAAGACTACATGTTCAGTCATGACACAAGGAGGAGGCTCTTCTTTGCATCGAGACCCAAGAATTCATGCTTTACATGGTCGATCACCCATCCCACTACCACCTTCACATCTTCACGAGTGGATGCATTATTCTTGGATCATAAAGTACATTACAATTTATCCTTACTACGTTTATGCACTCGAAAAATTATAGGTCATTCCAAATGGCGCAAGATGGCTCGTTGGTGCGACCAACTTATGATATGTAGAATCCCACGATCATCACCATGGACGTATCTACATCTCCCACGACACCACTTGGACCAATGACTAGAGCTCGAGCAAAGACTACCAAAGATAAGGTGAATTCACTCCTCTCTGAACTCCCACTTTCTACCTATGAGACATGGCTACTACCTCATGCGGAGACCCTATGTGTGATCAGGTATTCGGAGGTAAGCCATGGATCAGCTACACCCAACGGACGAGACGACGAGGACACCAAGTTCAATGGACAAGAAGAAGGACTGCTCAAAACTCCCAGTCATCGGACGACCGACGTCTCTCGGACATCCAATGCCTGGAGGCTCCAACCGACCATCCAAGTCCCAGCCCTCGCATGCTCCAACAGCCAGACGACTGACGTAGACCGGACGTCCGACACCTCCTAGTGTCCGGACGACCGACACCACCACACCCGAGCCAAAACATCGGAAGAACGGAGACCTCCGGATGACCGACCGACCAGACGACCGACAAGTCCTGACCAGAGCCAAACATCGGACGCCCGACTGACAACGGACGTCCGGACTCTCGCGAGCCTTCGGACGACCGGTGACCGTCGGATGTCCGACGGTAGTGTGACCGCCCGCGTCTTGGGCGAAGCCACTTACCCTTTCGTCAACTAAGACTATAAATAGACCTCCTCCGCCCTATCTCTAGGATTATCATTGTCATAGCTCATATTTGAGATAGAGGTTTGCTCATCCACTTGGTTACTTCTCCTTGGAGCTCACAACCTCTTCGGAGAAGATCCCCCAAGCGGATTCAAGACCCCATCACGGGAAGACCCTTCAAGACCTCCTCATGGAGAAGACCCTTTGTATCATTCTTTGTTGACTTTGAATCTTGTATCACTCTTTGTGTTTCGAGGATCTAGCATATGTGTGACCATATCTTTTTGGTTGAGTGATTTCTCTTATGTTTCCCCTTGTGTTCCCCTCGTTTTCCCCCTCGTGTTCTTCGTGTTCCTCATAGGATCCCCTCCAATCGTGAAAGATCGAGCATCTAGGGCTCTACCCTACATCATCTTGGTAGCATGAGCCATGTTGATCACGTATTTAGAGCCCCTACCCCTCTTTTCTAGCTTGATATTGTTGTGTTCTTCCCCAATTTCGAAAATCCCCACCAAAAATAGCTCCAATTTTTTTGTGATTTGTTGGTGTGATGAAGTTTTGTTGGATTTGATCCATGGATTTGCTTTGTCATGAGTGGATCTAGCTTTCCCCCATCATCTCCACCACTTCTATCCACAAATTCGCTCGGATTTGACCATTTTTCGCCATCCCCATCTCGAAATCCTGAGTTCAGCCCGTGCCCGAAATCGCCCAGGCACCGGACGTCCGACCAGCATCGGTCGCCCGACCATCCCTGAAGAAACTGAATATTTTCTGTTCGGTTTCCCCCTCCGTTTCACCGCCATTTCCGCATACGCACTTGCATGCCACCACCGCTTTTCGCAACCACCATCAATCACCCATTTCGCACTCCGACAAATTTTGACACGTTTTGGTCTTTGCGTTTTGAGTTGCGGTTTCCGTTTCCTAAGGTGTTTCGGCTACTTAGGGACGGTTCGACAACGACAACACTGCCGCTCATATTCATCATCAACATCGACCGCTTCACAATTTTGACACCTCGATCGTAAGCAAGAACGGTAACCTCTATATAACCTTGGTACCGTGGTATCCTTTCATGGTACATTCCTTGCCATTGCATTGATAACCACCATAGCCCAATTTCACATTGCTTTCCCATCGAGACTAGCCTTTGACTATTACCGGCAATGTGACTTGTGCACATTAGTGATCATACTATCCATAGCATACATACCATATCATAGTGGTGCATATCTTGGTATCATCTATTGCGTCACAAAGTTGTCATCGCATATACACAATCGCCATCTTGGTTCATGAAGTTTTGCATGAGAAAAGAGCTCAAAAGTGAAAGAGCCAAACAAGCTTTTAAGCAAGAAGGAAAGATAAGCAAAGAGCTTATAAGCAAAAACCATAGCATCATACTACATTAAGATTGTCATACTAGATCATCTTGGATCATATCACCGGAATACCATACATATAGCATACTTGGGATAGAAGTCGTTGCATTTTGCCTAGTAGGTTGTGCACAAGTTTTGTATCCGCCTATTTTGCAATCGTGCTAGCGTCTCTCTAGTGTTGTGCAACAAGAGAATTTTCGTGGTTTCCACATTTTGGCTCATCCCTTGGTTGCACGACCCCATTTATCTATTTGAGTGTGTGTTTCCGTGTACCATATCTTGCTATTGGTTTACTTGTTGCATTTGCAAGTTTGTGAATCTTTTCCAACATTATTGATGCTCACTAACAATTGCATCAAATTTTGTGCCACCATCCTAACCGAGCTCCACCATAAGGTTTTACTTGTGTAGGTGCGAGAACCGACAAGAATTGGTACCAATTGTGCTATTCCCTTGTTCCACATTTGAGTGACCATTGATCCATCTTCAACATCGGTCAAGGTACATTTGGTATAAGTTCTTCTCTTTCTCCCACTCACATATTTTCTTGGAATGATGGATAGGCCAAGTTCTTACCAACCCACTCTTCATCGAGCAAGACGATGACATGTCATCCTATGTCACCAAGAGCCACCTCTTCAGTGCACAACGAGCTTTGCCCCAAGAACAACAAGCAATGAGCGACCGCATCAACAATCTCGCCACCGACTTGCAACTCTTCGAGCAGCGAACAATAGACTACTTCGACAACAAGATCAACACACACAAACAAGAGAACGATGCAAAAATGGACGAGATTCGTGCCTTGTTGGTGAACCGCCATTCTTCCACTTTGTCCTATTAAAGATGGAGTCGCTCGAGTCGACACTCCGACGACACCTCCGCCGGCTCCAGTACACCGACATTGAACACTCTATGTCGATCTGCGTGCCAAGACCGTCAAGCTAACCGCAATCCTCTTCATGGAAACCATTCACAAGAGAAATTCAACGAGAAAGCACATCGTCAACGTCAACGTCTCCAAGAGGAAGAGCGAGCGCGACAACATTAAGATGAACAAGACGCCGAGGCTCAACGTCTTCCACAAAAACAACATGAAGCACAAGCTCTTGAGGCGCAACGTGCCCTTCAAGAATCAAGTCGATCTATTGCCAACCACAATCGAGATAGGCGCAATCAGGAGGAAGCCCTTCGTGAAGAAATTCAAGAGAAAAACTACCAAGCAAGAGTGCATCGTCAAGTTCCTCAAGCTCCTCCTCAAGCTCGACATGCTCCTCCACAACCTCAAGTTCATCAAGAGAAAGATGACTATGGAAATCCTCAATGCCAAGAGCAACATGAGGTTGAAAATCCTCCACTTCAAGGGCGTCATCATCACCCTCGACCCCAACACAATGAAGGGCAATGCTATGTCAAGCTCAAGTTCACCATGCCCAAGTTCAATGGAAGCAATGATCCCGAAGAGTACCTTTCATGGGCATTCAAGGCCGACAAAATCTTTTGCTTGCACAACTATGAGGAAGAGAAGAAGATCGTTATGGCATCCCTTGAGTTCCAAGACTATGTGCTCATATGGTGGGAACAAGTCCTTGAGCGCCGAGAAGCAGGAGGTGAACCACCAGTCACCACATGGGAGGAAATGAAAGATGGCATGCGTGCACACTTTGTGCCAACTTACTACAACCGCGATCTCTTCAAGAAGCTCCAACTACTCAAGCAAGGAACAAAGAGCGATGAAGAATACTACAAGGAAATGGAGATTCCCATGATAAGAGCCAATGTCACGGAAGATGATGAGCAAACTATGGCCCGTTTCTTGAATGGCCTCAATCATCCCATCAAGAAGATTGCCGACTTCCAACCCTAATCCAACCTCATTTAGCTCGTGCATCAAGCTACCAAAGCGGAACGCCAAGTGCGGTGGTCAAAATGTACAGGATATATATAAAGAATTTTTTTTCTTGAAAAACAAGTATTCCAAAAAGACGGAGTCGGTAAGGCTCACGATGGGCCCACAAGACACCAGAGAGCGCCCAGGGGGGTGGGCACGCCCTTGTGCCTCGTGTGCACCTTGTGGGCCCCCTCGGCTATTTCTTATTTTTGTATTTTTTTTTTCTAATATTTCAGAACTGACTGAAAATATCTTGTGGACTTTTTGGAGTCGGTTTGCTTATCGTATCACATACCTATTCCTTTTCAGGGTTCTGGAGTGTTCTGGAAGGTCTCTCTTATGTATTCCTCCTATGTCATAGTTTGAATAATGTTAGTTTCAACATTAATAGGTGTACCTAAGATATAATGCTTAATTCTTTGTGCATGACCACCTTCGGATTGGTGCCTTCGGAGTTGTTGATCTTAATAGCTCCAGAACGATAAACTTCCTCGATGATATATGACCCTTCCCATTTAGAGAGAATTTTTCCTGCAAAAATCTAAAACGATTATTGTACACTACAACATACCCACCCACTTTGAATTCCCTTTTTTGTATTCTTTCGTCATGCCATATTTTAACTTTTCTTTAAACAACTTGGCATTTTCATAAGCTAGGGTTCTCCATTCATCTGACGAGCTAATATCAAATAACCTCTTCTCACCGACAAGATTGAAATCATAATTGAGTTCTTTAACTTCCCAATATGCTTTATGTTCTAACTCAAGAGGTAAATGACAAGCTTTTCCATAGACCATTTTATACGGAGACATGCCCGTAGGATTCTTATAAGCAGTTCTATAAGCCCATAATGCATCATCAAGTTTCTTGGACCAATTCTTTCCAGATCTATTGACGGTCTTTTGCAAGATTAGCTTTATTTCTCTATTACTCAATTCAACTTGACCACTAGATTGAGGATGGTAAGGAGATGTAATTCAATGTTTGACATCATATTTAGCAAGTATTTTTCGGAATGCACACCATGAATAAAATGTGAACCACCATCAGTCCTTAAATATCGAGGGACTCCAAACCTTTGGAAAGTAACTTCTTTAAGCATTTTAATAGAAGTGTTATGATCTGCACTACTAGTTGGAATAGCTTCTACCAACTTAGTAAAGTAATCCACATCAACTAAAATATGTGTATACCCATTAGAGGAAGGAAAAGGTCCCATATAATCAAATCCACAACGATCAAATGGTTCAACATCAAGTGAACAATGCATAGGCATTTCCTGATGTCTACCAATATTTGCAATTCTTTGAGATTCGTCACAACATAAGACAAACTTACGAGCATCTTTGAAAAGGGTAGGCCAATAATAAGCAGATTGTAGTATCTTATGTGCGGTTCTATCTCCAGCGTGGTGCCCTCCGTAAGCCTCAGAATGACACTTCCATAGGATTTGTTCCTGTCCATGCTCAGGTATACAATGTCTAATAATACCATCTACTCCTTCTTTATAAAGATGTGGGTCATCCCAGAAGTAATATCTTAAATCAAAGAAGAACTTTTTCTTTTGTTGGTATGTGAAACTAGGTGGTATAAATTTAGCAACGTCGTAACTAGCATAGTCTGCATACCAAGGAGTATTACGAGAAGCATTTATAACATCTAGTTGTTCATCGGGAAAACTGTCATCAATAGGTAGTGGGTCATCAAGAATATTTTCCAATCTAGATAGATTATCAGCTATGGGATTCCAAGCTCCCTTCCTATCAATAATATGCAAATCAAATTCTTGTAACAATAGAACCCACCTAATGAGTCTAGATTTAGCATCTTTCTTTTCCATAAGGTATTTAATAGCAGCATGATCGATGTGAACAATTACTTTTGAATCAACTATGTAAGATCTCAATTCGTCACATGCAAACACAACTGCTAAAAATTCTTTTCGGTAGTAGCATAATTTCTTTGAGCACTGTCTAGAGTTTTGCTAGCATAATGGACAACATTTAATTTTTTAACAACTCTTTGTCCTAGAACCACACTAACAACATAGTCACTAGCATCGCACATATTTTCCAAAGGCAAGTTCCAATTAGGTGGTTGAACAATAAGTGCAGAAGTTAAGGTTTTCTTAAGTGTTTCAAAGGATGCTACACAATCATCATAAAAAATGGAACATCTTTTGGTAAGAGATTAGTAAGAGGCCTAGAAATTTTACAGAAGTCTTTAATAAACCTTCTATAGAAACTAGCATGACCGAACTTCTTATACCTTATCTTTAAGAAATGGCATTTTCTCAATTGCATCAACTTTAGCTTTGTCTACTTCAATACCTCTTTTGGAGATTTTATGACCTAAGACAATACCTTCATTCACCATAAAGTGGCACTTCTCCCAGTTCAAGACGAGAGTAGTTTCTTCACATCTCTGCAAAACTCGATCAAGGTTGCTTAAGCAATCATCAAATGAAGTCCCATAAATGGGGAAATCATAACCTCAACAATCTTTTCACAAAAATCATAGAATATAGCAGTCATACGTCTTTGAAAGGCAGCAAGTGCATTGCATAAACCAAAATGCATACATCTATAAGCATAAGTTCCAAAAGGGCACTCCTTATCTTCCAGCGATACAGGTATTTGAGAGAAACCAGAATATCTATCAAGAAAGAAAAAGTGTGTGTGCTTAGATTGTCTTTCTAACATTTGGTCTATAAAAGGCAAGGGCTAATGATCTTTGCTAGTAGCTTTGTTTAATTTTCTAAAATCCATTACCATCCTATAACCAGTTACAATTCTTTGTGGAATAAGTTCATTTTCATCATGAGGAACAACGGTAATGCCCCTTTCTTAGGAACACAATGAATGGGACTTACCCATCTACTATCAGCTATGGGATAAATTATACCTCCTTCTAGAAGCTTTAATATTTCAGTTCTTCCCACATCCTTCATCTTGGGACGCAAGTATCCATAAAAGGTTTAAAAAATCGAACACAAGTATTATACCTAAATCATTACGTTTCTCAAGTTACCAATATTCAAAGTTGCCTTTAATTCTTTCCAGAAGATCCCAACTGAATTCAATAGTTTTCTTCATAAAGGAGCAAGTCGAGGAAGTATCGAGCATGGTTGATCATTATGAGAAAGCCAAGCATAAAAATTCTGTAAGATAATTTCTCTTGAGAGCTCATGATTGGGGCATGTGTACATCATATACTTAAGCCTCCCCCAAGCTTGAGTGATGCTTTCTGCTTCACGAAGCCAAAAATTATATATATAATTCCGATCACGATGAGCCAGATGCATAGGATAAAACATTTTGATGAAATTCCAATCTCAGTCGATTCCAATCACACGTTCCAATATCATCACATAGCCTATACCATGTCAATGCCTTTATATTCAAAGAAAAAGGGAAAACCTTCTTCCTAACTTCATCTATGGGTAGACCTGCAAGCTTAAATAATCCACAAACTTCATCCACATAGATTAGGTGCATATGAGGATGTATTGTTCCATCTCCTGCATAAGGATTAGCTAGCAGTTTGTCTATCATACCTGAAGGAATCTCATAATAAATATTTTCAGTAGGTGCAGTAGGTTGAGGATCAACTCTTCATGCTTCCGGTTGAGGTGAAGACATCCCAAAAAAAACCCTCAAAGGATTGTTTTCCATAGTAACAAGTAACATTAAATTTCAGCCCACAATATAAATGTTTCCTTACAAAATTCCGCTCACCAAAGGCGCTTCACTACCTAGCAACGGCGCCAGAAAAGAGTCTTGATGACCAACCAGTATAGGGGATCAATCATAGTCCTTTCGCTATGTAAGAGTGTCAAACCCAACGAGGAGTAAAAGGAAATGACAAGCGGTTTTCAACAAGGTATTTTTTGCAAGCACTGAAATTATCAGTAACGAGTAGTTTTATAGCAAGATAATTTGTAACAAGTGACAAGTAACAATAGTAACTAAGGTGCAGCAAGGTGGCCCAATCCTTTTTGTTGCAAAGGACATAACAGTCTCTTATAATAAGCAAAGCGTTCTTGAGGACACACGGGAATTTCATCTAGTCATTTTCATCATGTTTGTTTGATTCGTGTTTGGTACTTTGATAATTTTATATGTGGGTGGTCTGGTGCTAGGGTTCTGTTCTTACTTGAACAAACCTCCCACATATGATTAACCCGTCTTGCAAGCATCCACAACTATGAAAGAAGAATTAAGATAAATCTAACCATAGCATTAAACATATGGATCCAAATTAGCCCCTTACGGAATAGCGCATAAACTAGAGTTTAAGCTTCAATCACTCTAGCACCCCCATCATATAATAACTACTTGACAATGCATTCCCTTAGGCCCAAAGATGGTGAAGTGTCATGTAGTCGACGTTCACATAACATCACTAAGGGAAACAACAACATATATATCATCAAAATATCGAACGAATACCAAATTCATATGATTACTTATGACAAGACTTCTCCCATCTCCTCAAGAACAAAAGTAACTACTCACACATCATATTCATTGTCCAAGATTAGAGGGGTATTGAATAGCATAATGGATCTGAACATATAATTTTCCACCAAATAAACCACCTAGCATCAGCTACAAGATTTAATCAACACTAATGGCAACCCACAGGTACCAATATGAGGTTTTGATACAAAGATTCAATACAAGAGATGAACTAGGGTTTGAAATAAGATGGTGCTGGTGTAGATGTTGATGAAGAATGGTCGTCCCACAATGAGAGGGTTGTTGGTGATGACGATGGCTTCGATTTCCACCTCCCGGAGGGAAGTATTCCCGAAGGAATCGCTCCGCCGAAGAGCAAAAGTGCTCCTGCCCAAGTTCTACCTCGAGACGGCAGCGCTCTGTCCCGAAAGGCTTCTCCTTATTTTTTCTAGGGAAAATGGGCTTATATACCAGAAGATGGGCACCGGAGGCTGGCCAGGGTCCCCCAAGCCACCAGGGTGCGCCCTAGTGTCTTGTGGGCACCTTGGTTGGCCCCTTTGGTATTTATTTTCTCCAATATTTTTTATTTACTCCAAAATAAATCTCCATGAAATTTGGAGATGTGTAGAATAGGTATCTCTCACACAGCCTTTTCGGGTCCAGAAGTCGAGTTGCCAGCAATCTCCCTCTTCATGTAAATCTTGCATATTAAGAGAGAAAAGGCATTAGAATTTCTCCACAAAGTGTTATATTGATTAAAAACACGATAAATAATAGTAGGAAAACCTGAAGCAAAATGAACGTATCACAGAGCACCTCAGTGGAGAAAGCCGAAAACTGACTGGCTGGGTAAGCGCAAAGTGGTCGACCGTTCGAGGACCGCGTCAAGGGACGTGTTGTTCGCGACCAACCGTGTTAAACAAAGGGCCTCTTTTTTTATTGGTCAAAGTGGCCAGTGGCTTAGACCTTGGCTACCCAAGCCGACCACTTCACACCACTAGTACAGCAAGCTGCTATACAATGGTTTTTAACTGCTTTCCACGATGGCATTTTGAACCGTCGCCTTGTGAGTGTGGGCGGTAGGGGGTTCCTTCCCACACGACCCAGAAACCGTCGGGGATAGGCTCTCCGGTCACACACGCTGGGCAAAATGAGCTCGTGTGCTATGGGCAAGCGATCAAATATGGTTATACGTAAAGTTGTGTTGAAAACAATACAATTATATATGCCTAATCATTTCTGGTCATAAGTACATCCCACATAGTCAGTCCGAGAGAAACGTTTCCATTCGTATGTACATTCCACACAGTCAATCCAAGGAATACGTTTTCGTTCGTATGTATATCCCACACAGTCAATCCAAGAAGTACGTTTTCGTTTGTATGTACATCCCACAAATTCAATCCAGGGAAAACGTTTCCGTTTGTACGTACATCACACACAATTTTCCCCATTAAATCATTTGTGATAGTGTTGCCATTGCAGACGATATTAACAATTTTAGAAGTTTGCATTATTGAATGCATCACACATGGTGCGTAGAAGAAATTGTTTGGCATAGGCTATCCATCACACACACTGTTTATGTGGTAAACGTTTGCGCATGGAGGAAGTCATGTGTGATTGTTCATTTATCCAACACATTTCATTCCTAGAAACTGTGTGCGTTGTCTGAGGTCATTGCCCACGGTGTTTTCTCAATAACTGTTTGCAAGAGAAAACCCAATTAGCAGGCTAATTGGCCTATTATTAATAATCCCTATATTGATCTAATTGACATTTCATATTAAGCACACAATATATTTCATTTTCGTATTAAGGAAGTAGGATTTCATAATTGAAATACATCAGAGTACAACATCATATAGCTTCAGCACTCAGCTACCCCATTATACAGCTGCACCAGCACCAAGTTTCACACACAACATCTATAACCTTTCGAAATTAGCATCATAGACGGTACATAGATAGATGAATCTCATCTAGAAAACTGCTGAAGCGGAAGGCGAATATTGAGCCCTCATTGATGCTGAAGGTCTTTGCAACTTTATGCCAGTGCCTGTGGATGATTGACAGTCCATCCTTCGTCCTCTTCAGGAAGACTTCAATATTGAACCGTGGCTGTTGTATGACTACCTTTCTCGCCTCCTGACCATACATGTGGTTTGAAAGGTAATCATCAGTGAACTACTTTGGAAAGGCCTGAAAACAAGGATATGCATAAATATCTTCTCTAGATTTGAAATGGCACAAAGGAATAAAAAATACAAGGTATAACATTTAGTACCATCCTATAGTGAATTGATGTCTTCTTCATTGTGCAGACAAAGATCTTGTTGGTTTTTGTCGCTAATTTCTTTATCCTAACAATCTTTCTAGGTTTCTTGACTTACTGATATTCATGGACAACCCATTTCCCTATATTCAAAAAAGGTCTAACAGTGGGTCAAAATCTCTGATAGTAGGACCTACATGTGCAAGACCAAAATTTTAAAAACCTAATATTTAATAACAAGAATAGGAAAGATGTGTTATTAACTGCAGCGGGCCTAATATTTTAAAACAAGCAAACATAGTCATTCAAACTTGTATTGTGCAGGTCTAAGTACACTAGTTATTGTTAAATCAAATGGAAATGCGTTTTAAATACTCCCTCTAGTCCTTTTTACTCTGCATATAAGAATTGTCTGAAGTCAAACTTCATAAAGTTTGACCTTATTAATATGAAAAAGTATGAACACCTACCATGCTAAAGTTATACAATATGAAAATTTAAGTCATGATACATCTACTTATATTGATTTCATATTGTGAATGTTGGTATTTTTTCCTATAAAGTTGGTCAAACTTTATGAGGCTTGACTTTAGACAAATCTTATATGTGAACTAAAAAGGACAGAAGGGAGTACAACATGCTTAACATCAACCAAATATAGTCATTCATAGAGCTATTGTTAAAATTGGTATTGATGAAATTGAACTGCATAGCTCATACTAGCACATATAGAACATCACATTGTGAATAGCTGACATAAACAAGGCATACTACGAACAATCAAAGATGGCAATTGAAATTGGACTAGAAACAACCGAACAACCAAAACCGTATAAATAGACAAGGCATAATGCAAACAACTCAAATGAGCTACAATCTTTGCTAACCCTAAAACGTAGGTGGGAGACGGGTATATATAGTCTAGGGGCAAAGGGGTACATGGGTTTCGGCCCTTTCACTGTTCGCAGATAGGGGCCGGATGTCCAAGGGTCATGGGCTAGATGTCTGGGGCTTCGAGGGGGTGTCGCATGTCCGGGTCAGGCGGGCGGATGTCCGGGGTAGCACCAGTTGGGTCCTGTGAAGAATGCCGGATTTCCAGGCTGGGGCGAGATGTCCAGGTCAGGCGTCGGGCGGGATGTCTGGGGCCGCATGTCTGGGCCTTGTAGCTTGGACTATTGGGCTACTTCGGCTGATGCTCTTTGGTCCGGATGTCCGGTCTTGGGGCCGGATGTCCGGATCCTAGGGACTTCTTCGGTTCCTTCCGGTGGTTCTCTTCATCTGTGAACTTGGGGACTTGTCCGTCTTCACGTGCATCTTCGAGATGGTCTTCTTGTGATGAGGACATGGCTACCACAGTTGCACCCACATCCCTGCTACTATACCTATTGGACTAACTACTAGAGCTCGCGCACGCCAGTTAAATTACCAGGTACTTCCGTTTCTTGGAAATATTTCTAATGTTCATGAGAATATGATGCTGCCTAACTTAGATACATTTGTGTTGCTTACAAACGAAGGGCCTAGCATGGACAAGAAGGATGAACATTGGAGCCTAATCAAGCATGGAGACGAAGGCGCGTGCGAAGAGAACAAGAATGGAGGTGCCAGTGGAGATTTCCGCACTTTGAAGCCACCATGATGACATCAGGAAGATGGACGAAATATAAAAGATGGCATTTCATAAATTTTGTCCATAGCTTATTGTTGGTGCTGCGCCACCTTATTATTGGGCCAGACCCATGTATTTTTGCAATACACTTAATAGGAAGTTTTTAGAGTCCGTATTAATAGGGAAAATGACATAGGACATAATTTAGTACCACTTTACCAAGGGTGGACAAAATTCACCTCTGTCTCCCTATAAATACAACCCTAAGGCATCTTTTAGACTTGGGTTTTATTTAGTCAAAAGATAGTCATCGCTGCAAATTCATGTACTTCGTTTGTGTCCAACGACCAGATCAAGACCGCTTATGAAATACCACTTTTATCAATACTTCATCCATATTCGCAATATTCAGATTGCTTAATCATATTCTTGTTTGTTTCTTTGATTGCTTTGAAGAAATACACCTTTATGGTCAGGTTGATTGTGCTCTGACGTGGTCAATAACCTCTTGAAGTTGGTTTAGCGATTGCTAGTGCGCAACGTCATTGCACGTTTGTAGTCGGATCATCAAAGTTGTCTCCAGCAAATCGATAGTTATCATCTCATTGAAAGATCGGGACACCCTCGCCTCTATCAAGTTGTATCAGTTTTCAGGTTGCTCAGTGAGATTCGCCAGTTTTTCGTAGTCTAGATTGCATTTGTTTCTTCATACCTAGAGTCCATGAAAAAGCCACAAAAAGTGTAGATTAGTTCATCTGTGTCCCAGACAGTCTGAGCCTTTTCGCCATTATCACTTACTTTTTGCATTTTTGAATTTTAGGTTCCATCGTGTATCAAATTGCTGGTTTTGGTGTCTAGTCTTTTAGAGTTTCAAGTTCTAGTCACGCTTTGTTCACTTTGCAGCCGCTCGCGTTGTCCGCGTCCACACCCTCCTGTCATTTTCCACCAACATTCGTCCGCTGTCATCACCATCGCCTCAATTTGTTTCATCCTCACCGGGTGCGTCCAGAAAAAAAGAATGAAAAAAAATATTTTTGTGGTTATTTGTTGCCTTCGTACCAACGATCTGTCCATTCGTTGTTTTGGAAGAGTTGGATTCTAGAGCTCGGTTTGGAAAGATTGGAACATCCAAAATAAAGGAGAATATAGGGCGTTGTGTGCTTTGGCATATTTGGAAACACAAAGAGAAAAGGAAAGATAGCAAAGGAAGGTACGGTGACTGGGTTCCATCCACGTGCAAGTAGTAGATTTGAAGAGAGAATAAGAATAAAAAAATTCTTGATTGGTTGTGCATGCATATTTGGAAGTTGGGATCGCAGTAGAAAAAGAGAAATAAAAAAAGAAAGGAAAGAGTAGAGTACGTTTTGGAGAGAGAGAGAGCGCGGAGTCCGCCGGTGTAGTTGAATGAAAAAAGGAAAGAGATCAACCGTGAGGAGGACTACAAGCAGATTCGATGGAAACCGTGCTTGATATTTCCAAGTTTTGGTCGGCCACAATTAATAAAAGAATAAATGGCAGATCTGATGGGCATTGGAAAGTAATCCCACGTATTAAGGTTTTTTCTTTTGGAAGGAGGTACTAATTTAGAAACAAATCTGCACACAAATAAAGGGTTACCTTGTTGGGAAAGATTCTGTTCTTTTTTCCCGTGCAATTTTCCAGGAGAGAGAAATATAAGGAAAGATTGTGTGGCAATTTTGTTTTGAGGAAAGTTGAGATCTAAAAAAAACGATCACGTGAGGAGTCTAGAAGGAAAGTACAAAATATACATACAAGTTTTGGATAAGATTGTGTACTTGGAATGTAAGCAAAAAAAGGCAGTAAAACAGAAGGTGTTGATCACGCTAGTTGCTTTGTAGATGTTGTGAAAAAAAAAGAGAAAGAGAGAGAGGACACGTTGGGATTCTCCTTCCAAGGAAAGAGGAGGATTTATAGGGTTTAGCTACATTTCGTTACGGTTGTGGAGACTCGTTTCCTTGGGAATCATGAGTAGTAATATTGAAGAAGAAAAAAAAAGGAGCTCTCTACCTGTGGCTGACGGTTGGTCGTTTTCTCTACTATCTAAAAGAAACGTAAGGTTCCCTCTCCCCTCTTACGTCAATGGTTTCGTTGACACCCCCAACCCCGTTCTTCCCTTCGTGCAACATCTCGCTTCCATAATTCCCATTGAGTTTCCTGTTTTCAGTCATCGCAATCCCGTTTCCCGATTCCCTTATTTAATCGCTCCCATAATTCCCGTCCTCGCAAACCAGCCCTGCCCGATCTTCCGCCTGCGCTCCATCTGATCTAGAGGAGGATGGGTCGCCTCACATCCCGTCCTTTCTCTTGCTCCGTCCATGAGCGACAACAATGAGGAGATTAGCCGTGGTGCTTGCTGGTAGAGGCGCGGCCGATCTGTGTGCAAGGCGAGCGCCTATCCACCTTGCAGCTGTGCGTATAGATAGAATTGATCAAATCCCACGCACGCACCCTCGCACATGATCTCATGACAGGGGCGTAGCCAGGCCCCGGGCTGCCCAGGCCATGGCCCTGGGCGTGGAGATGAAATCCTTCGTCTACTCTAGTATACTTTTGCTACAGTATGCTATGCCAATGAGGCTGCCCTGGGGCGTGGAGATATCCTGCATCCGCCACCGATCTCATCCAATCCCACCACCGATCCGCTTGTCCGGCTGCCGTCACGCGGCCTTCCCCATCCCCACGTCCGCCCGCTGGTGATGCCGCGACCACACAGCCACTGCTCTTCGCCGCTCCATCTACCCGGCTTTCGTCATGCTGCTCTCCACCACTCCACCTCCCGGCTAACATCACACCGCCAACCCCATCCTCCGCACACTGGACAGCAGCAAACCATCTCAATCCATCCCCCTCCTTTTGTGGCGGAGGCAGCAACGCGTTCCCCCGCTTCAGGAGATGGTGCACGTCTCTCCGGCCATCTCCACCGCGCCCACTCTGCTGCATTGCACTCATCTTGGACCGGGGAGAGCGATCACTGTTGCAATTGGAGCTGTTCCGGCGATGTGCCTTCGCTCGCTCCAGGTTTCACACGGTGTTGGTAGTTTTTTCGTCGAGGAAGTCATATCGCGAAGCCAGGAAGATCTCATCTTTTCATGCTTCTGCCCTACGCGACATCCTGCTGCATGTCTGTTGTGTGCAGGTACAACTCTTCAGCATGCAACCTGTTCAACAGAATGTTTACCATGCCTTAATTTAGTAGAAGATAGATTGTACTATCGTCTTTATTTGTCCATCCCTTGGTTAGTCTTTTGATGTACTGGTATTTTGTGAGGCTTGGCTTTTTGAAATAAAAAATATGGCTTAGATTTTGACCTTTGTTGTATGCGTGATGGCAGACAGAATCCGACTTTTGTATTATTAATATGTATACCTTCAATGTGGATTACCGAAGACTACTTTCGTTTCATATTCATGCAAAAACTTCTCCGGGAATATTGAAATTTTTGCTTGTACTGTCTTTTCCTGGAGTCATTGAAATATCCCCTTGCACAGAACTTTTTTTTCTACTGAATTTTTGTCAAGATACTCGGACTTCTTGTACTAAAATTTACCATGTTACTGTTGTACTATAATTTACCTTGTTAGCCCTCTGACAAGGTTCCGTACTGATATTTTGCATTGTTGTACTAGATTAGCCATTTTATACTCTGGTACTAACATTTAACTATTTTGTAGGAATGAAGAGCTCAAGGGAGCAAAAGGAACAAGGAGAAAGGAGCGCTCAAGAGAAGTGAACTCAAAGTCCAAGATGAAATCTTCACATAGCTCACAAATATTAACAAGTAAACACTACTTGATTCGTGATGGCATTGGACCAGACACACAACATCCAGTTCTATAATAAGTATATTCGTGATTGCATTGGACCAGACACACGGAGATGATCGCTTGTCGTCAAGGAGTGTAGCTTGCAATCGAAGTTGGCGCTACAAAGCTTGTTCTCAAAACCGACAACCAACTTATGGCGCAGGTTATTAACTTAGATGTTATCGACCGATCCAGGTTTGGTCCTCTTGTCCAGGAGATAAAGAAGATGCTGTTAGGCATCAACGAGTTCTGAGTGGCTTGGGCCAGGAGAATAGCAAACAAAGCTGCTCAGATCTTAGCTAGGGAGGGTTGCCTTTTAAATTTATGCAAAACTTGGTTTAGTGTTTCTCCAGATTGTATTCGAGATGTTGTAGCGGATAATGCCATGAACTAAATAATAACAAGGCATCAATTTCCTCTAAAAAAGTATGTTATCTTGTAGCAGGTTCATGCAATTAATGTTGAACCACTAGAATACTTATGTTTCCGTTGCAACGCACGGGCAATTTCTTATGGAAAGAAAAAGATTGTGCTCATTTTGTTTTACTCGGTTGGAGAGTTGATTTAGAAAAAAAGTGTCTGAATCTCATCGAACAAGTGCAGGTTTGACCAGCTTAAAAGAAGTCATCCTCGTTGCCTTGCGACTCTTCTGGATATCGCTGGTTCGTGTGGTTTATTTGGTTATGTGCCACGGTTGTTTCTGTTGATCCACATCTAAATGCATCATTCATTTACGTGAATTTTCATCCGTGTATTAGGCTCACGTCTCTAGTATACTCTAGGCTAGGACTAACATTCGACCACTTTGAACGAATTTTCAGCTTGCATTCATTAACGTGGTTGTAGCATTATTTTCCACATATATAAAGCCAACCCAGCTCCACATATTTCTACACTGTGCATACATACGCTCACCTGGCATTCGCTTTACCAAATTTTGGAGTTATTTGATACCACTGGTTGCCGGTCACCACCTGATGCATGTAAGAACTTGCAAGACTTTAATTTTTGCTCTGCTGTTAGCGTTTTACCACCATATCCTAGTAGTTCATAGCAACATTATTATTGAATTTTGTTTCTTATTATTACTAATCATGACAGGTTCTAGAGTCTGTTGGGCTTCATCGATCGTGGGAGATGTGCCATCACCTCAGAACATACAACCACCATCACAAGAGGTACAAGGACATCAGAATGCGCAAAAAATGTTCTTGTTTCCATGCCACCTTTAGTGGTCGTTTTAAGCCTGATTTATATATTGAATGGGCGTTCAAAATAAATGCTATATTTGCATCCATTGTTTTTCCGAACGTCAAAAAGTTAAGGTTGCGGTTGGTACATTCACTCGTTTTGCTACTGTTTGGTGGAGTGAACACTGTCGGTTACACCCTGATTAAGTACCTATTACTTGGGATGATTTAAAACTTGACATGAGAGATAGATTCGTCAATGTTTTATTATACTCGTGGCATGATTAAAAAACTACAACATTTAAAACAAGCTAGTCACACTGTAACGAAATATTATGATGATTTACAAACTATCTTGTTGCACTCCTTTTAGAGGAAACTGAAGATGATTTTATGGATAGATTTTGGGGAGGATTAAACCGTGATATTCAGGAGATACTAATTCATGAAGAGTGTTATCCTATGGACCATTTGTTTTGTCTTGCTTGCAAAGCCGAATAGGAAATAAAATGACGTGTTGCCCACAAGGAGAACAAGCGCAAGGTGCACATTCCAAGAGTTGATTGGGTTGTTTTTTCAACTACTAGGCATACTATGACAACCACATCCGTTGTTGTGCGGACTACATCACCTCCACCGACATCACCTCCACCATGTGACACATCACCATCGAGAGTGCCTGTATCATCTGAGTTGACCATAAGAGGTAAGGACGAAGGTATTAATCTTCCACCTCCACATGAGTATGATGAATGCCTTGTCAATTTAAATGCACCAAGTGATGAGCTACCCACTACTTTGATCACACCACCTATTTTAGAGGACTATGTTCATGATTTGACTTCTCCATGTGATCAACAAACGCAATAACAAAAGTTTTGGTTGCACCCTTTGAATTAACTGTTGATGCGAAAGAGCCATGTGAATCAGGGAATAATTCCGATTTGGATCAAATACGTTTGCAAATAATTGTGCCAATGTTTAATTATTTTGATATAACCTCCATTTTTTGTGATGATTCTGTGTCGAATAACTTGTTGCATGTTTGCTTCTTTGAGCATGTTTTAGCATATAATTTTGAAACTAAAGTCTACACACCAATGTTGGGATGGTTTAATGATAAGCATTGTCAATCTTTTGATATGAATAAGAGCTTCACTAATATCTGCAAACTGAGTTGCAATATTTTCATGCCTTTGACTTCTTGTGATAATATATTGGCTTTATATTTCATGACTTTTGAATGGTGCTCTTGTATAACCCCGCCACATGAGACACAACTGAGATCAGTAAAAATGGATGACATATACATATACAATGTGTACAACTTGTATCTTTTGTTAGCCACATTTCATATTGAGCAACGCCGAGGACGGCTTTGTTTTCAAGAAGGAGAGGATGATGAGGTCATGGCTACCACAGTTACACCCACAACCCCTACTACTATACATATTGGACTAATTACTAGAGCTCACGCACACCAGTTAAATTATCATGTACTTTCGTTTCATGGAAATGTTTCTAATATTCATGAGAATATGATGCTGCCTAACTTAGATACATTTGTGTTGCTTACAACTGAAGGGCCTAGCATGGACAAGAAGGATGAACATTGGAGCATGATCAAGCATGGAGACGAAGGCGCGCACAAAGAGAACAAGAACGGAGGTGCCAGTGGAGATTTCCGCACTTTGACGCCACATTGATGACATCTGGAAGATGGACGAAATATACAAGATGGCCTTTCATAAATTTCGTCCATAACTTATTATTGGTGTTGCGCCACCTTATTATTGGGCCAGGCCCATGTATTTCGAAATACACTTAATAGGAAGGTTTTAGAGTCCGTATTAATAGGGAAAATTACTTAGGATAGAATTTAGTCCCACCTTGCCAAGGGTGGAAAAAATTCACCTCTGTCTCCCTACAAATACAACCCTTTAGGCATCTTTTAGACTTGGGTTTTATTTAGTTAAAAGTTAGCCATCGCTGCAACTTTGTGTACTTCGTTTGTGTCCAACGACCAGACCAAGACCGGTTATGAAACCCCACTTTTATCAATACTTGATCCATATTCACAATATTTAGATTGCTTAATCATATTGTTGCTTGTTCTTCGTTTGCTTGTAGGAAATAGACCCTCATGGTCAGGTTGATCGTGCTCCTGCGTGGTCAATAACCTCTCAGAGTTGGTTTAGCGATAGTTAAGGCGCGACATCCTCACACGCTCGTAGTCGGATCACCAAAGTCTACTCCACCAAAAATGATACCACCATCTCATCGAAAGACGGGACACCTTTGGATCTATCCGGTGGTATCAGTTTTCAGGTTGCTCGATGAGAATTTCCAGTATTCCCTAGATAGATTTATTTTCTTACCTATTGTCCAAGAATAATCCCCAAAAAAGTTAGATATGTTTATCCTTTGTCGAAGCCAGTCTAAGCCTTTGCAATTTTCTTTTCATTGTTTGCATTTCTGAATTATCGGTTGCATCGTCGTGTCCAGTTGCTGGTCTTAGTGTCTAGTTAATTTTGAGTTTTGAGTTCAGTTCACATTAGTCACGCCCCCACTACATCGTTATCCCTTCCGCTGTCCACCATCCCATCCATCAAATTCCACCACGTGATACACACCGTTCATTGTCATAATCATAGGTGAGGGCGCTCACATCTTCGCTTGATCAAATCTGCATCTTATCTAGTTTGTTTTGGAAAGAGGGAGAGAGAAAAAAAGAGAGAGAAAAAGGTAAAAAAAGTCAGAGGAAAAAGGAGAGAAAGAAAAAGAAAAAATTGTTCAATATTTGACACCTCAAAATCGGCTTCTAAATAGGTTTTTTTTCCTTCGAAATTCGCAAACACAACTTGTTCCTGTTTTTCAGGCCAGTTGTATAATTTATGGACTCCTCATATCAACTCGGGATTGAGTGATTCTTTTTGCATTTAAAATCTTGAGTTAGTGCCATTCTTGAGAAAAATTATCAAAAAATTGGCACAATCTTTTCCAAAGGAAATATGGGGAGAGAGTTGTTGGTATATCCTGTTTGGCAAATGTTTCTCATCATTATCTTTACTGCCATTATGATCTTCACTTATATCTTGCTGTCTAGAGCTAATTCATATCCTTTATTAATGCTAGTTGTTCTACGCCGTGACCTCATTAGTGTTCTATTCTCGCGTCTCTAGTCCGGTCTAGAATAGAACGACACAGTACCATCGTTGAGCGTTTATTCAACATTGCATATATGAATTGATTATTGCTAATCTTTCCTACCTTATAATTAAGCCTTCCGAGCTCCACATATTTCTACATCATGTATACGTATGTTCCCTTGGCAATCTCTTTACTCAATCTTCGGAGTTATTTGACACCGCTGGTTGCCTGTCACCACCAGCTGCATGGTAAGAACTTGTAAGACAATTATATGTGCTATACCATGAGCGTTTTACCACCACATGCTATGTCACGCCCAAGATGCGACCCTATCCTAAAGGAACTCGAAGGTCCCACCAAGGATAGAAGCTCATCTTGAAGATGCTTTTGCAAGGTGGATATCATTACATCAACATTACATAATACATAGGGATACATACAAAAGGCATACAGTGCCACACGAATACAACATCATCATACATAAGAGAACAACATCCGACTATGGATGAAACATAAACAGAAACTCAAACGACATTCACCCTGCTAGCCCAGGCTGCCGCCTGGAACCTATCCCCTGATCGAAGAAGAAGCAGAAGAAGAACTCTAAAAAAAGTAAACATCGATCTCGCGTCACAATCATCGCATAACCTGCACCTGCAACTGTGGTTGTAGTAATCTGTGAGCCACGAGGACTCATCAATCCCATTACCATGGGTATTAAGACTAGCAAAACTTAATGGGAACGGAAGGGGTAAAGTGGTGAGGTTGCAGCAGCGACTAAGCATATATGGTGGCTAACATACGCAAATGAGAGCGAGAAGAGGAGCAAAGGAACGGTCGTCAACTAGTAATGATCAAGAAGTGATACTGAGCTCCTACTTACGTCAATCATAACCCAAAAAACCGTGTTCACTTCCCGGACTCTGCCGAAAAGAGACCATCAGGGCTACACACGCGGTTGATGCGTTTTAATTCGGATCTGGTGTCAAGTTATCTACAACCGGACATTAACAAATTCCCATCTGCCACATAACAGCAGGCACGGCTCTCGAAAGTTTATACCCTGCAGGGGTGTCCGAACTTAGCCCATGATAAGCTCTCGCGATCAACGAAGGATATTCCTTCTCCCAGGAAGACCCGATCAGTCTCGGAATCCCGGTTTACAAGACATTTCGACAATGGTAAAACAAGACCAGCAAAGTCGCCCGATGCACCGACAATCCCGATAGGAGCTGCACATATCTCGTTCTCAGGGAAACACCGGATAGGTCAGCCTACGAGTAAAACCAACCCTCAAGTTGCCCCGAGGTGGCCCCGCAGTCTGCCCGGTTCGGACCAACACTTAGACAAGCACTGGCCCGGGGGGGCTAAAATAAAGATGACCCTTAGGTTAATTGCTCCCAAGGGAAAAGTAGGTGGTGGTGAGGCAAATGGTAAAACCAAGGTTGGTCCTTGCTGGAGGAGTTTTATTCAAAGCGAACTATCAAGGGGGTCCCATAAATCACCCGACCGCGTAAGGAACGCAAAATCCGGGAACATAACACCGGTATGACGGAAACTAGGGCGGCAAGAGTGGAACAAAATACCAGGCATAAGGCCGAGCCTTCCACCCTTTACCAAGTATATAGATGCATTAATGATATAAGAGATATTGTGATATCCCAACATAACCCTGTCCACCATGGAGCAATCTTCAACTTCACCTGCAACTAACAACGCTATAAGAGGGGCTGAGCAATGCGGTAACATAGCCAAGCAACGGTTTGCTAGGAAGGGTGTCAAAGGTTAGAGGTTCATGGCAATTTGAGAGGCTTGAAGAACAAGTTATAGGAAGCGCAGCAAAGCGATAGAACGAAGCAACTAGCATACCAATGATAGTAGTGAGATCCAAGGTGACGGTCATCTTGCCTGAAATCTCGCAAGGAAGAAGAACGAGTCCATGAAGAAGATGAAGCTACGAAGACGAACCAAGCGTAGACGAACGAATCCTCACGATCGCAACGAAACAGGAACTATCGAGAAGAAGCACACAACATAGTAAACATGCCACACAAGAACAAGGCATGATGCTCAACCAAGTATGATGTATGACAAAACTAAATGAGGCTACTCATGGCAAGAGACGATGCAAACAAGAGCAACACATCAAGGCAAGTTTAAATGAGGCCGGAAACAACATATAACAATTCCGGTAAGTCCTCATATGCAAGTTTCAAAGTTGGTCCAGATCTGAATAAACCTTATGTTCAAGTTGTTAAACAGCAAGTTAAGATGCACCAAGATGATCTACATGAGATTCTAGTCAAGTTACATATAAAGTTCATTAGATTTGGAGCTACGGCCTAGAAGATATGGGCAAAACAAGTTAAGCATGGCATTGATGCAAAATGCATGCAAACATCAAGCAAACACTCCCAAACATGGATGCAACATGATAATATGAAGCTACATGCAAAATCAAGCAAGTTTCATATAGAGCACACTCAAAACGGAGCAACGGTTCAACACATACACTCTATACAAGTTTAAAGGACAAGCTGTCCAAAACAGCAACTAGGCATATTGCTAGCATCAAATCAATGTGCTACGGCATCTCAACGTAATAAAAAAAGGCATGGGCATGAAGTACAGGTAAAGCATGACAAAACATGAACACTGAGCTATCTCCAGAAAACAATATAACATGCTCAAAAGGACATGGCAAGATTTCAAATAATAACAGTTTCAGACTTAGCAGAAATAACATCAGGTTGCAATGTTTAGAGCTATCAAACAACATGCCACAAGAACTTATCATGGCAAACAAAGGCACGGCATGAATCTACTAATCCCATATAACAAAAGTCCCTTACTGACTATGAGCCAAAAAGTCACAGAAAACATGATGGCACCCATGTAAACATGGCAAAAGATATGACAGATTCATACATAGCAGAAACAACAATAAGTAGGCATGTTGGTGAGCTTGAACCACTCACCACAGAGCAATACATGGCATGAAAAGGTTACGAACAGTAAGAATACATGTTTGAGAAGCTAAGCATGGCAAGAACAAGTTCATAGGGTGCATGGATCTCTAGCAACAACCATGGCAACATTGAACTTAATGTTAACAGGCTGACAGCAACATTATTTAGCAACTTTGAGAGCAAGATTACAACAAGCTACAGTAGGCTATAAATGCAACCAGGGGCATGAATGGATAGAGCATGACATGTAAAACAAAACATCCTTAGTGAACATCTCCAGATTATGCATATAATGACTTGTAGCAGCAGGTTTACATAGCATCACAAAATAACAGATCCAGCCTAGCAAAATAGCAACAGCAAGTACCCTACTTAACAAGCTTGATGCACTCACCACACAACTCACAAAAATACATGGATAGCACCCCTGTAAAGATGGCCTGACATAGTACAAAACACAAGTAGACATCAACCTCATAGGATGCACACATCAAACATGGCAAAAATGACAAATGAGCATGTTCTGTTAACAGACAGCAGATAACATTATATAGCACTCTTGCAACGATGATTCAGGCATCAATATGGACTCAAAGAAGCATGGCACAATGAAATGAAATGAAATGAAGAGCATCTCACATCGAACAATTTGACATGCTACACGCACGAAATGGAGCTACGGATGCAGAGTTATGATGAGATGAACATGGCATGATAATGTCAAAATCTCAAGGACTTAGAAAAATATACCCCTCCGAAAACAGATCTAGGGTTTGCACGTCCTTCGAGGATGACCGGGGAGCTCGCCGGAGTCGGGGAAGAGATGGCCGGAGAGGCTCTCCCGGGCCGGATCTCTCCAGATTCGGCCGGCGGCGAGCCCGAGGGGCGACGGGGAAGGCGCGGCGGAGGGCGGCGAGGAGCTCCCGGCTCGGACTGGCGAGGTCGCGCGGTGGCAGAGGGCGGCGAGGAGCTCCCGTCTCGGACCGGCGAGGTCGCGCCGTGGCCGACGAGCTCGGCCGCGGTGGCGCGGGGCCGGGGAGCGGGCTGGCGGCGGCGGCGCTCCGCGGCGGCGCGGGAGGCCGGGCGGCGGCGCAGAGGCTGAGCGCCGGCTGGTGGGAGGCATGCGGGCGCGGGCGACCCTGGGCGGCGGCGGCGTCGGATCCGGGCCCTGCGGGCCTGGCGCGGGCCCCGCGGGCCGGCGGAGGCGGGCGGCGGCGGCGGACAGGTGGCGGGCGCCGGTTGGCTAGCGGCGGCGGCGGGGTGACGTGGCGGCTTCCTATTGGCCGGACGACGTGGATGGGCGGCGGTGGACGCGTCCAGCTGCGGGCGGACATGTTCGGCGGCGCGAGGAGGGAGAGGGCTAGGGTTTCATCCGCGAAAATTCTGGGGGAGGCACCTATTTATAGATTCTGGGAGCTAGGAGAGTCCAAATGAGGAGCGGTTTTCGGCCACGCGATCGTGATCGAACGACCGAGAGCATGGAGGGGGTTAGGATGGGTTTTTGGCCACTTTGGAGGGGTGTTGGGATGCAAGACAAAAGAGGCCTTTGCGGTTACCCGGTTAACCGTTGGAGTATCAAACGACCTCCAAATGGCACGAAACTTGACAGGCGGTCTACCGGTGCTATACCAAGGCCGCTTGGCAAACCTCGGTCCATTCCGAGAAAGTTTAACATCCGCACATGAAAAGAGGCAAAAGGGGGACGTCGGGGGACATAGGAGTGCCGGATTGCAAAACGGACAACGGGGAAAATGCTCGGGTGCATGGGCCGAACATGTATGCAAAATGATATGGACATGATGACATGATGAAATGCAACATGCAAGCAAATGACATGGCAACGACGGCGAATAACTGGCAGACACCTGGCGCACCAAATCCGGGGCATTACATCCTAGTAGTTCATAGGAACTAATTCTCGGGTTTTGTTTCTTGCTTTCTACTAATTATGGCAGGGTCCGGAGTTGTTAGTTCTTGGTCTTATTGATCGTGGGAGACGTGCCACCACCTAAGCAAATACTACAACCGTCACAAGAGGTACACAAACATCCAAATGCACATGATTAGGTTAATGTTTCTATACCACCATTTAATGGCCGTTTTAGACCTACTTTATATATTACAAGGGAGTTTGACATAAATAATATATTTGCTTCCCATAATTTAGCTGATTGTAAAAAGTTAAGGCCGTGGTTGGTTCATTCACTGGTTATGCTTCCGTTTGGTGGGGTGAATATTGTCGGTTAAACACTGATTATATACCTACTACCTGGGATGCTTTAAAACATGTCATGAGAAATAGATTTGTAGATGTTCATTATACTCGTGGCATGATTAAAAAACTACAACATTTAAAACAAGGTAGTGACACCGTAACAAAATATTATGATGATTTACAAACTACCTTGTTGCACACATTTTTAGAAGAAAGTGAAGAAGATTTTATGGATAGATTTTGGCGAGGATTAAACCGTGATATTCAGGAGATACTAATTAATGAAGAGTGTTATCCTATGGACCATTTATTTAGTCTTGCTTGCAAAGCTGAACAGAAAATAAAACAATGTGTTGCCCATGAGGAGAACAAGCGCAAGATGGACATTCCAAGAGTTCATACAGATGTTTCTTCATCTACTAGGCATACTATGAGAACCACATCCGTTGTTGCAAGGACTACATCATCTCCACCATGTGACACATCACCATCGAGAGTGCCTACATCATCTGAGTTGATCATAAGAGGCAAGGACAAAGGTACAAACTTTCCACTTTCACATGACAATGTTGCATCCTAGTTAACTAGAATACATCATGTGTTGAGTTACCTATTGATTTGAGCACACCACCTATTTTAGAGAATCGTGTTACTGTCATGAATGCATCATTTGATGAAACAGCTGAAATACCAACAATTTTGAGTGCACCCACTGAATTAACTGTTGATGCAAACGAACCAATGTTTAATCATTTTGATATGACCTTTAATCTTGGTGATGATTCTGTGTCAAATGACTTATTGCATGTTGCTTATTTAAGCATGTTGTAGCATGTAAAATTGATGTAAGTAAGGTTTATTCACCAATGTTGGGATGGTTTAATGATGAATATTGTCAATCTTTTGATATGAATAAGAGATTCACTTATATGTGTAAACTGAGTTGCAATGTTTTCATGCCTTCTACTTCTTGTGATAATATTTTGGCTTTATATTTTATGAACTATGAAATTTACTCATGTATACATGTGTCATATGTGCAAAAACAAAGGGAAGGAAAATGGATGACATATACATATACAACATGTACACCTTGTCTCTTTATTTAGCCACATTTCAGATGAAGCAACGCTGAGGACGGTTTTGTTTTCAAGAAGAGGAGGATGATGAGGACATGACTACCTTGGATACGACCAAAAATATTGCATACATGTATATTTGTGAGGTGATTTCTAATGTAAACTATGCAATAATTTATTTATGTCATCCAAGACAGAAATACTTCACAAACTTTTGTGTCATGTCTAATTGCAGGTGTATGGGACATTTGTACAGTCCATATATGAAGATATGAAAAAAAGAGAAGTTTAGGTGTTGTTCAAAAAGTCCTCCCACGTCTCTTTTTGGCCAAGAGAAGATAGAGTCGAAGTCTCTCACGTTCTAGATTCAGATTCGGACTGCACAGACATACCTGAATCAAAACGCCAAGAACTCTCTCATACAGACTCCAAATTGGGTGATTCTTTTTTTGTTGGAAGGTAGATTTCATGATTTTTCCAACCCAGTTGAATTCACTTTCAAATTAGTCCGAGCATTGAGATATCAACGAAACAATCTGATGCTGCAGTAGAATCCGAGTCAAATTACAAGTTCAAAGGTGTTGCATCACCTCCACTTGGGCCCATGAGCCTTGTACGACTGTAACGCCCCGGATTCGATGCGCCAGGTGTCCGCCAGTTATTCGCCGTCATTGCCATGTCATCTACTTGCGTGTTGCACTTTGCCATGTCATCATGTGCATTTCATTTTGCATACATGTTCGTCTCATGCATCCGAGCTTTTTCCCCGTTGTCCGTTTTGCAATCCGGCACTCCTATGTTCCCCGGCGTCCCCTTTTTGTCTCTCGTTGTGAGCGGGTGTTAAATGTTCTCGGAATGGGTTGAAGATTGGCATGCGGTCTTATTATAGTATAGACAGAGTGCCTGTCAAGTTTCGTCGCATTCGGAGTCTGTTTGACTGCCCAACCGTTAAACGTAGCGGTACCGTTGCCGGTACATTCGTCGGATGTTTTCGGTCTTCAAAAACCCTGCAGGCTGCACCTCTTCTCTCTCCTCTCAGCCCAAGCCTCTCTCTCACTCAGCCCTCTAGCCCACCTACCTAAATCCCTCCGCTCCGGACCGTCCGATCGAGATCGAACGGCTCCGAAACGGAGCTAATCCCCTAACCCTAGCCCCCCTTTTCCTATCTAAACACCTCCCCTTGCCAGATTTGGAAGCCTAGCTTCCCCTACCTCTAGCCTCCCACCTCCTCTCCTCGAAATCCATGCCCAGCCATCACCCCGCCGCCACTTGTCACGCCCCCATCGGCCAGCCCCGCCGCCGGCAACACGCGCAGCCAACCAGGCGTTGCCACGTCGCCCCGGCCTCCTCCCTCCGCCGCCAGCCCTCCAGGGCCCAGATCCGGCCCGCCGTCGGGCCGAAACGGGCCCCACCAGCCCGCGCGCCTCCCAGCTGCACCCGACCCTGCTGCCCGATGCCCCGAGCGCTCGTCCCCGAGCTCCTCGCCGGAGCCCTTTCGCCGCTTCGCGCCGCCGCCGCCTCGCCGTGATCCGCCGCGCCCCGGGTCGCCGCGCCACCTCGCCGCCCTCTCCTTTTTCCTCCTCCTCTCCCCCTCTCTCTAATCCCCACGAGCTCTCTCTCTCCCTCGTACCCCGCAGGAGCCGCCATGGACGAGCTCAGCTGCGAGCTCTTCTTCGCCGGATCTCGCGTACCCAACGCCGCCGAGCCTCCTAGGTGCCGGAAATGGGTGCGCCATGGCCAGATCCGCCCAGATCCGGCCAGGCCCCTTCAGATCGCGCCCCGCCTCACCGCCTCATCGCCGGAGAAGGCCGCCGCCGCCCCTGTTCCCGCTCGGGCTGAGGAGGGGGACGATGCGCCTCAGCGCCCCCCCTCATGGGCCCGGCCTCCCCAGGGCCCAGCGCCCCGGCCCAGCTCCAGCCGGCCTGCCAGGCCGCCTCCTCCACCTTCCTGGGCCAGGCCCATGGTGAGCCCGCCAAACCCTCGCCCTAGGCGCAGTTTATCTATCACCCGCTCATCCTGTTTTTTTTTTCAAAATATGCCCGTCCCAGATTTTTTTTCATAAACATGCCATGTTCATCGCATCACATCTCTGCATCCGTAGCTCCGTTTCGTGCGTGTAATATGTCAAATTGTTCGTCTCGACGAGTACTTCATTTCATTCCATTGCATCATTTTCATTTGAGCTCATCTTGATGCCTGAAATGCTGTTGGAAGAGTGCATGCTGATGTTAATCTGCTGAAACTGTTATAACTTGCTCATCTGTCATTTTTGCCATGATTGATGTGTGCATCCTATGAGGTTGAGCTCTACACGTGTGTTGATCTATGCCATGCCATCTTTCCAGGGGTGCCAACCATGTATTTTTGTGAGTTGTGTGCTGAGTGTATCAAGCTTGCTAAGTAGGGTAGTTGCTGTTGCTGTTTTCCTGACAGATTCTGTTATATTTTGTTGCTATGTAAACATGTTGCTACTAATCATTCTATGCATAATCTGGAGATTCTTTATACACATGTTTTGATCTACATGTCTTGCTCTATCCATTCATGCCCTTGGTTGCAATTATAGCCTGCTGTAGATTGTTGTATACTTGCTCCAAAGTTGCTTCATAATGTTGCTGTCAGCCTGTTTACAATAAGTTCAGTTGTTTCCATGTGTTTTCCTAGTGATCCATGAACCCTATGACCCTGCTCTTGCCATGCTTAGCTTCATAAACATGTCTTCTTACTGTTGGTTGCCTTGCCATGCCATGTATTGCTCTATGGTGAGTGGTTCAAGCTCACAAACATGCCTACTTATTGTTGTTCCTGCCATGTTTGAATCTGTAATATAACTTGCCATGTTTACATGGGTGCCATCATATTTTCTGGTCAGTAAGGGACTGTTGTTCTATGCATTTAGTAGTATCATGACACGCCTTTGTTTGCCATGATATGTTCCTGTAACATGTTGTTTGATAGCTCTAAACATTGCAACCTGATGTTATTTCTGCTAAAGTCTGAAACTGTTATTATTTGCAATCTTCCCATGTGTTTTTGAGCATGTTCTAGTTGTTTCTGGAGATAGCTCATTGTTCATGTTTTGTTATGCTTTACCTGTACTTCATGCCCATGCCTTTTGTTATTACTTTGGGATGCTGTAGCTTGTTGTTTTGATGCTTGCAAGATGCCTAGTTGCTGTTATGGACAGATTGTTGTTATGCTTTGTATAGAGTGTATGTGTTGAACCGTTGCTCCGTTTTGAGTGTGCTCTATATGAAACTTGCTTGATTTTGCATGTAGTTTCATATTATCATGTCGCATCCTTGTTTGGGAGTGTTTGCTTGATGTTTGTATGCATTTTGCATCAATGCCATGTTTGACTTGTTTTGCTCATATCTTCTAAGCCGTAGCTCCGAATCTAATGAACTTTATATATAACTTGACTAGAATTTCGTGTAGATCATTGTGCTTGCTGTTTAACAACTTGAACATAAGGTTTATTAAGTTCTGGACCAATTTCGAAATTTTCATATGGGGACTTACCGGAATTGTTATATGTTGCTCCCGGCCTCATTTAAACTTGCCTTGATGTGTTGTTCTTGTTTGCATCATCTCTTGCCATGAGTAGCTTCATGTAGCTTTGTCATGCATCATGCTTGTTGTGCATCATGTCTTGTTCATGTGTGGTGTGTTTACCATGTTGTGTGCTTCTTCTCGATAGTTCCCATTTCGTTGCAATCGTGAGGATTCGTTCGTCTACGCTTGGTTCGTCTTCGTGGCTTCATCTTCTTCATGGACTCGTTCTTCTTCCTTGCGGGATTTCAGGCAAGATGACCGCTACCCTGGATCTCACTACTATCATTGCTATGCCAGTTGCTTCGTTCTATCGCTATGCTGCGTTACCTATCATTTGTTCTTGCAAGCCTCCCGAATTGCCATGAACCTCTAACCTTTGACACCCTTCCTAGCAAACCGTTGTTTGGCTATGTTACCGCTTTGCTCAGATCCTCTTATAGCGTTGCTAGTTGCAGGTGAAGTTGAAGATTTCTCCATGGTGGACAGGATTTGGTTGGGATATCACAATATCTCTTATATTATTAATGCATCTATATATTTGGTAAAGGGTGGAAGGCTCGGCCTTATGCCTGGTGTTTTGTTCCACTCTTGCCGCCCTAGTTTCCGTCATACCGGTGTTATGTTTCGGATTTTGCGTTCCTTACGCGGTCGGGTGATTTATGGGACCCCCCTGACAGTTCGCTTTGAATAAAACTTGTCCAGCAAGGCCCAACCTTGGTTTTACCATTTGCCTCACCACCACCTATCCCTTTCCCTTGGGTCGGCCAACCCGAGGGTCATCTTTATTTTAGCCCCCCCGGGCCAGTGCTTGTCTAAGTGCTGGTCCGAACTAGAGTCCTTTGCAGCGCCCCCTCAGGGAAACTTGAGGTCTGGTTCTAGTTGTACGGAGTGCTCATCCGGTGTTTCCCTGAGAATGAGATATGTGCAGCTCCTATCGGGATTGTCGGCGCATCGGGCGGCTTTGCTGGTCTTGTTTTACCATTGTCGAAATGTCTTGTAAACCGGGATTCCGAGACTGATCGGGTCTTCCTGGGAGAAGGTCTATTCCTTCGTTGATCGCGAGAGCTTGTCATGGGCTAAGTTGGGACACCCTTGCAGGGTATAAACTTTCGAGAGCCGTGCCCGCGGTTATGTGGCAGATGGGAATTTGTTAATGTCCGGTTGTAGATAACTTGACACTTGATCCGAATTAAAACGCATCAACCGAGTGTGTAGCCGTGATGGTCTCTTCTCGGCGGAGTCCGGGAAGTGAACACGGTTTCTGTGTTATGATTGACGTAATTAGGTGTTCAGGATCACCTCTTGATCATTGCTAGCTTCACGACCATTCCTTTGTTTCTCTTCTCGCTCTCATTTGCGTATGTTAGCCACCATATATTCTTAGTCGCTGCTGCAACCTCACCACTTTACCCCTTCCTTTCCCATTAAGCTTTGCTAGTCTTGATACCCATGGTAATGGGATTGTTGAGTCCTCATGGCTCACAGATTACTACAACAACAGTTGCAGGTACAGGTTTTGCGATGATCATGACGCGAGAGCGATGCTTGCTTGCGTTGAGTTCTTCTTCTGCTTCTTCTTCGATCAGGGGATAGGTTCCAGGTCAGCAGCCTGGGCTAGCAGGGTGGATGTCGTTTGAGTTTCTGTTTATGTTTCATCCATAGTCGGATGTTGATCTTATGTATGATGTGATGTTGTATTCATGTGGCATTGTATGCCTTTTGTATGTCTTGTATGTATCCCCATCTATTATGTAATGTTGATGTAATGATATCCACCTTGCAAAAGCGTTCCAATATGCGGGTCTATCCTTGGTGGGACCTTCGAGTTCCTTTTGGATAGGGTCGCATATTGGGCGTGACAAGTTGGTATCAGAGCCTCGACCGACCCTAGGAGCCCCCTTAATTGATTGTGTAGTTTGGCCGTTGTTGAGTCTAGAAGAAAACTGTTTTCGGAGTCTAGTTATATCGGAGAGTAGGAATTCTTTTTACTCCTCAGCCTCTTCGTCGCTCTGGTGAGGAATCTTGACGTAGGTGTTTTGAATTACTCCTCTTCCCCTTCAAAATTTTCTTTAGGTTCACGCAGTTGGTTTTCCGGTAGTTGTTCCTCAGCTCTTTGCATCCGGTGCATTTCTCGTCAAGTTGACTCGAGCCTCTTCATCTTTGCGTTCAATCCTCAGTTGTTTTCTTTTTCCCACCCGCCCACCCTTCTTCTTCTCAGAGTCGGAGTCCCTAATCGAGTATCCTTCCTACTCGTGCGAAGTCTTTGCTTTCTTTCCTCAATGATTTCAACCGGTGCTTTCTCTTCAAGTTATTCGTCGATTCTCCCCTCTAGTTGACTTTGTTTTCCCGCCCTCCACCCTCTTCTTCCCGGAGTTTGAGTCTTTTTCGACCATCAATTTCATTCGCTTGGAACCTCTTCAGTCTTCCCTCAATTATCTCAACCGGTGAATTCTCGTCTCGTTCGTCATTCTTCATCTCTTTTTTCTTTTCCGGTGCACACAATTCAAGTTTTATTTCGGGTTGATCATATTCTTTCCCTCAGCTCAAATATTCCCCTTTGCTCGTTCGTCTCTCGCCAGTTTATCCTTCCGGAGTGTTCAAGACATCTCAGGAGATTCGTCTGTGTTCGAATTAATTCGAGGTTGTCACCTCATTCAAATATTTCAATTGTTCGGGTGCATCATCTATCTGGTCAACAATCCTTTCCAACGGTGCTTTTCTTTTAGTGGGCCCTAACCCACATGTCTTTTCCCAGGATCTTACCTGACTCTTCTAATTCTCCCGGAGTTATTCTCAAATTCTTTTCAAATGTGACGTATGAATGAACTTCATCAGTCGCATGCCTTCTCCAAGATCGCTTTCAAATTCGTTTCATTGTTCACTCAACCTCTCTGCTTTTCATTCTACCGGAGTACCTCAGTAATTTTGGTGGCGTTTCTCGTCATCATTTGAAGGCCAAAGAAGAAGATTTCTCTTAAATCTTGTCCGTTCTCCCGGAGATTCGTGGTGCTAGCTCGATGTTACCCTATCAAATTGTTTCGAGTTATGCAAATTCTTTTCATCCATCCAGAGTATTTCAGGAGTTGCTTTCCCTCTAGATCATCCGGAGGCCATCTTTTCGGAAGATTTCTTCGTTCTAAGTTTTTCAAATTCATTCTCCAATTATTCTATATCCGTGCCCCTTCGTTCATCTCAGTATTCTTCCGATGCTTCGTTCAAGTGTTCTTTAATCAGTTCGCGATCTCTTCGTTCTTTTGCATCTAAATCCCCTCAAGCATATTTGTTCTTCTAATTGTTCCCGGTGATTCTTTCTCTTTCATCAGTCATTTTGAATTCTTACGGTGGTTCTTTCAGATTCATCCTTTCATTCTTTTCAATCCTACCGGTGATTCATGAAGACCTTCTCAAGTTTGCGACATGTCATTTCTCAATTCTCTTTCAAGAAGAATAAGTAGTATGCGAAATCCATTGATTGCCATCAATTTAATTTGAGGAAGGATAAGCATACAATAAATCTTATTCTTATTTCATCAGAGTGAGTAATCCCTTTCTTTGGAGTTTATTCTTCATGAATAAATTCTAGTTCCAAGGGTTTTCATCTTTTCTTTTCCGGGGTTCAATTTTCTCGACCATCTCATCGGAACCTCCATCTAAATCACCGCAAGGCTCATCTTATTCTTTCATCCTTCATTCTATCTCATCATCCTTTTGTCACCGGAGATCTTCATGGTGGTTCTTCATGATTTAATTCATTCTTCAAGAGTTTATCAAGTATCATTCCATCCTCTCAAGCTCGTGTTCTATTCTTCCATGTTCTAGCCAGAGTACTGCCTAAATCCTTTCAGTCTTATTCGTTTCTTTTCTCATTCTAACCACCCCGGTTAGAACGAGTGCTTTCATAGTCTATCTGATGTCGTGAGCTTTCGATTCTTGTCATTCTCGTCGCTTGTCTCTTCTTCTCGAGTGCTCTCGATTATTTGCTTCTTCTCTTGAGTTCTTGTTTCACCTCACCCCTTTTCCCTTCCGTCTCGGTCCTAAGATCTCGGGACGAGATCTCTTGTTAGTGGAGGAGTGTTGTAACGCCCCGGATTCGATGCGCCAGGTGTCCGCCAGTTATTCGCCGTCATTGCCATGTCATCTGCTTGCGTGTTGCACTTTGCCATGTCATCATGTGCATTTCATTTTGCATACGTGTTCGTCTCATGCATCCGAGCTTTTTCCCCGTTGTCCGTTTTGCAATCCGGCACTCCTATGTTCCCCGGCGTCCCTTTTTGTCTCTCGTTGTGAGCGGGTGTTAAATGTTCTCGGAATGGGTTGAAGCTTGGCATGCGGTCTTATTATAGTATAGACAGAGCGCCTGTCAAGTTTCGTCGGATTCAGAGTCCGTTTGACTGCCCAACTGTTAAACGTAGCGGTACCGTTGCCGGTACATTCGTCGGATGTTTTCGGTCTTCGAAAACCCTGCGGGCCGCACCTCTTCTCTCTCCTCTCAGCCCAAGCCTCTCTCTCACTCAGCCCTCTAGCCCACCTATCTAACTCCCTCTGCTCCGGACCGTCCGATCGAGATCGAACGGCTCCGAAACGGAGCTAATCCCCTAACCCTAGCCCCCCTTTTCCTATTTAAACACCTCCCCTTGCCAGATTTGGAAGCCTAGCTTCCCCTACCTCTAGCCTCCCACCTCCTCTCCTCGAAATCCGTGCCCAGCCAGCACCCCGCCGCCACTTGTCACGCCCCCATCGGCCAGCCCCACCGCCGGCGACACGCGCAGCCAACCAGGCGTTGCCACGTCGCCCCGGCCTCCTCCCTTTGCCGCCAGCCCTCCAGGGCCCAGATCCGGCCCGCCATCGGGCCGAAACGGGCCCCACCAGCCCGCGCGCCTCCCAGCTGCGCCCGACCCTGCTGCCCGATGCCCCGAGCGCTCGTCCCCGAGCTCCTCGCCGGAGCCCTTTCGCCGCTTCGCGCCGCCGCCGCCTCGCCGTGATCCGCCGCGCCCCAGGTCGCCGCGCCACCTCGCCGCCCTCTCCTTTTTCCTCCTCCTCTCCCCCTCTCTCTAATCCCCACGAGCTCTCTCTCTCTCCCTCGTACCCCGCAGGAGCTGCCATGGACGAGCTCAGCTGCGAGCTCTTCTTCGCCGGATCTTGCGTACCCAACGCCGCCGAGCCTCCTAGGTGCCGGAAATGGGTGCGCCATGGCCAGATCCGCCCGGATCCGGCCAGGCCCCTTCAGATCGCGCCGCCGCCTCGCCGCCTCATCGCCGGAGAAGGCCGCCGCCGCCCCTGTTCCCGCACGGGCTGAGGAGGGGGACGATGCGCCTCAGCGCCCCCCCTCATGGGCCCGGCCTTTCAAGGGCCCAGCGCCCCGGCCCAGCTCCAGCCGGCCTGGTAGGCCACCTCCTCCACCTTCTTGGGCCAGGCCCATGGTGAGCCCGCCAAACCCTCGCCCCAGGCGCAGTTTATCTATCACCCGCTCGTCCTGTTTTTTTTTAAATATGCCTAAGTCCCAGATTTTTGTCATAAACATGCCATGTTCATCGCATCACATCTCTGCATCCGTAGCTCCGTTTCGTGCGTGTAATATGTTAAATTGTTCGTCTTGATGAGTACTTCATTTCATTCCATTGCATCATTTTCATTTGAGCTCATCTTGATGCCCGAAATGCTGTTGGAAGAGTGCATGTTGATGTTAATCTGCTGAAACTGTTATAACTTGCTCATCTGTCATTTTTGCCATGATTGATGTGTGCATCCTATGAGGTTGAGCTCTACATGTGTGTTGATCTATGCCATGCCATCTTTCCAGGAGTGCCAACCATGTATTTTTGTGAGTTGTGTGCTAAGTGTATCAAGCTTGCTAAGTAGGGTAGTTGATGTTGCTGTTTTCCTGACAGATTCTGTTATATTTTGTTGCTATGTAAACATGTTGCTACTAATCATTCTATGCATAATCTGGAGATGCTCTATAAACATGTTTTGATCTACATGTCTTGCTCTATCCATTCATGCTCTTGGTTGCAATTATAGCCTACTGTAGATTGTTGTATACTTGCTCCAAAGTTGCTTCATAATGTTGCTGTCAGCCTGTTTACAATAAGTTCAGTTGTTTCCATGTGTTTTCCCAATGATCCATGAACCCTATGACCCCGCTCTTGCCATGCTTAGCTTCATAAACATGTCTTCTTACTGTTGGTTGCCTTGACATGCCATGTATTGCTCTGTGGTGAGTGGTTCAAGCTCACAAACATGCCTACTTATTGTTGTTCCTGCCATGTTTGAATCTGTAATATAACTTGCCATGTTTACATGGGTGCCATTATATTTTCTGGTCCTTTTTGGCTCATGGTCAGTAAGGGACTGTTGTTCTATGCATTTAGTAGTATCATGCCATGCCTTTGTTTGCCATGATATGTTCCTGTAAAATGTTGTTTGATAGCTCTAAACATTGCAACCTGATGTTATTTCTGCTAAAGTCTGAAACTGTTATTATTTGCAATCTTCCCATGTGTTTTTGAGCATGTTCTAGTTGTTTCTGGAGATAGCTCAGTATTCATGTTTTGTTATGCTTTACCTATACTTCATGCCCATGCCTTTTGTTATTACTTTGGGATGCTGTAGCATGTTGTTTTGATGCTTGCAAGATGCCTAGTTGCTGTTATGGACAGATTGTTGTTATGCTTTGTATAGAGTGTATGTGTTGAACCGTTGCTCCGTTTTGAGTGTGCTCTATATGAAACTTGCTTGATTTTGCATGTAGTTTCATATTATCATGTTGAATCCTTGTTTGGGAGTGTTTACTTGATGTTTGTATGCATTTTGCATCAATGCCATGTTTGACTTGTTTTGCTCATATCTTCTAGGCCGTAGCTCCGAATCTAATGAACTTTATATGTAACTTGACTAGAATTTCGTGTAGATCATTGTGGTGCATCTTAAACTTGCTGTTTAACAACTTGAACATAAGGTTTATTCAGTTCTGGACCAATTTCGAAATTTGCATATGGGGACTTACCGGAATTGTTATATGTTGCTCCCGGCCTCATTTAAACTTGCCTTGATGTGTTGTTCTTGTTTGCATCATCTCTTGCCATGAGTAGCTTCATGTAGCTTTGTCATGCATCATGCTTGTTGTGCATCATGTCTTGTTCATGTGTGGTGTGTTTACCATGTTGTGTGCTTCTTCTCGATAGTTCCCGTTTCGTTGCGATCGTGAGGATTCGTTCGTCTACGCTTGGTTCGTCTTCGTGGCTTCATCTTCTTCATGGACTCGTTCTTCTTCCTTGCGGGATTTCAGGCAAGATGACCGCTACCCTGGATCTCACTACTATCATTGCTATGCCAGTTGCTTCGTTCTATCGCTATGTTGCGTTACCTATCATTTGCTCTTGCAAGCCTCCCGAATTGCCATGAACCTCTAACCTTTGACACCCTTCCTAGCAAACCGTTGTTTGGCTATGTTACCGCTTTGCTCAGCCCCTCTTATAGCGTTGCTAGTTGCAGGTGAAGTTGAAGATTTCTCCATGGTGGACAGGATTTTGGTTGGGATATCACAATATCTCTTATATTATTAATGCATCTATATATTTGGTAAAGGGTGGAAGGCTCGGCCTTATGCCTGGTGTTTTGTTCCACTCTTGCCGCCCTAGTTTCTGTCATACCGGTGTTATGTTCCCGGATTTTGCATTCCTTACGCGGTCGGGTGATTTATGGGACCCCCCTGACAGTTCGCTTTGAATAAAACTTGTCCAGCAAGGCCCAACCTTGGTTTTACCATTTGCCTCACCACCACCTATCCCTTTCCCTTGGGTCGGCCAACCCGAGGGTCATCTTTATTTTAGCCCCCCTCCCCCCGGGCCAGTGCTTGTCTAAGTGCTGGTCCGAAGTAGAGTCCTTTGCAGTGCCCCCTCAGGGAAACTTGAGGTCTGGTTTTAGTTGTACGGAGTGCTCATCCGGTGTTGCCCTGAGAACGAGATATGTGCAGCTCCTATCGGGATTGTCGGCGCATCGGGCGGCTTTGCTGGTCTTTTTTTACCATTGTCGAAATGTCTTGTAAACCGGGATTCCGAGACTGATCGGGTCTTCCTGGGAGAAGGTCTATTCCTTTGTTGATCGCGAGAGCTTGTCATGGGCTAAGTTGGGACACCCCTGCAGGGTATAAACTTTCGAGAGCCGTGCCCGCAGTTATGTGGTAGATGGGAATTTGTTAATGTCCGGTTGTAGATAACTTGACACTTGATCCGAATTAAAACGCATCAACCGAGTGTGTAGCCGTGATGGTCTCTTCTCGGCGGAGTCCGGGAAGTGAACACGGTTTCTGTGTTATGATTGACGTAAGTAGGTGTTCAGGATCACCTCTTGATCATTGCTAGCTTCACGACCGTTCCTTTGTTTCTCTTCTCGCTCTCATTTGCGTATGTTAGCCACCATATATGCTTAGTCGCTGCTGCAACCTCACCACTTTACCCCTTCCTTTCCCATTAAGCTTTGCTAGTCTTGATACCCATGGTAATGGGATTGCTGAGTCCTCGTGGCTCACAGATTACTACAACAACAGTTGCAGGTACAGGTTTTGCGATGATCATGACGCGAGAGAGATGCTTGCTTGCGTTGAGTTCTTCTTCTGCTTCTTCTTCGATCAGGGGATATGTTCCAGGTCGGCAGCCTGGGCTAGCAGGGTGGATTTCGTTTGAGTTTCTGTTTGTGTTTCATCCATAGTCGGATGTTGATCTTATGTATGATGTGATGTTGTATTCATGTGGCATTGTATGCCTTTTGTATGTCTTGTATGTATCCCCATCTATTATGTAATGTTGATGTAATGATATCCACCTTGCAAAAGCGTTCCAAGATGTGGGTCTATCCTTGGTGGGACCTTCGAGTTCCTTTTGGATAGGGTCGCATATTGGGCGTGACAACGACCTAGGGTTAGTTTTGGCTGCCCTGGGATGTCCTCCCACATCCTTGCCCGCCATCCCTTGCTCCTATATAAATAGATTCATCAAGTAGCTTTTTCCTTGGGATTTGTGTAGTTAAAATTTAGCCATTGCAACTCTGTGTACTTCGTTTGTGTCCAAAGACCAGACCAAGACCTCTTTCAGATCCCCACCTTTATCAATACTTCATCTATATTCGCAATATTTAGGTTGCATTATCTTATTCTTGCTTGTTCTTTGATTGCATGCAGGAATAGACCTTCATGATCAGGCTGATCGTGCTTCTGACAACGTTAGTAGCCTCAGGAGATTGGTTTAGCGATTACTAAGGCGCAACATCGTTGCACGTTCGTAGTCGGATCATCAAAGTCGTCTCCACCAAATTGATAGTTATCCCTCATCGAAAGATTGGGACCCCGCCTCTCTCATTCTTGAGGTAACTTTCTGGAGTGCTCGTGTCCATGTTGTTGCACTCTTGTAGTGGTACGGGTAGAATGTCCAATTGGGACAATGGGTTGAAGCCGTAGATGACCTCGAAGGGTGACTTGTCGGTAGTCGAATGTCTTGCACGGTTGTAGGTGTACTCAGCGATGGGTAAGCACTCCTCCCACTCCTTGATGTTCCTCTTGATCAACACGCGTAGGAGAGCGGATATCGTCTGGTTAGTGACCTTCGTTTGGCCGTTGGTTTGTGGATCATATGCCGAAGAGAACAAGAGCTTGATTGTGAGCATGGCGTATAGGGTCTTCCAAAAAGAGCTTAGGAACTTGACGCCGCGGTGTGGACCCAATAGTCCTAGGCACTCCATGTAGACGCAAGATTTCCCTACAAAAGAGATTGGCAACATGTGAGGCATCATCTATCTTTTTGCATGGGATAAAATGTGCCATCTTAGAGAAATGTCCACAACAACAAACACTGAATCATTTCCATTTTGAGTTCTAGGAAAACCATGCACAAAGTCCATCCAAATATCTTCCCATGGGTGATATGGAATATGAAGTGGCATACAGAAACCATGGGCCTGAGCTTTAGAATTAGCTTTGCGATATATAGTGCATTGGTTGGTGTAGCGAGAGACATTGCAAAACATTTTGGGCCAAAAGTAGTTCTTGGAGAGCATAGCGAATGTCTTGTCACGTCCAAAGTGACCCATAAGTCCTCCTCCGTGTGCCTCTTGCAAAAGTAACAAACGAAGAGAAGACTCGGGAGTACATAGCTTGTTAGCTCTCATTAGATAATCATCCTTGATGTAATATCGCTCCCAAGCATGCATTTGCGGGACAAAGCATCCACCACAACGTTTTCCTTACCTTTGATGTACTTGATGACATAAGGAAAAGACTCAATGAACTCACTCCACTTGGCATGTCGCTTTTTCAATTTAGTTTGACCCTTAAGGTACTTAAGCGTTTCATGATCCGTATGGATGACAAATTCATGAGGGCAAAGATAATGTTCCCACACATGCAAAACTCGAACTAAGACATATAGCTCCATGTCATAAATGGGGTAGTTAAGTTGCGCTCCGGAAAGTTTCTCACTAAAATAAGCAATGGGGCATTTCTCTTGCATTAACACACCTCATATGCCATTACCACTAGCATCACATGAACATCAAAAGTTTTATCAAAATTGGGCAAGGCAAGCAAAGGAGCATGTGTAAAGAAATTCTCAAGCTCATGATATCCAGGGATGGTCCCCAAACAAATTGTGCATTTTTCATACTCAAGGCATGCAAAGGTGATGCAATAGTGCTAAAGTCCTTAACGAATCGACGATAAAAACTGGCTAAGCCAAGGAAACTTCACACCTTTTGCAATTTGGTTGGTTGTGGCCAATTTTTAATAGCATCAATTTTAGCTTCATCAACATGAACACCCTAAGAAAACACAACAAAACCCAAGAAAACAAGCTTGTCAACACCAAAAGTGCATTTATCCATATTAACATAGAGGCACTCTTTCCTAAGAGTTTGTGAAACGGTTCTAAGATGGGTGACATGATCTTCTAGAGACATGCTAAACACAAGTATATCATCAAAGTAGACCACAACAAAGATGCCAATGTATGGGCGAAGGACATAATGCATGACATGTGTAAAAGTGTTGGGTCCTTTGGATAAGCCCATAGGTATAACTAGCCATTCATACAATCCAAAGTTGGTTTTGAAAGCGGCTTTCCATTCATCATCTTCTTGGATGAGTATTTGGTAATAGCCACTTTTAAGATCAATTTTAGAGAAAATTGTGGCTCTGCTAAGCTCATCTAGCATATCATCAAGGCGTGGAATGGGATGCCTATAACTAACGGTGATAGCATTGATAGGACGACAATTGGAACACATGCGAAAACTACCATCTTTCTTAGGCACGAGAACAACTGGAATGGCACAAGGACTTAAGCTTTCACGTACATGCCCGTTGTCAAAGAGTTGTTGTACTTGCCGTTGTATTTCCTTAGTTTCTTCAGGGCTGACGTGGTAGGGTGCCTTGTTTGGTAACGATGCGCCTGGGATGAAATATATTCGGTGTTCGATGCCTCGTAGAGGAAGTTGTCCCAGAGGTAGGTCATCGGGGAAGACATCCTTGAATTCCTGCAATAGATTAGACAACACTAAAGGTAGATGGTGAGAGGTGTTAGTCCCTGCCACTTCATCCTTGCACAAAAGGACATAGTGCATAACATTATATGGGTTCTCACACACTTCTCTCATCTCACTTTTGGTAGCAAATGGCACTAAGTACTTCTTGTCACTCATCATGGAGGCACTCAATTTTGGCTTGTGGCGCTCACTCTCTTTTTGGTGGTTTGCTCTCTCATTATTCTCTCTGCGATGGGTGGTTGCTTGCTTGTCAGCGATCTGTTGACTTGGTCACATAGGTCGTAGCATGTACTCCTTTCCCTTCATCTTGAAGCTATAGTGATTGGTTCTTCCGTTGTGGGTGACACAGCTGTCGAATTGCCAAGGTCCTACAAGTAGGAGATGTAAACAGACATGGGAACCATATCACACTCCAAGGTGTCTTCGTATGTGCCAATCTGGAAGGAGACATGAACGGTGTGCTCCACATGAATGGTGCCGGAGTCGCTAAGCCATTGGACCTTGTAGGGATGAGGATGCTTCATCTTGATCAATTGTAGCTTGGAGCATAGTTCTTCACTTGCCAAGTTGTGGCAACTTCCTTTGTCGATGATGACTTCACGGAACGTCCCTTGATGCCCGCCTTGGTGTGGAAGATGTGGCAACGTTGATCTTCGTCTTGTTGGTGTTGAAGTGTCAAGACCTTGGACAAAATGAGAGCGGGGCTCAAATCATTGTCACTAAAGACTTGGTCATCTTCATCTTCATTCACTTGCTGGTGCATAGCCACATGCTCAAGGGCTTCCATTTGTTCGTCACCCATGGAGTCGTAGGTGCCATCGTCGTTGGCGATCATGGTACGCCGGTTGCTACACTCGAATGTCTTGTGGCCTCGTCCTCCACATGTAAATCATTTGATGGAACTTGTCTTGGAGATCTCATCCGGTGGAGTTGTAGATGATGAAGCTCTTGTCTTGAAGTTGCTTGTAGTAGGAGGACGACTTGAGGTTATTGAAGTTTTCTTGTAACTTAACTTGTCGCCGTTGCTTGGAGAAGGTTTGGTTGACGTAGAAGGCGTTGTAGTCGTTGAAACTTGATTGTATGAGCCATATGACTTGGAAGAGTACTTGGCATATTTGTAGTCATCTTACACTTGTCGCTCCGCCTTGGTAACTTGGTGCACTAGCTTGATGAGGTTCGTGTACGGTTGGAAGTCGGTGATCTTCTTGATAGGATGGTTGAGGCCATTCAAGAAACGTGCCATGGTTTGCTCTTCATCTTCTGTGACATTAGCTCGTATCATTGCAATCTCCATTTCCTTGTAGTATTCTTAAACAAACTTGGTTCCTTGCTTAAGGAGTTGCAATTTCTCGAAGAGTTCATGGCTATAGTACGTGGGTACAAAGCATGCTCTCATGACATCCCTCATTTGAGCCCATGTTGTGATGGGTGGTTCACCTTTTGCTTCTCGACGCTCAATGACTTGCTCCCACCAAATGGGGACATAGTCTTGGAACTCAAGAGATGCCATGGTGATCTTCATCTTCCTCATAGGTGTGCAAGCAAAAGATCTTGTCAACTTTCAATGCCTATGAAAGGTAGTCTTTGGGATCATTGCTTCCCAAGAACTTAGGCATGGTGAACTTGAGCTTGCCGTTGCATTGCTCTTCATTGTTTTAGGGTCGATGGTGATGGTGATGACGCTCTTACCATGGAGGAGGGTCTTCATCCACTTGCTCCTCGTGCTCCGCTGGGTTAGCTTGACGTTGAGGACGTGGAATTCTTGCACGGTTCCTCATTTCTTGAATCTCCTCAAGACGTGCGGTTTCTTCTTGGCGCTCACGGCAGATGGCCTCGTCTTGTTCTCGGTTGCATGCACGGATGGCTTGGATTGATCCACGTATAGCTTGTTGAGCTTCAAGTGCTTGTTCCTCATGACATTGTTTCTCTTGTCGTAGGCATCGCCATCTTGCTATTCTTGTCGATCTTGGCATATTGGAGCTTGCTCTTGGACTCGAGGTTCATTAGCTTCTTGCCGGAGATGTTCACGTTCATGGAGGCGTCCTTGTAAACCAGTGCCTTGGAATGGGGTTTTTGGAGCTTGATGAACATCATGTTGTTGGCGTCGATACGAACGAGCTCGAGGAGGACTTGCATCCTAAGAAGGTTGGGAAGAATGTCAACTTGAGTGGCCTCTTGAATAGGAAGAAGATGTAGAACAATGGTTGATCAACAATGTATGGATCTCGTCCATCGTTGCATCGGTCTCCATCTTTTGAGTAGACAATCTTTCTTCGGTATCCTCCATTTGTGAGGATAGCTTGTGGTTGAGGTTGTCTCTTGTACGTTGAACAGATTGTCGCAAGTCGGTAGCGAGTAGGTCGATGCGTTCACCCAATGCTTCATTCTCTTGATGCAAAGCTCTCTGCGCGCCGAAGAGGTGGTTCTTGGTGATGTAGTTGTTCGGGTCCTCATCTTTCTCGATGAAGAATGGGTTGGTATAAGTAGTTGGCCTATCTATCATCTCAAGCAAATATGTGTGTGGGAAAGGAAAGAACTATACCAAATGTACCTCATCTGATGTTGAGATGGATCAATGATCACTCAATAATGTAACAAGGAAATAGCACTATCATGGGAAAGTACGGCCACCTATGGGACCATCGGCCCCTTGTGGTTCGGCAGGGGGAGGAGCACATTGCACAAAGAGCGGAGGGTGCAGAATCAGCACCTAGTGATCACACATGCAGTTTAGCTAGTTTCAGGTCACCGTGAAGCGTAAAACCCTACTCCTACTTTGGTGGATTGAAGAGAGGATCGTGGTGGAGACGCAGCGCTGTAACCCGGCAGGGTTGCCTCGGGGTGAGAGCAGCAACGCGCGTATGAGTGCACAAGGCTCCAAATCCTTTCTAAGGTTGCCATGGCCCTCCTTTTATGGATCAAGGGGTCACCACAATGGCAAATCAATCATTGTGTATTGATTAGATAGCGAATAGTGCTATCATACCTAACTCTACAGATAGAGTAGAGCAAATTAAATGCACCACTTAATGTCTTTTGAGGTCTTGTTTGCTTCTTCATTAATCTGCGCTTGGATCAATTTCCGGTCTTCCCACGCATCGCGTAACGCCAATTGCAGTGGCGCCATATTTGCAATGGCCCGTGAATGACTTTAACGCACGGGTGAGTAACTGCCAATTTACTCTTCCCGCCACACTCTTGTCCTTGGCCACGTATGTTGCATACATTGAGTGGGTTAGGTAACGGAGGCGTGTGGTGTGGGAGAGCGTCAAGGCAGGGGCCTGGCCTTCCCAGATTGGTGAAGAGGGACAGAGGTTACTCACTGAGGGATCATCCCCTTGCGCCAGCCTACATATAAAAGAGATGGCATGAAGGAGCACAAATGCTCATCTACACACCTCTCTTCTTCCACTCCCTGCCTTCTTCTTGCTATGTTGACATGGAGGGACTGGGGCTAGGCCCCGGGCTCTATGTCAGTGGGAAACGACACCTATGGGATCACGAGGATCCCTTCTGTGGTTGCGGGACGCGGGGTTGTGAGAAGAGCAGGATTAGCAATCAGCACAAGGATCGTTTACCTAGGTTCGGGCCGCGAGGACGCATAAAACCCTTGTCCTTCTTTGGTGGATGTATTGAGTGTTCTTGAGCTCTTGAACTAGCTATGGTGGCTGTGTGGTTCAAAACAGACGAATCCCTCTCCAGTACGCCATGGGACTCCTTTTATAGTCGAAAGGGGCTGCCACAGTGGCACACATGAGGTGGAAAGGCCTACAGTGCTATGAGCTTATCGCTCGTATTACAGGACAAGACGCATTTAATGCTTGGCTTAGGTGTCCTCTTGCTTTATCGAGGACGGGAGCGAGGCCCATCCCGTCCGTCGCCGCTTCTCCCTGCTTTAACACGCGCCCTGGCCAGCGATGCATGCGATGCCATGTAGGCAGGCAAGCAGCTGAGGTGGCGTGGTGGTGGAGCCTCCACGAAGATCTGCATGCCGCCACGCAGGCGTGTGTTGAGTTGACCTGGAAGCTGCATGTTGCCACACAGGTGCCTGCCCAGCTGGTTGGGCTGGCAGCTGCATGTGAACAGTGGTGGAGACTTGGTTGGCGTGGGCCTGGCAGTGGCCTTGCTGATGCCCTTGGCAAGGGCCTTGCCGGGTGGCACGACAAGGGTCTTGTCGTGGCGCGCTGTCATCCCTGGCAAGGATCTTGCCGGGGGTCTTGCGGGTTTCCTCGGCAAGGATCTTGTCGAGGATCGTTGCCTTCCAACCCTCATCTGATCTTGAATATTCTTTGTCTTCACAAAGATCTGCATGCCACCATGGAGGTGCCTCCTGAGCCCTGGCCCAACGTAGTTGACAGTGTTGGAGTCCGTGGATTCGAGGGTGGCTCACTTCGCTGGTGTGGGCGAGCCGCCCCGGCAAGGGCCTTGACGGGGCTGCCCCGGCAAGGGTCTTGCCGGGGAAACCTGCTTTGTCCATCTGCTCTCTGTGGTCTCAGTCTCTGGCGTTGTGCTGGTCATCTTGCGGTTTCACCTCCTCCTTTTTGCCCTGCTAAGTGTGGCTTCGGCCCGTGGCTCTGACTGCTCGCGCACAAGTAAGGGGTACAAAGGAGTGCCCCTACTTTAGTACACTAACACTCTAGCTCGGGGTCGATGGCGCTGAATGCTCGTGTCGATGCCTAGGGAGTGAGTCTGGTCTGGGCCTCGAGGAATGCGGTGGTCAAGCCGCTCGCAGTGTAGGGGGTGTCGAGATTTTCCACTATGGTGGAATGCTTGTCTCCTCTGCTTGGGTCGGCCGTCTAGTGGGAAGCACCAGACCTTATTGTGAGTCACCGCGGCTTGTCGCCCTGATGTCGGGGCCCCCGGGGGTTCCCGCGTCTGTCTGGGGTGAGGTGCTTGGGGCATTTGGTAATCCCAGCACTGCTCCCTTTGGTGAAGCCGGGGCAAATGTTGAAGATGGTGGCATCTTCTTGCCCTCCGAGGTGGGGAGCGATGCTCCTTGCATGTCTCGGACTCTGTCGTCGCCCGCTAATTCTCCGGGGGAGGCGATGGCTTGAGGAGCTGGCGTCCTCCTGGAGTGGTGGTGATGAAGAAAGAACGAGGGAAGATGGTGAAGGCAGGTGGCAGGGCATCAGGTCGGAGTACGATGGCACTGACGCCTTCGTCTCGTACTACTGACCGGCTGCCTTGTCTTTCCGCTCTTCCCCTCCCTCCCCGGCACCATCATCACCGGCCTCCTGGTTGCCGGGAAGGGGGTCGCTCTCTTGGTGCCTTCGCCTCCTCCAGTAGTCTTCCAGCTGAGCCCCGATGGTCCTCGCCACCGATGCTTGCGCTGGGGCTTCTGGCTGGTCCTGGAGGTGGTGACCAGGGCACCCCCGAGCTTCTCCTCCCCTGCCCCCGCCCCTCTCCTTCACAACCTCACCACTCCCGATCTTGTTAGGTTGCGCCCGCCAAGCCCTGACGGGATCGGGTCGGGCATCTGCTCAGGCACTCCTTCTGCTCTCTTCAATTCCCACCGTAGCACCTGGGAGAAGAGGAACAAGGAAGGGGGATTATGGGGCATTTATCTTTTTTCAGTCTAAAATATGTAGGCATCAGCCAAACTTTAGTCTAAATTATGTAATCTTCTTTACCCATGTTTGTGTTCTGTAAGATCTGTACTTGCTTATTAGCACATTAATGAAAAAGAGAAGCTTTGCCGGGCACTTGTGCATGTATTATATCCATGTAGAGGTAAAATGTCTCTATACTTTCAAGTACACAAGTTATCCCCGGCAAGCTATCCTGTCGGTACCCTCAGCTTGTTGTCACGGGGCTAAGCCTGCCGGGTACAAAATCTAAAAGAGGGACCAGCCCCCCGCCAAACCTTTTCTGTCAAAGGCCACAACAGCCAACCTAACCTAAGAAACGTTCGGGGTCAAAGGATGGGAGCACCTATGCTAGAAGGCGGCGAGGTTCTCATATGCACAAGTTTCTCTTTATAGAACACGTATGGATAGGAGATAAAACTAATCTGTTTGGCTTGCCTGGGATCACTATGTAACTTGTCTCCTCCTCCTTTCTTCGGGACCAAATCCACGGCAAGGGCCCTGCAGCTTAGTGCAGATGAAAATAGTGCTACATGCGATCTTATCTACATGAACATGCTATGCTCATGATATGCTTATGCATGCATGCAATTTCTCGGGGGGCCCCAGCGCTTTGTTTATTTCTCTGTTGCTCAGGATCTACGCCTGGCTTTGTACAAGGGGTTACATGCAACATCGGCAAGGCATGTACAAAAGGGTGGCTCCCGGGCAGAACTTACGAAGATGCACAATGTTCCATGACTTTTGCAACTGAATACCATCTCTGGTCTCCAGACGGATTGCGCCAGGTCTGGTGACCCGTACTACCCGATAAGGGCCTTCCCACTTCGGCGCCAACTTGTTTGTACCCTTGGTGGACTTAACGCGCCTAAGGACAAGGCTGCCTTACTCAAAGCTCCGGGCATGAACCCTACGGCTGTGGCAGCGACGCAAGGCTTGCTGGTAGCATGCAGCACGTGTAGTAGCCAGGAGACGGTTCTCCTCAAGTAGCACATCGTCATCACACCGGTGCTGTTCTTGCGCTACTTCATCGTAGGCAAGCACTCAAGGTGACCCGTATGAGAGTTCCATGGGGATAACTGCTTCTGCCCCATAGACTAGGGAGAAGGGAGTCTGCCCGGTACCTCGATTTGGTGTCGTACGGAGGGACCAAAGAAGCACCGACAGCTCGTCGATCCATCGCGTGCCGCACTTCTATAGCTTATAAAATGTTCTTGTCTTGAGGCCTCGCAGCTCTTTAGCGTTTGCCCTCTCAGCTTGCCTGTTACTCCTGGGATGGGCAACAGTGGCAAATGAGATCTTGCTTCCGAGGGCATGAACGTATTGCATGAAGGCGCGGCTCGTGAATTGGGTGCCATTGTCGATGATGATTTGGGCAGGTACCCCGAAGCGGCACACCAATCCTTTCAAGAACTTGATAGCTGACTATGCAGTCACCTTCCTAAAGGCTCCACCTCTGGCCACTTTCTGAACTTGTCGATAGCGATGAACAAGAAGTCAAAGCCCTCGTCTAGAGAGCTTGGGCAGGCCGATTGATGTTCTTGGAGTGGATTTGGCAGGCTTCACATGTAGTGATTAGCTCAATTACATCTTGGAGGGCCGTGGGCTAGTAGAATCCTTGCCGGTATGCTTTTCCAACCAATGCCCTCGATCCAATGTGTGAGCCACACATACCCTTGTCTATACATGGCTGTTGAAGATGGTGACAGGTATGAAAGTTTAGTTTCTCAACGGGTTTTGAGTGTGCAGGTCAAACAAGCTGAGCAAAATCAGAGGCTTTAATTTGTTCCACACAAAGGGAGTTGTGAAGGAATGTTCTGTATGCATCATCATAGATGGAGGGACCTGCAACAACTTGGCGAGCATGGAGATGGTGGAGAAGCTATCTCTCACCACAAGACCACATCCACATCCTTACTACATCCAATGGTTCAACAACAGCGACAAAAGGTAACACGCACTGTTCGTGTGCATTTTAGTATCTTTACATATGCTGATTATGTTGATTGTGATGTGGTACCCATGCAAGCATGTTTCTTATTACTTGGTAGAGCATGGCAATTTGATAAAAATTCTATACACCATGGTAGAAACAATCAATATACTATTGTTCACAAGGATAAACATATTACTTTGCTTCCCATGACTCCTGATTCAACTTACAAGTAGATCGAAATGATTCTGCCTCTACTACTATTACTCCACACATCAACCGCAATCCAGCATGCAACTAGAGTATTATGTTCATAAGAACAGAGTAACACATTAGGCAAGATGACATGATGTAGAGGGATAAACTCAAGCAATATGATATAAACCCCATCTTTTTATCCCCGATGGCAACAATACAATAAATGCCTTGCTGCCCCTGCTGTCACTTGGAAAGGACACCGCGAGATTGAACCCAAAGCTAAGCACTTCTCCCATTGCAAGAAAGATCAATCTAGTTGTCCAAACCAAACTGATAATTCAAAGAGACTTGCAAAGATAACAAATCATACATTAAAGAATTCAGAGGGGATTCAAATATTGTTCATAGATAATCTTGATCATAAACCCACAATTCATTGGAACTCGACAAACACACCGCAAAAAGAATTACATCGAATAGATCTCCAAGAAGATCGAGGAGAACTTTGTATTGAGATCCAAAGAGAGAGAGAGAAGAAGCCATCTAGCTAATAACTATGGACCTGAAGGACTGAGGTAAACTACTCACACTTCATCGGAGAGGCTATGGTGTTGACGTATGTCGTGGCGATGGGAGCACGAGCACCTATGGGGTAGGGGGCCCCTTCTTGTCCGGCAAGGGAGCGGAGGGGCACGCAGAGCGGATCGAGGCGAGAGCACGCGGGGGATTTTACCCAGCTTCGGAGCTCTCCGGAGAGATAAAACTCCTACTGCTGCTTTGTGTTTGTATTCTGTTCTTGCTCGAGAGCGTATGTGGGTTGAGGCGTCGAATGAGCCGAACCCAAAGTTGCGGAACCAAAAACTCCGAACCCCTTCTACGTGCGCATGGGCCTCCTTTTTATAGTCTAAAGGGGTCACCGACAGGTGGCAGCATAGAAAGAGGGGTAGAAAGGTAAAAACGCGGGTTGGTACAACTGCTACCAACAGTGCCCCCTACCTAATTCTGACGGCAGGGGACAAGGGCATTTAATGCCTGTCCGGTCGCCCCAACAGTGCAAGGAAGCGACCGTTAGGAGCGCCACCGATCACCACGATGGCCTCCTTGTCAGCTTCGCTTGCCACCTCACACCGCCATGCTGCACAGCTACCCGCCACGTGCACCAGGAGCGATCTTGTGGCGACACGTCGTCGGATGTGCTGGAGCGTGGGCGCAGAGTGGCAGCCTTGTTGCGGCAAGCGCCTTGCCGCGGCCCTTATCTTGTCGCACCAGCAAGCTTGCCGCTCGCCGGGCCTTGCCGGGACGCGCGGGGCGTTGCGGCAAGTTTCTTGAAGTGCCTTAGTTGGTCTTCCCGGCAAGCTCCTCTTGCCGGGGCCTTTGTCCTTCCCGGCAAGCTCCTCTTGCCGGGGCCTTGTCCTTCCTGGCAAGCTCCTCTTGCCGGGGCCTTGTCTTCTTAGTTAACACTTTGTTCTTGAATGGCAGTAAATAGGAATAGCGGAGGATCTTGGCGGACGCCCGACAAGCCTTGCCGTGGGACGCTGCGACTGCCCGTGCACAAGTTCGGGGTACTAAGGTACCCCTATTTTAGTACACCGACAGGAGCCCCCGGGCCTGGGCCATACACGGTGCCGAGCGCTGTTGGGCCAGGCCCAAAACAGGGCACGGGCACATGTGCCCTGGGTCGACACAAAATCTGACTCCGTGCCCGCCGCGTCCTCCCGCAACGGCACGCGTCAAACGCGGCGTCGTGGGAGATAACATGGGCAATACTTAATTCTAGGAAATGCGTAACGTTCGCATCCCCCGTTTATAAGCAGAGGAAACAGGGCCGTTCCCCCACCTTCGCCACTTGAAGTTCCTTCCTCCGAAAGCTCCGCCGCTCCCCTCCGCTTCCCAAGCCGAAAGAGAGCAGCGCTCCGCCGCCCGTCGCCGTCGCCCTCGCCTTCCCCCACCGCTTCCATCATGGCTCCGAAGACCGGGAAGGCTGCGAAGGCTGCGAAGTCGGCCGAGGCGCTGCAGCTTGAGGCGCTGCGTAAGAAGCGAGTGCTTTTCCTCCCTGAGCTCACCCTGAAGGCGCTGGGGAGGAGTTCTACCTCTTCTGGTCGACGGAGACGCGGGCGCATCCGCGCATGCAGGCGCTCTCCGCTGAGGCTTCCAAATCAAAAAAGTTCCCCAGAGGTTACTACTTCTTTCCTGTGTTCTTCTATTGCGGGCTCTGCCTACCTTTTTCCGATTTTCTCTGCGACATCATGAACACCTACGGGTTTCATCTTCTTGATTTCACCCCCAACGCCGTTCTAACAATGGCGGTTTTCGCACACCTCTACGAGAACTTTGTTGGCATCCTCCCCAATGTCGCTCTTTTTCGTCATTATTTCTCCCCCCGGGCCGAGAAAGGGGAGCCACTGGCTGGCGGAATCGCCTGGACCTCCCGGATTGGCATGAAGGAGGTGTACTTGACGGGCGAGCTCCGTAGCAAGTGGGACGAGTGGAGGGCGGAGTGGTGCTGGATCTGTGATGCCAATCCGCAGCCATTCACCAAACTGCGCCAGACCCGGGTGGTGCGTGGCGGCGACTGGAGCGCTCTATCGCCGGACGACGCCAAGCTGAAGATTGCCACCACCCGAATCCTCCGGCTCAGGCATGCCGGGCTCACAGCAGGGGTGGTTGGCGCGGATTTCCTTCGCCGTCGCATCGCCCCTCTGCAAAAGAGGGGGAGGCCCGCCTGGCTGTTTGGCGGCCCGGCGGATATCATGAGGCTGCGTCCAGGCCTCAACTTCAACTTCACCGTTCTGGAGCTTGACGGGATGCTGAGGGAGCTGTTCAAGCTTGATGCCAACCATCCAGAATGGTTCTGGTTGCCGCAGGGCGTCGTCCCCTTTTGCAACAACTCCCAGCGCGATCGCATCCGCGCAATGATGCCAGAGTGCGACTCGCACGGGATAAGTGCAACTTGGATAGAGCCCGCCGTCGAGGTCGTGCAGCAATTCTTTGATAATTTGACGGAGGTAGCAGTCAACTCCGACGAGCAGAGGCTCCTCACCCACGCCATCACCGACAACGAGATGCTGTACATCGCCACCAGGGCCGAAGAGGCGGCGGCAGCCGCTGCCGCGGGCGAGTTTGGCTTCACGTTGGAGGAGGCGGAGGCGGCCGAGGCGGCAAGTCTTGCCGACCGGGAAGACCTCGCCGGAGAAGTCGCTAGCGAGGAGGAGCCCGAGGTCGAAGCGAGCGAGCCCGCCGAGGGCGCGAGCGGCCAGCCGTCTTCGAGCAGCTTGCCGCAGGCGGAGCCCCCAGCGCGGCCTCAATTCCTACCGAGAAGGCGCCTCCGTCGAGTTGGAGATACGGCAGAGGAGCAGGCCGACCAGCAGCTGCGGCGCCGTGGGACACGCTCCACCGCGTCAAGTACTGTTGCCGCGGGAGGGTCCCAGGCTGTGCCGGCAACTGAGGCGGGGTCTTCCCGGGCCGCCACGCCTGATCCTGCCGCAGCTCCCGGCAAATGCCGAAGGGAGCCTACTCCTCCACCACACCGCACAGAGAGGGTACCTCTCCGCGCTGAGCTCCGATGATGATGAAGAGGAGGAGGAGGAGGAGGAGTAAGATTTTCTTCTCACTATCCTTGATTTTCTTTGATCCTTGTTGTTGTTTGTCTTGTATCTAATTTGCTTCTCTCTGAATTCCTGTTCTATTTCAGGACTTTGGCGGAGAGAGTGGCAAAGAGGGCCAAGGTCCCCGTGGTTGTCATCGAGGACGATCCTGCTGTGACGGCAGAAGATACGTCCGAGACCACCTTGACGGACCCGGTTCCTTCTCCTCGCAGCAGCCCCCAGCACAGCCCCCAGCATAAGTGTTTGGTTCACTTCCTATTGTGGGGCGCGCATGGGTGGTTCTTCTTTTGTTGACATCTTGATTGCTGATGCATTCGTGTAGGAGCAGAGCAGGCCCATCAGGGGCAATCAGAAACCGCCCCGGAGGTGCTGTCTGCTTCAACTACGCCGTCAAGGGGTGATTCCCCGACAAGGGGGCGCTCCCCGGCAAGGGAGAGGTCCCCGGCAAGGGACGGAACCAGCGAGCCCTTGGTCACAGAGCCCAGCACAGGTAACCTTCCTTGTCGAAAATCTTCCCTTGGGTTCTTCTTCTGATCTTCTTTCTTCTTTTTTTTGGATATTTGCTTGACTTTTCCTTCCTCTTCCTATCTTCAGATCCCCCTCTCGCAGACCCGATGGAGATCGAGGCCACCGGCCAGGAAGGCGCACACGGCAACGCCGAAGATGCCGCCGCTGGCGAGGAAGAGGCCGGCGCTGATGAGCCTGCCGATGAGGAGGCCGCCAAGGCTGCTGGCGCAGGAGCCGGTGAGGGGTCCGGCGATCGTACTGACGACCCGGAGGGCACAGGAGCGCAAGGCGCTGCACCGTCCGCCGACCCCTCCGCCGCTGATGCAGCGCCGGGCTCCGAGGAGCCCCAGCCAGGCGCGTACTTGAAGGCCGGCGAGGGCGTGTACATCAAGCTTCCCTGGGCGTCGAGCTCCAGGGCGCCGGTGGAAGGGGAGGAGTTTGACGGGGAAGTACTCGCCTCTGCTGGGCTGGCAGTGGTTGACAAGCCAAGCAGCAGCAGCGGCGAGTCCGAGGAGGAGCAGTTGCTTCGGAAGCTGGTGTCACTCTACCGCACCCGGCAAGCGAAGCTTGAGTCCCGGGAAGCGCTTGTCACGCAGGCGGGAGTTGACATAGAGAAAAACACGGAGGAGCTCAAGAGCCGCAACCAGGAGGCCCTCCGGTCCATTGCTGAGGAGAGAGCACAGCTCGACGAGGCGAAGAAGGCGTTCATCCTGGAAAAAGCTGAAGCCGAAGAGCAGCAGAGGCTCGCCGCCGAGGAGCTGTCCAAGTGGGACGGTGAGCTGATACAGAAGAAGGTGAACTTGGACAGCCACGAGGAGGAGCTCGCCGTCCGGGAGCAATCACTCGGCGGGGCACTCAAGGAGGCGAAAGATGCCGCCGCGGCTACTGAGGCCGCCAAGAAGGAGTTAGAGGTGAAGGTGACGCAGCTGGAGGCGGACATGAAAAGGAAGAACGAAGAGCTTGCCGCACTCCAGCGTGAACGCGAGAAGGATGCACGCGCCCATGGCGATCTGCAAGTTCAGCTCGCCGAGAAGATCAAGGAGCTGAACGCCGCCAAGGACTCGAGCGCTGATCTGGAGCTGAAACTGGCTACCTTGTCGGAGACGCTGGACGCCGCCAAGAAGCGAGAAGATGACTTGAGGAAAGATCTCAAGGGCAACGAAGAGCTGCTGACGAGGGCCGCCGAGACTCAGAACACTTTCAAGGCCACGGTGGAGCTTTGGACGGAGGGCCTCGTCAACATCGCCGCAGCCATCGACGAGGAGTTGGCGGAGCTGGACTTGGCGGGCTTCGGGTACTCCACCAACGAGAACCTCCAGCCCAGCGCCAAGCTCACTCTCTTCTTCAAGGGCGTGGTGATGGCCCTCCAGCAACTCCGGGAAAGGATCCCGAAGAAGCTGGCGGACGAGTCGCGCGCAATCTGTGCCAAGGTCTTGGAGAAGGTGCTGGTGAAGATCCTCTTCCGCAACCCAGACCTCGACCTCTCCCGCGTCACCAAGAAGCTGCCGGAGGGCGCTGATCTTGAGGAGCTCAGGGCCATCGTCGCACCCATCGTGGACAAGGTGAACGAAGTCAGGAGGGTCGATGGCGAGCGCGTGGATTAGGCCATCCTTCTTCTCCTTTCCTTGTCGCTGTTTATTTGAGTCATGAGAACAATCCAGTCAGTGCCGCGACAAGCTATTTTTGTAATATAACTCTATTCTGGGCACTATCTGCTATGTTACTTCCTTTACTCGATTCTATCCCTTGTATGTTTTACCCTACGCATTTAGGGAACTTGCCGGCGCAAGCACACTTGCCGCGAGCGCTGAGTGCGGAACATCAGCAGCCTGCTGGCGGTGTTGCCTTCGGCAAGAAACCTTGTCGGGGCTAGTTGCAGCATGCTTCCCTTGTTGAGTGGACTCGAAACGAAGTAAGGGCGCAACTTAGCCACAAACCGGTTCCTCCGCGCACAGGTTTTCCATACAAGGCATGGTCGTTCAAGGAATATAACATAAAAATTTAAAGCTGACTATGCTCAAACTTTGGCAACTTAGCTTTTCTGTCGTCTTTGTCCCGGCAAGGCCATACTTTTTTTTGAACGACGCCCGGTCCACACCTTTATCCTCTCCTCCCCCCCCCCCCCCGTGAACTTGTAGTGCTGCACAAAGTGTTAGATAAAACATGCAAAAAAGAAAGAATGCATGAAATTTGACAAGATGTGCGAAGCACATATGGGATTTATTTATGCACGGGATCTGCGCCCGCCTTTGTACAAAGGGTTACATGCAACAGCGGCAAGGCTTGTACAAAAGGTGGTTGCCGGAACAGGTGCCGGCAACCGCGCCTTACGGGTAAAACTTACGAAGATGCTCTATGTTCCAGGAGTTGCTCACCGGAAAGCCATCTTCGGTCTCAAGGCGGACAGCGCCGGGCCTAGTGACTCGTTTCACCCGATAAGGGCCTTCCCACTTTGGCGTCAACTTGTTGGAATTCTTGGCGGATTGAACGCACCGAAGAACAAGGTCGCCTTCCTTGAAGCTTCTGGCATTAACTTTGCGGCTATGGTAGCGGCGCAAAGCTTGCTGGTAACGAGCAGCTCGTACAACAGCCTGAAGACGATCTTCCTCGAGGAGCAGTGCGTCATCTTTCCGCAGCTGCTCTTGCTCAAGCTCATCATAAGCGAGCACTCGAGGTGATCCGTATACGAGTTCTGTGGGGAGAACTGCTTCTGCTCCATAGACAAGAGCAAAAGGTGTCTGTCCAGTGGCTCGATTTGGCGTCGTTCTGATCGACCAAAGAACCACCGGCAGCTCCTCAATCCAATTTCTTCCGCACTTGCGCAGCCTGTCGAAAGTTCTGGTCTTGAGCCCGCGCAGCACTTCAGCGTTTGCCCTCTCCGCTTGACCATTGCTTCTCGGGTGAGCAACAGAAGCGAAGCAGATCTTGGTGCCAAGATCTTGGACGTATTGCATGAAGGTGCGGCTCGTGAATTGTGTGCCATTGTCGGTGATGATCCTGTTAGGGATTTCGAAACGGCAAACAATTGACCTGAAGAATGACTACTGACTGTGCTGTCACCTTCCTCACTGCTTCCACTTCAGGCCACTTTGTGAACTTGTCGATTGCAACGTACAAGTACTCAAAGCCCCCGACAGCTCGGGGAAAGGGGCCGAGGATGTCGAGCCCCCAGACCGAAAATGGCCAGGATAAAGGGATTGTTTGGAGAGCTTGAGCTGGTTGATGTATCTGTTTGGAGTGGAACTGGCACGCTTCACACTTGGTTACTTGTGCAGTTGCATCCTGGAGGGCTGTCGGCCAGAAGAAACCTTGCCGGAAGGCTTTGCCGGCAAGTGCTCTTGCGCCAATGTGGTGACCACATATGCCTCCATGTATCTCCGCCAACAGCTCATGTCCATCTTCCCGGGAAATGCACTTCAATTTCACTCTGTTGAATCTTCTTCTGTACAGTATGTCATCGACAAACTGGTACATAGTTGATTGCCGGGCTACTCTCTCCACTTCTTCTTGTTCCTCGGGAAGTTCTCCTGTTTGAAGAAAATGGACAATCTGCTGTGCCCACGTCGGAGCTTGTGGCTCGACAACAAGGACTAAAGGCGCGAATGCTGCTGCGGGAACATCCGCTTCAACGGCAAGAATCTGGGACCCTACCGGAGCGTGATGCTCCCCGGCAAGCGTGTCGGGACACAGCTTGTCGGGAGCGTCTGCTTCAACGAAACAAACCCTAGGGCTTGTCGGAGCAGACTGTTCCTCAGCACTTTCTGAGTTGACCCTGGGGACCTTCTTGGCGGCGGCTTCGGGGAGTTCTGCCGGAAGGTAGTCACCAGTAACCAACTTCCTCTTCTTGCTCTGTCCAGTTGATGGTGTCACAGATGGTTGAGTCAACTTGAGCACAAAAATCCCTGGTTCCACAGGTAACTTGAGTGCGGCGCACTTTGACAGGCCGTCTGCAATGTCATTCTGAGCTCTTGGAACATGTTCCATTTGTAGGCCGTCAAAATGATCTTCTAGTTTCCTCACTTTATCGATGTAGGCTTCCATCAACGGACTCTGATAATCTTTGTTTACTTGACGGACGACAAGCTGTGAGTCACCCCTGACAATAAGCTTCTTGATCCCAAGTTCTGCCGCGATCCTGAGTCCGGCAAGCAAGCCTTCATACTCGGCAGTATTGTTTGTTGCTTGCTCCTTGGGAAAGTGCATCTGGACCACGTACTTGAGGTGCTCTCCGGTGGGTCCGACAAGTAGTACGCCCGCACCGGCGCCTTGCAGCGAGAAGGCTCCATCAAAGTACATGATCCATTCCTTGCTTGCTTCCTTGACGGGGATGCTCCTCTCCGGAGTTTCTTCATCAGGTGTTGGCGTCCATTCTGCTATGAATTCTGCCAATGCTCGGCTCTGGATAGTTGAGGTACTCTCGAACTTGAGGCCAAAGCTTGAAAATTCTAGTGCCCACTCGACAATCCTGCCCGTTGCCTCTGGATTCTACAATATCCTCTTCAACGGAAAGCGAGTGACCACTGTGATCTCATGTGCTTGAAAGTAATGGCGCAACTTCCTCGAGGCCATTAGGAGGCCGAAAAGCAACTTCTGCACACCAGAGTACCTTGATCTAGCCCCCTGCAGAAGGGAACTGACAAAGTAAACTGGGCGCTGCACCATCTTCTTCTGTTTCTCTTCTTGTGGCTGCGCAGATCCATCCTTGCCGGAACCAGAACTTGCCGGATCAGGGCTTGTCGGGGAAGCCCCCTGCTTGTCACTGGACTCGCTTGCTGCGGTCGCTGGCTCACCATTTGCCTCCCTCTCCGCTACTAACGCAGCACTAACCACTTGATTGGTTGCCGCCAGATATAGCAGCAACTTCTCTTGTGGCTTAGGTGCGACAAGTGTTGGAGTAGAGGATAGGTATCTCTTCAGGTCCTGCAGCGCAGCCTCCGCTTCCGGAGTCCATTTCATTGGACCTGCCTTTTTCAATATTTTGAAAAATGGCAGGGCGCGCTCAGCAGACTTAGAGATGAACCTACTGAGATCAGCAACACAGCCGGCAAGCCTTCGCACATCCTTGACTCGCTTCGGTGCTTTGATTTGCTCGATGGCCTTGATCTTGTCGAGATTGGCTTCAATTCCCCTCTGGGACACAAAGAATCCGAGAAGCTTGCCGGAAGGAACTCAAAACACACACTTCTCGGGATTCAACTTGAGATTGATCTTGCGCAGATTTGTGAAGGTCTCGTCTAAATCTTGGACCAAAGTCTCTTTGTCCCTGCTCTTGACCACTATGTCATCCATGTAAGCTTCTACATTTCTGTGCAGCTGTGGCTCAAAAGCATGACTGACTACTCTTGCAAATGTTGAACCAGCATTCTTTAGTCCGAAGGGCATTCGTACAAAGCAGTACGTGCCACATGGAGTAATGAATGCGGTTTTCTCTTCGTCCTCTTCTTCCATGAAGATCTGGTGATATCTTGAGTATGCATCAAGGAATGAAAGCAGATCACATCCTGCCGTGGAGTCAACAATCTGGCCAATGCGCGGCAAGGGAAATGGATCCTTGAGACAAGCTTTATTAACATCAGTGAAGTCAATACAAAGCCTCCACTTCCCGTTTGCTTTGCGCACGACTACTGGATTGGCTAACCACGTCGGATGGAGTACTCCTCGGACCAGGCCCGCTGCTTCCAACTTCTTGACGCTCCACTGCTTGTTTTCTGACTTTCTGCTTGACGGGCCGCGCGTGAGGACAGACGGCAAGGTGGTGCTCAATTACTTTCCTGGGAACACCGGGGATGTCAGATGGTTGCCATGCAAACACATCGACATTCGCCCGCAGGAAAGCAACGAGCGCGCTTTCCTATTTAGGGTCAAGCGTGGCACTGATGGTGAAGGTACCACCAGTGCCGTCCTCCTTGGCGGCCACTTTCTTGGTCTCTGGTGAAGCTGTCTTTGCTTTCTTGCACTTGCTAGTGGAGCTCGATGGTGCGTCCTCGACGGTAGCGCAGCACTCCGAAGAGGTGCGCTTGCCGGAGTGTGCATCAGAGCTACTCTTGCCGGACTTGATCTTCTTCTTCTTCCCTCCGGGAGCTTCAGCGGCAAGTGCTTTGCGCTCTGCTGTGGCTACCGCTTCCCGGTAGATCTTGTCGGTACAGATGAGTGCATCCTTCTTGTTGCCTTGGACAGAAATGACACTTATCGGACCAGGCATCTTGAGCACATTGTAGGCGTAGTGAGAGGCTGCCATGAACTTGGCAAGCGCTGGATGGCCAAGTATCCCATTGTAGGGCAATGGGAAATCAGCAACGTCAAATGTGACTCTCTCTGTCCTGAAATTCAGCTCGCTGCCAAACGTCACTGGCAGTGTGATCTTCCCCTTCGGCTTGGTCCTTCCCGGGTTTATTCCTTGAAAGGTACCAGTCTCTTCGAGCTTGCTGTCGGGGATCTGGAGCTTCTTGACCACTGTGGAAGAGATCAGATTTAGGCCGGCCCCACCGTCAACCAGCATCTTCGTGACCTTGAGGTTGCGGATCGTTGGCGAGACCAACATCGGCAAGCACCCGACCGCAGTGATGCGATCAGGGTGATCCTCAATGTCGAAGATGATGGGCGTGCTGGACCACTTCAGGGGCTTGCGCGACTCAACAGATGGTTCTGCTGCGTTCACTTCCCGCACCCACTGTTTGAGTTGGCGGTGCGAGGTGTGCAGAGAAGCACCGCCGTCGACGCATAACACCTCTGTTTCCTTCTGGAACTCCTGCTCGTCAGTCTCATCTTCCTCCATCTCATCATCCTCATCTTCGTCTTCATCCTTGTCGCGGCCACGGGGAGGCCTATCTCCTTGCCGCGGCTTGGCCTTGCCGCGGCGCCCTCCCCGGGCGGGACGCTTGTTGCCGAATCCTCCGCCACCTTCCCGGGCCTTCTCCTTGTCGCGGCGCTCATATTCAGCTTTCTGTAGCTCCGCCATCTGCTCAACTTTCTTGCAGGCTTGGAGGTCATGGCCCTTGGTGCGGTGGATCTTGCAATACTGCTTGTCGGAGACGTCCTGCTTGTCGGCGGCCACCACAGCCTCGCCGGAGTCGCTGGCTCTAGCCTTCTCGGAACCGCCTCCGCTGCCGGACTGCTCAACAACTAGCACATCCTTAGCCTTTCTCTTTCTGTTGTTCCGCCTCCGGTTCTTCCTTGCCGGAGGGGCATCCTCACTGTCAGATCCTTCTGCTCCTGCATTCTCTCCGGGGATTTTCCTCCCCTCCTCAGCCCGTGCACACTTGTCGGCTAGAGCGTATAGCTCGCTGACATCTCTGATCTTGCACATCGCCATCTCCTCCCTCATCCTGCGGTTACGCACGTTCTGATGGAACGCGCTAATAACCGCGGCAGGGTGGACGTCGGGGATGTTGCGCTGCACCTGGCTGAATCTCTGTATGTACTTGCGCAGGGGTTCTCCCTCCTTCTGGACGAGCAGATGAAGATCGCTCTCCTGACCATGGGGTTTGTGGCCGCCTGTGAAGGCGCCGACAAACTGATGGCACAGGTCCGCCCACGAAGAGATGGAGTTGTCCGGCAAGTGCATGAGCCAAGATCTGACGTTGGGCTTGAGCACCAGCGGGAAGTAGTTGGCGAGGATCTTCTCGTCTCGCCCCCCGGCAGCCTGCACTGCAATGGTGTAGACGCTGAGGAACTCTGACGGATGTATCCTGCCATCGTACTTCTCGGGCACATCTGGCTTGAAGTTCTTGGTGCTGGGCCACTGGACTTGCCGCAGCTCACGGGTGAACGCAGGGCAACCTACCGCGTATGGCAGGTCGCCTGGTTCCCCTGGCGCATGCATATCGACAGTGGGCCCAGTGCGCTGGTCAGATTGACGCCGCGCTTCTCTTCTGCGCTCGATGTGAGTACGAGCGTCCTCGTGTCATCGTTCTTGGAGAACTTGGCGTTGATCACGGCGAGCTCGCGGGTCCGACGACGCGGTGGAGTCGGTGTCGAGGTTGGCCCGGCGAGTCGGCGATCTTGGCCTTCGGGGCGGGGAGTGCACAGTGGCGGCACCCCCAGCGGTCTTGTCGGCGTCGGCTTGCGCCTGGGCGTCTTGCCGAGGCTTCGATGTGCTCGGTTGCCGGGGTTTGTCGCCGTTGGCGAAGCCAATGAGGCTATAAATGGCGGCCCTGCAGTCGTCGATCTTGTCCGGCGCTGGAGGGTAATCTAGAAGCAGCTGGGCTCGGGCCAGCGCTTCCTCTGGAGTCTTGGGTGGCGGTGGTGAGCGACGCGAGGTGCGAGACATGCTCAAACTCCTAACAGTGTTAGAAGGAGCAACATCTCGTACAGGCGACCGCACTGCGCTCGTGCCAGCGTGTTGACGTGCTTGTTGGCCTTGAGCGTCCCGCGACCCACCAGCTTGGCCTTGCTCCAACGCGAGTACGGTGCTGGGAGCACCGTGGCGTTGTCGATCCTGCACCTCCTGGGAAGGGTGTGGTGGATGTGCAGATGCTGAACCTTGCGGGGCCTTGTCCTTGGACCGGGTGACGATGTGCGTCCCCCCGCCGGCGCCCGCTCCTCCGCCGGCGTCCGCCCCACCGTCCGTTTGCTCCGGTGGCGGTAGGACGGTCGTAGACGGAGCGGCCACCTCCGAAGTCTTCTTCTTCGGTGGCATGTCGATGAAGATGTTGATGTAGCGCGCGCAGACGCCGGATCAGATACGCACGACCTCGACGCACCCCTACCTGGCGCGCCAGAGATGTCGTGGGGATGGGAGCACGAGCACCTATGGGGCAGGGGGCCCCTTCTAGTCCGGCAAGGGAGCGGAGGGCGCACGCAGAGCGGATTGAGGCGAGAGCGCGCGGGGGATTTTACCCAGCTTCGGAGCTCTCTGGAGAGATAAAACTCCTACTGCTGCTTTGTGTTTGTATTCTGTTCTTGCTCGAGAGCGTATGTGGGTTGAGGCGTCGAATGAGCCGAACCCAAAGCTGCGGAACCAAAAACTCCGAACCCCTTCTACGTGCGCATGGGCCTCCTTTTTATAGTCTAAAGGGGTCACCAACAGGTGGCAGCGTAGAAAGAGGGGTAGAAAGGTAAAAACGCGGGTTGGTACAACTGCTACCAACAGTGCCCCCTACCTAACTCTGACGGCAGGGGACAAGGGCATTTAATGCCCGTCCGGTCGCCCCAACAGTGCAAGGAAGCGACCGTTAGGAGCGCCACCGATCGCCACGATGGCCTCCTTGTCAGCTTCGCTTGCCACCTCGCACCGCCATGTTGCACAGCTACCCGCCACATGCACCAGGAGCGATCTTGTGGCGACATGTCATCGGATGTGCTGGAGCGTGGGCGCAAAGTGGCAGCCTTGCTGCGGCAAGCGCCTTGCCGCGGCCCTTATCTTGTCGCACCAGCAAGCTTGCCGCTCGCCGGGCCTTGCCGGGACGCGCGGGGCGTTGCGGCAAGTTTCTTGAAGTGCCTTAGTTGGTCTTCCCGGCAAGCTCCTCTTGCCGGGGCCTTTGTCCTTCCCGGCAAGCTCCTCTTGCCGGGGCCTTGTCCTTCCCGGCAAGCTCCTCTTGCCGGGGCCTTGTCTTCTTAGTTAACACTTTGTTCTTGAATGGCAGTAAATAGGAATAGCGGAGGATCTTGGCGGACGCCCAACAAGCCTTGCCGCGGGACGCTGCGACTGCCCGTGCACAAGTTCGGGGTACTAAGGTACCCCTATTTTAGTACACCGACAACGTAGAAGCCCTCCGTCATCGATTCCCCCTCCGGCGGAGCGCCGGAAAAGGCCCTAAGAAGGGATCTCACGGGTACAGAAGGTTGTGGCGGTGGAAATAGGGATTCGTGGTGCTCTCGGATGTTTTTAGGGTATATGAGTATATATAGGCGAAAGAAGTCGGTCAAGGGAGCCATGAGGGGCCCACGAGGGTGGGGACGCGCCTACCCCCCTAGGCGCGCCCTCCTGCCTCGTGGCCGCCTTGTTGCTTCCTTGATGTCCACTCCAAGTCTCCTGGATTGCGTTTGTTCCAAAAACGATTCTCCTGAAGGTTTCATTCCATTTGGACTCCGTTTGTTATTCCTTTTCTGTGAAACACTGAAATAGGAAAAAAACAGCAATTTGGACTGGGCCTCCGGTTAATAGGTTAGTCCCAAAAATAATATAAAAGTGTATAACAAAGCCCATTAAACATCCAAAACAGATAATAAAATAGCATGGAACAATCAAAAATTATAGATACGTTGGAGACGTATCAGGGGGAAAGCTGCTGGGCCGGGCTAGCCAACTGGGCCACCAGGTAACACAGGTGAGACCTTTGTTCTTTTTTACTTTCTGATGTTTTCTATTTTGTTCAATTTGTTTTGATTTTATTTTTATACCAAATCATTCTAAAAATTCTAAAAATTATTATGTGGCCTGGTAAATATATTCAAAGCCACTCACAACTTTTAGAATTATTGGAGTTATATTTAATATATAATAAATATAAGTCCAATGCAAATAATTAATGAATTAACTCAAATGTCCAAAATTAAATATTTCTGTGATTCCAAAAATATTGGTTTGAATTTTACCTCTTGCCAATATTTTGACAGAGTAACGGGAACATTTTCCTGGACCCATTTGATAAAATTTAAATGTTGATTATTTTTGAACCAATTTCTGAGGGTTTCACTAACCTCAATTCAACTTTCAGAATTTAGCCAGGATGCATGATGCACTCAAATGCAACTAATACAGGCAAGGTCTAGGGTTGTGACAACTCGCCCCCACTAAACAAGAATCTCGTCCCGAGATTCAAGACGTGAGGTAAGAGGACAGAGGGGACACAAAGCAACACAATCTTCATGATCTGAATTGCACTTCTCAAAGATGTTGATTAGTTGTACCATATTGATCTTGACGTCTCTGCTTTCGAGATCTTCATCCAACACGAGGACAGAGACAAATCTACAAGGATGGATCATCTTAACGATCACAAGATCAACTCATAGAATGAGACGTAGAAAGATCTCTTGAGCTGAGAGGCAAAACACACCTTCGAAAGGACGGAAGAAACAATTTTACGAGGGTTTCAAAGTAGCGAGGGAAAATTGCCATGATCCCATTACGGGGCACCTTGGGGGAGGTGACTCATAGAATTAATCCCTTAAGTGGCAAAAAGAATTACTTTTGATTCAGAGATCATTGAAATTCTTTATACCAGCCTAAGGCAAATGTCAATCGATCGTTTGAAGGAGTCCGAAAGAATGACATACTCGGACTAGGATGGATGATGTAGACTACCTTGTTAAAGACAATGCAATGGATGATTTTTTCTTCTCATCAGGAATGAATGGGACTCATGGTAGGACCACTTTTGAAGATGATCCTGATCAGTAATTACTGAGAAGGGTAGTCCATAGTGAAATGGCACAATGACCGGTGTAAGCTGGGAACAAGATGCAAATGCTAGAAATGATTCAAGTAACTGGGGAAAAACTCAATAGTAGAGAGTGATTCCACTGTTTAAATGGTTATAGCATAATCGAGGGAACCGAGAGCACCGGTGCCCCTAAGGAACAACTTCTATGATAAGTTGCATGAATTCCTCATGGAGAAGATGGCCAAATAGCTCAATCAAGATACTACAATGATAGATCTTCCGGCTAGTTGTGTCGTCCAGAACATCAACCTTGTTGGGACCTACATAATAGATCTTGGAAAAGTTCCAACCATTATATCTGCCTGAGATTCAGATCTGGTTGGTAACACGGTATTCCAGACTCATCAAGTCTATAAGTAAAAATGAAAATTCGCAACACAAATTGATGAGATGGCGTTGCAAGATTCTCGGGGAATGAACTACGATAGCAAGCTCCAAAACATGAGCTGGTTCTGCTACACACATGTGAACACGCTGTCCCAAACAAGCATGATCACATAGTAGTCTTATAATGAGACACTACCGAGTTCCGGTGGGGAACCACCATCGAGGATGTCAAAGTCCTTATATAAGTCCGGATTAGCTCTTAAGAAGGAACTATTTCTTCTGAACAAATATCACAGGCTTGGTGTGCTACAGAATACATATGGAGTGGAGGTAATTAATCTACCAAACCACAATATACTTTGCGCACGCATGACTGACTTGGGACGATTCCAAAGGAAGCAAAAACAATCTTTCTTGGATCCGCGACGGCAACTTACACCAAGTGCACGTGAATTAGAGGAAGTCACTTCTTTCATCTAACATATGCTTCATGAACGGGACATGAAGATAATGCTTATAAAAGTTTCCAACACTAGCTGGATGTTCAACACAAATAATGGAGAAGATAAAAAATGTTGCTGATGGGCTCAACAACAATTCATCCAGGTTTCCATATAAGTGGAATTCCACAATTATGTGAACAAGGTAATAGCATTGGTCAGACCCAAAAGATATAATGGTGTATGCTCGAGGAAACAACCACGAGTAAGACAACATTATGAATATAATTGGTTTTGGTTTGATTTGAGGATAGCCCATACTCAAATCAAAGATTGGATAAGATGATAGGTCCATTAACTGACCACGAGGGTCAATCGATGAGAATACCATCTTTCTTCAACACATGTACAAGCTATCCCTTAAAATGAAATAAGTCGGACAAGCTTTTATCTTCCAACTCTCCAAGTTGTTGTTTGGCTTAACCAACTAGCTCAAGGGTATTCAACAAAGATTCTTGGAGAAAGAGTGGTTTATAAGGAAACCAACTTGATCACGAGCTCAACATAACAGTCAGGGACAACCTCGTGATACTTCCGAGAAGATAATCGGAAAATCATAAACCACCAATTTGTTATTAAGCTCGAGAACAATCTTGCTTTCGAGTCAAGATGATGTGATCAAATAAGCAAGGGGTTGACACAATCCTAACTCATTGATCGAGGAGTGCACCGGGAAAATGGGCTGGGTAGCACAATCTATCTTAGAATTATGATTCAGTAACCAACATGCTAAGAATGAAATTATTGTCCTTTAACTACCAAGCAACAGGGTTGCTAGGAGTATTTATTTCACACATCATGGTTCACCTATCAGCATTCTGGTTGCCACAACATGGGAACCGAGGAATGAACAACAATGGTGAGAAGTATCACTGTATCAAGAATTCATAAGATGGTGTGCAATTTCCATGACATTCTTGACATAAGACGGTAATACCCCAGGGTAGAACAGAACAAAAACTGGACTGCATCTTGTTCTGCGGAACACAACTGCTTTGACCCAATCCTGGGTACGGATGAGGTACTGGAGTTTGTTTCTCCTTGTCATTCTGAATAGAATGGCTTGGCAGGCCATAAGAACAAAAGACATCGATGAACATGAATGCACAAAATTCCTGACTATCAATTTATAGACGAGGTGAGGATACAACTAAAAAGGGACAACTCAAGGAACATATAATTTTCTAAGTTGTGGATGTATGGCTATGTCGAACAAATTCAACATATTTCTTCCGGATAACCCATGCGGAAAGGTAGGACTGACAGAGTCACAATGTAGAATGAAGAACACATCGAGAGCACTCTTGTTCTGATCTTTTGGTTCAAGAACTTCTGCCATAAGCAGTTCATGGTATTTGGAAGAAGGAAATACCACAGATCTCAAGGACTATTGTAAATGTTACTAATATCCTAAAGGAACTAGCAAACACTATCAACATGAATTAGTAGGGTGAATCTCGGGTTCAAAAACCCAGGAATAGAATACCAACTACTAAGTGGCATCACGAGATGCTTTCGAGAATGATGGCCAAAATCATCACACTATGAACACAAAACATGGCTAGATTACTAGGTGATTCCCTAGACACCTAGGTCATAACAATAGCTCCAACATATATGTCGAGGAAAAAGAGTACCTCAGCTCACCGATTAGTGTCGTTAAACTGGCCCAAAGGAACATCTAGAACGGGAGGAAGGGATTTGCAAATGCATCAGACTAGTTAGAAACCTGGGATGACTCGGACATCACAACGGCTGTAAATGCTCAAAAATATTTGAGACATCTTGCTAAATGGTGGCATAACCACTCGATCATCACAATATCAAGTCCTGAGATCAACGTTTAACATACGAAAATAGTAAGAACTGAACTGAGGCTAAAATCCATCAATCTTATAAATCTACAGATTTATAACACGTGATCCTGATAGAAAGAAGAGAAAGCCTAGTTCCTTAACCCCGTAGGGAAGATAGGACGACTCAGATCAGAAGGGCATAAGGTAAAGGAGTAAAAAGAGCATTACGTTGCCATCCAGAATCATTTCCCTTATATAACTAAAGAATTTCTAGACTCAACTTCGACCAGTTGGCTTGGTAAACCTATAGGCAATCAGGCTTTGATACCTAAGCTGTCAGGACCCCGATCCTAAGTCACACCGATCTAGCATGTAACACATCATATCACTTTGCGGCCTCACACACGGTATTCCGACAGGTGCCACCTTACCTGGCACGGGACCGTTTACGACTTTTGGCTCACGTATATGATAGTGTCGCTAGCATCCATATGACAAAGAACCCGGGACAACATGACTAGTCGTAAACCCAAGGTGGCGCTAACTTACAGGAACATGCATACATGACCCAGCAACGAACGTGTCGATCATCAACGTATGAACCCAAGTCGTAGCAAACTACAAGCACTTAAAGGAACAACACGTGACATTTCCCGAAGGGACAGACACAGGAACGAAGAAGGACACATGCCGGCCAGCCTAAGTGTGCCGGAGTAGTAGCAACCTACCATGGCTCAATTGAAGCACTAGGAGACATTTCCCGGTAACAGAGGCTACCAAGAATAAACAACTAGGTTGTCGGATCCCACACATACCAAGCATTTCAATGACATACATACAATATGATCGATATGTGCAAATATAACATGGCATCACAACAAAAATCTACAACTCAAAGTATTTATTCAATAGGCTCCGAGGAGCCAAGTATTACAAACAAGGGTATCATGACCCAACATTCAAAGCGTACAAGCAATAAGCACATGCGGAATCTTAACTTGTCTGAGTACACACAACTACAAATGGAAAAGGCTGAGAAGCCTGACTATTTTACAAGTCCCTCCCAAGGGTACAAGATCGTAGGTGAGGTAACAAGCTAGACGTTGAAGTCCACGCGAACTACTAGTGAGACTGAAGTCTCTCTGCAAAAACATAAATTAAGCAAGCATGAGTGAGGGAGTCCTTGACTAGGGGGTGTCCGGATAGCCGAACTATCATCATTGGCCGGACTCCAAGACTATGAAGATACAAGATTGAAGACTTCGTCCCGTGTCCGGATGGGACATTCCTTGGCGTGGAAGGCAAGCTTGGCAATACGGATATGTAGATCTCCTACCATTGTAACCGACTCTGTGTAACCCTAGCCCTCTCCGATGTCTATATAAACCGAAGGGTTTTAGTCCGTAGGACGAACAACAATCATACCATAGGCTAGCTTCTAGGGTTTAGCCTCCTTGATCTCGTGGTAGATCTACTCTTGTATTACCCATATCATCAATATCAATCAAGCAGGAGTAGGGTTTTACCTCCCTCGAGAGGGCCCGAACCTGGGTAAAAACATCGTGTCCCTTGTCTTCTGTTACCATCCGCCTAGACGCACACTTCGGGATCCCCTACCCGAGATCCGCCGGTTTTGACACTGACATTGGTGCTTTCATTGAGAGTTCCTCTGTGTCATCACCCATAGGCCCGATGGCTCCTTCGATCATCAACAACGACGCGGTCCAGGGTGAGACTTTTCTCCCCGGACAGATCTTTGTATTCTGCGGCTTTGCACTGCGAGCCAATTAGCTTGGCCATCTGGAGAAGATCGAAAGCTACGCCCCTGGCCATCAGGTCAGATTTGGAAGTTTGAACTATACGGCCGACATCCGCGGAGACTTGATCTTCGACGGATTCGAGCCACAGCCGAGCGCACCGCACTGTCGTGATGGGCATGATCTAGCTCTGCTGCCGGACAGTGCCCTGGAGGCCGCACAAGAGTCCGCTCCAACCCTTAACCCGGAGCCGACTGCGCCGATCAAGGATGGGTGGCTAGACACCGCCTCGGGGGCTGCTACCTCTATGGTGATGGAGCCGAATACCGACCCTGTCCCTTGTGAAGCTCGTGACTCCGAGGTGCCAGACTCCGAACCTCCCGCGCCCCTTCCAATCGAATCCGATTAGGCGCCGATCATGGAATTCACCGCTGCGGACATCTTTCAGCACTCGCCTTTTGGCGACATCCTGAATTGCTAAAGTATCTCTCTTTATCAGGAGAGCCCTGGTCGGATTAAGGCCAGGACGGTTGGGATGCGGACGACGAAGAAATTCAAAACCCACCCACCACCCACTTCGTAGCCACTGTCGACGACTTAACCGACATGCTATACTTCGACTCCGAAGACATCGACGGTATGGACGACGATGCCGGAGAGGACGAAGAACCAGCGCCAATAGGGCACTAGAAAGCCACCTCGTCATACAACATATACATGGTGGACATCCCAAAGGATGGGAATGGCGATGGAACAGCGGAGGATGACCCCTCCAAAAAATAGCCCAAGCGCCGGCGTCAGCGAAGCCACTCAAAATCCCGCCACAGCAAGAATGGAGATTCCGGCACCGGAGATAATAACACCCCGGACAGTGCCGAAGACAACCCCCTCCAGCAAGATTCAGCACAGGAGGATGGAGAAGCCAGCCCTCATGAGAGAGCGGCAGACAAAGAGGTAGAGGACGATAATTACATGCCTCCCTCCAGAGACGAGGCAAGCCTCGACGACGACGAATTCGTCGTGCCTGAGGATCCCATCGAACAAGAGAGTTTTAAACGGAGGCTTATGGCCACGGCAAGCAGCCTCAAGAAAAAGCAGCAACAGCTTAAAGCTGACCAAGATTTCCTAGCCGACAGATGGACTGAAGTCCTTGCGGCCGAAGAGTACAAACTCGAACGCCCCTCCAAAAGCTACCCCAAACGCAAGCTGCTGCCCCGATTAGAGGAGGAAGCATATAAACCTACATCACCAGCGCACAATATGGCCGACAGTCCACCTCGTGGTCGCGACAGAGAGGCCTCTAGGCCCTCCACTAAAGCCGCACCCCAGCATCGCTCGAAAAGTACAAAGCCACGGGGGAATGCGCCGGACTTGCGAGACATATTGGAGGATAAGGAAAGACAATCAAGATCGATCTACGGATCGCGTGGGCGCCCCACGATACGCGATGACAAATGTCGCGCCGAATACAGCAATTCCGGCAGGGCCGAACACAGTAGACAAAGCTTGCTTGAGCTACGTCGTGATATAGCCCAATACAGAGGCGCCGCACGCCCACTATGCTTCACAGATGAAGTAATGGATCATCAAATCCCCGAAGGGTTTGAACCCGTGAACATTGAATCCTACGATGGCACAACAAACCCCGTTGTTTGGATCGAAGACTATCTCCTTCATATCCACATGGCCCGCGGTGATGATCTTCACGCCATCAAATACCTCCCACTCAAGCTTAAAGCACCAGCTCGGCATTGGCTCAACAGCTTGCCAGCAGAATCAATTGGGTGTTGGGAAGACCTGGAAGCGGCATTCCTTGATAACTTCCAGGGCACATTTGTGCGACCACCAGACGCTGATGACCTAAGCCACATAATTCAGCAGCCAGACGAGTCGGCCAGAAAATTCTGGACTCGGTTCTTAACCAAGAAAAATCAAATCATCGACTGTCCGGATGCAGAGGCCCTTGCAGCCTTCAAACATAACATCCGCGATGAGTGGCTTGCCCGGCACCTAGGACAGGAAAAGCCGAAATCCATGGCAGCCCTCACATCACTCATGACCCGCTTCTCTGCAGGAGAGGACAGCTGGCTAGCCTGCAGTAACAACCTCACCAAAAATTCTGGTAGTCCGAATACCAAGGACAGCAATCGCAGGTCGCGTCACAATAAGCACAAACACCGCATTAACGGCGATAATACTGAAGATACGGCAGTCAACGCCGGATTCAGAGGCTCTAAACCCAGTCAGCGGAGAAAGACATTCAAAAGAACTACTCCGGGCCCGTCCAATTTGGACCTGATAATCGATCGCTCGTGCCAGATACACGACACCCCCGAAAAGCCAGCTAATCACACCAACAGGGATTATTGGGTATTCAAGCAGGTAGGCAAGTTAATTGCCGAAAAGAATGACAAGGGGCTGCATAGCGATGACGAGGAAGAGACCCGGCCGCCGAACAATAGAGGACAGAAGGGTTTCCCCCCACAAGTACGGACGGTGAACATGATATACGCAACCCACATACCCAAAAGGGAGCGGAAGCGTGTGCTCAGGGACGTATACGCGATGGAGCCAGTTGCCCCAAAGTTCAATCCGTGGTCCTCCTGCCCGATCACTTTTGATCGAAGGGACCATCCCACTAGCATCCGCCATGGAGGATTCGCCGCATTGGTTTTAGACCCAATCGTCGATGGGTTTCACCTCACTAGAGTCCTCATGGACGGCGGCAGCAGCCTGAACCTGCTTTATCAGGATACAGTGCGCAAGATGGGCATAGAACCCTCGAGGATTAAACCCACAAAGACGACCTTCAAAGGCGTCATACCAGGTGTAGAGGCCAATTGCATAGGCTCAGTTACACTTGAAGTAGTCTTCGGATCCCCGGATAACTTCCGAAGCGAGGAGTTAATCTTTGACATAGTCCCATTCCGCAGCGGCTATCATGCACTGCTCGGACGAACCGCGTTTGCAAAGTTAAATGTGGTGCCGCACTGCGCATACCTCAAGCTCAAGATGCTAGGCCCTCGAGGAGTCATCACGGTCGACGGAAACACCGAACGCTCTCTCCGAATGGAGGAGCATACAACAGCTCTCGTGGCGGAAGTTCAGAGTAGCCTCTTAAGGCAATTCTCGAGTCCGGCTGTTAAGCGACCGGACACCGTCAAGTGCGCCCGGAGTAACCTAACAACAAGACCACCTGGCACGTCCCGAGCACGCATAGCAATGTGGCCCCAACCCCAGCCCTCGCAAAATCGCGAAACCAGTACCACGCGTACATCACTACGCTCTGGAGATACCATGGGCATAGGGGGAGGGGCACGACCACGGCAGGCCCAGAGTGCAGCTCAACCACGCCAGGGGCACCCAAATGGGTCATCCTTTTTTTCTTTCTCTTTTTATCCTTATACTCAGGACTCCGTTTCCCAGAAGCCCTGTCCGGCAGTAGACCTGCCAAACTCACGATGCAACAGCCAGGGAAGGAGAAAAGCTACGACGAGTATCCAGGTGGTCTCCAGTACGAGCATTATACCTGTTTTATACACCATTCCGCAGCCTACCCCTGGAGGGGGACATGTTAAATAGTCCCACCCCTTGCTTATCGCACTATTTGTATCGTTCTGCATTCATTGCAGTATTTTTCGAATAAACAATGCATCACTTTTTGCCTATCATTGCATTCCTTTTTTCATACATATGTTCACTTATGACATGTTGCATCCGTATGCTTTGGTACGGCCAAATACACCAGGGGCTTAAGTTCCCCAAATTATGGTGTGATAAGTCCGAACACTTTCACAAGTGCGGCACCCCAAACTTATAGCATTATATGCATCGGCTCCGAACCATGTCTTGGGTCAATAGTTGGGTTTGCCCGGCTCCCATGTTTTGGTACCTTACGTTCCGTTATATCGGCTAAGGTAGCGCTGGGAGAACCACTGCGATTGTGCCCCAGCTAAGCTGGGCTGAGCACCTCAGTGGAGAAAGCTAAAACTGACCGTCATGATGGGGCGAGAGCCGGTCGCTGTTCGAGAGGTTTTTTCGACTCCCTAAAGACTTATGCCGCTTAGAGCGAGGAACCGGCTTTGTCCGGCCCAGGCATGGATAGCGCCCCGAATTCGGCCTTCCGAACACTAGGGGCTTCACCGAAATTTAAAATTATAGAATTCTATGGCTAAGTGAGAGTGTTCAAGCATTATAAGTCTGGTTGCCTCATTCGTTGTGTTGAGCGCCTCCCTAGATGGACCCAAAAATGGGAACAAGAGCGCTCAAGTTTATCCTGAACACCCCAGCACTCGTGGCATGGGGGCCGAAGCCAACGACTTGCCATCTCTCAGATTTGATAAACGGCCGCTGTCGGAGTAATGGGCCACGGGTAGGCCGACCCGGGTCCCAAGATCTTTCAAGACATCGGGGCAGGCCCTGCCCCTCAGCCGAGTCCCAGACGGCGACCTTCGAAGAAGGCCGAGTCCCGGCTGGCGACCTTCAAAGAAGGCCGAGTCCCAGCTGGCGACTCTGAAGCAAGCCAACTCCAGGCTTGCGACCTTTCAAGGGGCCGACTTTGAGAGTCGGCCCGCGACCTTTTCACGAAGACCGACGCAGGGTACGGTCCCGACGTGGCCGTCCCCTCAAAACTACGGGAGGTAGGCATGGCTAAAGTGAGCCGTACCACCAGAAGATCTCCGGTAAGGCGCGGCACTGTTGCCATGCCTCCCCTGACCTCAGCCACAGTGCGCAAGGCACTGTGCCCACGACGGCGGCCTGTACGGCCCGAAGACCGCCGGGCCCCCCGTCAGTGAGGGAGAAGAAGATGGCCGGAGAGTCCGAAGACGGCCCTGCGGGAGTCGGCCTTCCCAGAGTCGGCCGCCTCTCAGTCAGGGCCCCACAAACCATAAACCAGATTGGACGGGGAGTGGCGACAGTGATCGCCCGACAGACGGCGGCACTGTTCCCATGACCCCATGACCGAGCCTGCGTTATCAGGAGTGCTGCACAGTGCCCGGCCTGTCCGCGGGGCCCGCCAGTCGGCCGGCCCCAGAAGCCGGCAGGGGGGCGGCGGCATGAGAGACAGACAGCTGGGAGCCACACCCAGTCAGTTTACCATTGTACCCTCGGGGGGTAGGCCTATATAAACCCCTCGGGGCACCCATGCAAAGGGTTCGGCCCTGGATAGGTTTTTAGACACATAGCAAGCAAAGGGAGGAGCCAGCCTTGCTCCCTCCTGCCACCCGAAACAGCTCAAGGAGCACCTTTGTACTATCATCCCATAGTGATCATGCGGAGACCCCGCAGAGCAGCAGTAGGGGTGTTATCTCCCCGGAGAGCCCCGAAGCTGGGTAAGATTCGTCGGCGTGCATGTCTGCGCCTCATCCCGTTTCCAGGCACCGGCGACGTTCTACTCGCCCCCACCATGATAAGCCACCCGTTGGCATATGTCGCATCCAACCCCCGACATTTGGCGCCCACCGTGGGGCGAGGTGCACCGTCGTCCGGAGATCTGTTCTGGACGGGAACCCTCTTCCTCCCTGGCGAGCGCAGCCAGCCCGGCTCGCCAGATGGAGTCTGCATCGACATGCTGCGCGGCGCTGAAGCCGCCTGCGCTGCGAGCGGCCTCGCCGAACTTATTGGCGAGGCGCGCTTCTCCGACGAGCCCACACCGAGCACGGGGGCGGGTGGCCCCGAGAGCCACTCGCGGGCCTCCTCGACCAACTCCACGTCACCGGCGAGCCCGCCGTAGATTTGGAGTCCGTAGGCTCCTCCGACCCGATGCTGGTCGACTCCGATGCCGTATCGCTCGATATCTTCCCCACCAGCGTGGTGGTCTACGACGAGCCGCTTCCGTACGAGGAGAGTGGCGGAAGCGCCATCATGGAGGTGCTCGTCATCAGCCACGGCGAGCACTCCGGCGAAAATGCCCAGGACCCGCTGCCAGCGGCCCTGCAAGACCTGGCCGCGCCTATCCCAGAGGACGCGGACGCGGAGATGCTGGAAGAACGCCGCCTTCAGATCATCGAAGGCGCCAAGAAGTTAGCGAGCATGAGACGCTTGTCAGAAGCATACCAGCGCGAGATGGATCGTGCTGTAGGCGGCTCGCCAGCTTCGACTGGGCCGAGCCGTCTAGGTGCGGTCCGAGAGCGCGGCGCGGCCATCGCCGACTTGCTCGGGGCGAAACGCCCCGTGTACGCCACCCCTGCGGAAAACATCTGCGCCGCCCAAGCGGCGACCGAAGAACTGAAGAACCTCGAAGGCGAAGAGCGCCGTGTAATAACGGAGCGAGTCCAGCAGCTCCTCGATGCGGTTGCAGCACAAAATGCGGCAGGCGGCCGTGCAGACGCACTGCAGCAGCCGAACGACGACTTACCCCCTCGCCGAGATCAAGGCGCGACCTCCCGGACGCCGACTGGCTGAGTCCACGGGAGGAAAGAGAAGGAGCCGGCTGCCAGTCACAGCCGGACTCGCATCACCATCGAGCGCGACCAAGACGGCCGCCCCAGAGCAGTGGAACGGCGAGATGATTATCTGCCTCCCCCACCCCGAAGAGAGCGGCGAGTTTCTCCGCCGCCTGTTGAGCATCCGACTCTCGGAGGTCGCCTTGGCCGCCGAGAGGGAGTCAGAGAGAATGACGCCCGCCACCGGATCGACCGACTCCACAGATCCCTGGCGTTAGAAGAAGAAGAAGATGAGTTGGGTCCGCCTTGCTTCGGGCCCCGCATCAGAGATGAGCCCTTCCCCAAAGGGTTCACGCTCCCCCGAGACACGCCCAAGTACACCGGCTCCGTGAAGCCGGAGGATTGGCTGACAGACTACTCCACAGCCGTCAACATAGCCAACGGCAACAAGCGAGTCGCCGTGAAGTATGTTCCCCTCATGCTCCAGGGCACGGCCCAGACATGGCTGAATAGCCTGAAGCCCCGCAGCATCAATAGCTGGGTCGACTTTACTGAAGCCTTCATTCGCAACTTCACCAGCACGTACAAGCGACCTCCCAAGCCGCGCCAGCTCTCCTTGTGCGTGCAAGGCCCTGAAGAATCAACATGCGACTACCTCACGCGCTGGAGCGAACTTCGAAACTCCTGCGAGGGCGTGCATGAGGTGCAGGCCATCGAGTACTTCACGGCTGGGTGCCGAGAGGGCACCCTCCTCAAGCACAAGCTCCTCTGCGACGAGCCCGAAACCCTCGACGAACTGCTAGTCATAGCAGACAAGTACACCACGGCCGACTCTTCTATGAAGACAGAGATTCAAGTCAACGCGGCTGGCAAAGTGATTCCCCAGGCCCCCAGAACCCCGGCTGGAGACGCCAGCCGGCGACAGCAGCAGAACGACAACAAGCGCAAGGCCCCTCAGCCGACTTCCAATAGTCGGCAGGTCGCAGTAGTAGAAGATCAGCAGCCGGAGGAGCAGCCTCAGGCCAAGCGGCAGAAAGGCGGCAAGTCCAATTGGTTGCCGGCTTTCTCCTATGAGCAGACTTTGGATGGACCTTGCAAGTTCCACAGCGGTGCGAAGCCGTCGAACCACACCACCAGGAAGTGCCATTGGCTCGCCAGGATCGCCAAGGGAGACGGCCTCGCCCCTCCGCCGCCTGCGGGGCCGCCGCCTCCGCCGCCACCCCCGCAGCCGGCGGCTCGGCCAGTCGGCGCGGTCCAAGACGAGTTCCCGGAAGAGCACGGAGCCTACGTAGTATTCACCAGCATGGCAGATGACCGGCGCAGCAGGCGCCGACAACAGCAAGAAGTCAACGCGGTAGCAACTGATGCCCCAGAGTTCATGCACTAGTCCGAGAAGCCTATCAGCTGGAGTCGGGCGGATCATCCAGAAGTGATGCCGAGTCCGGGCTCCTACGCTCTAGTCCTAGGCGCGACCTTGGCCACTGATAAGCGGGCCGCCCGTTTCTCACGGGTCCTGATTGATGGAGGCAGCAGCATAAACATCCTGTACAAGGACACAATGGAGAAGCTTGGAATCAGGCGAAGGCAGTTGCAGAGCAGCCGCACCGTATTCCATGGAATTGTACCCGGCCTCTCCTGCTCACCAATCGGCAAGATTCTGATAGACGTCCTCTTCGGAGACAAAGATCACTTCCGCCGAGAGCCTGTCTGGTTCGAGGTGGTAGACTTGGAGAGCCCGTACCACGCCCTGCTTGGCCGGCCTGCCTTGGCCAAATTCATGGTGGTTCCCCATTATGCCTACCTCAAGATGAAGATGCCAAGTTCCAAGGGGATCCTGACTGTTGCTGGCGATTACAAGAAGTCGTCCACTTGCGCGGCCGAGAGCAGTCGGCTGGACGAGTCTTTGGTGATCGCAGCCGAGAAGCGGCTCCTTGACCGCATCGTGGCGATGGCTGGGAAGCAGCCAGAGATGTCGCCCGACCCCAAGGAGTCGGAGGCAGAAGGATCATTCAAGCCGGCTAAAGAAACCAAGAAGATACCCTTGGACCCGGAGCACCCAGAGAAATACGCTGTCATAGGCACAGGCCTCGACAGCAAATAGGAAGGCGAGCTCATCGATTTCCTCCGTGAGAATCGGGACATCTTCGCATGGTCCCCCAAGGACATGCCGGGTGTACCGACGGAATTCGCCGAGCACAAGCTACACGTCAGGTCGGATGTAAAGCCCGTCAGACAGCCCTTGCGCCGCCTGTCAGAAGAGAAGAGAAGAGTTGTGGGAGAAGAGGTAGCCCGGCTCCTGGCAGCCGGATTCATCATGGAGGTGTTTTTTCCAGAGTGGTTAGCCAACCCTGTGCTGGTATTGAAGAAGAATAAGCAGTGGCGGATGTGCATAGACTACACCAGCCTCAATAAAGCCTGCCCAAAGGATCCATTTGCTCTGCCAAGGATCGATTAGGTGATAGACTCCACAGCCGGATGCGAGCTGTTGAGTTTCCTAGATGCATACTCAGGATATCACCAGATCAAGCTGAATCCAGCAGACAGACTAAAGACCGCATTCATCACGCCGTTTGGAGCCTTCTGCTACCTGACAATGACGTTCGGCTTGAGGAATGCCGGCGCCACCTTTCAGCGTTGCATGCAGAAGTGCCTCCTCAAGCAACTCGGCAGAAACGCCCATGTTTACGTGGATGATGTGGTGGTGAAGACGGAGAAGCGTGGGACGCTACTGGAAGACCTCAAAGAGACCTTTGACAATCTGCGCCGATTCCAGATCAAGCTCAACCCTGAGAAGTGCGTGTTCGGAGTCCCGGCCGGCCAACTCCTCGGCTTTTTGGTCTCCGAACGCGGCATAGAGTGCAACTCCGTGAAGATCAAGGCCATTGAGAGAATGGAGGTACCCAGCCGACTGTTGGATGTGCAGAAGTTCACCGGCTGCTTGGCATCAATCAGCCGATTCGTCAGTCGGCTGGGCAAGAAAGCTCTGCCCTTGTATCAACTGATGAAGAAGACCACCTTTTTCGAGTGGAACCACAAGGCAGACGAGGCATTTCTCCAACTAAAGAAGATGCTGGCGACTCCCCCTGTGCTGGCGGCTCCGACTCCCAAAGAGCCCATGCTCTTGTACATCGCCTCCACCAGCCGGGTAGTCAGCACGGTTATTGTAGTCGAACGCAAGGAGGAAGGCAAGGCGCTTCCGGTCCGGAGACCGGTGTATTACCTGAGCGAGGTACTGTCGACCTCCAAGCAGAACTACCCTCACTATCAGAAGATGTGCTACGGCGTGCATTTTGCCGCCAAGAAGCTGAAGCCCTACTTTCAAGAGCATCCAATCACGGTGGTTTGCACCGCCCCACTCGCCGAGATCATTGGAAGCCGAGATGCCTCCGGCCGAGTGGCCAAGTGGGCTATCGATCTAGCTCCTTACACCATCTACTATCAACCTCGCACCGCCATCAAGTCGCAGGCGCTGGCCGACTTCCTCGTCGACTGGGCCGAGACTCAGTACCTGCCACCAGTGCCCGACTCTACTCATTGGCGGTTGCACTTCGACGGCTCCAAGATGCGCACCGGCCTTGGAGCCGGCGTCGTCCTCACCTCCCCCAAGGGCGACAAGCTCAAATACATGCTGCAAATCCACTTCGCCGCCTCCAACAACGTCGCTGAATATGAAGCGCTCATCCACGGACTCCGGCTTGCCAAAGAACTCGGCATTCGCCGGATCCTGTGCTACGGCGACTCCGACTTGGTGGTTCAGCAATCATCCGGCGACTGGGACGCCAAAGACGCAAACATGGCGAGCTACCGCTTCCTGGTGCAGCAACTCAGCGGATACTTCGAGGGGTACGAATTCCTTCACGTACCGAGAAACGACAACGATCAAGCAGACGCCTTGGCGCGAGTCGGCTCTACTCGCCAAGCGATACGTTCCGGCATCGCCCTTCAGCGCCTCCTCAAGCCGTCTATCAAGCCTTCACCAGAATCCGACTCCATCTTCGTGCCGGCTCCACCAGAGATAGTCGGATCCGACTCCAAGGCCCCGGCAAGCGACCTCAAGAAAGCCACAGTCGGCCCGGGGACTGCGCCAGTCGGCTCGGGGACTTCCAAGCCCGGCCCGGGGACTGCGCCAGTCGGCTCGGGGACTTCCAAGCCCGGCTCGGGGACTACGCCAGTCGGCTCGGGGACTTCCAAGCCCAGCCTGGGGACTGCGCCAGTCGGCCCGGAAGCTGCGCCAGTCGGCCCAGAGATTCCCTCAATCCAGCAAGCGGCGGCAGACTCCAACCCACCGCCTCCCAGCCCAGCCACCCGTGTCCAAGTCGCTGTGGTAGCAGTTGAAGAGATAGCAGCACCTTCATGGGCGCAGCCCATCCTCAAGTTCCTAGTAAACAAGGAGTTACCAGCAGACGAGACCCTGGCTCGGCAAGTGCAACGCCGAGCAGCAGCCTACACCATAGTCAACAGAGAGCTAGTCAGGCGCAGTGTCACTGGTGTCCACCAGCGCTGCGTAGAGTCAGAGCAAGGCCAAGCGATCCTCAGAGACATCCATCAGGGCGAGTGCGGCCACCATGCGGCTTCAAGGGCGCTCGTGGCCAAAGCCTTTCGGCACGGTTTCTTTTGGCCGACCGCCCTGGAAAAAGCTAAAGAACTAGTCAAGAAATGCAAGGGGTGCCAGGTGTTCCGCTCCAAGCCCCTCCAGCCGGCTTCCGCGCTGAATACAATCCCCATTGCCTGGCCCTTCACAGTCTGGGGCTTGGACATGGTGGGACCATTCAAGACGGCCCGAGGCGGCCTAACTCATTTGCTTGTCGCGGTGGACAAGTTCACCAAGTGGGTAGAAGCAAAGCCCATCAAGAAATTAAACGGGCCCACAGCTGTGACCTTCATCGCCGACATCACAGTGCGGTACGGCATACCGCACAGCGTTATCACAAACAACGGCACCAACTTCGCCAAGGGCGCCCTGGCACGTTTCTGCGCGACGCAGGGCATCCGACTAGACTTAGCGCCCGTTGCCCATCCGCAGTCAAACGGCCAGGTGGAACGAACCAACGGCCTCATCTTGTCCGGCATCAAGCCTCGATTGGTCGAACCACTCGAGTGCTCGGCCGGCTGTTGGGTCGAAGAGCTGCCTGCCGTCCTCTGGAGCCTGCGCACAACCCCAAACAAGTCAACCGGCTTCATGCCGTTCTTCCTCGTCTATGGTGCCGAAGCCGTCATCCCAACGGACATACAGTTCGACTCTCCGCGAGTCTCCATGTACACCAAAGAGGAGGCTGAGGAAGCACGCCAAGAAGGCGTCGATCTGCTGGAAGAGGGCCGACTGTTGGCACTCAGTCAGTCCGGCATCTACCAGTAGAGTCTGCGCCGATACTACAACCGCAAGGTCAGGCCAAGATCATTCCAAGAGGGCGACCTTGTGCTCCGGTTGATTCAGAGAACAGCCGGCCAGCACAAGTTGTCGGCGCCTTGGGAAGGTCCCTTCATCATCAGCAAGGTGCTGGGGAACGACGCCTACTATCTGATCGACGCTCAGAAGCCTCGAGCGCGCAAGAGGGACGACTCCGGCAAAGAAACAGAGCGCCTGTGGAACGCAAATCTTCTGCGAAGATTTTACAGTTGATGCAGTATGTATCACGCTACCCTCTTTTGTATTAAAGTACTAAGACCTAGGCCCCCCGGGACGAGCTCGGGGACTGCCTTTTTGATTATCTGTATGATATGGATTACGCTTCCGAGTATGCTTTTCCCTTTTATCATACTATTTGGCACCGGGTCCGACTAGTCGGCCCGGGGACTCGCCGTCTTGCACTATGAAATGCTCCCTGAAGTCAGACAAGTAATGTGCCGCGCTCAAAGCCGTCTCCTGCCGAAAGCCGCAGCTCGCAGAGCGACTGTCGGTAAGCAGGGGACGGGAAAGAACGAGTGCACACATGAAAAACGGCTAAGGACTTAAGAGCTACGCATAGCCCAAGCCAGCTGCCAGCCTCCCCTTACCGAGCCGACTCGCGAGCAGTCGGCTCGCAGTCTCAATTTTCATCAAGAATAGCCGACTCTCGAAGGTCGGCCTGTCGATTTTCAGCCAACTTGCCAAAGTATTCTAAACGACTAAGTACTTGCCTCCCTAAAGTAGCTGAGCACTTGACCCAGCGGCAGTCCGCAGAGCGGCTGCCCAGTCGGCAAGGCGGCAACTGAAGGAAGGCGGCAAAGGAAAAAGTCTAAAGAACCAAAGCAAGGAGAGGCGGAAATTTGATGAATATTTACATAAGGCCCTTGGCCGAATACACCCCACGGGTGGAATTGTTCGAAACTGACAAGTTTTTTAAAAGAGAACAAAAGAGACAGGTAAAACTGAAGCACTCTAGGGGGCTGCCTCCGGAGCCGGAGGGTCGGAGGTGGCGGCGGTGTCGGACGTCGGGGCAGTCGGCTGGGCGGTCTCGGCTTGGCTGCCTCCAGCGACAGTCGCCTTGTTCTTCTGAGGCTCGTTGCTGGAGGCGCAATCAGGCTGGGGCTGGCCGCCCGCTTCGTCCTTTGGCGCCTCCTCCTCGCTTCCGTCCTCCGACTCGTCCTCCTCCTCGACGCTGGAGCCGATCACCACCGCCGAGTCCTCCTCGTACTCCGGGTGCATCCCGAACCATTCCGGCGGGACCTCCTCGCCGCCTTCGGTCCGCTCGGGCACGAAGACACTAGTGTCCGTGTACTCGGCGATGGCCGCCGCGCGCTCGACAAGGGCGCCTTCCACGGCCTCCAGCTCGGCCTGGGCCTCTGACCGGAATGCGGCCAGACGGTCCAGGTCCAGCCCTGGATACCACCCTTTGACGAACTCCAAGGCCCGGCGTGCTCCGGCACGGGCCGAGGAGCCCCTCCAAGCCTCGAAGCGACCGGCGGCGACCTCCAGCCAGTTGGCCGTCCGGCTGGCGGTGCGAAGAGCTGGCACCTCCGGCCACAGAGCGGCAACGACTTGAGCGCCGGCGCGTTGAAGACGGCGCAGCAGACGACGAGCAGGACGAAGGCGAACCTCGATGCTCAGGAGCTGCTCATCGATGGTTCGGGGGGCGTTGGCGGCAATCACTTTGCCCTTCGCCCTTCGCTCCTCCCGAGTCGCCTCGATGACCAGAGGAACGGCCTGCGAGTGGCCGGGAAAGAAGTCTGCCAAGACAGAAAAGAAGACAGTCAGAAAAATCAGAAATCAGCCCGACACAAGAGTCGGAAGACCAAAGAAGAGAAAAAAGAATTACCGTCGACGATGTCCTCAAGCGTGTGGTAGCCGAAGGTCAGCATCGCCTCCCGGTCGGTCCAAGCAGAGCGCTCGACCTCGAACTCGGCTATGAGGGCATCCTCCCGCGACTTGGCGTCTTCCTGCGCCTTCCGGAGCAGCTCTTTCTGCTCAGCCAGCTGCGTCGCCAGCAAGTCGCGCTCTTGGACGAGCTTGTCGCACTCCTCCTCCTTGGCGCGGCGAGTGGTGTTGGCCTCGTTCAGCTGCTCCTGGAGGGCGGCATTGGCGTCTGAAGATCGGGAGACGTTATCAGTAAGAAAGGTCGCCCGGGAGATCCGGCCCGACTACTCAGCAGTCGGCCCGAATCTCGGGGACTACAGCCCGCGGGCGCGCCAGCGCGCCCCCGCGGAGAAGAAGGAAGATAGATCGCCGGGGAGATCCGGCCCGACTACTCAGCGCGCCCCCGCAAAGAAGAAAGAATTAGCCCACCTCGGCTTTCCGTCAGATCGGCGGTCCGCTTCCGCAGCTCTTCAACATTGCGCTTGAAGGCAGTGGCGCGGAGATTGTGGTATTCCTGCAAAGCCGGCAAAGCAAAGTTAGCCTTCGGAGCTCGCTAGAAGGAGTTCCGAGTCGCCTGGTCAGCAGCCGACCACGAACTCGGGGACTACACCCAGTGGGTGCGCTGGCGCACCCCCACAGGAAAAGACACAAACTAAAAAAAGGAAAAACGAAACATACCCGAACGGAGGTCCGCAGGGCCAGATGCGCCTTGGTGTAGAGTTGGAGGGCGTCGCCCTCTTTGCGCAGCTTCGATTGAACGTCCAGAAGGGCCTGGTTCAGCGGGCCGGTGCCGCCTTCATGCAGCCAGCCGGTGGGCGCGGCACTTGAGGCCTCGACGTCCAAGTTCGCCGAGCTCGCAGCGCCGGTTTCCCGAGCTCGCGGCGCTGAGTTTGTCCTCTCAATCCGGCGGCGCGCTGGCACGGTGACCTGAAGAAGTAGCTGCGCGTCGGCGTCGTCTGCAGTCGGAGGATCCTGCGGGTCCACCGGCTGTTTGCCGTGCGGCCTTGAAGACGGAGGCGGAGGGGGCGGCGGGGGCGGCGCGTGAGTATCCGAGCCTGAGACGTCGCCGCCCTCCTCCGCGAGAGGGTTTGCGGTGCCGACCTCCCCGGTCTGCCCCGTGAACTCAGTTGCCGGCGGCACCGACGACAGTGGGGGGACGAGCATCGCCGATCGACGACGCGTGACCTCCTCGGCATGCCGCTTCGCTGCGGCCGCAGCCACGGCCTCCTCCAGGTGCCGCTGGGCGTTGGCGGCCGCCTTCTCGGCCTCCGCCTTCTCCAGGCGGTCGGCCTCCTCCTCCTCGCGCTTCTCTCGCGCGTTCCGTTCCGTCGCCTCCCGAAGGTCGGCGGCAGGATCAATCCGCCGTGTGTTGGCAGACGTCTCCACCGACCCCATGACGGAAGGGATGGCGGCTCTCTCAAGAGAGAGGGGAGCTCTGGAGAAGGTCGGGGGGAAAATCAGAAAAAACACCAAGCGAGATCCAGGAAAGAAACGACAGAGTAAGAAGACTCACGAAGAAACTAGCGGCGGACTTCTCACTTCCTTTCGGAAGCGGTTGGCCTTCGCGGCCGCCTCCTCCCGCTTGGTCGCGGCGGCGGCTCCCTTGAACTTCTTTGACTTGCCGCCGGGCGCACTCGGCCCGGCGTGACGCCTCTTCGCACCGGCTTGCCTGGAGGAGCCGGCTTTCGGCTGGCGGCGCGGGGCGACTTCCGCGTCGGCGTCGCCCTCGGGCCAGTCGGCGAAGGTCGCCGACGGTCTGAGGTCACCGTCTGCCCCCTCTCCGCCGCCTTCGGCGTCGGCCTCCAGTGCCGCCGCTCCCAGTTTGGGGTCGTCAGCATCGCTGACCTCGTGATCTGGGACGTAGTCGCGAGGCTCTCTTGTGGCGCCGGCTGAGGGCGCCGTAAGGGGATTCTGCCCAGAAGACGCCAACGAAGATCAGAGCTCGAGGTCTGACGGAAACAAGATCGAGCTGCAGATAGATGCGACTTACCATTGGAGGGGGGTTGTCGCGCGAGTATGGCTCCTTGCCGAACTTCCACTCCTCCGTGAATCCGCAGTGGGCGATGTGGTTCACCAAGTTCGCCACCTCCCCACGCGGCATGTCCCTGGTGCATAGCCGGCTCGGATCGTGTCGGCCGCTCATCTGGCAGATGAGGTGAGGCCGGCCTTGGAGCAGAAGAACCCGGCGCGCCACGAAGGCGGCCAGAAGATCGGAGGCGACGAGCCCCTCCGACTGCAGCATGACTCGGAGCCGCGCCACGGCACCGCTTTCGGAGGTCGAGAGAGACTTGGATCGATGGGACCAACTGGCCAGCCGGCCAGTCAGCGGCTCGGGGTCGAAAGGCGGCAGATTGACCCAATCGCCATTGGTGGAGATGTTCTTCATGTAGAAGTACGACTTCTGCCACATCTTCACCGACTTCACCAGCGAGATGGGCGGAAAAGGATTGTCGGCCGTCGTGCGCCGCACCGCGATGTAGGTGCCGCACTGAGCCGGCGTGCCGGCGGCCTGAGTGCCGAGTTTGGCGGAGAAGAACTCCCCCCACAGCTTGAGGGTGGGGAGAACGCCGATGTAGCCTTCGCACAGGGTGGCGAAGGCAGAGAGAAGCACCACCGCGTTGGGGGTGAGGTGGTGCGGCTGCAGTTTGTGGAACTCGAGAAACGAGCGGAAGAATCCGCTCGCCGGAAGCCCCAGCCCGCGCATAAGATGCGAGCGGAAGATGACCCGCTCGCCCTCCTCCGGCGCGGGCTGGATCTCTCCCGCCGGCGCGGGACGGGCCTGCACCAGGTCCGCGCTGGGGAGGCGGCGAGTCTGGCGAAGGAACTCAATGTCCTCCGCCTCCACATCCGAGCCATCCCACTCGCCGAAGCGCGAGGCGGGAGGCGCGGCGGAAGAAGAACTCATCGCCGGCGAGGAAGAAGGTTTTGGCTCGCGGCGGAGGAAGAATGTCGTGGCTCGCGGCGAAGGAAGGAGAAGGGCGGGAGAGTGGGCGAGAGAGTGCGCGCGCGGTGCCGCCCCGCTCCTCCCCGCCTACTTATAGCCCTACGGGCTGAGAAGCCGAGGGGGCGACGGGGGGATTAACTGCGCCCGCAGCCCCACGCCGCCCACGATCAACCCCCACAAAGTTACTGCGCACAGTAATGACGTGGGGATGCCAACCGCCCTCGGCCACAGCGGATCCGCTCGGGGCCTGAGGCGCGGTAATGGCGGGCCCCACCTGACGGCCCGTCCCGTCACACGCATGGGTGGACAGACTATCACCTCCACGTGGCGCCGCGCGGCAGGACCGTCTCGATAATGGCAGGGAAGCGTGACCGATACGCCTCCCGTTTTTCCCGCCATGACTTGCGGATGGCGGCCCCTCGCCGAACGAGTCCGACTTCGGCGAGGCGGCCCAAAGCAACAGCAGCCGAGTCTCAGAGTCGGCACTAGATGAAGTGAAACTGCTGAAGCCCCTCGAGGTGGCACCCGCCGGGCTTCACCAGCTTCAGGGACTACTGTCGGAGTAATGGGCCACGGGTAGGCTGACCCGGGTGCCAAGATCTTTCAAGACATCGGGGTAGGCCGTGCCCCTCAGCCGAGTCCCTGACGGCGACCTTCGAAGAAGGCCGAGTCCCGGCTGGCGACCTTCAAAGAAGGCCGAGTCCCAGCTGGCGACTCTGAAGCAAGCCGACTCCGGGCTTGCGACCTTTCAAGGGGCCGACTTTGAGAGTCGGCCCGCGACCTTTTCACGAAGACCGACGCAGGGTAGGGTCCCGACGTGGCCGTCCCCTCAAACCTACGGGAGGTAGGCATGGCTACAGTGAGCCGTACCACCAGAAGATCTCCGGTAAGGCGCGGCACTGTTGCCATGCCTCCCCTGACCTCAGCCACAGTGCGCAAGGCACTATGCCCACGATGGCGGCCTGTACGGCCCGAAGACCGCCGGGCCCCCCGTCAGTGAGGGAGAAGAAGATGGCCGGAGAGTCCGAAGACGGCCCTGCGGGAGTCAGCCTTCCCAGAGTCGGCCGCCTCTCAGTCAGGGCCCCACGAACCATAAACCAGATTGGACGGGGAGTGGCGACAGTGATCGCCCGACAGACGATGGCACTGTTCCCATGACCCCATGACCGAGCCTGTGTCATCAGGAGTGTTGCACAATGCCCGGCCTGTCCGCGGGGCCCGCCAGTCGGCGGGCCCCAGAAGCCGGCAGGGGGGCGGCGGCACAAGAGACAGACAGCTGGGAGCCACGCCCAGTCAGTTTACCATTGTACCCTCGGGGGGTAGGCCTATATAAACCCCCCGGGGCACACATGCAAAGGGTTCGGCCCTGGATAGGTTTTTAGACACATAGCAAGCAAAGGGAGGAGCCAGCCTTGCTCCCTCCTGCCACCCGAAACAGCTCAAGGACCACCTTTGTACTATCATCCCATAGTGATCATGCGGAGACCCCGCAGAGCAGCAGTAGAGGTGTTATCTCCCCGGAGAGCCCCGAAGCTGGGTAAGATTCGTCGGCGTGCATGTCTGCGCCTCATCCCGTTTCTAGGCACCGGCGACGTTCTACTCGCCCCCACCATGATAAGCCACCCGTTGGCATATGTCGCATCCAACCCCCGACAGCCGCACAGAAGGTAATATTTTAAATTAACAAGCGTTGCTTAGTGCATATGAACAAAGTTTTCAGCGCACAGGATAACAAAATGCGAGTCTACTAAAAAATTACATCTTTGGAGCATTCACCCGCCATAATGCGGGCACCCTTCAGGACACCCTTATAATACATCTTGGGCGTGCGATACTCCTTGCACGGCGGTGGCACATCCGTCACAAGCTTCTCGGCGTCCATCTTGCCCCAGTGCACCTTAGCGCGGGCAAGGGCCCGACGGGCACCTTCAATGCAGGCAGAATGCTTGATGGCGTCGACCCATGGACAGGCATCCACCAACCGCCACACCAGACCGAAGTACCTCCCAGGCATGGCTTCTTTGGGCCACAGCTGAACTATGAGGCCCTTCATGGCCTGTTCGGCCACCTTGTGGAGCTCGACCAGCTACTTCAGCTGGTCGCTCAGGGGCACCGAATGTCTGGCCTCAGCATACTGAGACCAGAACACCTTCTCCGTCGAGCTCCCCTCCTCGGCTCTATAGAATGCGGCAGCATCGGACACGCTACAGGGCAGATCTGCGAATGCTCCTGGAGAGCTCCGAATCCGGGTAAGTAACAGGTAATTCACTTTTACATGCTTGCTTTGCATGAACAATGCCTTACCCGCCACTATCTTCTTTACTGCCTCGATTTCCTGGAGGGCCTTTTGGGCTTCGGCCTTAGCGGCTCTGGCACTCTCAAGAGCCGACGCAAGCTCGGAATCTCGAGTCTTCGAGTCACGCTCCAAACTCTCATGTTTTTCCACGAGAGCCTGGAGCTCTTGCCGTACCTCCGCCACCCGCGCCTCCTGCTTCTCTCACTCGGCGCGTTCCGCGGACGCATTGCGTTCGGCCATGGACACCGCCTCATTCTGGGTCGCCACCTCGTTCGTAGCCCCTGGAGTAACCACGTTATTCTTGTCATTTTTTTTCTTGCAACCAAATCCTTTTCTATAAGGTACAACTTTAATAAGGTGTTACTTACCTTCCTTGTCCTTGAGCTGCTTCTTGGCACGGCTGAGCTCGATCTCGGACTGCTCGAGGCTCTGCTTCAAGGAATTGACCTCCGCAGTCAGTGCGGCAGAGGTCAGCAGCACAGCCTGCATTCCCATATTGACATATTTTTGTTAGACTCCTGCGTATATCTTTTTAGATCCTCAGTTCGGCTTTTCTTTCCAAACACCGAACCGAGCATCAGGGCTACTGTCTATGTGGTACTATTTTACATATCTTAAAAATTCTTACCTCAAAGCCTGTTACAAGGCTGGTGCAGGCTTCGGTCAGCCCGCTCTTGGCAAGCTGAACCTTCTGAATCACCGCACTCATGACAGTGCGGTGTTCCTCGTCGATGGAAGCGCCGTTGAGCGCCTCCAACAAGTTATTCGGCGCCTCCAGTTGGACGGAAGCCACCGGCGTTGCAGTCTTGCCCTTCTTACGAAGGGGCCGCCCGCCGGACTCCGGAACCACCAAAGGTTCCGGTGCGGAGTCCGGTCTAAGGTCCGGGAGGTTGCCCTATGGCACCTCCGGGGCCTCCTCCTCCTGGCGGGTCCCCTTCTGGGACCCTACCTCGGCGTCGTCTACGTCACGGGGGGAGGAGGCGGTCAGAAGTGAAGTGCTATTCACATCCGATGAACCCAAGGACCCGCTCGACGAAGCGGGGATATCATCCTTGGGCGGACTACAGGGTTGTATGCGGCGTTAGAAGACGCTATGCGACAAAAAGAAAAATTATGAGTTATTCAGGAGTCTGGACACTTACGATCTCGCCAGGGGCTTGGCCCTTGAGGGCCACTCCTCGTCGCCGTCGTTGGCGTTGGTGGAACAGTCCGGGGGAAGGGTCCTTCCCTTCTTGCACCCTTCGGCCTCCCCCGTTGGGGAAGCCTTCCTCTTCTTCTCTCCCCCCGCTGGGGGAGAGGCCTCTTTCTTCTCTTCCTCGTCTTCGTGGGAGGAGTCCGCCTCAGAGTCATCGGACGATGAATCCGATAACACCTGGCGCCGGGAACTCCTCTGGGTTCCCGTGGCCTTCTTCTCCGGCACCACATAAGGCGCCGGGACCAGCAGCCCTGTCAAATGGGCATCCGCTGGGTCTTCTAGAAGGGGAGCCGGATAGTTAACCTGTCCGGACGTCTTCTGCCAGGCCTGTTAAAGGTATTGGGAGTTTAGATCCCACATAGAGTCAAACTATGGAAAGCAAGTGTCCCGTAAAGGATAATATAGCTTACCTCGCCAGCCCGACGCTGCGAGCTGAACCCGCGATCTTCGGTAGCGGATGCGGGCGCCTCGGCACCCTTGAACAGCGCCCTCCAGGCCTCTTCATACGTAGTGTCGAAGAGCCTGCTCAAGGTCTGGTGCTGTGCCGGATCGAACTCCCACAGGTTGAAGTCCCGCTATTGGCACGGGAGAATACGGCGAATGAGCATGACCTGGACCACGTTGACAAGCTCGAGCTTCTTGTTCACCAGGGTTTGAAGACAGGATTGGAGTCCGGTTAGCTCCTCCGAATCGCCCCACAACAGGCCCTTCTCTTTCCAGGAGGTGAGCCGTGTGGGGATGCCAGATCTGAATTCGGGGGCCGCTGCCCATTCAGGGTCATGCGGCTCGGTGATGTAGAACCACCCCAATTGCCACCGTTTGATATTTTCCACGAAGGCACCCTCGAGCCAGGTGACGTTGGGCATCTTGCCCACCATGGCGCCTCCGCACTCCGCTTGCCTGCCGCCCACTACCTTCGGCTTGACATTGAAGGTCTTTAGCCATAAGACGAAGTGGGGCTGGATGCAGAGGAAGGCCTCGCACACGACGATAAATGCCGAGATGTTGAGGATAAAATTCGGGGCCAGATCATGGAAATCCAGGCCATAGTAGAACATGAGCCCCCGGACAAAGGGGTGGAGTGGGAAGCCCAGTCCGCGGAGGAAATGGGGAAGGAATACCACCCTCTCATGGGGCCCGGGGGTGGGGATGAGCTGCCCCTCGTCGGGGAGCCGGTGCGCGATATCGCTGGACAAATATCTGGCCTTGCGCAGCTTCTTGATGTGCCCCTCCATGACGGAGGAGTCCATCCACTTGCCTCCTGCTCCGGACATGGTTGGAGAAGGTTGAGGTGAGATGTGCGGACTTGGGCGCTGGAGCTCGAGTGCACGGAGATGGATAAGCTAAGGAGGAAGAAGGCGTAGGTAAAAAAGGTGGATCCTTATCCCCTTATATATGGGCGGACGAAACTACGCGTCCCCACCAGCCTGGTAAAACTCGCTTATCTCCCAAGCGCCGCAATCAATGGCGCAGTTGGGTTACCCACATCCGTATTGATGAGGATCCCGGAATAAGGGGACATGATCTCTTCTTTGACAAGACATGCCAAGGAAACTGCTTTGCTAAACGCACTGAGGTGGGACAATAAAAACGAGTAAAGGCTTGGCCGTGGTGTGACGTCATATCACGAAATACGTCAGCAGATTGAACTTGTGTAAATATTATTCTCTCTACGGTGGTATGTGGAATTTATTTTGCAGAGCCGGACACTATCCTGGTGTTCGAAACCTTCTATGAATTATTCGGAGGGGGAACCCGCCTTGCAATGCCGAACACAATATGCGCGCCGAACTCGTCGTCATTGAAGCCTGGTTCAGGGGCTACTGAGGGAGTCCTGGACTAGGGGTGTCCGGATAGCCGAACTATCATCATTGGACGGACTCCAAGACTATGAAGATACAAGATTGAAGACTTCGTCCCGTGTCCGGATGGGACTTTCCTTGGCGTGGAAGGCAAGCTTGGCAATACGGATATGTAGATCTCCTACCATTGTAACCGACTCTGTGTAACCCTAGCCCTCTCCGGTGTCTATATAAACCGGAGGGTTTTAGTCCGTAGGACAAACAACAATCATACCATAGGCTAGCTTCTAGGGTTTAGCCTCCTTGATCTCATGGTAGATCTACTCTTGTATTACCCATATCATCAATATCAATCAAGCAGGAGTTGGGTTTTACCTCCGTCGAGAGGGCTCGAACCTGGGTAAAAACATCGTGTCCCTTGTCTCCTATTACCATCCGCCTAGACGCACAGTTCGGGACCCCCTACCCGAGATCCGCCGGTTTTGACACCGACAGTGAGTACAAATGTACCCAGCAAGACATACATCAGAACTAACTACAGATGCATCAGTATCAACAAAGGGGACGGTGGAGTTTAATTGCAGCAAGCTATCTTTGACTCGGTGGCTACCCTGAACTACGACTGCAAGTAACTCTTTTGAGGTGGCGCACAAGAGTCCACATATTCACCATATCAATACATCACTATGGATCCGCTCCCGTCTCCCCACTAGACCGCCATCCATAGCACTCATGCTTATCTTGTGTATTCCAGAGTATCCACTTTGACTTGTCTATGAACAGTATAGGCAACCAAGAGGTCCTTTACCGCGGACGCGGCTATTTGAATAGATCATTTATAACCCTGCAGGGGTGTACTTATTCACACATCTTTCCACCAAATAGCGTCTGCACATGACATGTGCTCGGTAGACTTCAAGCAAAAGCCGACGTGGGTGTAGTCCATGACCTGACTAACCACACAAGTCCCTAGTCAAGGTTTATCGCCTATTCAGGTTCCATCTGCAGGGAGTCCAGCTGAGGTTTCCACATACGGCCCCAAATGATGTGTACAGGGTTCCCGAGGCACCAAACGGGCGTCCCGGTACACCGTCCCACGTGCCTACAGCATCACAGCTCACCCCTCGGCTCAGCGCTGCGCACGGCCTCCAGCATACTACAAACACCAGAAACTACTTGCAACTCCTGGGCAGAGGACAGGGGCGGTTAGTAAGTCGAGCGGGGTCCTATTTCAGGGCCCAACGTGTGGTAGTAGCTATTCATTGTTCACAAACACAGAACTCAGTTCCTGAGGACGGTTTCAATGAGACAACCCACCATGTACTCCTACGTGGCCTCTCACTACTACCTTTACCAAATCGTGTTCTGCTACCTCTTGAGCAATGCGTTGGTTTTCCCTTGAAGAGGAAAGGGTGATGCAGCAAAGTAGCGTAAGTATTTCCCAAAGTTTTTGAGAACCAAGGTATCAATCCTGTAGGAGGCTTTCGGATTTCGGGTTCCGGCAGACCCTCGAGGTTCGAACATTGGGGTGCGCACAAAGATCTTTCACCTACAAGCTCAGGCATCGAAGCCTTGTAAGGATCTAGGCTAGAAGGAAGAACACACAAGAGACACGATACTGTTGCGGTGTAATACCCTACTCTAGTTTGTGGTGTGGTGGATTGCCTCAGGGGCTGATGAAGAACAGTACCAGGGAAGAACAACCTCGCGAGGGGCTGTTCTTGAGCAGGTGCGACGAACTGCTAGGGTGAGTTCAACCGCCTCTCTCTCTCTCTCTCTAGTTGATCTGTTCTCCAGATGCCCTCCCCCCACTCTGTGGTGGCTAGTCCTATTTATAGAGGGAGGCTGTCGGTGTCAAAACCGGCGGATCTCGGGTAGGGGGTCCCGAACTGTGCGTCTAGGCGGATGGTAACAGAAGACAAGGGGACACGATTTTTTACCCAGGTTCGGGCCCTCTCGACGGAGGTAAAACCCTACTCCTGCTTGATTGATATTGATGATATGGGTAATACAAGAGTAGATCTACCACGAGATCAAGGAGGCTAAACCCTAGAAGCTAGCCTATGGTATGATTGTTGTTCGTCCTACGGACTAAAACCCTCCGGTTTATATAGACACCGGAGAGGGCTAGGGTTACACAGAATCAGTTACAATGGTAGGAGATCTACATATCCATATTGCCAAGCTTGCCTTCAACGCCAAGGAAAGTCCCATCCGGACACGGGACAAAGTCTTCAATCTTGTATCTTCATAGTCTTGGAGTCCGGCCAATGATGATAGTTCGGCTATCCGGACACCCCCTAGTCTAGGACTCCCTCAGTAGCCCCTGAACCAGGCTTCAATGACGACGAGTCCGGCGTGCATATTGTCTTCGGCATTGCAAGGCGGGTTCCCCCTCCGAATAATTCATAGAAGGTTTTGAACATCAGAATAGTGTCCGACTCTGCAAAATAAATTCCACATAGCACCATAGAGAGAATAATATTTACACAAGTTCAATCTGCTGACGTATTTCGTGATATGACGTCACACCACGGCCAAGCCTTTACTCGTTTTTATTGTCCCACCTCAGCGTGTTTAGCGAAGCGGTTTCCTTGGCACATCTTGTCAAAGCAGAGATCGTGTCCCCTTATTCCGGGATCCTCATCAATACGGACGTGGGTAACCCAACCGCGCCATTGATTGCGGCGCTTGGGAGATAAGCGAGTTTTACCAGGCTGGTGGGGACGCGTAGTTTCGTCCGCCCATATATAAGGGGATAAGGATCCACCTTTTTTACCTACGCCTTCTTCCTCCTTAGCTTATCCATCTCCGCGCACTCGAGCTCCAGCACCCAAGTCCGTACATCTCACCTCAACCTTCTCCAACCATGTCCGGAGCGGGAGGCAAGTGGATGGCCTCCTCCGTCACGGAGGGGCACATCAAGAAGTTGCGCAAGGCCGGATATTTGTCCAGCAATATCGCGCACCGTCTCCCCGACGAGGGGCAGCTCATCCCCACCCCCGGGCCCCATGAGAGGGTGGTATTCCTTCCCCATTTCCTCCGCGGACTGGGCTTCCCACTCCACCCCTTTGTCCGGGGGCTCATGTTCTACTATGGCCTAGATTTCCATGATCTGGCCCCGAATTTTATCCTCAACATCTCGGTGTTTATCGTCGTGTGCGAGGCCTTCCTCTACATCCAGCCCCTCTTCGGCTTATGGCTAAAGACCTTCAATGTCAAGCCGAAGGTATTGGGCGGCAGCCAAGCGGAGTGCGGAGGCGCCATGGTGGGCAAGATGCCCAACGTCACCTGGCTCGAGGGCGCCTTCGTGGAAACCATCAAAGGGTGGCAATCGGGGTGGTCCTACATCACCGAGCCGCGTGACCCTGAGTGGGCAGTGGCCCCCGAATTCAGATCTGGCATCCCCACACGGCTCACCTCCTGGAAACAGAAGGGCCTGTTGTGGGGCGATTCGGAGGAGCTGGCTGGACTCCAATCCTGTCTCCAAACCCTGGTGAACAAGAAGCTCATGCTTGTCAACGTGGTCCAGGTCATGCTCATCCGCCAGATTCTCCCGTGCCAACAGCGGGACTTCAACCTGTGGGAGTTCGATCCGGTACAGCACCAGACCTTGAGCAGTCTCTTTGACACTACGTACGAAGAGGCCTGGAGGGTGCTGTTCAAGGGCGCCGAGGCGCCCGCATCCGCTACCGGAGATCGCGGGTTCAGCTCGCAGCGTCCGGCTAGCAAGGTAAGCTATATTATCCTTTATGGGACACTTGCTTTCCATAGTTTTACTCTATGTGGGATCTAAACTCCCAATACCTTTAACAGGCCTGGCAGAAGACGTCCGGACAGGTTAACTGTCTGGCTCCCCTTCCGGAAGTCCCAGCGGATGCCCGTTTGACAGGGCTGCTGGTCCCGGCGCCTTATGTGGTGCCGGAGAAGAAGGCCACGGGAACCCGGAGGAGTTCCCGGCGCCAGCGGTTATCGGATTCGTCGTTCGATGACTCCAAGGCGGACTCCTCCAACGAAGACGAGGAGGAGAAGAAAGAGGCCTCTCCCCCAATGGGGGGAGAAAAGAAGAGGAAGGCTTCCCCAATGGGGGAGGCCGAAGGGTCCAAGAAGGGAAGGACCCTTCCCCCGGACTGTTCCACCAACGCCGACGACAGCGGCGAGGAGTGGCCCTCAAGGGCCAAGCCCCTGGCGAGATCGTAAGTGTCTGGACTCCTGAATAACTCATAATTTTTCTTTTTGTCGCATGGCGTCTTCTAACGCCGCATACAACCCTGTAGTCCGCCAAGGATGATCTCCCCGCTTCGTCGAGCGGGTCCTTGGGTTCGTCGGATGTGAATAGTGCTTCACTTCCGACCGCCTCCTCCCCACGTGACGCAGACGACACCGAGGTAGGGTCCCAGAAGGGGACCCGCCAGGAGGAGGAGGCCCCGGAGGTGCCGCAAGGCAACCTCCCGGACCTTGGACCGGACTCCGCACCGGAACCTTTGGTGGTTCTGGAGTCTGGCGGGCGGCCCCTTCGTAAGAAGGGCAAGACTGCTATGCCGGCAGCCTCCGTCCAACCGGAGGCGCCGGATAACTTGCTGGAGGCGCTCAACGGCGCTTCCATCAACGAGGAACACCGCACTGTCATGAGTGTAGTGATTCAGAAGGTTCAGCTCGCCAAGAGCAGGCTGACCGAAGCCTGCACCAGCCTTCTAACAGGCTTTGAGGTAAGAATTTTTAAGATATGTAAAATAGTACCACATAGACAGTAGCCCCTGATGCTCGGTTCGGTGTTTGGAAAGAAAAGCCGAACTGAGGATCTAAAAAGATATACGCAGGAGTCTAACAAAAATATGTCAATATGGGAATGCAGGCTGTGCTGCTGACCTCTACCGCACTAACTGTGGAGGTCAATTCCTTGAAGCAGAGCCTCGAGCGGTCCGAGATCGAGCTCGGCCGTGCCAAGAAGCAGCTCGAGGACAAGGAAGGTAAGTAACACCTTATTAAAGTTGTACCTTATAGAAAAGGATTTGGTTGCAAAAAAAATGACAAGAATAACGTGGGTACTCCAGGGGCTACGAACGAGGTGGCGACCCTGAAGGAGGCGGTGTCCGCGGCTGAACGCAATGTGGCCGCGGAACGCGCCGAGCGAGAGAAGCAAGAGGCGCGGGTGGCGGAGGTACGGCAAGAGCTCCAGGCTCTTTTGGAGAAACATGAGAGTTTGGAGCGTGACTCGAAGACTCGAGAGTCCGAGCTTGCGTCGGCTCTTGAGAGTGCCAGAGCCGCTAAGGCCGAAGCCCAAAAGGCCCTCCAGGAAATCGAGGCAATAAAGAAGATAGAGACGGGTAAGGCATTCTTCATGAAAGCAAGCATGTAAAAGTGAATTACCTGTTACTTACCCGAATTCAGAGCTCTCCAGGAGCGTTCGCAGATCTGCCCTGTAGCGTGTCCGATGCTGCCGCGTTCTACGGAGCCGAGGAGGGGAGCTCGATGGAGAAGGTGTTCTGGTCTCAGTATGTTGACGCCGTACATCCGGTGCCCCTGAGCGACCAGCTGAAGCAGCTGGTCGAGCTCCACAAGGTGGCCGAACAGGCCATGAAGGGCCTCGTAGTTCGGCTGTGGCCCAAAGAAGCCATGCCTGGGAGCTACTTCGGTCTGGTGCGGCGGCTAGTGGACGCTTGTCCATGGGTCGACGTCATCAAGCATTCCGCCTGCATTGAAGGTGCCCGTTGGGCCCTTGCCCGCGCTAAGGTGCACTGGGGCAAGATGGACGCCGAGAAGCTTGTGACAGACGCGCCACCGCCGGGCAAGGAGTATCGCACGCCCGAGATGTATTATAAGGGTGTCCTGAAGGGTGCCCGCATTATGGCGGGTGAATGCTCCAAAGATGTAATTTTTGAGTAGACTCGCATTTTGTTATCCTGTGCGCTGAAAACTTTGTTCATATGCGCTAAGCAACGCTTGTTAATTTAAAATATTACCTTCTGTGCGGCCATTTATCAAATCTGAGAGATGGCAAGTCGTTGGCTTCGGCCCCCATGCCACGAGTGCTGGGGTGTTCGGGATAAACTTGAGCGCTCTTGTTCCCATTTTTGGGTCCATCTAGGGAGGCGCTCAACACAACGAACGAGGCAACCGGACTTATAATGCTTGAACACTCTCACTTAGCCATAGAATTCTATAATTTTAAATTTCGGCGAAGTCCCTAGTGTTCGGAAGGCCGAATTCAGGGCGCTATCCACGCCTGGGCCGGACAAAGCCGGTTCCTCGCTCTAAGCGGCATAAGTCTTTAGGGAGTCGAAAAAACCTCTCGAACAGCGACCGGCTCTCGCCCCATCATGACGGTCAGTTTTAGCTTTCTCCACTGAGGTGCTCAGCCCAGCTCAACTGGGGCACAATCGCAGTGGTTCTCCCAGCGCTACCTTAGCCGATATAACGGAACGTAAGGTACCAAAACATGGGAGCCGGGCAAACCCAACTATTGACCCAAGACATGATTCGGAGCCGATGCATATAATGCTATAAGTTCGGGGTGCCGCACTTGTGAAAGTGTTCAGACTTATCACACCATAATTTGGGGAACTTAAGCCCCTGGTGTATTTGGCCGTACCAAAGCGTACGGATGCAACATGTCGTAAGTGAACATATGTATAAAAAAAGGAATACAATGATAGGCAAAAAGCGATGCATTGTTTATTCGAAAAATAATGCAATGAATGCAGAATGATACAAATAGTGCGATAAGCAAGGGGTGGGACTATTTAACATGTCCCCCTCCAGGGGTATGCTGCGGAATGGTGTATAAAACAGGTATAATGCTCGTAATGGAGACCACCTGGATACTCGTCGTAGCTTTTCTCCTTCCCTGGCTGTTGCATCGTGAGTTCGGCAGGTCTACTGCCGGATAGGGCTTCTGGGAAACGGAGTCCTGAGTATAAGGAAAAAAAGAGAAAGAAAAAAGGATGACCCATTTGGGAGCCCCTGGTGTGGTTGAGCCGCACTCTGGGCCTGCCGTGGTCGTGCCCCTCCCCCATGCCCAAGGTATCTCCAGAGCATAGTGATGTACGCGTGGTACTGGTTTCTCGATTTTGCGAGGGCTGGGGTTGGGGCCGCATTGCTACACGTGCTCGGGACATGCCATGTGGTCTTGTTGTAGGTAACTTCGGGCGCGCTTGACGGTGTTCGGTCGCATAACAGCCGGACTCGAGAATTGCCTTAAGAGGCTACTCTGAACTTCTGCCGCGAGAGCCGTTGTATGCTCCTCCGTTCGGAGAGAGCGTTCGGTGTTTCCGTTGACCGTGATGACTCCTCGAGGGCCTGGCATCTTGAGCTTGAGGTATGTGTAGTGCGGCACCACATTGAACTTTGCAAACGCGGTTCGTCCGAGCAGTGCATGATAGCCGTTGCGGAATGGGACTATGTCGAAGATTAACTCCTCGCTTCCGAAGTTATCCGGGGATCCGAAGACCACTTCAAGTGTAGCTGAGCCTGTGCAATTGGCCTCTACACCTGGTATGACGCCTTTGAAGGTTGTCTTTGTGGGTTTAATCCTTGTAGGGTCTATGCCCATCTTGCGCACTGTATCCTGATAAAGCAGGTTCAGGCTGCTGCCGCCGTCCATCAGGACTCTAGTGAGGTGAAACCCATCGATGATTGGGTCTAAAACCAATGCGGCGAATCCGCCATGGAGGATGCTAGTGGGATCGTCCCTTCGATCAAAAGTGTTCAGGCAGGAGGACCACGGATTGAACTTTGGGGCGACTAGCTCCATCGCGTATACGTCCCTGAGCGCACGCTTCCGCTCCCTTTTGGGTATGTGGGTTGCGTATATCATGTTCACCGTCCGTACTTGTGGGGGGAAACCCTTCTGTCCTCTATTGTTCGGCGACCGGGTCTCTTCCTCGTCATCGCTATGCAGCCCTTGTCATTGTTTTCGGCAATTAACTTGCCTGCGTGCTTGAATACCCAACAATCCCTGTTGGTGTGATTAGCTGGCTTTTCGGGGATGCCGTGTATCTGGCACGAGCGATCGAGTATCCGGTCCAAATTGGACGGGCCCAGAGTAGTTCTTTTGAATGGCTTTCTCCGCTGACCGGGTTTAGAGCCTCTGAATCCGGCGTTGACTGCCGTATCTTCAGTATTATCGCTGTTAATGCGGCATTTGTGCTTATTGCAACGTGACCTGCCATTGCTGTCCTTGGTATCCGGACTACCAGAATTTTTGGTGAGGTTGTTACTGCGGGCTTGCCAGCTGTCCTCTCCCGCACAGAAGCGGGTCATGAGTGATGTGAGGGCTGCCATGGATTTCGGCTTTTCCTGTCCTAGGTGCCGGGCAAGCCACTCATCGCGGATGTTATGTTTGAAGGCTGCAAGGGCCTCTGCATCCGGACAGTCGACGATTTGATTTTTCTTGGTTAAGAACCGAGTCCAAAATTCTCTGGTCGACTCGTCTGGCAGCTGAATTATGTGGCTTAGGTCATCCGCGTCTGGTGGTCGCACATATGTGCCCTGGAAGTTATCAAGGAATGCGGCTTCCAGGCCCTCCCAACACCCAATTGATTCTGCTGGCAAGCTGTTGAGCCAATGTCGAGCTGGTCCTTTAAGCTTGAGTGGGAGGTATTTGATGGCGTGAGGATCATCACCGCGGGCCATGTGGATATGAAGGAGATAGTCTTTGATCTAAACCGCGGGGTCTGTTATGCCATCGTAGGATTCAATGTTCACGGGTTTGAACCCTTCGGGGATTTGATGATCCATTACTTCATCTGTGAAGCATAGTGGGCGTGCGGCGCCTCTGTATTGGGCTATATCACGACATAGCTCAAGCGAGCTTTGTCTACTGTGTTCGGCCCTGCCGGAATTGCTGTATCCGGTGCGACGGTTGTCGTCGCGTATCGTGGGGCGCCCACGCGATCTGTAGATCGATCTTGATTGTCTTTCCTTATCCTCCAATATGTCTCGCAAGTCCGGCGCATTCCCCCGTGGCTTTGTACTTTTCGAGCGATGCTGGGGTGCGGCTTTAGTGGAGGGCCTAGAGGCCTCTCTGTCGCGACCATGAGGTGGCCAGTCGGCCGTATTGTGCGCTGGTGATGTAGGTTTATATGCTTCCTCCTCTAATTGGGGCAGCAGCTTGCGTTTGGGGTAGCTTTTGGAGGGGCGTTCGAGTTCGTACTCTTCCGCCGCAAGGACTTCAGTCCATCTGTCGACTAGCAAATCTTGGTCAGCTCTAAGCTATTGCTACTTTTTCTTGAGGCTGCTTGCCGTGGCCATAAGCCTGCGTTTAAAACGCTCTTCTTCGACGGGATCCTCAGGCACGACGAATTCGTCGTCATCGAGGCTTGCCTCATCTCCGGAGGGAGGCATGTAATTATCGTCCTCTACGTCTTTGTCTGCCGCTCTCTCATGAGGGTTGGCTTCTCCATCCTCCTGTGCTGAATATTGCTGGAGGGGGTTGTCTTCGGCACTGTCCATGGTGTTATTATCTCTAGTGCCGGAATCGCCATTCTTGCTGTGGCGGGATTTTGAGCGGCGCCGCTGACGCTGGCGCTTGGGCTGTTTTTTGGAGGGGTCATACTCCGCTGTTCCATCGCCATTCCCATCCTTTGGGATGTCCACCATGTATATGTCGTATGACGAGGTGGCTTTCCAGTGCCCTGTAGGCGCTGGTTCTTGGTCCTCTCCGGCATCGTCGTCCATACCGTCGATGTCTTCGGAGTCGAAGTCTAGCATGTCGGTTAAGTCGTCGACAGTGGCTACGAAGTGGGTGGTGGGTGGGTTTTGAATTTCTTCGTCGTCCGCATCCCAACCGTCCTGGCCATAATCCGGCCAGGGCTCTCCTGATAAAGAGAGATACTTTAGTGAATTCAGGATGTTGCCAAAAGGCGAGTGCTGAAAGATGTCCGCAGCGATGAACTCCATGATGAGTGCCCAATCGGATTCAATTGGAAGGGGCGTGGGAGGTTCAGAGTCCGGCGAGGAGTCCGGCACCTCGGAGTCACGAGCTCCACAAGGGACAGGGTCGGTATTCGGCTCCATCACCATAGAGGTAGTAGCCCCCGAGGCGGTGTCTAGCCACCCATCCTCGATTGGCGCAGTCGGCTCCGGGTTAAGGGTCGGAGCGGACTCTTGTGCGGCCTCCAGGGCACTGTCCAGCAGCAGAGCTAGATCATGCCCATCGCGACAGTGCGGCGCGCTCGGCTGTGGCTCGAATCCGTCGAAGATCAAGTCTCCGCGGATGTCGGCCATATAGTTCAAACTTCCAAATCTGACCTGATAGCCAGGGGCGTAGCTTTCGATCTGCTCCAGATGGCCAAGCGAATTGGCCCACGGTGCAAAGCCGCCGAATACAAAGATCTGTCCGGGGAGAAAAGTCTCACCCTGGGCTGCGTCGTTGTTGATGATCGAAGGAGCCATCGGGCCTATGGGTGACGACACAGAGGAACTCTCAATGAAAGCACCAATGTTGGTGTCAAAACCGGCGGATCTCGGGTAGGGGGTCCCGAACTGTGCGTCTAGGCGGATGGTAACAGGAGACAAGGGGACACTATGTTTTTACCCAGGTTCGGGCCCTCTCGACGGAGGTAAAACCCTACTCCTGCTTGATTGATATTGATGATATGGGTAATACAAGAGTAGATCTACGACGAGATCAAGGAGGCTAAACCCTAGAAGCTAGCCTATGGTATGATTGTTGTTCGTCCTACGGACTAAAACCCTCCGGTTTATATAGACACCGGAGAGGGCTAGGGTTACACAGAGTCGGTTACAATGGTAGGAGATCTACATATCCATATTGCCAAACTTGCCTTCCACGCCAAGGAAAGTCCCATCCGGACACGGGACGGAGTTTTCAATCTTGTATCTTCATAGTCTTGGAGTCCAGCCAATGATGATAGTTCGGCTATCCGGACACCCCCTAGTCCAGGACTCCCTCAGAGGCCCTGGGCCTCTTCCCAAATAATGAGTAGGAAGGGCGCCAACAATTGGCCATTTTGAAGGGGAACATCTAGTACACTTATCCTGACTAAAGTTGGTCTTCAGCTGCCAAAGGCTCGGACGATGACGCCGTCCTGGGCTCCACGATGACCTCCATCCTGCCGTTCTACTGGTCTTGGTCTTGTTGCACCGAAACGGTAACCTTTGCCTGATGCCTTGGCCTGTGCTTGCCCCCTTTGCACCGAAAGGGAAACAAGGACGCTGCGTAGGCCGGCGCCCGCCTGGCGCCCGCCTGGTCTCGATCGTCATGGCTTGCATCACGGGCCCCTCGGGAGGTACCTCGCCTTGATCTCTCCTGAGGAAGCTTCCTGTCGTCCGCCCCACGAGGCTTGGCCCCTCGCGAGGGTCTTGAGCTTGAGCTGATGAAGCTGGGCTGCATTGGGCTCCCACTTGAGCCACGCCGCAGGCCGTAGGCAGGCAAGTCTGGGGACCCCCGTTCCCAAAACACCGACAGTAGCCCCTGGGCCCAAGGTGCGCCCGGACTTGGCTTAGCATGGAAGCGAAGGGGCAAGTGCGAAGCACCGCGGGCCCCAATAGCCTGCGGGCTCGGGCACCGCATGGCGATCGATTGGACGGGGGCGTCTCCGCTTCCCCACGACGCCTCGGCAACCGCATGACTTGAAAAGTCCCTGCATGAAAAAACGGGTCATGAGTACCTGCAATCGTGGAGGTCGACGATTGGCCTTCTCCGGCTATAAGTACGGAATGGCGCGAGCCCTTCCAGTCCATCCCTTCCTGCTACCCTTCTTCTTCTTCATCCCGGTTGCTCGCCATCCCCATGGCTCCGCCGAAGAGGTTCTCGGCCGCGGAGAAGGGAAAGGCTCACCAGGAAGGGCCCGACTCCCCTCCGACCAAGCGCGGCCGGGGCCGCGCCCGCAAGCATCCTGCGTCCCCTTGGCGGCTTCACGTGGTCGTGGAGGCGGCTCCCTGCACGGCGATGAGCGCCCGGTCGTCGATGGGACGCACGCTGTGGCTGCGAGACCCCCCAGGCCGCGCTTCCGGTCGGCGGAGGTGCTGCCAGAGTTCGTCGTGTGGTCGGCGGACCCGACCAGCACCTGGCTCCAGCTTCCTCGCTTCTTTGTTGGAGAACTTCTGGCTGGTGCTCCAGGCGGCCTCGGGCTTCAGGCGGACGGTTGCTGCAGCAGGGCCTCCTGGGCTTTGCTGGAGGTCTCCGCCGCCGAGGGTTTGGCCCTGACCCGCGGCTGGCAAACTTTTGCCTGCGCGCGTGGCTTGGGCCGGCGGTGCACCTTGCACTTCAAGTTCGACGGCGACGCCACCCTCTACGTGAGGCTGTTCGGGGAAGACGGTCGTCGTGCTGGGTGCTGCCCCGAAGACGATGACCGCGGCCGGGTGTCCAGCCCCGGTGTTGGTCAGGGCGAAGATGGTGGCAGTCACGTGGGCAGCGGCGCTCGAGGCTCGCCAAGCTTCGGCGACTCTCCTTCTGACAGCAGCTCCTCCAGCGGGGGTCGCGACCAGCCCCCGCATCATCGCGCCCTCCTAGGAGAAGGTAGCGGGTCAGTCCGCCGTCGCGCCACAGTGAAGCGAGAGGGGGGAATCTGGCTGAGCTCCGGAGGTGGCACGAGCCCTCGCCACGAGCTGGTGCCGAGCAAGTCATGCTTGTTTTGCTTTTCTTCCTTTCCTGCGCAAAAAGAGAAGGTAGTGTATGGCCCCGCGGGGGCGTGTTGAACTGTTACCGTTAATTATTGTGTTGTTTCCGCTGTTTCTGTGCTATGTTTTCGTGCCGTGCGCCCGTGTGTAGGAGTTACTTAACTCGGGGAGGCCTGTCATGATCTTTGCCTCCCGAGGCCGAGGCCTCGTCGTGCGCTTCATGTCCTGCAAGGATTAGTCAAGAGGAGTAGCCTTCGGTTTTGGTTGTGGGGGCGACCAACCCAGGTCCTGTGCTTCCGTCGTGATGCCCGTGGGGCAAGGACTGGGAGGGGTGCTCCCTCAGCAGACTCAGATAGGAAAACTCCAATGACCGGGGCAGAAAACACTCGCGAGGGTGCCCGCGTACCTCCCTCGCGAGACTTGCGCGAGGAAAAACCGAGGTAAGTGAGTGAAAAGGACAAAGGGTCTCAAGCCAGAGATGGCGACAGCTTCGATAAAACTTCAAATAGGAAAGAACGAGCCAACTGTAGAAAGCAAATGAAAAAACCGCGTCCGGCACCTAATCTAGTCTTCGACGTCTTCTCACCAGCGCGGAGTTAAGTGCTACCACTGGGCGTGGGCGGGAGCCCCCGAGGCCCAAGGGCGGCACTCCGGAGACTCCGGCGCGTGTACAGCCCCACTCATTATTACGTGAGAGTGTCACGGGCGGCGAGCTTCACAGGCATTGGCCTTCTTCACAGGCACCGGGCCTTTTCCAAAATGCGGTGGCTTCACAGGCATTGGCCTTCTTCACAGGCACCGGGCCTTCCCAAAATGTGGTAGCTTCACATGCATTGGCATTCTTCACAGGCACCGGGCCTTCCCCAAAATGCGGTAGCTTCACAGGCGTTGGCCTTCTTCACAGGCACCGGGCCTTTCCCATAGGCACTGGGCCTCGCTCGAGGGTAGAATCTTCGGAGATGGTGAATGTTCCATGCGTTCTGGATAGGTACCCCCTCCTGGGTCTCACAGCGCGCGGAGCCAGGCCTGGAAACATGAACAACCTTGAACGGGCCCTCCCACATCGGAGAGAGATTGTGCAACCCTTCCCTGGAGAGGACCCGTCTGAGCACGAGGTCCCCTACCTCAAGAGTCCTGGGGCGGATGTTGCGGCAGTGGTACCGTTGCAGCGCCTGTTGATACCTTGCCGCTTGCAGCGCGGCTTCTCGAAGCTGTTCCTCCCCCAGCACGAGATCCGTCCCCCGCATGGCGTCCTGCTGCATCTCGTCGAACACCAAGACCCGTGCGGAATGACGCCTGACCTCGTGAGGGAGGACGGCCTCAGCTCCGTAGACGAGGAAGAACGGGGTCTCGCCAGTCGGCTTAGCCGCGGTCGTGCGGATAGACCACAACATAGACTGGAGCTTGTCGTACCAGCCCCTGCCGCAGGCCTCTAGCTTCTTCTTGAAGGTCCTGGTTTTGAGGCCCCTCAGGACCTCCACGTTAGCTCGCTCAGCCTGGCCGTTGCTTCGGGGGTGTGCTACTGAAGCGTAGCATATCGTTGTAGGTGATGATGTAGTTAGGCACCCCAAATCGGCTCACGAGGCCCTTGATGAACTTGACTGCGGAGCCCACTGGGATGGTGCGGATAGCTTCCACCTTAGCCCACTTGGTGAACTTGTTCACGGCAACATAGAGGTAGCGATAGCCCCCTGGCGCCTGAGGGAACGGGCCCAGAATGTCCAGTCCCCAAACTGCGAATGGCCATGAGAGGGGTATAGTCTGAAGACCCCCCGCCGACTGATGGATCTGCTTGGCGTGGAATTGGCAGGCCTCACAAGCTTTCACCAGCTCAACGGCGTCACTGAGTGCTGTGGGCCAATAGAACCTGTTGCGGAATGCCTTGCCAACGAGGGTCCGTGACGATGAGTGATTCCCACAGTCTCCATCGTGTATGTCCGCTAGCAGCTCCTTCCCTTGCTCTCTGGAAATGCAACGTAGGGACACGTCCTTTGGTCGCCTCCGGTAGAGCTCCCCATCCTTGATGTAGTAGGCTGAGGCCTGCCCCGCCACACGCTCCGCTTCCTCCTCCTTCTCTGGCAAGGTCCCTTGCGTCAAGTAGTCCCTGAGCTCTGCGATCCAGCATCCTTCCTAAGGCTCCAACGCCAGGAGAAAGCGTTCCCCTGAGGCCAGGCCGCAGACCGGGGCTCCCGAGGCAGGCAGCTGAGGGAGCTCTTCCTGAGGTTGCGCCGTGCTTGATAGTGATGGTGTCGCCGAGGGCTTGAAGAGTCGCTCCTCGAAGACGCCAGGCTCCTGAGGTAGCCACCTGGATGCCCTCTTGGCGATGTCATCAGCCTCTTGATTGGTGCCGCGAGGCACATGCTGCAGCTCCAGCCCCCAGAACTATTTCTCTATCCTGCGAACCTTCGCAAGGTAGGATTCCATGTGCTCATCCTTCGGCTCGTATATCTTGTTGTAGAAGTTGACGAGGAGCTGTGAATCGCCCTTGATGATGAGGCGCTTTACCCCCAAGGCGACTGCGGCTTTCAGGCCTGCTATCAGGCCTTCGTACTCTGCTATGTTGTTGGAGACCTTTTCTCCGTGCTGGAAACAGAGTTGAACAGTGTAATTGAACTTGTCTTGAGTGGGGGATACGAGCACTGCGCCGGCCCCCACGCCATGTCGGGAGAACGCCCCGTCGAAGTACATGACCCAGCCGTCCGGTGCCTCGCTTCCCGGGGAAAGTGATAGGTCCTCGCCAGCCTCGAGGCCTGGCGCTTCTACCCATTCTGCCACGAAACCTGCAAGTGTGCCCCCCTTGATGACTCTGGTCGTGCTGAATTCTAGCTAAAACGCTTGCAGTTCGATGTTCCACTCAGCGAATCTTCTAGCTGAGTTGGGGCTCCTAAGTACCCTTTCCAAGGGGTATGCTGAGACGACCTTGATGGGATGGCCTTGGAAGTAGTGCCGCAGCTTGTGTGAGGCTACCAATAGTGCGAGGGGAGTTTTTGAGGCATGGGGTACCGCGCCCTTGCGTCTCGAAGCACCGTGCTGACGAAGTACACAGGGTGCTCGACGAGGTTGAGAGTGCTGGCGCTGCTTGCGTCCTCCGGAGGTTGGGGCGCCACCTGAGACAACGGAGCCCCCAGCGCTTGGTCGCTTGGAGGGGCCTCTTCTGTTCCGGGGGTGCTCCCCTGCTGCGGCTGATCCTTTTCGGCAATGGTCGCAGTCTCCGTGAGGCCCTCTTGGCTCTCCTTTTCTTCGACCCGGACGGTTGCTGCGGCCTTGGTCCGACGCTCTTCCCTAACCTCCACCAAGGCTATGCTGGCGGAGTAGGGGGTGGCTGCAAGGTAGAGCACCAGGGGCTCTCGAGGACGCAGAGCTACCATCACCGGAGGGCTGGTTAAGTACCTCTTGAGATCCTGGAACACCTTGTTGGCCTCTTCAATCCATTCAAAGGGGCCCTTCTTCTTCATCAGCTTGAAGAAGGGCAGTGCTTGTTCCCCCAATTTGGAGATGAAGCGTCCTAGCGCAGTCACACGCCCGGTGAGCTTCTGCATTTCTCTGAGGGTCTTCGGCGGGCTCATGTCTTCGACTGCTTTGACCTTCTCCGGGTTGGCCTCGATGCCCCTGTGGGATACGAGGAAGCCCAGGAGCTTGCCCGAGGGAACTCCAAACACACACTTCGCCGGGTTGAGCTGCAGGTCCACCTCATTGAGGCTCGCGAAGGTTTCTTCCAAGTCCTGTATCAGGTTTTTTGCCTCCCGAGACTTCACCACAATGTCATCAACGTAAGCCTCAGCATTCCTCTCGAGCTGCCGGCCAAGGCGATGTGCATCAGCCGCTGAAAGGTCGCGCCTGCATTGCGCAACCCAAATGGCATGCATGTATAGTAGTACACTCCACACGGGGTCAGGAAGGCCGTTTTTTCCACGTCTTGATCTGATGATAGCCCAAAAAGGCATCCGGGAAGCACAACAGGTCACACTCAGCAGTGGAGTCGACGATCTGGTCGGTGCGAGGAAGCGGAAATGGATCCTGCGGGCAGGCCTTGTTGAGGTTGGTGAAGTCGACACACATGCATTCCTTTCCTCCCTTTTTCGGCACGACCACTGGGATAGCCAACCAATCTGGGTAGCGGACCTCGCGAATAACCCCTGCCGCCTCCAGCTTTCGGGTCTCTTGGATGATGAAAGCTTGTTTCTCAGTGGACTGCCGCCTCGCGTTCTGCTTCACGGGGCGTACGTTGGGGCACACATTGAGGTGATGCTCAATCACACCCCTCGGGACCCCTGCTAGCTGATCAGGTTCCCACACGAACACCTTCTTGTTTGCGCACAGGAACTTCACCAAGGCCTCCTCCTGCCCGGGCTCGAGGTTGGCGCCTATGGTGAAGGTGGCGTCAGTGGACGCGTCCTCGTCGACTGGTATCTGCTTGGTTTCCGCCTTGTCTTGGGTGAATAGCTGCTTCTTCTTAGCCGGCGCTGCCCCTTTGGGCTCGAGGGCATCAGTGCCAGCGGGCTGCACCACCGCGGCTATCTTGAAAGCAAGCTTGAGCGCCTGCAGTGCATCTCTTGTGTCTCCTGACACGGTGAGGAAGCTGCTGCTCCTGGGCATCTTCATGAGGTTGTACGCCTGGTGAGTCGCTACCATGAACCGAGCCAAGGCCGGGTAGCCGAGGATGGCGTTGTAAGGGAAGCTGATGGGGGCGCTGTCGAAGTCAATCAGCTCTGTGCGGAAGTTGTCGTAGGTGCCGAAGGTCACCGGGAGGCGAATCTGTCCCAAGGAGGCGGTGGAACCGACCCCGACACCCGAGAAAGGCCTGTTGGGCTGAAGCAGCTCTGGTGGCACGTGGAGGAGGCGAAAGGCCTCTACAGAGAGCACGTTGAGGCCAGCTCCGCCGTCGATAAGGGTCCTGGTGACGGCCACTTGGCAGATGGTGGGGGTGCACAGCATGGGGAGTGCACCCGAACCGGCGGGGTTGGAGGGGTGATCGTTCGAGTTGAAGGTCAGATCGGCCTCGGGCGCCACCCAACCCGGAGGAGCTTCTCGGTGATTGGAGGCGGTGCCGATCTAGCGGGTGAACGGCTTGACGTGGCGGCTAGAAGGTGGCGCTTGTGAGCTGCCCAGGAGAGCTGCGACGACCGAGGGCACTGGTGCGGCGTGATGAGCGAGGAAGAGGCCGCGCAGTTCCCCCCAAGAGGCCACGGAGGCCGTCGGTAGGTGGAGCAGCCACATGCGTGGAACACCGGTGAGGGCCATGGGAAACCAGTTGTCCATCACCCTGTCATTGCCTCCGGCCTTGAGGACAGCCTCCTCGTACGCTAGCAGGAAAACCAGCGGATCCGTCGCGCCGTTGTAGCGCGGCGGCATCTCGGGCTTGAACATGAGCGGCCACTGCACCTGCTGCAAGGCGGGGGCCAAGGCTCGGAGCCCACGGGCCCCAGTGCTGGCATCGGCTGCAGGAGCGGGCGGCGCGTCCGTGGGGGCGTGACGGGCGTGGGACGACGATCCGGCTGGAGTCGGCGATGGGGTGGCGGTGTTGCCATCGCGCCGCACCGAAGGACCCGGGGGCGAGGCCTGCTGCTCGTTCCCCACCGGGCCGGTGGCGGCGTTGGTGGCAGGTGACGGGAAACGATGGGGGCGACCGCCGACGGGCACCGTCTGGGCGACGCGGGTGGCGAGAGCAGCCCGACGCTCGGCGCGAGCTCGGCGAGCGTCAGCCATGGACACGGCGGAAGATCACACGCAACTAGCGGAAGAAAGGCTCCGGCGCTCCCCCTACCTGGCGCGCCAAATGTCAGATATCGGGTTCTGGCAGACCCTCGTGGTTTGAACACTGGGGTGCGCATGAAGATCTTTCCCCTACCAGCTCACGCGTCGAAGCCTCGTAAGGATCTAGGCTAGAAGGAAGAACACACAAGAGACACGAGATTTATACTATTTCGGGCCGCCGTTGCGGTGTAATACCCTACTCTAGTTTGTGGTGTGGTGGATTGCCTCAGGGGCTGATGAAGAACAAGGGAAGAACAACCTCGCGAGGGGCTGTTCTTGAGCTGGTGCGACGAACTGCTAGGGTGAGTTCAACCGCCTCTCTCTCTCTCTCTCTCTAGTTGATCTGTTCTCCGGATGCCCTCCCCCCACTCTGTGGTGGTTAGTCCTATTTATAGAGGGAGGCCCTGGGCCTCTTCCCAAATAATGAGCGGGAAGGGCGCCAACAATTGGCCATTTTGAAGGGGAACATCTAGTACACTTATCCTGACTAAAGTTGGTCTTCAGCTGCCAAAGGCTCTGATGATGACGCCGTTCTGGGCTCCACGATGACCTCCATCCTGCCGTTCTGCTGGTCTTGGTCTTGTTGCACCGAAATGGTAACCTTTGCCTGATGCCTTGGCCTGTGCTTGCCTCCTTTGCACCGAAAGGGAAACAAGGACACTGCGCCCGCCAGCGCCCACCTGGTCTCGATCGTCATGGCTTGCGTCACGTGCCCCTCAGGAGGTACCTCGCCTTGATCTCTCCGCCTCCTCGCGAGCCTGCCCGAGGAGGCTACTCCTGAGGAAGCTTCCTGTCGTCCGCCCCGCGAGGCTTGGCCCCTCGCGAGGGTCTTGAGCTTGAGCTGATGAAGCAGGGATGCATTGGGCCCCCACTTGAGCCACGCCGCATGCCGCAGGCAGGCAAGTCTGGGGACCCTCGTTCCCAGAACGCCAACAGAGGCTCCTCAAAAGTCCCTCGTACCTACACAAACAAACAAGAACCTCGCAACCAACGCGATAAAGGGGTTGTCAATCCCCTCACGGTAACTTGCAAAAGTGAGATCTGATAGAGATAATAAGATAAGATAAATATTTTTGGTATTTTTATGATATAGATTGGAAAGTAAAGATGCAAATAAAAGAAGATGGGAAACTTTATATGATAAAAGATAGACCCGGGTGTCGGATTTTGGGTTCCGGCAGACCCTCAAGGTTTGAACACTGGGGTGCACGCGGAGATCACACCTCCAGCCTACCCATGTCTCACCGCCTCGGAAGGATCTAAAACTACACGAAGAACAACACAAGGGACACGATATTTATACTGGTTCAGGCCACCATTGTGGTGTAATACCCTACTCCAGTTTGTGGTGTCGTGGATTGCCTCTGGGGCTGATGAGGAACAATACAATGGAAGAACAGCCTCGCGTGGGTCTGTTCTTGGCTGGTGCGATGAACTGCAAGGGGGAGTTCAGTCACCTCTCTCTTTGTGTCTCAGATACGGATCCCCTCCCCTACCCTGTGGGTGGCTAGTCCTATTTATAGGCGAAGGCGCCGGGCCTCTTCCCAAATATTGAGCGGGAAGGGCGCCAACAATTGGCCATTTTGAAGGGGAACATCTAGTACACTTATCCTGACTAAAGTTGGTCCTCGCCTGCCAAAGACCCTGACGATGACGCTGGCTTGGGCTCCATGATGACCTCCGCTCTGCCGTCCTGCTGGTCTTGGTCTTGTTGCACCGAAATGGCTGCCTTTGCTTGATACCCTTGCCTGCGCTTGCCCCCTTTGCACCAAAGAGGAAACAAGGACTCTGCGCAGGTCGGCGCCCGCCTGGCCTTGGTCGTCACGGCTTGCATCATGAGCACCTCGTGAGGTACCCCGCCTTGATCTCTCCACCTCCTCGCGAGCCAGCCTGACGAGGCCGTGCCTAAGGAAGCCTCCTGTCGTCCACCCCGCGAGGCTTGGCCCCTCGCGAGGGTCTTGAGCACATGTTGATGAAGATGGGCCGTACTAGGCCACTCCTTGAGCCATGCCGCAGGCCGCAGGCAGGCAAGTCTGGGTACCCCCTTTCCCAGAACGCCGACAGTAGCCCCCGGGCCCAAGGCGCGCTTGGACTTGGCTTAGCAGAGAAGCGAAGAGGCAAGTGCGAAGCGCCGCGGGCCCCAATAGCCTACGGCCTTGGGCGCCGCGTGGCGGTTGATTGGACGCGGGCGTCCTGGCTCCCCCACCATGCCTTGGTAACTGTGCGATTTGACAAGTCCCTTCATGCAAAACGGGTCATGATTACCTGTGATCGTGGAGGTTGAGGGTTGGCCTTCCTCGACTATATGTACGGAACGGCGCGAGCCCCTCCAGTTCATCTCTTCCCGCTACTCTTCGTCTTCCTCTTCGTCCTTGCTCCTCCCTGCGCCAATGGCACCGATCCGTCGGTTTTCTGCCGAAGAGAAGGGGAAGGCCCCCCGAGAGGGTACTGTCTCACTTCCTCCGAAGAAACGGCTTGTCTCTTGCCACGGGGAAGGGGGTGCTTGGCAGGAGGTGTCGAGGCCATGGTTCGAGCAGCTGCCGCCGGGATTCCCACTGCCCTTGTACGCCCAGATCGAGGGCCCTGAAGGTGCTGGCGCCGAGCGGCATTGCCAGAGGCGCCGTTGCCGCCGGCGGGTCACGGCGGTGCTCGTCATTCCTCCTAGAATCCACGCCGAGGGCTCTTCTTGCAAGCTCGTGCTTCACGCCGCCATGCCTCCTCGGTCCTAGATTCTCCTCCCTCCTTCCTTCGCCTTCGAGATCCCGCCGAGGGGGCCTATCGAGCTTTGGCTGCAGCATGCCGACTGCAGTACCCCTGCAATCGAAGCGGAGGTCGAGGTCATCGCTCTGGGCAGGATCTACCTGACCCGTGGTTGGGGCTAGATCGCTCGGGTCTGCAGGACCGGTGGCGCCCTCGTAATCCACCTTGAGTATGATGGCGCCTCCCTGATGTTCTTCAAGGTCTTCGACGCGGAGGGACGCCGGCTGGAGTGCTGCCCTGAGAAAGGCGGCCGAGGCCCTGCTATAGCAAGGACTAGGCTCGTCAACCACTTCCCCGGCAGCTCCTCAGGTAGCTGAAGTGTCGGAGGATCCAGCGACTCCGTCGAGCTCCTCGCGACCCCGAAGATGAGCGACGACAGCTACGAGCCCTCGAGCTTGCATCGCTCCCGGAGCAGGGCGGGCTCATCCGGCCGCCGTCGCCACTGATCTGTATGGGGTTGGCGCCGGTGGCTGACGGCCCCCTATTGATGATGGCTTCTCTTGCGGAGGCGCGCGTAGTTAGAACTCTTTAGGATTTGCTCCTTTTGTTCCCTGCGAGGAATCGAAGAACACACCCCGCGGGGGTTTGTAAGGTGCATGTAGTTCCATTTGTTAATATGACCCTTATCATGAAGTGGTGAGGGATGCTCGTCCCGTCTTAGCTTAGTTCCTCCTTTCGAACCTCGCAAGGACTTGACGCTCTGCGCTGACAGGTCCCGGTCCCAAGGCAGGCTTCAGCCGTCGCTGGTATGCTAGGTTGCGATGTCGTGGTCAAGGCCAGGAGGTGAGCGGCCCGGGGTCCAGTAAGAGCCCCTGAGTCGTGATGCTCAGGAGTTCCCCTTTAGCGCTCAAGCAGCCATCGTTTGGTGAGAAAGGAGCGCGACGTCGCCAAAGCGGAACTGCATTAGGTGCGAGGTCGATGCTGCGATAGCTAATGTTTCCGGAGGAGGACTTATCTCGGGGGTCAGAAACCACTCCTTGGCGCAGCGTCGGGCCCGCGCGTTGATAGCAGAGGAGTTGCCTAGCGAGGTCCCCACGTGCCTATTTCCTCTCGCCTTTGCTCCCCCTCGTGCTCTACGTCCTCAGGTCCCAGCCCTAGAGCGGGCTCAGCTGTCGCTGGTATGCCAGGTCGCGATGCCGTGGACAAGGCCAGAGGGAGAAGGCTGGAGAGCCAGTAAGAGCCCGTGAGTCGCGATGCTTAGGTGCCCCCCCCCTTTAACGTGCAAGCGGTTCGCATGGACGAGAGCGAAGGAGACGCCGCGGAGGCCTCGCCCAACGCTGCTCCTTAAAGCGATCCTGCCAGTTCATCATGAGAAAAGCGAGGGTTTGCCGTTACAATTGCCAGCCAGCTGCTGGTTGCTGTAGGAAGGTGACGAGGCACTGAAGGCTTGGTGAGGTGGCGCCCTGCGGGGTTGCCGCGGCCAGAGCTCAGCCGTCCAGGTTTGTCAATGTTGCAGGGATAGACCCATGCGCAAGCGTCGTGCTGTGAGGGAGCAGCTCCATCAGTTGGTGTCAATCGAGCGGGCGATTAGGTCAAGAACGTTAATCATGAAGGAGCAAATCCATTTAGATAGACGCAGAAAAAGACGATCACCACTGGGTCAGGCCCGAGCGACTCTAGGGATGATGCAGCCCGAGGGGCGCCCCCGATAAAGTAAGCTGAAAACACGAACTAAAGGGATACATGCCGCAGGGACGGACCCACACGGCCTGGGAATAATGCGGCCCTGGGGGGCGCTCCCAGCTGAAAATGAAACTCGAAGGATTTCACCTGATGATGCTGAAGATGGAGGGATGCTGAAGTAGCGGACGGCATGCGCTGCGGGAGATGATCTTCATGAGCCCCCAGGCCCAAGGGCCTCGGGAGGCCTTGGAGACGCTGTCGGCTCCTCGCGGACCATTTCCATCTCCGCCAGGACTACGGAATGCCTGACCGCCTGAGCCTCCAAGATGCTCCTCATGAGGCGCTGATGCACAGCAGCCGCGTTCGGCAGACCGTAAGGCATGCGAACATAGCTGTGGGGTGGACCTTCACAGCGCGCCACGCGTGAGGGCCAGAGGCGCTCCTGAGAGGTGGCTCGGTTGAGTCCTGGTATGTCGATGCAGACGCGCAGCCCACCATCCTGCCTGGGTGGGGATCTACAGCGGGCAAGCGGTGGCTGCCACTCATGACTCTTGACTCCTGCAGCTCCTGGATGATCTCGCTGATGAATTCCTGAGGGTTTGGCCCTCCTTGCCTTGCTTCTTCCTGAGGGAAACGTGGGTTGAAGCACGCCTCCAAGTGGTGCCCGAGCGCCTCCCTTGTGATCTTAGCAAAGTCGATGGCCCTCTAGAAGAGAGCCCCCGGGCCTTGCCCGAGGAGGGCGCCGGGCGCGCCTTCCTATGCGACAGAAGGAGGTGCCCCCTGAATAGGCGTGGGCCCTAAGGGGCCTGCCTCCCGAGGGGTCGGGCCAGGCGATGTCTTCTTCTTCTTAGGAGCAGCCTCGGGAGGCCTCCCGTTCTTGTGATCTGGGTCTTCAATTGACGCGGCTTGGAAAGCATGCTCCGAGGAACACACAGCATCTCTCTCTTCACAGGGTACCATGATGACTCCACCGCTTCCTGGCATCTTGAGGATGTTGTAGCCGTGATGGGTCACGGCCATGAACTTGGCCAGGGTTGGGTACCCGAGGATGGCATTGTACGGCAGGCGGGTGTCAGCGACGTTGAAGTCAATGAGCTCAGTGCGGTAGTTGTTGCGCTTCCCGAAGGTAACAGGAAGGCGGACCTGCCCTATCGGAACCGTGGAACCATCAGTGACTCCTGAGGAAGGCTTGGTTGGCTGCAGCTGATTGTATGGCACTTGGAGATTGTTGAACATCTCGATGGATAGGACGTTGAGCCCTGCTCCGCCATCGATGAGGGTCCTGGTGACTTGCACATTGCTGATGATTGGGGAACAAAGCATCGGGAGGACTCCTGCTGTGGCCGCGCACTTGAGCTGATCCGCTGAGCTGAACGTGATAGCGCACGCTGACCACCTGAGAGGGCGTATGGCCTCAAGCTTGGGGAGGACTGCATTCACTTCGCGAGCAAACTACTTGAAGATGCGCTGAGAGGCCGGGGCTTGTGCGCCGCCCAATATGCAAGCGATTGCGCACGGCTCTTGGAAGCCTCCAGCCCCCTCGTCCTGGTGATGGTCTTCATTCCTCCTCGGCTGTGGTGGCAGAGGACGGAGGCCCGCATTACCTTGTGGGCAATCCTCGCGAGGCTGATCCCTCCAACCCCCCTCACGAGGTGGGTCCCTCCAACCTCCCTCACGAGGCTGGTCCTGCCAGCGGTCCTCGCGAGGTCGGTCACGCCACCCTTGGCGAGGGCCACGGTCTTCCCATCGTCCTCCACCTCTTCCTCCTCCTCGGCCATAGCCCCGATCACTGCGCTCGGGGCGTCGGCCAGCACGCACGTCTCGTACGGCCCTGAGCTCTTGGCATTCGTTGTTGTTGTGGGTGTGGAGGTCATGGTACACGCAGTACCGGCTACCCTTGGATGACTCAGGCTGATCCTTGCCTCGCTTGGTGTCTGGCTCTGCTGCAAGCACGGCAACCCCCTTACGCTTCACGTCCTTGACCTTGGGCTTCTTCTCTTCTGGGTCGGCAGCTGGCAGCTCGAGGAGGGAAAGGCGCCCTTCCTCAGCCCTAGCGCACTTGGTCACCGGATTGAACAGCTCCAGGGAGGTGCACAGGTCCTCATGGATCGCGAGCTCCTCCTTCATCTTGACGTCACGCACGCCGTCGGAGAAGGCTGAGATGATGGCCTCCTCAAACACCTTGGGGGTCTTAAGGCGAGCGTTGTTGAAGCGCTGGATGAACTTCTGCAGGATCTCTCCCGGCTGCTGCTTGATATGGTGCAAGTCGCTCATGGCTGGGGACCGGTCGCGGGTGCCTTGGAAGTTGGCGATGAACCGGGTGCGCATCTCGTCCCAGGAGGATATCGTGCCAGGAGCCAGGTTCAGGAGCCAGGTGCGGGCGCCGTCCTTGAGCGCCATGGGGAACCAGTTCACCATGACCTTCTCATCCCTGTTGGCGGCTTCGATGCCCAGCTCGTAGAGCTGGAGGAACTCAGCGGGGTCAGCCGTGCCATCATAGCGCGGGGTAGGTCTGGCTTGAACTTGCCCAGCCAGGCCACACTGCGCAGCTCGGCGGAAAAGGCACGGCAGCCAGCAGTGGCCACGGGAGCCCTTTGGTGGCGGAGAGCTTGATCTTGCGGGTCTCTGTGCGCTGCAGTCAGGTGTAGTGCGGGGTCCTGATGCGCTGGAGCAGGTGCGCGTTCATGCCGGGCCGGTGCGGGGAGCACACGGGCGGCTTCTTGGGGACGAGGGATCTCTTGGCAGCTCTCCTCTTGCTGTGCTAGCGCTGGACGGTGTGGGTTCCGCCCAGGGGCCACGCGCCTTGGGGCCAAGGTGCCTTCTTGAGGGGGAGGTGGCTGAGGCGCCCCCGGAGCTTCGTCGCTCGCGCAGGGCGGGGCGCGGTGCAGGGGAGCCCCCAGCGGCGCTGACAAGCTCGGTGATGCGGGCGAGCCACTCGTTGTAGAGGTCGTCGATGGGACGGTAGTGCAGGAGCTCCCGCGCTAGGAGCAGCGCAGCGTGCGCGTCCGCAGGAGCGCGACAGGCGTGGGACAAGGAGCCGGCCGGAGTCAGCGACGGGGTGGCGGTGCGGCCTTCTCGCTGCACTGAAGGATGCAGGGACGACGCATGCTGCTCATTTCCCGCCGGGCCGGTGGCGGCGTTGACGGCAGGCGACGGGGAACGGCGGGGGCGCCCACCGACGGGGGCCGTCTGGGCGACGCGAGTGGCAAGAGCGGCCCGGCGCTCGGCGCGGGCGCGACGTGCGTCTGACATGGATGGGACGGGCGGTGAAACACGAGGCGACGGAAGGCAGATTCTGGCACACCCCTACCTGGCGCGCCAAATGTCGGACTTCGGGTTCCGACAGACCCTCAAGGTTCGAACACTTGGGTGCACACGGAGATCACACCTCCAGCCTACCCATGTCTCACCGCCTCGCAAGGATCTAAAACTACACGAAGAACAACACAAGGGACACGCGATTTATACTGGTTCAGGCCACCATTGTGGTGTAATACCCTACTCTAGTATATGGTGTGGTGGATTGCCTCTGAGGTTGATGAGGAACAGTACAATGGAAGAACAGCCTCGCGAGGGTCTGTTCTTGGCTGGTGCGATGAACTGCTAGGGGGAGTTCAGTCGCCTCTCTCTCTCTGTGTCTCAGATACGGATCCCCTCCCCTACCCTGTGGGTGGCTAGTCCTATTTATAGGCGAAGGCCCCGGGCCTCTTCCCAAATATTGAGCGGGAAGCGCGCCAACAATTGGCCATTTTGAAGGGAACATCTAGTACACTTATCCTGACTAAAGTTGGTCCTCGCCTGCCAAAGACCCTGACAATGACGCTGGCTTGGGCTCCATGATGACCTCTGCTCTGCCGTCCTGCTGGTCTTGGTCTTGTTGCACCGAAATGGCTGCCTTTGCTTGATACCCTTGCCTGCGCTTGCCCCCTTTCACCAAAGAGGAAACAAGGACTCTGCGCAGGCCGGCGCCCGCCTGGCCTTGGTCGTCACGGCTTGCGCCATGAGCACCTCGTGAGGTACCCCGCCTTGATCTCTCCGCCTCCTCGCGAGCCAGCCTGACGAGGCCGTGCCTGAGGAAGCCTCCTGTCGTACGCCCCGCGAGGCTTGGCCCCTTGCGAGGGTCTTGAGCACGTGTTGATGAAGATGGGCCGTACTGGGCCACTCCTTGAGCCACGCCGCAGGCCGCAGGCAGGCAAGTCTGGGTACCCCCGTTCCCAGAACGCCGACACCTGGGGCCATAGGTTTCACTAGTGGCTTCTCTCAAGATAGCATAAGTATTATGGTGGGTGAACAAATAACTGTCGAGCAATTGATAGAAAAGTGCATAGTTATGAGAATATCTAGGCATGATCATGTATATAGGCATCACGTCCATAACAAGTAGATCGAAACGATTTTGCATCTACTACTATTACTCCACACATCGACCGACTCCTGCCTGCATCTAGAGTATTAAGTTAATGAAGAACAGAGTAAGGCATTAAGAAAGATAACATGATGTAGAGGGATAAACTCAAGCAATATGATATAAACCCATCTTTTTATCCTTGATGGCAACCATACAATACGTGCTTTGCTGCCCCTGCTGTCACTAGGAAAGGACACCGCAAGATTGAACCCAAAGCTAAGCACTTCTCCCATTGCAAGAAAAATCAATCTAGTAGGCCAAACCAAACTGATAATTCGAAGAGACTTGCAAAGATAACCAATCATACGTAAAAGAATTCAGAGGAGATTCAACTATTTCTCATAGATAAACTTGATCATAAACCCACAATTCATCGGATCTCGACAAACACACCGAAAAAAGAGTTACATCGAATAGATCTACGAGAAGATCGAGGAGAACTTTGTATTGAGATTCAAAGAGAGAGAAGAAGCCATCTAGCTAATAACTATTGACCCGAAGGTCTGTGGTAAACTACTCACAACTCATCGGAGAGGCCTTGGAGATGATGTAGAGGCCCTCCATGGTCGATTCCCCCTGCGGTGGAGCGTCGGCGAAGGCTCCAAGATGGGATCTCGCGGAGACAGAAGGTTGCAGCGGTGGAAATAGTTTTTCGTGGTGCTCCTGGATGTTTTTAGGGTACATGGATATATATAGGCGAAGGAGGTAGGTCAGGGGAGCCACGAGGGGTCCACGAGGGTGGGGGACGCACCCACCCCTTTAGGGCGCGCCCTCCTGCCTCGTGGCTGCCTCTGCTGCTTCTTGACGTCCACTCCAAGTCTCCTGGATTGCGTTTGTTCCAAAAATATCGCTCCCGAAGGTTTCACTCCATTTGGACTCCGTTTGATAGTCCTTTTCTTTGAAACACTAAAATAGGCAAAAAAAATAGCAATTCGGGTTGGGCCTCTGGTTAGTAGGTTAGTCCCAAAAATGATATAAAAGTGTAAAGTAAAGCCCATAAACATCCAAATCAGGTAATATAATAGCATGGAACAATCAAAAATTATAGATACGTTGGAGACGTATCAAGCATGCCCAAGCTTAATTCCTGCTCTTCCTCGAGTAGGTAAATGATAAAAACAGAATTTTTGATGTGGAATGCTACCTAGCATATTTCTCAATCTAATCTTCTTTATTGTGGCATGAATGTTCAGACCCAAATGATTCAAAATAAAAGTTCATATTGACATAAGAAATAGTAATACTTCAAGCATACTAACAAAGCAATCATGTCTTCTCAAAATAACATGGCTAAAGAAAGTTCATCCCTACAAAATCATATAGTTAGGCTATGCTTCATTTTCATCACACAAAATACTCCCATCATGCGCAACCCGGGTTTCAGCCAAGCAATTGGTTCATACTTTTTAACGCGCTTCAACTTTTTCAACTCTCACGCAATACATGAGCGTAAGCCATGGATATAGCACTATGGGTGGAATAGAATATGATGATGGAGGTTGTATGGAGAAGAAAAAAAGGAGAAATTCTCACATTGACGAGGCTAATCAACGGGCTATGGAGATGCCCATCAATTGATGCGAACATGAGGAGTAGGGATTGCATACAACGGATGCACTAGAGCTATAAATGTAAGAAAGGGCAATGCACGGTACCGAAGAGGCTAGCAATGATGGAAGGGTAAGAGTGTGTATAGTCCATGGACTCACATTAGTCATAAAGAATTCATATACTTATTGCAAAAGTTTTATTAGCCCTCGAAGCAAAGTACTACTACGCATGCTCCTAGGGGGGAGGCTAGTAGGAGTTAACCATCACGCGCCCCCGACCTCCACACATAAGGAAGGCACTCAAAAGAGCACTCCATGCAATAAATTTATTACACAACTTTTACCATACATGCATGCTACGGGACTTTCTAACTTCAACACAAGTATTCTTTAAATTCACAATTACCCAACATGCATATGGCTCATTGATTCATGGGAACCAACAAGACAAGTTTGAATGTGGAAACAGTTTCAGCAAGTGTAAAATAGCAACATTATCATAGCATGTTTGCAAGCTTGGAACAGAAGTCATATGCAGTCCAAAATTATCAAACAAGGCATTGGACAAAATAATCATAGCATGCTTCAATTCATGTAATTGGAGCATCTCCAAAAACAACATTTACTAATAAATATCGAGCTCACAACATGGCATCGTGAAGTTAACAGAAAACTGGAACATCATTTAGGCATGTTCATAGCAATAAAAACATATGCTACATGACTTTCATAAGGCATAAAATGGCATGGCATGATAGATAGCATAACATGTACATCAAAACATGTCAACTAAGCATCTCCAGATTATGCATGTATTTGATGGTAGCATCAAGTAAACATAGCAACATGATATGACAGATTCAGACTTGACAGAACAGTAACACCAAGTAGCCCACTTCAAAAGTTTGATGCACTCACTACATGGCATATAAAAATACATGGGTGCACCACTACAAAGATAGCATGATTATGCTCCTAAAACATGTTGAGATGATGCTAAAAGGAAAGTCACACAAAAAGATATAAAAATTTCAAAATGACAAGTTACATCAGTTTTAAGCATTTAACATCAGCAAGCACTTTTGCAAAAGGTATTAACATGTCAATATGCACCCTGACATGAATGAAAAGCACACAAAAATGTATATCACTCTGAGCTGAACACTTGCATATCAATAACACTACCATAGGATCAACAGGGACAAAGTTACATCACTCCCAAGATGCATACATGATGTTAACAGGCCGCAGATTTCAGCAGTTTATATCACTTAGCAGTTTTGCAATGAATATTAAGGAATCAATATGAAAAGTAACATGAATGAAAACTATACTAGCATGTAGAGCATCAAGAGATGACTATTTTGACATATCATACACGCAAAACGGAGCAACATGCACGAAGTTACACGCAGTTCAACATGCACACATGATGCTGATTTTCTCAAGGACTGGCCAGTTTCTGAAGAAAAAAACAAACGAGCGCGAAATAGTTATGGATTGCATAGGGCGGACGATAGGCAGGCTCGCTCACCTCGGGCCCGTGGGTCGGTCGGCAGAGAGGTGAGGTGGGCCGGAGGTTGGTGGACTGGGCCGCCGGCGTGGTGGAGTAGGCCGGGGCCCACGCGGGGTCAACGCGAGGGGGCGGCGCTCATCGCCCTTGATCCCGAGCGGGACACGGCCATGATGGCGCCGGCGCGAGGCAACAACGGTGGGGCCACAGGGATGGCGAAGCGAGGTCCGACGGGCTGATGGAGGCCAGGAACGGACGTGAACGGCGTAGGGGATCAGATCCGGTGGTGGACAGGCCGGATCTGGGTGGCGGGGAGGAGATCAACGGGATCCTGGCAGTTGGAGCTCGCCGAAGATCCATGGCGGCGGTGGCGAGGTCCTGGGGCCGGCGGGGGAAGTGACGGGCTGCAGCAGTGGTGCGGCCCTCCGGTGGCTGCCTGTGGGGTCACCGGAGGCGCATACGGCGGGCGGCGGAGCTGGCCGGAGAGGAGGTCGGGCAGCTAGGCAGCGGCGCGGGGCGGATCCATGGCAGGAGGCGAGGGGAGCCTCGCTCAGGCGCGTAGGAGAGTCTGGCGGCCGTGCGGGCCTGGGCGGGCTGCGCCTAGGCCCGGCGGGCCACAGCGAGGGAGCTGGTGGGGACGTGTGGCGCTTTCCGGTTGCCCGAGGGCGTCTGCTGCGGCGACTGACCAGCGTGGAGGAGACAAGTGGCAGCGGTGGAGGGGTTCGATGCTGAAATCGAGGCAGGGGAGGCGGCTGGAGGTTAAGGGAGAGGGTTAGGGCTAGGCCTAGTCCAAAAATGGATGGGTAGGGTGTTTAAATAGGAAAGGGGGGCTAGGATTAGGGTTTTTAGCCCATTTCCGGACCATTCGATCGCCATCGGACGGCTCCGCGGCAAAGAGGGACTAGGAGAGTGGCTAGTGGGCTGTGTAGATGGGCTAGGCTAAGAAGAGAAGGAAGAAGAGCAGCCCGGCAGTGTTTTCGGATGCCGAAAACGTCCGACGTATAAACCGGCAATGGTGCCTCTATATGACTAACAGTTGGGCTACCAAGAGGACTCCGAATGCGACAAAACATGGCAGGCGATGTACCTACACTATAATAAGACCGCAGGCTAACTTTCACCCCATTCCAAGAATTTTTTATGCCACTTATAAAATATTATCTCGGAGGTGCCGCGGGCGCATGCGAGTGTGGTTGGGCTCAAAACGGACAACGGAGAGAACTGGGGGACCCGAATGGATGCATGTTTTGAAAAACATGCAGATGAAATGCACATGATGACATGGCAAAGTGCAACACGCAAGCGGATGACATGGCAGTGACGGAAAATAACTGGAAGACACATGGCGCATCAGTCTCTGGGCGTTACAGTAGACCTGCAGGTAGCTTGTCGTGGAATACATCTTGGAATTCCTGCAAAAGAGAAGACAACACTAAAGGTAGATTGTGATGGGTGCTAGTCTTTTTCACTTCATCCTTGCACAAAAGGAAATAGTGCATAACACTTGGTGGGTTCTCACACACTTCGCGCATCACACTTTTGGTAGCGAATAGCACTAAGTTTTTCTTGTCGCTCATCGTGGAGGCACTCATTTTGGGCTTGTGGCTCCCACTCCCTTTTTGGGTAGATCACTCTCTCACTATTCTCTCCATGATGGGTGGTTGCTTGCTTTTCGGCGATCACTTGGCTTGGTGACATAGGTCGTAACACGTACTCCTTTCCCTTCATCTTGAAGCTATAGTGATTGGTTCGTCCATTGTGAATGACACCACGGTCAAATTCCCTAGGTCGTCCAAGTAGGAGATGGCAAACTGTTTTATTTTCTCAGATTATTTTATTTCTCTGTCTTTATTTTTAAAAAATCCTCCCGCCAGGCCTGCCGGCCTAGCAGCCAGCCAGGCGCCAGCCGCTCGCGCAGCAGGCCAACACCCAGCCCGCTCGACGCTTGCGCCTCCAGCGCTCGATCCCCTCGCTAGCACTCCCGCCCCTTTCTCACGTAACCATCTCCCTCTCTCTTGTTTTTTTTTCTTTTCTTTCTTTCTTCCCTCTTGTCGCTGGACCAAACTCCATCTTAAACCTCCTGCAAGATACCCGTACGTATCTCGAGTGCACTAATGACAGCCGCGCACCCGATCTCGTTAAACCCTACTACGAGACTTCCCATCACCCAAGCAATACGTCTTATATAATCCCTCTCCCCTCCGCTCTCAAACCCCTTCGAAAAAATCACCAAAACCTTCCCCAGCCCATGTACACACCAAATGTATCGCGCCACTACGGCCGTCGTTCACCGCCAAAGTTCACCGTCAGTGAGCAATCCCATGACTCCGGCTTCCACCTATGTGTTGCCTTCAATGTCTTGTGTCATTTTGACATAATTTTGCTTGTCCTCGTCATCTATAGAAGCCATCCCGATCTGTCCCGACATTGCTGGAGCACAGAGTTCACCTCGACGCCCCACTCGACTCCGACATCCCCTCACCTCACCAACGCAAAGAAATCGGACCCCCTCGGAGCTCCCAACCCACTGGACATCGCCACCTCCGCCGTCGAACACCGGAGCCATCGCCACGCTACCATCCTCTTCCCTGACCGAAGTTCTGTACGTGGCTATAAGCACGAGCATTCCTCCTCTGTTTATTTTTTCTTTCTTTCATAGATCGAACCGTTATGTTAGATTAGATCGGTTTAGTAGATCATTTTTCATTAGATCGTTTACTTCGGTTAGTCCCGGGTTTAGTCCAAACCGCATAGTCATTTTTTATTATATGCGCATTGCGTTTTGGTTAAAATCCGGCCATGCAGCTTATAGTTACAGATCGCCTACCTCCAGGCCCAGTAGCCCTGTTTTTTATAGTATTTTTGTTTCTATTTTTGAAACAGAAAAGTTTCACTCTTGTAAAATAATTATCTCCTAGGTTATTTAATATTTTCTAGTGATTCTTTTGGCTCTAGATTGGAAATTTCCTAAAGTTTCTGTAGATATAATTATTGTCCATGTTTGATGTTTTGAAAATTGATTTACATGAATTTTTTTCAACCCAGTGTTTACGCAATACCTAGAGCTAGGATTAATATTTTTAGGCGGTTCTTTTTGCTATTGTTTTCTTATGATCTTGTCTATTAGTAGGTTTAGTTTGGTGAATTTTGAGATTTTATTAAAATTAGATATGGGAGATGTGAGAGTCAAGATGGTGAAAACCTCAAGATTTCTATATGCTCAAGACGGACTTCAAATTCACTACTGGGTGGAGGACGAATTGATGCGGACCCTCGAGAAACCAGCGGATGGCCAAGATGCATGGAGAATCACCATGACATCTTGCGGAAAGCTTCACCCAGCTACGAAGAGACGGATGGATATAGCTTGACCAGAATCTTACCTATGCAGCCGCAAGCCATTATGGGCTTTGGCTTGGTTGACCCTAGGCGTGACTCTGGACGGGCGGTGCCAACAGATGTAGAAGAACGGTAGGACATGGATGGGCACCGGCAGGTGGTAGAGGATCCCTATGGTAGACCCTGTTTTGTTTGTCCCGTCTTCAAACACCATGAAGTTGTTGCACCCTGGCTCAGAGTGATCGGTTTACCTTGCATTGCCGGCCCAGAGACCTTGTCTTCTGGCAACACACAACAACTTGGTACAGAAAAACAACCGCTTTATTCATGCTAGCGAAGCGTAGTTTATATTACAACAGTTAGCGAGGCCAAGCGGCACACACGGTGCAGCTAAACAATATGTACATTATTTAGTGAACATAAAGGGGCCTCGATCATGACAACTACGCGGTAGCGGAACAACGTCGTAGTGGGACTCGATAGCACAGGGACACCGATGTGGACACGATCTAGACTCGGGCAGGACTCCTTTCCAATAAGACTTTCCTGAAATCTGGCATGACACGCTAGGTCAGTACATTGAATGTACTTGCAAGCTCACAACAAGCATAAACATAATGACAAACAATATCATGATATTTAACCATTTAATAACAATGCAACCACATATCCAACATGCTGTGACTATGCTCAAGTGTTACTCGTCCCTTGGACTGGCTTACAGGACGTGATTATTTCATGACCACAAACGTGATGATATCAAAACAAACTCCTGATCCTTATGGCGATCACAACCCGACCAATACATGGCCCGTGGTCCTTAGGAGATCACAACCCGACCAATACAAGGCCCGCGATCCTCACGGCGATCGCAACCCGACCAATACATGGCCCGTGATCCTTACGGCGATCGCAACCCGACCAATACATGGCCAAACTCAACAAGATGGCCTTACTGCCATCCTCAGTGTGAACTTAGTGTGCAAATTTATTAAGTATTGACCCATGGTGTACCCTACTTTCGAGCGTGTCCGTAACCATGGACTCGGCTATCGATAGATTAATACACTCTGCAGAGGTAGCGCACTGGACCCACACTACAGAACCCATGGCCTCGCACTCCCATTCGGGTGGACCAACGGCATTCCAATGAAACCACTTCATTGTCATGACACTCTCCCGGCCACTCCGACTCAATCCCCATCGGGCTAGTCCTGGGTGGCCCCGTGTGTACCTCAAGACACCTCGACCACCGTCGTGGCCATGATCCACTCTAGGACCCGGTACCAAAACATAACTTAACAATGGGCTCACAAGGTTCTGCCTGCTTACCGGGCCAGGGTACATCACGCCCATAACCTTCCCTAGATGGAGGCACCGACCAGAGGCATGACAATGAAATGCATTAAGGCCGTCCCATACCGGCAAATGTGGTTGCACTGGGAAAGACTCGTTTCAGCGGCACCATGACCCGGTCAACAACATATTCAAGTTGAGTTACTCATCAGGTTCAACTAAGGGTGAAAATAACCGGTGTCATAATGCCATGCCATGCATCACCAACATATGCATCACATATCCATGAAAATAACTAAGTCAATTACGCTCCCACGGAGCCATCATCATCTCATGATACTTCTCTTGTTGAGATACACCCTCACTTAAACCAGAATCATTACTAGCAATCTCATCATTTTTCATCATGCAAGAATAATAATTAAACTGATTATTAATCTCCATGACCATATCATTTTATCATTACTCATAACTAAGTTCTTGTTAGCTTATCAACAAGATTCACTTCAACCTTTCTGTAAATCAAGCATTTTAACATGACAAGCATCTAACAGAATATAATTATCATATAAATAATTTAAATGCATGAATAATCATAAGTTCAAGTAGGAAAATCACAAATATTGAAGTGGCACTATGAAAATGTTGTTGTGGCTTGCCTTAGTGCTGATGAGGTTCACAACTCTCCTGGTGATCCTCAAGACAAGCTTGCTCTTCTGAAAACAAATAAAACCACAAAAAGAAAACATCAAGAAACCTTATGAAAATTACCAGAAAATCTAGACAGCAAGGAAAAATCCTATCTTTTGGGTGCTGTTAGATTTTTGGACAAAGAACACAAAGCAAAAAGAATCAATGCATTTGGACTTATAGATAAAAAGTTATGGCTGTTTGAAGTTTCCTAGATTTAAATGAATTTGAAGTAAAAAATAAACAAACTGGGGGTGACATCGAAGGCGTAAAAGCCCAGGGCACCACTACTCGTACCGCTTCATGCGCATACTGAGTGGCTGACTAGCGGGCCCCGCTAGTCAGGCCAGAAGGAGGGGGAGAGGGAAACAGAGGGAGGCAGAGCTTCGCCGGAGCACACGCCGGCGACGAGGGTTCTTGGGGACAAACGAGAGGGGGGACCCAAAGGAGAAGAAGGTTGCACACCTGCCCGTACCCGTAGCATGGCTAGAGGTGACCGGGCGGCGTCGGAAACTGCCTCTCCAGCGGAGGCAGAGGGCAGAGGTCGCCGGAGACGAAGACGACGGCGGCTCGGGGCGGCTCCAGGGGCTCCAGCGGGGCGGAATGGCTTCACCGAAGAGTGGCGGAGGACCTAGAAGGGTGGCCCTGGCCTGGGAGGGGTCAGAGCTGCGGGGACTATCCGGAGGGGATCACCGACGAGCTCGGGCTTTGGGACGGCAGCCCTTGGCCTGCCCGGCCGGGCTGCGGCTTCTACTAGCTCGTGAAGGGTGTGGGAGTAGCTGCGGGTGCTCAAGGAGGGCTGGGGTGGCGGCATTTATAGGCGGGCAGCGAGAGGGGTTCGGGCTCCGCCGGAGGAAACCTTTCCATGGCGCGCGGTGACGAACGGCGCCAATGAGAGAGGGGGATGACGACGAAGGTCACACGGGAACTATTGGCGGGTGTGGACGAGCACAGGAGCGAGGGGGAAGACGACGAGCACAGTGCGCCATGCACTGTGTCGTTGGCCGGACCGTGCCCGTGCCCGCTGCGGCGAGCTCAGGCGTCGGCGAGTGCTAGGGGGAGTAAAGGGAGTGCAGACGGGGATGGTGGCGAGGCATGGCATGCTAGAGCAGGCTGGGCAGCGAGCACGTGGTCAACAGAGCGCTAGTCGGCACGCAGAGCGCGTGTTTTGCATGCCAGCACGCCCGGACGAACGCGGTCACCGCGTGAACCATGACATCAGGCCACCCTAAGCACTAATTTGATGTCTGACATGTAGTCCTTGGTAGTTTGAAGTGTTACCATGGTTGAGCTTCGATCCAGGTGTAGTAGAAATGGATTTGTACTGTTAGCAAGTTTCTGGACAGTAATTTTGGAGAATTACTATGGTCAAACCACTAGGAGTTAAGGGCTGAGCTTTGGAGGCTTGCTTCTACTTACTAAGGTAAATAGGCACAAGAAAAACCAGCTACAATGGAGCTAGTAAAATGGTAGTTGTTGTAGAAACTACCATTTCTGTCCTGAAATGAATTTATTTTCTGAAGCCAAAATATTCCAAAGAGTGATGAAATATTTTTGCTCAAAGAGGTGCCCTAGGGTTCAAAGGATAATTGGGATTTTTCTCAGGATTTTTGGGGCAAGAAAAATTAGGGTTGCTTTGGAGCACAAAGGGTTAGCTAGGGTTTTGGAGGGCAAAATGAATATTTTTCATTTAAGAAAAATATTCCAAGCAATATTTTGAGATGATCCTGAGGTGAAGTGATGGTTTGAGGAGGAGAAGAAGCACTTGGGTGAAAGTCAAGGGGTGCTTTCGGTGTCAAAACCGGCGGATCTCGGGTAGGGGGTCCCGAACTGTGCGTCTAGGCGGATGGTAACAGGAGACAAGGGACACGATGTTTTTACCCAGGTTCGGGCCCTCTCGATGGAGGTAAAACCCTACTCCTGCTTGATTGATATTGATGATATGGGTAGTAAAAGAGTAGATCTACCACGAGATCAAAGAGGCTGAACCCTAGAAGCTAGCCTATGGTATGATTGTTGTTCGTCCTACGGACTAAAACCCTCCGGTTTATATAGGAACCAAAGAGGGTTAGGGTTACGCAGAGTCGGTTACAATGGTAGGAGATCTACATATCCGTATCGCCAAGCTTGCCTTCCACGCCAAGGGAAGTCCCATCCAGACACGGGACGAAGTCTTCAATCTTGTATCTTCATAGTCCAGGAGTCCGGCCGAAGATGATAGTTCGGCTATCCGGACACCCCCTAGTCCAGGACTCCCTCAGTAGCCCCTGAACCAGGCTTCAATGACGACGAGTCCGGCGCGCATATTGTCTTCAACATTGCAAGGCGGGTTCCTCCTCCGAATACTTCATAGAAGATTTTGAACACAAGGATAGTGTCTGGCTCTGCAAAATAAGTTCCAGATACCACCATAGAGAGAATAATATTTACACAAATTCAACCTGCTGACATATTCCGTGGTGTGACATCACACCACGGCCAAGCCTTTATTCGAATCGTTTTTATTGTTCCTCCTCGGCGCGTTTAGCGAGGCGGTTTCCTTGGCACGTCTTGTCAAAGCAGAGATCGTGTCCCCTTATTCCGGGATTCTCATCAATACGGGCGTGGGTAACCCAACCGCGCCATTGATTATGACGCTTGGGAGATAAGCGAGTTTTACCAGGCTGGTGGGGACGCATAGTTTCGTCCGTCCATATAAGGGGATAAGAATCCACCTTTTTACCTACGCCTTCTTCCTCCTTTGCATATCCATTTCCACGCACTCGAGCTCCAGCACCCAAGTTCGCACATCTCACCTCAACCTTCCCCAGCCATGTCCGGAGCGGGAGGCAAGTGGATGGCCTCCTCCGTCATGGAGGGGCACATCAAGAGGCTGCGGAAGGCCGGATACTTGTCCAGCAACATCGCGCATCGGCTCCCCGACAAGGGGCAGCTCATCCCCACCCCCGGGCCCCATGAGAGGGTGGTGTTCCTCACCCACTTCCTCCACAGACTAGGTTTTCCACTTCACCCATTTGTCCCGGGGCTCATGTTCTACTACGGCCTGGATTTCCACGATCTGGCCCCGAATTTCGTCCTCAACATCTCGGCGTTCATCATCATGTGCGAGGCCTTCCTCCGCATGAAGCCCCATTTCGGCTTATGGCTGAAGACCTTCAATGTCAAGCCGAAGGTAGTGGGGGGCCAGCAGGCGGAGTGTGGAGGCGCCATGGTGGGCAAGATGCCCAACGTTATTTGGCTCGAGGGCTCCTTCGTGGAAACCATCAAAGGGTGGCAACCGGGGTGGTTCTACATCACCGAGCCGCATGACCCTGAATGGGCAGCGGCCCCTGAGTTTCGATCTGGCATCCCCACATGGCTCACCTCCTGGAAAAAGAAGGCCTGTCATGGGGTAATTCAGAAGAGCTGACCGGACTCCAAACCTGCGTCCAAAACCTTGTGAACAAGAAGATCAAGCTCGTCAATGTAGTCCAGGTCATGCTCATCCGCCGGATCCTCCCGTGCCAACAACGGGCTTTCAGCTTGTGGGAGTTTGATCCGGGACAGCACCAAACCTTGAGCAGGCTCTTTGACACTACGTACGAAGATCCCTAGAAGGTGTTGTTCAAGGGCACCGAGGCTCCCGCATCCGCTACCGAAGATCGCGGATTCAGCTCGCAGCGTCCAGCCGGTGAGGTAAGCTATTTTACCCTTTATATAGGACACTTATTTTCCATAGTTTGACTCTATGCGGGATCTAAACTCCCTTACCTTTGACAGGCCTGGCAAAAGAAGTCCGGGTAAGTTAACTGTCCGGCTCCCTTGCCAAAAGACCCAGCGGACGCCCGATTGACGGGGCTGCTAGTTCTGGCACCTTACGTGGTGCTAGAGAAGAAGGCCAAGAAGAAGGCCACGGGAACTCGAAAGAGTTCTCGGCGCCAGGTGTTGTCGGACTCATCATCCGACGACTCCGAGGCGGTCTCCTCCCGCGAAGGCGAGGAGGAGGAAAAAGAGGCCTCTCCCCCAGCGGGGGGAGAGAAGAAAAGGAAGGCCGCCCCAACGGGGGAGACCGAAGGGTCCAAGAAGGGAAAGACCCTCCCTCCGGACTACTCTACCAACACCGACGACGGCAAAGAGGAGTGGCCACCGAGGACTAAGCCCCTAGCGACATCGTAAGTGTCCGGATACCAGAATAACTCATGGCATTTCGTTTGTCGTACATAATCATCTAACGCTGAACATAACCCTGCAGCCCGCCCAAGGACGGGCTCGACACTTCAACGAGCAGCTCCCTGGCGTCGTCGGACGTGAATAGCACTTCACTTCCGGCCATCTCCTCTCCTTGCGCTCCGGATGACGCTGAGGTGGGGTCCCAAAAGGGGCCCAGCCAGGAGGAGGAGGTCCCGGAGGCGCCGCAAGGCAACCTCCCGGACTTTTGGCGCAAGGGGGATCAAACCCCAAAGGTCTCTAAGTCCGGCCCTGGGCCGGACTCCGCACTGGAACCTTCAGTGGTTCTGGAGTCCGGCGGGCGGCCCCTTCGTAAGAAGGGCGAGACTGCGACACCGGTGACCTCCGTCCAACCGGAGGCACCGGATAATTTGCTGGAGGCGCTTAACGGCGCCTCCATCGACGAGGAGCACCGCACTGTTATGAGTGTGGTGATCCAGAAAGTTCAGTCCGCCAAGAGCGGGCTGACTAAAGCCTGTGCTAGCCTTCTAACAGGTTCTGAGGTATGTTTTTAAGATATGTAAAAATATTACCGCATAGACAGTAGCCCCTGATGCTCAGTTTGGTGTTCAGAAAGAAAAAGCCAAATTGAGGATCTAAAAAGATGTACGCAGGAGTCTAACATAAATATGTCAATATGGGAATGCAGGCTGCGCTGCTGACCTTTTCCGCACTGACTGCGGAGGTCGATGCATTGAAGCAGAGCCTCGAGCGGTTCGAGAACGAGCTCGGCCTTGCCAAGAAGCAGCTCGAGGACAAGGAAGGCAAGTAATACCTTATGGAAGTATATAAAAGATGTGGTTGCAAAAAATAACAGGAATAACATGAAAATTGCAGGGGCCACGAACGAGGTGTCCAGGGCCGAATGCCATGCATCCGCGGAACACACTGAGCGAGCAAAGCAGGAGGCACAGGTGGCGGAGGTGCGGCAAGAGCTCCAGGCTCTCGTGGAAAAACACGAGAGTTTGGAGCGTGACTCAAAGACTCGAGAGTCCAAGCTCGCCTCGGCTCTTGAGAGCGCCAAAGCCGCTAAGGCCGAAGCCCAAAAAGCCCTCCAGGAAATTGAGGCAATAAAGAAGATAGCGGCGGGCAAGGCATTCTTCATGCAAAGCAAGCACGTGAAAGTGAATTACTTGTTACTTACCTGAATCCGGAGCTCTCCAGGAGCATTCGCAGATCTTCCCCGTAGTGTGTCCGATGACGCCGCATTCTACCAGGCCGAGGAAGGGAGCTCGACGGAGAAGGTGTTCTGGTCTCAGTATGCTGAGGCCGGACACCCGGTGCCCTTGAGCGACCAGCTGAAGCAGCTGGTTGAGCTCCATAAGGTGGCCGAACAGGCCATGAAGGGCCTCATAGTTCGGCTGTGGCCCGGGGAAACCATGACTGGGAGCTACTTCGGGCTGGTGAGGTGGCTGGTGGACGCATGTCCATGGATTGAAGTCGTCAAGCGCTTCGTCTGCATCGAAGGTGCCCGTAGGGCCCTTGCCCGTGCTAAAGTGCACTGGGGCAAGATGGACGCTGAGAAGCTTGTGACGGACGCTCCACCGCCGGGCAGGGAGTATCACAAGCTCGAAATGTATTATGAGAACGTCCTGAAGGGTGCCTGCCTTATAGCGGGTGAATGCTCCAAAGATGTAATTTTTGAGTAACCTCGCATTTGTTATCCTGTACGCTTGAAAACTTGTTCATATGCCCTAAGCAACGCTTGTGAATTTAAAATATTACCTTCTGTGCGGCCGTTCATTAAATTTGAGAGATGGCGAGTCGTCGGCTTCTGCCCCCATGCCACGAGTGCTGAGGTGTTCGGGATAAACTTGAGCGCTCTTTTTCCCATTCTTGGGTCCTTCGAGGGAGGCGCTCAACACAACAAACAAGGCAACCGGACTATAATGCTTGAACACTCTCACTTGGCCATAGAATTCTATAATTTTAAATTTCGGCGAAGCCCCTAGTATTCAGAAGACCAAATTCGGGGCGCTATCCACGCCTGGGCCGGACAAAGCCGACTCCTCGCTCTAATCGGCATAAGTCTTTAGGGACTCGAAAAACCTCTCGAACAGCGACCGGCTCTCGCCCTATCATGAAGGTCAGTTTTAGCTTTCTCCACCGAGGTGCTCCGCCCAGCTCAACCGGGGTACAATCGCAGTGGTTCTCCCAACGCTACCTTAGCCGATATAACGGAACGTAAGGTACCAAAACATGGGAGCTGGGCAAACCCAACTATTGACCCAAGACATGATTCGGAGCCGATGCATATAATGCTATAAGTTCAGGGTGCCGCACTTGTGAAAGTGTTCGGACTTATCACACAATATTTTGGGGTACTTAAGCCCCTGGTGTATTTGGCCGTACCAAAGCGTACGCATGCAACATGTCATAAGTGAACATATATAGATAAAAAGGGAATGCAATAATAGGCAAAGCTGTGCATTGTTTATTAAAAAAAGTTGCGGTAAAAGCAGAACGATACAAATAGTGCGATAAGCAAGGGATGGGACTATTTGACATGTCCCCCTCCAGGAGCGAGCTGCGGGATGATATGTAAAACAAGTATACTGCTCGTTATAGAGACCACCTAGACACTCGACGTAGCTTTCTGCTTCCCTGGCTGTTGCATCGTGTGTTCGGCGATTCTACTGCCGGACAGGGCTTCTTGAGAAAGGAGTCCTGAAAGTAAGAGAAAAAAGAAGAATGACACAATTGGGAGCCCCTGGTGCGGTTGAGCCGCATTATGGGCCTGCCGTGGTCATGCCCCTCCCCCTATGCCCATGGTATTTCCAGAGAGTAATTATGTACGCGTAGTACTGGTTTCGCAATTTCGCGAGGGCTGGGGTTGGGGCCGCATTGTTACGCGTGCTCGAAATGTGCCAGGCGGTCTTGTTGTTGGTTACTCCGGGCACGCTTGACGGTGTCCAGACGTTTAATAGCCGGACTCGAGAATTGCCTTAAGAGGCTGCTTTGTACTTCCGCCGCGATGGCCACCGTATGCTCCTCCGTTCGGAGAGAGCGTTCGGTGTTTCCTTTGACCGTAATGACTCCTCGAGGGCCTGGCATCTTGAGCTTGAGGTATGCGTAGTGCGGCACCGCATTGAACCTTGCAAATGCGGTTCATCCGAGCAGTGCGTGATAGCCACTACGGAACTGGACTATGTCGAAGATTAATTCCTCGCTTTGGAAGTTATCCAGTGATCCGAAGACCACTTCAAGTGTAACTGAGCCTGTACAGTTGGCCTCTACACCTGGTATGACGCCTTTGAAGGTCGTCTTTGTGGGTTTAATCCTTGAGGGGTCTATGCCCATCTTGCACACTGTATCCTGATAAAGCAGGTTCAGGCTGCTGCTGCTGTCCATCAGGACTCTAGTGAGGTGAAATCCGTCAACGATTGGGTCTAGAACCAATGTGGCGAATCCGCCATGGCGGATGCTAGTGGGGTGGTCCCTTCGATCAAAAGTGATCGGGCAGGAGGACCACGGATTGAACTTTGGGGCGACTGGCTCCATCGCATATACGTCCCTTAGTGCACGCTTTCGCTCCCTTTTGGGTATGTGGGTTGCGTATATCATGTTCACCGTCCGCACTTGTGGGGGGAAGCCCTTATGTCCTCTATTGTTGGGCGGCCGGGGCTCCTCCTCGTCGTCGCTATGCAGCACCTTGTCATTGTTTTCGGCGTTTAACTTGCCTGCCTGCTTGAACACCCAACAATCCCTGTTGGTGTGATTGGCTGGCTTTTCAGGGGTGCCGTGTATCTGACACGAGCGATCGAGTATTCGGTCCAAATTGGACGGGCCCGGAGTATTTCTTTTGAATGGCTTTTTCTGCTGACCGGGTTTAGAGCCTCTGAATCCGGCATTGACTGCCGTATCCTCAGTATTATCACCATTAATGCGGCGCTTGTGCTTGTTGCGACGCGACCTACCGTTGCTGTCCTTGGTATCCGAATTACCAGGGCTCTTGGTCATGTTGTTACTACGAGCTAGCCAGCTGTCCTCTCGCGCGCAAAAGCGAGTCATGAGTGTTGTGAGGGCTGCCATGGATTTCGGCTTTTCCTGTCCTAGGTGCCGGGCAAGCCACTCGTCGCGGATGTTATGTTTGAAGGCTGCAAGGGCCTCTGCATCCGGACAGTCGACGATTTGATTTTTCTTGGGTAGGAACCGTGTCCAGAATTGTCTGGACGATTCTTCTGGCTGTTGAATTATGTGGCTTAGGTCATCGGCGTCTGGTGGTCGCACATAGGTGCCCTGGAAGTTGTCGAGGAATGCGGCTTCCAGATCTTCCCAACAACCAATTGACTCCGCTGGCAAGCTGTTAAGCCAATGTCGAGCTAGTCCTTTAAGCTTGAATGGGAGGTATTTGATGGCGTGTAGCTCATCACCGTGGGCCATGTGGATATGAAGGAGATAGTCCTTGATCCAGACCGCAGGATCTGTTGAGCCATCGTATGATTCAATGTTTACGGGTTTGAAACCCTCAGGGATTTGATGATCCATCACTTCGTCTGTGAAGCATAGTGGGTGTGCGGCGCCTCTGTATTGGGCCATATCACGATGCAGCTCAAATGAGCTTTGTCTACTGTGTCCGGCCCGGCTGGATTTGCCATATCCGGCGTGACGGTTATCATCACGTATCGTGGGGCGCCCATGCGATCCGTAGATCGATCTTGTTTGCCTTGCCTTGTCCTCCAATATATCCCGCAGGTCTGGCGCATTTTCCCGTGCCTTGGTATTTTTAGAGCGGCGCCGGGGTGCGGCTTGAGTGGAGGGCCGAGAGGCCTCTCTGTCGCGGCCACGAGGTGGCCGGTCAGCCGTATTATGCGCTGGTGATGTAGGTTTAGGTGCTTCCTCCTCTAATCGGCGTAGCAGCCTGCGGTTTGGGTAGCTCTTGGAGGGGCGTTCGAGTTCATACTCTTCGGCCGCAAGGACTTTAGTCCATCTGTCAGCTAGCAAGTCTTGGTCAGCTCTAAGTTGTTGTTGCTTTTTCTTGAGGCTGCTTGCCATGGCCATAAGCCTACGTTTGAAACGCTCTTGTTCGACGGGATCCTTAGGCACGACAAATTCGTCGTCGTCGAGGCTTGCCTCGTCTTCGGAGGGAGGCATGTAATTATCGTCCTCTACCTCTCTGCCTGCCGCTCTCTCATGAGGGCTGGCTTCTCCATCCTCCCGCACTGAATCCTGCTGGAGGGAGTTGTCTTCGGCACTGTCTGGGGTGTTATTGTCTCCCGTGCCGGAATCACCGTTTTTGCTGTGGCGGGATTTAGAGCGGCGCCGCTGACGCTGGCGCTTAGGCTGTTTCTTGGAGGGGTCATCCTCCGTTATTCCATCGCCATTCCCGTCTTTTGGGATGTCCACCATGTAAATGTCGTAAGACGAGGTGGCCTTCCAGTGCCCTGTAGGTGCTGGTTCTTGGTCATCTCCTGCATCGTCGTCCATACCGTCGATGTCTTGGGAGTCGAAGTCGAGCATGTTGGTTAAATCATCGACAGTGGCTACGAACTGGGTGGTGGGTGGGCTTTGAATTTCTTCGTCGTCCGCACCCCAACCTTCCTGACCATAATCCGGCTAGGGCTCTCTTGATAAAGAGAGAGACTTTAGTGAATTCAAGATGTTGCCAAAGGGCGAGTGCTGAAAGATATCCGCGGCAGTGAACTCCAAGATCGGCGCCCAATCTGATTCGATTGGCAGGGGCGCGGAAGGTTCGGAGTTCGGAGAGGAGTCCGGCACCTTGGAGTCACGAGCTTCGCAAAGGACAGGGTTGGTGTTTGGCTCAATCGCCATAGAGATAGCAGCCCCCGAGGCGGTGTCCAGCCACCCGTCCTCGATCGGCGTAGTCGGCTCCGAGCTAAGGGTCGGAGCGGACACTGGTGCGGCCTCCAGGGCACTGTCCGGTGGCAGAGCTAGATCATACCCTTCGTGACAGTGCGGCGCGCTTGGCTGTGTCTCGAACCCGTCGAAGATCAAGTCTCCGCGGATGTCAGTCGTGTAGTTCAAATTTCCAAATCTGACCTGATGGCTAGGGTGTAGCTTTCGATATGCTCCAGATGGCCAAGCGAATTGGCCCGCAGTGCAAAGCCGCCGAATACGAAGATTTGTCCGGGGAGAAAGGTCTCACCCTGGACCGCATCGTCGTTGATGATCGGAGGAGCCATCAGGCCTAAAGATGACAACACGGAGGAACTCCCAATGAAAGCACCAATGTCGGTGTCAAAACCGGCGGATCTCGGGTAGGGGGTCCCGAACTGTGCGTCTAGGCGGATGGTAACAGGAGACAAGGGACACGATGTTTTTACCCAGGTTCGGGCCCTCTCGATGGAGGTAAAACCCTACTCCTGCTTGATTGATATTGATGATATGGGTAGTACAAGAGTAGATCTACCATGAGATCAGAGAGGCTAAACCCTAGAAGCTAGCCTATGGTATGATTGTTGTTCGTCCTACGGACTAAAACCCTCTGGTTTATATAGGCACCGAAGAGGGTTAGGGTTACATAGAGTCGGTTACAATGGTAGGAGATCTACATATCCGTATCACCAAGCTTGCCTTCCACGCCAAGGAATGTCCCATTCGGACACAGGATGAGGTCTTCAATCTTGTATCTTCATAGTCCAGGAGTCTGGCCGAAGATGATAGTTCGGCTATCCGGACACCCCCTAGTCCAGGACTCCCTCAGGTACCCAAGTGTTTAAGTCCAAATGAAATGATTCAAAAACTCCAAACTCAAAACCAACTCAACTGGAAACCAGGCAAAGAAAAGAGGGAAAAAACCGGGCTGTCACAGAAGTGTTAGGACTCAGAAGGAGGGAACGATTCTTGCGGGTAAAGTGACTCTGCAGAGTGGAAACCTAATCGATTAGGCGTGTCCCCGATTATGGACAACTGAGCCCCTGGAATTGAACTTATTCAAAAATCTCAACACCAAACATAATAAATTGATGGTTTATAATGATTTCGGGCATGAGACACTGGTATGAGGAACCATCTCAATAAAAAACAACATTTTGTAGTAACTACAAGCAAGTCCTTTCGTTGTAGGAAAAAATTGGCTTTTTTGCAAAATCTTAAACAAAAACTTAAACTTAGAGCCCCACAGCCAAATTGCATATAGTATTAGCATTTTATTATTTTTTTTCTCTATGACTTGCCGGCATATTCAAAATGCTGACCTACATGGCTACAACATCTCATGTTGCAGAGGAGTTTTCCAACTAGGAGTGAGCTACGATCTACGCTCGGTGATTGCCCTATGGAGTCGGATGGATTCTCTTATCGTCTATGCTTCTGCAGTATTTAGTTTTTCTCATGAGTTGGCCTTCGGCCGAAGTTATTTTGATGTAATAAAGACTCTATATGAGAATCGTGTAATAAATCAGGTGTGACTGAACTTTGAAATTTTCATCAATGTACTGTGTGTGCCAGCATGATCTTGGGATGGTACAGAAACACAGAGACTTGACCTAGGTTTGGATCAGGTCGCTACACAAATGGACATAGGAACCACATCACATTCCAAAGTGTCTCCATATGCTCCAATCTTGAAGGACACTTGAACCATGTGTTCCACTTGAGTTGTGCCAAAGTCGCTAAACCATTGGACCTTGTAGGGGCAAGGGTGCTTCATCTTGACGAATTGGAGCTTGGAGCATAGCTCTTCACTTGCCAAGTTATGGAAACTTCCTCCGTCGATGATGACCTTCATGGACCTTCCATTGATGCCCGCCTTGGTGTGAAAGATATGGCATTTTTGGTCTTTGTCTTGTTGATGTTGAAGCGTCAAGACCTTGGAGACAACGAGAGCGGAGCTCGAATCATTGTCACAAAATACTTGGTCATCTTAATCTTCGTTCACTTGCCGATGCATAGCCACATGCTCAAGGGCTTCCATTTCCTATTCACTCATGGAGTCATAGGTGCCATCATCGTTGATCATTGTTGAGCATCTGGTATGCTTATTGGCACACTCTAAGGACTTGTGGCCTCGGCCACCGCATATGAAGCATTTGATGGAACTTGTCTTGATGGTATCATCCGGTGGAGTTGTAGATGATGAAGCTCTCAGCTTGAAATTGCTTTGTCGTGGGAGAATGGCTTGAGGTTGTCGAGTTCTCATGTAACTTGACTTCTTGTCGTTGCTTGTAGAAGGTTTGGTTGAGGTAGAAGGTGTTGGAGTCATTGAAACTTGGTTGTAGGAGGAGTCGTAGGACTTGGAAGAGAACTTGGTATACTTGAAGTCATCTTGCACTTGTCGCTCTGCCTTGGTAGCTTGATGCACTAGCTCAATGAGGTTTGAGTAAGGTTGGAAGTTGTCTATTTTCTTGATAGGGTGATTGTGTCTATTCAAGAAACGTGTCATAGTTTTCTCATCATCTTCCGTGACATTTGCTCGAATCATGGCAATCTCCATTTCCTTGTAGTACTCTTCAACGCTCTTTGTTCCTTGCTTGAGGAGTTGTACTCGCTTGAATAGGTCGCGATTATAGTATGTTGGCACAAAGCGCGCTCTCATGACATCCTTCATTTGATCCCAAGTTCTGATGGGTGGTTCACCTCTTGCTTCTCGGCGCTCAATGACTTGCTCCCACCAAATGAAGACATAGTCTTGGAACTCAAGGGATGCCATGGCGATCTTCTTATCTTCGTCATAGTTGTGTAAACGAAAGAACTTGTCAACCTTCAATGTCCGTGAAAGGTACTCTTTGGGGTTGTTGCTTCCGGAGAACTTGGGCATGGTGAACTTGAGCTTGCCATAGTGTTGCTCGTCATTATGTTGGGGTCGGGGGTGATGACGCCCTTGACGTGGAGGATTGTCACCCTCAAGTTGCTCTTGGTGTGGAGGATTCCCATTGTTTTGTTGCTCTTGTCAAACTTGTGGTTATTGTCGAGCTTGTTGTTCATGTCTAGCTTGTGGAGGAACTTGTCATTACAATCGTGCTTGATATCGTAGTTCTTGGACTTCCACGTGAAGTGCTTCCTCTTAATGAACACGTCGGTTGCCAGCGGCAACAACACTACTGGTGTCGCAAATGGCACACTGCGCCTCAAGTGCTTGTGCTTGATGTTGTTGTTGTTCTTGATGGAGAGCATCGGTGTCTTGCTCGTCTTGATGTTGGCATTGTCGCTCTTGAATTTGCTCTCATAGGCGTTGGCGATCTTGCGCTTCCTCTTGTTGTCATTGGTGTTGGCGTTCTTGTGCATGCGCAAGTGTAGATTGATTCTGATGATGTCAACGTTCTTGCTCTTCAAGTTGCCCTTGTGACTCATTGCCGTGTAGAGGATTGCGGTTTGCTTGACGGTATTGGCACATGTCTCGTTCAAGAGTGTTTGATGTCAGTGTACTTGAGTTGGAGATGGTGTCAAAGGAATGTCAACTCGAGTGACTTTGCCTTGAATAAGACAAACTGGTAGAAGAGCGGTTGACCAAAAAGGCACGAATCTCGTCCATTCTTGCATTGCTCTCTTGTGTTTGTTCATCGAGCTTGTTGTCGAAGTAGTCTCTTGTACGTTGCTCGTGGTGTCTCAAGTCGGTGGCGAGATTGTCGATGCATTCGCTCAATGCTTGTTGTTCTTGATGCAAAGCTCTTTGTGCGCCAAAGAGGTGGTTCTTGGTGACGTAGTTGTTTAGGTCCTCATCTTGCTCGATGAAGAGTGGGTTGGTAGAAGTAAATGTGTGAGTGGGGGAAAGGGAAGAACTATACCAAATGTACCTTGACCAATGTTGAGAATGGATCAATGATCACTCAATGATGTAACAAGGAAATAACACAATTGGTACCGGTTCCTGTCAATTTCTCACACCTACACAAATAAAGCCTTTGGTGGAGCTTGGTTAGGATGGTGGCACAAAATTTATGCAATCGTTAGTGAGACTCAATAATGTTGGAAAAGATTCGCAAATTTGCAAATGCAACAAGTAGACCAATAGCAAATAATGGCACACGGAAACACACACACGACAAGACAGATGGGGTCATGCAACCAAAAATGAGCTCAAAATGTGGAATCCACGGAAAATGCTCTTGTTGCACAACTCTAGAGAGACGCTAGCGCGATTGCACAATAGGCGGATACGAGACTTGTGCACAACCTAGGAAGAAAAATGGTACGTCTTCTATCACAAGTATGCAATATGTATGTTGCTCCGAATGTGTGATCCAAGATGATCGGGTATGACAATCTTAATGTAGTATGATGCTATGGTTCTTGCTTAAAAGCCCTTTGCTTATCTTTCTACTTTGCTTAAAAGCTTGTTTGGATCATTCTCTTTTGAGCTCTTTCTCATGCAAAACTTGGCGAACCAAGGTAGCTATTGGGTATTTGCGATGACAACCTTGCGAAACAAGAGATGATACCAAGATATGTATACCAATATGATGTGATATATGCAATGACCACTAATGTGCACTAGTGATGTTGCCGGCAAATCAAAGGCTAGTCTCGATAGGTAAGTGATGCGAAAATGGTTTCGGGAGGTTAACAATGCAATGGCAAGGTAGTACACAAAAGGTATCATCCAGGTTACCGTCCTTGCTTATGATGGATGGTGTCAAAATGATGAAATGGTCGAGGTCGATGACTAAGATGAGCGGTGGTGATGTCGATGTCGAAGTATCCCTAAGTAGCCTAAACATGTTAGCAAACGGAAACCGCAACTCAAATTCTCAAAGAACAAAATGTGTCAAAATTTCGGAGTTGGTAGCGAGTCAGCGATGGTGGTCGTGGAAAGCCGTGGTGGTATGCGGAATGTTTGGTGTAGGCCCGGCAAAATTTGCGAAAGTTAGGTAGAAGAGAAGTGGTGGAGGAAGTGGGGCTGCGGGAGGTCGGATGTCCGGGCTGTCGGGCCGGATGTCCGGGGGCACGGGCCGGATGTCTGGGCCTCCAAATCTGAGATGAATTTTATGAACTCGTGGGGAAATAGGGAATTTCTGGGTAAAATTCAACATATTTTGTGGATGGAAAATGGGGAAATGATGGGGGAAAGCTAGATCTACCTGCTACACACGAAATCCATGGATCAAATCCAACAAAACTTCATCAAACCAACAAATCAAAAAACAAATTGGGAGATATTTTTGTGGGCATTTTTGAAATTGGGACAAAATCAACAAAACTAGGCTAGAAAACAAAGGGCACGGCTCCAAATTCATGATCAACCCAGGCTCATGATAACAAGATGATGTAGGGTGGAAACCCTAGTGCCGATCTTTCACAAAATGGATAGGATCCTACAAAGAACATGAGGGAAAACACGAGAGTAAGACACTCAAATCAACGAGAACAATCACACATGTGCTAGATCCAAGAACATAAAAAGTGATACAAGATCCAAACGCAACAAAGGACGATACCAGAGGCGGTTGTTCTTCTCATGAGGACATCAATACTATTGTTACACCCACAGCCCCTGGTGCTGTACATAGTGGACCAATTACTAGAGCTCGTGCAGGCCAATTGAATTACCAGGTGCTTTTGTTTCTTGCTAACAATTCTAATGTTCATGAGAATATAATGCTGCCTACTAACAATTCTAATGTTCATGAGAATATAATGCTGCCTAAATTGGATACATTTATCTTGATTAATAATGAAGGTCCTAGCAAGGACAAGAGGGATGAACACTGGAGTAGGAACAAGCATGGAAATGAAGGCGCACACGAAGGGAACCAGAATGGCGTTTCTAGTGCATATTTCAGCACTTTGAAGCCTCCGTGATGACATACAAGGACATGGACGAAATATACAAGATGGCCCTTCATAAATTTTGTCCATAGCTTATTTTAGGTGCCGCGCCACCTTATGTTTGGGCCAGGCCCATGTAATTTTAAAATACATGAGTATAGGCTATTTTTAGAGTCCGTATGTGTGGGTAAACATGAGTTTGGGTTGGTTTCGGACCCTCCTACAAGGGCCAAGAAATCACCCCCCCTTCCTCCATATATATAGCCCTTAGGGCACCGTTTAAACTTTGGGTTTCGGTTAGATTAAAGTTCACCATAGCTGCAACTTCGCGTACTTCATTTGTGTTCAACGACCAGAGAAAGACGTCACAAAAACCCACTTGATCAATAAAGCTTTCCTCTTAAATTCGCAATATCCAGATTGCAGTCTTAGCTTCTTGCTTGTTCTTCGTTTGCGTCCAAGAAACAGACCCAATGGTCGGGTTGATTGTGCTCTGGCATGGTCAATCACCTCCCGGAGTTGGTTTAGCGCTTGCTAAGGTGCGACGTCTTCGCATGTTCGTAGTCGGATCGTCAAAGTCTACTTCACCAAAAATGGTAGACACCATCTCATTGAAAGACATGACACCTTTGCCTTTATTATCTTCTCCTTGAGGAGGTCTTGAGGGGTCTTCCCATGAGGGGTCTTGAATCCAAGCATGGATCTTCTCCGAAGAGGCCATGTTCTCTCTATTGGAGTAGAACCAAATGGATGAGCAAAGCTCTATCTCTAGTATGAGCTATCGCAATGCTAACCCTAAAACGTGAGGGAGAGGGAGTATATATAGTCTAGCGGGTGAAGGGCTACATGGGCTTCGGCCCTTTACTATGCGCAGATAGGCAGATGCGGACGTCTGTGCATCAGGTCGGATGTGTGAGCGTTCACGAAGGGCTGGATGTCCAGGGCACGGAGGCCGGATGTCCGGGCTGGCGGGGTCTAGTTCTGTGAAGGGTGTCAGGTTTACGGGCTGGGGCCAGATGTCTGGGCGGCTCGGGCCAGATGTCCGGGCTTGGGCCGGATGTTCGGAGCCTGGAGATGCTCCTCGGCTGGGCTGCTGCTATGGTTGTTGGCTTCAGGAGCCGGATGTCTGGGCCAGTGGCCGGATATCCGGGTCCTGGGAACTCATTCGGTTCCTTCCGTTGGTTCTCTTCATCCATTGACTTGGGGACTTGTCTGTCGTCACGTGCATCCTCAAGGGGGCCTTCTTGGTACCTAATCGTGCACAACATTCCAGACTTAGGTAGCAGCCATGTCTCGTGTGGATCATATGGAATATCACTAAGGAGAGATGTCACCTTGGTCTAGAATGCTCTATCTCGTGCTCGTGTCATTGGTCCTCTTGGCAATTGGTGAGACGATGGTAGGTCCATGGGGATGACCATAGGATGCTCCGCATCAAACCCTCTACTCCCCTCCACGTGAGCATCCACTGTTGCACCTTGCCTGGCTCCGGGTCATTACCTTCCTAGGTCGCGCCATCCTCCACCGCCTTGCTGCTCTCGGTCCAGCGTTCTCAAAGCTGTCAAAGAATGATAGCCACCAGAAGAGGACTGTACATGGAGGGGCTGATAGTTGGGTCCACGGCCACACACAAGGAAGTGCCTCCTTATTACACGCAAAATAATGATTTCTCCACCTGACAGCTTGGACCTACCGGAAGGGCCTCTTTATTTCACAAGAAAAGATGTTCTCGTGATAGTTGGGACCCGCCAGCTTTATCTTCGCACATAAGAAAGTGTCACCTTATTACGTGCAAACAAATTGATGACCCCTCACAGCTGGGATCCACCAGGTCGAAGCTTATGTAGCATTATCTATCTGTTCGTGAATGTATACGTACATAGCGTTTGATGGGTCTTTCTGCAGTGATGAACCGTGGGCGAATACGGAGCGGTATGTGTCGTAGTAGAGCCACTGATGTAGCATATCACGATAGTTACAAACATACATAGGGGTGGGGTCTCGAACGCATACAGCGAGCACGTCCTGTTCTTCAGCAGCCAATCGGCTGTGTCGGAATAGAGGAAAGAATGTCGTGTTCATCGGGAGGCAACCGACTACGTCTGTATACCTCCGGTTCATCGGGAGCCAAGCTGACTAGGGCGGAACGCGTCATGTTCATCGGGAGCCAACTGCCTTGGATGGAACAACCAAAATGGGGTTCTGTTCATGGACTTGGGGTCTCGCGTCCCGCAAAACGGAGGAAATGGAGTTCTCTTCGACCGCCTACGGTCAAAATGGGGTCCTGTTCATGGTGAGGGGTCTGGCATACTGCAAACAGAGGAAACAGACTTCTGTTCAACCGCCTGCGGCCGAAATGCGGTCCTATTCATCGGGAGGGGTGTGGCATACCACAAAACGTGACTACACAGACTATTGTTCATCCACCGTCGACTTCCTCCAGCCTCCACCTACTACTATCCATCCACCACAACTTCCTCCATCCTCCACTATCCACTGTTCATCGAATACTACTGTTCATCCAGCCTCCATACGGTTCTATTCATCCATCCCAACCGCCTGGGTGTGGCATACCGCAACATGGCCTCCTCAAGGTTGTGACGCCCCCGATTCAATCGTACACTAATCATACATGCAAATGTGTACGATCAAGATCAGGGACTCACGGGAAGATATCACAACACAACTCTAGACACAAATCAAAATAATACAAGCTTTATATTACAAGCCAGGGACCTCGAGGGCTCAAATACATAGCTCGATACACAAGAGTCAGTGGAAGCAACAATATCTCAGTACAGACATAAGTTAAACAAGGATGCCTTAAGAAGGCTAGCACAAAAGGCACAACGATCGAAGAGGCAAGGCCTCCTGCCTGGGACCTCCTAACTACTCCTGGTCGTCGACGATCTTCACGTAGCAGCATCCATCGGCGGTGGCATCTGGTTCCAGGGATCCACCATCTAGTTGCATCAACCAGAAAGAAGAATGAAGGGGAAAAGGGGTAGCAAAGCAACCATGAGTACTCATCCAAAGTACTCGCAAGCATCAGATCTATACTAAGTATGCACTAGTATCAAATGGAAGGTTTGTATCTGTGGACTGAATTGCAGAATGCAGAATAGAGGGGAAAGCCTATCCTATCGAAGACTAGCATCTTCACGCAGCTCCGAGCATCTTGCAACATGTAGAAGAGTAAAGAATAGCAGTTTATAATTAACAAGCATGTTGTAACATTTATGCCTAGAGATCCTTCCTCGACTCCCTGCGAGAAAGCAATCCTGGAGCCACATATCTCAAGTATCCATTTGTAGTTGTATAAGACCAGGATATTAGTCTTAACATCCGTTACCGTGGACACGACTATTAATAGATAATCTTCCCTGCAGGGGTGCACCATGTTTTCCAACACGCTCGACCACGTTGCCGGACACACCTTTCTGGGGTCAATGCCTGGCCTCGGAAGATCAACACGTCGCAGCCCTACCTAGGCTCAACAGAGAGGTCCCCGCCGGTCTACATCCTAAGCACTCCGGGGTCTGGGCCCATCGCCCGTTGCCCTCCGGAACGTTGCGTACAGGGCGGGTCCAGGCTCCACCTCTACATGGATGGTGCCGGCCCAGCCGTGCCGCACTGCTGAACTGGACGTCTGACAAAGCTTCGGCTGATACCGCGACGTCGAGGCCCATAACTATTCTTGCGTGGTGGTTGGTGCGTAAAGGCCAGAGGCCAACTCAGAACAAATACCCAAACCATAGTGTATTATTAGCTTGCGAGACGAGCAGAGACTCATGATCGAAAGTGACCCCGTCGCCCCGTCTCGTGGACTTACGACAAGGGCCTAGAATGCCCGGCCGGGCCACGTCATGATCTTGCGGGTGCTCTCCGGGCCCGCCCGACTTTCACCAAGGTCTCAAGTAAAGTCATTGTAACTGTGTGTCCAAACATCAAGGGGAAAACAAAGGAATCACCCCGGTGGATTCCACTCAATGTAATCATCAAGGTGAACGTAAGAGGGACCACCCTCGAGGTTCACACGTGAGGTGTTGAACGACAGAGCCATATCGGGAATGGTGAAAGAGGAAATCACCCTCGATGACCACGACCGAATAGCTACACTACAGAATTATCATGAGGAGTGCATTATGAGGGATCACCCTCGGCACTCGATAGTAGCTCTACAAAGTCGAGCAACAAAAGGGGCGTGATGTGATGTGAGGTGTCGGGCTCTGGTCGTCGATCATGCTGATCAAGGCGTCGATGATGAAGCAGGGGCAACAAGGACAAGTGGGGGTCACTGATGGATCATTAGCCAACCTATACTAAGCAGTTTAGGATAAGCAGGTAGGTAACAATAAGCAGGTACAAAAGCAAGCTATGCATCAGAATAGGAGCAATCAAATACAATAGCAAAATCTAATGCAAGCATGAGAGTATAGAATGGGCGATATCGGGATGATCAAAGGGGGGGGGCTTGCCTGGTTGCTCAGACAAGAAGGAGGGTCGTTGTCGACGTAGTCGATCACAGCGGTATCAGCAGCGGTCTCGGGGTATACCCGAGAGAAGAGGGGGGAGAAACAGTAAATACACGCAAACATATGTATAACAAGACAACAAGCGGGGCTAGAGGTGTTCGAACGCGGTGCTAGGTGATACTGGCGAAGGGGGAAAACATCCAAGAAAGTTTTCCCGGTTCCGGACGTCTGTTAGACAGATGAACCGAAGGGGAAAGTTTGCAGGTTCTCTATGCTAGAGACGTGTGGCAGATGAATGGACCGCATATTCGGATTTGTCTTGAAATTCTGAGCAACTTTCATGTAGAAAACTTTTTCATCCGAGCTACGGATTATTTTCTGTGATTTTCTAAAATTTTAGCAATATTCTGGAATTATTATTAATTCGAAAATAAATGCTAAAATGATAGGCGCACCCAGCACAATGTACACAAGAATGTACCCTGCGTCTGACAGGTGGGCCAGGGGGACCCAGTTGACCTGTCAACATTTGACTGGTCAACACGGGTGGGACCCCCCTGTCATGCACACATTTATCTAACTACTGATTAAGTTAACTAATCTAGTTCATTAGTTTAATGAAGATTAATTAATTAAGTTAATGAAGCGTTAAACTTATTAATTAATTATTTTTTATTAATATGTTTTTTTACATTTCTTTTTTTTTCTAAACAAGGGCGTGGGCCCATATGTCATAGGCCCGAGGGGGCCTAACGGGCGCTGGCTTTAGTGGAGCGGAGCCGGGTGCGGGCAAACCCGCCGGGCGACGGGGGCGACGGGGAGCCCGCCCAGAAGGGCGCGACAGCGCCGGTAGTCGCCGGCCACGGCGGCAGCCGTGGTGGGCGGTGCGGCGGCACCGGCGGAGGAAGACGCCGATGGAGGGCGACGCCAGCGCGGCCCGTGCGCTGGGGCGTGGGCGCCCGTCCAACGAGGCACGGCGAGGCCGTGGCCTCGGCGAGGCACTGGCGAGGGTGGCCGCGGCTGCGGGGCGCCAGCCGGAGTGGCGAGGGGCCGGCAGGGTGCGGAGCGGCGGAGGCCACGTGGGGCGCGGCAGGGATGGAGGGCTGCGCCACCGGCAGAAGCAAAGCGGGGCCGCGGCCGTGCGGTACTGGGGGCGACGGTGGTATCGAGCGGGGACGGTGCGCCGGGCGCGGCGCCGGCACGGTAGTGGCGCGGCAACGGAATGCCGAGGCGCGACCGGCACGTGCAGCTGGCGCACGGGCGCGGCCAGGCGACGAGGCGAGGTGAGGCACGGGCAGGACAGGCGCTGGGTGCGTCGAGCAGGAGGCGCGGGCAAAGACTACGGTGGTGATGGCCACGATGGCTACACGCGGCCAAAAAAACGCTGGGAGAGGGACCGTGAAGGCATAAGGAGGCCCGTCGAGAGGTTAGAAGCTGCAGTGGCGGCCGGAGTTGGCGACGGCGGTGGCGACCGAGACGGGCGGAGGTTGAGGACAGGGAAGTAGCGGGCGTCCTGGTGGCTTCCGGCTCGATCTCGCCCATGTAGTCGAAGTAGGCGACGAAGAAGAAGCCCCTGGTGCAGTCTCCAGCAGCGGGGTGGGCAGCGGCGACGGCTACGCCGGCGACGCGTCCATGGCGGACCTCGGGAAGGTGTGGATCTCAGGAGGGGAAGGTGGAGAGGAATGAGTAGGGGGAAGGGGGAGTGGATAGGGTAGACGAGGGGAGTGAGGCGCCGCGGGGTGGGGCGTGGCCTTATCCTCTCGCGGGGAGACGCCGTCGAGATGGTCCGGCGGGGGCGAGCCCTGTAGCGGCTCGGGTCGCAGGAACAGAGAGGAGGGAGGCGATCAAGGGAGGTGGGCTGCTGGGGTAGGTAGGCCGGTTGTGGCCAGCCCAGAGGGGGTTAGGGGCCGAATGGCCCAGTTGGCCTGGGGTTTTCCTTTTAACTTTTTATATTGCTGTTTTATTTAGATTAGGGCATCAAACCACTTTTGATAAATGTGGAACTAGGCCACATAAATACTTTGTGAATTATGAAACCGCCACAAAATGTTTCAAGACATTTGGAAGTGACTAGGTATTTTTAGAAATTAAATAAGGCAAGATAAATGTTGCTGGACCACAAAATAAAATCCCAGGGGCATTTTGGGAACTCAAAAGAGGTTGGTTCCAACATGAAAAATATCCTAGGATTATTTTCCACACTTTGAACATTTTAGTTTTCATGTTCGACAAACTTGGAGTTTTTTTTTTACTTTAATTTGAATTGTGCTTCGGATCAAATGAGTATTAGTAGCAGTAAGAATGATGACCTGGCATCATTAGCAGGAGATTAATGTAGCTTAATTATCTAGGCGTCACAAATCTCCTCCACTACAAGAAATCTCGTCCCGAGATTTAAGCGGTGAAGTAAGGGGGAAAGACTCGGAAAGGACAAGCTCAACACAAGATAGGTACCTGGGGCTATCTCAATGAACGTGGCATAGAGGCAGCTCTCGAGTTGAAATTCAAGAAAGTCACCAAGGGCAAGGTAAGGAGGAGCAATAAGAGGCTTCAACCGGGTAGGCAATCATTCGATGTCTGAAACAAAGTGTGAAAGGGGTTCAAAGCATCGATAAAAAGTATTGCATTTGCTACCAGAACAGATCACAAGAAGGTGGCTCGTGAATTACATACGAAACCAAGCGTGAGGTACAATTTTGAAAGACAAAGGTGTACATGAGAGTCAGGTTTCGATCCTGTGGAACTGTGGGTTATGGGCCCACCATGTGGGCTAAAAGCAGGAAGGGTGCTAACATTTTGTACAGCCATGATAGCAAGGCAAGTCAGAGGATAGCTTGTCAGTTATGTTGGCAACAACGCTGGTACCAAGGGCGAGGGACGAAGAGAACCATTTTCCTGCTCGTTAGGACGAGGCGGACCAATAGGCAATGTTCTCGTCCATCGGTGGCTACCGGAATGTCATCAGCAATAGTAACAAGGCCTTACGGACAGAGTTGTACACAGAGGTGTTTGCATAAGCAGGAAATTATCACTGCTCAGATATGTTAGGTTACAAGAAAGGTTAAATAAAGCAATAGAGACCTGAATCAATTACCGGTGTTCTCGAGTGTCTAACAACTCAGAACCCGTGGAAATTTTGAATCGGCGAGAATAATAGTTGATGAAAAACTCATAAGAAGTTATGTAGCTCTGTGATATTCTCGAGATACCAGAGGGTAACACTCGAAGGTAGATCAAAGTAGAGGCTTGACAGGTGAAATGATCTGAAGAAGACAAGTACTTTAACTCGTCCGAGAAATGCAATCGAAGGATAACAGTCCTGGTCGGAACCACAGTTGCCATGGACCAAAACAAAATACCAGATGAATCTATACCAAGGGGATAATTATTTTCACAAGAAGTTCCCATGATAAGATCTACATCGTTTCCATGGGCCTGAACACCAAGTTCAAGGTCGACTCCCACTTCTTCAATGCATAACCTTTCATTCACTTCTCGCTTTCGATGAAGTTGTAGTGTTGATATTTTATCTGGCAAAACACCAGAAGTGTAAGACTTGTGAAGACTCTCGGGTTCAAACGGATTAGGGGAGGCGTAGGTTCAACCCATAGGGGCATCTTAGGAACCTATACCACAAACTTCACGAGTAAATAACTCAAGCCCAGAAGCAGAGTATGGTTGACAAGAGAGAGGGATACAATTTACCAAAGGCATTGTGTATCCGCGGAAAGGCTCACAAGGTTACTGAATATGAAGGATGTTGTCGGATAAATCCCAACAAAGGACCTGGAGGTCCATAATGGATCTGATGTGAGTATCGGTACTCAACCAGAAGAAGAAAGAATTCAAGGAGGGTAGGTTATAGAAACAACTGACTGATTCAATGCTCAAAATGCAAAGGAATTATGGTTTCCAAATCGGGGAACCAGAAGTAGAGGCTATGATCAAATACAAGTAAGTTCGATAGACATAGATCGGCAATCAAATAAGGTTTGATTTGTCGAACACCAGCTCATGTCCGGAGTGACGTCTGAGCCAAGGGAAGAATCCTAATTAGGACCAATGATCGCGAGCATTAAAAAAACTTATCGAATCATATGCTTGAAATTACGATGACAAAGGATGCTAATGAGTATTGCTAGACATATGGAAGTAACCATAATGCAAGCGGATAAGGAGGAACAAGAGTAATAGGCTACTGCGCATTTTCGGAAGATCAAATAGTTTTTCAGGGCATCTTGTAATAACAAGAGCAACTGGGGATGAAGGTATGAATGACAATGTAGGTAGTTACCCATATGGACTTATCGGTGATAGGGATCGCAACGACGAAGGGTACAAGGGTCTCGGGGAAACATCGGAGAGTATCTTCAGAATCTTCTGGTGCACCAAGCAATCATTTGGAGTGAGGGGCCCTCCGGGAGAAAGTATTTACGAGAACCTAGAGTTAGAGTTAGCAAAATAATTTAACCCGAATAGAAGAGAGATCAGAGTCCCAGAATATAGACGAGGAATAAAAGATCCTAATACCACCCAATGGCGATGTGGACCCGTAAGCCGCACAGCCATGTTAGTAAATCAGTTTTTCAAAGACTAGACACAACTTTGACCAAGGAGTTGGAAAGGGGGATCCTACAGGCAGTCGGCTCTGATACCAACTTGTGACGCCCATGATTCAATCATACACTAATCATACACGCAAATGTGTACGATCAAGATCAGGGACTCACGGGAAGATATCACAACACAACTCTAGACACAAATCAAAATAATACAAGCTTTATATTACAAGCCAGGGGCCTCGAGGGCTCGAATACATAGCTCGATACACAAGAGTCAGCGGAAGCAACAATATCTGAGTACAGACATAAGTTAAACAAGGATGCCTTAAGAAGGCTAGCACAAAAGCCACAACGATCGAAGAGGCAAGACCTCCTGCCTGGGACCTCCTAACTACTCCTGGTCATCGACGATCTTCACGTAGCAGCATCCATCGGCGGTGGCATCTGGCTCCAGGGATCCACCATCTGGTTGCATCAATCGGAAAGAAGAAAGAAGGGGGAAAAGGGGTAGCAAAGCAACCGTGAGTACTCATCCAAGGTACTCGCAAGCATCAGATCTATACTAAGTATGCACTAGTATCAAATGGAAGGTTTGTATCTGTGGACTGAACTGCAGAATGCAGAATAGAGGGGAAAGCCTAGCCTATCGAAGACTAGCATCTTCACGCAGCTCCGAGCATCTTGCAGCATGTAGAAGAGTAATGAATACCAGTTTATAATTAACAAGCATGTTGTAACATTAATGCCCAGAGATCCTTCCTCGACTCCCTACGAGAAAGCAATCCCGGAGCCACATATCTCAAGTATCCATTTGTAGTTGTATAAGATCAGGATATAAGTCTGAACGTCCGTTACCGTGGACACGGCTATTAATAGATAATCTTCCCTACAGGGCTGCACCACGTTTTCCAACACGATCGATCACATCGGCCGGACACACCTTTCTGGGGTTAATGCCCGGCCTTGGAAGATCAACACGTCGCAGCCCTACCTAGGCTCAGCAGAGAGGTCCCCGCCGGTATACATCCTAAGCACTCCGGGGTCTGGGTCCATCGCCCGTTGCACTCCGGATCGTTGCATACAAGGCGGGTCCAGGCTCCACCTCTACATGGATGTCATGGGAAACGAACACCTATGGGGCAGGGCCCCTTCTCGGTCCGGCAGGGAGCGGAGGGCGCACGAAGAGCAGATCGAGGCGAATCGCGCGAGGGATTTTACCCAGCTTCGGAGCTCTCCGGAGAGATAAAACTCCTACTGTTGCTTTGTATTTGTATTGTGTTCTTGCTTGAGAGCGTGAGCGTTCTGTGGTTTCGAATGAGTCGAACCTCCTCTACGTTGCGCATGGGCCTCCTTTTATAGGCTAAAGGGGTCACCGACAGGTGGCAACGCAGACAGGGGTACAAATGTAAAAAGAGTGGTTGGTACAACTGCTATCTACAGCGCACCCTACCTAACTCTGACGGCAGGGGACAAGGGCATTTAATGCCCGTCGGATTGCCCAAACTGTGCAGAAAACGACCGTTAGGGGCGCCACCGTTCGCCACGATGGCCTTCTCGTCATCTCCACTCGCCACCTTGCACCGCTTGGCTGCACAGCTTCCCGCCACGTGCGCCTGGAACGGTCCTGCGGCGACACATCGACGGATGCGCTGGAGCGTAGGCACAGAGTGGTGGCTTCGCCGCGGCAAGCGCCTTGCCGCGGTCGTTGCCTTGTCGCGCCCGGAAGCTTGTCGCTCGCCGGGCCTTGCCGGGACGCGCGGCGCGTCGCGGCGAGTTTCTTGAAATGCCTTGGTTGGCCTTCCCGGCAAGCTCCTCTTGCCGGGGCCTTGTCCTTCCCGGCAAGCTCCTCTTGCCGGGGCCTTGTCTTCTTAGTTAAAACACTTTGTTCTTGAATGGCATAAATAGGAACTACGGAGGATCTTGGCGGGCACCCGGCAAGCCTTGCCGCTGGGCGCTGTGACTGCCCGTGCACAAGTTCGGGATACTAAGGTACCCCTACTTTAGTACACCGACAGGAGCCCCCGGGCCTGGGCCACACATGGTGCCGAGCGCTGTTGGGCCAGGCCCAAAACAGGGCACGGGCACACGCGGCCTGAGTCCACACCAAATCTAACTCCGTATCCACCGCGCCCTCCCGTAACGGCACGCGTCAAACGCGGCGTCGTGGGAGAGATCGTGCGTGATTCTTTAATCGAAAAAGGTGTAACGTTCGCCTCTCCTCTTTATAAGCAGGGGAAACAGGGGCCGTTCCCCCACCTTCGCCACTTGCGGTTCCTTCCTCAGAAAGCTCCGCCGCTCCCCTCCGCTTCCCAAGCCGAAAGAGAGCAGCGCTCCGCTCCCGTCGCCGCTGTCGCCGCCAACGCCCTTGCTCTCCCCCACCGCCTACGCCATGGCTCCGCAGACCGGGAAGGGCACGAAGTCGGCCGAGGCACTGCGGCTTGAGGCGCTATGCAAGGAGCGAGCACTCCCCCCCCCCCGAGCTTACCCGGAAGGCGCTGCGGGAGTGGTTCTATCTTTTCTGGTCAACGGAGACGCGGGCGCATCCGCGCACGCAGGTACTCTCCGCCGAAGCTTCTACTTCGAAGCGGTGTCCAAAAGGATACTACTTCTTCCCCTTGTTCTTCTATTGTGGGCTCTGCCCGCCCTTTTCCGATTTCTTCTGCGACATTATGAACACATACGGGCTCCATCTCCTCGATTTCACCCCCAATGCCGTTCTGACAATGACGGTTTTCACGCATCTTTGCGAGAACTTTGTCGGAATCCACCCCAACGTAGCCTTTTTCCGCCACTATTTCATGCCCCGGGTCGAGAAAGGAGAGCCCTTGTCTGGCGGGATCGCCTGGATCTCGAGGGCCGGCAAGAAGGAGGTCTATCTGGAGGGGGAGCTCCGCAGCAAATGGGATGAGTGGAGAGCGGAGTGGTGTTGGATTGTTGATGCAGATCCGCAGCCATTCACCAATTTGCGCCAAGCCCGAGTAGTGCGCGGCGGCGACTGGAGCGCCCTGGCGGCGGACGATGCTAAGCTGAAGATCGCCACCACCCGGATCCTGCGGCTTAGGCTTGCCGAGCTCACTGTAGGGGCTGTTGGCGCGGACTTTCTTCGCCGCCGCATCGCCCCTCTGCAGGAGAGGGGGAGGCCCGCCTGGCTGTTCGGGGGCCCGGCGGATATCATGAGGCTGCGCCCATGCCTCAATTTTAACTTCACTGTTTTGGAGTTGGACGGGATGCTCAAGGAGCTGTTCAAGCACGACCCCAACCATCCGGAGTGGTTCAGGCTGCCACAGGGCGTCGTCCCGTTGTGCAACAACTCCCAGCTCGATCGCATCCGCGCAATGATGCCGGAGTGCGACTCGCACGGGATTATCCCAACTTGGCAGGAGCCCTCCGACGACGTCGTGCGGCAATTCTTCGACGGCTTGGTGGAGGTAGCAGTCCGTGCCGACGAGCAGAGGCTCCTCACCCGCGACACCACTGATGACGAGATGCGGTACATCGCCACCAGGGCGGAAGAGGCGGCGGCAGCTGCCGCCGCGGGCAAGTTTGGTTTCACGTTGGAGGAGGCAGAAGCGGCCGAGGCGGCAAGCCTTGCCGACCGAGAGGACCTTGTCGGGGAGGTCGTTGGCGAAGGAGAGCCCGAAGCCGAAGCGAGCGAGCCCGCCGAGGGCACAAGCGGCCAGCCGTCTTCGAGCAGCTTGCCGCAGGCGGAGCCCCCAGCGCAGCCCCCAGCTCAACCAAGAAGGCGCCTCCGTAGGGCTGGAGACACAGCAGGGCGGCAGGCAGGCCAACAGCCGCAGCGCCGCGGGACACGCTCCACCGCGACAAGCACCGTTGCCGCGGGAGCATCTCATGCCGTGCCGGCAACTGGAGCGGGGTCTTCTCGAGCCGCCGCACCTGATCCTGCCGCAGCTCCCGCTAAGCGTCCAAGGGAGCCTACTCCCAAGCCTCATCGCACTGAAAGAGTACCGGACTTCGACCTCTCCGCGCTGAGCTCCGACGAGGAGGAAGAAGAGGAGGAGGAGGAGTAAGACTTTCTTCTTGTTGTACTTATATTTCTTTGATTCTTGCTATTTCTTGTCTTGTATCTGATCTGCTTCCCTTTGAACCTTGTTCCATTTCAGGACTCTGGCCGATAGAGCGGTGAAGAGGGCCAAGGTCCCCGTGGTTGTCATCGAGGACTATCCTGCTGTGACGGTAGAGGACGCGTCCGAGACCACCTTGTCGGACCTGGCAACCTCTCCTTGAAGCAGCCCCCAGCGCAGCTCCCAGCGTAAGTATTTGTTCACTTCCTATTGTGGGGCGCGCGTGGGTGCTCTTTCCTTGCTGATATCTTGATTGTTGATTTGCTTGTGTAGGAGCAGAACGGGCCCATCAGGAACAACCAGAAGCAGCTCCTGAGGTGTTATCTGCTTCGACTACGCCGCCAAGGGGCGATTCCCCGACAAGGAAGCGCTCTCCAGCAAGAGAGAGGTCCCCGGCAAGGGGTGGTTCCCCGGCAAGGGACGGGACCAGCGAACCTTCGGTGGTGGAGCCCATGACCACAGAGCCCAGCACAGGTAACCCTCCTTGTCAGAAATCTTCCCTGGGGTTCTTCTTCTTCTGATCTTCTTTTTGGATATTTGCTTGACTTTTTCTTCCTCTTCCTGTCTTCTGATCCCCCTTCGATAGATCCGATGGAGACCGAGGCCACCGGTGAGGAGGACGCACGCGGCAACACTGATGATGCCGCCGCCACCGAGGAAGAGGCCAGCGCTGACGATCCCGCCGGCGAAGAGGCCGCCAAGGCTGCTGGCGCAGGAGCTGGCGAGGGGTCCGGCGATCGCACTGACGACCCCGAGGGCGCAGGAGCGCAAGGCGCTACACCGACCGCCGACCCCTCCGCCGCTGATGCAGCACCGAGCTCCGAAGAGCCCTAGCCCGGCGCCTACTTGAAGGCCGACGAGGGTGTCTTCATCAAGCTTCCCTGGGCGTCGAGCTCCAGGGCGCTGGTTGAAGGAGAGGCATTTGACGGGGAAGTGCTCGCCTCTGCTGGGCTGACAGTGGTTGACGCACCAAGCAGCAGCAGCGGCGAGTCTGGAGAGGAGCAGCTGCTCCGGAAGTTGGTGTTGCTCTACCGCGCCCGACAAGCGAAGCTGGAGTCCCGGGAAGCGCTTATCGCGCAGGCGGAGTTGACATAGAGAAGCATGCGGAGGAGCTCCAGAGCCGCAACCAAGAGGCCCTCCGGTCCATTGCGGAGGAGAGGGCGCAGCTTGTCGAGGCGCGGAAGGCCTTCCTCCTCGAGAAGGCAGAAGCTGAGGAGCAACAGAGGCTTGCCGCTGAAGAGCTGTCCACCCGGGAAGGTGAACTGACGCAGCGGAAAGTTAATCTGGACAGCTATGAGGAGGAGCTCGCCGCACGCGAGCAATCACTTGGCGGGGCACTCAAGGAAGCGAAGGACGCCGCCGCAGCTGCCGAGGCCGCCAAGAAGGAATTGGAGGTGAAGACGACGCAGCTGGAGGCTGATCTGAAAGGGAAGAATGAGGAGCTTGCCGCGCTCCAGCGTGAGCGCGATAAGGACGCTCTCGCTCATGGCGATCTGCAAGTTCAACTTGCTGATAAGGCAAAGGAACTGAACGCTGCCAAAGAATCAAATGCTGATCTGGAGCTGAAGCTGGTCACGCTGACTGAGACGCTGGACGGCGCCAAGAAGCGAGAAGATGACTTGAAGAAAGAGATCAAGGCCAACGAGGAACTGCTAACGAGGGCCGCCGAGACTCAAAACACCTTCAGGGCTACGGTGGAGCTCTGGATGGAGGGCCTTGTCAACATTGCTGCAGTCATCGACGAGGAGCTGGCGCAACTGGACTTGGTGGGCTTCGGGTACTCCTCCGACGAGAACCTCCAGCCCAGCGCCAAGCTTACTCTGTTCTTCAAGGGCGTGGTGACGGCTCTCCAGCAACACCAGGAAAGGATCCCAAAGCAGCTGGCTGACGAGTCGCGCGCAATCTGCACCAGAGTCCTGGAGAAGGTGTTGGTGAAGGTGCTCTTCCGCAATCCGGGCCTCAACCTCACCAACGTCCTCAAGAAGCTGCCGGCGGGCGCTGATCTTGAAGAACTCAAGGCCCTTGTCGCACCCATTGTGGACAAGGTGAACGAAGTCAGGAGGGTTGATGGCGACCGTGTAGATTAGGCCGCGTGTTTTCTCCTTTTTCTTGCCGTTGCTAGACATGTTACGGAACAACCTATTAGAGCGGGGCAAGTTATTATTGTAATATAACTTTATTCTGGGTAGTATTTGCTATGTTATTTCCTTTACTTGATTCCCTCCCTTGTATGTTTTTACCTTACGCTTTTAGGGAACTTGCCGGCGTAGGCACCCTTGCCGCGAGCGCTGAGTGCGGAACATCAGCAGCCTGCTGGCGGTGTTGCCTCCGGCAAGAAACCTTGTCGAAACTAGTCGCAGCACACTTACGTTGTTGAGCGGACTCGAAACAAAGTAAGGGCGCAACTAGCCACGAGTCGGTTCCTCCACGCACAGGTTTTCCATACAAAGCACGGTCATTCAAGGAGGATAACTTAAAAAATTTAAAACTGATTGTGCTCAAACTTTGGCAACTTAGCTTTTCTGTCGTCTGCGTCCCAGCAAGGCTATACTTCTTTGAACGACGCCTGGTCCACACCATTATCTTCTCCTCCCCCCCCCCCAGTGAACTTGTGGGCGAAGGAACCTTCTTTTTGAGAAAAAGAAAGAAGAGAAAATAAAGATATGGAGCCTTAAGGCTCGTTATTACTTACCGGGGGTAAGTGCTGCACAAAGTGTCAGATAATACATGCAAAAAAGAAAAAGGCATGAAATTTGACAAGTTGTGCGGAGCATATGATCTTTATTTATGCACGGGATATGCGCCCGGCTTTGTACAAAGGGTTACATGCAACAGCGGCAAGGCTTGTACAAAAGGTGGTTGCCGGGACAACATGTTCCGGCAACCGCGCCTCATGGGTAAAACTTACGAAGATGCTCTATGTTCCAGGAGTTGCTCACCGGAAAGCCATCTTCGGTCTCAAGGCGGACAGCGCCGGGCCTAGTGACTCGCTTCACCCGATAAGGGTCTTCCCACTTCGGTGTCAACTTGTTGGAATTCTTGGCGGATTGAACGCGCCGAACTGCCTCTGCTCCGTAGACAAGAGCAAAAGGTGTCTGGCCAGTGGCTCGATTTGGCGTCGTCCTGATCGACCAAAGAACCACTGGCAGCTCCTTGATCCAATTCCTTCCGCACTTGTGCAGCCTGTCGAAAGTTCTGGTCTTGAGCCCGCGCAGCACTTCAGCGTTCGCCCTCTCCGCTTGACCGTTGCTTCTCGGGTGAGCAACAGAAGCGAAGCAGATCTTAGCGCCAAGATCTTGGACGTACTGCACGAAGGTGCGGCTCGTGAACTGTGTGCCACTGTCGGTGATGATCCTGCCTGTTGCTTCTGGATTTTGCAATATCCTCTTCAATGGAAAGCGAGTGACAACTGTGATCTCATGTGCTTGAAAGTAATGGCGCAGCTTCCTCGAGGCCATGAGGAGGCCGAAAAGCAACTTCTGCACACCAGAGTACCTTGACCTAGCCCCCTCCAGAAGGGAACTGACAAAATAAACTAGGCGCTGCACCATCTTCTTTTGTTTCTCTTCCTCTGGCTGCACAGACCTATCCTTCTCGGGACCAGAGATTGTCGGGGAAGCCCCCTGCTTGTCGCTGGATTCACTTGCCGTGGTTGCTGGGTCATCGTCCGCCTCCCTTTCCGCTACTAACGCAGCACTAACCACTTGATTGGTTGCCGCTAGATATAGCAGCAACTTCTCTTGTGGCTTAGGTGCGACAAGTATTGGAGTGGAGGACAGGTATCTCTTCAAGTCTTGCAGCGCAGCCTCCGCTTCCGGAGTCCATTTCATTGGACCTGTCTTTTTCAAATTTTTGAAAAATGGCAGGGCGCGCTCAGCAGACTTAGAGATGAACCCGCTGAGAGCAGCTACACAGCCGGCAAGCTTTCGCACATCCTTGACGCGCTTCGGTGCTTCGATCTGCTCAATGGCCTTGATCTTGTCGGGATTGGCTTCAATCCCCCGCTGAGATACAAAGAACCCGAGAAGCTTGCCGAAGGGGACTCCAAACACACACTTCTCCGGATTCAACTTGAGATTGATCTTGCGCAGATTTGCAAAGGTCTCGTCCAAATCCTGGATCAGAGTTGCTTTGTCCTTGCTCTTGACCACTATGTCATCCATGTAAGCTTCTACATTTCTGTGCAACTGTGGCTCAAAAGCTTCGTGAACTACCCTTGCAAATGTTGATCCTGCATTCTTCAATCCAAAAGGCATCCGTACAAAACAGTACGTGCCACATGGAGTAATGAATGTGGTTTTCTCTTCATCCTCTTCTGCCATGAAGATCTGATGATATCCTGAATACACATCAAGAAATGAAAGCAAATCACATCCTGCCGTGGAGTCGACAATCTGGTCAATGCGCGGCAAGGGAAATGGATCCTTGGGACAAGCTTTATTAACATCAGTGAAGTCAGTACAAAGCCTCCATTTCCCATTTGCCTTGCGCACGACTACGGGATTGGCCAACCACGTAGGATGGAGCACTCCTCTGACAAGGCCTGCTGCTTCCAACTTCTTGATCTCTTCTGCAATGAATTCTTGTCGCTCCACTGCTTGTTTCCTAACTCTCTGCTTGACGGGCCACGCGTGAGGGCAGACGGCGAGGTGGTGCTCAATCACTTTCCTGGGAACACCGGGGATATTAGACGGTTGCCATGCAAACACGTCGACATTCGCCTACAGGAAAGCAACGAGCAAGCTTTCCTATTTAGGGTCAAGCGTGGCACTTATGGTGAAGGTACCACCAGTGTCGTCCTCCTTGGCGGCCACTTTCTTGGTCTCTGGTGAAGCTATCTTTGCCTTCTTGCACTTGCCGGTGGAGCTCGATGGCGCATCCTCGACGGTAGCGCAGCACTCCGAAGAGGTGCGCTTGCCGGAGTGGGCATCAGAGCTGTTCTTGCCAGACTTGGTCTTCTTCTTCCCCCCGAGAGCTTCAGCGGCAAGTGGTTTGCGTTCTGCTGCGGCTGCTGCTTCCCTGTAGATCTTGTCGGTACAGATAAGGGCATCTTTCTTGTCGCCAGGGACAGAAATGACACTTATCGGACCGGGCATCTTGAGCACGTTGTAGGCGTAGTGAGAGGCTGCCATGAACTTGGCGAGCGCTGGACGGCCGAGTATCCCATTGTAGGGCAATGGGAAATCAGCAACGTCAAAGGTGACTTTCTCTGTCCTGAAGTTTAGCTCGCTGCCAAATGTCACTGGCAGTGTGATCTTCCCCTTCGGCTTGCTCCTTCCCGGGTTGATTCCTTGGAAAGTGCCGGTCTCTTCGAGCTCGCTGTCAGGGATCTGGAGCTTCTTGAGCACCGCGGAGGAGATCAGATTCAAGACGGACCCGCCGTCAACTAGCATCTTTGTGACCTTGAGGTTGCGGATAATTGGCGAAACCAACATCGGCAAGCACCCGACCGCAGTTATGCGATCAGGGTGATCCTCAACATCAAAGATGATGGGCGTGCCGGACCACTTCAGAGGTTTGCGCGACTCAACTGATGGTTTTGCTGCATTAACTTCCCGCACCCACTGTTTGAGCTGGCGGTGCGAAGTATGCAGAGAAGCACCGCCGTCGACGCACAAAACCTCTGTTGCTTTCTGAAACTCCTGCTCGTCGGCCTCATCCTCATCCATCTCTTCATCTTCGTCTTCATCTTCATCCTTGTCACGGCCGCGGGGAGGCCTGTCTCCTTGCCGCTGTTTGGCCTTGCCGCGGCGCCCTCCCCGGCCGGGACGCTTCTTGCCGGATCCTCCACCACCTTCTTGGGCCTTCTCCTTGTCTCGCCGCTCATATTCAGCTTTTTGCAGTTCAACAAGCTGCTCAACTTTCTTGCAGGTCTGGAGATCATGGCCCTTGGTGCGGTGGATCTTGCAGTACTGCTTGTCGGAGCCGTCCTGCTTGTCGGCGGCCACCACGGCTTCGCTGGAGTTACTAGCTTTGGCCTTCTCGGTGCCGCCTCCGTTGCCGGACTGCTCGACGACTAGCACATCTTTTGCTTTCCTCTTTCTATTGTTCCGCCGCCGGTTTTTCTTTGCCGGGGCGGCATCCTCACTGTCAGACCCTTCTGCTCTTGCATTCTCTCCGGGGATTTTCCTCCCCTCTTCAGCACGTGCACACTTGTCGGCCAGGGCATATAGCTCATTGACGTCTCTAATCTTGCACATCGCCATCTCCTCCCTCATCCTGCGGTTTCGCACGTTCTGATGGAACTCGCTGATGACCGCGGCAGGGTGGACGTCTGGGATGTTGCGCTACACTTGGCTGAATCTCTCTATGTATTTGCGTAGGGGTTCTCCTTCCTTCTGGGTGAGCAGATGAAGATCGCTTTCCTGGCCATGGGGCTTGTGGCCGCCTGTGAAGGCGCCGACAAACTGATGGCACAGATCCGCCCATGAGGAGATGGAGTCGTCCGACAAGTGCATGAGCCACGATCTGACATTGGGCTTGAGCACCAGCTGGAAATAGTTGGCGAGGATCTTCTCGTCTCGCCCCCCGGCCGCCTGCACCGCGATAGTGTAGACGCTGAGGAACTCCGACGGATGTATCCTGCCATCGTACTTCTCGGGTACATCTGGCTTGAAGTTCTTGGTACTAGGCCACTGGACTTGCCGCAGCTCACGGGTGAACGCAGGGCAACCTGCCGCGTACGGCAAGTCGCCTGGTTCCCCTGGCGCGCCAAAGATGTCGTGGGAAACGAACACCTATGGGGCAGGGGCCCTTCTCGGTCCGGCAGGGAGCGGAGGGCGCACGAAGAGCAGATCGAGGCGAATCGCCCGAGGGATTTTACCCAGCTTCGGAGCTCTCCGGAGAGATAAAACTCCTACTGCTGCTTTGTGTTTGTATTGTGTTCTTGCTCGAGAGCGTGAGCGTTCTGTGGTTTCGAATGAGTCGAACCTCCTCTACGTTGCGCATGGGCCTCCTTTTATAGGCTAAAGGGGTCACCGACAGGTGGCAACGCAGACGGGGGTACAAATGTAAAAAGAGTGGTTGGTACAACTGCTATCTACAGTGCACCCTACCTAACTCTGACGGCAGGGGACAAGGGCATTTAATGTCGGATCGCCCAAACAGTGCAGAAAACGACCGTTAGGGGAACCACCGTTCACCACGATGGCCTTCTCGTCATCTCCACTCGCCACCTCGCACCGCTTGGCTGCACAGCTTCCCGCCACGTGCGCGTGGAACGGTCCTGCGGCGACACGTCAACGGATGCGCTGGAGCGTAGGCACAGAGTGGTGGCTTCGCCGCGGCAAGCGCCTTGCCGTGGTCGTTGCCATGTCGCGTCCGGAAGCTTGTCGCTCGCCGGGCCTTGCCGGGACGCGCGGTGCGTCGCGGTGAGTTTCTTGAAATGCCTTGGTTGGCCTTCCCGCAAGCTCCTCTTGCCGGGGTCTTGTCCTTCCCGGCAAGCTCCTCTTGCCGGGCCCTTGTCTTCTTAGTTAAAACACTTTGTTCTTGAATGGCATAAATAGGAACTACGGAGGATCTTGACGGGCACCCGGCAAGCCTTGCCGCTGGGCGCTGCGACTGCCCGTGCACAAGTTCGGGATGCTAAGGTACCCCTACTTGAGTACACCGACAATGGATGGTGCTGGCCCAGCCGTGCCGCACTGCTGAACTGGACGTCTGACAAACCTTCGGCTGATATGGCGACGTCGAGGCCTATAACTATTCTCGCGTGGTGGTTGGTGCGTAAAGGCCAGAGGCCAACTCAGAACAAATACCCAAACCATAGTGTATTATTAGCTTGCGGAGACGAGCAGAGACTCACGATCGAAAGTGACCCCATCGCCCCGTCTCGTGGACTTACGACAAGGGCCTAGAATGCCCGGCCATGCCATGTCATGATCTTGCGGGTGCTCTCCGGGCCCGCCCGACTTTCACCAAGGTCTCAAGTAAAGTCATTGTAACCGTGTGTCCAAACATCAAGGGGAAAACCCGAGGAATCACCCCCGGTGGATTCCACTCAATGTAATCATCAAGGTGAACGTAAGAGGGACCACCCTCGTGGTTCACACGTGAGGTGTTGAACGACAGCGCCATATCAGGAATAGTGAAAGAGGAAATCACCCTCGATGACCACGACCGAAAAGCTACACTACAAAATTATCATCAGGAGTGCATTATGAGGGATCACCCTCGGCACTCGATAGTAGCTCTACAAAGTCGAGCAACAAAAGGGGCGTGATGTGATGTGAGGTGTCGGGCTCTGGTCCTCGATCACGCTGATCGAGGCGTCGATGATGAAGTAGGGGCAACAAGGACAAGTGGGGGTCACTGATGGATCACTAGCCAACCTATACTAAGCAGTTTAGGATAAGCAGGTAGGTAACAATAAGCAGGTACAAAAGCAGGCTATGCATCAGAATAGTAGCAATCAAATACAATGGCAAAATCTAATGCAAGCATGAGAGTATAGAATGGGCGACATCGGGATGATCAAAGGGGGGCTTGCCTGGTTGCTCAGACAAGGAGGGTCGTCGTCGATGTAGTCGATCACAGCGGCATCAGCAGCGGTCTCGGGGTATACCGGAGAGAAGAGGGGGAAGAAACAGTAAATACACGCAAACATATGTATAACAAGACAACAAGCGGGGCTAGAGGTGTTCGAACGCGGTGCTAGGTGATACTGGCGAAGGGGGAAAACATCCGGGAATGTTTTCCCAGTTCCGGACGTCTGTCAGACAGATGAACCGGAGGGGAAAGTTTGCAGGTTTGCTATGCTTGAGACGTGTGGCAAATGAACGGACCGCGTATTCGGATTCGTCTCAAAATTCTGAACAACTTTCATGTAGAAAACTTTTTCATCCGAGCTACGGATTATTTTCTATGATTTTCTAAAGTTTTAGCAATATTCTGAAATTATTATTAATTCGAAAATAAATGCTAAAATGCTAGGCGCACCCAGGACAGTGTACACAAGAATGTACCCTGCGGCTGATAGGTGGGCCAGGGGGACCCAGTTGACCAGTCAACGTTTGACTGGTCAACAGGGGTGGGACCCTCCTGTCATGCACACATTTATCTAACTACTGATTAACTTAACTAATCTAGTTCATTAGTTTAATTAAGATTAATTAATTAAGTTAATTAAGCGTTAAACTTATTAATCAATTATTTTTTATTAATATGTTTTTTACATTTTTTTCTAAACAAGGGCATGGGCCCATATGTCATAGGCCCGAGGGGGCCTAACCGCGCTGGCTTTAGTGAAGCGGAGCCGGGTGCGGGCAAACCCGCCTGGGCGAAGGGGGCGACGAGGAGCCCGCCCAGAAGGGTGCGACGGCACTGGTGGGCGCCGGCCACGGTGGCAGCGGTGGTGGGCGGTGCGGCGGCACCGGCGGAGGAAGACGCCGATGGAGGGCGGCGCTAGCGCGGCCCGGGCCCCCGTCCAATGGGGCACGGCGAGGCCATGGCCTCGGCGAGGCACTGGCGAGGGTGGCCGCGGCTGCGGGGCGCCGGCCGGAGTGGCGAGGGGCCGGCAGGGCGCGGAGCTGCGGAGGCCATGTGGGGCGCGGCGGGGATGGAGGGCTGCGCCACCGGGCAGAAGCAAAGCGGGGCCGCGGCCGTGCGGTAGTGGGAGCGACAATGGTGTCGAGCGGGGACGGATCCCTGGGCGCGGCGCCGGCACGGTAATGGCGCAACAATGGAATGCCGAGGCGCGACCGGCACGTGCAGCTTGCACACGGGCGCGCCCAGGCAATGAGTCGAGGTGAGGCACGGGCGGGACGGGCGTCGGGTGCGGCGAGCAGGAGGCGCGGGCGAAGACAACGGTGGTGATGGCCACGATGGCTACAGGCGGCCAAAAAACGTTGGGAGAGGGGTTCCGTACGGGGGCTCACCATGAAGGCACAAGCAGGCCCGTCGAGAGGTTAGAAGCTGGAGTGGCGGCCGGAGTTGGCGACGGCGGTGGCGACCGAGACGGGCGGAGGTTGAGGACTGGGAAGTAGCGGGCGTCCTGGTGGCTTCCGGCTCGATCTCGCCCATGTAGTCGAAGTAGGCGACGAAGACGAAGCCCCTGGTGCGGTCTCCAACAGTGGGGTGGGCAGTGGCGATGGCTACGCCGGCGACGCGTCCATGGCGGACCTCGGGAAGGTGTGGATCTGAGGAGGGGAAGGTGGAGAGGAATGAGTGGGGAGGAAGGGGGAGTGGATAGGGTAGACGAGGGGAGCGAGGCACTGCGGGGTGGGGCGTGGCCTTATCCTCTCGCGGGGAGAATGAGCCCTGTAGCGGCTCGGGTCACAGGAACAGAGAGGAGGGAGGCGATCGAGGGAGGTGGGCTGCTGGGGTAGGTGGGCCGGTTCTCGCCAGCCCAGAGGGGGTTAGGGGCCGGATGGCCTAGTTGGCATGGGGTTTTCCTTTTAACTTTTTATATTACTGTTTTATTTAGATTAGGGCATCAAACCACTTTTTATAAATGTGGAACTAAGCCACATAAATATTTTGTGAATTATGAAACCACCACAAAATGTTTCAAGGCATTTGGAAGTGACTAGGTATTTTTAGAAATTAAATAAGGCAAGATAAATGTTGCTGGACCACAAAATAAAATCCCAAGGGCATTTTGGGAACTCAAAAGAGGTTGGTTCCAACATGAAAAATATCCTAGGATTATTTGCCACACTTTGAACATTTTAGTTTTCATGTTTGACAAACTTGGAGTTTTTTTACTTTAATTTGAATTGAATTTGAATTGTGCTTCGGATCAAATGAGTATTAGTAACAGTAAGAATGATGACCTGACATCATTAGCAGGAGATTACTGTAGCTTAATTATCTGGGCATCACAAAGGTCATGTTCATCCAGCAGCAACAGCCTACTACCACGGGGACCTGTTCATCCAGTGGCAACCGCCTAATACAACGGGGTCCTGTTCATCTAGCGGCAACCGCCTACTACCAAGGGCTCCTATCAACCCCACTTGGAACTGTTCATCAACAGCCAACCAACCGGCTAGACTCATTATGTCTTGACTCCTTCTATGTATGGCGCGGGATAGCAACGGGCATCGAGAGGCAACCCAATACACCAGCTGGCTACATCGCACATGGGGGCTCGGTCAGCTTCACTAAGCAGCAGCAGCGATCAATCGGGTTTAGTTAGCAGTGAAGGAGATGGTTGGGTTCAGTTTGTTGCAAAGGAATAACTCGAGTTCAGTTAGTAGTGTAGGAATCACTCAATTCACTTCAGTATGTAGCAGTGTGATCGCTTGAGTTCAGTAAGTGAATGCCTTGCTCAGGTTCAGTTATAGCCAACACGACTCGCATCCCGCTCGCATACGAGAGAGAAACGTGCAAACCACACTGCTGGTCGGCCCCGACCACCCACCGTAACCGGGAACTCCGCAAAAATTTCCTTGCGCTCACTTCTACCATGAGTTTTTATGTCATGGACAACCCAAAGAATACAAAAATCCCACTTTCTGTCATGATTTTTTTCATAGAAGTAGGAGCCCACCACATCTATGATGATACGTCTTTTTGTCACAATTATAGTCATTGAAGTGTCATATCCATAACAGAAAAAGTTTTCGTTCGGGCCAGAATGTCACAGATGAATCCTTTTTTGTAGAGCGCCCCAACGCGACACCTAATGGTGCGTTTAATACTCTTTTCCTAACTAAGCAGGGTTAGGTATGATAGCACTGTAGCCACTATTCAACATATGTAATTACAGTTTTGCCATTGTGGTGACCCCTTAGCCTATAAAAGGAGGCACATGGCTACCTTTACAAAGGTTGAAACCCTGCTCATTTACACTACGCAGATGTACTTCCCGCACACCTTGCCGGCAAGCTACAGTCTCTTGTAACTTGAGCGTTCCACATATAATCACAGAGGGCCGATGGTAGGAGGACGCGCGCGTCGTCGATGAGCCACGCCGCGACGACCCCCGCCGGAATAATGGGAGCAACGGTCCTAATGTCGACGAGCCCACGCCCGATAATGGCGCGTGCCTGCCTTTCAATGTTGGGTGCCCTGCTGTCGGTGTACAAAAGTAGGGGCTCTCCTTTTAACCCCTTTACTTGTGCACGGGCAGTCAGAGCCTCCCGCCATGGCCATACATAACAGGGCAGGAAAGGGAAGCCGGAGAGAAGCCGAAGGCACAAGATAGACAACGCAACGACATGGAACAAGGCCACAAAGATCGGATGGATGAAGCAGGTTTCCCGGGAAAGGACCCTTGCCGGGGCAGCCTCAGCGGCCCCGGCAAGACCCTTGCCGGGGCAGCTCGCCCACACCAGCTGAGCGAGCCACCTTTGAGCCCACCAACGCTAAACAAACGCGTTGGGACAAGGCTCGGGAGGCACCTCCATGGTGGCATGCAGATCTTCATGAAGACAAAGAATAGTCAAGATCAAATGAGGATAGGAAGGCAACCATCCTCACCGAAGAAACCCACAAGACCCCCGGCAAGATCCTTGCCGGGGACGCCTGCACGCCACGGCAAGACCCTTGCCAGGCCACCCGGCAAGGCCCTCGCCAAGCACACCAGCAGGGCCACTGCCAGGCCCATGCCAGCCAAGCCTCCGCCGCTGTTCGCATGCAGCTGCCGACCCAACCAGCTGGGCAGGCACCTGCGTGGGAACATGCAGCCCTTTGTGGAGCCTCCATCACCGCGCCACCTCAGCTGCCTGCCTGCCTACATGGCACCGCATGCATCTCTGGCCAGGGCGCGTGTCAAAGCAAGGAGCAGCGGCAACGGATGGGACGTGCGTCGCTCTCGTCCCCAATAAAGTGACGGGACACCTAAGCCTCACATTAAATGCACTTTGTCCTGTAATACCATCGATAAGCTCACATCGCTGTAGCACTTTCCACCTCATGTGCTCCATTGTGGCAGCCCCTTTCGCCTATAAAAGGAGGCCTATGGCGCACTGGAGAAGGATTCGGCTCTTTACAACCTAGCAGCACCCAGAGCTAGTTCAAGAGCTCCAGAACACTAAATACATCCACCAAAGCAGGATCGTAGGGTTTTACGCATCTTTGCGGCCCGAACCTGGGTAAATCCCCTTTGTGTTGTCTGCTAGTCCCGCTCTTCTCACGATCCAGCGCCCCGCAACCATAGTAGGGATTCCAGTGATCCCATAGGTGTCGTTTCCCACCGACATCTTTGGCGCGCTAGGTAGGTGGCGTGCAATTGTGAGAATCTGGTCTAGCAGTTGACCTAGCTGTTCTTCATCGCCATGGCTCCTAAGAAGAGGACGACCACGGCGATCGGTTCATCCAGGACCGGGTTGCTAATACTGGTGCGGACCAGTAGCGGGCCAGTCGCGGAGAGAACCTGTGGCGCGGCCCGCGAACATCCACATCGCCCTGGCGGTCCGGGCCTGGTGAGTGGCGTCGTTCGCGCGCCAGGCGATGAGCCACCAGTCACGGGCTCCAGAGACGGAGTCGGCCCCCTCACAGCCGGCGTGGGGCCCTCCAGGGGCACCGCCATCCCGCCAGACGGCGGCACGACGACCTCCAAGACGCCATGTGATGCCCTCGATTCAATCGTACACTAATCATACACGCAAATGTGTACGATCAAGATCAAGGACTCACGGGAAGATATCACAACACAACTCTAGACACAAAATAAAATAATACAAGCTTTATATTACAAGCCAGGGGCCTCGAGGGCTCGAATACATAAGCTCGAATACACAAGAGTCAGCGGAAGCAACAATATCTGAGTATAGACATGAGTTAGACAAGTTTGCCTTAAGAAGGCTAGCACAAAACAACAATGATCGAAAAGGCAAGGCCTCCTGCCTGGGAGCCTCCTAACTACTCCTGGTCGTCAACAGACATCAGCGGTGGCATCTGGCTCCTGGGCTCCGACATCTGGTTGCATCAACCGAAAAGAAGAAGAAAGGGGGAAAAGGGGGAGCAAAGCAACTGTGAGTACTCATCCAAAGTACTCGCAAGCAAGGATCTACACTACATATGCAACATTATCAATGAAATGGGATGTATCTGTGGACTGGGCTGCAGAAATGCTAGAATAGAGAGAAGGCCTAGTCCCATCGAAGACTAGCATCTTCTGGAAACCACCATCTTGCAGCAAACAGGAGGGAGTAGTGTAGCATAAGGTAAAGTAGTAGTAGTGTTATCAACCTCGGCCAGAGATCCTTTCTCGACTCCCTGCGAGAAAGCAATCCCAGAGCCATACTATCCAGTTGTCATCACAATCCAATTCTCATCACCATCCAATTGTCATCACAAGTATCCAGTTCTAGTTGTATCGATCGGGATACAACTCCAAGTGTCCGTTACCGTAGGACAGGCTATGCATAGATTAGTTCTTCCCTGCAGGGGTGCACCAACTTACCCACCACACTTGATTAACTCCGACTGGACACACTTTCCTGGGTCATGCCCGGCCTCGGCCAAACAATACGCCGCAGCCCGACCTAGACTTAACAGAGAGGTCAGCATGCCGGACTAAACCTATGCCCCCAGGGGTCATGGGCCATCTCCCCGGGAACTCCTGCACGTTGCGTACGCGGCCGGTGAGCAGACCTAGCTACCTCCTTTAAAAAGGAAGGTGCTTACCAGTCCAACCCGGCACGCGCCGCTCAATCGCTGACGTCTATTAAGCTTTGGCTGATGTATACGACGCAGAACGCCCATACTATGTCCACGTGATGGTTAGTGCTATTAGGCCAGAGGCCCCTCGGATCAAATATCCAAATCGTAGTGGATTAGGAATGCGCGGTAACAACCAGAGACTCACGAAAGATGTGACCCCGTTGCCCCATCTCGAGGACTTGCGGCAAGGGCTAAGAATGCCCGGCCACGCCTCGTAATTATCTCACGGGCACCTTCTAGGTCAACCCGACTCCTCATCACTCGCAATTATGCTCGCGCGGGTACCCCTCCAGGTTGACCCGTCTTTAGTAACATGGTTCAGTGTAAAGTCATAGTAATCATAGTAACTGTGTGTCTAAACATCAAGGGGAAAACCCGAGGAATCACCCCCGATGAATTCCACTCGATGTAATCATCAAGGTGAACATAAGAGGAATCACCCCCGAGGTTCACACTTGAGGGGTTGCACGACAGAGTCTTATCGGAAGTGGTTAAGGCGGAATCACCCTCGATGACCACGACCGAATAGCTACACTACAGGGTTAACATCAGAAGTGCTGTAGAGGTCTCACCCTCGGCACTCGATAGTAACCCAGCAGTGTCGAGCAACTAAGGGGAAAGTGATGTGCGGTGCCGGGGCCTGGTCTTCGATCCCCTTGATCGGGTCTTCAATGATGAATCAGGGGCAACAAGGACAAGATGGGGGTCACTGATGGATCACTAACCAACCTATACGAAGCAGTTTAGGATAAGCAGGTACGGTACAACAGCAGATACAAAAGCAGTCTATGCATCAGAATAGGAGCAATCAATAACAGTAGCAAAATCTAATGGAAGCATAAGAGAATGGAATGGGCGATATCGGGATGATCAAAGGGGGTGCTTGCCTGGTTGCTCTGGCAAGGAGGGGTCATCGTCGACGTAGTCGATCACAGAGGCGACATCGGTCTCGGGGTCTATCGGAGAGAAGAGGGGGAAGAAATAGTAAATATAAAGCAAACAAGTGCATAACAGGACCATAGGCAGAGCTAGACGTGTTCTACCGCGGTGCTACATGATACCTGCGAGGAGAGAAGTCAACCGGGAATGTTTTCCCGGTTCCGGACCTGTGTCAGACAGATGACCGGAGGGGGAATGTTCCATGTTCAGATAGTTAGAGGTATCTAACAGGTAAACGGACCGTGTGTTCGGATTTGTCTCGTCGTTCTGAGCAACTTTCATATAGAAAACATTTTCATCCGAGTTACGGTTTATTTTCTATGAATTTTCAAAGTTTAAACAATATTCTAGAATTATCGAAATTTACAAAAAATTGAAATATGACATCAGCATGACGTGCTAATGACGTCAGCAGTCAACAGACTCGCTGACCAGGTCAAACTGAACTGTGGGTCCAGTGGGACCCACATGTCATAGACAGAGAGCTAATTGAGTTCATTTTAATTAAGCAGAGCTAATTAAGGGCGATGGGCCCCAGGTGTCAGTGGCTGCTTAGGTTAATTAACCATTTTAAAAAAAACACTAAAGTTAATTAGCGAGTGGGGCCCGCCTGGCATTGACAAGGGACGCCCAGTCAGCAAAGTTGACTGAGTCAACTTAGTCAACAGGGGCCCGCGGGGCCGCTGGCAGTGACCCAGGGGATGGCCCAGACCGGCTACGTCAGCAGGGCGCCAGAGAAGGATCCGGCGACCTCTCCCGCGGTGGCACGATGCCTGAGACGGTCGGGATTCGCCTACAGGGGGCCAACACGGGCGGGGGCGAGCGCGTTCGAACGGGGAAAGCCTGCCGCGTCGCGTGCTGAGGCCGGCCGGAGCTGGAGCTGCCGGAAACGGTGCGGGCGATGAGTGGAGGCAGTGGTGGCGTTCGGGCTTCGACGGGGACGGCACTACGGCGCGCAAACAAGTATACGAAAAGGGTTGGGGATGTCTACGCGATGCGGTGTTCACGGCGATGGCGCGCACGGTACCAAAAGGTCACCGTGGCCACGCCGGAGACGAGCGCGGGCAGCGGCGAGCTCGGTTGCAAGGGGAACGACAACTACACGTGCAGAGAGGGGAAGGGAAGAGGGGTTCGGTGCGGCAGCTTACGATGCGGCTCACGGTGGCCCTTGGATGCTTAGGAGCGCAGCGGGTTGACGAAGTTGGCGAGGGACGGAGCGGAGGAGCTTCGGCGATCCACAGCAGTCGTCGGCTCGATCCGAGCGATGTAGTGGCCTCCAGCTCGGACGCGAAGCCGGGGAAGAGGGAGAAGACGTCGACGGTGCTGGTGGACAGGTCCGGAGGACGAGACGACTCCGGTGGCCGTGGTGATGACGGAGGATGGACGCGGGCGTGCTCGGGTCAGAGAGAGGGGAGTGAGCGAGCAAGGAAGAGAGAAGGGAGTGGATCTGGGCGGGGGCGTAGCGGTAGGTGAGGGGGGAATCGAGGCGTCCAGGGGCGGCGACCTTATCCTCGGCGTTGTCACGGCGTGGGGCGGCGAGCTGGTCGGGCGGCGACCGCGGGCACGGGCGCTCGGTCGCCCGCACAGTGAAGACGACGCGGGAGGGGGAGCTGGGCGGCCTGGGTCGGCCAGGTGGGCTGAGGCCCAAGGGGGGGCACGGTGGCCAGCTGGGCCAATCGGCCCAGTTGAGGGGGGGGGATTTTTCCTCTTTTTTTTCTTTTATGTTAAAAATTAGAGACATCTAGGGAATATTTTGGGCTACCAAAATACTTTGAAAAAAATGTCGGACTAGCCACTTAAATTCTTTCTAGTATTTGTCACTGGCACAAGGTGTTTGGGGCCATCAGGAGTTGTCCAAGCATTTTTAGAAAATGAAAAGGACATCTTAAATACTGTTGGACTAGATAATAAATTCCCAGGGGCAATTTGGGAATTCCAAAAATGTTATCTTCAACATGACAATTATCTAGGGATTATTTGCCATAGGATGAACTTTTTAGATTTCATGTCTGACAAATATGAATTTTTGACTTTAGATTGGATTTGAATTTGAAGTGTGATTTGGATCAAGTGAAGATTAGCAATAGTAACATGATGACATGGCACCATTAACAGGGGATTACTGTAGCATGACACTAGGGGTGTTACAAATCTCCTCCACTACAAGAAATTTCGTCCCGAGATTTAAGTGGGGAAGTAAGGAGCAACTACGGGAGAACTGACCCTTATAGGGTTAATTATCTGGAGAACAATTCAGGGAATGTGGCAGAAGTATCTCTCGAGTTGAAACTTAAGAAAACATCGAGAGCAAATATGAAGGTACAATAGGAAGTTTCAAGCGAATGGACAAACGATCGATACCTGAACAGAGTGTGAGAAGGGGGGTTCAGAGCATCGGGAATAGATCATCTCTCGGAAGGTGGCTCATGACATGATACGAAGCCAAATGCAAGAATATTTCAGAATTAAAGATATACAGGGGAGTCAGGTTTCGATCCTGTGGAACTGTGGGTTATGGGCCCACCATGTGGGTTAAAAGTTGAAAGGGGCCAATAGCAAGGCATGTCAAATGGTAGTCTATCAGTTATGTTGCCAACAACATTGGTACCAAGTGCGAGGGACGAAGAGAACTATTTTCCTGCTCGTTGAACGAGGCGGACCAATAGGCAAAGTTCTCGTCCATTGGTGGTCACCGGAATGTCAACTGCAATAATAACAAGGTCTTACTGACAAATTGCATACGGAGGTGTTTTCATAAGCAGGGAACTATTGCTGCTTAGATCTCATAAACCACCAGAAAGGTTAAACAAAACAATGGAAAGAAAAGGTGATCATTAGATTAATCAGAACATTGGAAAGGAAAATGTGTTTACACACAAGAATTGGGAGTATATCCTTCCCAAGGGGAAGCGGGGCAGGATATACATGATATGACAACAAGTCCAAAAGCATTTAGATAAAGGGGGCGAAGGAAGAAACATGATATTACCCATACAACGGTGTTAAGATAATAGATCAAGAAACATTCGACAATGTGCTTCCAATGTCCTTGTTGATATTCGGAATACCTCAGTCATGCTTTGAGGTAGCATTAACATGGTGTTCCAAGTAGGGGTTGGAGTTGAAGATCACAAGAAATACGCAATGAACAATTGCAGGAATAGCAAGGAGTCCAAGGCATAGCCAAGACATGATCAAACATGTGTTGGAAAGAACACAAGGGGGGTTGTCAATGATAACTCAAATCGTTGAAGGTAGAGGATGGTATTTCTCACCATGAATTCAATTGTCATCTCAATGGAAGTCAAAATGTTGATGCTAATCACGACGCATTTGTCGAGAGGCTCTATGAAGATGCCATCGAGCAAAAAATGAAGGATGGAGTGAAAGGCTAGGATATCCACGGATTCGACACAAGCTCGAAGTCAAGCTTGTTGTTCGAGGTGAAATGACAAGATGAGGAAGATTGATGTAAGCTTAGCTCATCGTCGAAAGTTACTCCGGGCATAAGGACCAGGTGGCACAGTTAAAAGTTGACACGATAAAAATATAGCCGATCAGGCTAGGAACAATGTGATGGGGTATAAAACTTCACGATATCAGGTACTAGACGCAATAATTTTTGTTGTTGTTGCTCTGATACCAACTTGTGACGCCCTCAATTCAATCGTACACTAATCATACACGCAAATGTGTACGATCAAGATCAAGGACTCACGGGAAGATATCACAACACAACTCTAGACACAAAATAAAATAATACAAGCTTTATATTACAAGCTAGGGGCCTCGAGGGCTCGAATACACAAGAGTCAGCGGAAGCAACAATATCTGAGTACAGGCATGAGTTAGACAAGTTTGCCTTAAGAAGGCTAGCACAAAACAACAACGATCGAAAAGGCAAGGCCTCCTGCCTGGGACCTCCTAACTACTCCTGGTCGTCAGCGGTCTCCACATAGTAGCAGACATCAGCGGTGGCATCTGGCTCCTGGGCTCCAACATCTGGTTGCATCAACCGAAAAGAAGAAGAAAGGGGGAAAAGGGGGAGCAAAGCAACCGTGAGTACTCATCCAAAGTACTCGCAAGCAAGGATCTACACTACATATGCAACATTATCAATGAAATGGGATGTATCTGTGGACTGGGCTGCAGAAATGCCAGAATAGAGAGAAGGCCTAGTCCTATCAAAGACTAGCATCTTCTGGAAACCACCATCTTGCAGCAAACAGGAGGGAGTAGAGTAGCATAAGGTAAAGTAGTAGTAGTGTTATCAACCTCGGTCAGAGATCCTTTCTCGACTCCCTGCGAGAAAGCAATCCCAGAGCCATACTATCCAATTGTCATCACAATCCAATTCTCATCACCGTCCAATTCTCATCACAAGTATCCAGTTCTAGTTGTATCGATCGGGATACAACTCCAAGTGTCAATTACCGTAGGACAGGCTATGCATAGATTAGTTCTTCCCTGCAGGGGTGCACCAACTTACCCACCACGCTTGATTAACTCCGGCCGGACACACTTTCCTGGGTCATGCCCGGCCTCGGCCAAACAATGCGCCGCAACCCGACCTAGACTGAACAGAGAGGTCAGCACGCCGGACTAAACCTATGCCCCCAGGGGTCATGGGCCATCTCCAACTCCTGCACGTTGCGTACGCGGCCGGTGAGCAGACCTAGCTACCTCCTTTAAAAAGGAAGGTGCTTACCAGTCCAACCCGGCGTGCGCCGCTCAGTCGCTGACGTCTATTAAGCTTCGGCTGATGTATACGACGCAGAACGCCCATACTATGCCCACGTGATGGTTAGTGCTATCAGGCCAGAGGCCCCTCGGATCAAATATCCAAATCGTAGTGGATTAGGAACGCGCGGTAACAAGCAGAGACTCACGAAAGATGTGACCCCGTTGCCCCGTCTCAAGAACTTGCGGCAAGGGCTAAGATTTCCCGGCCACGCCTCGTAATTATCTCATGGGCACCTTCCAGGTCAACCCGACTCCTCATCACTCGCAATTATGCTCGCGCGGGTACCCCTCCGGGTTGACCCGTCTTTAGTAACATGGTTCAGTGTAAAGTCATAGTAATCATAGTAACTGTGTGTCTAAACATCAAGGGGAAAACCCGAGGAATCACCCCCAGTGAATACCACTCAATGTAATCATCAAGGTGAACATAAGAGGAATCACCCCCGAGGTTCACACTTGAGGGGTTGCACGACAGAGTCGTATTGGAAGTGGTTAAGGCGGAATCACCCTCGATGACCACGACCGAATAGCTACACTACAGGGTTAACATCAGAAGTGCTGTAGAGGTCTCACCCTCGGCACTCGATAGTAACCCAGCAGTGTCGAGCAACTAAGGGGAAAGTGATGTGCGGTGCCGGGGCCTGGTCTTCGATCCCGTTGATCGGGTTTTCAATGATGAAGCAGGGGCAAAAAGGGCAAGGTGGGGGTCACTGATGGATCACTAACCAACCTATACTAAGCAGTTTAGGATAAGCAGGTACGGTACAACAGCAGATACAAAAGCAGTCTATGCATCAGAATAGGAGCAGTCAATAACAGTGGCAAAATCTAATGCAAGCATAAGAGAATGGAATGGGCGATATCGGGATGATCAAAGGGGGGGCTTGCCTGGTTGCTCTGGCAAGGAGGGGTCGTCGTCGACGTAGTCGATCACAGAGGCGACATCGGTCTCGGGGTCTATCAGAGAGAAGAGGGGGAAGAAATAGTAAATATAAAGCAAACAAGTGCATAACAGGACCATAGGCAGAGCTAGACGTGTTCTACCGCGGTGCTACATGATACCGGCGAGGAGGGAAGTCAACCGGGAATGTTTTCCCGGTTCCGGACCTGTGTCAGACAGATGACTGGAGGGGGAATGTTCCATGTTCAGATAGTTAGAGGTATCTGACAGGTAAACGGACCGTGTGTTTGGATTCATCTCATCGTTCTGAGCAACTTTCATATAGAAAACATTTTCATCCGAGTTACGGTTTATTTTATATGAATTTTCAAAGTTTAAACAATATTCTGGAATTATCTAAATTTACAAAAAATAGAAATATGACATCAGCATGACGTGGTAATGATGTCAGCAGTCAACAGACTCGCTGACCAGGTCAAACTGAACTGTGGGTCCAGTGGGACCCACATGTCATAGATAGATAGCTAATTGAGTTCATTTTAATTAAGCAGAGCTAATTAAGGGCGGTGGGCCCCATGTGTTAGTGGTTGCTTAGGTTAATTAATCATTTTAAAAAAACACTAAAGTTAATTAGCGAGTGGGGCCCGCCTGTCATTGACAAGGGATGCCCAGTCAGCAAAGTTGACTGAGTCAACTTAGTCAACAGGGGCCCGCGGGGCCCGCTGGCAGTGACCCAGGGGGTGGCCCGGACCGGCCACGTCAGCAGGGCGCCGGAGAAGGCTCCGACGACCTCTCCCGCGGCGGCACGACACCGGAGACGGTCGGGATTCGCCTATAGGGGGCCAACACGGGCGCGGGCGGGCGCGTTCGAACGGGGAAAGCCTGCCGCTTCGCGTGGTGAGGCCGGCCGGAGCTGGAGCTGCCGGAAACGGCGCCGGCGACGAGTGGAGGCGGTGGTGGCGTTCGGGCTTCGACGGGGATGGCACTGCGGCGCGCAAACAAGTATACGAAAAGGGCTGGGGGTGTCTACGCGACGCGGTGTTCACAGCGGTGGCGCGCACGGTACCAAAAGGTCACCGTGGCCACGCCAGAGACGAGCGCGGGCAGCGGCGAGCTCGGTTTCAAGGGGAACGACAACTACACGTGTAGAGAGGGGAAGGGAAGAGGGGTTCGGTGCGGCGGCTTACGATGCAGCTCACGGTGGCCCTTGGATGCTTAGGAGCGCAGTGGTTCGACGAAGTTGGCGAGGGACGGAGCGGAGGAGCTCCGGCGATCCACAGCGGTCGTCGGCTCGATCCGGGCGATGTAGTGGCCTCCGGCTCGGATGCGAAGCCGGGGAAGAAGGAGAAGACGTCAACGGTGCTGGTGGACAGGTCAGGAGGACGAGACGACTCCGGTGGCTGCGGTGACGACGGAGGATGGCCGCGGGCGCGCTCGGGTCAGAGAGAGGGGAGTGAGCGAGCGAGGAAGAGAGAAGGGAGTGGATCTGGGCGGGGGCGTAGCGGTAGGTGAGGGGGACTCGAGGCGTCCAGGGGCGGCGACCTTATCCTCGGCGTTGTCGCGGCGTGGGGCGGCGAGCTGGTCGGGCGGCGACCGCGGGCACGGGCGCTCGGTCGCCCATACAGTGAAGACGACGCGGGAGGGGAAGCTGGGCGGCCTGGGTCGGCCAGGTGGGCTGAGGCCCAAGGGGGGGGGGCGGTGGCCAGTTGGGCCAATCGGCCCAGTTGAGGGGGGGCTTTTTCCTCTTTTTTTTCTTTTATGTTAAAAATTAGAGACATCTAGGGAATATTTTGGGCTAGCAAAATACTTTGAAAAAAATGTGGGACTAGCCACTTAAATTCTTTCTAGTATTTTTCACTGCCACAAGGAGTTTGGGGCCATCAGGAGTTGTCCTAGCATTTTTAGAAAATGAAAAGGACATCTTAAATACTGTTGGACTAGATAATAAATTCCCAGGGGCAATTTGGGAATTCCAAAAATGTTGGCTTCAACAAGACAATTATCTAGGGATTATTTGCCATAGGATGAACATTTTAGATTTCATGTCTGACAAATATGAATTTTTGACTTTAGATTGGATTTGAATTTGAAGTGTGATTTGGATCAAGTGAAGATTAGCAATAGTAACATAATGACATGGTGTCGTGGGGAACGAACACCTATGGGGCAGGGCCCCTTTCTGGTCCGGCAAGGGAGCGGAGAGCGCACGAAGAGCAGATCGAGGCGAGAGCATGCGAGGGATTTTACCCAGCTTCGGAGCTCTCCGGAGAGATAAAACTCCTACCGCTGCTTTGTGTTTCTATTCTGTTCTTGCTCGAGAGCGTGGGTGTGTTGTAATGTCGAATGAGTCGAACCCCTTCTACGTGCGCATGGGCCTCCTTTTTATAGTCTAAAGGGGTCACCGACAGGTGGCAGCGTAGAAAGAGGGGTAAAAAGGTAAAAACGGGGGTTGGTACAACCGCTATCAACAGTGCCCCCTACCTAACTCTGACAGCAGGGGACAAGGGCATTTAATGCCCGTCCGGTCGCTCCAACAGTGTAGGAAACGACTGTTAGGGGCGCCACCGATCGCCATGATGGCCTCCTTGTCATCTTCACTTGCCACCTCGCACCGCTTGGCTGCACAGCTACCCGCCACGTGCACCAGGAGCGATCCCGCGGCGACACATCGTCGAATGCGCTGGAGCGTGGGCGCAGAGTGGTGGCTTCGCCGCGGCAAGTGCCTTGCCGCGGTCGCTGTCTTGTCGCACCCGCAAGCTTGCCGCTCGTCGGGTCTTGCCGGGACGCGTGGAGCGTCGCGGCAAGTTTTCTGAAGTGCCTTGGTTGGCCTTCCCGGCAAGCTCCTCTTGCCGGGGTCTTGTCCTTCCCGGCAAGCTTCTCTTGCCGGGGCCTTGCCTTCTCGGTTAACACTTTGTTCTTGAATGGCAGTAATATGAATAGCGAAGGGTCTTGGGGACGCCCGGCAAGCCTTGCGGCGGGACGCTGCGACTGCCCGTGCACAAGTTCGGGGTACTAAGGTACCCCTACTTTAGTACACCGACAGGAGCCCCCGGGCCTGGGCCATACGCGGTGCCGAGCGCTGTTGGGCCAGGCCCAAAACAGGGCACGGGCACGCGCGGCCTGGGTCCAAACCAAATCTGACTCCGTATCCACCACGCTCCCCCGTAACGGCACGCGTCAATCGCGGCATCGTGGGAGAGATCGTGGGTAATTCTTAATTCAGGAAATGCGTAACGTTCGCCTTGGTTCTGCATCCCCGCCACGCGGCTCCCATGCGCTTGGGGTCGCGGACGGTGGAAGTGGGAAACTGGGCCATTGCGAGCAGATGCAGCGGGTCGGCCCCGACTCCCTGCTCTTCCCGTGCCCTGATTCGCTGAGCGGGGCGGCCGAGCCCCCACCTCGCTCCTTTAAGAAGAGCGGGAGGGGAGCGCAGAAGCCCGCACTCTCTCATCTTCTCCTTTTTTCAGCTTCTGCTCCCCTTTCTCTCATTCGCCATGGAGGAAGGGAACCCTGGCCCTTCATCGGTGGCGGCGAGGGTTGCCGCCAGACAGCCGCACCTCTCCCTATTCCGCGCCCGTGGTGGCAGAGCCAGCCATAAGGGGAAGAGGGAGGGGGCGAGGTCGGGGACGAGGTCGAGGCGCTCGGGGAAGAGGCGGACGGGGCGGCGCGCCAGCTCCGCCTCCGCCGGCGGTTCCTCTCCCCACGACGGTCCATACAGGCGACGACCCTTGCGATTTCTTCGTCAGGCTGCGCCGGGCGCCTCGTCGTCGCCTCCGGCTTCCAGCTCCGTTTGCGAGCGCGATGGAGTTGGACCCGCCCGAGACACTGAGACTGCACATGAGGGGCCACTACTAGGAAAAGGGCTATAGATGGAAATGACACTAATGGCGCACCAGACAAGTGGTGCGCCATTAGTATATACCAATGGCGCACGACCTTCTGATGCGCCATTCGTGTTGAAACTACTAATGGCGCACCTTGACCACGGTGCGCCATTAGTACCAAATTTATTTTTTAACTAGTGCGCCTGTCCAAACATACTAATGGCGCATCCGCAGGTGGTGCGCCATTACTAGTTGTAACTAGTAATGGCGCACCAGCCAGGAGGTGCGCCACTAATGTTTTTTTTATTGTTGCTTTTATTCCTTTTTTTGCAAAAGTTCTAATGGCGCACCATCAGTTGGTGCGCCATTAGTAACCTGGATTACTAATGGCGCATTTGTTGCTGGTGCGCCATTAGTAAGTGAGCAGCAACAAGATATTTTGGACAGCCTCTCCTCCCACACTCACTTTCTCCCCACTTCATTCTCTCCACCACCTCCTCCTTGTCTCGGGTGCCTCCTCTTTTTCACCTCATTTCCACCATAGATTCATTCAAATTAAGTGGTTAAGTTACCTTGTTTTGCTAGGTAAGTAAGGGGGGAAGCTATATTTATGTTGTTCTCCCTACAACAATGTGCACATGCACTTTTTATGGCCTAGCTAGATCTATGTATGTTCGTGGTGTTGCATATGTTTGTGGTGTTGCATATGTGTTTGTGTTTGGAGGTGTACCGGTATTTGAAATGCGATAGTTGCCAATATTTTGCCGGAATGTTGATTCATTTCCGTTTCGGCGAGAATTTTGGCATTAAGCATTCTTTTTGGTCCTATTTTTAGGGAAAGTCATGCCAAATTTTTTCTTGGTTCTAAAATATTGTTTTGCTCTACCCCGCAGGCGACCATGGTCCGCACGATGACCGAAGGCATCGTGAATAGGTTTTTGAGGTCCGCGAAGGCTGAGATGCTTCAAAAGAACGAGACAGAGATAAGATGTCCGTGTCGAAGATGCAAGCTGAATAGCCTTATTGCGGACCCGGATTCCGGGCAGGTGCGGGACCACCTGCTCTTGCGTGGTTTCATGGATGGCTATCGGTGGCAAGGTGATGAAGATGACTACGAAGTCGTCCATGGGGGCCGGGCAAGAAATGAGGAAGGGCAGCAAGACAACCACCGCGGCTCGGGGGGGGCGAGAAGACGAAGAATCCCCAGGAGATGATCACGATGGTGATGCTGTACACAGTCATCATGTAGAAGATGCAGGACATGATGATGATGCCGGCGGAGCAAACGACGCTGGACCATCGATGGGCTGGGTGCAGGACCCTCATATTCAAGAGCTGCTTCTCAAGCAGACGGATAACGCAAGAGCTACCGCTCGAGAGAAAGCCAAGATGGATCAACTTGAGTTAGACGCGGTTACTCCATTGTATGAAGGATGCAGGCCCGAGGATACCCGCCTGAAAGTAACGCTCATGGCTCTGGAGATGAAGGTAAAACACAAAATGACCGACGCATGCTTCGACGAGAACATGTCATTCTGGCACGAACGTCTTCCCAAGGGGAACAAGTGCCTGACCAGTTTGGAGGAGGCGAAGAAAATCGTGTGTCCTCTGGATTTACCGCACGTGAAATACCATGTGTGCATGAACAATTGCATCATTTATCGGGACGAGCACGCGGAGTCTACCATATGTCCGGTGTGCAGTGTCACTCGATACAAGAAGAGGAAGAAAGCTCCTTGAAAAGTGGTGTGGTACTTTCCGATCACTCCTCGTCTGCAGCGGTATTTCGCGGACCCTAAGGTAGCAAAGCTCTTGCGTTGGCACGCGGATAGGGAGGAGAAGAAGCGAGAAGATGACGCAAATGATCCGGAGATAGATAAAAAAGACAAGATGCTGAGTCACCCTAAGGATGCGAGCCAGTGGCAAGCGTTGAACTTCGAATACCCAGAAATTGGGAACGATCCAAGGAACATCATGCTGGGCGCGAGCACCGATGGAGTCAATCCGTTTGGCAGCCAGAGAAGCACACATAGCACCTGGCCTGTGTTCGTGTGGATGTACAACCTTCCCCCCTGGTTGTGCATGAAGAGGAAGTACATTCACATGAGTATGATAATTGAAGGGCCGAAACAACCAGGGAACGACATCAATCTGTATCTGGGGCTGCTGAAAGAGGAGATTGACACGCTGTGGAAAACGCCAGCCAATACGTGGGACGCCGCAGAGAAAGAATATTTCCCTATGAGAGCCGCACTGCTCACGACGGTGCACGACTATCTCGGTTACGGATATCTTGCGGGGCAGGTAGTCCACGGATTTTCTGGATGCGTAAGGTGCATGGATGACACAACGTATCGCCAGCTAGATAGAGATCCCGGGTCTTCGAAAACCGTGTTCATGGGACATCGAAGGTGGCTTCGCGACGATGACCCGTGGAGGAAACGCAAGGATCTGTTCGATGGTGAAACCGAACCCCGAAAACGCCCGTGTACGAGGAGCGGCGAGGAAATAGACAAGCTGTTGAAAAATTGGAAAGACTGCCCACTGCCGGGAAAGAAGCAAAAGGCGCCAGAGCCACTGCTGAAGGTATGGAAAACGAGGTCTGTTTTCTGGGACTTGCCATACTGGAAGATCCACCGTGTGCCTCACAGCCTTGATGTCATGCATATCACGAAGAACATGTGCGAGAGTCTGCTTGGTACCCTACTCAACATGCCAGAGAGGACCAAAGATGGGCCGAAAGCAAGGGCAGACTTGAAATCAATGGGCATTAGGCAGGAGCTTCACGCTATATATGATGATGATGATGATGATGATGATGATGATGAGACGAAGCAGGACACAGAAAGTCGTCGCAAAGGCAAAAAGGCCAAGAAGACCGGAAATGACTACCCTCCCGCGTGCTTCACTCTAAGTCAGGAGGAGATCGAGCAGTTTTTCACCTGCCTCCAAGGAGTAAAACTTCCTTACGGTTACGCGGGGAAGATAAGCAGATACCTAGACCCAGCGAAGCAGAAGTTCAGCGGGATGAAGTCTCACGACTGTCACGTGCTGATGATGCAGATACTTCCAGTTGCAATCCGTGGGATCATGGACGCGCACGTCCGTGAAATGCTATTTGGCCTATGCAACTTCTTCGACGTCATCTCTCGGAAGTCGATTGGCGTGAGGCAACTCAGAAGGCTACAGGAAGAGATCGTGGTGATACTATGCGAGCTTGAGATGTACTTCCCGCCTGCATTCTTCGATGTTATGGTGCATCTGCTGGTCCATATAGTGGAGGATATCATCCAACTCGGGCCGACGTTCCTGCACAGCATGATGCCGTTCGAAAGGATGAATGGTGTCATCAAAGGATACGTTCGCAACATGTCACGTCCAGAGGGAAGCATAGCCAGGGGCTTTCTGACCGAAGAGTGCATCTCCTACTGCACGAATTATCTAGGCATCGATAACCCCGTTGGTCTGCCCGTCAACAGGCACCTCGGCAGGCTCGCTGGATGGGGTCACCGTGAGGGTCGCCGCGAAATGCATGTCGACTTCTAGGGTCGACTCGCCGACTTTGAAAGAGCAAACCTAGTCGCGCTACAACACATAGACGTGGTCGATCCTTGGGTGGTAGAGCACAAAACCTTTATTAAGAAGACGTACAATGACCGAGGCCAACAGAGGACAGACGGAGATATACTCAAAGAGCACAACTCATGTTTCACGCGTTGGTTCAAGCAGAAGCTTCTGTCGTACACTTTACATGAGGATTCTTCCGCGGAAGAACAACTCATATTCGCCTTGTCACAGGGCGCCGAGCACAACCTGATGACCTATGAGGCGTACGATATCAACGGCTACACATTCTACACCGAGGCCAAGGACATGAAGAGCGATGGTTATCAGAACTCCGGGGTAACGATGGAATCCTACACCGGTAACGACAAGGACAGATAGTACGGAAGGATCGAGGAGATCTGGGAGCTGAGCTACGCTTGAGAGAAGGTCCCGATGTTCCGTGTCAGATGGGCCAAGAGCGTCCTAAAAGAAGACCGGTATTTCACCACCATGGTTATACCCGAAGCCAAATCCAAGACCGTGGGCGCAAACGTCACCGCGAAAAATGAGCCATGGGTACTGGCTTCCCAAGTGGACCAATGCTTCTTCATTACCGACCCGTCAAAGACCAGTCGTGTTGTCGTGAGGAGAGGCAAAAGGAAGATCATCGGAATGGATGGAGTAGCCAATGAGCAAGACTTCGACAAGTACGGCGACCCGAGGATCGAACATGACGACGATGATGAAGTAGCAGCATACACCACAAGAAGAAGCAGGACCACCCTACCTAAAGGACGTCCGTTCCACAGAAGAACTCCATTTGCAAAAAAAAGGGCAAGAAGATTGTTAACAGATAGCTAGCTAAGATCGATTGTATTTAAATCGTAGCCTTCATTTCTCGATTGTATTTCATGGGCACTTTTTGAACTATCATGAATATTTTTAATTTTCATGGACACTCTATCTCGATCCCCCTCCATCTCGATCGCTATCCCACCTCACCAGATCCGGTCCCCCTCGCCGCCGAGCACCCCCCGGTCCACCGGCCGCCGCCGCCGACCCCCCGCACCCTCGATTCCCCTACTCAACCGTCGCCGCCGACCCCCCGCACCCCTCCCCTACTCAACCACCGCCACCGACCCCCCGCACCCTCCCCCGCTCCACCGGCATTACGGTTTGACGATATTTTTTAAAAAATTATTACTGTCTTATAAAAAAAATTACTGTTATGATTTAAACAAGTTTGAACATATTTAAACACAAAAAAGTATCAAACAACATTTTAAATTTCATGGACACTCGATCTCGATCCCCCTCCATCTCGATCGCTATCCCACCTCGCCAGATCCGGTCCCCCTCGCCGCCGAGCACCCCCCGGTCCACCGGCCGCCGCCGCCGACCCCCCGCACCCTCGATTCCCCTACTCAACCGCCGCCGCCGACCCCCCGCACCCCGCGCACCGTCTTATAAAAAAATAAGTATCAAACAGCTTTTTAAATGCTACTGTCTTATAAAAAAATATTACTGTTATTATTTAAACAAGTTTGAATATATTTAAACACAAATAAGTATCAAACAGCTTTTTAAATGCTAAAAAAAAATTTGTGGAGCCTGGGAGTCGAACCCAGGACCTCCTGGTGTGAGAACTGGCTGCTGACCAGTCAAGCTAGTAGAGGGGACTTGATGTGGATCAGTTCTGGTGGTACATAACCTGTTGGCTCGAGTTGAAATAAAAAAAAACTACTAATGGCGCACCACGATGAGGTGCGCCATTAGTATGGACATGCTAATGGCGCACCACGGTGAGGTGCGCCATTAGTATTGTGCCCGATCCCCCCTTCCCTCTCCCCCCTCGCCCGATCCCCAATTTCCCTCTCCCCCTCGCCAGTTCCCTCTCCCTCTCGATCCACCGCCGCCGCCGCCGCTGCCCTGACCCTCCCCCTCGCCCTCGCCCTCGCCCTCTCCCTCTCTCGCCCTCTCCTCGCCTTCCCTCTCCCTCGCCCTCTCCCTCGCCCTAGATCCCCTTCCCCTCTCCTCTCCCGACGCCGCTGCCCCGCCGCCTCGACGCTGCCCCGCCGCCCCGACGCCGCCTCGACACTACCCCGCCGCCCCGACGCCGCCTCGACGCCGCCCCGCCGCCCCGAGGCCGCCCCGACGCCGCCTCGACCCCGCCCCGATGCCGCTGCCCCGGGTCGGTCAGCCAGCCTCGTCTACACCGTCACCGGCGACAGCTTAGCCCGACTACAGACGTGGTACGCTCTTCCTCCTCTTCTGTTCTTCCCCTTTTCTCTGGGCACATGGTCATTGAGTAACTGGTTGGTAGCATCAAAGCTGTCTGCAAAGCTGTGATACTACTTGTTGGTGTTTGTGACTCTGCTCTCAGTAAGCAGCATTTGTCCTCTGATTAGGCGAATCCTACTCTAAAGTGTGTTCCTGGAGCTTTTCTGTGATCAGTTGTTGTTTTCTTGGTCCATCGGTCAGTGTTTGGCATAGAAACACCTCATGTCATCCATCTTCTGAAAGGCTCTGATGTTGTTAATGCATACGCCTGGGAATAGTTTGAAATCCAGTAGTACTGCCTGTCAATTGCTGCCTGCAAGACAAAATGTTTACTGTCTTTCCGTGTGTATCTGTACTCTAGCAGGGTGATGGATGAAAAATGAAATGAATTTCTTGTCCATTTAAGTCAATTAGTATTACTTATGACATGAATACAATGTTAAGTGTTAGTGCTGTCTGGAAGAGTGAAAGTAACCATGCTACTGGACATGAGTGGTGAACTGCAAAGCTAGTAGTATGAGTCTAAAACCTATGAGTGAAGCTGTATCGGTAAATTATTGTGTGTGTTTTTATCGAGAAAGAAGAGTAAATCATCGGTAAATTATTGTGTTGCACTCAGCTGAGAAGAAGAGTAAGATCTGCTGAGCTTTAGGGCGGAATCTTTTTTGACTAATGAGTCATGTGAGCGATGAAGGACGCATCAACGAGAAGCTCCTCAGAGTTCTTCCCAGAGAGGCGAAATCGTACATTTTGTCTCTCTACAAACTTGCTTGACCAACTTGCAGTTCTATGTTCTTGTTGTTTTTTTTGACAGGTTAGTTCTTATGTACTCTGCCCGGAAGTAGCTAACAGACTTTCAGGTAGACACTGTTTCAGTAGTACTAAACTTTGTAGTGTGAAATTAATAGCATCTCTAAATTTTGAAATCAATGGCATCATCAAACAGGAGCAACGTCGCAACAACTCTTGAAAAACATGACTTGTCAGCTAAATTGTCAAGTACATGTGCAGCATCTGTAGTTGTTTGCCTTGAGAATTATTTGGTCTAGCAGTTGGAGATCTCCTCTGATTAGGGCAGGGGGGACAAGCTAGCTAGATAGCTAGGAGAATCTACAGTTAATAATTAAGTAAAAAAGGGTGGTTGACTGAGCTGCTATTTTTTCCTTGTATAATTATATGGTGGTTAACTGAGCTGCTACTTTTTCCTTGTAGAAGATCGCAGGTCGAGTGGGAGGGATCCAGTTGCGACGACACCGAATCACTAGCAAGGCAGCTGCCTAGAATAATAGGTATTTTTGTTACGCTTTCAGTTCGTGTCAGCAGGGAGATATAATGTTTTACAATCTTTCTGGTTATATTGGAGTTAGGTTTTTTGAATATGAGTAGCAGTGACTTGGATATACCTTATGGAGTTGTAACAGTTCCTCTTGGTGCTTAGGTGCATTTTCTTTGTGTAACTTGGTAGTTCAAACGGAATGTATCTCATTTTGTAGACAGATTATTTTCTGGAATATCATATATTCAAATTTGTAATGAATGATGGCTTCTACCTTGGGGTGTGGTTTCATGGGCAGTCTCCTTGGCTAGCCTGAGTGGTTTCATGGGCAGTGTCATGATGATATTGCAGGTACCCCGAGAGGCCCTTGAGTTTGCCGGAATGTCGATTAACTTCCGTTCCGGCAAATTCGGGTACTCCATATGTCCTATTTTCAGCAAAGGTCATGCTGAAATTTTCCGTGAATTTTAGCATGACTTTGCTAAAAATAGGACATATGGGGTACTTGTGACTAATGCATGGGCCGGGGTATCTTAGTAGTTAATTAAGTAGGATCAAGTGCCCCGGCGTACTTGTGACTAATACATGGCTTTTAGGGTGCCTCGGTGTCGATAAAAACCGAAATGATGAAAGGTTAGGCTTTTAGGGTGCCTCGGCGTCGAAAAACCCTCAATGATAAAAGCTTAGATTTTAGGATGCCTCGGTGTCGACAAACCCTAAATGATGAGACCATGATCTTGTTCCTTGACAATAACCAACTTTTTGACCAAACTTTGTTTCTATTTAGAGAGAAACATGGCCCACAACGATGAGGCCGGGGGTTCGGGCGGCAAGGCATTCTGGGAGCTGTCCCAGGAGATGGAGGAACAACCTCACTTGTATGAGGCCGCCGCCTTCCCCACCGATCCTGAGACCACGGATGGTGCCGCCGAGGATGACCACACTGATGCCACCACTGATGGTGCCGCCGAGGATGCCACCACTGATGATGGCTGCGCACGCACAGATGGCAGCCAACCGAAGAGGCAACGGAAGGACCGGCGCCCGATCGTGCTCCGCACCCTCAAGGAGGAAGTTACTGAAGTGGACTCCAACGGGAATCCAACGGCGCCCGAACGAATAGTCAAGGGGTACTCGCTTCAGCTCGGGTGCATTGTCCGGAGCACCGTCTCGATCAACATCGAGAACCTTAGGCATAAGGACCGAGGGAATTTGCGCAACCTCCTCTTCACGAAGCTGCACGAACGATACAAGTTCCCCGCTGAATTTGAAAACACAAGCCTCAAAGGGAATAAAGTGAACAATGCTGCCCTCACGAAGATGAGCACGACCCTGTCTACTTGGAAAAGCAATGTGAAGAGAATGATCGAGAAAGGTGAGAGTTATCAGAAGATCAAGGAGAAAAATCCTTCGATCACCGAAGATGACTACAACGACTTCAAGATCAATTGCTCGAGCACCGCAAGCTCCCAATCAAGTGAGTGGGGGAAACAAATGCGGGAGCTGAACATAGGGGAACACACACTCGGTCCCGGCGGTTACAGAGTGGCGGAGCCTATATGGGACAAGGAGGAGGCGGACCGTGCCGAGCAAGGCCTACCGCCCCTCTTCGATAAATACGGTGACAAGCAGACCAGGAACTTTGTCAGGGCCCGGTACAAGAAGGACCCGAAAACAAAGGAGCTTACCACGGATCCGAAGACTAGGCAGCTTGAGCTTGTTCTGGTAAAGAATACACCCCCGCGTAATTAGCTCCATATGGTTGCATTCTAATTAATGAAGCCAAAATTCTAAATGGTTCACATTCCTTCCGCAGGCGACTGAAAGCAGTAGCGTGGGGTCGACTAAGAGCAACCCTTGGGACACCACTCTAAATAGGGGGTTGAATGTAATGAAGAACAAGGATAAGCTCAGTAAGCCGACGTCAGCTGGTCGTGTGGCCGGCAAAGGCTTGTCGACAAAATGGGGGTCATACTATACCGCTGGTGTGCGCAAGTAGAAAAAGACCAGCTCGGAAAGCCAGGCGCGAGAGGTTCAAGAACTCAAGGCACAGGTGGCGCGGATTCCGGAGATTGTCCAAGAGCAAGTGGAACAACGACTCGGAGCGACGATCACCGCCCTTGTGCCTACCTTGATCTCGGGGTTGAGTGCGTGGATTGCGGGCGGCCAACAGGGGCCGCCCCCGATTCCTAGCTTCACGGCCAGCAACTCGCATAATGCGATGGCGGGGCCATTGGTGCCTCCGGCGGAGGCGGCATTGGTGTCTCCGACGCCGGCACGGGAGCTTAATGCACCCGGGTGTACGCCGGCCGGCACCTCTTCAGCAAGCGGCCCCTCCGTCAACTGCACGCCCGCCGTTGGCGGTGCCTCGACATTAGCCGAGCTCGACGACATCATCACGGTAACTAATTAAGCCTCTCTCGGCCGAGGACTTCATATCCTTGCCTTTGACTGGGCATCCCTGACGCCCTACATGTTTTCACAGGGCGCCGCCGACGTTCCGTGCACTCTCCTCCACTTCGTGAACAACGAGTTGGTCGATGTCGCCAAGGGAAAAATCGTTCAACCGGGCAACCCCTTGTTCCACGGTACCCAGATGCCACCCAACTTGTTTAGGGTTCAACTGGCTCGGGTGCTGCCAGGCTGCGACGACTTGTTACCTTCGATTCGACCCGTCGGGGCCGACGATGAAGACGTGATGACCCTCAGCGCCTGCCTGAGCTGGCCCCTGCTTTGGCCGAAGAGCCAGATTCGTTTGGGGGCGGGGGACACCACCCCAAAGACAACACCGCCAGTCGTGCCGGCGCCAAGTCGGCCCCATGGCAAGACCGCCGTAATGGTGCCGGACATCCCTATGCCACTGGATCCAAACATGCATATGGCACAGGATCAGAACGATGACGACTACGACGATGATACATTTGGCAACGTCGATCAGTACTTTGCCGAGCATGGGTACGATGGCGACTTCATGGGGCCTCCTTCTCAAGAACCAAACCCAACAAAAGACGTGTGCGATCTAGCTCGTACCGCGGAGAAGCCAAGTTGCAACAGGCGCCGTCTGGCGTTCAGCTCTCAGGAGACGCCTCCAGCTGCCGACTTCATCGAGCCTCAGATAGGCGAGGTGCGAAATATTATCAGCCCCGACACACTCAAGAAGGCGGTCTGTGAGCAGAACTCGGTCCCATTACAGGAGAAGAAGAAGGCACGCAAAAGAAAGACTAAGAAGGGTGCGAGCCAGCCGGCACCGAGTACGATCCGTGCTCAGGACGGGCCACCTTCACCGCAGGATATCTCGAGGAGGGTGCATGTGGCAGGTAGGGCGATGCTACCGACAAATATGCTCAATGCTGCAACCGGTGCTATGCGGAGTCTGCATGACAGTGTTCTTGCTTTGGAGAAGCGGCGTCTTAGGGAGAAGGATGTGGCATACCCGGTTTTCACGGCCAAGGTGCCAGAGGGCAAGGCCTTTGTGGATAACTCCATCGGGCGTACGATCGTCCTGCGTTTTGATGACAGCCACGCTATGTTGAACCTTCATCCGCTGCACTACACCTTCGTTCGGCTATTTTCGCTGAGTATGGAGATGCGGATCATTCGCGACAAGACCCCGGACATCGTGATAGTCGACCCCTTCTACATGCGTGCCAAGATCTTGGGCAGCGCTGGGGACCGGCAAGTCGCGAGTTCTTACCTCGAAGGCGTCATTCTGGCAAACCAAGATAAGGATAACTTCCTCGTGCCTTACTTTCCCGAGTAAGTCCTCCCCTCAACCGGCCCGTAACATATGAATTCTTACATTTCGATCGTTTTTCTTTTAACATTCCGTGTTTTCTGCAGTGACACACGTTGCACGCTCATCCTCCTAAGCCCCAAATATTCCATGGCCACGTATTTCGACCCTGACCGTCAGTCGAACGTAGACTACACAAATGTCAAGAAGGTTCTTGATGATGTTCTCCCCGGCTATGCCCAATCTGGAGGCACCTTCACCAAGCCTATTCGTAAGTACGGCAAGCACGTGTTCTCCCACAATACGACGTTCTGCTGCGTCAAGCAGCCGCCTGGCGGTCAGAAGGGTGCCTACTACGCCATCCATCACATGCGGGCGATCGTACGGGACCATCATCAACTTCTGCTACCGAGTAAACTCAAAGATTGGGCCGCGAGCGTGTCGGCAATCCAGGACGCGGACCTCCGACAAGAATTCTTTCGCATCCAGTCGGAGTTTGCGGAAATCATCCATCAAGATGTCCTTCGTACCTCGGGGCAGTTCTACCTCAGAAATCAACCGTCCAACAGTGACATCGACACAATGCTACAAATGCAGGATGACAACGCCCGTTCTTTCATGACTCCCACGATAGACGGCGGCTTCATCCACGCTCCGGTCCCTTGAGTCGAGTTGTCTAGTTCTGAAACATCGATTGGTTCATGTTGTAATTAAACTTTAATGAACTTGTAGTATGTCTCTTTGGTTTCGAGAGTCGTTCAACTTAGATGTAATCGATGCTATTAATGTCTTGCTTTTCTCTTCCGATCGTTCTGTTGCATAATTATATATTGCTTATGTATTGTCTGTGAATTGGTACTAACGTTTTGTTTGGCTAGTGCATAGCGATGCCGACGTATGTCGTGTACAAGGGTAAGGTTCCCGGAGTCTACGATGACTGGGAGGAGTGTCGGAGACAGGTTCATCGATTCAGCGGTAACAGTTACAAAGGGTACACCACTAGGGCCGAGGCCGAATCTAGATACGCCCGCTATCTAGCGGGAGAGGGGAGGGAGCGTTGGAGGAACCGGATGAAGACGAGTTTCATCGTGATGATGCTCATCGTGATGACCGCAGCTCTCTTCTATGTGATGGTACGTTAGATGATCGATATCGACTTGTAATGTGAAGAAAAACTCGCTACTCGCGGTCTCGAGACTTGTAATATAATGTTCTATCTTTGTTCGGTCTTTTTAATTCGGAGACTAATATGATGAATTGTATTCGGAGACTAATACGATGAATTGTATTCAAAGACTAATCTTCTATTGTATTCGATGAATCTGTTGTTGATGTGTGCTGTCTATATTTTGTCAAATTATACATTTTGTAACCTGTGCAAAAAACAGAAAATAAAAAAAATAAAAAAACCTAATATTCATACTAATGGCGCATCACATGACAGTGCGCCATTAGTATGACAGTGCATACTAATGGCGCATCAAAGGGCAGTGCGCCATTAGTATGCCACGGTTACTAATGGCGCATTCAGTGGTGGTGCGCCATTAGTATGCCAAAGCACCTGGGTATACATGCCCCCTGGGAGGCATACTAATGGCGCACGCTGGCCTATACTAATGGCGCACCCGCGGTGCGCCATTAGTATACCAGATACTAATGGCGCACCATGTGGTGCGCCATTAGTAAAAATTACTAATGGCGTGCTGTTAATGGCGCACCACTGATGCACCATTAATGGCCATATTAGGTGCGCCATTAGTAGTGGTTTTTCTAGTAGTGGGCTGTGGGATCAGCGGCACGCGAGTCCGCGTTGTATTCCCAGCCCCTAATGTGATGTATCTTGATCGGGGGTGGAAGACGTTCGCCCGTATCCACAGCCTGATGGAGGGGTTTACCCTCCATTTTAAGTTAATGGAGGGCGATCTCCTCTCCGTCAAAGTCTTCGGGTGCTTCGGCACTCGGGCGAAGTGCTGCGTGGACAACTCCTCCGATAGCGAAAGCTCCCCCTCGAGCGAGAGTGACGAGGAGGAGAGCGACAGGGACAATGAGGGTAGCGGGCGGTGGGATGGCGGGCCCGACTAGGTGTCGGGCGCTGCTTCGTGCATCACCGGTGACCCCATCATCCGTGTCGCCAGCTCCTTGAACTCCCCGGGGTCGTCTCCTTGGGCGGCTGGCGTAGGGAGGCTGCGGAAGGGGAAGAGGGCTAGCGACAAGGCCATCAAATCGGAGTACGAGGGCGTAGTGCCCTTGATAGCATGCTGACGTCCTGCCGCCCCGTCTTCGAGTCCTGCTTCCGGTGCCGCCATCACTGTCCAGCCTTCGGACGGCCCCGGGATGTCCTCTTGGTGTCTTCTGGAACCTGTAGCTCGCCTAGGCGCCCCTTTTGCCCTTTTCGCCTCCTTGACCTACCTCCTGAAGAGAGGGACAAGAAAGGGATTACGGGCATCTTATCTTTTTAATTTGTAAGCCTCCGGGCCTTAGCTGCATCTAAAACTTGTAATCCTCTCTTTCATGTTTTTCATCCTCTATGGACTGTACCTGAGTGGGATGTTTTTTAATGAAAAGGGGATGCTTGTTATGTTATATCCTTTACTCAATTCCATCCCTTGTATGTTTTTACCCTACGCTTTTAGGGAACTTGCCGGTGGGAACACACTTGCCGCGAGCGCTGAGTGCGGAACATCAGCAGCCTGCCGGCGGTGTTGCTTCCGATAAGAAACCTTGTCGGGGCTAGTTGCAGCACACTTTCATTGTTGAGCGGACTCGAAACAAATTAAGGGCGCAACTTAGCCACAAGTCGATTCCTCCGCGCACAGGTTTTCCATACAAGGCACGGTCGTTCAAGGAGTATAACTTAAAAAATTTAAAATTGACTGTGCTCAAACTTTGGCAACTTAGCTTTTCTGTCGTCTGTGTCCCGACAAGGCTGTACTTCTTTGAATGACGCCATATCCACTTCATTATGGCTCGATTCGGCGTCGTCCTGATCAACCAAAGAACCACCGGCAGCTCCTTGATCCAATTTCTTCCGCACTTGCGCAGCCTGTCGAAAGTTCTGGTCTTGAGCCCGCGCAGCACTTCAGCGTTCGCCCTCTCCGCTTGACCGTTGCTTCTCGGGTGAGCAACAGAAGCGAAGCAGATCTTGGCGCCAAGATCTTGGACGTACTGCATGAAGGTGCGGCTCGCGAATTGTGTGCCGTTGTCGGTGATGATCCTGTTAGGGACTCCGAAACGGCAAACAATTGACCTGAAGAACTTGACTGCTGACTGTGCTGTCACCTTCCTCACTGGTTCCACTTCAGGCCACTTTGTGAACTTGTCGATTGCGACGTACAAGTACTCAAAGCCCCCGACAGCTCGGGGAAAGGGGCCGAGGATGTCGAGCCCCCAGACCGAAAATGGCCAGGATAAAGGGATTGTTTGGAGAGCTTGAGCTGGTTGATGTATCTTCTTGGAGTGGAACTGGCAAGCTTCACACTTGGTTACTTGTGCAGTTGCATCCTGGAGGGCTGTCGGCCAGAAGAAACCTTGCCGGAAGGCTTTGCCGGCAAGTGCTCTTGCACCAATGTGGTGACCACATATGCCTCCTTGTATCTCCGCCAACAGCTCTCGTCCATCTTCCCGGGAAATGCACTTCAATTTCACTCCGTTGAATCTTCTTCTGTACAGTATGTCATCGACAAACTGGTACATACTTGATTGCCGGGCTACTCTCTCTGCTTATTCTTGCTCTTCAGGAAGTTCTCCTGTCTGAAGGAATTTGGACGATCTGCTATGCCCATGCCAGAGCTTGTGGCTCAACGACAAGGACTAAAGGCGCAAATGCTGCTGCGGGAACATCTGCTTCCACGGCAAGGATCTGTGATTCAGCCGGAGCGTGATGCTCCCCGGCAAGCGTGTCAGGACAAAGCTTGTCGGGAGCATCTACTTCAACGAAACAAACCCTAGGGCTTGTCGGAGCAGACTGCTCCTCAGCACTCTTTGTGTTGATCTTGGGGACCTTCTTGACGGCGGCTTCGGGGAGCTCTGCCGGAAGGTAGTCACCAGTAACTAACTTCCTCTTCTTGCTCTGTCCAGTTGATGATGTTACAGATGGTTGAGTCAGCTTGAGCACAAAAATTCCTGGTTCCCCAGGTAACTTGAGTGCGGCACACTTTGACAGGCCATCTGCAATGTCGTTCTGAGCTCTTGGAACGTGTTCCATCTGCAGGCCATCAAAATGTTCTTCTAGCTTCCTCACTTCATCAATGTAGGCTTCCATCAACAGACTCTGATAATCTTTGTTAACTTGACGGACGACAAGCTGTGAGTCACCCCTAACAATAAGCTTCTTGATCCCAAGTTCTGCCGCGATCCTGAGTCCGGCAAGCAAGCCTTCATACTCTGCAGTATTGTTTGTTGCTTGCTCCTTGGGAAAGTGCATTTGGATCACGTACTTGAGGTGCTCTCCGGTGGGTGCGACAAGTAACACACCCGCACCGGCGCCTTGCAGCGAGAAGGCACCATCAAAGTACATGATCCATTCTTTGCTTGCTTCCTTGACGGGGATGCTCCTCTCCGGAGTTTCTTCATCAGGTGTTGGCGTCCATTCAGCTATGAATTCTGCCAATGCTCGGCTCTGAATAGTTGAAGTACTCTCAAACTTGAGGCCAAAGCTTGACAATTCCAGTGCCCACTCGACAATCCTGCCTGTTGCTTCTGGATTCTGCAATGTCCTCTTCAACGGAAAGCGAGTGACAACTGTGATCTCATGTGCTTGAAAGTAATGGCGCAGCTTCCTCAAGGCCAAGAGAAGGCCGAAAAGCAACTTCTGCACACCAGAGTACCTTGATCTAGCCCCCTGCAGAAGGGAACTAACAAAGTAAACTGGGCGCTGCACCATCTTCTTCTGTTTCTCTTCTTGTGGCTGCGCAGATCCATCCTTGCCGGAACTAGAACTTGTCGGGGAAGCCCCCTGCTTGTCGCTGGACTCGCTTGCCGCGGCCGCTGGCTCATCATCCACCTCCCTCTCCGCTACTATCGCAGCACTAACCACTTGATTGGTTGCCGCTAGATATAGCAGCAACTTCTCTTGTGGCTTAGGTGCGACAAGTGTTGGAGTAGAGGATAGGTATCTCTTCAGGTCCTGCAGCGCAGCCTCCGCTTCCGGAGTCCATTTCATTGGACCTGCCTTTTTCAAAATTTTGAAAAATGGCAGGGCGCGCTCAGCAGACTTAGAGATGAACCTACTGAGAGCAGCAACACAGCCGGCAAGTCTTCGCACATCCTTGACGCGCTTAGGTGCTTCGATCTGTTCAATGGCTTTGATCTTGTTGGGATTGGCTTCAATCCCCCTCTGAGATACAAAGAATCCGAGAAGCTTGCCGGAAGGAACTCCAAACACGCACTTCTCGGGATTCAACTTGAGATTGATCTTGCGCAGATTTGTGAAGGTTTCGTCCAAATCTTGGATCAAAGTTGCTCTGTCTCTGCTCTTGACCACTATGTCATCCATGTAAGCTTCTACATTTCTGTGCTGCTGTGGCTCAAAAGCATGACTGACTACTCTTGCAAATGTTGAACCAGCATTCTTTAGTCCGAAGGGCATCCGTACAAAATAGTACGTGCCACATGGAGTAATGAATGCGGTTTTCTCTTCATCCTCTTCTGCCATGAAGATCTGATGATATCCTGAGTATGCATCAAGGAATGAAAGCAGATCACATCCTGCTGTGGAGTCGACAATCTGGTCAATGCGCGGCAAGGGAAATGGATCCTTGGGACAAGCTTTATTAACATCAGTGAAGTCAATACAAAGCCTCCACTTCCCGTTCGCCTTGCGCACGACTACTGGATTGGCTAACCACGTCGGATGGAGTACTCCTCGGACCAGGCCTGCTGCTTCCAATTTCTTGATCTCCTCATCAATGAACTCTTGTCACTCTACTGCTTGCTTCCTAACTCTCTGCTTGACGGGCCGCGCGTGAGGGCAGACGGCAAGGTGGTTCTCAATTACTTTCCTGGGAACACCGGGGATGTCAGATGGTTGCCATGCAAACACATCGACATTCGCCCGCAGGAAAGCAACGAGCGCGCTTTCCTATTTAGGGTCAAGCGTGGCACTGATGGTAAAGGTACCACCAGTGACGTCCTCCTTGGCGGCCACTTTCTTAGTCTCGGGTGTCACTGTCTTTGCCTTCTTGCACTTGCCGGTGGAGCTCGATGGTGCGTCCTCGACGGTAGCGTAGCACCCCGAAGAGGTGCGCTTGCCGGAGTGGGCATCAGAGCTACTCTTGCCGGACTTGGTCTTCTTCTTCCCCCCGGGAGTTTCAGCGGCAAGTGGTTTGCGTTCTGCTGCGGCTGCTGCTTCCCGGTAGATCTTGTTGGTACAGATAAGTGCATCTTCCTTGTCACCATGGACAGAAATAACACTTATCGGACCAGGCATCTTGAGCACATTGTAAGCGTAGTGAGAGGCTGCTATGAACTTGGCAAGCGCTGGACGGCTGAGTATCCCATTGTAGGGCAATGGGAAATCAGCAACGTCAAACGTGACTCTCTCTGTCCTGAAGTTCAGCTCGCTGCCAAAAGTTACTGGCAGTGTGATCTTCCCCTTTGGCTTGCTCCTTCCCGGGTTGATTCCTTGAAAGGTACCAGTCTCTTCGAGCTCGCTGTCGGGGATCTGGAGCTTCTTGAGCACCGCAGAAGAGATCAGATTCAGGCCGGCCCCGCCGTCAACCAACATCTTTGTGACCTTGAGGTTGCGGATTGTTGGCGAAACCAACATCGGCAAGCACCCGACCGCAGTGATGCAATCAGGGTGATCCTCAACATAAAAAATGATGGGCGTGCTGGACCACTTCAGGGGCTTGCGCGATTCGACGGACGGTTCTGCTGCGTTCACTTCCCGCACCCACTGTTTGAGTTGGCGGTGCGAGGTGTGCAGAGAAGCAGCGCCGTCCACGCACAAAACCTCCGTTGCCTTCTGAAACTCCTGCTCGTTGGTCTCATCTTCCTCCATCTCATCATCTTCATCTTCGTCTTCGTCCTTGTCGCGGCCACGGGGAGGCCTGTCTCCTTGGCGCTGCTTGGCCTTGCCGCGGAGCCCTCCCCGGGCGGGACGCTTCTTGCCGGACCCTCCGCCACCTTCCTGGGCCTTCTCTTTGTCGTGGCGCTCGTATTCAGCTTTCTGTAGCTCTGCCATCTGCTCAACCTTCTTGCAAGCTTGGAGGTCATGGCCCTTGGTGCGGTGGATCTTGCAGTACTGCTTGCTGGAGCCGTCTTGCATGTCGGCGGCCACCACAGCCTCGCCGGGGTCACCAGCTTTGGCCTTCTCGGAACCGCCTCCGTTGCCGGACTGCTCGACAACTAGCACATCCTTAGCCTTTCTCTTTCTGTTATTCCGCCTCCGGTTCTTCTTTGCCGGAGGGGCGTCCTCACTGTCAGATCCTTCTGCTCCTGCGTTCTCTCCGGGGAGTCTCCTCCCCTCTTCAGCCCGTGCACACTTGTCGGCCAGAGCATATAGCTCGCTGACATCTCTGATTTTGCACATCGCCATCTCCTCCCTCATCCTGCGGTTACGCACGTTCTGATGGAACACGCTGATAACCGCGGCAGGGTGGACGTCTGGGATGTTGCGCTGCACCTGACTGAATCTCTGTATATACTTGCGCAGGGGTTCTCCTTCCTTCTGGTCGAGCAGATGAAGATCGCTCTCCTGGCCATGGGGTTTGTGGCCGCCTGTGAAGGCGCCGACAAACTGATGGCACAGGTCCGCCCACGAAGAGATGGAGTTGTCCGGCAAGTGCATGAGCCAAGATCTGACGTTGGGCTTGAGCACCAGCGGGAAGTAGTTGGCGAGGATCTTCTCGTCTCGCCCTCCGGCAGCCTGCACTGTGATGGTGTAGACGCTGAGGAACTCTGACGGATGTATCCTGCCATCGTACTTCTCGGGCACGTCTGGCTTGAACTTCTTGGTACTGGGCCACTGGACCTGCCGCAGCTCACGGGTGAACGCAGGGCAACCTACCGCGTACGGCAAGTCGCCTGGTTCCCCTGGCGCATGCATATCGACAGTGGGCCCAGCGCGCTGGTCTGATTGACGCCGCGCTTCTCTTCGACGCTCGATGCGAGTGCGAGCGTCTTCGTGTCGTCGTTCTTGGAGAACTTGGCGTTGATCGCGGCAAGCTCGCGGGTCCGACGACGCGGTGGAGTCGGTGTCGAGGTTGGCCCGGCGAGTCGGCGATCTTGGCCTTCGAGGCGGGGAGTGCACGGTGGTGGCACCCCCAGCGGTCTTGTCGGCATCGGCTTGCGCCTGGGCGTCTTGCCGGGGCTTGGATGTGCTCGGTTGCCGGGGCTTGTCGCCGTTAGCGAAGCCGATAAGGCTTTGAATGGTGGCCCTCCAGTCGTCGATCTTGTCTGGCGCTGGAGGGTAATCTAGAAGCAGCTGGGCTCGGGCCAGCGCTTCCTCTGGAGTCTTGGGTGGCGGTGGCGAGCGACGCGAGGTACGGGATATGCTCAAACTTCTAACGGTGTTAGAAGGAGCAACATCTCGTCCAGGCGACCGCACTGCGCTCGTGCCAGCGCGCTGATGTGTACGTTGGCCTTGAGCGTCCCGCGACCCACCAGCTTGGCCTTGTTCCAACGCGAGCACGATGCTAGGAGCACCATGGCGTTGTCGATCCTGCACCCCCTGGGAGGGGAGCGGTGGATGTAGAGACGTTGAAGCTTGCGGGGCCTTGTCCTTGGACCTGGTGATGACGTGAGTCCCACCATCGGCGCCCGCTCCTCCGGCGGCGTCCACCCCACTGCCCGTTTGCTCCGGTGGCGGTAAGATAGTCGCAGACGGAGCAGCCACCTCCGAAGCCTTCTTCTTCGGTGGCATGTCGACGAAGATGTTGATGTAGCGCGCGCAGACGCTGGACCAGATACGCACGACCTCGACGCCCCCCTACCTGGCGCGCCAAAGATGTCGTGGGGAACGAACACCTATGGGGCAGGGCCCCTTTCTGGTCCGGCAAGGGAGCGGAGAGCGCACGAAGAGCAGATCGAGGCGAGAGCACGCGAGGGATTTTACCCAGCTTTGGAGCTCTCCGGAGAGATAAAACTCCTACTGCTGCTTTGTGTTTCTATTCTGTTCTTGCTCATGAGCGTGGGTGTGTTGTAATGTCGAATGAGTCGAACCCCTTCTACGTGCGCATGGGCCTCCTTTTTATAGTCTAAAGGGGTCACCGACAGGTGGCAGTGTAGAAAGAGGGGTAAAAAGGTAAAAACAAGGGTTGGTACAACCGCTATCAACAGTGCCCGCTACCTAACTCTGACGGCAGGGGACAAGGGCATTTAATGCCCGTCCGGTTGCTCCAACAGTGTAGGAAACGACCGTTAGGGGCGCCACCAATCGCCACGATGGCCTCCTTGTCATCTTCACTTGCCACCTCGCACCGCTTGGCTGCACAGCTACCCGCCACGTGCACCAGGAGCGATCCCGCGGCGACACATCGTCGAATGCGCTGGAGCGTGGCCGCAGAGTGGTGGCTTCGCCGCGGCAAGTGCCTTGCCGCGGTCGCTGTCTTGTCGCACCCGCAAGATTGCCGCTCGTCGGGTCTTGCCGGGACGCGCGGAGCGTCGCGGCAAGTTTTCTGAAGTGCCTTGGTTGGCCTTCCCGGCAAGCTCCTCTTGCCGGGGTCTTGTCCTTCCCGGAAAGCTTCTCTTGCCGGGGCCTTGCCTTCTCGGTTAACACTTTGTTCTTGAATGGCAGTAATATGAATAGCGAAGGGTCTTGGCGGACGCCCGGCAAGCCTTGCCGCGGGACGCTGCGACTGCCCGTGCACAAGTTCGGGGTACTAAGGTACCCCTACTTTAGTACACCGACACATGGCACCATTAACAGGGGATTACTGTAGCATGACACTAGGGGTGTTACACGCCAACACCGGCACCCACGACGCGCTCTTCTTAGGTTGTGCGTGATGAGCAGCGTCACCCTGCTAGTGACCCTGCGTGCCGCCCAGGGAAGAGTCCCGTGCGCCCATCATATGATGAGGAGGACCAACATGCGCGCCAGGTGCTAACGGAGGTGGCGAACGGCTGCGGGGCCGTGACGCAGCTCCTTCTAACATGGTTACAAGTCGAGGCACATCACGGTCCACCCAGCTTTCGCTGCCACCCACGCCAGCGGAAGCCCTAACACGCGCGCAACTGCTCCTTGACTTTCCTCCCGCCGCGGAGAAGCTCGACGAATGGAGGGCCACCGTCCGGAGCCTCATCGACGTCGCCAACAACGATGAGTTGCGGCCGACGGGACCTGTAGGCCATCACTCCACCGGGTCACCACAAGCCAGCAGAGGCCGTGCAGGAGGCAATGCGTCCACGGTGCACTCCCCACCTCCATCCCAGCCACCCCGGGCGTCGGTCCGTCGCGAAGATGCTCGTGATGATATCTCAATCGCGTCGTCCGACCCGCGAACCAACTGCGATCAGCGTCAAGTCCTTCAGGAGCGGGCTCATGAGGACGCTCGAACTACAATCGAGCCCCGACGTAACGTGCGCCACCAGTTGGACAGGCGGGCAGGGCCTGCTACGGACCACCCAGCGTCGGGAGGCTACGGTGGCCTACCTTACAAGGTGGGTTGTCCGGCCTTCACCCGTGAGCTGCGACAGTTGCAGTGGCCCTCCCACCGTACGTTCAAGCCCGACGTTGGCGAGAAGTACAATGGCAAGACTCACCCGTCAGAGTTCCTCAGCATCTACACCATCGCGATGCAAGCTGCTGGGGCCCGCGACGATAAGGTGCTTGCCAACTACTTCCCGTTGGCACTCAAGCCTAATGTTATGTCATGGTTGATGCACTTGCCGGTGGATTCCATCTCTTCTTGGGCGGATCTGTGCCATGAGTTTGTTGGCGCCTTTACCGGAGGTCACCAAGCTCATGGCCAGGCGAGTGATTTACACATCATCCCCCAGAAGGAAGGAGAAAACTTGCGCAAGTACATCCAAAGGTTCAGTCGGGTGCAGTACAACATCCCCGATCTTCATCCCACCGCCGTGATCAGTGCGTTCCACCAGAATGTGGCCGAGCTTTATCTCCTGGCCGATCGATGCGCTCGCGCTGAAGAGGGAAGGAAGTACCCCGGCGAAGATGCCGGTGCGGAAACCGACTCCACTAGCGACACCGCCACCCCAGCGAAGAAGGGTCGGCACCGTAACAGGAAGCGCAAGAGCAAGGCCGTGCTTGCCGTCGAGGGATCCGACGACACCGGCGCCACCAAGAAGACCAAGGTGAGTGACCCTGGCACGGAGGTTACCGGGTGTGTCGCTTGCCGGGCCTTAGCGGCCGCCGACAAGCCAGGAAGCTCCGACAAGCAGTACTGCAAGATCCACCGCACCAAGGGCCATGACCTCCAAAACCGCGGGCAGGTAGAGCTGCTCGCTGAGAAGCAGAAAGCCGAGTATGAGTGGCGGGACAAGGAGAAAGGCCCAGATGGTACCGAGGGATCCGGCAAGAAACGTGGCGGCCAAGGAGGCCGCCGCGGCAAGGATAATCAGCAGGAGAGGCCCGCCCGAGGCCGCGACAAGAAGCAGGAAGATGATGATCATGACGAGGACGATGAGTCCGGCAACCACGAGTTTCAGAAAGCCACAGAGGCCATGTGCGTCGATGGTAGCGCCTCGCTGCATACGTCCCACCGCCAACTCAAGTAGTGGGCGCGTGAGATCATGGCGGTGGAGCCATCGTTCGACGCACGGAAGTCGCTGAAATGGTCCAGCACGCCCATATCTTTAACACCGAGGACCACCCTGACCGCACTACTGCGGTCAGGTGCTTGCCATTGTTGGTTTCACCAACAATCCGCAACCTCAAGGTGACAAAGATGTTGGTTGATCGTGGGGCCGGCCTGAACTTGATCTCGCCTGTTGTGGTGAAAAGGCTGCAGATCCCCGATGGAGACCTCGAGGAGACGGGCACGTTCCAAGGGTTTAACCCAGGGAGGAGCCAGCCAAAGGGAAAGGTCACGCTGCCCGTGACATTCGGAGGTGAGCTGAACCACAAGACGGAAAGGATTGTTTTCCATGTAGCCGAGATCCTCTTGCCTTACAATGGGATCCTCGGCCGCCCGACACTAGCCAAGTTCATGGCGGCTTCACACTACGCCTACAACATGCTGAAGATGCCCGGGCCGATGAACATCATCACCATCCCCTCCGACAAGAAAGATGCGTTGATCTGCGCCGACTAACTCTATCGGGAAGCAGTTGCAGTAGCTGCCGCCAAGGTACCTGCTCCTACCAACGGAGCCCCAGGGGGGTGGGAAGAAAACCGGCGAGACCCCTCGCACCGACTCCGGCAAGCGCACCTCTTCAGGGTGTTGTGCTACCGTTGAGAATGTGGCAGAGAGCTCCGCCGGCAAGAGCAAGAAGTCCAGAGCCATGCCACTAGAGACCAAGAAGGTGCCCATCAAGGAGGACGACACGGGGGGGGGGGGGCTTTTACCATAAGCTCCACCCTCGATGGCAAATAGGAAAGCGAGATCGTCACCTTCCTGCGGGCGAATGTCGATGTGTTTGCATGGCAAGCCTCCGACATCCCCGGCGTTCCTAGGGAAGTGATCGAGCACCACCTTCCTGTCTGTCCTCATGTGCGACCCATCAAGCAAAAGGTCAGGAAGCATGCTCTGGAGAGGCAGGAGTTCATCACGGAGGAAATCAGAAAGCTAGAGGTGGCAGGCTTGGTGAGAGGAGTACTCCAACCGATGTGGTTGGCCAATCCGGTAGTGGTGCACAAGGCAAATGGGAAGTGGAGGCTCTGTATTGGCTACACGACATCAATAAGGCATGTCCAAAGGATCCCTTCCCGTTACCGTGCATCGACCAGATTGTTGACTCCACGGCTGGGTGTGACCTGTTATCATTCCTTGACACCTACTCGTGATACCACCAGATCTTCATGACAAAAGAAGACGAGGAAAAGACAGCATTCATCACCCCATGTGGTACGTATTGCTTTTTACGGATGCGTTTCGGGTTGAAGAGTGCTGGCTCAACCTTTGCAAGAGCAGTCCAAATTGGTTCTGAGCCCCAGCTACATAGAAATATGGAAGCTTATATGGATTACATAGTGGTCAAAACCAAGGACAAAGCAACCCTTGTGCAAGATATGGAGGAACATTCAGAAGCCTGCGCAAGATCAACCTCAAATTGAATCCTGAGAAGTGTGTCTTCGGCATACCGTCCGACAAGCTTCTCAGGTTCTTTGTGTCCCAGCACGGTATTGAAGCAAACCCAGATAAGATCAAGGCCATCGAGCAGATTGAGGCACCCAAACGGATCAAGGACGTGCATCGGCTCACTGGCTGCGTTGCTGCCATGAGCCGATTCATCTCCAAGTCCGTGGAGCGTGCCCTTCCTTTTTTCAAGAACTTGAAGAAGGCAGGGCCAGTGGAGTGGACCCCAGAGGCTGAGGCAGTGCTGCAAGATTTGAAGAAATACCTCTCCTCTACCCCAGTGCTGGTTGCGCCCAAACCACAAGAACTGTTGCTGCTTTATCTAGCGGCAACAAATCAGGTGGTTGGCGCCGCACTAGTGGTGCAGAGAGAGGTCGACGAGAAGGCAGCAGCAGCAGCAGAGTCAACAAATGGCAAGCCGGAACCCTCTCCGGCAGGGCTCGGTCCCGACAAGGTTGAGTCCCCGGCAGAGGCTGACGCCAGCGCGACAGGACCCACGCGACCGAGTGAAGAGGCGCAGAAGAAGAAAATGGTACAGCACCCAGTTTACTTCGTCGGCTCCCTCTTGCAGGGGGCTAGGTCGAGATACTCAGGTGTCCAAAAGCTGCTCTTCGGCCTCCTTATGGTTTCGAGGAAGCTGCGCCATTACTTCCAAGCGCAAAAGATCGGTGGTCATCCGCCTCCCGTTGCAACGGATACTGCATAACCCAGATGCAACGGGGAGGATCGTGGAATGGGCCCTGGAGCTGTCAAGTTTCGGTTTGAAGTTTGAAAGTACCTCAACGATTCAGAGCAGAGTCTTGGCAGAGTTTGTTGCAGAATGGACCTCGACGCTTGACGAAGAGGTTCAGGAGACCACTCTCCCCGGCAAGGAATCGAGCCGCAACTGGATCATGTACTTTGATGGTGCCTTCTCGCTGCAAGGCGCCGGTGCTGGTGTGCTGCTTGTCGCAACCACCGGAGAGCACCTCAAGTATGTAATCCAGATGCACTCCCCCCGGGAGATGTCAACCAACAACACCGCCGAGTACGAGGGTTTGCTTGCCGGTCTCAGGATCGCGGAAGATCTCGGAGTTAAAAAGCTCATCGTCAGGGGCGACTCACAGCTCGTCGTCAGGAAGATCAACAAAGATTATCAAAGCCCGTTGATGGAAGCTTACGTAGATGAGGTGAGGAAACTAGAGGAACGCTTTGACGGTATACAAGCAGAGCATGTCCCTTGGATGGAGAACGACATCGCCGACTACCTGTCAAAGCACGCTGCCCTCAAGCTACCTGTGGAACCAGGTACGTTTGTGCTTCAGTTAACTCAACCATCCGTTGAGCCGTCGACCGGGCAGAGCAAGCGGAGGAAGCTAGGCCCTGGCAAGTACTTCCCCACCGAGCTCCTCGAGGCCGCCAACGAAGATGTTGCCGTGGATGCTGATCCTGCCGCGGGGCAACCGACTCCGGCAGGACCTCAGGTCATGGCCTTGGAGGCAGCCGCTCCCGTGGCAGAAGAGACGCCTTTGGTCCTTGTCGTCGAGCCACAGGCTCCGGCATGGGCGCAGCCCACCATCCGATTCCTTCGAAAAGGAGATCTTCCTGAGGAGCAGGAAGAGGCAGAAAGAGTAGCCCGCCGGTCTGCTCTCTACCAATTCATTGATAACGTATTGTACAGAAAAAGACCGAATGGGGTGAAATTGAAGTGCATCTCCCGGGAGGAAGGACTAAAGCTGTTGGCAAAGATACATGGAGGCATATGTGGCTCCCACATAGGATCGAGGGCCCTTGCCGGCAAGGCTTTCCGGCAAGGTTTCTTCTGGCCCACCTCCCTCCAGGATGCGACGGCACTAGTAACCAAGTGTGAAGAGTGCCAGTTCCATTCGAAGAAGCTCCATCAACCAGCTCAAGACCTTCAAACTATCCCTCTCTACTGGCCCTTCTCGGTCTAGGGGCTCGACATATTGGGCCCTTTCCCCCGTGGTGCCGGGGGCTTTGAGTACTTGTACGTCGCAATTGACAAGTTCACAAAGTGGCCAGAGGTGGAAGCAGTGAGGAAGGTGATAGCGCAGTCAGCCATCAAGTTCTTCAAGGGACTAGTGTGCCGTTTTGGGGTGCCCAACAGGATCATCACCGTCAACGGCACACAGCTCACAAGCCATGCCTTCATGCAGTACATTGAGGATCTCGGCAACAGGTCTGTTTTGCTTCTGTGGCACATCCACAGAGCAACGGCCAAGCGGAGAGAGCAAATGCTGAAGTCCTGTGAGGCTTAAGAACGAAGACTTTTGACAGGCTGGGCAAGAGTGGAAGGCGCTGGATTTATGAGTTGTCGGCGGTTCTTTGGTCGATCAGAATGACGCTAAATCGAGCCACCGGCCAGCACCCTTTGCCCTGGTTTACGGGGCAGAAGCAGTTCTCCCCACAGAACTCATATACGGGTCACCTTGAGTGTTCGCTTATGATGAGCTTGAGCAAGAGCGATTGCGGCAAGATGACGCGATGCTCCTTGAGGAAGATCGTCTCTGGGCGGCTGTGAGAGCAGCACGCTACCAGCAAGCCTTGCGCTGCTACCATAGCCGCAAGGTTCGTGCCCGGAGCTTTGAGGAAGGCGACCTTGTTCTTCGGCACATTCAATCAGCCAAGAATTCCAACAAGTTGACGCCGAAGTGGGAAGGCCCTTATCGGGTAACACGAGTCACCAAGCTCGGCACAGTTCGGCTGGAGGATGAGGATGCCGTTCTAGTGAGCAACTCCTGGAACATCGAGCATCTCCGCAAGTTTTACCCATAAGGCACGACTGCCGGGCCTCCCGGCAAGTCACCCTTTTGTACAAGCCTTGCCGGCAAGGCATGTAACCCTTTTTACAAAGCCAGGCGCAGATCCTGAGCATAAATAAACGAAGCGCTAGTGCCCTAAGTTATAGCATGCATGCTGATTGAGTTTTTCCTTGGTTAGGGTTAATAGTGCTCAGCGGCGGGTAACCACTAGCTTAGAGGTCGAGTGCGCGTCTCTTTATTCTTCTCTGTCTTCTTTGGTTCCCAGGGTGCATAAATATCCTTGCCGGGCTATTTTGGAAGAAAGGGGACGGACCAGCATCCAAGCCCCGACAAACCAAAGTTGCCGGGGGCTACAAGAGCAAGGATCCATCCGCGGCAAGCCAAGGTTGCCGGGGGCTGCAGATCCAGATAAGTCTTCTATCCTCTATCATGCGCTTCGTTATGGAATGAGGTATGTGAAACCTCGTTTTATCCTTACGCTACCGCGCTCCCCTCATTTCATACCCTAGGACTCATCTCCTGGGGCCGAGTTTGGTCGTAGTAGCGGCAACAAGGAAATGAAACGAGGAGCCTAAGCCCACCTCACCCCTGCCTCTGCCAAGCGCGTGAGAAAGGTCGAGCAAAGTGGGGGGACGGCAAGGCCTGTTGCCAGGCGGAAAAACATTTATCCTAAAGATAACGAGGATTCACTCCTTGTCGTGGGTTTCACCTGCGAACGAAAAACCCGGCAAACATCCCTTTTTCATTAAAAAACACCCGGTACAGGTACAGATCATACGACATGAAAAACATGAGAAAGGGGATTACAAATTCTAAAGTAAACAAAGGCCCGAAGGCTTACAAGACTAAAAAGAGATAAGGTGCCCGTAATCCTTTTCTTGTCCCTCTCCTCAGGAAATGGAACAAGAAAGCAGAAGGGCAAAAGGGGCGCCTAGGCGAGCTACGAGTGGCAGAAGACACCAAGAGAACATCTCGGTGGCCGTTCAAGGGTTGGATGGTGATGGCGGCGCCAGAGGCAGAGCTCGAAGACGAGGCGGCAGGACGTCAATACATGACGAAGGCGTCGGTGCCCGCGTACTCTGACTTGAAGGCCTTGCCGCCCGCCCTCTTCCTCTTCCGTAGCCTCCCAACGCCAGCCGCCCAAGGAGACGACCCCGAGAAGTTAAAGGAGCTGGCAACACGGATGATGGGGTCGTCGGTGCCGCTCAGAGCGGCGCCCGACGCCTTGTCGAACCCGTCATCCTGCTGCCCGTTAGCCTCGTCGTCGCTGTCGTTGTCTTCCTCGCCACTCTTGCTCGAGGAGGAATCTTCATCATCAGAAGAGCTCTCCACGCAGCACCTTACGCGAGTCCCGAAGTGCCTGGAGATCTTGATGGAGAGGAGGCCACTCTCCATTAGTTTGAAATGGAGAGTGAGACCCTCCGTCAAGCTATGGAGGCGAGCGGAGGTCTTCTAGCCCCGGTGGAGATACATGACGTGAGGGGCGGGGAACTCGACGTCGGCCCATGTGCCACTTTTCCCACAACCCCTCATATGCAGCCGCAACGCTTGCGGCGGATCCAGCTCCATCTCCCGCGCAAATGGAGTGGGGAGGCGAAGGCGACGGCGCGGTGGCTGGGCCAGCCTGACGAAGAATTCACAAGGGTTGTCCCCGGCATGGCCTTCCATCGGAGGAGGGGCTGCTGGCGGAGGCGAGGCTGATCTACCGCCCCGTCCTCCTCTCCCTCGAGCACCACGAGGGCCTCGACCTCGCCCCCTCCCCCTTCCTCTCGCGGCCGGCTCCGCCTCTACGAGCTCTTGGGGAGGGGCGATACGTTGTCGAGCCGAGACCCTCGCCGCCACCGATCAAGCGTCGCCACGCCCCTTGCCATGACAGAAGAAAGGAGGAAGTAGGAATGAGGAGAGGCAGATGGCGAAGGGTTGAGAGGCACCGTTCCTCCCGCTCCCCTCTTTATAAAGGGGCGGGGGCGAGGCTCGGCCGCCACCTCTCCGCCAATCCAGCCCGTTGAAGTGACAGTAAGCGGGGCCGTCGACCGCCCTCCCCGCTCCATTGAAGGCGTGTGGGAATCGACCCACGCACGCGCATGACTTCCCACATCCCGCGCGCCTGTCAGTCGCTCTGCATTATGCATGCAGCGAACATGGCGCAAGGGGCAGGGGCAGTGGGATGCGTGGAGCGACGGTTCCCAAGCGAGGGCAGTAAATGGGAGGCGGCCCTGCGGTCTCGAAGAGACATGCAAGCCACCTCTTTACTGTCCACCACAAGGTGACGCCAACATGCTTCCATCATGCGCGCGCGCGACCCCCACGTCACGCGTTCAACGCGAGTCGTGGGGAAGCGCAGCGGACGAAACAATTACGGCCATAAAAATCTGCCCCAACTGCCCGCGCACCGTTCTGGGCCCAGCCCAAGAATGTGCCGCGCTTATGTATGGACCAGGCCCGGGGGCTCCTGTCGGTGTACAAAAGTAGGGGCTCTCCTTTTGACCCCTTTACTTGTGCACGGGCAGTCAGAGCCTCCCACCACGGCGACACATAACAGGGTAGGAAAGGGAAGCCGGAGAGAAGCCAAAGGCACAAGACAAACAAAGCAACGACAAGGAACAAGGCCACAAACATCGGATGGACGAAGAAGGTTTCTCTGGCAAGGACCCTTGCTGGGGCAGCCTCAGTGGCTCCGGCAAGACCCTTGCCGGGGCAGCTCGCCCACACCAGCTGAGTGAGCCACCTTTGAGCCCACCAACGATAAACAAACGTGTTGGGACAAGGCTCAGGAGGCACCTCCGTGGTGGCATCCAGATCTTCGTGAAGACAAAGAATAGTCAAGATCAAATGAGGATAGGAAGGCAACCATCCTCACCGAATAAACCCACAAGACCCCCGGCAAGATCCTTGCCGGGGACGCCTGCGCGCCAGGGCAAGACCCTTGCCGGGCCACCCGGCAAGGCCCTCGCCAAGCACACCAGCAGGGCCACTGCTAGGCCCACGCCAGCCAAGCCTCTGCCGCTGTTCGCATGCAGCTGCCGACCCAACTAGCTGGGCAGGCACCTGCATGGCAACATGCAGCCCTTCGTGGAGGCTCCACCACCGCGCCACCTCAGCTGCTGCATACCTACATGGCACCGCATGCATCGCTGGCCAGGGCGCGTGTCAAAGCAAGGAGGAGAGGCGACGGATGGTGAGGGAGTCCTGGATTAGGGGGTATCCGGACAACTGGACTATATACATTGTCCGGACTATTGAAGCGTGAAGATACAAGACTCAAGACTCCGTCTTGTGTCCGGATTGGATTCTCCTTGGCGTGGAAGGCAAGCTTGGCGATCCGGATGATATATTTCCTTCCTTGTAACCGACTCCATGTAAACCCTAGCCCTCTCTGGTGTCTACATAAACCGGAGAGGTTGGTCCTTAGAAGGCCGATCACAATTACAATCATACCATCATAGGCTAGCTTCTAGGGTTTAGCCTCCATGATCTCGTGGTAGATCTACTCTTGTACTACTCATATCTTCAATATTAATCAAGCAGGAAGTAGGGTTTTACCTCCATCGAGAGGGCCCGAACCTGGGTAAACATCGTGTCCCTTGTTTCCTGTTACCGTCAGCTTAGATGCACAGATCGGGACCCCCTAACCAAGATCCGCCGGTTTTGACACCGACATTGGTGCTTTTATTGATAGTTCCTCTGTGTCGTCACTACAGGGCTCGATGGCTCCTTCAATCATCGTCAACAACACGGTCCCGGGTGAGACCTTTCTCCCCGGACAGATCTTTGTGTTCGGCGGCTTCGCCCTGTGGGCCAATTCGCTTGGCCATCCGGAGCAGATCGACAGCTACGCCCCTGGCCACCAGATCAGGTTCGGAAACCTGAACTACACGGCGGACATTCGCGGAGACTTTATCTTCGACGGATTCGGGCCTATGCCAGGAGCACCGGACAGTCACGACGAGCACGGCTTAGACTTGCTGTCGGGCAAAGCTCGGGGTATTACCCCCGTAGTAGCCTCGGACCTAAATCCGGAGCAGGCTGCGCTGCCTAAGGACGGAGGGCTGGACCCCGCCCCGTAGGCTGCACACTCATCGGCGGTGGAGCCGAACACGGGTCTCACCTCTGTGGTGGCCTGTGACTCCGGACCCCCGGATTCGTATCCGGTTGTTGGTTCCTGTCCGCACACTCCCGAGCCAGTCGAGCCAGTTTGGGCTCCGATAATGAAGTTCACCGCTGCGGATATCTTCCAGCACTTGCCCTTTGGCGACATGCTGAACTCGTGAAAAACTCCCTCTTTGACAGAAAATTCTGGGTCGAACTATGTCCGGCTCGAGTGGGAAGTAGGCAATGAAGAAATTCGTTACCCACCCACCACCCACTTCATAGCCACGGTTGATGATTTAACCGACGTGCTTGACTTCGACTCCAAAGGCATCGACGGTATGGATGACGATGCAGGAGAAGATTCAGAATCTATGGGCTGTTGGACTTCCGCTTCGTCACACGACATATACATGGTGGATATGCCCAAGGAGGACGACGGCGACAATCCGGAAGATAAAACCCCCGGGCAAAAGCCAAAGCGACGGCGCAGACGCCGTTCCAAATCCAGCAACAGTAAAAATAGCAGCAAGAGCGCCAGAAGGATCGATACTCCAGTCAACCCCGAAGGCAACAACGACCATACGGAACCAGCGATGGAGCAGGACAAGCCAGGTCACGCCGAACACAGTTCGGAGCATACGCCCGATGACAATGATCTCGAAGGACGAGGTCATCAAACCGAACCAGCACAAGAACAAAATCCGGATGACGAAGCATTCATCATCCCGGAAACACGCGTGGCACGAGATAACCTCCACAAAAAGCTTATGGCCACCGCAAGAAGTCTAAAGAAGCAGAAGGAACGGCTCAAAGCCGCACATGCAACGCTCAATAGCAGATGGAATAAAGTGCTAAACACTGAAGAAAGATACGGCGGCGATCGCCATACAAAGAGCTATCCAAAACGCAAGCTACTGCCAGAATTCAACGACGAGGCCGCTCCACCAAAGAGTAACACGACCAGGAGGCCAGACATACCACTTCATAACCGCAACAAAGCGGCTACCAACGCCGCGCACGATCTACGTGAGCACCTGGATAAGAAAGCTGGCACAGCCAGGTCCATCTACGGATCCAAAGGACACACCCCGACGAGGGACTGTGGTCACCAATACAATTATGCCAATCGAATACCAGCTTTGCATAAGCACCGAACACAACAACAGCCGACGGCATGCCACAGGGTGTCCAGATATAGAGGGGCTGCTCACCCCCTGTGCTTTACCGAAGAAGTACTGGATCATGAATTTCCACCGGGCGTTAAACCTGTGAATATAGAGGCATACGACGGAACGACGGAACGACAGACCTAGGTGTCTGGATCGAGGATTTTATCCTGCATATACATATGGCTCGTGGGGATGACCTCCACGCCATCAAATACCTTCCTCTCAAGTTGAAGGGACCAGCTCGACACTGGTTGAAAAGCCTCCCCGAAAATTCAATTGGGAGTTGGGAGGAACTCGAGGACGCTTTCAGGGCCAATTTTCAAGGGACTTATGTCCGACCTCCGGATGCTGACGATTTAAGTCACATAATCCAACAACCCGGAGAGTCCGCCCGCAAGCTTTGGAACAGATTCCTCACTAAGAAGAACCAAATAGTCGACTGTCCGGATGCCGAAGCCTTAGCGGCATTCAAACACAGAATCCGCGACGAGTGGCTCGCCAGACACCTCGGCCAAGAAAAGCCAAGGAGAATGGCAGCCTTAACAAGCCTCATGACCCGCTTTTGCGCGGGTGAAGATAGCTGGCTGGCCCGTATAGGCACCAGCGATCCCAGTACATCCAAAATAAGGGATGGCAACGGGAAGCCATGGCGTAATAAAAACAAACGTCAAAACAAGGAAGAGAGCCCGGACAACACAACGGTAAACACCGGATTCAGGGGCTCTCGACCCGATAAGCAAAAGAAGCCACAAAAAGGCAGTAAAGAGGGGCCGTCTGGTCTGAACAGAGTCCTGGATAGACTGTGCCAAATTCATGGCACCCCCGACAAACCTGCGAACCACACACACAGAGAGTGCTGGGTCTTCAAGCAGGCCGACAAATTAAACTCCGAACACAAGGGAAGGGAAACACCAAGTGAAGACAAGGATGAACCTCGTGAGCCGAACACTGGGGGACAGAAAAAATTCCCACCAGAGGTTAAAACAGTAAACATGATCCACGCGACTCGTACATCCACAAGAAGGCACAAACACGCGCTCAAAAATGCGTGAGCTATAGAGCCCATCGTACCCACACCTAGCTACTGGATGACTAGTCCGATCACTTTCGATCACACAGACCGCCTGACTAGTATTCGGCACGAAGGATCAGAGGCCTTGGTGCTTGACCCAATAATCGACGGATACCATCTCACCCATGTCCTCATGGACGACGGCACAGTCTCAATTTAGTATATGAGGACACTGTCCGCAGGATGGGGATAGACCCATCCAGAATTAGTCAAAGCAAGACCGCCTTTGAAGGGGTGATACCAGGCGTTGAAGCCTACAGCAGGGGCTCCGTCGTACTGGAGGTAACATTCGGCTCCCCAGGAAACTCCAGAAGTGAAGAATTACTCCTCATCATCGCACCCTTCCAAAGTGACTATCATGCATTGCTTGGAGGAACGGCCTTCGCCCGCTTCAACGCATTACCGCACTATGCCTACCTTACACTCAAGATGCCCGGTCCACATGGCGTCATCACCGTTAACGGAAACACAGAGAGCTCTTCACGCGCGGAGGAATACGCAACGGCCTAGAGGCCGGACTATAAGCGGCCTCCAATATCAGAAAGTAGGACTGGTCCTTAAGACCACAGACTCGGTTAGACGAATCCGGCAGCCCGAATAAAACTTAACCAAGGCACCGTATACGTAATCCCATAGAGGACACCAGGGGATGTAGATATTTAATATAGCCCCACATTTGGCTCAACCTTATTGGCAGACCAACATCTTACACTTTTACTATTCATCACATACTTACGTTGTACTCTCCTACATGAGTTTTCTTCTTTACAGACAACATTCGCGTGATGCCCTTCCAGGATACGGCACAACAGAGACAAAGGCGCAGACGTGCAGCAGGGCCCTGCTCAAAAGGTTTCTCTTTAGATTAAGCCCCTGTGTAAACCTTTTCTACTTCCTCTTGTTGTTAAACTATCCCATGGGTTCAATACCCACCGAGGATACTGCAGTTATTGGCATTTCGCCATGGTAGACTAATACACGTGCGTGGAACTACATGATTTATAATGAATGGGCCTTCTTCAACCCATTTTCTGTTATAAAGTCCGAACACCTTCGGGAGTGTTCGGCATCATGAGTTTGGCCTTATATGCATCAGCTCCGAATCATGTCTTTGGTCAAATGTTGGGTTTGCCCGACTCCTGGGTTTGCCGCCTTATGTTTCGTTATTATCGGCTAGGGCGGCCAAAGGAGAACTACTGCAATTGTGCCCTGGTTATTCCGGATGAGCACCTCAGTAGAGAAAGCCGAAAACTGACTGTCATGATACAACGAGAGACTGTTCAACCACGTGAAGACTTATCGGAATCTTTAGGATCCTTCCGCATTAATGAAGGACCGTTTCCCGGTCTTGTACACACGCGCCCGTATTCGGTTGCATGCGAAGGTACCAGGGGCTACATAGTAGCCCCACCACTAGACTCCCATGGCTAAGCGAAAGCGTTCCAGCTATATAGTCTGGTTGCCTAGTTCGACGTGCGATCACCTCCTTAATGGACCAAGACGTTGGATCAAGTGTGATTATGCATATTTTTCGCGAACACCCCCGCATCGTATGCGTGGGGGCTGAAGCCAACGACTGCTAACTTTTGGATTACATATATACATATATAAAAAACGGCCGCACAGGAGACACAATAATACTTTTAGGCAAAAAGTATAAATACAGCCTCATAACCAAAATAACATTGTTTTTACAATGATCTGATTTGTCACTCGAATAAGACATCCTTCGAGCACTGCGCCTCTATTAGGTGGGCACCTTCTATAACCTGCGCCAAATAGTGCTCGGCCAGGTATTGGCCTCCCTCCGGATTCTGGGTCGCCACAATGGTGGCCTCCATATCTGTCCAAAATGCTTTAACGCGGGCAAGGGCCATCCGTGCACCTTCTATGCATGCCGACCTTCTAATGGCATCAATCTGAGGTACGGCCCCAAGGAACTGTTGCACCAAGCCAAAGTAACTGTCCGGCTTAGCCCCCTTTGGCCAAAGATGGTCTATCACAGACCGCATTGCAAGCCTGGACAACCTGTGAAGTTCCGCCACAGCAGCCATCTTCTCACTTAACGGCAGCGGGTGCGCGCGAGCATGAAATTGTGACCAGAAAAGCATCTCCACTTCTTTATCACCCTGATCCTCGAAAAACTTGGCTGCATCAGTTGTACTATTTGCAAAGTCCGCATACGCATCTGCAGGACTCCAGCGTCCATCTAGGGGAGCATACTTCGGATCCAAAAACTTCATCCGCAGTAAGTAGGAGGCCCCAGCCGCGATTTTACCGGCCGGTTGAAGCTCCTCCCGCACACCCCTAACCTCGGTCCGCATCTCCTTGCTGGAATTAGGTGCCTTGCTCAGGTCAGCCAAACTAGCTTATTCTCCTTTTCCAGGAGTTCATACCGGTCGACGGCATTTTTTAACTCCGGAGCCATTTTGGCTATTTTTTCCTCGCTTCGGCGACGAGTAGCCTGTTCGGCTCTCAACTCTTCGGCCGCCTTTAGGGCAGCCGCATTGCTAACCCGAGCTTGCTCCTTGGCCTGGGCAAGTTCCGCCCTCAGGGCCTCCATGGCAGCAGCACCATCTGCAGTCCAAACATATTACATTAATATCATGCCGCCCTCATATTTTCCTATACGACATAATAAGGAAGGCAGAGCACATACCTTGTGATTTGTCCAGCCGCTCGTTCACCAGCGTGATATCGGCATCAATAGATCCGATTCGCCTCGTTAGTTCGGCAACTTCAACGGACTGGTCGGCGGCCGGACCCACAGGTACCTGCACGTATTTACAACACAATCATTGATTTATGATCCCCCGTTTGCCGCCTAGGGCGCGCAACCAGAGTCTCAGGGGCTACTATCCATATGGAGCACACCTAGCGCATGCCTAACAACCAAAAAATAGTGTATTTTTCACTACATACCTCAAAGCCTCTGAGCAGGCTTGTAAATGCTTCATTCAAACCGCTTGTGGCAGATGAAATCTTCTTGAGCACCGCGCTCATTAATGAGCGGTGCTCCTCCGAGAGCGCAACTCGCTCCAGTAGGCCTGTCAGTATGTCTAGCCGGACATCGCACTGTGCCGGACCCTTCTCATTGCCCCCCGTGGGAGCCAAACGCTCCGGGCTCAGGGCGGCTGATGCATCGGCCTCCGCCTTCGGCAGATCCGGACTCCGTGACGACACCTCGGTGTTGCCCGCTTCATGAGTTGGAGAGGTGGGTGGGGTCTCGCTCTCCATCATCTCCGGAAGAAGATCCCCCGAAGACGAACTCTGTTGAGAAGAACCACTAGCCGGACTACAAAAGACGGATCCTGGTTATTGATCTAGGAAAAACGCAGGACCTTTGAATTAACGATTGACTTACAGCTTGTTGGAGGGCTGGCCCGTTGGCGGGCACGACGCGGTGGGGGAGCTCGTCGGGGCAGAGCCCCCTGGTGATACCTTTTTCCCTGGCTTGGGCATCTCCGTCTCCAAGTCTTTGGAGGCGGCCCACTTTTTACCGCGCGGGGAGCAGGCTTTGGCCTCCCCTTCCCAACTACCCTCCTTAGGGAAGGTAACAATTCCGCCGGTTCGGATGCGTAGCATGTGAAGTTCGGTTTCTTCGTTCTTCTCCTTGTCTTTCCTTGAGGGCATTTTGCTGAGTACCCGGTCAAGCATCTTGGCCATGGTGGGGCCAGGCGAGCCTTCGGGAACTGGCGCCGGACACCTGATTCTCTCCGCCTTGCTGAGCCATTCCTGGCCACGGATGATTTTCAGAATAACGACTATGATATATTCAAAACAAGGTGTCCGGTATCAAGGTTACTTGGGTATCTAGGCGATTGCAGCTTAGGCCCACATCCTCGGTGGTGTCCGGACACTCTACTTTCGGTCCGAAGAATAATTTGCACATCCCTCCGAGCTTCAAGCCGAAGAAGTGATTAACAGTCCGTGGACCCTCTGGATTGAACTCCCACATCCGGAGAGGTCGGCGTTGGCACGGCAACATCCTTCGGATTAACATCACTTGCATTATGTTGACAAGATTAATGTCTCTCTCAAGAATCTCCCGGACGTGGCTCTGCAGTACTGGTACATCACCACCGGGCCCCCAATTCCGTCCTACGTCGGTCCAAGATACCAGTTGTGTCGGAGGGCCCGAGCGGAACTCAGGGGCGGCCACCCACTTTGTACCTCTGGGAGCCATAACATAAAACCACCTCCGTTGCCATACATCAGATACTTTGGGAAAGGAACCCTTTGGCCATGGGGCGTCGGCGTTCCTGCTTATTATGGCGCCTCCACATTCCGCGTGTTGCCCCTCGATCATCTTCGGCTTCACATTGATGGTCTTGAGCCATAAGCCGAAGTGTGGGGTGACGTGGAGGAAGGCCTCGCACACTATAATGAACGAAGAGATATGGACGATAGCGTCCGGAGCCAGATCGTGAAAGTCCAACCCGTAATAGAACATGAGCCCCGTCACAAAAGTATCGAGGGTGAGGCCCAAGTCACGGAGGAAGTGAGAGACAAACACAACGCTCTCATTGGGCTCCGGTGTAGGGATGACCTGCCCTGGAGCGGGAAGCCTGTGCTGGATGTCGGCGGTCAAATATCTGACCGCCCTAAGCTTCGCAATGTCCTCCTCTTGAGTCGAGGAGGCCATCCACCAACCTTGAGGGTTGGATCCGGACATATTGGAGTATCTAGGGTGTTGAAGCTTAGGCCTCGGGTGTTAGAACTCGAGGTGCAAAAAAGCGCGAGGGAGGTGGAAAAGAGGCATAGGCCTCTATCCCTTTTTATAAAGGGGGTGAATATCAAGAGTCCTTAGGGTGACCGCTTGACGTTTAAATAACAGCACATGGAGTCATACCAACAGTCTTCATGGGGCCACGCACGCCCGCATTAATGTAAGATCCCGTAATAAGAGGAAAACGATCTCTGCCTTGACAGGACGTGCCAATAAAACCGCCTCGCAGCGCCGAGTCGAGGTGGGGCGAGAAGCACCGGTTCGTGTTGAACAGGGCCATGATGCGAAGGCACGACATACGAAGATTACCAGTGGATTAGATTTTAGCTATGTTCCCTACAATGGTGTGTAAGAATCACCTCGTGGATCCGAACATGATCTAAGTGTTTGATAATTACTTTGGGGTATTCGGAGATGGAACCCGCCCTGCAATGCCGAAGACACGATCACTGAATCCTGGTTCAGGGGCTACTGAGGGAGTCTTGGAGTAGGGGGGTATCCGGACAGCCGGACTATATACATCGTCCGGACTATTGAAGCGTGAAGATATAAGACTCAAGACTCCGTCTCGTGTCCGGATGGGATTCTCCTTGGCATGGAAGGCAAGCTTGGCGATCCGGATGATATATTTCCTTCCTTGTAACCGACTCCATGTAAACCCTAGCCCTCTCCGGTGTCTATATAAACCGGAGAGGTTGGTCCTTAGAAGGCCGATCACAATTAAAATCATACCATCATAGGCTAGCTTCTAGGGTTTAGCCTCCACGATCTCGTGGTAGATCTACTCTTGTACTACTCATATCTTCAATATTAATCAATCAGGAAGTAGGGTTTTACCTTCATCGAGAGGGCCCGAACCTGGGTAATCATCGTGTCCCTTGCTTCCTGTTACCATCAGCCTGGACGCACAGATCGGGACCCCCTACCCAAGATTCGCCGGTTTTGACACCGACAGATGGGAGTGAAGGGACACCTAAGCCTCGCATTAAATGCACTTTGTCCTGTAATACCAGCGATAAGCTCACAGCGCAGTAGCACTTTCCACCTCCTGTGTGCCACTGTGGCAGCCCCTTTTGCCTATAAAAGGAGGCCCATGGCGCACTGGAGAAGGATTCGGCTCTTTCGAACCTAGCAGCACCCAGAGCTAGTTCAAGAGCTCTAGAACACTAAATACATCCACCAAAGCAGGATCGTAGGGTTTTACGCACCTTTGCTGCCCGAACCTGGGTAAATCCCCTTTGTGCTATCTGCTAGTCCCGCTCTTCTCACGATCCAGCGCCCCGCAACCGTAGTAGGGATTCCAGTGATCCCATAGGTGTCTTTTCCCACCGACACCTGCCTTTACTCGTGAGCTACAACAAGTCTGTTAGCCGTCCGTCCGCATGTTCAAGCCGGAGATACCTGAGAAGTATGATGGGAGACTCAACCCGGCAGAGTTCCTGAGCATCTACACCATCGCCATCTAGGCTGCCGGGGGGAGGGATGAGAAGGTATTCACCAACTACTTTCCTTTGGCTCTCAAATCCAATGTGAGGTCTTGGTTGATGCATCTGCCAGAGAACTCTATCTCTTCTTGGGCTGACCTTTGCTATCCCAGTGATTTGCAGCTTCTCCAGCAGAAAGAAGGAGAGACGCTCCAGAACTATTTGTAGAGGTTCAGCAGAGTCCACAGGAACATCCCAAACATCCATCCGGCAGCTGTGATAGCCGCTTTCCAATCCAATGTGCACAACTACAAGATTTGCACCAAGATTGCACGGTTGCCCAAGACTGTGAAGGAGTTGTACACCCTAGTGGACAAGTGTGCTCGGATGGAGGAGGGGAGGAAATTGCCCGGAGAAGAGGACTGCATCAATATGGATTCAGAAGATGATGATGCGTCCACCGGTGAGAAGAAGAGCAAGAAGCACAATAAGAGGCGCAAAGATAAGGCGGTTGTCGGGGGTTGGGTGCGACATATGCGAAAGGATGGCTTATCATGGTGGGAGCGAATAGAACGTCGCCGGTGCCTGGAAGCGGGATAAGGCGTAGACATGTACACCGACGAACTTTACCCAGGTTGGGGGCTCTCCATGGAGATAATACCTCTGCTCCTGCTATGCGGGGTCTCCGCATGATCACTAAGGCACTAGTGATACAAGTCGCTCCTTGAGCTGTGTCTAGAGGTACGAGAAGGCAAGACTAGCTCTTCCCTGCCCTAGGTAACTGGCTAGTTCTATCAAAGTTGGAACCCTTTGCATGGGTGGCCTGGGGGCTTATATAGGCCCGCCCCCCAGGGTACAATGGTAATTGGGCCGGCTGTTGGGGCCCGTTTGTCAGCGTCTCCAGCCTCCGGCTTCTCCGCCGACTACAGGGGCCCGCCGCCTAGTGGGCCCTGCCGGCTGGTTGGTGGCTGCTTACTGTAGCCGTGCTGTCTATGACGAGGGCTTGGTCATCTTATCGTGGCTATAGTCCCGCTGGCTGGTGGGAGGTTACCGTAGCCACGCCTGGTCTCATCAAGTTAATGGCACGTTTGCCTCGGGGCAAGGGATGGCCGCCTGCTGGAGGCCGGCTGAGGGAGTCCTGGACTAGGGGGTGTCCGGACAGCCGGACTATCATCGTCCGCCGGACTCCAAGACTACGAAGATACAAGATTGAAGACTCCGTCCTGTGTCCGGATGGGACTTTCCTTGGCGTGGAAGGCAAGCTTGGCGATACGGATATGTAGATCTCCTACCATTGTAACCGACTCTGTGTAACCCTAGCCTCCTCCGGTGTCTATATAAACCGGAGGGCTTTAGTTTGTAGGACACAACATACATTGCAACAATCATACCATAGGCTAGCTTTAGGGTTAGCCTCCTTGATCTCGTGGTAGATCCACTCTTGTACTACCCATATCATCAATATTAATCAAGCAGGACGTAGGGTTTTACCTCCATCGAGAGGGCCCGAACCTGGGTAAAACATCGTGTCCCTCGTCTCCTGTTACCATCCGCCTAGACGCACAGTTCGGGACCCCCTACCCGAGATCCACCGGTTTTGACACCGACATTGGTGCCTTCATTGAGAGTTCCTCTGTGTCGTCACCGATAGGCTCGATGGCATCTTCAACCAACAACGCTGCCCAGGGTGAGACTTTTCTCCCCGGACAGATCTTCGTATTCGACGGCTTCGCACTGCATGCTAATTAGCTTGGCCATCTGGAGCAGATCGAAAGCTACGCCCCTGGCCGTCAGGTCAGATTCGGAAGTCTAAACTTCACGGCCGACGTCCGCGGAGACTTGATCTTCGACGGGCTCGAGCCACAGCCAAGCGCGCCGCACTGTTACGACGGGCATGATCTAGCTCTGCCGCCGAACAGTGCCTTTGTGGCCGCACACGAATCCGCTTCGGCCTTTAGTCCGGAGCCGAACGCCCAGATCGAGGATCGGTGGATGGACACCACCTCGGGGGCTTCAACTTCCACGGCGATGGAGCCGAACACTAATCTTGTCCCCCGCGAAACTCGTGATTCCGAGGTGCCGGACTCCTTGCCGGACTCCGAACCTCCCACGCCCCTACCAATCGATTCGGATTGGGCGCCGGTTATGGAATTCACCGCCGCGGACATCTTCCAACACTCTCCCTTTGGCGACATCCTAAATTCGCTAAAGCGTCTCTCGTTAATGGGAGAGTCCTGGCCGGACTATGGCCAGGATGGTTGGGATACGGACGACGAAGAAATTTAGAGCCCACCCACCACCCACTTTGTAGCCACTGTCGACGATCTAACCGACATGCTAGACTACGACTCCGAAGACATCGACGCCATGGACGACGATGCCGGAGACGAACAGGAACCAGCGCCTACAGGGCACGGGAGGACCACCTCGTCATATGACGTATATATGGTGGATACCCCAAAAGAGAGCGATAACAAGGACCAATGGGCCGCGGCAGAAGATAACCCCGCCGACAAACAACCAAAATGGCGGCGCAGACGCCGCCCTAAGTCCCGCCTCGACAACAACAACGCTCCTAAGGATCCCGCAATACAGCAGGGCACACAAGTGGACGACGAACATGCAGATAAGCAACCGTCCGAACAGGACGAGTCAGATAATCAGTCCAGGCCTGGCGAAAACGACAGTCCGGACGATCTCACGCCGGACACGCCGCCGGAAGGTAAAAACCTTCGGAAAAGACTCGTCAACACTGCAAGAAGCTTGAAGAAGGAAAAGCGGAAGCTCAAGACAGCGGAGGACACACTCAGAATGAGGTGGAGCAAAGTGCTCAAAACCACGGATAAATACGGCAATGGCAACCAATCAAAGAGCTACCCGAAGCGCAAGCTGCTACCAGAATTTGACGAGGAGGCCATAGAGCCCCCACAGTCAAAAGATAAAGAGGCTGCCTGGTTGGATAGACGGCCAGATGATAGGCCAAATTCTGAAAGCGGCACCGCACATAAACCGACTAATGAACCTGGAAAGATAGATGGCCCAGCCAGGTCCATCTACGGGCCAAAGAAGAAGGCCCCAGGAAGCAAGGCAACACGTCAAGTGTCCCAAGATAGTGGCACACCCAAATACAGGGGCGCCGCACACCCATTATGTTTCACCAAAGAGGTGCTGGACCATGAATTCCCAGCAGGATTTAAACCCATAAACATAGAGGCCTACGATGGAACAACAGACCCTGGAGTCTGGATAGAAGATTATATACTACATATACACATGGCCAGAGGAGATGATCTCCACGCCATAAAATACCTACCCCTCAAGCTCAAAGGGCCAGCCCGTCATTGGCTTAAAAGCCTCCCAGAAAACACTGTGGGAAGTTGGGAAGAGCTTGAGGATGCGTTTAGAGCAAATTTTCAAGGGACTTATGTCCGCCCTCCGGATGCAGATGATCTAAGTCATATAAATCAACAGCCCGCAGAATCAGCGCGCAAATTCTGGAACAGGTTCCTCACCAAAAAGAACCAAATAGTCGACTGTCCGGACGCCGAAGCCTTAGCAGCTTTTAAACACAACGTCCGAGACGAATGGCTTGCCAGACACCTCGGCCAAGAGAAACCAAGGACAATGTCCGCGCTAACAAGCCTCATGACCCGCTTCTGTGCGGGAGAGGATAGCTGGCTAGCAAGATGCAGCACCAGCGACCCAAGTACATCCGAGATAAGAGATGGAAACGGAAAATCATGGCGCAGAAAAGAGCAGCGCCGGAATAAAGAAAAAAGCCCAAAGAGCACGGCAGTCAACGCCGGATTCAAAAGCTCGCGGCCAAACAACAAAACACCGCCTCTTAAGGATGACAACGATGAGCTGTCCAACTTAAACAAGATTTTGGGTCGGATATGTCAAATCCACAGTACCCCCGGAAGGCCTGCAAACCACACCCATCGAGATTGTTGGGTTTTCAAACAGTCCGGCCGACTAAACGCCGAACACAAGGGGCTCGACGCGTCAAGCGAAGACGATAAACCCCACCAGCAGAGCACCGGAAAGCAAAAGACTTTCCCACAAGAGGTCAAAGCAGTAAACTCACTTCATGTGATAATGCGGAAAAATAGTGCGGCACCTTCTAAAAAGAGCCTTGCACGGTTCAACCTAGCAGACCGTAGAGACTGGATATCAAAACCAATCACTTTCGACCACCTGGATTATTCCAGAAGCGTTCGAAATGCAGGACGGACTGCCCTGATATTGGATCCCATAATCGACGGACTACAATTTACTGAAGTCCTAATGGACGGAGGCAGCGACTTAAACCTGCTGTACTCAAACACAATCTGCAAGTTGGGGATAGACCCTACCAAAATTCGACACAGCCGCACTTCCTTCAAAGGAGTGACGCCAGGCCCTTACGCCAAGTGCACAGGCTCCCTACTACTAGAAGTTGTGTTCGGATCACTGAGCAACTTTCGACGCGAAAATCTAATCTTTCATATCGTCCCATTTAAAAGTGGATATCAAGCACTCTTGAGACGAAAGGCTTTTGTCCGTTTCAACGCCATACCGCATTACGCATCTCTTACACTCAAGATGCCCGGTCCACGTGGCATCATTTCAATGCGAGGGTCACCCAAAGACCCCGGACACGGATAGACGAGTCCAGCATCAGTAGGCTAGGGGCTCCCTAGCCGCACACCCCTTCACAAGGGGCTGCGCGCACAAACAACCGTGAGTTCATACAAACCCCGCTTTACTTATTTATATTTCTTCTTTCACACATACCTTTTTCGCACGAATTGTTTTCAAAATAAGCGTTCCTCTCTTTTTACAGATGAACAACATGCATACCCATCCAGGATAACGGCACAATGGAGACACAGGCACAGACGTGTAGTAGGGACCCGTTGCGAGGATTCTTTTCAGATTAAGACCCTGCATAAACCTTTTTTACTGTCTCTTGTTGCTATTCTTCCTTGGTTTCTTCCTATAACCAAAGCGGAGCCTGACGTTTTGGCATCGGCCGCGTCAGAGGACCATGCCCGTACCTGGACACTAGGGGCTTAGGGCATTGTTCTGCCCATTATTATAAAGACCAAACACCTTAGGGAGTGTTCGGCGTATCGAGTTAGGCATTATATGCATCAGCTCCGAATCATGTCTTTGGTCAAATGTTGGGCTTGCCCGGCTCCTGTGTTTTGCTGCCTTACATTCCGTATCATCGGCTAATGCGGCACCAGGAGAACTACTGCGATTGTGCCCCAGTTAGGCTGGGCGAGCACCTCAATAGAGAAAGCCGAAAACTGACTGTCATGATATAGCGAGAGACTGGTCAACCACTCGATCGACTACCAGAATGTTTAGAATTCCCCGCTTTGACAAAGGACCGTTTCCCGGTCAGGCACACACGCGCCCCGAACTCGGAGAAGTGCGGTGCCCCAAGGGGCTATGTCGTAGCCCCACCCTCGAACTCCACTGGCAAAGTGAAAGTGATAAAGCATTAGTCCGGATTGCCTCGTTTGCTACGCTACCACCTCCTTAACAGGACCGAGACGTCGGATTAAGTGTGAAAACGCGCTATTATTGCGAACTCCCCCGCACCTTGTGCGTGGGGGCTAAAGCCGAAGACTGCAATCTTTCAGGTTATACAAATGTATACGTAAACGGCCGCATAGGAGAAATTTTACTACTTGGGACGCACAAGTATAAAAAGCAGTTATAGCATAATCATCGTTTTACAAGCTAAAACATTCATTTGAACGTGACATTTTTTGAGCACTGCGACTCTATTACACGAGCGCCACGCATAACTTCCCCCAAAATAGTGCTTGGCGGGTAACCGGCTTTCATCCGAACCCTGGGCGGCAATAGCGGTGGCATCCATCTCTGTCCAATGTGTCTTCACACGGGCAAGAGCCATCCGCGCGCCTTCGATGCAGGCCGACCGCTTCATCTCCTTGATATGCAGCACCGCTCCAAGAAATTGCTGCAATAAGCCGAAATAACTCGTCGCCTTGGGCCTCTCTGGCCAGACATGAGCCACGATGTCAGTCATGGCAAGTCTGGACAATCTATTCAGCTCGGCCCATTCGGCCAACCGATCGGTCAACGGAAGTGCACGATCCGGACTATGGAATTGAGACCAAAATAGCTCTTCCGTCTTGTGATCCTTCTGGCTCCGGAAGTGCTCAATGGCATCAGCCGCACTTGCCGCTAAGTCTATATACGGATCCTCCGGACCCCACAGCTGGCCAAGTTGAGCATACTTTTGATCCGTAAACCAGCGACGCAACAGAAAAGGCTTGCCAGCCACAATATCTCCGGCCTGGCGCAGCTCCTCCTTCATAGCCCGCATTGCAGAACGGGCATCCTTGGCCTCGGCGGTGTCCTTCACCAAGTCTTCCCGCTCCGATAAGCGCTCCTTTTCAAGAGCCTCATTGCGGTCGGCAGCATCTTTTAATTTCACGGCCAATTCGGCCATCTCTTCCTTGCTTAGGCAGTGTGCAGCCTTTTCGGCTTTCAACTCCTCGGCCGCCCTTGAGGCAGCCGCGTCACTCCTTCGGGCTTGCTCCTTAGCTCGAGCAAGTTTGACCCAAAGGCTCTCCACAGCAGCAGCACCGTCTGTATCACAGCATATAACTTATCAGAGGAGGGCTTTGACCCCCTTAATAAAGCGACTGTGGAAAACTCATTTACCTTGCGACTCGTCAAGTCGCCGGTTGACAAGTGCGATGTCCGCATCTGCCACGTCAAGTTGCCGGATTAACTCGGCAACTCCACTAGTCCGGCTAGCCCTTGGACTATCCGCCACCTACATAGGAACGGCGACATCCATTACTTGCGATTTTGATCCTCGGAACGCTGTTGTTTTCGACAACCTACCGAGTCTCAGGGGCTACTATCTATACAGGGCGCACTTTTATGTGCAAAACTGTCAGGAAAAAAAGGGTGCGTCATTCTTGCGTACCTCAAATCCCGCCAGCAAACTCGTAGCGGCATTACGCAATCCGCTCTCGGCGGATGAAATCCTTCCAATCACCATACGCATCAAAGCACGGTGATCTTCTGAGATGGACGCCCTCTCAAGCAGATTCTTCAGTTCTCCCGGCCGGATACTAATGGGCGCCGAACTCTCCGGCCCCTCCGGACCCGGGGATACCCTCCGTGACGATACTTCAGGCTTGTCTGCCCTATCGGACGGCGCAGCAGACGGAGGCGTTTCGCTCTCCATCATATCCGGAAGAAGGTCCCCCGAAGACGAACTCAGCTGAGAAGGCTGCAAATCCGAACTGCAAGATAAAAATTTCGGTTACCCACAGAAGCACAAATGGAGGTATTTTCTTACTAATGAACTCCCCTTTTCCTACTCACGGCTCGCTGGAGGGCTGATCCTTTAGCGACGATTGTGCGTCCGGATTCTCCCCGGACGCCGGACCCCCCGGTGAAGATCTCTTCCCCTGTTTAGGGGCTTTGGCCTCCGGATCTTCGGAGGCGGTCCTCTTCTCCCCCTGGAAGGAGGGGTTTTTGATCCCCCCCTCTTCAGACGCCCCTTTGGGCGAAATAATAGCTCCTCTATTTTCCCCAATGCTCCCTTCTACGGGCACGATCTCCAACATTCTGACCCGCACGGGCTCCAGTGCGGTCTCTGGGAGGGGAGCCGGACACCTTATCAGCTTCGATCGCGCTACCCACTCCTGTGAAGAGTAATGGGTCAGGAGGCGAACTCTAGAAAAGCAGTTAAACAGAACGTCTGGACTCTGAGCTATTTACCTGAGTATCCGGGTGATTGCAGCTTAGGCCTGCGTCCTCGGTTAATTCCGGACACGCTACCTGCGGTCCGAAGAACAACTTGTACATCTCCACGGGTGTCGCACCCATGAAGTGTTGGAGAATTCGAGGTCCCTCCGGATTGAACTCCCATAGACGGAGAGGACGGCGTTTGTAGGGCAGAAGACGCCTGATTAGCATAACCTGCATCACCACGACCAGATTGATCTCCCTCGCCTGGAGGTCTCGAATCCGGCCCTGCAATGAGGGCACGTCTTCGGACGGCCCCCAATTGAGCCCTTGGTTGACCCACGACTTCAGTCGGCGTGGATGTCCCAGGCGGAATGAAGGCGGCGACTTTTGCTTGCTGCCCTTCGGAGCGGTGATATAGAACCACTCCTGCTGCCACCGACCGAGTTCCTCTTGGAAGGAACCCTCGGGCCACGGGGCATCGGCCCTTCTGCTTATGGTCGCCCCGCCGTACTCCGCTTGACGCCCCCCGATCATCTTCGGCTCCACATTGAAGGTCTTCAGCCACAGGCCGAAGTGGGGAGTGACGCGGAGGAAGGCTTCGCAGACGATAATGAATGCGGAGATATGGAGGATGGACTCCGGAGCCAAGTTGTGAAAATCCAGCCCGTAGTAAAACATGAGCCCTCTCACGAAGGGGTCCATCGGGAAGCCTAAACCCCGATGGAGGTGGGATGCGAAGACGACATACTCACCGGGCTCGGGGGCGGGCACGGCCTGCCCTTGGGCAGGCAACCTGTGCGAAATCTCGTAGGACAGGTACTTGGCCTCACGTAGCTTTAGCACGTCCTCCTCCGTGACGGAGGAGGGCATCCACCGACCCTGGAGGTCGGAGCCAGGCATGGTTGAGAATCCGAAGCGCTCGAATCTGGGGCTCTGGGTGTTGGAACTGGGAGCAAGGAGGGGATTCGATGCGAGATTGAAGAAAAGGAACGAGCCTTAGTTCTCTTATAAAGGGGAAAAATACCAAGAGTCGTCTCCATGACCGTTCAGGATTCACCTTCGATAGAGGAGGCGTGGCGACGGGCACGGTTGGGTTACCCACGCACGTATTGATGAGAATCCCGGAATAAGGGGAACACGATCTCTGCTTCGACAAGACGTGCCAAGGAAACCGCTTCGCTAAAACGTGCTGAGGTGGTATAGTAAAAAACGATTCAAACAAAGGCTTGGTAGCGACGTGATGTCACGCCGCATAATACGTCAGCAGATTGGACTGGTGTACATTTTATTCTCTCTACGGTGGAATGTGGAATTTATTTTGCAGAGCCGGACACTATCCTGGTGTTCATGATCTTCTCTGGATTATTCAAGGGAGGAACCCGCCTTGCAATGCCGAACATTATGCGCGCCGGACTTATCGTCATTGAAGCCTGGTTCAGGGGCTACTGAGGGAGTCCTGGACTAGGGGGTGTTCGGACAGCCGGACTATCATCGTCCGCCGGACTCCAAGACTACGAAGATACAAGATTGAAGACTCCGTCCCGTGTCCGGATGGGACTTTCCTTGGCGTGGAAGGCAAGCTTGGTGATACGGATATGTAGATCTCCTACCATTGTAACCGACTCTGTGTAACGCTAGCCTCCTCCGGTGTCTATATAAACCGGAGGGCTTTAGTCCGTAGGACACAACATACATTACAACAATCATACCATAGGCTAGCTTTAGGGTTTAGCCTCCTTGATCTCGTGGTAGATCCACTCTTGTACTACCCATATCATCAATATTAATCAAGCAGGACGTAGGGTTTTACCTCCATCGAGAGGGCCCGAACCTGGGTAAAACATCGTGTCCCTCGTCTCCTGTTACCATCCGCCTAGACGCACAGTTCGGGAACCCCTACCCGAGATCCGCCGGTTTTGACACCGACACCGGCCCTTCCCAAGCCCCACTGATTGGGCGTCTGCCGTCTTCTGCGGTGTCACTGCCCGGTAGGACCTGCGGCTGGCAGGCCGTACCGACAGGCCGTTATGGGGAACAGGTTTCTGCCTGCTCGGAGCGACGTCAGGGGAGACACGGCATAGTGCCCCGCCGTGTGGAGATCTCCGCCTGTACGGAGCACTGTAGCCATGCCTATCCTGTACATCGTGGGCGACGTGGTTCACTATAGCCATGCTCTAGCTTGTACTCTCAATGGGGGCTCGGTTGTGCCGAGGCCGCGAGGTGGCCGCGTGCCCGATGCTGCCTTCTCTGGAGGCTGGCCGGCTAGAGCCGGCCACTCGTAGTGCCGTAGGCTTGGGTTGGCCGCCCTCTGGTAGCCGGCCATTGAGCCAGCCGGCCCTCGGAGGGTGGAGCTTCATCTTGGGGTCCAGCCTGGCGGAGCTGGCCCAAAGTCTTGATAAATTAAGGGACTTGAGTGAGCCTACCCTTGGCCCATTACTCCGACAGTAGTCCCCTAAGCCGGTGAGGCATTGTGGTCGAGGGGCCGCGAAGTCGCAGCGGCTTCCCCCCTCACCGGGCTTCGGGAGAACGTCGATCTGTCTTGTGGCTAGCCGACTACTGAGGCCGGCCTCGCCCAGGCGGAGCTTGTGGTCGATTTTGAACTTCAAGGCGGGAAACAGGTGGCGTGCCTGCTAAGCTTCCCGGGCCACCGCCCACCACAGACGGGCCACGCGACGCACGCCAGCCCGGCCAGCCTGCCACCCCACACCCCTGATGGGACGTGACAATGGGTCGGGCCCGCCACTACCGCTCCCCGGCAACCGGGCAGATCCGCTGTGCCGAGGGGAGCGGTTGCCATTCCCACGATCGTTTGCGGCGTGGTGAATGCGTGCGATAAATGGGGGTCGTGGGGTCGTGGGCGCAGTTAATCCCATGACCCACGCCCCGCCCCCTCGGCTTCGTAGCCCGAGGGCTATAAATAGGGGGATGGGAGGGGTGCGGCAAAGCTTGCGCGCCCCCTCCCACTCTTCTGCTTCCTCTGCTCTCTCCTCTACTGCCGTTGCTGCTGCTCAGCGCTGCCGTGGGGCTGCCGCTGTCATTGTCGTCGACGCACTCCTCCTCCTCATGCAGCCAGCCGGTAGCCATGGCGCGTGAGAAGGGCAGCGACTGGGACGGGTCGACAGTGATTGAAGATCACATCTCCTTCCTCCGCGACACGCGTCGGATGCCCAACACGGCTTTCCTCAAGGCGCGGGTGCCGCCGAAGGAGGAGATCTCACCGGCGCCGCGGGGGGACGAGCGGGTCGTCTTCCGCTCACACTTCCTCCACGGCTTCGGCCTTCCGGTGAGCGGCTTCTTCCGCTCTTTTCTCAACTTCTACAATCTCCAGCCTCATCACCTTACGCCCAACACTGTGACTCTACTCTCTGCCTTCTTCACGGTGTGCGAGGGCTACATTGGCATCCTCCCCACACTCGAGCTGTGGGGAGCGTTCTTTTACGGGAAGCTCGACACCTCCGCCAGGGAGACGGCTGCCGAGTGCGGCGGCTTCGTCGCCGTGCACCGACCGGCGAAGCGGAACGCCTTCCCCGTCATCAAGCTAGTGCAGTCCGCGAAGATGTGGCAGCAATCCTACTTCTACATCGAGAACGTAGATCCGGCTGCTGACTTCCTCAACCTGCCGCCTTATGAGGCTGGCCCCCCTACCGGGACTCGGCCCACCTGGGGGTACAAACTAAAGCCAGTATCAGCGGCCGCGGCGGCCTCCATCGGCCGACTCCGAGTGCTCCAGGAGTCGGAGGTCCTCGTGGCCTCCGACCTCCTTGTTGCCTTTGTTGAGTGCCGGATCCTCCTACTCCAGAGCCGCCCTCATCCGATCTTCCGGATGGGCGGGCACCGCGACCCATGCCGGCTGTGCACGAAAGGGATGCCACCTGCCGAGGTTGCACAGATGGTGAATGAGATCTCTGACCTCAAGGTGTCGCAGGAAGACTAGCGGTACAGGAAGCGGCCGTACTCCCGCCACAATCCGCCGCCTGCCGTAAGTTTCTTCATCTTGTCCTTATGATCTGTTTTCTCCAGCCTCGTTTTTGTCGTGATGAAACTCCTTTCTGGTCGCATATTTACATGTCCGCAGCAACGGCCGCCCTCCTAGGGCCGGGCGATGACTACCAGCCGGACAGGGCGGTGAGCGACCTGGACGATCCCGACTTGGGGGCGGCCGCCCTGGTGGACGAGGCAATAGGCAACAGCGGCAGAGCAGACGGCGACAGTGGAGCAGGCGGCTCGGAGGAAGGCGGCGTCATGGGGACTTGGCCCGACGACGACGACAACGAAGACGAACCGCGCCCCACCCGGAGCTCTGCCAACACTGGTGCCGGCCCCTCTTCCGGGCCGCCTGCCCACGATAGCAAGCGCAAGCAGAAGCAGGGTGTTGTCCTGTTTGGCAGCGCCCCGAAGAAGCCCAAGAACCCGGCCGCGGTGACCAGGCGGAAAGAAGCCGCGGCCAAGGTGGCGAAATATCAGAGGCAGCCGAAGGTGCCTGTCATGGTGCCGGCGTAAGTATCTTTTCCATGTTTCCCATCTTCTAGCGTGAGAGCCTTCTAACTTATCTTCTTATTTCAGGGCCCCGCTAACCCTTGAGAAGTCGAGACCCGCCTCGGTCCTCAAGTCGGCGGCGACCTCCTCGACCAGCCGGCGAATTGACCCGGCCACCGACCTCCAGGAGGCGACAGAGCGGAACACGCGGGAGGCGCGGGAGGAAGAGGCCGACCGTTTGGCCAAGGACCAAGCGGACAAGGCCGCCGTGTCTGCTGAGAGAGTGCCGGCGCAGGCGAAAGCCCAAGCCACGGAGAGGGAGCGGCTCACGGAGGCCGCACGCCGCCAAGAGCCGCTGCTCGTGGCGCCCCTGAACACGCGCCGCCTCCGCCTGAGTTCGTGGAGACGGCTAGGGGAGCCGGCGACCATCACCTCATCTTGGAGCGGGAAGGCGGCGACGTGGCTATGCCGGACGTCTTTGTGCCACCGCCACCGCCTCCGCCGCCGCCACCAGCTAGCGGGACGTAGGATGAGTAGCCGGCTGCACCGCCGGTGCCACCAGTCAAAAACACGGTGGTGACGGACCTGATTCCTGAGGTCCGCACACTCACGCGCCGCCGCCTTGAGAAGGCGGCCTGAGCACCATGGCCGTAGGAGGTCGGCGCCACGCGCTCGTCGGTCCCCAACACCAAAGCGACCAACGCCGCGTCCGTAGGTTGGATACACGGGGGCGGGATGGGTGCCCTAAACCAGGCGTCCCTTGACGTCCAGGCCAAGCTGCGAGCCAAAGCCGAGGCCCTCAGGCGCTGCAACGAGGCCTTCTTGGAGTCACGAACCACCATTCGCGTAAGTTATCTTTGGCTTTCTTCTTTGGATGATCCTCTTGCTTCTCTCATGGGGGCACGCAAGCGCACCCGCTGGGAGTAGTCCCCAAGTTCCGGGTCGGCTACTAAGCAGGCGGGCCGGAACTTTATCTTGCAAACGTCGACTACTGACTTCGTCTGGTGTTCCTTTTGCAGGACTATGATACGTCTCCAACGTATCTATAATTTTTGATTGCTCCATGCTACTTTATCTATTGTTTTGGACTATATTGGGCTTTATTTTCCACTTTTATATTATTTTTGGGACTAACCTATTAACCGGAGGCCCAGCCCAGAATTGCTGTTTTTTGCCTATTTCAGTGTTTCGAGGAAACAGAATATCAAACGGAGTCCAAACGGAATGAAACCTTCGGGAACGTGATCTTCTCACCGAACGTGATCCAGGAGACTTGGACCCTACTCCAAGAAGCTTCCGAGGAGGTCACGAGGGTGGAGGGCACGCCCCCCCTGGGCGCGCCATCCTACCTCATGGGACCCTCGGAGCTCCGCCGACGTACTCCTTCCTCCTATATATACCTACGTATCCCCAATAGACCAGACACGGAGCCAAAAACCTAATTCCACCGCCGCAACCTTCTGTATCCACGAGATCCCATCTTGGGGCCTGTTCCGGAGCTCCGCCAGAGAGGGCATCCACCACGGAGGGCTTCTACATCAACACCATAGCCCCTCCGATGAAGTGTGAGTAGTTTACTTCAGACCTTCGGGTCCATAGCTAGTTGCTAGATGGCTTCTTCTCTCTTTTTGCATCTCAATACAAGGTTCTCCCCCTCTCTCGAGGAGATCTATTCGATGTAATCTTCTTTTTGCGGTGTGTTCGTTGAGACCGATGAATTGTGGGTTTATGATCCAGTATTATTTATGGAAAATATTTGATTCTTCTCTGAATTCTTTTATGTATGATTGAGTGATCTTTGCAAGTCTCTTCGAATTATCCGTTTGGTTTGGCCAACTAGATTGGTAGTTCTTGCAATGGGAGAAGTGCATGGCTTTGGGTTCAATCTTGCGGTGTCCTTACTCAGTGACAGAAAGAGTTGCAAGGCACGTATTGTATTGTTGCCATCGAGGATAACAAGATGGGGTATTTATCAGATTGCATGAATTTATTCCTCTACATCATGTCATCTTGCTTAAGGTGTTACTCTATTTTTAACTTAATACTCTAGATGCATACTGGATAGCGGTCGATGAGTGGAGTAATAGTAGTAGATGCAGAATCGTTTTGATCTACTTGTCTCGGACGTGATGCCTATATACATGATCATACCTAGATAACCTCATAACTATGCTCAATTCTATCAATTCCTCAACAGTAATTTGTTCACCCACCGTAGAATACTTATGCTCTTGAGAGAAGACACTAGTGAAACCTATGGCCCCCGGGTCTATTCTCATCATATCAATCTCCATCACTTTATTTACTTGCTTTGCCTTTTACTTTTTACTTTGCATCTTTATACCAAAAATACCAAAAATATTATCTCTATCAGATCTCACTCTCGTAAGTGACTGTGAAGGGATTGACAACCCCTAAGCGTTGGTTGCGAGTTGCTATCGTTTTGTGCAGGTACGAGGGACTTGCGCGTGACCTCCTACTGGATTGATACCTTGGTTCTCAAAAACTGAGGGAAATACTTACGCTACTGTGCTGCATCACCCCCTCCTCTTCAGGGAAAACCAACGCAAGCTCGAGATGTAGCAAGAAGGATTTCTGGCGCCGTTGGCGGGGAGGCTTACGCAAAAGTCAACATACCAAGTACCCATCACAATCCCTATCCCTCGCATTACATTATTTGCCATTTGCCTCTCGTTTTCCTCTCCCCCACTTCACCCTTGCCGTTTTATTCGCCCTTCTTCCGTTCGATCTTATGTTTGCTTGTACCTTCTTTTTTCTTGCATCTTCGCTCGCTAAAAGTCCATGGATCTTGATCCGCTTGCCAATCTTTTTAAGGGATCCAATTATGGTGAACCAATTCCTATTAATTTGGATGCACTAGATTATCTTTATAAGGTTTTGCCTGAAATCCGTGAAGTGACTCACGATAGATCTTTGAATAAAAAGCATGATTGGAATGATTTTATTATAAATTCTTTTGTTGTCAATTGTGCTAATAAGATGCAAAACCCTAAGCTGGGGGATGCTAGTTTTGCTATGTCCTCTACTTGTTGCAATGATCATGATTGGGGTGATTCTTTTTATGATCATGAAAATTGATGAATATGAGATTGATAATAGTGTTTGCAATATTATTGAAAGTGGGTTTGGAAGAGTGTCAACTTTAGATCCCACATATTTGGAGAATGTTCAATCTTATGAAATTTTTGATAAAAGTGGGTTTGGAGAGGTCATGACTTTAGTTAATGTTAATCCCACTATTTTGGAAGAGTGTCAACTTTGCATGCATGTGGACCATGTTGAAAATATTTTATGTGATAGCTATTTTGTTGAATTTGCTTATGATCCCACATGTAATTATTATAGAGTAAAATATGGTCGTAGAAATTTTTATCTTACTAAATTACCTCTCGTCATGTTGAGATTGCTATCGTCTCTTTATTCTTCCTTGCATATGCTAGTTTTTGCTTGCCCTGATAATTTGTTTGCTTACAAGATGCCTATGCATAGGAAGTATGCTAGACTTAAGTGTGTTTCTCACATGTTTTATGATGCTCTCTTTGTGCTTCAATTCCTATCTTTCATGTGAGCATCATCATAATCTCAATGCCTAGCTAGGGGCGTTAAACGATAGCGCTTGTTGGGAGGCAACCCAATTTTATTTTGTGTTTTTTGTTTTTTCTTCTGTTTAGGAATAAATGATCCATCTACCTTCTGTTTGGATGTGGTTTTATGTTTTAATTAGTGTTTGATCCAAGTAAGACCTATAGGATAACCTACGATGATAGTTGATTTGATTCTGCTGAAAAACAGAAACCTTAGCGCTCACGAGATTAGCTGCCATTTTTTACTGGTGAGTGCTTTTCGTTGATTCTTTTTGCTGATGATCAATAAACAAATTGTCCAGGACTTCCTATTTTGGTAGAAGTTTTAGAGTTCCAGAAGTTTGCGTTAGTTACACATTACTACAGACTGTTCTGTTTTTGATAGATTCTGTTTTTCGTGTGTTGTTTGCTTATTTTGATGAATCTATGGCTAGTAAATTAGTTTATAAACCATAGAGAAGTTGGAATACAGTAGGTTTAACACCAATATAAATAAAGAATGTGTTCATTACAGTACCTTGAAGTAGTCTTTTGTTTTCTTTCTCTAACGGAGCTCACGAGATTTCTGTTGAGTTTTGTGTTGTGAAGTTTTCAAGTTTTGGGTGAATTCTTTTGATGGATTATGGAACAAGGAGTGGCAAGAGCCTAAGATTGGGGATGCCCATGGCACAACAAAGATAATCCAAGGAAAACAAAAAGTCAATGCTTCGGGATGCCCCGGAAGGCATCCCCTCTTTCGTCCACTTCCATCGGTAATTTACTTGGAGCTATATTTTTATTCACCAACATGATATGTGTTTTGCTTGGAGCGTCTTGTATTATTTGTGTCTTTGCTTGTTAGTCTACCACAATCATCCTTTCTGTACACACCTTTTGAGAGAGCCATACATGATTTGGAATTTGTTAGAATACTATTTTTGCTTCACTTATATCTTTTGAGCTTGATAGTTTTGCTCATAGTGCTTCATTTATATCTTTTGAGCGTGATAATTTTTGCTCTAGTGCTTCACTTAGATCTTTTAGAGTACGGTGGTGGATTTGTTTTAAAGAAACTTGATCTCTCATGCTTCACTTAGATTATTTTGAGAGTCATTAATAGCATGGTAATTTGCTTAATGTAAATATACTTAGTGTTCGAGATATGTGAAACTTTCTTTTGAGTGAATTGAATACTAAGATAATTTTAATGCTTAATAATTGTTTGGAGATATGGAGGTAAGAATATCAAAGTCGTGCTAGTTGATTAGTTGTGAATTTGAGAAATACTTGTGTTGAAGTTTGTAAATCCCGTAGCATGCACGTATGGGTAAAGTTGTGTAACAAATTTGAAGCATGAAGTGTACCTGGCTTGTGCATCCTTATGAGTGGCGGTCAGGGACGAGTGATGGTCTTTTCCTACCAATCTATCCCCCTAGGGGCATGCATAGTAGTACTTTGCTTCGAGGGCAAATAAACTTTTGCAATAAGTATATGAGTTCTTTATGACTAATGTGAGTCCATGGATTATACGCACTTTTACCTTTCCGCATTTGCTAGCCTCTTCGGTACCGTGCATTGCCCTTTCTCACATTGAGAGTTGGTGCAAACTTCGCCGGTACATCCAAACCCCATGATATGATACGCTCTTTCACACATAAACCTCCTTATATCTTCCTCAAAACAGCCACCATACCTACCTATTATGGCATTTCCATAGCCATTCGGAGATATATTGCCATGCAACTTTCCACCGTTCCGTTCATCATGACATACTTTACTTTTGTCATATTGCCATTGCATGATCATGTAGTTGACATCGTATTTGTGGCAAAGCCACCACGCATTATTTTTCATACATGTCACTCTTGATTCATTGCACCATCCCGGTACACCGCCGGAGGCATTCATATAGAGTCATATCTTGTTCTAGTTTCGAGTTGTAATTGTTGAGTTGTAAGAAAAATAAAAGTGTGATGATCATCATTATTAGAGCATTGTCCCAAGTGAGGAAAGGATGATGGAGACTATGATTCCCCCACAAGTCGGGATGAGACTCCGGACGAAGAAAAAGAGGCCAAGGAAGCCCAAATAAAAAAAGAGGCCATAAAAAAGGCCCAAATAAAAAAAATAAAATAAATAAAAAATGAGAGAAAAAGAGAGAAGGGACAATGTTACTATCCTTTCACCACACTTGTGCTTCAAAGTAGCACCTTGTTCTTCATGTAGTGAGTCTCATATATTTGTGCTTCAAAGTAGCACCTTATTCTTCATGTAGTGAGTCTCATATATTTGTGCTTCAAAGTAGCACCACGTTTTTCATATAGCGAGTCTCATAAATTATCTTGTTCATACTAGTGGGAATTTTTCATTATAGAACTTGGCTTGTATATTCCAATGATGGGCTTTCTCAAAATGCCCTAGGTCTTCGTGAGCAAGCGAGTTGGATGCACACCCACTAGTTTCCTTTTTTGAGCATTCATGGCTCTAGTGCATCCATTGCATGGAAATCCCTACTCCTCATGTTGACATCAATTGATGGGCATCTCCATAGCCCATTGATTAGCCTCGTCACTATGAGACTTCCTCCTTTTTTGTCTTCTCCACACAATCCCATCATCATATACTATTCCACCTATAGTGCTATATCCATGGCTTGCGCTCATATATTGCGTGAGGGTTGAAAAAGCTGAAGCGCGTTAAAAAGTATGAAACAATTGCTTGGCTTGTCATCGGGGGTATAGAAGTTGGGAACATCTTTGTGTGACGAAAATGAAGCATGGCCTAACTATATGATCTTGTAGGGATGAACATTCTTTGGCCAAGTTATTTTGAGATGACAAAATTGCTTGATTAGTATGCTTGAAGTATTATTATTTTTATGTCAATATGAACTTCTATCTTGAATCTTTCGGATCTGAATATTCATACCATGATTAAGAAGATTTACATTGGAATTATGCCAAAGTATCACTCCGCATCAAATATTCTTTTTTATCATTTACCTACTCGAGGACGAGTAGGAATTAAACTTGGGGATGCCTGATACGTCTCCAATGTATCTATAATTTTTGATTGCTCCATGCTACTTTATCTACTGTTTTGGACTATATTGGGCTTTATTTTACACTTTTATATTACTTTTCGGACTAACCTATTAACCAGAGGCCCAGCCCAGAATTGCTGTTTTTTGCCTATTTCAGTGTTTCGAGGAAACAGAATATCAAACGGAGTCCAAACGGAATGAAACCTTCGGGAACGAGATCTTCTCACTGAACGTGATCTAGGAGACTTGGACCCTACTCCAAGAAGCTTCCGAGGAGGTCACGAGGGTGGAGGGCTCGCCCCCCTGGGCGTGCCCCCCTACCTCGTGGGCCCCTCGGAGCTCCACCGACGTACTCCTTCCTCCTATATATACCTACGTATCCCCAATAGACCAGACACGGAGCCAAAAACCTAATTCCACCGCCGCAACCTTCTGTCTTCACGAGATCCCATCTTGGGGCCTGTTCCGGAGCTCCGCCGGAGAGGGCATCAACCACGGAGGGCTTTTACATCAACACCATAGCCCCTCCGATGAAGTGTGAGTAGTTTACTTCAGACCTTCGGGTCCATAGCTAGTAGCTAGATGGCTTCTTCTCTATTTTTGGATCTCAATACAATGTTCTCCCCCTCTCTCGTGGAGATCTATTCAACGTAATCTTCTTTTTGCGGTGTGTTTGTTGAGACCGATGAATTGTGGGTTTATGATCTAGTATTATATATGGAAAATATTTGATTCTTCTCTGAATTCTTTTATGTATGATTAAGTTATCTTTGCAAGTCTCTTCGAATTATCCGTTTGGTTTGGCCAACTAGATTGTTAGTTCTTGCAATGGGAGAAGTGCATGGCTTTGGGTTCAATCTTGCGGTGTCCTTACTGAATGACAGAAAGAGTTGCAAGGCACGTATTGTATTGTTGCCATCTAGGATAACAAGATGGGGTATTTATCATATTGCACGAATTTATTCCTCTACATCATGTCATCTTTCTTAAGGCGTTACTCTGTTTTTAACTTAATACTCTAGATGCATGCTGGATAGCGGGCGATGAGTGGAGTAATAGTAGTAGATGCAGAATCGTTTCGATCTACTTGTCTCGGACGTGATGCCTATATACATGATCATACCTAGATAACCTCATAACTATGCTCAATTATATCAATTGCTCAACAGTAATTTGTTCACCCACCGTAGAATAGTTATGCTCTTGAGAGAAGTCACTAGTGAAACCTATGGCCCCCAGGTCTATTCTCATCATATCAATCTCCATCACTTTATTTACTTGCTTTGCCTTTTACTTTTTACTTTGCATCTTTATACCAAAAATACTAAAAATATTATCTCTATCAGATCTCACTCTCGTAAGTGACCGTGAAGGGATTGACAACCCCTAAACGTTGGTTGCCAGTTGCTATCGTTTAGTGCAGGTACGAGGGACTTGCGCGTGACCTCCTACTGGATTGATACCTTGGTTCTCAAAAACTGAGGGAAAGACTTACGCTACTGTGCTGCATCACCCCCTCCTCTTTGGGGAAAACCAACGCAAGCTCGAGATGTAGCAAGAAGGATTTCTGACTACCACAATCTCCGCGCGACTGCCTACAACTCCAGGGTCCAGGAGCTGGAGATGCAGACCGCCCACCTGACCGAGTGTCGGAGTAAGTTCTATCTTTCTTTCTTCGCGGGGGCGCGCTGGCGCACCCTCGGGCTGTAGTCCCCGAGGTTGGGGCCGACTGCTGAGCAGTCGGGCCGAATCTCCTTAGTATTTCTTTCTTCATTAATTACTTCTTCTCTGCGGGGGCGTGATGGCGCACCCACGGGCTGTAATCCCCGAGGTTCGGGCCGACTGCTGAGCAGTCGGGCCGAATCTCCTTCGTGTTTCTTTCTTCGCCTTGTCTGCTTGACTGTTGCTCTTTTCTTCTTTCCCTTTTTTCAGAGGCCAATGCCGCCTTGCAGCAACAGCTGGGCGAGGCCAACACCGCTCTGCGCGGCAAGGAAGTGGAGTGCAGCAAGCTGGCCAAGGAGCGAGACCGCCTGGTCGCTCAGCTTGCCGAACAGGCGGAGGCCCTCAAGGCGGCCCAGCTGGAGGTGAAGACGAAGGAGACCGACCTTCTCGCCGAGTTTGAGCTCGAACGCTTCGCCTGGGCGGACAAGGAGGCCCAGATGATGGCCTGCTTCAGCAGCATTGAAGACCTGGTCGATGGTAAGCTTCATTCTCTTGATTTCTTCTTTTGAACTGTCGGCCCTTATCCAGGCCGGTCCCTTGCTTATAACCTTGGTCTTTTCTCCCATTGTCCAAATAGACTTCTTACCGGGCCACTCTGTTGCCGCAATCCAGATGATCGAGGCCCAGCGCGAGGAGCGGAGGGCGAAGGACGCGCAGATCGCCGCTGATACTCCCCGGACTCTTGGCAAACAGCTCCTCAGCATTCAGGCCCGCCTTCGGCCTGCTCATCGCATGATGCGCCGTCTCCAGCGCGTTGGAGCTCAGGCGGTCTCCACCCTCTGGCCAGGTTTGCCGGCTCCACGCACCCCAAGTCAGACCGCCGACAGGCTGGAGGTGGCGGCCGACCGCCTGGAAGCATGGAAGGGCTCCGCAGCCCGGGCAGGAGTGCGTCGGGCCTTGGAGTTCGCCAAGGCGTGGTATCCTGGGCTGGACTTAGCCCACTTGGCCACGTTTCGGCTGGAAGCGCAGGGGGAGCTGGCAGCGGTGGAGGCCGAGCTTGTCAACAGGGCGGCGGCGATCGCCGACTTCACCGACACCCGCATCTTCATTCCGCAGGTGGTCAAGGAAGGCGGCAAAGCTCCGCAAGAATGGCTCGGGCTGAAGCTGGAGGACAGCGAAGATTTAGCTGAAGTCATGGACTCCAGCTGTGAAGGGGAAGACGGGGAGGAGGAAGAGGATGAGGAGGAGGAGGAGAGCGATGTCGACCTGCCGGAGGTCGGGATGGACGGCCAGCCCCAACCTGACAGGGCCTCAAGCAACGAGCCGCGCACCAAGGTGCCGACTGCTACTGGAGACGGCCAGGCGGGAATCGACTAGCCACCTGTTCCTCCGACGGGTGCCACTGACTCCGTCCTCCAGCCTTCTGCCGCCCCAAATGCTGCTGGCGATTCTTCTGTCCAGACGGAGCCACCTGCCGCATCAGGTGGTGTAGCCAACACCAGCATCCAGCCGGAGCCCTCTGCTGTGCCAGCCGGCACCGCCTAGCCGGAGTCTTCTGCTACACCAACCGGAATCGCTCAGCCGGAGTCTTCTGCTGCTTCTTAGGATTTTATCTGTTTCTGCTTTGCTAATCTGAACACTTTTGTTAAATTCGCACAATTCCACCCGCTGGGTGTATATCAAAACTTTGTTTGAATGCCGACCAGAAGGCCTTTATCCATGTAAATATTCTATGACAGCTTTATGCTTTGCTTTGCCGACTTCTATCTTTCCTTGCCTTTTACTCCTTGGTTTTTTCCTTTGCCGCCTTCCCTTGCCTATCCTCTTGCTAGCCAAGCAGCCGCTCTGCGGACTGCGGCTAGGTTGAGTACTTAGTCATTTGGGGGAGGGCTAGTACTTTGCCGTTCGGGGTGTTGGCAATGAAAGTAGGAGCCGGCCGGCCGGCTGCTCGGCAGCCGGGCAAAAAATGTGAGATGCCGGCCTTCGCTATATGCGTTTTTGTCCTTAGTCGTTTTTCATGTGGGCGCCGGTTTGGGACCCCTGCCCGCCGTACAGTCGCTCTGCGAGCTACGGCTTCTGGCAAAGGAAGTGTCCGGCGCCAACACACGACTTGTCCGGCTGCAGGAGGCGGCATATAGCAGAAGGCGGCGAGCCTCCGGGCTGACTGGTCGAACCCGGTGCCAGGCGGAAAAACTATACATACTAATGGCATAATACTTATCACATAGATAAAGGAGGGTAGTCCCCAAGTTCGTCTCGGGGGACCCGGAGTCTTTGTACACAATACAAAAGGTAGCGTGGTACATACTGCTTTCAACTGTAAAATCTCTGGAGGAGGTTTGCATTCCACGGCCTCTCCGTCTCCTTGCCTGAATCATCTCTCTTGCGTGCTTTGGGCTTCTGAGCGTCGATCACATAGTAGGAGTCATTACCCAACACCTTGCTGATGATGAAGGGGCCTTGCCAAGGCGCTGAGAGCTTGTGCTGGCCGGCTATTCGCTGGATCAGCCGGAGCATAAGGTCTCCCTCTTGGAAGGATCTTGGCTTCACCCTGCGGTTGTAGTATCGGCGTAGACTCTGCTGGTAGATGGCGGACCAGCTGAGTGCCAACAGCCGGCCCTCTTCCAGCAGGTCGACGCCGTCTTCTTGCGCCTCCTTGGCGTCCGCCTCTGTGTACATGGTGACTCGCTGGGAGTCGAACTCTATGTCCGTCGGGATGACGGCTTCAGCACCCTAGACGAGGAAGAAAGGTGTGAAGCCGGTCTACTTGTTCGGAATTGTGCGCAGGCTCCAAAGGACGGCCGGCAGATCGTCGAGCTAGCAGCCAGCCGAACACTCAAGAGGCTCGACCAGTCGGGGCTTGATGCCGGACAAGATGAGGCCGTTTGCTCGCTCAACCTGGCCGTGAGACTGTGGGTGGGCAACGGACGCTAAGTCCAGTCGGATGCCCTGTGTCACGCAGAAACAAGCCAAGGCTCATTTGGCAAAGTTTGTGCCATTGTCGGTGATGATGCTATGTGGTATGCCGTACCGATTGGTGATGTCGACGATGAAGGTCACGGCAGTCGGCCCATTCAGTTGCTTGATTGGCCTAGCCTCTATCCACTTGGTGAACCTGTCCACAGCGACAAGCAGATGAGTCATGCCGCCACGGGCTGTCTTGAATGGCCCCACCATATCCAAACCCCAAACAGCAAATGGCCAAGCAATCGGGATAGTCTGGAGTGCAGAAGCTGGCAAATGCGGCTTGGAGCGGAATCTTTGGCACCCTTGGCATTTCTGGACCAACTCTTTGGCCTCTTCAAGAGCAGTCGGCCAGAAAAAACCATGGCGAAAGGCTTTGGCAACAAGGGCTCTTGAGGCCGCGTGGTGGCCGCATTCACCCTGGTGAATGTATCTGAGGATTGCTTGGCCTTGGTCCGGCTCCACACAACGCTGATACACACCAGTGACACTACACCGAACCAGCTCTCTGTTGACTATGGTGTATGCTGTTGCTTGCCGTTGCACCTGCCTGGCTGAGATCTCATCAGTCGGCAGTTCTTTGTTCACCAGAAATTTGAGGATTGGCTGAGCCCAGGATGGTGCTTCTATTTCTTCTACTGCCACGACTGCAACTTGTATGAGGGTGGTTGGGCGGAGTGGTGGCGGGTTGGCAACTGCTTCCGCCTGCTGAGTTGATGGAGTCCTCGGGTCAACTGCTGAAGTCCCCGGGCTGGGCTCCGGAGTCCTCGATCCGAGTGCCACTGTAGCAATCCCCGGGCCGACTGTCGAAGTCCCGGTGCCAGCTGCTGAAGTCCCGGTGCCGGCTTCTGGGACCCTCAAGTCGGATCCGACTGCTTCGGGAGGGGCCGACACAAAGATGGAATCTGATTCTGTGAATGGCTTGATGGACGGCTTGAGAAGGCGGCATAGGGCGACGCCGGCTGGTATTTCTTGTCGGGTGGAGCCAATCCGTGCCAAGGCATCTACTTGTTCATTGTCATTTCTTGGCACGTGAAGAAACTCGCACCCATCAAAGTATCCACTGAGTTCCTGCACGAGGAAGCGGTAGCTTGCCATATTTGCATCCTTGGCGTCCTAGTCGCCTGACGACTGCTGGAACACCAAGTCGGAGTCACCATAGCACAGGATCCAGCGAATGCCGAGTTCCTTGGCAAGCCGGAGTCCGTGCATGAGTGCCTCGTATTCTGCTACGTTGTTGGAGGCGGCAAAATGAACTTGCAACACATATTTGAGCTTGTCGCCTTTGGGAGAGGTGAGGACGATGCCAGCTCCCAGACCGGTGCGCATCTTCGAACCATCGAAATGCATCCGCCAATGAGTGGAGTCTGGTGCTGGTTGTAGGTACTGGGTCTCGGCCGAGTCGACGAGGAAGTCAGCCAACACTTGCGACTTGATGGCGGTGCGAGGTTGGTAATAGGTGCTGTAAGGGGCCAGCTCGATGGCCCACTTGGCCACTCGGCCAGAAGCATCCTGGCTTCCCAGGATCTCAGCAAGCGGAGCCGTGCAGATGACGGTTATTGGGTGCTCTTGAAAGTAAGGCTTCAGCTTCTTGGCGGCAAAATGCACGCCATAGCACATCTTTTGATAATACGGGTAGTTTTGCTTGGAGGCGGACAGTACTTCACTCAAGTAATATACCGGTCTCTGGACCAGCAATGTTGTGCCCTCCTCCTAGCGCTCTACCACGATGACTGTGCTTACGACCCGACTGGTGGCAGCAATGTAGAGGAGCATGGGCTCCTTCTCAGTCGGAGCTGCCAGGATAGGCGGGGTCGCCAACATCTTCTTGAGCTAGGAGAAGGCTTCATCCGCCTTGTCATTCCACTCGAAAAAAGTGGTCTTCTTCATAAGTTGGTACAGAGGGAGATCCTTCCCGCCTAGCCGACTAATGAAACGGCTAATTGATGCTAGGCAACCGGTGAACTTCTACACATCCAGCAGTTGGGTGGGTACCTCCATCTTCTCAATGGCCTTGATCTTCACCGGGTTGCACTCTATGCCGCGCTCTGAGACTAGAAAGCCAAGGAGCTGGCCGGCTGGTACTCCAAAGACACATTTCTCCGGGTTGAGCTTGATCTAGAATCGGTGCAACTTCTCAAAAGTCTCCTTGAGGTCTTCTAGCAGCGTGCCACGCTTCTCCTACTTCACCACCACATCATCCACATATACATGGGCATTCCTGCCGAGTTGCTTGAGGAGACACTTCTGCATGCAACGCTGAAATGTGGCGCCGGCGTTTCTCAAGCCGAACGTCATGGTCAGGTAGCAGAAGGCTCCGAATAGCGTGATGAAGGCGGTCTTCAGCCTGTTGGCCGGGTTTAGCATTATCTGGTGATACCCTGAGTATGCATCCAAAAAAAACTCAACAGCTCGCATCCGGCTGCGGAGTCTATCACTTGATCAATCCTTGGCAAAGCAAAGGGATCTTTGGGGCAAGCTTTTTTGAGGCTGGTGTAGTCAATACACATGCGCCACTTCTTGTTTTTCTTCAACACTAGGACTGGGTTGGCCAGCCACTCTGGAAAGAACACTTCCATGATGAATCTGGCTGCTAGAAGCCGGGTTATCTCTTCTCCGACAACTCTTCTCTTCTCTTCCGACAGGCGGCACAAGGGCTGCCTGACCGGCTTGGCGTCAGGTCGGACATGTAGCTTGTGCTCGGCGAAATCCGTCAGAACACCCGGCATGTCTTTGGGAGACCACGCGAAGATGTCCGGATTCTCACGGAGGAAATCGACGAGCTCGCTTTCCTATTTGCTCTCAAGGCTGGTGCCTACGACAGCGTGCCTCTCCGGGTGCATCGGGTCCAGGGGTATCTTATTTGTTTCCTTGGCCGGCTTGAACGAGCCCTCAACCTCCGACTCCTGGGGGATGGGTGACATTTCCGGCTTCTTTCCTGCCAACGCCACCACCCTGCCAAGGAGCCGCTTCTCGGCTGCGATCATGAGGGACTCGGCCAGCCAGCTGCTATCTGCGGTGCAAGCGACCGACTTCTTGTAGTCTCCGACTACAGTCTGGATCCGCTTCGTACTAGGCATCTTCATCTTGAGGTAGGCATAGTGGGGGACTGCCATGAACTTGGCCAGAGCTGGCCGGCCAAGCAGTGCATGGTAGGGGCTTTCAAGGTCCACCACTTCAAACCATACTGGCTCACGGTGGAAATGATTCTTGTCTCCGAAGAGGACCTCAATTTGGGTCTTGCCGATTGGTGAGCAGGAAAGGCCAGGGACTATGCCATGGAATAGAGTCCGACTGGGGATGAGCTGCTTCTGCTTGATTCCCAACTTCTCCATTGTGTCACAGTATAGGATATTGATGCTGCTGCCGCCATCTATCAAGATTCTGGAGAAACGTGCTGCCCGCCTCTCCGTTGCAAGGGTAGCCTCTAGGACCAGGGCGTATGAACCAGGGGAGGGCATCACTTCTGGGTGGTCGGCCCTGCTCCAACTGATAGGCTTCTCGGACCAATGCATGAATTCTGGAGTGCTGGAGGCCACTGCTTGCACTTCTTGTTGTTGTTGCCGTCTGCTGCGTCTGTCATCGGCCACGCTGGTGAACACAAAATAGGCTCCATGTTCCTCTGGGTACTCGTCTTGTATGGCACCGACTGGTCGGGCCGCCGGTTGCTGGGGCTAAGGAGGCGGCGGTCCGGCAGGCGGAGGAGGCAGGAGTACATCTCCCTTGGCGATTCTGGTGAGCTAGTGACACTTCCCAGTGGTGTGGTTGGATGTCTTTGCGCAGCTATGGAACTTGCAGGGTCTATCTAAGGTTTGCTTGTAAGAGAAGGCGGGCAACCAATTGGACTTGCCGCCCTTCTGCCGCTTGGGTGCTGGCTGCCCCTCTGGCTGCTGATCCTCGACCGCTGCCACCTGCCGGCTGGTGGAAGCCGGCTGGGTGGCCTTCCGCTTGTTGTCGGCTGGTTGCTGTCGCTGACTGGTGTCACCAGCCGGAGTCCGAGGGGCCTGAGGGGCCACCTTGCCGGATGCATCAACCAGAATTTCCGCTTTCATGGAGGAGTCGGCCGTGGCGTGCTTGTCGGCAATGACCAGCAGCTCGTCGAGCATCTTGGGCTCGTCGCAGGTGAGTCGATGCTTGAGGAGGGTGCCCTCTCGGCACCCGGCGGTGAAGTACTCGATTGCCTGCACCTCGTGCACGCCTTCGCAGGAATTGTGCAGCTCGGTCCAGCACGTGAGGTAGTCGCGAGTCAACTATGTAGGCCCTTGAACGCACAAGGAGAGCTGTCGGGCCTTGGGAGCTCGCTTGTAGGTGCTGGTGAAGTTGCGAACGCCTCGGTGAAATCAACCCAGCTGTTAATGCTGCGGGGCTTCAGGCTGTTGAGCCATGTTCGGGCAGTGCCCTGGAGCATGAGTGGGATGTACTTTACGGCAACATGCTTGTTGCCGTTTGCTATGCTAACGGCTGTCGAGTAGTTGACCAGCCAATCCTCCGGCTTCATGGAGCCGGTGTACTTGGGTGTATCTCGAGGGAGGGTGAACCCTTTGGGAAAGGGCTCATCCTGGATTCGTGGGCCGAAACAAGGCGGGCCCAGCGCATCTTCCTCTTCTAGTGCCAGGGATCGGTTGAGGCGGTCGATCCAATGGCGGGCATCGTTCTCTCCGACTCCCTCTTGGCGGCCAAGGCGGTCGCCGAGTGTCGGGTGAGTGACAGGCGGCGGAGTGGGATATCTTGCTCCGCGAGGTGGAGGAGGTGGAGGATCGCCTCGACGCTCCACCGCTCAAGGGCGGCCGTCTTCGTCACGCTCGATGGAAAGGCGAGCCCGGCTCCTGCTGGACGCCGGCTCGTTGCCTCGTTTTCCACGGGCGCCGCTGGCCGGTGTCCGGGATGTCGCGCCGTGCTCTTGGCGAAGGGGCGGTTCTTCATTCCACAGGGCGGGCTCTTCAGCGCTGCAGCCGGCTTTGTGCAGCGCGGCAGCCGCGTCTAGGAGCTACTGGACTCGCTCCGTCATGTGGCGACGCTCGTCGCCCTCGTATTTGTCCAGCTCGTCCGTCACAGCCTGGGCGGCCCGGATATTCTCTACAGGTGTGGAGTAGATAGGGCACTCTGCCCTGAACATGCTGACGATGGTCCCGCCACGCTGCCGGACAGGGCCAATGCGGCTAGGCCCCCCAGGAGCTGGCGTACCGCCGACCGCTCTGTCCATCTCGCGCCGATAGGCGTCCGAGAGGCGCCGCATGCTGGCAAGCCGACCAGCGCTCTCGAGAAGCTGGACACGGCGTGCCTCCAGCATCTCGGCATCTGCATCTTCTGGGATGGGCGCCGTCAAGTCCCGCAGTGCCGCTTCGAGTGGGTCTCGATCTTCTCCATTCGAGCGCTCGCCACTGTTAATGACAAGCACCTCCATGACGGTGCTCCCGCCGCTGTGATCGTGAGGAGGCGGCTCATCATAGATCACCATGTTAGTGGGGAACGCGTCAAGCGACGCCGTGTCGGAGTCGATGATCATCGGGTTGGTGGAGCCAACAGACTCCAGGTCCACAACAGGCTCACTGGTTACATGAAGCTGGTCGAGGAGGCTGACGAGGCGGCTCTCGAGGCAGCCGGTGACCGCATTGGAGGCCGTCTCGTCGGAGAGATGAATCTCCCCAACGAGGTCGGCGAGGCAGCTCGCCGCGCAGGCGCTCTCCGCGCCACGCAAGGCGTCGAGGCTGACGCCGTCGGGCATGCTCGGCTGGCTTCGCTCGCCAGGAAGGAACAAGGTTCCCGTCCAGAGCAGGTCTCCGGGAGAAGGTGCAGCTCGCCCCACGGTGGGCGCCAAATGTTGGGGGTTGGGTGCGACATAAGCCAAAGGATGGCTTATCATGGTGGGAGAGAGTAGAACGTCGCCGGTGTCACATCCCTAGCTTCTCGTACTGCCTGGTGCTGCATAATGCTTGCATCATGTTTAATTTCATTTGGTGCTAGGGCTTGGATCAATCCCCATTTCAAGTTTCATGGCTCCGAGGAGCGAGATATTACAAACATGGGTCTCTCGACCCAACATTCAGAGCATACAAGTCAAAGCACAAGCGGAAGCTTAACATGTCTGAGTACAGACAACTACAAATGGAAAAGGCTGAGAAGCCTGACTATCTACCAGATCCTGCCGAGGGCACAAGATCGTAGCTGAGGTAACAAGCTAAACGTCGAAGTCCAAGCGGAACTACTAGCGAGACTGAAGTCTCTCTGCAAAAACATAAAATAGGCAAACGTGAGTACAAATGTACCCAGCAAGACTTACATCAGAACTATCTACATATGCATCATTGTCAACAAAGGGGATGGTAGGGTTTAACTGCAGCAAGCCAGCTTTTACTCGGTGGCTATCCCGAACTACGACTGCAAGTAACTCTTTTGAGGTGGCGCACACGAGTCCACATATTCACCATATCAATACACCACTATGGATCCGCTCCCGTCTCCCTACGAGAACGCCATCCATAGCACTCACACTTATCTTGCGTATTTTAGAGTATCCACTTTCACTTGTCTATGAACTGTACAAGCAACCCAGAAGTCCTTTTCCACGGACACGGCTATTCGAATAGATCATATTAACCCTGCAGGAGTGTACTTCTTCACACACGCTCTCGCCACTTACCGCCATGTACACCTCGTGTATCTCGGCAACCTTCAAGCGGAAGCCTGGCGAGGGAGTCGGCCACGACCTGACTAACCACACAAGTCTCTCATCCAGGTTTATCGCCTATTCGGGTTCCATCCGCAAGGAGATCAGGCCGGGGTGTCGCTCACGGCCCCAAACGATGTGTGCAGGGTTCCCAAGCCCACCTCGATGGGTGGATCTACGCTTGGTACACCGTGCCACGGTGCCTAGTCTGTCCCAAGCCCACCTGTACCGGGTGCCACTTGGTAGACTATTAACACTACCTACAAACACCAGAAACTAGTTGCAACTCCTGGACGGAGATCAAGTCGGTTAATAAGTCGAGAGAGTCAATTAAGGATCCCAATGTGTGGTAGTAGCTGTTCATGGATCACAAACACAGAACTCAGTTCCTGAGGACGGCTGCAATGAGACAACCCACCATGTACTCCTACATGGCCTCTCACCGCTACCTTTACCAAATCGTGTTCACACACTTAGCTCACACACAGTAGGACATGTTCACACACCTCCAATTCATCCCCGATGAATCAGACCTAACTTAACTCTAAGCAGTAGCAGGCATGACAAACAAGCATGAATGAGTAGGCACACTAGGGCTCAAACAACTCCTACTCATGCTAGTGGGTTTCATCTATTGACTATGGCAATGACAGGTCATGCAGAGGATAAAGGGGTTCAGCTACCGCATCAAGTAACAGATGAATCGTTGTTGTTCTAATGCAGTAAAAGAGAACAGGAGTGAGAGAGTAGGATTGTATCGGAATGAACAAGGGGGTTTTGCTTGCCTGGCACTTCTGAAGATAGTATAGTTCTTCTTTGGTGTCATTGATCACATCATCGAAACGCGTCTATCGAGAGGGGGCAATTACCGGTAACTGAGAAAGAAACACAATCAATGCAATGCACAATATGATGCATGATCATGACATGGCAATATGCTGTGGTTTGAGCTAATGCAACTAGCAGCAAGTTAAATGAAGTTGGTTTGAATCCAAGATTCAAATTCAAACTCCACATGTAGGTATTTAAATGCCATTCATTTCATTTGTCCTAAACAGTAGCCATAAGTTGCTCTAACATGCATGAAACCAGAAAAGATGGATAGATTGGATTTTTCTGATCATTTTTCATATATAATTTATTTCATTTGGATTTACGGCTGAATTTCTATGATTTTTCAAAGTTTTCGATATTTTCTGAATTAAACAAATCATTTAAGATTTATTTAAATTCCAGAAAAGGATTACTGCGTCTGCCTGACATCATCATGATGTCAGCAGGTCAACGGGGCACGGTCCAGGTCAAACCTGATGCGTGGGACCCACTGGTCAGTGTCACGGTGCTAGTTAGGGTCACTGACATGTGGACCTAGTCAACGACCACGTCAGCTTGGTCAACGCCGACGCGTGGGGCCACTGTGTTTAGATTAAACTTACACTAATTTTGTTAGCTGGTTAGTTAGGCAGTGGGGCCCCATGTCAGCGAGCCAGGGGGTTAGTTAGTGGGTCAATTAGCCACTAATGACATGTCCACGTCAGCACTGCCGGCGATTAGTCACCGACGACCTCAAGTCGCGGCGGAGTCCGCACGGCAGGCCACGGGGATGGCGGGCGAGGGCACCAGGAGGAAGCCTAGGCCCGTGTGCGTCTAGGGAAGGCCGTGGGGCCGTCGGGGATGACCTGTTCCGACGGCGGCGGCACGGATAGCAGCGGCCGGAGCTTTGGCGTCCGTGCAACTATGGCCTAGAGGACGCGGAGAGGTCGGGGAGGAGGGGGGTCGAAGCGGGCGCTCACAGGGAGGCGGCAGGGGAGCTCAGGGGCTCGGGGACGCACGGACAGCGACGCAACAGCGATGGCGATCCGGCGGCCGTGCACGGAGAAGACGGTCGATGGCGTCGCTGCAGTTCGTCTGAGCTCGTGTGCTTGGACTTGGAGGAGAATCGGGTCGTCTCGGAGCTCGTGGGCATGGAGGAGGGGAGAGGAAGGGCTGGTGGCCATGGTGAACGACGACGGTGGCGACGGCCGTATTCGGGTCTGCTCGGGAGAGGGGCTAGAAGGCGTGGGAGAGAGCAGAGAGTGAGGGGAAAGTGAGAGGGGGGGCCTCGGGCGTCTCCAGACGCGGATTAGGACGAAGGAGCGGCCTCCAGCGCGAAGCAAGAGGTGGCCGGCGTCGACGCGCGTGCGTCCAACACGCAGCTGCTTCGGGGCGAGGGGGGAGGAAGACGACAGAGGAGGCTGGTGGTGGGCTGGGCCGCAGGTGGGCCAGCACAGGAGCTGGGCCAGTTCTGCTGCAGGTAAGCGCCAGGTAACTTCTCTCTCTCTTCTCTTTCTATTTAGTTTTCTGTTTTCTCTTTTTCTGCAACTGTTTTGGCTTTAGTAAAAATACTAAAGCATTTCATAAAATCCTGAAATAATTTGTGGACACTTCGTGGATTAATCCAGCGGCCCACATTTAGTTTCAGAATTATTTGAGCATTTTAAATATTTATAGTAATTAAATGCTCAAATCCAAATACATAATGATTTAGATCAAAAATCCAGAGATGACCTAGAAATATATTCATCATTTTTGACAGAGGTTTTAACCTTTATCAGAAGTCATGAACATTTTCAAAGGCACTTTGGGTTCATTAAAAATTATTTTAGGTTGAACCTATTTGAATTTCATTTGGTGCTAGGGCTTGGATCAATCCCCATTTCAAGTTTCATGAAATTAAACATGATGCAAGCATTATGCAGCACCAGGCAGTACGAGAAGCTAGGGATGTGACAACTCACCCCCACTAAACAAGAATCTCGTCCCGAGATTCAAGCGTAGGGTAAGATGAAAGGGAAGCGCAAACTAACACAATCTTCACGATCTAGGTTGCACTTCAAATGAACGTTGATTCGTTCACCATCATTGTCTCGATATCTTGCTCTGAGAACTTTGACTAACATGACAACGAGAGGAAAAGAAAGACTTTAGAAGGATCGATCTTATTGAAGGTCGAACAACTCAGGATCAACTCACAGAATGAGACATAGCAACATCTCTCGAGCTGAGACACGAAGCACACATCTAGAGGGATGGAGTGGAACAGATGACGAGGGTTCACTAGGTATACAACAATTCCACACTTAAAAGGGTGGTGAACGGTTGTCAACGTAGCGAGGATTTGAGTTGCCATGATACCAAAATGAGACAGTTTAGAGAAGGGTGAATCGTAGAATTATCCCTTAAGTGGCAAAGAGAATTGCTTTTGATACATGGATCATCGTAACTCTCTAAACTAGCCTAAGGCGGTTCACCAATAATCGTTTGGTGGAGTGCGAAGGAATGGCATACTCAGATCGGAAAGGAAACTATGGTTATAGAACAACTAGGCAAATGGGAGGCACATTCCAATTGATACCGAGGATATAACCTAGTGACTGAGTGTGCCCTCAAGAACTTGAGCATTTCCATACCCATCAAGGTTTTACCAACATCCGTGTCAAGGATCCCAGCAACACAACATACTACCATGATGAACGGTGATGGAGGATGCAGATGCAAAGGAGGACATCACTTTCTCAGATTTTGCCTTGACGACGCCAAGGAAACAAAATCTGGACGATCGACCGAGAGACACTTAGCACTCCGCTTCTAATGTTCTCCTTGATGTACTAGGTACCACAGTCAATGCTTAAAAGCATCAACATGGCCATCAAGTAAAGGTTGGACTTCGGGAGCACAAGAATCCGTAAGGATTAACTACGGAGGTAAATCCTACGAAATCCTCATGGGGAGGTGGCCAACTTCCTTCAATCAATATGCTACAATAACAGGTCTTCCGGTTGGGTGTGTTGGCCACGACATCCACTTTACCAGTTATCGAGAGACCAATATTATAGTTCTTGGAAAATGCTCCAACCATCATATCTGCCTGAGATTCAGATCTGGTTGGTGTAAGGATATTCCAGACTCATCAAGTCTAGGAATAAAAATGAAAGTTTGCAACACAAACCGACGAGACGACGTTGCAAGATTCTCGGGAAATGGACTGCGGTAGTAAGCTCCAAAACATGAGCTAGTTCTGCTACAAACATGTGAACACGTTGTCCCAGACAAGCATGATCACGTAGTAGTCTTATAGTAAAACACTACCGAGTTCTGGTTGGGAACCATCATTAATGACATCGAAGTCTCCACGCGTGGAAGTCCAAAGAATTTATCTTAGAACAGACTCCTTTATCTTGGACAAATCAATCAGTGGCTTGGTGTGCTAGGATACACATATGGAATGAAGATGATCAGTCTATCAAACCACAGAATACTTCGCACATGCATGATTGACTTGGGATGATCCCGGAGGGAACAAAACTAACTTTCTCAAATTCACGGCGGCAACTTGCACCTAATGCACGTGAATTCGAGGAAGTCACTTCTTCCATCCAAGCATATTCTTCATGAACGAAACACGAAGATAATGCTTATATAAGTTTCCAATACTAGCTGAATGTTCAACACGAATCATGGAGGAGATAAAAATGTTGCTAATGGGCTCAACAACAATTCATCTAGGTTTTCATATAAGTGGAATTCCATAATTATGTGAACAAGGCGATAGCATCGGTCAGACCAAAGGATATAACGGTGTATGCCTGAGGAAACAACCACGGATAAGACAACATTACGAATATCATTGGTTCTGACTTGACTTGACGATAGCCCATACTCAAGTCAAAATTTTGACAAGGCAATAGATCCAGCAACTGATCACAGGGACCAATCGGTGAAGATATCATCTTTCTTCAACAACCACAAAAACACAAGGATATCCCTTTGAAAATGAACTAAGTCGGACAAACTTTCATCTTCCAACTCTCCAAGTTGTTGTTTAGTTTACCAACTAGCTCAGGGTATCCAACACAGATTTTTGGAGAAGGGGGGGTTAATGGAAAACCAACTTGATCACGAACCCTACATAGCAGTCAGGTGACAACCTAGTAATACTTCCGAGAAGATATTCGGAAAATTACGAACCACTAATATGTTATTAAGCTCGAGAACAATCTTGCCTCTGAGGCAAGATGATGTGATCAATTAAGCAAGGGATTGAAATCCTAACTCATTGATCAAAGAGTGCACCAGAAATAAGGACTAGGTAGCACAATCTATCTTAGAATGATGATTCAACAATCAACACGCTAAGAATGAGGTTATCGTCCATTTAACTACCAAGCAATGGAGTTGCTAGCAGTATTGATTTCACACGCCACGATTCACTTGTCGGCATTCCGGTTGCAATAACACGGAAACCGAGGAATGAACAATGATGGCAAGAAGTATCACTGTACCAAGAGTTCATAGGATGGTGTGCAATTCCTATAATAATCCCGATATAAAAGATGGTAATTCCCTAGGGTAGAACAGAACAAAAGATGGGTTTGCAATTGATCTGCAGAGTATGACTGCTTTGACCCAATCCTAGAAATGGACAAGGTACTGGAGTTCGTTTCTCCTTGTCATTCCAGAATAGAATGGCTCGATGGACCACAAGAATAATAGGCATCGATGAGCACGGTTGCACAACTACTCCTATCTATCAATTGATAGACGAGGGTCAGAAGACAACTAAGAGGGACAACTCAAAGAACATATGATTTTCTGAGTTGTGGATGCATAGATTAGTATGTCGAAAAAAGTTCAACAAATTTCTTCCGGATAATCCATGCGGAAAGGTAGAACTGGCAGAGTCACAATATAAAATGGAGAACTCATCAAGAGCACTCTTGTTGTGATCTTTTGGTTCAAATAACTTCTGCCTTAATGGTTCATGGTATTTGGAAGAAGGAAATACCACGGACCACGAGGAATAATGCAAAGGTTACTAATATCCTAAAGGAACGAGCAAAGACTATCAACATGAGATAAGTAGGGTGAGTCTCGGGTTCAAAACCCAGGAATAGAATGACTACTAACTAAATAGCATCACGGGATGCTTTCGAGAATGTTGGCCAGAATGATCACACTGGGAACACATAACATGGCTAAATTACTAGGTGACACTCTAGACACCTAGGGTCATACTAATAGCTCCAACATATATACCGAGGCAATAGAGTACCTCAACGCACTGGTTAGTGTGCTTATTCTGACCAAAAAGGACATCGGGAACGGAAAGAAAGGATTTGCAAATGCATCAGACTATTTTGAAACCTGGGATGACTCGGATAGCATAACGGCTATAAATGCTCAAAAGATTTTGATACATGCTAAAAAATGGTGGCATAACCACTCAGAAGCACAATATCAAGGTTTCGAGATCAACAGTTAACATACAGAGGTAGAAACTGAACTGAGGCTTAAATCCAACAATCTTATGAGTCACAAAGAGTCACTCCAAAGCCACTAATAGCGAAGAACAAACATAGAGATTATGGTAGGGTACGAAACCACCTCAATGTTATTCTTTCGGATCAATCTATTCAAGAGTTTGTACTAGAATAACACCTTAAGACTCAAATCAACCAAAACCCTAATGTCACGTAGATACTCCATTGTCACCTCAAGTATCCGTGGGCATGATTATACGATATGCATCACACAATCTCAGATTCATCCAACCAACATAAAAGTACTTCAAAGAGTGCCCCAAAGTTTCTACCGGAGAGTCAAGAAAACGTGTGTGAACCCCTATGCATAGGTTCATGGGCGGAACCCACAAGTTGGTCACCAAAACATACATCAAGTGGCACGTGAAATCCCATTGTCATCGCAGATAAACACGGCAAGACACACATCAAGTGTTCTCAAATAAAGACTCAATCCGATAAGATAACTTCAAGAGGGAAACTCAATTCATAACAAGAGAGTAGAGGGGGAGAAACATCATAAGATCCAACTATAATAGCAAAGCTCGCGATACATCAAGATCGTGCCATAGAAAGAACACGAGAGAGAGAGAGATCAAACACATAGCTACTGGTACATACCCTCAGCCCCGAGGGTGAACTACTCCCTCCTCGTCATGGATAGCGCCGGGATGATGAAGATGGCCGCCGGTGATGGGTTCCCCCTCTGGCAGGGTGCCGGAATGGACTCCCGAGAGGTTTTTGGTGGCTAAAGAGGCTTGTGGCGGCGGAACTCCCGATCTATCTTGATATTCAATGTTTTTAGGGTACATAGGCTTATATAAGCGAAAGAAGTCGGTCGGGAGGTGCTCGAGGGGCCCGCGAGACAGGGGGGCACACCCTACGGGGGGGCACCCTCCTATCTCGTGGCTGCCTCGAGTATCTTTTGACGTGAAATCCAAGTCTCCAGGATCATATTCTTCCAAAAAATCACGCTGCCGAAGGTTTCATTCCGTTTAGACTCCGTTTGATATTCCTTTCCTTCGAAATACTGAAACAGGCAATAAAACAGCAATATGTGCTGGGCCTCCAGTTAATAGGTTAGTCCCAAAAGTAATATAAAAGTGTATAATAAAGCCCATAATCATTCAAAACAGATAATAAAATAGCATGAATGCTTCATAAATTATAGATACGTTGGAGACATATCAGCCACCACCGGCCGAACCGCCGGCCCCAGCGCCGCCTTGCCGCCCAGAAACAACTCCCCGCTGCCGGTCCGCCGCCCCGGCCAGCCCTCTAGGCCCCCGCCCCCACCCTGAACCATAAGATAGATAGTGGCGTACCTCTCCGGCGAGCGCCCGTCCCTACTGCGGGTGGTTCTTCCTTAACTCCGGCGAGCCCCCCAACCCCCTGAAAATCGACTGACCCAAAAGTCGATTCAGTCGACTGAAGTGTAGCTAAATCAGAGTAGAGCAACATCACGAGCGAGGGGGAGAGCAGTAGCAGCAGCGCGAGCGAGCGAGCGAGAGCCAGATCAGCAACGGCTGGGCGAGCGAGCGATCGAGCGAGAGCTGGAAGAGCAGCAGCAGCGCGATCAAGCGAGCGAGAACTGGAGCAGTAGCAGTAGATCCGGCTAGTATGGATGCCGCCGCCGAAGGGGCCCCGCACTAGGGGAGAGCCACCATGGAGATGTCGCCCGCGGCGCCGGCTTCAAGGTAGCCACTCCATGGGGGTGCGGGATGGAGTACCATCGGCGCCGGGAGGTCGAGTTAAGGGGAAGGTGTGATGCGATGAGTGTACAACCTCCTTGGTGGCACCGAGTAGGCCTCGACTTCGTCTGAGGGGTTGGTGAGGATGCTGTGGTTCCGGTGGAGTAGGTTAAGGCAGCACTGTGGGGATGGAGCAGCCGTGATAGACGAGGCGATCGTCGGAGCAGCTCCTTGGAGGTGGAGGACAGGGCGGCTGAACCAGCGGGACGACGAGATGGACGATGGATCCTCATCCGGGGAGGTGGACGAGGGACGTCAAGCTGTTGCGGTGGACGACGTCGTCGGGGAAGAGGCTCCGTCTGGGCAGCGGTGAGGTGGAGGACGGAGGAGGGTGGGGTTTCGCGGCTGGAGCGGAGAGGTTATGGTGGCCGGGGATTTCGAATGGCGAAAAGGAGGCGATGGGAGGGGGTGAACCATGACAACTTGAGGGAGTTTGGCAGCTGGAGGGAGTTTTCGCGCGCGTTGTAATTTCGGGATAGCAAGGCGCGGGTTGTGAAGGCGCCAATTTTGCGAGCACGATATCTGAATTTTTGGGATACAACATGGTGCGGGTTGAATTTTAGGGACAAGTCTAACGTGTAATATTGTACTTGTACGTACCAAATCAATTCGCACTTCCCTCAACCAAAAAGAAAATGAAAAAAACTATTCACACCACACAAAGAGAGAGTCTTGCCCCGTTTTACTATACAAATGCTATTCAAAGCTACTCCCTCCTTCCATCTAAATAGGGCCTAATGCTTTTTTTATGCTAACTTTGACCAAATATTAGAGCAATAATATATGACATGCAACTTACACAAAGCACAATGTTAAATTCGTGTGTGAAAGGAGCTTTCAATGATATAATTTTCACATTGTGCATGTCATGTACTATTAATCTTGTAAATAGTCAAAGGCGGTCTTAAAAAATGCATTATTATATAGATGGAAGGAGGGAGTATGAATCCATGTTATGCCCAATTTAATTTTTTTGCTTGCTGTATAATGCATGTAACCTACTCACACCAACATTTTAGTGCATTCCAAATGTCTATACTACCGCTGCAATTCAAACTGAATTTGAATTCGTTTCTCTATTTCAATAAGAATCTACAATCATGATTGTTGCCAACTTCAACCATCATTCGTGTATTACCTTAATAACACACCACATGATTACTATAGAGATAGATATGAACTATGTGTATTACATGAACTCGAATTCTATTTTTTGAATACACTTGATGTTGATTCCAAATAGTAGTACATTTGATATACTAACTATATATTCATAATCTAAACCATGTTCCATACGTACACCGTGTTTATCACACAAAGTATAGTGCCCCGCCCCCTACATTATGACAAGTATTTAGACCTGAGCTACAAAAGCCATACATTAGCCCAAATTATAATCAATGTTCTACATTATGATATCTTCTTCAAGTATCCGTATCCACTTTTTTATAATGAATTATGATCTTTATTCGTCTTTTACTCCTTCACGATCCTCTTCTATTTGTAGCCAGCTAGCGCTAACTTTCTATCATGCATGCACACGCCCCCCTCTCACCCACCCTTAGCATCCCCTCCATCGCGCACGTTCGTTATTTCTCTTTAGGTCGTCCACCCGTGGTGTGTGTAGGCCCCCGACTCCTTCTTTCCGGCACACACCGGTCGGTATACCTCTCTAGCCAAGTGTGCCTACCACAAACACATATATAGTTCCCCTCTTCTCTTCTCACCGTCCATGCCCCCCTATGTCCAATACGGTTCCACGCAGGTGCACACTCCCGCCCCTCTTTTCATTGATCTCATACTCGCACACTCCTCCCCCCTCGACATGGTAGGCCTCTCGCACCACCTCCTAGCCGCACCCCTCTCCCCTATCTGTCTCTCCAGACCTTATTTGCTTCTAACACATGCATGCGTGTATACGTACTAACCTCCCTACGTATAGCCAAGTTGACTATAATTCGTTTTCCCCAGGTATCGATCACTTACCTCGCTAGTTATGTCTCTCCCTTTCTCGGACACACGATGGTTGATCTTCCTATGTAGTTACGTATGCTTACCACAACCATATCGTCTGCCCTCATCATCCTTGCATACCTCCCGACCCGTCTCTCACACGCACGTCCATAGACAGACAGACATCCCCCGCCCTCTCTTATTGATATTGCACTTGTACCCTCCGTTTGTCTAGCAGGCCACTCCCACCATTTGTAAGACGCCACTCCACCACCAACCCTCCGACTCTCTACGTTTGTCTTTCTCCCAATCATATTCCTCTGCTAGACATATACATGGATGCCGATCAATCTCCCTCAATACATAGCTAGGTCTCTCTCCTTCCCCACACATATACTAGTCGATCGGTCTCTGCCCCCCTCCCCCCCCCACACACACACCGATAGTCGAAGGTTGTAGGTAGGTATCCATGCCACGGAGAAAAACTGCACCTCTGCCCTCTCAAATTCCAGTAGGCCAGCCGCCCTATATCTTTAACGTGGGCAAACACAAATTCCATGGCACTCTTTATCGATCGCGCAGCCACACACTTCATCCCTGTTTTCAATTCTATCGATATCTCACGTCCATGACTCCATTTCACACACATTGCATATGTTACGTTTTTCTGTTTGAGATATCATCAACACATTGCCTATGTTTCACACAAACCATCTCTCTCACACCCACCCACGTACATACCTGCACCTAAGGAAGAGGTGCATGCAGGACGCACATACTCATGTCTCGTTCCCGGCCACACCCGCGCAGGTACACGGTGGAGTTCATTTTTGTACGAAAAGGCAGCCCACATGATAATTTGACGCGTGTAGCAGTTGTTTACTCAAAGGAGGGTCAGGTACCACTCCAAGACGGAACAAAGTTTGACTTGACATGTTAGTATTAAATAAAGTTATATATTCCTCAATGGCACGTACAGAATATAAAACGATTGCCGTGGGGAAAATGAAAAAATGGGTTTGTCTCTCGTCACACCATCTCACACAAGGTGGCGGTGGCCTCTCTCTCTCAGCGTTGGTTAGTGATCCGGTTGCATCCCGTCGCCGGTGGAAACGGAGGATGTGCATCGTCTCTCCGTTCGACTGCGTTGAGGTAGCACGGCCCGATCTGCGGTACCAGCGGTTCTCTCTGACCAAGCTCCGGTAGAGCTTCCTCCGGCCTTGCTCCACTGCCCATCTTCCCACGTTGCTGCATGTGGATCTTATTTAGTTGTTTGTTTAAATTGTATCTCGGCCGGCGTACTTTCCATCTACAATCTCGTCCTCAAACCATTTTTGATAAACCACCATGTGCTATCTTCCCCTTACTACATGGAATATGCTTCTTTTTTGTCGGCGTATGTGTCTTCAACTCGTGTTATTGGGCAGTAACTGTTTCCTTTCTACCTCCTTTTGCAAATTGGGCTATCCATTTTCACCTCGTTGCTATTGCGGCCTTTTGGTGAACTACACAAATCACTTTTTTCTTAAGAGTGTTTTGTGCAGTTCGGCCAAAATGTCACATGGGCAACATGTTTACATTTCTGTGGTACTACAAAAAGGGAGATTGGTTTTGCTATCCTCCTCATCCAACTCCGTGCCTAATCTTCTCCAACAATAAGTTAGTCCTAAAGAGAGATCGTAGAGGTGATCGGCTTTTATTTGAGTGTGTTATGTTTCATCATCTAGTTCCACTATTATTGTAATCACACTGACTGGATATCTTTGCAAACAGGGATGGTCCGCTCGATTTTAGTGGAGATGCACAAAATGATCAGATTGTGGTGTCCTCCATACACCTATTTTTTGACTACAGAGCTGGGTGAAACTAGCTGCCAAGCAATGAACACCGTGTCAAGGAAATGGAGCCATGCCTACAAACCGCATTGATCAATTAAATATTTTTCTTTATTTGTACACCGTCTCATAACTTTGTCTTCAGTTGTGATGTGAATATTGGCGCTGATCTGCGACCATTGAGATGCATTAGCCATGGTAGACATGGTAGTTTCATTTGTATTTGAGGAATGTTGTAATGAGATAATCTTGAGGCAAGACACATGAATCCTAAGTTGAAACCTTTTTTTTCCTGCGGGAACGAAAGTTGAAACCTTCATAGAATCAAACTACAATTAAAATTATGCGTACATATAAACAAATCCTGAAGGATTGATAGCAATGCCAGAAACAATTCAACTTTGTTTCACCGACATGTTGGACATCCTTCATCCGGCTCCACCTGCCATACAGCAATATTGAGTGCACAACACAACTGCAGGGAAAGATTCACCCCGGTCATTACGCCACAGTAGTAATGACTAGTGAGCAGTCAAATCACAGAGCCCCACCTTTGCCATAGTAAGTTGCTCGGACGAAGCAACCATCATTTCTCTGTTCCTTGAATCTGCCGTGTCGGTGGAAAACGACACCTATGGGATCACTGGAATCCCTACTATGGTCGGTGGGCGCGAGGTTGTGGAAAGAGCGGGTCTAGGAGTCAGCACGAAGATCGTTAACCCAGGTTCTGGCCGCGAGGATGCGTAATACCCTAGTCCTGCTTTGGTGTATATTTGAGTGTTCTTCAGTTCTTAAACAAGCTACGACACGTGGCTTGTTCAAAAGATCCGAATCCCCTCTCAGCATGCCGCGGACCTCCTTTTATAGTTCAAAGGGGACGCCATAGTGGCACACAGGAGGTGGAAAGTGTATACAGTGTACAAGCTCACCGCCTGACATCACAGGACAAAACACATTAAATGTGCTACTTAGGTGTCCTCTTGCTTTATAGGGGATGTCAACGAAGCCCGTCCCATCCCTCGCCACTTCGCCTTGTTTCAACACGCATCCAGGCCAACAAGGCGTGCAGCGCCATGTAAGCTGGCAGGCTGCTGAACTGGTGTGGTGGCAGGGTCTTCACGAAGATCCGCATGCCACCACGCAGGTGCTTGACTGGTTAGCTTAGGAGCCACGTACTGCCACGTGGGTACTTGCTTATTTGGTGGGTCGGTCGCTGAGCCGGTCGGTGACGGGGCGGCAAAGCATTGTCGCGGTCTTGCCAATATTCCTGGCAAGGGTCTTGCCGGGGCCTTGCGAGCGCCCTCGGCAGGAGTCTTGCCGGGGCCTCGTGGGTATCTTCGGCAGGAGCCTTGCCGGGGCCTCGTGGGCATCCTTGGCAAGGAGCCTCGCTGTGTTTTGTCTTCTGATTCTTATCTAGGCCTCGCAGGCCCTTTGACATCACAAAGATCTACATGCCACTATGCAGGCCCCCTTCCCGAGCTTTGGTTCCAATGTTGTCGATGGTGTCGAAACTCTCAAGCTCAAGGTTGGTGGCCTTGCTGGCGTTGGGTAAGTTGCCCTGGCAAGGCTCTTGCCTGGGCTGCGTAGGCCTCCCTGACAAGGGTCTTGCTGTGGGAAGCCCATCTTGTCGCTTTACCTTTTGTGCCCCTGGTTTGAGCGCAGCTTCGGTAGTATTGTACTTTTGCTTCCTTCCTCTGCCCCATTGAGCATGGCCACAGGTGCGCCTCTAACTGCCCGTCCACAAGTAAAGGGGTACAAAGAGGGACCCTACTTTTGTACACTGACAGGAGCCCCCGAGACTGGGCCACACATAAGCACGATGTGTTGTTGGGCTAGGCCCAGAACGGTGTGCGGGCATGCGTGGCAGAGTTTTACCGCAGTAATTCCATCTCCAGTTGCGCTTCCCCACAACCCGCATCGAATGTGTGACGTGGGGGTCGTTCGTGCGGTGACCGCAGCATGCTTGCGTCACCCCGCGATTAATAGTAAAGAGGCGGTCCGCGTCCTCCCCATAAAAACAGAGGAAGGCGCAGGAGTGCGGCTCATTTACTAAGTGGACTCGTGTCGTGGCCATTATGGCACCCGCACCCCACGATCATGGGGCGTGAAATGGCCGTTCCACTTGCCATCTGAATCCTGGCTCGCCCGCCACGTGTCCTCCATGCCTCGGGGAGGGCAGGCGATGGACAAAGAGGGTACGGGCTTTAATGCCGGGGCGGGGGGCCGGCCGCCGCCGATTGGAGCAGCGGGTTGGTCCTGTCTCCTAGCAACCCCCGCCGGCTGGATTGGTTGATTGGGGTGGTCGCCTTCAGGCTCGCTCGACCTCGTCTTGCTTTAAAAAGGGGAGAGGGACAACATCTTCCCGCATCCATCTTCTCCCAGTCTGGTCTCTTTCCTTCCCTTGTCATGGCGAGAGGGCGCGGTCGTGGCCGTCCCTCTATGGAGGCGACTAGGTCTTCCTCTCGCCAGAGAGCCGTGGTGGTTAAGGAAGAGCCGGACGCCCAAGGTGAAGGCCACGCTCGGGGCGGAGGCGCCGGATGGGGCCGCGGTCGGCGAGGCGGTCGAGGCAGAGGTGGGAGCGGAAGGAGGACACCCGCGTCGCCACCGTCTTTCGTCGCCATCTCCTCCACCATCTCCTCCTACTTCATCGAGCGGCCATGTCAGACACGGCTCTGGAGTTCATCCTGCAGTTGTGCAAGCCGACGTGCAGCCGCCTTCATCTTCCCGAGGCGTTGGTGAGGGTGCTGGAGATTGACCAGCCACCGAGGTTGAGGCTTCACATGAAGGGGTGTTGCAATGGCGACATGTGGGTGAAGACAAGGTTCCTCGTCCCTCACGTGATGCTCCTCCGTCAGGGTTGTAAAACCTTCACACACACCCACTATTTGATGAAGGGGCACGTTCTCCACTTCAAATTAGTGGAGACCGATTTGCTCTTCGTCAAGGTCTTTGGGCGCTCGGGAATCAGGTTAGGGTGCTGCACGGAGAGCTCGACTGACGACGAAAGCTCCTCCTCGAGCGATAGTGACGAGGAGGACACCGGTGGGGAAGACGACGAGGACGGGTCCGACTAGGCGTCAGACACACTGTCCTCGGGCGATGTCGGCAGCACCATCATCTGCACCTGGTCTTTCCCCCAGCACAGCGATTTTCCGGGGGCGGGGCCAGCTCCTTGAACTTCTCGGGGTCACCTCCTTGGGCGGCTAGTGTGGGAAGGCCGGAGAAGACGAAGAAGGCGGGTCATGGGCCGTCAAGCAGGAGTATGATGGCACCGATGCCTTCGTCTCGTATTGTCGGCCCACTGCCTCATCTTTCGACTGTTCTCCCGGCACCATCATTGCCAGCCCCCTTCCGGACAGCTACCGGGATGTTCTCTTGGTGTCTTCTGCTGCTCGTACCTCACCTAGGCACTCCTTTTGCCCTCCCTCCATCTTGTTCCATTTCCTATGGAATGGGACAAGAAAAGGATTATGGGCATCTTATCTCTTTTAGTTTTTAAGCCTATGGGCACTTGTCAGATTTAAACCTTGTAATCCCCTTGCTCATGTTTACATTCCATATGAACTGTACCTGTATGGGACGCATTAATGAGAAAAGGGTGCTTGTCGGGTTCTTTGTGAGTGAGCTAAGCCCATGCCAAGGAATGAATCCTTGTTATTTTTAAGATAAACATTGTCGCCCGGCAACAGGCCTTGCCGTCCCCTTACTTCATTCAACCATACTCACATTTTTGGCGGAGGCAGGGGCGAAGTAGGGTTAGGCCCTTCGTTTGCTTCCTTGTCACCGCGACTACAACCAAGTTCCGACCCAGGGAATAATTCTTGGGTACAGGAAAAGGGGAGCACGGTGGCCTAGGAATTAAACGAGGTTTCATATGTCCCAATTCCATCGGAAATGCACAATAGGGGATAAAGGACTTATCTGAATTTGCAGCCCCTCGGCAACCTTGGCTTGCCGCGGTTGGACCCTTGTGTGTGCAGCCCCCGGCAACCTTGGCTTGCAGGGGCCGGAGCGCTGGCTTGATCTCTTCCTTCCAAATAGCTCAGTAGAAATGTCCATGTACCCCGCGAACCAAAGAGGACGGAAAGGAACAGAGAGACGCAACCTCGACCCTTGAGTCTCTCCCACGGTTAGTCACTGCTAAGCACTATCAACCCTAACCGTGGGAGAGACTCAACCTAGCATGCATGCTATAACTTAGCGCGCCAGCGATTCATTTATTTATGCTCAGGGTCTATGCCTGGCTTTGTACAGAGGGTTACATGCCTTGTCGGCAAGGCCTGTACAAAAGGTGGTCTGCCGGGGGGCCCGACAACCGCGCCTTCTGGGTAAAACTTGCGAAGATGTTCGATGTTCCAGGAGTTGCCCATTGGAATGACATCTTTGATCTCTAGGCGGACTGCGTCGGGCCTGGTGACTCATATTACCTGATAAGGGCCTTCCCACTTTGGCGTCAACTTGTTGGAATTCTTGGCCGATTGAACATGCTGAAGAACAAGGTCGCCTTCCTCACAACTGTCCGAAGACGATCTTCCTCGAGGAGCGTTGCATAATCTTGCCACAGTCGCTCTTGCTCAAGCTCGTCATAAGCGAGCACTCGAGATGACCCGTATGTGAGTTCCGTGGGAGAGCTGCCTCTGCCCCGTATACCAGGGAAAAGGGTGTCTGGCCAGTGGCTCGATTTGGCGTCGTTCTAATCGAGCCAAGAACCGCCGGCAACTCATCAATCTAGCACCTTCCGTTCTTGTGCAGCCTGTCAAAAGTATTTGCCCTCAGGCCTCGCAGTACTTCAGCATTTGCCCTCTCCGCCTGGCCGTTGCTCTGTGGGTGCTCCACGGAAGTGAAACAGACCTTGCTGCCGAGGTCTTGGATGTATTCCATGAAGGTGTGGCTTCTGAACTGCGTGCCGTTGTCAGTGATGACTCTGTTTGGCACACCAAAACGGCAGACTAGCCTCTTGAAGAATTTGACGGCTGATGGCGCTCTCACCTTCCTCACTGCTTCCACCTCCGGCCACTTTGTGAACTTGTCGATGGCAACATACAAGTACTCAAAGCCCCCGACAGCACGGGGGAAAGGGCCCAGTATGTCGAGCCCCCAGACCGAAAATGTCCAGGAGAGAGGGATTGTTTGAAGGGCTTGAGCTAGCTGATTAGCCTTTGAATGGAACTGACACGCTTCACACTTGGTTACTAGTGCCGTTGCATCCTGGAGGGCAGTGGGCCAGAAGAAACCTTGCTGGAAAGCCTTGCCAACAGGGGCCCTCAACCCTATGTGGGAGCCACATATGCCTCCATGTATTTCTGCCAACAGCTCCAGTCCTTCCTCCCGGGGAAGGCACTTCAATTTCACACCATTTGGTCTTTTTCTGTACAGAACACTGTCAACGAACTGATACATGGCAGACCGACAGGCTACTTTCTCCGCTTCTTCCTGCTCCTCAGGAAGCTCCCGTGTTTGGAGGAAACAAATGGTATGTTGTGCCCATGCCGGAGCCTGGGGCTCGACAGCAAGGACTAAAGGTATTTCCTTCGCCATGGGAGCGGTTGTCTCTACGGCCAGGGCTTGACGCCCTGTCGGAGTTGGTTGCCCCATGGCAGGCTCAATGTCCACGGCAACATCTTTGCCTGCAGCTCCTTGGAGCTTGGTGGAAAAGTACTTGATGCTCCATGGCATTTTGATTTCCTTCGCTTGTTCTGCTGTATCAATGGTTCAACGGCTGGCTGAGTTAACCGAAGCACAAAAGTACCTGGTTCCACAGGTAGTTTGAAGGCAGCACGCTTCAACAGGTAGTCGGTGATGTCGTTCTCCACTCCGGGAACATGCTATGCCTATATACCGTCAAAACGCTCCTCCAGCTTCCTCACCTCATCTACGTAGGCCTCCATCAACGGGCTTGCATAATCCTTGTTGACTTGCTTGAAGACAAGCTGTGAAACACCCCTGGCGATGAGTTTCTTGATCCCGAGGTCTGCAGCGATACTGAGACCGGCAAGCAACCCCTCGTATTCAGCAGTGTTGTTCGTCAACATCTCCTTGGGAAAAGTGCATCTGGATTACATTCTTGAGGTGCTCTCCGGTGGGTACGACGAGCAGCGCACAAGCACCGGCGCCTTGCAGCGAGAAAGCCCCGCAAAGTACATAATCGAGTTGCGACTTGTTTCCTTGCCAGGAAGAGTGGTCTCCTGGATCTCTTCGTCAGGCGTCGAGGTCCACTCTGCAATGAACTCTGCCAAGACTCTGCTCTGGATCATCGAAGTACTTTCAAACTTCAAGCCAAAGCTCGACAACTCCAAGGCCCATTCACAATCCTCCCGGTTGCATTCGGGTTATGTAGTATCCGTTGCAACGGGAGGTGGGTGACAACGGTGATCTCGTGCGCTTGGAAGTAATGATGCAGCTTCCTCGAGGCCATAAGGAGGCCGAAGAGCAATTTTTGCACACCGGAGTACCTTTACCTAGCCCCCTACAAGAGGGAGCTGACAAAGTAAACCGGGTGCTGCATCATCTTCTTCTTCTGCACCACTTCATTTGGTTGCGCGGGCCCTGTCCCGCCGCCGTCGGACCCTGCCGGGGGCCTCGCCTTGCCGGTACCAGGCCGTGCCGAGGGGAGATCTGGCTCGCCATCCGCCAGTCCTGCTGTTGCCATTGCCCCTTCGTCAACCTCCCTCTGTGCCACTAGCGCGGCGCTGACCACTTGATTCGTTGCTGCTAGAGACAGTAGCAGCGGCTCTTGTGGTTTAGGCGCAACCAGTATCGGTGTGGAGGAGAGGTATTTCTTCAAATCCTGCAGCGCTACCTCGGCCTCTGGGGTCCATTCCATTGGGCCCTCCTTTTTCAAAAATTTGAAAAGGGGAAGGGCACGCTCAGCAGACTTGGAGATGAATCTGCTCATGGCGGCAACACAGCCAGTGAGCCGACGCACATCCTTGATCCGCCTAGGCGCCTTAATCTGCTGAATGGCCTTGATCTTGTTTGGATTCGCCTCGATCCCACGCTATGACACAAAGAACCCGAGAAGTTTGCCGGACGGAATGCCGAAGACACACTTCTCAGGGTTTAGCTTGAGGTTGATGTTGTGCAAATTTGCAAACGTCTCTTCCAAATCTTGTATGAGTGTTGCCTTGTCCTTGGTTTTGACCACTATGTGATCCATATAAGCTTCCATATTTCTATGCAGCTGGTGCTCAAAATCAATTTGGACTGCTCTTGCAAACGTTGAGCCAGCACTGTTCAACCCGAAAGGCATCCGTCAAAAGCAATACGTACCACACGGGGTGATGAATGTTGTCTTCTCTTCATCTTCTCTCGTCATGAAAATCTGGTGGTATCCTGAGTTGGCATCAAGGAACGATAACAGGTCACACCCGGCCGTGGAGTCAACAATCTGGTCAATGAGTGACAATGGGAAAGGGTCTTTTGGACAGGCCTTATTGATATCTCTGTAATCAATACACAGCCTCCACTTCCCATTTGCCTTGCGCACCACCACCGGATTGGCCAATCACGTTGGATGGAGTACTCCTCTCACCAATCCTGCCGCTTCCAGCTTCCTTATTGTCGGTGTCAAAACCGGCGGATCTCGGGTAGGGGGTCCCGAACTGTGCGTCTAGGCGGATGGTAACAGGAGACAAGGGACACGATGTTTTACCCAGGTTCGGGCCCTCTTGATGGAGGTAAAACCCTACGTCCTGCTTGATTAATATTGATGATATGGGTAGTACAAGAGTGGATCTACCACGAGATGAAGGAGACTAAACCCTAAAGCTAGCCTATGGTATGATTGTTGTAATGTATGTTGTGTCCTACGGACTAAAGCCCTCCGGTTTATATAGACACCGGAGAAGGCGGGTTACACAGAGTCGGTTACAATTGTAGGAGATCTACATATCCGTATCACCAAGCTTGCCTTCCATGCCAAGGAAAGTCCCATCCGGACACGGGACGGAGTCTTCAATCTTGTATCTTCGTAGTCTTGGAGTCCGGCGGACGATGATAGTCCGGCTGTCCGGACACCCCCTAGTCCAGGACTCCCTCAGTAGCCCCCGAACCAGGCTTCAATGACGATTAGTCCAGCGCGTATATAGTCTTCGGCGTTGCAAGGCGGGTTCTCCCTTTAAGTTCCATGTACCTGCCGAACAGTGTCCGGCTTCCTCATAAATGCTGTGCTTCTTGGCTTCTTCGCCCAATAATGGCCTTCCTCCACGCGTCGCACGAATGCGAAAAGCCAGGGTGTCTTTTATGTTTCACCCCCTAGTTGTGCAAGTCATCCACCTACAAAAGAGGCAAAAATCCAGATCCAAACCACACCATCTTCCTTCTGCGAATACTCATCGGAGCGCCTTTGACCCAAAAATCCATTCCATCATGGACCGTCGACGCGGCTCCTCTTCTCGCGCTCCCAGCCCACCGCCAGGAGATTGGAGGAGGTGCTCTGTTCCACACAACGAGCTAGTGAAGCTCCAAGCGGGGGGATATCTCCCTCCGGCCTTCATGGTCCCGGTTCGAGCCGGGCTGGCCACCTACCAAGGTGGGAAGCAAGCGGAGGCTACCCCAAGTCCCAACAAAGGGGAGCGGGTATGCTTCGTCCCCTATCTGATAAGGGGACTCGGATTTCTGATACATCCGTTCCTCCGCGGGCTCCTGGAGTTCTACGGACTCCAGCTCCATCACCTTACACCCGCCTCTGTCCTGCATATCGCGGGCTACGTAGCTCTTTGCGAGCTATTCCTGGGCATCGAGCCCCATTTTGCACTGTGGAAGAGGTTGTTCTGCCTCGTACCCCATTCTCACGAGGGATCTATATATCAAGTGGGCGGCGCCGAAGTATGGCGCATTGCCGGGACCGGATATCCATCCGGTACCCCTAAGAAGGCATCCGAAGACTGGCCTTCGGAGTGGTTTTACATAGAAGACGCTCCGCTGCCGGACCCAGTCCGGATCGGCCTCCCAGAGTTCAGTGCTGCTTCTCTGAAGAAACGCCCCAGCTGGCGCCTGCGGAGCCCCCGATTGGAGGAAGACAAGAGCGTCCATTACCTGATGGGCCGAATAAGATTACTGGCCCATTCCGGGTTGACCATGATTGGAGTCATGGCAACATGCATCATGTGGGGGGTACAGCCATTGCAATACAGAGGCCACCCCATGTGGGATTTCAACGGGGAAGACGATGCCACCTGTCATGGCCGTGAAGGGCCGGATTCGACCGAGGATCTGGTGCAGATCCTGTCCGGCCTGTACAAGAGGGAGAAGGAGGACTTCCTTCGAACGAACCCCTTGAATGGGTTTTCCATGAACAACCCTAGAGGCTGGGTAAGCGAACACTTTTAAGGGCTCAACCCATGCTTTCGAAGTTTAAGCTTCTTACATTATGTCTTCGGCGCAGGAACTACGCCGGATTGTGGAGGACATGATAAGTCCAGCTCCGCAACCCGAGGATCCAGAAAGATCCCAGGATCCGGCCTCCGAAGAGGATACGAATATCAAGGTGGAGCTGATCGACGGGGTGTTCCACCAACTCAGCATGAATAACGCTTTAGTCGCCATTACGGCGGACTACCCCGGACTATGTCCAGCTTTCCAGGTGACTGTGACCGAGGTCCGGACACCATTATCTCTTCCTTGCCCATTTCTGACCTTCGCGAACGATGGTGTTTTACAGGAAGCGCCTTCAAGGCGGGAAGCCGAGCCCGCGGCGGCTGACCAACAAAGGCCAGCCCGGACCAGCAGGCGGAAAAGGAGCGCGGCACGGACTGAAGTGTCGCCGCAAAGGTATAGCTCGTATTTAAATTTTCAGAGCAACGTTCCTAGGAAGCGTCTGAGTGCTCATGATCTTTGTAGGAGAAAAAGCGCCCGCCGGACTGCGGGCGTAGAGGTTGCCGATCCGACCTATACCAGCCAGGCTCCAGCGGCCGGCCTGGAGGGGGAGGCAAGCGCAAGGCGCGGGCCGGATACTCCTCCAACGAAGGATGCCGACAGACTGTCCGCCACCAAGTCTGAGGTGGAGAGCGCCATGAACCACAGGCGCCGCCGGACAGTATTTCATGAAGCGTGCTTCTCCCCTGAGGCGTTGAACGCCTTTAACGCGGGGGACGCGCACCTCCGTGCTGCTCAAGACGGTTTTACCAGAGCCACGGAGCAGTATGTAAAAGACATACGGGTAAGGAAATTTAATGGTTATATATGCCAGGAGCCCCCGAGACTTAAAGTAGTTATGTTAACTAATTTAAGGATCATTTGAAACGCAGGCTCTTACCGAGAAGAATGCCCAGCTGTCTCAGGAGCTGCAAGAATGCAAGGCCCAACTTGAGGCCGCACTTGCTGCCGCAGGAGGAAACACAGAGGCCCCTCCTGGTAACACATTTTTATTAATAAATATAAGCGCTGTGCGGCGTGCGCGCAAGTCTAATAATGACATTGCAGGTGCCGCCGGACAAGATCCGGACAGGAAAGAATTACTGCGCTAGCTGAAGGCCGGTGAGAGGGTGCTAAATAGGGTGCAGCAAGAGAGGAACAAGCTCCAGGATGCCAACGCCAAGCTCGGAGAAGAGCTGAAAGGCGCTCGGGCCGGGCTGTCCGGCTCCGTTAAGGAGAATCATCGGCTTCGTCGCGGCATCTATAGTAAGTGCTTGAGCGAACTCCTTTGAAAAGAAGAGTTCGGCGAGGAAGTTAATTGACAGAATATGTCTTGTAAGTATACTCACAGGTCGCCCTGCGGAGGAGATGCCCGTATCGACGGGTGATCAACTTCCCGAGCTGTTGCAACTGCTCGAACGAGTTCGGCAGGCAATGAGCGGCGTCGTCCATGCTTTATGGCCAGCCTTCTCCCTACCTGAGGGCCTTGGGGAGCTTGCAGAGAAGCTTCAGGGAGTGCGGCAGCGCTTCCGTTTGTGGAAGATTTCGGCTTGCCGCCAAGGTGCCAGGGAGGCTTGGGCCATGGTGAAGACGCGTTACAAGAAGGCGGATCCCAATCACATGGCCGAGGTCGGACCTGTGGGTCCCGATGGGAAGGAGATCCCTGTGAGTTTAGTATACGGCCAAGTAGAGTTGGCCGCTAAATTTTCCCAACGGGACTGTAAATTAGACAGCCTGTTAGATGGGATTGAGGAGGAATACAGTCAGTAAATTTGACAATGTATTTTTAAAATGACATGTGAAATGCCTTCTAGCCGGATTGTAGATCGTTTGTCTTTGCCGACCTTTTCGCTTCGACCTCGGGACCCTAGAGTCTGGAGTGTGTCCAAATACCTTTTTGCTTAAGAAACAACCGGGGTATGCATGGAGACCAGGCGTAGGGGTCATTAGTGCTTTATCAGACAAGTGCCCAACTAGTTATGTTATATTACATGGTTAGTAAGAAACATCTTCCAGGGAGAATAGTTCCGTTAAGGGTTCCTTTCCCTGGGAGGCATGCCCTAAAGTGCATGTCCGGACTGCGAAAAAAGCAGAAAAACATCTGGGGGCAGATAGATAGATAGGTAAAAAAACAATCATCTTTTGAGTCACCGACCGAATATTCCCTTAAGAACGCTAGCTTTCGGCTTCACCCAGTCTGAGGTACACATCCGGCTGACCCGGCAGTAACAATCGCAGAGGTGCTCCCTTTACCCCCTAGCCGAACAATTGGGAATGTAGGGGTAAGCACAGGAGCCAGGCAACCCAGCTTGGCCAAAACTTAAGTCATATCGATGCATATAATGGTGAGTAAAAGGTACATGTGGAAGCATGACACATGTGTTGGGCATGAAGCCCTTATAGTTGAGCTTCTGGAAATTAAGCCCCCAGGTATAATGAGTGCGGATAGCACATCAAGTGTGTGCGAACAATGCGCAATTAGGCCCTTAAGGGCTTTGTATGAAAAAAGGTTAAGAGAAGAAAGAGAATCAAAGTGCAGCTGTAGTGTAAAAAATTTGGACGGGGGAAGGGGACAAACTTTTAGTGCGGCGCTAGGCGTAGAATCTTCGGAGGCGGGCTGTGTTCCATGGGTTCGGCTCGAGTCGGTTGTCCGATGCATTTCGCAGACGATACGCCCCGGCGGTCAGGACTTGGTCGATGATGAAGGGCCCCTCCCATTTGGGCTTGAGCTTGTCCTTTTTCTTGTCCGGCAGGCGTAGAACTAGTTCGCCAACGTTATAAGTCTTGGCCCGTACTTCTCTGCTTTGATATCTTCGAGCCTGCTGCTGATAAAATGCGGAACAAGCCTTAGCGACGTCGCCTTCCTCCTCCAATGCGTCCAAGCTGTCCTGCCGATCCAGCTCGGCTTCTCGTTCTTCGTACATGCGCACTCGAGGTGAGTCATGAATGATGTCGCAGGGTAAGACCGCCTCTGCGCCGTATACCATAAAAAATGTTGTGAATCCGGTAGTACGGTTAGGCGTTGTCCGCAGCCCCCAGAGTACGGAGTCGAGCTCCTCTACCCAGTGCGTGTCAGATTTTGTAAGTGACCGCACTAGTCTGGGTTTAGTGCCGCTCATTATTAGACCATTTGCTCGTTCCACTTGACCGTTTGTTTGAGGGTGATAGACTGAAGCGTAGTCGAGCTTGATGCCCATATTTTTGCACCATGACTTAACCTCGTCGGCCGTGAAGTTTGTGCCGTTGTCAGTGATGATGCTGTGGGGGACACCGTAACGGTGTACTACCCCGGATATAAAGTCTATCACTGGTCCGGACTCTACCGTTTTGACCGGTTTGGCCTCTATCCATTTGGTGAATTTATCCACCATGACCAATAGGTACCTTTGCTTGTGGGTTCCCCCTTTAAGGGGTCCAACCATATCAAGCCCCCAGACCACGAACGGCCAGGTAATGGGTATAGTTTTGAGGGCGGTGGGTGGCATATGGCTCTGATTAGCAAAGAGCTGACAACCGACGCATCTCTGGACTTAGTCCTGGACATCTGCCTGGGCCGTCGGCCAATAAAATCATGTACGGAATGCCTTTCCTACAAGGGCCCGGGCTGCTGCGTGGTCTCTGCCTAGTCCGGCATGAATTTCAGCCAGGAGGTTTCGCCCTTCCTCTTCGGAGATACACCTTTGAAGGACTCCGGTTGTACTTTTCTTATAAAGTTCTCCCTCATGGACCTTGTAGGCTTTCGATCGCCGGACTATGCAGTGGGCCTCATTTTGGTCTTCGGGGAGTTCCTGCCTAAGCAAGTAGGCTAGGAATGGTTCTGTCCACGGGGCGATTACTGCCATTATGTCGTGGGCCGAAGGTGTTATGTCATCGGCTGAATCGCCGGTTGGCGCGGTTGTTTCCGGTTTGTCATTTCCGGACTCCCCTTCCCATAGTACGGACGGCTTGAAGAGCCGTTCCAGGAAGATATTTGGAGGGACAGCGTCACATTTCGCGCCGATGCGTGCCAGTACGTCGGCCGCTTGGTTATTTTCTCGGGCTACGTGATGGAATTCAAGTCCTTCAAACCGAGCCGACATTTTTAGGACAACGTTGCGATATGCTGCCATTTTCGGATCCTTGGCGTCAAAGTCTCTGTTTATTTGGGATATTGCAAGGTTTGAATCCCCGCGCACCTCTAGGCGCTGAATGCCCATGGAGATTGCCACCCGGAGACCATGTAGGAGGGCCTCGTATTCGGCTGCGTTGTTGGAGGCCGTGTACATTATTTGAAGTACGTATTGGACTGTGTCCCCGGTCAGGGACGTCAATACGACGCCAACCCCCAGTCCGGCCAACATTTTAGAGCCGTCGAAGTGCATAATCCAATTGGAGTATGCGCCGTACTCTTTAGGGAGTTCGGCTTCGGTCCATTCAGCAACAAAGTCAGCCAAAACTTGTGACTTGTTAGCTCGCCAAGGTTTGTAAGTTATATCGAATGGTAAGAGCTCAATGGCCCATTTTGCAATCCTGCCCATTGCGTCGCGGTTATTTATGATGTCATTGAGTGGTACTTCGGAGGCCACTGTTATCGAACACTCTTGAAAGTAGTGTCGGAGCTTCCGGGATGCCATGAACACCGCATATGCTATCTTCTGATAGTGTGGGTAACGGGATTTGCAGGGGGTTAACACAGTGGATACATAATACACTGGTTTTTGAAGAGGGAATTTATGCCCTTCTGTCTCTCGTTCGACGACGAGTACCGCGCTTACAACTTGATGTGTTGCTGCGATGTATAACAACATTGGTTCGCCCAAATTGGGCGCAGCCAGGACCGGATTTGTTGCCAATATGGCCTTTATTTCTTCGAGTCCGGCAGTGGCAGCATCCATCCACTCGAAGTGTTCGGTGCGCCTGAGGAGGCGATAGAGGGGCAATGCCTTTTCTCCTAGACGGGAGATAAAGCGGCTTAGAGCCGCCACGCATCCAGTCAATTTTTGTATTTGCTTGAGGTCTTTTGGGATATCTAGCTGTGACAGAGCTCGGATCTTGGCTGGGTTTGCTTCAATTCCTCCACCGGATACAATGAAGCCCAGTAGCTTTTCGGCTGGTACGCCGAAAACGCATTTTTCCGAATTCAGCTTGATGTCATATGCTCTGAGGTTGTCGAATGTGAGCCTCAAGTCGTCTACTAGAGTTTTGACGTGTTTGGTTTTGACGACAACGTCGTCTACGTATGCCTCAACTGCTTTGCCGATCTGGGTGGCCAGACATGTTTGAATCATGCGCTGATATGTTGTGCCGGCATTTTTAAGTCCGAAGGGCATCGTGTTAAAGCAGAATGGTCCATATGGAGTGATGAATGCCATTGCAGCTTGGTCTGCTTCCGCCATCTTGATTTGATGGTAGCCAGAGTATGCATCGAGGAAGCACAACGAATCGTGCCCTGCGGTAGCATCAATAATTTGGTCGATGCAGGGGAGGGGGAAGGGATCCTTTGGGCAAGCCTTATTGAGGTCTTTAAAATCGACACATAGGCGCCAGGATTTGTCCTTCTTTGGTACCATTACCAGATTTGCTAGCCAATCTGGATGTTTGATATCTCTGATGAATCCGGCTTCCAATAGTTTGGCTAGCTCTTCTCCCATTGCCTGTCTTTTGGGTTCGGAAAATCGTCGAAGAGCCTGTTTGACTGGCTTGAATCCTTTTAGGATGTTTAGGCTGTGTTCTGCCAATCTGCGTGGGATTCCGGGCATATCCGAAGGATGCCAGGCAAAAATGTCCCAATTTTCCCGAAGGAATTCGCGCAGTGCGGCGTCTACCTCGGGGTTTAATTGTGCCCCAATGGAGGCCGTCTTTGTTGGGTCCGTTGGATGGACCTGGAATTTCACTATTTCATCTGCTGGTTTGAAGGAGGTGGACTTGGATCTTTTATCGAGTATCAAATCGTCCCTGTTCACCGTAGAGCGCAGCGTGGTGAGTTCTTCTGCCGCTAGGGCTTCGGATAGTTCCTCCAGGGCTAGTTCGGCTGTCTTGTTTTCGGCGTGGAGTGCTATGTCCGGATCACTAGCGAGAGTGATTATTCCGCTGGGCCCAGGCATTTTGAGCTTCATATACCCGTAATGGGGTACGGCTTGAAAAATTGTGAATGCCTCTCGTCCTAATATAGCGTGATATCCGCTGTTGAACGGGGCCACTTGGAACGTGACTTCTTCAGATCTGTAATTGTCCGGCGAGCCGAACACCACGTCGAGTGTGATTTTTCCGGTGCAGCGCGCTTCCCGGCTAGGAATTATTCCTCTGAAGGTTGTGTTGCTTCGCTCAATACGGCTCCAATCGATTTCCATTTTTTGAAGAGTTTCCTCGTAGATGAGGTTTAGTCTGCTACCGCCATCCATGAGGACCTTTGTAAGTCGAAAGCCGTCCACTATGGGACTAAGCACCAGTGCGGCTAGTGTTCGGGCTGTTCGGAATTTAGGTTCGTCGCTGGCGTTGAAGGTGATGGCTGTGTCCCTCCATGGATTTGTTGTTGCTACTTGGTAGACTTCGGCGAGGTCGCGGATTGTTCGTTTTCGCATATTATTTGATGCGAAGGTCTCGAAGACTGTTGATACCGTACCGGTATTGTTGGAGTGGTTTTCCGGGGCTAGAAGCTCCTCGCCACTTTTGGCCACCTGCCGTAATATCCAACATGCTCGAAGGCTATGTGTTGGGACGGCTCCCTCTTTACTATGAAGCTTACAGGGTCCATTGAGCCATCCCTCTAGTACGGTTCCGTACCCTTTATGGGGTTTTTGCTTTTTGGTTTTTGTATCTGGGGCCTGAGTATGATGCACCCTTTTGTTGCGCACTAGGGTTGTATTCGGGGCCGGATTGTCCCAAAACTGGTTTTCGGTTTTCCAGAAACTCTCCACCGCATAGTACTTTCATACTATGGACGCCAGATTGGTGAAGCGTGTAATTTTACGACGACCGATGGTGTTCAATATTCCCTTGTCCGTGCAATTATTGCAAAAGATTGAGATTGCGTTTTCCTCTCGGCAGTCCTTTATCCTGTCCATAACCAGGAGGAATCTGGCCCAGTAGTGATGTACTGTTTCAGTGGGCTCTTGCCGTATTAGAGATAGATCGCATAAGTCTGGGTGGGTGGGTGGAATAAAATCCGGATCCCTACCCATCTTGGGGCTTAAAGGCCGTGAAGTTTCCAATTTTGGAAGCTTGGATTGCTGGACGTTGTCCCACGAGTCTAGTCCGATGCCTGACTTTAAGTTCAGTGATCGATCGAAGTCCGTTCCTCCGCGGAAATCCGGCGTGGAGGGTTCGGGAGCCCGGACATGTTTAGTTTTTAATACAGGAGGAGAGTCGCCGCATTGTTCCTCTACCACTGCGACGTGGTGGGTAACCTGGGAAGAGTTAATCTCTCTCAGATCGGTTTTAAGCCCAATCTGATTGTAGTCCGCAGCGACTCCCAGGGCGGCGATGCGATCCAAGAGTTCATTGACAGACGAGAGCTCTATCGGATCCAGCCGCTCGGCAAATTCCGAGCTGACATGGAGATTGCTTTTGACGACTTGAGAAGTCATTGTCGAAGCGGCAGCCGGACAGGCGGTCATGAGAAAACCACCTAGCCGGATAGTTTGGCCGGCAGCCAAGGCCCCTTTGGCGAAAATACCGTCCTTGAAGACGGGTGGAGGCATCCTTCCTATCGGTGACGACACAGAGGAACTCTCAATGAAAGCACCAATGTCGGTGTCAAAACCGGCGGATCTCGGGTAGGGGGTCCCGAACTGTGCGTCTAGGCGGATGGTAACAGGAGACAAGGGACACGATGTTTTACCCAGGTTCGGGCCCTCTTGATGGAGGTAAAACCCTACGTCCTGCTTGATTAATATTGATGATATGGGTAGTACAAGAGTGGATCTACCACGAGATGAAGGAGGCTAAACCCTAAAGCTAGCCTATGGTATGATTGTTGTAATGTATGTTGTGTCCTACGGACTAAAGCCCTCCGGTTTATATAGACACCGGAGAAGGCTAGGGTTACACAGAGTCGGTTACAATGGTAGGAGATCTACATATCCGTATCGCCAAGATTGCCTTCCACGCCAAGGAAAGTCCCATCCGGACACGGGACGGAGTCTTCAATCTTGTATCTTCGTAGTGTTGGAGTCCGGCGGACGATGATAGTCCGGCTGTCCGGACACCCCCTAGTCCAGGACTCCCTCACTTATCTTTTCTGTGATGAACTCCTGCCTTTCCAAAGCTTTCTTCTTGACCTTCTGCTTGACGGCTCGCGCATGAGGGAAGATAGCAAGATGGTGCTCAATCACCTCCCTGGGAACGCCCTTGATGTCGGATGCTTGCCATGCAAACACATCGACATTTGCCTGCAGGAAAGTGACGAGAGCGCCTTCCTATTTGCTATCAAGGGTGGAGCTTATGGGGAAAGCCCCTCCCGTGGCATTCTCTTTAATGAACACCTTCTTGGTCTCTGGTGGTGCAGCTCTGGATTTCTTGCTCTTGCCGGTGGAGCTCTCTGTCACGTCCTCAACGGGAGCACAACACTCCGAAGAGGTGCGCTTGCTGGAGTGGGTGCGAGGGGTCTTGCCAGTCTTCTTCCCTTCCAGGGCTTCGGCGGCAGGAGCAAGTGCCTTGGCGGCAGTCGCCGCAACTGCTTCCTGATAGAGTTGGTCAGCGCAAATAAGCGCGTCCTTCTTGTCGTAGTGGACGGTGATGATGGTCATCGGCCCAGGCATCTTCACTGTGTCGTAGGCGTAATGTGACACCGCCATGAACTTTGCTAGTGCTGGGTGGCCAAGTATCCCGTTGTAGGGCAAGGGGATCTCGGCTACATCGAAGACAATCCTCTCCGTCCTGTAGTTAAACTCTCCTCCAAACGTCACGGGTAGCGTGACCTTACCTTTCGGCTGACTCCTTCCCGGGTTGACCCCTTGAAACGTGCCCATCTCTTTCATGTCTCCATCAGGAATCTGTAGCCTTTTGATCACAACAGGTGAGATCAAGTTCAAACCGGTCCCGCTGTCAACTAGCATCTTCGTCACCTTGAGGTTGCGTATCGTTGGTGAAACCAACAATGGCAGACACCCGACCGCAGTTGTGCGATCAGGGTGGTCCTCGGTGTCAAAAATGATAGGCGTGCTAGACCACTTCAGTGGCTTCTGAGTGTCGAATGATGGCTCCGCCGCTGCGATCTCACGCGCGCACCGCTTGAGATGGCGGTAAGAGGTGTGTATGGAGGCGCCACCATCGATGCACATGGCCTCCGTAGCTTTCTGAAACTCATGCTCGCCGGACTCGTTGTCCTCGTTTTGATCATGGTCTTCCTGCTTCTTGTCGCGGTCCCGGGCGGGCCTCTCTTGCTAGTTATCCTTGTCGCGGTGGCCTCCTTGTCCGCCATGCTTCTTGCCGGATCTTTCAGCACTGTCCTGACCCTTCTCCTTGTCCTGCCTCTAATACTCAGCTTTTTGCTTCTCAGCAAGCAGCTCAACTTGTCGGCAGTTCTAGAGGTTGTGGCCCTTGGTGCGGTGGATCTTGCAGTAGCGCTTGTCGGAGCTTCCTGGCTTGTCGGCAGCCGCCAAAGCCCGGCAAGCGGTGCACCAGGCAATTTCCTTGCCGGGGTCATTTGCCTTGGCCTTCTTGGCAGCACCAGTGTCGTTGGATCCCTCTACAGCAAGTAGGCCTTGCCCTTGCGCTTTCTGTTGCGGCGTCGGCCCTTCTTTGTCGGAGTGGCGGTGTCTTCGTCTGTGGAGTCAGTTTCCGCACCAGCGTCCTCGCCGGGGTACTTCCTCCCCTCTTTAGCTCGAGCGCACCTATCGGAGAGAACATAAAGTTCGGCCACATCTTTGACCTTGTTCATCGCCCGCTCTTCATGCATCTTGCGGTTGTGCACATTCTGATGGATTGCGCTAATCACGGCAGCGGGGTGAACGTCTGGGATGTTGTACTACTCCCGACTGAACCTCTGTATGTACTTGCGCAGGTTTTCACCTTCCTTCTAGGGGATGATATGCAGATCCTTGGCTGGCCATGAGCTTGATGGCCCCTAGTGAAGGTGCCAACGAACCCATGACAGAAATCCTACCAAGAAGAAATGGAATCCACCGAAAATTGCATGAACCATGACATGACATTGGGCTTAAGTGCCAACTTGAAGTAATTGGCAAGCACCTTGTCATCGTGGACTCCAGCAGATTGCATCGCGATGGTATAGATGCTGAAGAACTCCGACGGGTGAGTCTTGCCGTTGTACTTCTTGCCAACGTCGGGCTTGAACGTGCGTTGGGAGGGCCACTGGACCTGCCACAGCTCACGGGTAAACGCTGGGCAACCCACCTCGTAGGGTAGGCCACCATAGCCTCTCGGTGCCGGGTGGTCCATAGTGGACCCTGCCTGTCGGCGTTCTGGGAACGGGGGTCCCCAGACTTGCCTGCGTGCAGCCTGTGGGGTGGCTCGAGAGGTGGCCCGGTATGGCCCATCTTCATCAACGCAAGACTCAAGACCCTCGCGTGGGGCCAAGCCTCGCGGGGCGGACGGCATGAGGCTTCCTCAAGAACGGCCTCGCCAGGCAGGCTCGCGAGGAGGCAGAGAGATCAAGGCAGGGGTACCTCGCGAGGTGCTCATGACACAAGCCGTGACAATCGAGACGAGGAGGGCGCCAGGCGGGCGCCGGCCCTCACAGTGTCCTTGTTTCCTCTTTGGTGCAAAGGGGGCAAGCACAGGCGTGGAGTACCGAGGCATCGGGCAAAGGTTGCCATTTCAGTGCAACGAGACCAAGACCAGCAGAGAGGCAGGATGGAGGTCACCGTGGAGCCCAAGATGGCGTCATCGCCAGTGCCTTTGGCAGCCGAAGACCAACTTTAGTCAGGATAACTTGTACTAGATGTTCCCCTTGAAAATGGCCGTTGTTGGCGCCCTTCCCGCTCAATATTTGGGAAGAGGACCAGGGCCTCTATAAATAGGGCTAGCCACCACAGAAGAGGGGGCATCTCATCGAGTCCTCATCAGATCCATAGGAGGCCGAATCACCCAAGTAGTTCATCGCACCAGCTCAAGAACACCTCTCGCGAGGCTGTTCATCCTTGTACTGTTCATTATCAGCCCCCAAGGCAATCCACCACACCACACACTAGAGTAGGGTATTACACCACAACGGTGGCCCGAACCAGTATAAATCTTGTGTCCCTCGTGTTGTTCATCGTTTTAGCTTAGATTCTCGCGAGGTGATCAGACGCGGATAGGTAGGGGGAAGATCTTAGCGCGCACCCTAGAGTTCGAACCGTAAGGGTCTGTCTGAACCCAACATCCAACATTTGGCGCGCCAGGTAGGGGTGCGCCGGAATCTTTCTTCCGCTGTTTCGCGTTCGATCTTCTGTTGTGTCCATGGCTGACGCTCGCCGGGCTCGTGCCGAGCGTCGGGTAGCCCTCGCCGCCCGCGTCGCCCAGATGGCTCCTGTCGGTGGGTGTCCCCGTCGTTCCCCGTCGCCTGCCGCCAACGCCGCCACCGGCTCGGCGGGGAATGAGCAGCAGGCCTCATCGCTGCATCCTTCGATGTGGCAGGAAGGCCGCACCGCCACCCCGTCGCTCACTCTAGCTGGTTCGTCGTCCCACGCCCGTCACGCCCCACACGGACGCGAACGCCATGTTGCTCCTGGCGTGTGAGCTCCTGCACTACCGTCTCGTCGACGACCTCTACGAGGAGTGGCTCGCTCGCATCACCGAGCTCATCAGCACCGCAGGGGGCTCCCCTGCGCCGTCCCTCTCGCAGCCTCACCCTCCGTCCTGCACGGGTGGTGCGGCCCAGGAGGTGCCTCCGCCACCTCCTCCCCAAGAAGGCTCCCTGGCTCCAAGGCGCCGGCCCCAGGACGAGATCCACCGCGTCCGACGCTCGCGCGCCAAGGAAGGAGCTGCCCAGAAATCCCTCGTCCCCAAGAAGGTGCTCGTGTGCTCCCGGCACCGGTGCGCCATGACCGCATTCCTACACCAGCACGTCAAGACCCCGCGCTGCTCCAGGCAGCAGCGCGTGGGAATCCACAGGAGCAAGCCCCGCATCAGCACAGAGCTCCGGTGGCCACCGCAGGCTGCCGCGCCTTCACCATCGAGCTACGCAGTGTCACCTGGCAGGGCAAGTTCAAACCTAACCTGCCCCCTCGCTACGACGGCACTGCCGACCTAGCGGAGTCCCTACAACTCTACGAGCTAGGCATCAAAGCCGCCAATGGGGACGAAAAGGTCATGGCGAACTGGTTTCCCATGGCACTCAAGGACGGTGCCCGCACCTGGCTCCTGAACCTGCCTCCTGGCACGATCTCCTCCTGGGACGAGATGCGCACTCGCTTTATTGCCAACTTCCAGGGCACTCGCGACCGTCCGCCGGCCGTGGGCGACCTGCGCCGCATCAAGCAGCAAGATGCGTCCAGGCCAACGAGGCATGCAGTGCCATGTACGCTGGCAGGCTGCTGAGCTGGTGTGGTGGCAGGGTCTTCACGAAGATCTACATGCCACCACACAGGTGCTTGACTGGTTGGCTTAGGAGCCACGTACTGCCACATGGGTACTTGCTTAATTGGTGCGTCGGTCGCTGAGCTGGGTCGGCGACGGGGTGACAAAGCCTTGCCGTGGTCTTGCTAATATTCCCGGCAAGGGTCTTGCCGGGGCCTTGCAAGCGCCCTCGGCAAGAGTCTTGCCGGGGCCTCGTTGGTATCTTTGGCAGGAGCCTTGCCGGGGCCTCGTGGGCATCCTCGGCAAGGAGCCTTGCTAGTGTTTTGTCTTCTAGTTCCTATCTAGGCCTCGCAGGCCCTTTGTCTTCACAAAGATCTGCATGCCACTATGAAGGCCCCCTTCCCGAGCTTTGGTTCCAATGTTGTAGATGGTGTCGGAACTCTCAGGCTCAAGGGTGGTGGCCTTGCTGGCGTTGGGTAAGTTGCCCCGACAAGGCTCTTGCTAGGGCTGTGTAGGCCGCCCCGGCAAGGGTCTTGCCGGGGGAAGCCCATCTTGTCTCTTTACCTTTTGCGCCCCTGGTTTGAGCGCCGCTTCGGTAGTCTTGTACTTTTTCTTCCTTCCTCTTCCCCACTGAGCATGGCCACAGGTGCGGCTCTGACTGCTCGTGCACAAGTAAAGGGGTACAAAGAGGGCCCCTTCCCGAGCTTTGGTTCCAATGTTGTAGATGGTGTCGGAACTCTCAGGCTCAAGGGTGGTGGCCTTGCTGGCGTTGGGTAAGTTGCCCCGACAAGGCTCTTGCCAGGGCTGTGTAGGCCGCCCCGGCAAGGGTCTTGCCGGGGGAAGCCCATCTTGTCTCTTTACCTTTTGCGCCCCTGGTTTGAGCGCCGCTTCGGTAGTCTTGTACTTTTTCTTCCTTCCTCTTCCCCGCTGAGCATGGCCACAGGTGCGGCTCTGACTGCTCGTGCACAAGTAAAGGGGTACAAAGAGGGCCCCTACTTTTGTACACCGACACGCTAGTAATCCCATATTCCCACAGTAATAAGTTGCTCGGGCGAATGAACTATCACTTCACCTTTCCCACGGTAAGTACTAGTACTTCCCTTTTTTACTCTAGAAACAACCACACGCGAATGTTGGATGGTAGCAGCACAGCAACCGAATCAAAAAATCTATAGTATGAGAATAACTTTGAACTTAAGCCATTGATTCACTCTATCCAATGGTCATAGTTGAAAAATCCAAACAAAACCAAGCATTGGATCAACTCTTTTCGCACTCAGATTGGTGCCGCGTACTCAACTACCTGCCCACCTAGCCTACCTATATATCCGCTCACTTGTGATGACCACATGAGCTATCCATTCAGATTGTATGTTAAAAAAAATAAAGGTCGATAACTAATGCGGCACCTTGGGCCAAAACGTAGCCAGATCACATTTTGCACGAGAATTTACACACCATGTTTCATTGACATGTGGTCCCGTTCCAACATGTCAGTGAGACGACGGCGAGTCCTTTTCTACCATTATTCCGAACGGACGTGTAGGCCGTGGCGCGTCTTCGTGTACCATGGCAAACTAGCAACCGTCCACCGACTCTTCACCTTTCCCTCTCGATTTGGAACTGCTGTCGCATGCTCTTCCTCCCTCCTCCATTTGCCTTCACCCTTCCTTCTGCTATTGTTCGATCATCTTCTCCATGGAGGGAACAGGCCGGAAATGACCCTGTTATTCTTGCCCCATTCTGAAAGATGACGTGGTGGAGGAACTCATTGATCAGTGCGACGTCATCACCTCGGCTAGCATGGCAGGTTCATTCAAGACCATTGTCGACTCAACTAATAACATCATTACAAGGAACCCAAGGGTCCAGGAGCAGTTTTATCTCCCCTATCTTCTTTGCCGTGACCCTGCTAACTGGCGCGCGGACGACGGAGGCCTCGCCTTGTGCAAGTTGATGCCGCTTTATAATGATACGTATGATGTTAAGATGCCATACCTTGAGGGCAAGGATTGGGCAGAAGCAAATGGAGATTGGGTTGTTTATATTGGGTACAACTGCAAGTGGGAACTTGTGAAAGTGTACACTCCTCACCGGGTTCCACTTCGAAAAATCTTAGAAGACTGCCCAGAGGTTAGCACACCGGTATTCTACGCACGTTCAAATACGATCATGGTGACTGTCTTCTACGGAAGAAGGCAATTTGTCGATTTCCCAACAGCTCTTGGAATTACAAGAACTATGAAGTTTTTTCTATCTTTGACAAGCTTGTTGCCGTCCTTCGTGGTTTGACTCGATGGATATTTCTCAAAAATCAGTTTCTATACACGGATGTGTACTGTGATGCAATTCAATACGAGGGTCTTGTGTTTGCTTCCACCACTCATGGCACTATTTTTTGCATGGGATCCTCGTAGTTTCGGTACGTTTGTCTTCCATCGTAATTTTAATTGGTTCATCCACATGCATGCGGGTTAGCAAGTTTCCCTTTACTAATTAACCTTCTTCTTGTGTTTCCAAGGTCCTATGAACATTCCACCACCTATACTTGAAAATTTTTATAACCGAGGAGATGACAATGGTGATGATCATGAGCATGAGGACGAGCAGGGCCCATATACTCAGTGGTGCCTGGCAACTTATTCCGATGGATCGCCCCTTCTGGTCTATATACAGCCCACTGCTGATGTTACTACCAAGGAAGCAGGTGTTGTGTCCCATGGTCGCACTCTCCGGACCTATTACAACACCCGTTGCATGGTATTCGGGATGGAAACTAGTGTGCTAGCGCCAACACCTTCTCCCTGGTACACAATTGATAGTCTTGGAGAAAACTCACTCTTCCTTGGACAAAACTATCCAATGATGGTGAAAGGCGATCCAACTACTGTTGACACAACATTACTACCATTTATGAGAAACAACTGTATCTATACCTTGGGCATTTCAATGGTTCCCTACCCTGGTACTAATATAGTAGGCCGCTTCAGCCTGGATGATCAGTCTTGCGTTGTTCTCGGGAATGATAATAGATGGCCCTTCCCAGAGAATCACTTGTGGTTCAAAGCAAGAGTTTCCAACGCCGAGGATTGGTTGAGTTGAAGTTCATTTCATTGCTTGTTATTTGTTGTGTGATGAAAACTTTAGTATTTATAATGTATCCTCGTTGTCGATGTGGGTTCATGACCTGTTGTATGTAATAAAATGATATGCCTGTGATAAACTTACTAAATTTATGAATGGCTTTCGAGTCGCTTCTCTGAGTGAGTGCCGCGACGAGGCAAAAAATATTTTCCGAATACATAATTGTACGTGCATTGCAACAGGTTATCGGATGAGGCCAATCAACAATAGTAGTACACTATCTGTACTAGCTTCACATGCTTCGCGCGTCGGGCCGGTGTTTTTACTGTAGCTGCGAATCCCATCATCCTAGGTCCTCGGACGAGTCCAGTAGAAATTACATTCTGATGTTTGGGTTCAAACTCTCAGAACTGTTGCACTATCTCTACGTCTACGTATACGTAATACAACAAGTTTAAAACTTGAGACCAGCCACCCACCCTAAAAAATAACACTTTTTAACCTAGCACAGACTCCAGGAATTTTGGCCACAGTGTGGGCCATATGTTAATGTTTTCGTTGTACGTAACCAGCACCTTGAATCCTTGATTCTACTACTATAAGTAGTAGGAGTAGTAGCATGGCATGGGCCAAAACAAGCATTCATGTCCAGGAGTACGGCACACTCCACCAGCATGACTTCCATCTGACACCATATTTCTTGGAGTCCGTGCTACAACAATCTCTTCAACCTCGTTGTTTCTTTAACTCAGCCATCGCACGGCGGGCGAGGTGGGGGTTTGCCGATGGTTGGTTTCCTCAACTGTGGTCCCACTTGTAAGTCCAACTTCAATGCACGATCCCAAACGGAACTCCCTTTTGCCCGGATTCTGTCCGTTTGGGTAGGGCAATAGGTTCGTGTCCGGGCCATTTGTCGATGCGGTGGCCGTGCGCCGAACGCACGGACACATCCCGGCCGCGTACATTTTTCTTTGCAAACACATATCTTTTTTTCATCATTGATTTTTTGGTACATGGAAATACATCACCAAAATTTGACTAGAAAAGCAAGTCCAAAGAAAACAAGAACCACAAGAATAAATTTAAGAAGATATCCAACTTCCATAACTGCTCCTGTAAGTTGGATTAGTGCCTTCTCGATAAATTCATTGTTGATCTGCGGAGGTTCAATCTTGCGCGCTTGTTTCTTCTTCGAGTGTAAAGAAGTAGATGTTCCTTCCTCGCATCTAGTCTAATGTCTAGCCTCTATTCTATCAACAAGTGCACTAGTCACATCTCTAGCCTCTATGCTAGCTAAAAGTGCTAGAACATCTACTAAATTGCGCTCTATCAATATATCGATGTACTCTTCTTCCCAATACCAAAACTTGCATCCACTCTACACAATAAAATTTTAAGTTAGCACAACTAGTCTAATTCGAGAGCACAACCGAAGATTTGGTCGGGTTCTTCCTCCTTTTGCCGACACGTGGGACATCTAGCATCCAGGTCGTGTCATGCAAGAAAATAGAGTGGTAGTTGAAGCCACGTGATGTGCATCTTGGGTTAAACTGTAAATAGAATCTTACTACTCTTGAGTAACTCCAAAAGCGGCCACCGAGGATCTTTATTGGATTTGTTTTTCACCACCAGCACGTCGAGGTGAAAGATGTGCAGCTTCAGTGGGTCCTCTTGCATTTTCACTGACATGTGGGACCGCATATGAGCAAACAGACGATGGGCTCCGCCCGTCTGCTGGCTGGCTGAGAAGAGAGATAGAGGAGGGCTGATCATGGACTCCAGGAAATTTGTTCTATGTAACCAGCACCTGGATATTCACGTGTGGTTGTTTCTAGAATAAAAAAAAGGAGGTACCCCTACTTATGTTACTCCCACTACACCTAGCCTAAGGTTAGTAGGTGACCTTGCGCTTGGCTCTTTGCCTCTTCCGGAAGTCGATGGTTCTATAGTACTACTTCTGACAATCTGACACCAAATGAATTGTTGCACGCCCACCGCTTGTAAGCAAAAGTTTCACCTCGTGGTGCGAGCCACCGTGCACGCGTTGGCGAGGTTGAAGGCGTAATCAAGCTTCTCGTCATTCTGCGAGTTGACGGGACACATCAAAGTTATTTAGTACATACTCTCTCCAAAAAAGGGCTGACCATGTCATGGCTACCATCCCGTGCTCCGTCGTTGAGTACGTGCACTATTCACGTGCCATCGAGGAGAAAAAATATTGCGTAGTAGGTGCCATTCAAGTGCACGACTCACTTACACACTGCTTATTTGATTATCTCCATTTTCTTGCATGACACGTGCACCTTGATGCTAGATGTCTCGCGTGTTGGCAAAAGGACGAACAAAGCTCACATAAAAGAAAAGAGTTGAAGAACATATATTCCCGACGACCGAGAAGGAGCAAGGAACCTTGCACATTTTCCCTTGTTTTTTGCTGCCTGCCCACCTATAAACAAATAAAATAACGTGAACTCTTTGCTAACCACTAGAAACAATACATCAGGATGCTAAGTTGAAGATGTTTTATAGCTTATATTGATAACCACGCAACAAGCCATGCATGTACAGGACGCATGTGGCCACACATGTACACACGCCAACACACTAACTCCATCTGATCCAACTCATGCACATACGCGCACATCATGGAGCACACAACGCACGTACACAACACGTGCATGCACACACACTCGGCCGTGGAATGCACGTGAATAACACATGCATGCGCACACACTCGGTTGCACAGAGGCGTGCGCCATCTGCAGTGATGTCCGGTTCGTCGTGCTACGGCGAAGCTCGCACACAATGGTGCCTACGCATCTCTTGCAGCACCTATTTGCCGTTGTTGCTCAACGACTAGTGGGAGATGAAGACGACCGCAGCCTCGGCCTTAGAGCTAGCACCGATGGAAAAACACACACACTGCATGCACACGAGCACGTACGGAGTGCCCACGACGTGGTACGTCCCCAGTTGCCTCTACTCCTTTTGTGCACATTGTCTATCAAGGCGGCTGCATGCATAATGATGATGTTGGTGAGATCTTCTAGGACTCAGATGATGACGAGGAAAATTATGAGACACAAGGTGACGTACACCGTCAAGGTCCATGGTCCAGGGGGTGCTAAGTGCTAAGTGCTTAGATGTGCTTAGATGAGGGGCTAAGTGCATTAAATGGCTTAGTAACTCAAGTCTTCAATGCATTGGTGCTTAGTTTATTGTTTTTAAGCTTGCTTCATTTAATTAGCTATAGACTCAAAACTGCCTTTCCACCGTTTCTTCCTACGGTCACCAAACTAGTCTCTCTCTTCTTAATTAACTTGCCATATCATATTTTATGCCTACGTGGCAGGCTTAGGAGCTATACATGGTGGAGCACTGGGAGAGGCCAAGGCTGGTCATAGTGGGGAGTAACTTACACTGTAACATATTACTATGTTACTCTAAACATCTCTATAAACCGGAAAGGAGGGAGTAGTAACATAGAATAGTGTCATATGCAGAGTATGGGAGCACATGATATTTCCCCATCCGGATCGATTCGAAGTTGGCTTCTCACCTTCTTGGCCCAACAAAAACCCCTCCCCCCTCCCACGCATGCTTCCCGCCCGGCGCCAGCTGAGCCCTCCACTCCACATTGATGGCAAGTCAGGGCGATGCGACCTCTCACTGCTTCCGCCGTTGAAGCAGTGCGCCGACCGAGGGCACCGCCCGCTGCACGCCCGACATTTTAGACTACACAATGGAGAGTAACTTTAGAGCAAGTACTACAATTAGATGATATAAGCAGGCTATAAGGATTTAAATATAGTATTTGTGCTTAGTTGAAGGAGAGAGAATAGGAGAGAGAAGCGAAGTGGATTGTAAACTTGTAGCCGGTTGTAGCAGGAGCCCCAATATACTTTGTGAGACAAAAGGTGGGGCCATTATTAATGATATAGTATTTTTACTAAAGGGAGTAATAGACGCCTTAATTACTCCGTCTTTTTGGAGACAAACCTTTGTGGGGCTATTATTGACTTGGACGTGGGGTTTGGGGGGCAAAGGCCTACTATTATACTTGGTCTTACTCGCACGACCGACCTGGCATGCTCTACCCTAGCTGCCGATGTATCATATGGTTTCGCACCATTCCAGATCTTAGCGCCGCCACGAAATTCTTCTCGAGCCCTCCTTCCGGCGTGCACCGCGAGAAGGGACAGCAGTCCTCCGAACCCTGCCTTTTGTGATGCTGTACAGGAGAGGAGCGATCAGGTTTTTGGGGAGCACACTCCTGTGACTGCTGCCAGCGACGACTTCCTCAACGACAGACTTCTTCCCTGACCTCGGTAACCTCTTCATCAATGACATGAGTGACAACATCAACCACAGCGGTTCTGCTCCCGCTGCACAGTATGTGATTCTGTCCTCCTGGTATAGTCTGCATCATTACTTTGATGTTTGCAATTGTCGTCATGATCTATTTACTGCTAATTCAGATTAAATCTCATAGTAAATTGCTCATATATTCAATAATCCAATCCAAAAACCTGATTATAGGCAATTTACTCCGAGTGGTTTTGCTGCACTTTTGAAGCCGCCTACTTTTAAAGGGGTGCAATATAAAAGGTGGCGCACAAGAGCAGTATATTGGTTTCGGATCATGTACTGCTATGACGCCACTAAGGATAAGCCTGAGGGCGACCTTAATCCTACACAGTAGGAAGATTTTGAGAACATGGATACCCTGTTCAAAGCCACCCTGTTGAGTGTTCTTGACAATCCCATTGTGGATTCGTATATGTTATTTGACAGCGGCAAAGACATGTGGGCTATGCTTGAGGCCACGTTTGGACCCTCGGGCGCTAGCAACGAGTTGTACGTCATGGAGCAATTCTGTGACTACAAGATGACTAATGAGCACTCTGTTGTTAAACAGACTCATGAGATACAGTCACTCTCTAAGGAACTTGAGTACTTTAAGTGTGTGTTGCCGGACAAATTTGTTTCTAGGACCATCATTGCCAAGCTTCCACCTTCGTGGAACGATTTTGCTACTTCTCTGAAAAACAAGAGACATGAGTTTTCTGTTTTGGATCTCATTAGCACTCTTGATTTTGAGGAGAAGGCGAGAGCAAAATACACACGTGCTCGGTTCACTGAGGGAGCTTTTAGTGCCCACATGGTACACGAGAAGAACTTCCAGCCCAACCAGCCCCAAAACAACAAGAACAAGCCGTCACATTTTAGCAACTTCGAGAAGAATTCTCATAATGGGAAGGGATACAATCCTCAATTTTGTTAGCATCGCACAAAATTTATATGGGTGCATCTACCTGCTGTCAGCTAACCTCATGGTGCTCCAGGTTTTCCTACATTCGTAACTGGGTACAATGACCACCGCAAGATGAAATTAGCTTATTCGTATGTTGACTTGCTAAATGCAGTGTGGAATGATACTGTCATGTGTGGAGGAGCAAACAAGTAGTGCAGCCGAAGGTGGAAATCAACCAAGGACTTACGAAATTATATATAATCTTCCTCAGGTAGGTCAGTATCCCCTTCATCCAGATGATCATGTTTTTCCATGCCGAGCTATTGATATGTGCTACTGTTTTGCAACACCGTTTAAGTATAGTTACTGTTTTCCTATCTTTTCAGATTCTGGACAATGAAGATGATTTCAGGGGAACTGCACAATATGGACTCATGTTGAGTCATCTCTATTGCCTCATGTGTTTGCTACAAATGTGTCAGCATCAATTACAAGATGAGGCAGCTAGCTAGCTGTAGAGTTGCCAACACGCTCAAAGTGCTCGCAACATTGAGAAGAAACAAGCATGCCCAGGAAATTTATTTCCACACCTTCTCACGGCTTTGTATTGGTTATAGTATGGTGAATCATTGAGATGCATAAACATGCTGAACTTTTGTTCTTCTGAATGTTAGTATGCATACCGTATCTTCTGAAGCTTAGTTTAATGTGAGTGTCTGCATCCAGTACCGCATCCTCTAATTTGGTGGATGCCAAGTTGAAAAAGGTTACTGGTGAGTAGCCATAAGCTGGAGGCGTCTCTTTTTTTATTTCGAATGGGCAATAAGCTGGAGAGTGTCTCGGGCTGCCTCTAGCACAAGGCTCTCCAGTACGAAAATGGGCAGCCGATTGGGCCGATACAAAAGTCTATCCATCTTAAAGCCCATTTGTTTTTGTTTTTACGAGGACAAGCCCATATTTCTTGAAGAGGGGGCGATCCCAGAAAAACCCTCATTCCTCCTCGCTTCCACTTACTCCCTTCGTCCGGGTTTAGGCCCATGAGCCAATTGCTAAGACCAAGAAGATCCACACAGATTCCTCAGAAAAATAAAAAAAGAAGATGCACACAGATTCGCTCAAAAAATTAAAAAAAAAAAGATGCACACAGAGAAAATAAATCTCCTTAATTTACTCCATAACCATCCTATTAAGTAGGCCTAGTAACAAACCAGGCTCATGCAGTGGCCGGCGGGCACATGCATCCTGCATGCATGGCCAGTCAACCAAGTCCATGCGCCAGTTCCAATGCAGCAACGCAAAATAAGAGATCGGTTCTTGGGAAAAAGAGAGTAGTTAGTGCAGCGGGCCTTATAAACACAAACAGCTCGCTCTCCCGCTTCCATCTCCCCCCAATTCCCCTCGCACCCCAATCTTCCTCACTCGTCCGGAAAGCCCCCGCTCACCTTCTTCCTCACTCGTACAGAAAACACCTGCTCCTCTTCTTCCACTCCTACAGAAATCTCCAGCCCTCCTTCTTCCCCACTCGCACTGCCACTAGGCTCGTCTCTGGCTACTCTGCACAAACCCGTGAGCTCGGCACGATGCGCACAAGGAAAATGGAGTCGGCTGGCCCCAGCGCCAAGAAGATGAGGCTCCCGCTAGCGGCGACGCCGGTTGTATATCCCGCACCCGGTAGCGCGGGGAGAAGCGGCAAGCCCCCCCCCCCCACCCGGATCTGAGGAACTGGTAGAATCTCCAGTGGACCAAATCAGCGATCTCCCGGACATCATCCTTGAGGAGATCATCTCACTTCTCCCCACTAAGGATTGCTGCCGCACACAAGTCCACTCAACTCAGTGGCGCCCTCTTTGGCGCACCGCGCCCCTCAATCTCGATTATCGTTAGATATCTGTCCTTCCTGAATCTGAGCTCCTCAGAGCAATCATCTCTTCTCACCAGCAGGCCCTGGTTCAATGCCTCTGCATCCCGACACGCTACCTGTTGTCCATACCCGGCATGATGAACGCTTGGCTGACATCCCCTGAATTCGGAAAACTCCAGAAGTTTGAGTTGTACCATTACCACAAAAGTTTCATACCATGAACACGCCAAGAATTCGTGCCCACACCACCATTGTCCATCTCGCAGTTTTCCTCCTCTCTCCACACTGCCACCTTCGCCCGGTGCCATCTACTAGACGATCTCGTACAAATGCTTAAACTCCCACTGCTAAAAAAACTTTCACTTGTGGTGGTTTATCTGTTGGAGGCCTCACTGCACAACATCATCCACTCCAGTTGCCCTGTAATGAAGCGCTTGACGATTGTTTTGGGAATAGAAATCCATATCAGTTGTCTCCAAATAAAGTCGCCTCACCTTAAAAGCATTGGAATTTGTTTTGAAGGACATTAGCTCATCATCGAAGATGCCCCTTCACTTCAAAGGTTGCTCCTTGATAATTGTTATAGACCTTCACAAATAACTGCCGTCTCTGCGCCAGAACTGGAGACCTTGGGTGTAATTCATGACTCGATTAATGATCACAAGGAGTTGGTGTTTCACTCCTCACTTTTTCAGGTACCGTATATTATCATCTACACATTTGTAATCATAAGCTGCATTTTTCATTTGTGCGCATAATTTTTATATCATCTTGGAGTACACTTTGGGTACTAATATTATGTTATATGCTCAATGAAGAGTTCGTCCATTGATAGCCTATTAATGCTGCTGGATTCTGTCAAGATCATGTATATCAGAATGTTTAGTTTTGATCTGAACATAATTATTGGCTTGCTGCGATGCTTTTGCTCTCTGGAGAATTTATATATAGAGGTGATTATTTCATGCACATTGAAAGCCCGTATATATTGTACTAGAATTAACTATTCAGCTATCGTTCTTTCGACATACTCTTTTTTCACACCTTAACTGTGTTCAATCTTCATGTCTACTTAGGTAGAACCACATGGAGCAGAACATATAACCAATCGGTGGCGTAATAAGCACCAGGATTTTCTCAGTTCTCATTACATTCGTTTGAGGACAATAACGATGGAACGATATGCATCCAACTGGGCAAACAGAAGCTTTGTCACATTCTTCCTGTTGAATGTGAGGTTACTATTGTCCATAAGGCTTAATTTTTACCGCAAGAGATTTCTCACAGACGGACATGTTGAGCAGCAAAATAAGAAGATTCAGGTGGACATATGGGCTTCTAAACGTGCTCGGCTTCTATTTACAACAAGTTGTAGTCATCCTGAAATAATTTTTTTTGCACAGGATGTTCATTTTATGGATCAAACCGATCCATTTGTTTGTGACTGCAAAAAAGAGTGGTTGGGTTAGATGTTACTGTCATGTTCAATCTGGGTTTTGCCTAAAAATTTGATGAACAATTAATCCTTGGGCTTTTTGTACCATTTGTATGCTTGAGTTGCATGTTGTTGCCCTCGTACTCCCCTCCACCTGCCACTACACTGCCGCATCTTCCACGGCTGTTGTTCGTTCCCGTCCGAGCCCTCGCCGTTGTTCTCCGCCTTGGTTCGCTCGCTGTGCCCGGCGCCGTCTGGCGTTGTTAACATGGTCAACAACCAAGAGGAATCAGGAGATGGTTGCACGTGGAGAGGCTGACAGTAGGGACCCACCAGGGTCATTGCATTTCGCAAGCAGGTGCCTCATTATTACAAGCCAAAAAAATACTTCCTCTTAATTGTTTGACAACTAGGTCCCAGGCCATTATCAATGTAGTCAATAAACGAGAAAATTACACAATGAGCGGATAACACCAGGGACCCAGCAGCTCGCCCAGTTGTTTTTTAGTTTAAGAGACGGAGCTCAACTACGTGCTATGCGGGGGCTGTGGCCCATCTAGCCCACGCTTACGCTTTTATTAAGCACATGACGAGCCCAGTTGATATTTTTTTCTTTCTGAAAATGGCTAGCCTAGTTCTTATTTTTGGAGAATACCAAAACCGAGGCCTACTTGCTTTTCTCAGCTGGGTGAGCTGCTATGTTTTACTCAACTCCATTCATTCCCGCATTCTTCCTTACAAATATTTATCTTGCCAATTCGTAGCAGGAACTGCGAAAAGCTATGAGGGAGGTCAACAGCCCATATCCACAGCCAGAGGACCCTGACCGGGCCCTCGACCCCGGACTCGAAGAAGATCCGGACATATTTGTGGAGCTCGTCGACAGGACGTTCTATCAGCTAAGCTGTGATGGTGCCTTAGTGGCCATCATAGCCGATTACCCTGGCCTACTCCCAGCGTCGCATGTAAGTAAAACTAGAGTCCCAACTTCTGAGAAGGATCCCTTCTTTGCAACTTACCCACCGCGCACGTATTGCGTCTTACAGAGAAGGTCATCGGGGCACCGTGCCGAACCTGTGGTGACTCGTCAACAAGTGCCACCGAAGCAGGGTAGGATCAAAAGGAAGGCAGTCAGGACCGAGACGCCGTCACAGAGGTATGACTAAAAACCTGCTTCGTGACTATCGTCTTTAAAATATAATAATGCCCGTGGTTCCTGGCAGAAAAAGCGCTCGCCGAACTGTGTCGAGAGAGCCTGCTGGCCACGCCTCCACCAGCCGAACTCCAGAGCCAGACTTAGGGACAGAGGCTAATGCGGGGATAACGCCGGATGGTCCTCCTATAGAGGATGCGGATAGACTGTCCGCTACGAATTCCGAAGTGGAGAGCACCATGAATCACAGGCGATGCAGGGCCGTACTCCGCGACCCTATTTTCTCCGAAGAGGCGTTTAATGCCTTCAACTCAGGAGACGCATACATCCAAGCTGTTCAAGATGGCCTTGCCAGAGCTACGGACCAGTATGTAAAGGATATTCGGGTAAGGGAATCTGATAAGTATGTATATTAGTAGCCCCTGAGACTTGAAATAGTTGGCACAACTGATTTAAGGATCATTGTATGCATAGGTTCTTACGGAGAAGAATACCCAGTTGACTCAGGAGCTGGAGGAATGCAAAGCCCAGCTATGGGCCGCAGTTGCCGGAATGGAGGAGTCCATGAAGGCCCCATCTGGTAATACTTGTCTTGATTGAAAAGAATGTAATGGCATGTACCAGTTAGTATTCGGCATGAATGCAAATCTCAAAATAGATTCTGCAGACAATCCCGAAGGTAATCCGGGGATCGTATCGGGGGATGGGCAACATGCTCAATGACAGCTAAAGGCTGGCGAGCGTGTGCTTACAAAGGTTACACGGGAGAAAAATAATCTCCAGGATGCGAATACCCGACTGGACGTTGAAATGAAGGATGTTCGGGCCCAGCTTGCTGACTCCATGAAGGATAACAAGAGGCTTCGACGTGGCATTTTTAGTAAGTGCTCGAACGAACCTTTATAGAGTTCGGCGAAGAAGCGGGCTAACAGAATTATATATGTAGGTATGCTGACAGGTCGTCCCGAAGAAGATATGCCCGGATCTGCAGGCGATCTTCTGCAAGAGCTCTCACAACTGCACGGACAAATTCGGCAGATGATGCAGGTATTGCCCAGGCCTTGTGGCCGTCCGCCTCCCTACCAGGAGGCATGGGTGAGCTTGTCAAGATGCTCAAGGGAGCGCGGCGGCGCTTCCGATTATGGAAGATATCAGCCTATCGACAAGGTGTAAGGGAAGCCTAGGCCATGGTGAAGACGCGATACACCAAGGCTGACCCGAACCACACGGCCAAGGTCGGACCTGTAGGGTCAGATGGGAAAGAGATCCCCGTTAGTCTGTTATATGATCAGGTAGCCTTAGCCGCGAAGTATTCCCAACAGGATTGTAGGCTAGACAGCCTGTTGGATGGTATAGAAGAAGAATTTAGTCAGTATAAGTGACTTTGTACTTCAAAGGACATATTTTGTCCCTAGCCGGATTGTAAATAATTTGTCTTGGTGGACCTTTTCGCTTCAACCTCTAAACCCGACAGTCCGGAGTGTATCCGAATACCCGCTCAGTTATGTAAAAACTGGGGCACGCGTGGAAACCAGGCATGGGGGTCATAAGTGCTTGAACAGACAAGTACCCAACTAGCTATGTTATATTACATGGATAGTAAGAAACATCTTCCAGGGAGAATAGTTCCATTAAGGGTTCCTTTCCCTAGGTACACATGCATTAATGTGCATGTCCGAACTGCGAAAAGAGATGCAAGATATAAACACCTTGGGGCATGTATTGCGATAAGTAAGAAACATCTTTTGTTCACCAATCGAATATTCCCTTAAGAACGCTAGCTTTCGGCTTCACCTAGTCTGAGGTACACATCCGGCTAACCCGGCAGTAACAATCGCAGAGGTGCTCCCCCTATGCCCTAGCTGAATTAACGGGAACTGTCGGCGTTCTGGAAACGGGGGTTCCCAGACTTGCCTGACTGCGGCCTGCGGCGTGGCTCATGTGGGGGCCCAGTGCAGCCCAGCTTCATCATCTCAAGCTCAAGACCCTCACGTGGGGCCAAGACTCGTGGGGCGGATGACAGGAAGCTTCCACAGGAGTAGCCTCATCAGGCGGGCTCGCGAGGGGGCAGAGAGATCAAGGCAGGGTACCTCGCGAGGTGCTCGTGACGCAAGCCATGACGATCGAGACCAGGTGGGCGCCGGCCTGCGCAGTGTCCTTGTTTCCCCTTCGGTGCAAAGGGGGCAAGCATAGGCCAATGCATCAGCCAGAGGTTACCGTTTTGGTGCAACAAGACCAAGACCAGCGGAGCGGTAGGATGGAGGTCACCGTGGAGCCCAGGACGGCGTCACCACCAGAGTCGTTGGCAGTTGAGGACCAACTTTAGTCAGGATAAGTGTACTAGATGTTCCCCTTCAAAATGGCCAATTGTTGGCGCCCTTCCCGCTCGATATTTGGGACGAGGCCGAGGGCCTCCCGCTATAAATAGGGCTAGCGACCACAGAGCAGAAGGAGAGTTTTGGGTAGACCAGAGAGAGAGGCGACTGAACTCACCCAAGCAGTTCATCGCACCAGCTCAAGAACAGCCCCTCACGAGGCTGTTCTCCCTGTGTATTGTTCATCATCAGCCCTTGAGGCAATCCACCACACCACACACTGGAGTAGGGTATTACACCACAATGGTGGCCTGAACCAGTATAAACCTCGTGTCCCTTTTGTGTCCTTCTTTCTAGCCTAGATTCCTTGCGAGGCCTCGAGACGTGAGTTGGTAGGGGAAAGATCTTCACGCACACCCCAGAGTTCGAACCTCAAGGGTCTGCCGGAACCCAAAATCCGACATTTGGCGTGCCAGGTAGGGGTGCGCCGGAATCCTTCTTCCATCGCCTCGCGTCCGTCATTCGTCGCGCCCATGTCTGGCGCTCGTCGAGCCCGCGCCGCGCGTCGGGCTGCTCTCGCCGCCAGAGTCACCCAGACGGCTCCCATCGGCGGGTGCCCCCGTCGTTCCCCGTCGCTTGACGCCAACGCCGCCACTAGCCCGGCGGGGAACGAGCAACAAGCGTCGTTGCTACATCCCTCGGTGCGGCGGGAAGGCCGCACCGCCACCCCATTGCTGACTCCAGCCGGTTCGTCGTCCCACGCCCGTCGCGCCCCCACGGACGCGCACGCCGCGTTGCTCCTAAGACGTGAGCTCTTGCACTACCGTCCCGTCGACGACCTCTACGACGAGTGGCTCGCTCGCATCACTGAGATCATCAGTGCTGCAGGGGGCTCCCCTGCGCCGTCCCTCCCGCTGCCTCGCCCACCGTCCTGCGTTGGAGGCGCAGATCAGGAGGTGCCTCCGCCAGCTCCTCCCCAAGAAGGCGCCCTGGATGCAAGGCGCACGGCCCCAGGACGAGATCCACCGCGTCCGGTGCCCACGTGATAAGAAAGGAGCTGCCAAGAAATCCCTCGTCCCCAAGAAGGTGCTCGTGTGCTACCGACACCGGTGCACCACGATCGCAACCCTGCGCCACCACGTCAAGACCCCGCGCTGCTCCAGGCAGCGGAGTGCGGGAATCCCCAGGAGCAAGCCCCGCATCAGCAAAGAGCTCTGTTGGCCACCGTAGGCTGCCGCGCCTTCACCGCCGACCTGAGCAGTGTGGGCTGGCCAGGCAAGTTCAAACCTGACCTGCCTCCTCGCTACGACGGCACTGCCGACCCCGTGGAGTTCCTACTGCTCTATGAGCTGGTCATCGAAGCCGCCAACGGGGACGAGAAGGTCATGACGAACTGGTTTCCCATGGCGCTCAAGGATGGCACCAGCACCTGGCTCTTGAACCTGCCCCCCCAGCATGATCTCCTCTTGGGACGAGATGCGCACTCGCTGCATCGCCAACTTCCAAGGCACTCGCGACCGGCCCCCGGCTATGAGCGACCTACGCCGCATCAAGCAACAGCCAGGAGAGACCCTGCAGAAGTACATCCAGCGCTTCAACAATGCCCGCCTCAAGACAGGGTGACTGAGGAGGCCATCATCTCAGCCTTCTTCGATGGCGTGCGTGACATGAAGATGAAAGAGGAGCTAGCGATCCACGAAGACCTGTGCACCTCTCTGGAGCTGTTCAACTTGGCGACCAAGTGCAGTAGGGCTGAGGAAGGGCGCCTCTCCCTCCTCGAGCCCCCAGCTGCTGATCCAGAAGAGAAGAAGCCCAAGGTCAAGGACGTGAAGCGCAAAGGAGCGGCTGTCCTCGCAGCGGAGCCAGACACCAAGCGAGGCAGGGATCAGCCGGAATCATCCAAGGGTAGCCCGTACTACGTGTACCACGACCTCCACACCCACAACACCAACGAATGCCAAGAACTCAGGGCTGGGCGAGATGGACGCATCGGCCGACGCCCCGAGCGCAACGACCGGGGCTATGGCCGAGCAGGAGGAAGAGATGGAGGACGATGGGAAGACCGTGGCCCTCGCCAAGGTTGGCGTGACCGACCTCGCGAGGACCGCTGGCAGGACCAGCCACGCGAGGGAGGTTGGAGGGATCAGCCTCGTGAGGACCGCCCTCAAGGCAACGTTGGCCTCCCTCCTCTGCCACCACCGCCGAGGAGGAATGAAGACCATCATTAGGACGAGGGGGCTGGGAGCTTCCAGGAGCCTCGCGCAATCGCTTGCATCCTGGGCGGCGCCCAGGCCCCAGCCTCATAGCGCATCTTCAAGCAGTCTGCTCGCGAGGTGAATGCAGTCCTCCCCAAGCTTGAGGCCACACGCCCTCTCAGGTGGTCCGCGTGTTCTATCACGTTCAGCTCAGCGGATCAGCTCAAGTGCGCAGCAACAGCCGGTGTCCTCCCAATACTTTGTTCCCCAGTCATCAGCAACGTGCAAGTCACCAGGACCCTCATTGATGGCGGGGAGGGACTCAACGTCCTGTTCGTCGAGACGTTCAACAATCTCCAAGTGCCATATGATCAACTTCAGCCGACCAAGCCTTTTCAGGAGTTACTAATGGTTCCACTGTTCCGATAGGGCTGGTTCACCTCCTGTCACCTTTGGGCAGCGCAACAACTACCGCACTGAGCTCATTGACTTCGACGTCGCCCACATTCGCCTACCATACAATACCATCCTCGGTTACCCAGCCCTGGCCAAGTTCATGGCAGAGACTCACCATGGCTACAATGTCCACAAGATGCCAGGAAGCGGTGGAGTCATCACAGTCCCCTGCGAAGAAAAGGATGCAGTGTGTTCTCTTGAGCATGCCTTCCAGGCCGCAGCAATCGAAGACCCGGATCACAGGAGGGGGAGCCTCCCCGAGGCAGTCCCTAAGAAGAAGAAGACTTCACCTGGCCCAAACCATTAGGAGGCAGGCACCTCCAGAGGCGTTGTGACAGGATCCGCGCCCGTTCAAGGGGCGCCACCCTCTGTCGCATAGGAAGGCGCGCCCGGTGCCCTCCTCGGGCAAAGCTCGGGGGTTCTCCCCTGGAGGGCCACCGACTTTGCCAAGGTCACGAGGGAGGCGCTCGGGCACCACTTGGAGGCATGCTTCAAAGCACGTTTCCATCAGGAAGGTATGAGGCAAGGAGGGCTAAACCCTCAGGAGTTCATCGCAAGAAACACTCAGGAGCTACAGGAGTCAAGAGTCATGCGCGGCAGCCGCCCCCTGCCCGCTGTAGCCCCCCATCCAGGCGAGGACAGTGGGCTGCGCGTCTGCATCGACATGCCAGGGCTCAACCGAGCCGCGTCTCAGGAGCGCCTCTGGCATTCGCGCGTGGGGCGTTGCGAGGGGCCACCTCGCAGCTACGTTTGCATGCCTTTTGGCCTACCGAACGAGGCTGCTGCTCATCAGCGCCTGATAAGGAGCATTCTGGAGGCTCAGGAGGTCAGGCATTGTGCAGTCCTGGCGGAGATGGAGATGGTCCTCGGAGATCCACCCGTGCCCCCGGAGCCTCCCGAGGCTCCTGGTCCCGGGAGCTCGTGAGGGTCGGCATCCTCACCGCGCGTCGTCCGCTACTTCAGCATCCCTCCATCTCCAACGGTATCAGGTGACATCTTTCAAAGTTCCATTTTCAGCTGGGAGCACCCACAGGGCTGCATCATTCCCAGGCCGCGTGGGTCTGTCCCTGCGGCATGTATCCGTTTTGCTTATGTTCTTTACCTACCTAGTTGGGGGTGCCCCTCGGGCTGCATTATCCCCAAGCTGCTTGGGCCTGACCCAGTGGCGTTTGCTTTTTCTGCATGTGTCTAAATGGACTTGCCCCTTCATGCTTAACCTGCTTGACTTAACCGCCGGCTCGATTGACACCTACCTTTGGAGCCGCTCGCTCTGGCACAACGCTTGCGTATGGGTCCGTCCCTACAACACCGACAAATCTGATTGGTCGAGCTCTGGCGGTGTCAGCCCCGCAAGGCGCCACCTCACCAAGCCGTCAGTGCCCCCATCACTCCTTCGAAGCAACCAATGTCTGGCTGGCAACCGTAATGGCAAACCTTGTTTCCCTCATGATTGGTATGCAGGACCCGCTCCAGGAGTAACGTTGGTGGCGTCGTGAACTTTCTCTCCCTCTCTTCGGCACGATGCCTGAGGATCGCGACTCATGGGCTCTTACTGGCTCTCCAGCCCTCACCCCCTTGCCTTGACCCACGGCATCGCGACCTGTCATGCCAGCGGCGGCTGAGCTTGCTCGAGGGCCGGGACCTGAGGACGTAGAGCATGAAGGAAAGTGCGAGGAAGAGGAAAGAAGCTCACGAAAGCCTAACCCAGCAACACCCCAGCTGCCGCCACGTAGGCCCGGGACCTCCTGAGCATCGCGACTCAAGAGCTCTTACTGGACCTTGGGACGCTCACCTCCTGGCCTTGACCACGGCATCGCGGCCTGGCATACCAGCGATGGATGAAGCCTGCCTGGGGACCGGAACCTATCGGTGTAGAGCACCAAGCCCTCGCGAGGAAAGAAAGGGGGAGCTGAGCCGGGGCAGAACGTGCCTCTCGCATCGTTTTACGACAAGGATGTACAATTCACAAAAGACATGGCAGCCGCCTTACATACTCCCATGGGGTGTCATTCTGATTCCTTGGAGGGAACAAAAGGTGCTAAGGAGTGATAACTCCGCGCGCCTCTGCAAGAGACGCCATCATCAACAGTGGTTCATCGGGCGCCGGCGCCAACCCCATCCAGATCAGCAACACCGACGGCCTGATGCACCCGCCATGCTCCGGGCACGACGCGAGCTCCGGGGCTCATAGCTGTTGTCGCTTGTCTCCAGAGTCACGTGAAGCTCTGCGGAATCGCTGGACCCTCCGGCTCCACCACTGCTGCCTGTGGAGCTACTGGGAAGCGGTTGGCGGGCGTGGTCTTCGCCGCTATGATGGCCCGGACGCCTCCCTTGGGGCAGCATTCCAGCCAGCGTCCTTCCGCGTCGAAGACCTTGAAGAACATCAAGGAGGCGCCATCGTATTCGAGATGGATTATGAGAGCGCCCCCTGTCCGGCAGGCCCGGACGATCTCGCCCCAGCCACGGGTCAGGAAGAGCTTGCCCTGGGCGACAACCTTGACCTCCGCCTCAGTCGCGGGGGTGTTGCAGTCGGCGTGCTGCAGCCAGAGCTCCCGAGGCCCCCTCGATGGAATCTTGAAGGCGAAGGAGGGAGGAAGGCGAATCCAAGGTCGAGGGGGCATGGCGGCGTGAAGCACAAGCTCGCGAGAAGAGCCTTCGACATGGACTCCAGGGGGAATGACGCGCACCGTCGTAACCCACCGGATTCAATGGCGGCACCGTCGGTGTCGCTCGACATCTTCATCTCCAGGGCCCTTGATGCGGGCGTAAAAGAGTAGCGGAAACCCAGGCGGCGGCCGCTCGTACCAGGGCCTCGACGCATCCTGCCGAGCACCCTCATCTCGGTGGCAGCGGACTGGCCGCTTCTTCAGCGGAAGCGGGTCAGCACCATCTCGGGGGGCCTTTCCCTTCTCTTCTACAGAGAACCGGCGGATTGGTGCTATTGGTGTAATGTGGAGCAAGGGCGAGGAAGGAGAAGAAAGGGAGTAGCTGGAAGGAATAGACTGGAAGGGCTTGCACCGTTCCGTACTTATAGCCGGAGGAGGCCAACCATTGGCCTCCACGATCGCAGGTAATCATGACCCATTTTTGCATGCAGGGACTTGTCAAGTCGTGCGGTTACCGAGGCATCGTGGGGGAGCGGAGACGCTCGCGTGTAATCAATAGCCACGCGGCGCCTGAGGCCCCAGGCTATTGGCGCCCGCGGCGCTTCGCACTTGCCCCTTCGCTTCTCTACTAAGCCATGTCCGGGCGCGCCCTGGGCCCGGGGGCTACTATCGGCGTTCTGGGAACGGGGTCCCAGACTTGCCTGCCTACGGCCACGGCGAGGCTCAAGTGGGGGCCCAGTGCAGCCCAGCTTCATCATCCCAAGCTCAAGACCCTCGTGAAGGTCCAAGCCTCGCGGGGCGGGCGACAGGAAGCTTCCTCAGGAGCAGCCTCATCAGGCGGGCTCACGAGGGGGCGAAGAGATCAAGGCAGGGTACCTCGCGAGGTGCCCATGACGCAAGCCATGACGATCGAGACCAGGCGCGCGCCAGGCGGGCGCCAGCCTGTGCAGTCTCCTTGTTTCCCCTTCGGTGCAAAGAGGGCAAGCACAGGCGAAGGCATCAGGCAAAGGTTACCGTTTCGGTGCAACAATACCAAGACCAGTAGAGCGGCATGATGGAGGTCACCGTGGAGCCCAGGACGGCGTCACCACTAGAGTCTTTGGCAGTCGAGAACCAACTTTAGTCAGGACAAGTGTACTAGATGTTCCCCTTCCAAATGGCCAATTGTTGGCGCCCTTCCCGCTCGATATTTGGGACGAGGCCCAGGGCCTCCCTCTATAAATAGGGCTAGCCACCACAGAGCAGAAGGAGAGTTTTGGGTAGACCAGAGAGAGAGAGAGAGAGAGAGAGAGAGAGAGAGAGAGAGAGAGAGAGAGGCGACTGAACTCACCCAAGCAGTTCATTGCACCAACTCTAGAACAGCCCCTCGCGAGGCTGTTCTCCCCGTGTATTGTTCATCATCAGCCCCTTAGGCAATCCACCACACCACACACTAGAGTAGGGTATTACACCACAATGGTGGCCTGAACCAGTATAAACCTCGTGTCCCTTGTGTGTCCTTCTTTCTAGTCTAGATTCCTTGCGAGGCCTCGAGACGTGAGTTGGTAGGGGAAAGATCTTCACGCGCACCCAGAGTTCGAACCTCAAGGGTCTGCCGGAACTCGAAATCTGACAAGAACGTAGGGCATTAACACAAGAGCCAGGCAACCCAGCTTGGCCAAAACTTAAGTCATATCGATGCAAATAATGGTGAAAAAGGGTACATATGGAGGAATGACACAAATGTGGTGGGCATAAAGCCAAGAAGATAATTATATTAAGCTTCTGTATAAGAAGCCCCCTGGTATATTGAGCGTGCATAGCGCGGCAGGAGTGTGCGGTCGAAGCATGCTCGAAGCTTTTAAGGCTATAAAAAAAGAAAGAGAGAGAGGTTATAACTTAAAAAAGAAAGGCAGAGGTAAGGAGACGAACATAGAATCTTCGATGTCTGGCCGCATTCCATGGGTTCGGCTCGAGTCGATTATCTGATGCATCATGTAGACCATACCCTCCTCCGGTGAGAACTTTATCAATGTTGAAGGGACCCTCCCACTTGGGCTTGAGCTTGTCCTTTTTCTTCTCTGGTAGGCATAGAACAATTTCGCCAACGTTATAAGTTTTGGCCCGTACTTCTCTTCTTTGATACCTTCGAGCCTGCTGTTGATAGAATGCGGAACGGGCCTTTGCGATGTCACCCTCCTCCTCCAGGGCATCTAAACTATCGTGCCGATCCAGGTCGGCTTCTCTCTCTTTGTACATGCGCACTCGAGGTGAGTCATGACTGATATCGCAGGGTAGCACTTCCTCTGCGTCGTACACCACAAAAAATGGTGTGTATCCGGTGGTGTGATTTGTCCTGGTTTGCAGCCCCCATAGTACGGAGTCGAGCTCCTCGACTCAGTGCGTATCTGATTCCTTCAAGGATTGCACTAGTCTGGATTTAATGCCGCTCATAATTAGATCATTTGCTCGTTCGACTTGACCGTTTGTTTCGGGGTGATAGACAGAGGCATAATCGAGCTTAATGCCCATTTGCCGCACCAAGTTTTCACCTCGTCAGCTGTGAAGTTTGAGCCGTTATCGGTGATGATGCTATGGGGGACACCGTAACGGTGTACGACCCCAGATATGAAGTCTATCACTGGTCCGGACTCGGCCATTTTAACTGGTTTGGCTTCTATCCATTTGGTGAATTTATCCACCATGACCAACAAGTATTTCTTCTTATGGTTTCCTCCTTTAAGGGGTCCAACCATATCGAGCCCCCAGACCGCAAAGGGCCAAGTTATGGGGATTGTTTGGAGAGCGGTAGGTGGCATATAGCTTTGATTTGCAAAAATCTGGCAACAGACGCAATGTTGGACAAGGTCCTGTGCGTCTGCCCGGGCTGTCGGCCAGTAGAAACCTGTACCAAAGGCCTTGCTTACGAGTGCCCGAGCTGCGGCGTGGTGGACGCCGAGTCTGGCATGAATTTCGGCCAAGAGCTGCCGCCCTTCGTCTTCGGAGATGCACCTTTGGAGCACTCCAGTCGCACTTTTCTTATAAAGCTCTCGCTCGTGGACCTTGTAGGATTTAGTGCGCCGCACTATGCAACGTGCCTCATTTTGGTCCTCAGGGAGTTCTTGCCTATTTAAGTAGGCTAAGAAGGGTTCAGTCCATGGGGCGATGACAGCCATAATCATGTGGGCTAAAGGTGTTATTTCGGTGGCCGAGCCTCCGATTACGTCAGAGTGTTCAGGATCTAGGGTTGCGTTTGGATCCTGACTGGTATTGCCGGTCTCCCCTTCCCACACCAGGGATGGCTTGAACATCCTTTCCAAGAAGATATTAGGTGGGATGGGGTCGCGCTTGGCGCTGATGCGGGCGAGGACATCCGCCGCTTGATTGTTTTGTTGGGCCACATGGTGGAATTTGAGCCCCTCGAACCGAGCTGACATTTTGAGGACAACATTGCGGTAAGCCGCCATTTTTGGGTCCTTGGCGTCAAAGTCTCCATTTATTTGAGATATTGCAAGGTTCGAATCCCCATGCACTTCTAGGCGTTGAATGCCCATTGAGACTGCCATCCGAAGACCGTGCAACAGAGCCTCGTATTCGGCTGCATTGTTGGAGTCTATTTATAGTATTTGGAGTACGTATTGGATTGTATCTCCAGTGGGGGATGTCAGGACAACGCCTGCCCCCAGACCAGCCAGCATCTTAGAGCCGTAAAAGTGCACGATCCAATTGGAGTATGCGCCATACTCTTTAGGGAGTTTGGCTTCTGTCCATTCGGCGACGAAGTCAGCTAGTACTTGTGATTTAATGGCTCACCGTGGTTTATATGTTATGTCGAACGGGAGGAGCTCAATAGCCCATTTAGCAATCCGGCCCATGGCATCGTGGTTATTTATTATAGCGTTGAGGGGTACTTCAGAGGCCACCGTGATTGAGCACTCTTGAAAGTAGTGTCGTTGTTTCCGGGATGCCATGAAGACCGCGTATGCTATCTTTTGATAATGTGGGTACCGTGACTTGCATGGAGTGAGGATAGTGGATACGTAGTATACTGGCTTTTGAAGCGAGAACTTATGTCCGTCGGTCTCTCGTTTGACGACGAGCACTGCGCTTACAACCTTGGTGTGTTGCAGCTATATATAACAGCATAGGTTCGCCGATATTTGGTGCGGCCGGGATTAGATTGCTGGCCAAGAGGACCTTTATTTCTTCCAGTCCGGCAGTAGCCGCATCTGTCCACTCGAAGTGTTTGGTGCATCGAAGAAGGCGATAAAGAGGTAGTGCCTTTTCTCCTAATCGGGAGATAAAGCGGCTTAAGGCAGCCACACTTCCAGTTAATTTCTAGATTTTCTTGAGGTCTGTTGGGGTAGCCAACTGTGACAGAGCTCAGATTTTAGCGGATTTGCTTCAATTCCTCTATTGGAAATGATGAAGCCCAAGAGCTTTCCGGCAGGTACGCCGAAAACGCATTTTTTTGGATTGAGCTTGATGTCATATGTTCATAGATTGTCGAACGTAAGCCTCAAGTCGTCTATTAAAGATTCGACGTGTCTGGTTTTGATGACCACATCGTCTACGTATGCCTCCACTGTTTTGCCGATTTGTGTTTCCAGGCATGTCTGAATCATGCGTTGATAGGTTGCACCGGCGTTTTTGAGCCCGAAAGGCATGGTGTTAAAGCAGAAGGGGCCATATGGAGTGATGAATGACATTGTGGCTTGATCGGACTCTGCCATCTTGATTTGATGGTATACAGAGTATGCGTCGAGGAAGCACAATGAGTCGTGTCCTGCAGTAGCATCGATGATTTGATCGATGCGGGGGAGTGGGAAGGGATCCTTAGGGCAAGCCTTATCGAGGTCCTTCAAATCGACACATGGGCGCCAAGATTTGTCCTTCTTTGGTACCATGACGAGGTTTGCTAGCCAGTCCGTATGTTTTATTTCTCTGTTGAATCCGGCCTCGAGTAACTTGGCTAGCTCTTCTCCCATGGCTTGTCGCTTAGGTTCTGAAAAGCACCGAAGAGTCTGCTTGACCGCTTGTATCCCTTCAGTATGTTTAGGCTATGCTCGGCCAGCTTGCATGGGATACCTGGCATGTCTGAATGATGCAAGGCGAAGATGTCCCAATTCTCGTGCAAGAACTCTCGCAGTGCGACGTCTATTGTGGGGCTCAGCTGTGCCCCGATGGATGCTGTTTTTGTAGGGTCCGTTGGGTGGACCTGGAATTTGACTATTTCATCCGCTGGTTTGAAAGAGGTGGACTTGGGTCGTTTGTCGAGTATCACATCGTCCTTGTCCACCGTGGAGCGCAGCGTAGTTAGTTCTTCGGCCGTGAGGGCTTCGGATAATGCCTCAAAGGCTAGAGCGGCGGTTTTATTTTCGCCGCAGAGTGCTATGTCTTGATCACTAGCTAGAGTGATTATTCCATTGGGCCCGGGCATCTTGAGCTTCATGTACCCGTAATGGGGTATAGCTTGGAAGCTCGTGGATGCATCCCGCCCTCTCCGGCATGCCAAATATCACATCTAGTGGGATTTTTCCTGCGCATCGTGCCTCCCGACTAGGGATGATACCTCTAAAGGTTGTGCTACTTTGCTCAATGCGGCTCTTGTCTATTTCCATTGTGTTAAGAGTTTCCTCATAGATGAGGTTTAATCCGCTACCACAGTCCATGAGCACTTTAGTAAGCCAGAAGCCGTCCACAATTGGACTAAGGACCAAAGTGGCTGGCGCTCGGACTGTTCGGAATTGAGGTTCGTCACTGGCATTGAAGGTTACGGCCGTGTCATTCCATGGATTTATTGCTGCAACGTGGCAGACTTCGGCGAGGCTGCGGAGTGCTTGCTTACGCCTATTATTTGAGGCGAAAGTATCGAAGACTGTCAGTACTGTATTGTTATTTTCCGCGGGATGGTGCTCTGCGGTATTGTTGATGAGGAGATCCTCGCCGCTCTTGGCCATCTGCCAGAGTATCCAACATGCTCTCAGGCTGTGTGTTGGTATGGTATCCGGTGTACTGTGAATTTTGCATGGCCCATTGAGCCATCCCTCCAATACGGTTCCACGCCTTGTAGTGGGCTTTGGTTTCTTTGTAATTGGGTCGGGTGACTTGCGAGTGCACCCTTTTTGCTCGGACGAGGGGTTTAGTGAGAGCCGGAGGATCCCAGAATTTTGTTTGGGTTTTCCATGCGCTTTCCATCGCACAGTACTTCTGTACTATGGCTGCCAAGTCATCGAAGTGTGCTATGTCACGATGACTTATGGCGTTGAGAATTCCCTTGTCCGTGCAATTTTTGCAAAAGAATGAGATTGCATCTTCCTCGCGATAGTCCTTAACCTTTCTCATTACAACGAGGAATTTGGCCCAGAAGTGATGTACTGTCTCCTGGGGCTCTTGTCTAATGTGGGAAAGATCACTTGTGTCTGGGTGGGTGGGTAGATTTAATTCCAAACCCTGACCCAATCTGAGACCCAGGGGCAGAGGAGCTTCCGAGATTGGCAGCTCGGACTCCCGGATGCTGCCCAATTTTCCTAGCCCGCCGTCCGATTCTGGGTTCGGAGCCTGGGCCATGTCCTCCCATAGACGGGTATCCGGCTCAGAGAGCTTGGGAATCCGGACATAGTTCATCCTCAAAATAGAGGAAGAATCACTGCATTGTTCCCCCACCACCGCTATCTGATGGGTGACCGACAGAGAGTTAATCTCCCTTTGGTCGGGTTTAAGCCCGATCTGATCATAGTCCGTAGCGACTCCCAGGGCGGTGATGCGATCCAAGAGATCGTTCAGGGAGGAGAGCTCCATTGGATCCATCTGCTCGGTAAATTCCGAGCTAACGTGGAGGCTGTTCTTGATGACCTTAGAAGTCATCATTGGCGCTGCGGCCGAACGGGCGGTCATGATGAAGCCGCCCAGCTGAAGAGTCTGGCCTACAGCAAGGGCTCCCCCAGAGGTGATGTTGTCCTTGACAACAAGGCGAGCCATCAAGCCTTATCGTGACGGCACAGTGGAACTCTCAATGAAAGCACCAATGTCGGTGTCAAAACCGGCGGATCTCGGGTAGGGGGTCCCGAACTGTGTGTCTAAGGCTAATGGTAACAGGAGGCGGGGGCACAATGTTTACCCAGGTTCAGGCCCTCTCGATGGAGGTAATACCCTACTTCCTGCTTGATTGATCTTGATGATATGAGTATTACGAGAGTTGATCTACCACGAGATCATAGAGGCTAAGCCCTAGAAGCTAGCCTATGATTATGATTGTTGTTGTCCTATGGACTAAACCCTCCGGTTTACACAGAGTCGGTTACAGAGAAGGAGATCTACATATCCGGATTGCCAATCTTTCCTTGCACGCAAAGGAGAGTCCCACACGGACACAGGACGAAGTCTTCAATACAAAAAAATACACTTCTGTGATGATATGTGTTTGTCATAGTTGCGTTTTTTGTCATGCATGTACATCCATGACAAATTTATGACAGAATCAAGATAGTCATACCTGTGCTGTCGTAGAAGTGTTCCATGACATTACCAAAATTATCATCACGGAAGTGTCCACTTCCATGACGATAAATCGCGCGTCACAGAAGTGCTTTCGTCAAGGGTGGCCGACACGTGGCATCCACCATAACGGAACGCCGTTAAGCTATCAGGTCGGGTTTTGGATCCGATAACCCGTTAACAGCCCCAACCAATGGGGATTTTCCACGTGTAAAATCATCATTGGCTGGAGGAAACACGTGTCGGATCACCATTGGGACAGATTTCATCCACTCATTGGACGGAAGATGCCTATGGTACGTCGACACATGGCACGGCCCAACAGAGGCCCATTCCTGTGAAAAGGCTAACCTAGTAAAAATTAGCAGGACAACCCATATAAGGCCTACTTGTGTCAGGTCCATTTAAGCCCACGGCCCATACGAGATGAGCCAATTCGGCCCGTCAACGGCACGTTAAAGATTTGACACCATTATAGCCCATCGTTAGTTCGAGCCCGTTAACAGCCCACTATATATCTGGGCTCCATATCGGACCGATGAGATTTCGGCCTGTTAACGGCCCGTTTAATGGATGGGCCAATTTTTAGGATGTACATCTTTCGGCCTTTTAGCGACCCATTTAAATGTTGGGCTAGTTTCCAGTCCGGTGTGTCTTTCAGCCTGTTGACGGCCCATAAATCTGATGGGCCATTTGTTGTCGGACCTGAGTTTCGGCCTTTTAGCGGCCCATTTAAGTGTTGGGCCAATTTTCTGGCCCGGTGTCACTTTCAGCCTGTTGACGGCCCATAAATCAGTTGGGCCATTTTTAGTCGGACCTGAGTTTTGGCCTTTTAGCGACCCATTTAAGTGTTAGGCCAATTCCCGGCCCTGTGTGACTTTCGGCCTGTTAACGGACCATAAATGAGTTGGGCCATTTGTAGTCGGACCTTAGTTTTGGCCCTTTAACGGCCCATGCCCTTCATGGTCCAATACCAGCCCGGTTTCTCTTTCGGCCTGCTAAAGGCCCACAACACAGTTGGGCCATTTACAATGCGACCTGACTTTCGGCCTCTTAGCGGCCCATGGTCTTCATGGTCCAGTATAAGCCCACTGTCTCTTTCGGCCTGCTAAAGGCCTACAGTATAGTTGGGCCATATGTAGCCCAAACTTAGTAACGGCCTGTTAATGGCCCGTGAAATAAACTGGGGCCACCTGTTGCCCGCTTCGATATCGGCCTGTTAACGACCCGGGAGGTAAGAGGGCCGACCATTAACTTTCGGCCTAGTAACGACGCACTAACTTAATGGGCCCACTAAAGTTCGTACATGTCTTTAGGCCAAATTAGATAATTTGAGCCCATTACGATGAGCAATTATGCACAGGACCAAAACCGATCACGCAAAGGTACGGCATACAGGGAATAACGTTGCACATCCAGCATATATTACAGGAAATTACATCCACTGGGCAATCAAAGATTGATGCCAGTGCAAATAAATGAGCAGAACCTAACCATCTACAACGTCACAATCTGCAACCTCAGCACAGATGACGCCCATAAGCATGTGGGCAAGTTCTTTCTGCTTTGCTACACTGTCTCTAAAAACATTGATCAGTTGTTGTGTCGCACGACTCTGCACGTCTGATTCATCGACCATTTCCATCATTGCTTCAGCCATTTATTGGTTCACAAACATACATTTATTCCGTTGCATTTGAGACAGAGGATACTGAATAGATTCAGATGGCGATTTTGGAAGGCTTGTATTATTGATAGTGGAGAGTGCCTCGACCACTGCATCATAACATAAATTAGGACGGGAACCAAACAGATTAATCATGAGTTATTGCCATATTACCTGGCCTAGATTTACTGGAAAGAAACAATGGGGTTGCCTTGCTGTTTTGAGAGTGTGTCTTCTTATCTTCAGTAGCCTGCACAAAATTAACACACTAGCATTGCTATCATCGGCCAAGTGAGATAATAGGAAAGCAACATTGACACAACGAACGTTTGGGCAAGTAGCCTACACCAAATTAACACAATATGGCACAGCTATCGTCAGCCAGGTAAGGTAGTACGAAAGCAACATTGACATAATGAATGAATGGGAAACTAGAGAAGCACTACAATTCAGTAATGTGCACGATATGAGATAGTACATTCATGCAGCTCAGTATGCAAAACTACCAGGCAATTTTCCTTACAAAAATCAACATTGGCGGCTTTAATATTTTGCTACAACTAATTTTAGATCAAATAAAGGTTAGATTCACGCCGATTAACAAAATACATGTTGATGTAAAAATATAGTGATATACAACAGGTACTTACATCAGCATTGGAGCACAGAGAATTCCCGCAAGATATTTTCCTCGAATACGATCCCAATGGAGGAAGTCTTCTATCGTTTAACTTTATTTTCTAAAAGAGAGATGGGTAAGAAACATGTAGAAAATATGACCAGAATGCTATAAAATTTCATGATGCGAGGATACGCACACGCTTCTTAGAATGGAGTTGACATTGTTTTGCTGGACTAGAGCGGACTAGTTCTTTGGCCACCGGAATCTGCTTATTATCAGTGGGAGTTGGGTTTCTCTGTCTTGGAGCAGTATCTATGAAAAATGGAGTTGGTTTATTATCTCCTGGCGTTTGGATCTTTTGCAAAGACCTGGTTTGTGACCCTTCAGATTCTAATAGAGTCGTCTTCCCCTTGCATGCCTTATATAGAAGAATGGTGATTCAGTTACAAAACATGCTACAGCAGAGATGGAATAGGTATTGAAGAATAGAAAGGCATGACATATTGACATGTATTCCCTCCATCCGGAAATTAATGGACGGGTCTAGGCGTATTTCAGTTCTAGATACATCCAGTTTTATCCATTTCTGCGACATTTAATCTAGACGGAGGGAGTATGATGTAAGAGCTAGGGATACGATAGGACAACACAGTAAAAAAACACTGAAAAACCCACTGCAGAACCAAAGTATTCAAACCCACTGATATGAGATAGTACACTCATGCAGCTCAGGATGCAAAACTACCAGGCAGTTTTCCTTACAAGAATCAACTTTGTGGCCTTTAATCATACGTTTTGCTACAACTAAATTTAGATCAGATAAAGGTTGGATTCACGCCGATTAACAAAATACATGCTGATGTAAAAATATAGTGATATACAACAGGTACTTACATCTACATTGGAGCACAGAGAATTCCTGCAGGAATCTTTCCTCATAAATGATACCATTGCAGAAATTCTTCTATCTGTTAAGCTTATTTTCTAAAAGAGAGAAGGGTAAGAAACATGTAGAAAATATGATCAGCATGCTATAAAATTTCATGATGCAAGGATACGCACACGCTTCCTAGAATTGAGTTGACATATTTTTGCTCGATTGGAGCGGACTAGTTCTTTGGCCACTGTAATCTGCTTATTATCAGTAGGAGTTGGGTTTCTCTGTGCTGGAGCAGTATCTATAAAAACCGGAGTTGGTTTATTATCTCCTAGCGTTTGGATCTTTTGCAAAGGCCTTGTCTGTAACCCTTCAGATTCTAACATAGTCGTCTTCCCCTTGCATGCCTTGTATAGAAGAATGGTGCTTTAATTATAAAACATGCGACAACAGAGAGATGGAATAGGTACTGAAGAATAGAAAGGCATGACATATTGACATGTATTCCCTCCATCCGGAAAAAATGGATGGGTCTAGGCGTATTTCAGTTCTAGATACATCCTTTTTTATCCATTTCGGCAACATGTAATCCGGACGGAGGGAGTATGGTGTAAGAGCTAGGGATACGACAGGACAACACAGCAAAAAAACTAGTTGAATGTAAAACTATATGCTAGCGGAATACATACAGAAATAACCAAGGCAACATACACGTGTATGATTGGGAAAATAAGATGGCATTGGAACAGAGCACTAGAACAGCACTTCAATGTAAAAAAACATGGTATGGCAGACAGATGAAGTACATATTGATGAATAACAATGCATAAGATATTCAGAAGCATGATGTCCAAATTAAGCAGATGGCATTGCGATAGAGTAGACTGACAGTACTTGAATTTGAAAACATGTTTTCATGAATGGAATAGGTACTGAAAAACAGGAAGGCATGACATATTTACATGCATGATCAGCATGCTAAGCACATGGCATTGCAACAGAGTAGATACACTCCAGGACATTATATGCATATTGTACCCATATCACATGCCAAGTTAGAGCAAGGACTTTGTGGGGTGAAGAGGATTCATCATCTTTCTGCAAGTCTTCTGAAGAACTGCCTTTACATGTTCCATCATATTGGGTATCATTGACATCAAGTTTATTGGTAGATTTATGTAAATGAGTGCCTGTAGGAGACGACATAAAGAGTAGGACTCGGGTTAACTAGCAGCAACAGGTCTCATAAACTAAAGGGAGAACACAGATGAAAGCTATAGAATATGTATCGTTTGTACTTGAGATTAACTAGATGGCACACAAAAGATTAAAGAACAACATAGGTAATACTAGAAGTGGTATAATACTATAATCACCAGCCTGTGGGATAGCATTGGCTGATGGATGGTAACTATGGAACAACGTTACCTAAAGAACAACTATCTTAGCTGAACTATGGAACAGCGTGAACTCCTGAACAAGACCCGTAAGTGATCAGCATGAATATACAGTGAAATGTGATGATCTATTTTCCGTGCTTAGATGAATAACAAAGCCATAAATGTTGCACACAAGTAAGATGAGGGTACAACCTATCTGGCTGCCATCCATAGGAGTGAGCATCATGTGCTGACTTGTCGATGGCCCTGCAGTTGTTGTGGCTGTCCATGTCGGGCACGCGCATTCAATGCATGGAACTATTGAGTGGGGACTGTAGCTCCCTTCTGGTGTATCCTTCCCTTGTTGGAGCAGCTGCGGTGAGTCGGAAGACGGTGTGTCTGAAGATGCAGATAACGCATAAAGTTAAGAACGACATATCTCTTTGATTCGAAGAAATACACTAAGAGATCAACAGCAAGGTACGAGAGTGGTCACACGTCTGTTGACTGAAGACTAAATTGGGGTCACACGATTTTATTTTATTTTGGTACTATCCGATCTACGCCGGATGGCTTGATGGCCGTCTTGTGCCTCCCGGCTGACACTGTTCGGAATCTTCCCGGAAGAGCTAGCGACCAACGGCAGAGCAACCTGCCTCCGCCGTCCATGGCCCCGTCCAAAACCCCGCTCCCCGCCCCACCGCACTGCCGTGGTTGCGCCGCCCCTGGGCCAATCCACAAAGACTCCCCGTCATCCAGATCTGGCGGCGGCAGTACCTTTAACCCACGCAACTCTAAAAGATAGCCATCTAAGCGCTGCTTCCACGGCAAACTTGCGGCCCTGCACCCTTATGTTAGACACTAGCCAACCGGCAGCCTAGGAGCTCCGCAGCCTCGAGGGGTGCTGCTTCCCATTGGGAATCGATTGGCCCAGAATAAAAATTCAGACAACTAAGGCCTAAATAAAGTGATTTCAGATGATGGTGAAGTAGGCAGGTCCAGCTGCCGAGTCGGTGAGGCTGGCGCGGTTGTGGTGGTGACCGGCGGCAGGGAAAGAGCGATGTCGTGATGGTCGACGGCTACGCGGAAGCAGCGCCAGGACTCTGGACGGATCCGAAGTTGGAGCCGCTCCGGCGCCGTGAACAACGGCGGGTTGAATCGGCTCCGGTACAGTTCACGCGGCCGTCGTCGAGGCAGCACCAGCAGCACGGAGTAAGAGGCACACGACCCAGTGCACGACGGCAATTGGACAGCGTCTCTGGCATTAGGGAGGAGGGCAGCTGTGAAATTGGTGTGGTGGGGGCGCCATGGAGGTGGGGCTGTGGTTTCGCGGCTCGAGAGAAGGGAGCTTCCCGGGGAGAAGGTGATTTGGCGCCCACGAGGTATGAATGGGGGCGGGCGGGGGGGGGGGGGAATTGGGAGGGGAGTGGAACCATGTATTACGGACGCATTTGTCTGAAATGTGAGGGGGGGGGGGGGTTACAGTTCTACCCTTGCTTATAGGCTTCTCGGCTTGCGTCTGTGTACTGAGGGTCGGGGATAGTAGAGTAACTTTGCTTCTCCCCAAATAGTGGGCGGGAGCAATTTCGGGCGAGGAGGGCATGTTTTGAACTACAGTGGGCGCGAGCGAATTCGGGCGAGGAGAGCGTGTTTTGAAATAGTGAGCGCGAGCTATTTCGGGCGAGGAGAGCGTGTTTTGCCGACCATGGTTTATGAATTATTCGGCACATGTCATTTCGGCCGAGGAGAAGGCTCGCTTGGATGAAGTTACGAACCTACCCTCGATGTACAATGGGCCAATTGATGCGTGTCCCACATAGGACGGTAATTTCGTGTCTCCCATTTATTTGCTCGGGCGAATTCCACCGAGCAGAGAAGATGTTTAACGGTTCGTTCAAATTTTGGGAGAACGAGCATCCACGTCTACCTTACCAAGTCGATTCGAATCAAATTTTGAAATATTAGCTTGCCACTTCTTTTTTAGATGGAGAGATGATTCTCGGGAGTAATGTGTTTTTACATACTCGTTGCTAGCGATTTACTATATGACAAATAGTTGACCCACTCAAAAACGCGAATCAAACCAAAAATGAAATATCGCGATTCAATGAACTAGCTCGTTCAGTAAGTCAAAATAGTGAACTAAATCCAAAATTGAACACCTCAATCGAGTAGCATGTTGTACAGTATTATAGTACTCCATGAACATGTTGAAAGTCAAATTAATGAACTTGTTTGATATACGCATATATCCGTTCATGTGTGGATTGTAGACAACATGGCCTCCAATTTAAATATTTGAATGCAAGTTTATATCAGTCTTTGATGCATAAAACGTGACCTCCCCCTCTCCCGGACTCCTGTTCTCTCTCTCTCTCTCTCTCTCTCTCTCTCTCTCACTCTCGCCGACAATCTTCAATTCTATCGCACGCATCTGACACAAAACCTTGTTGTTACCTCTCACTTTCTCTCTCTCTCTCTCTCTGTGTGTGGGGGGGGGTCTTTCTAGTCCGCATTCATATATACACCATCTATAGGTCTCTCTCGCACACTATGTATGTTACTTTAGCTAGTCCAAGCTAGATATCTTGGGTGCACTCATCGTACGCACACAAATTCCTTGGCTCTTTGCCCGTAACTCTCTCACGCACCACTAGGTCGTCTCGGAGCTCTTCCCCCCTCTCTCAAACTCTCCATCCACCTGGGTCACACATACACATGCATATCTCACTCACACTCCATAGGCCCATCTAAAACTCTATCTCTCTCCATCGTTCTCTCTCCATCTCACACGCACACACACACACACAATCTCATGCCAAGCTAGCCAAGTATGATGGTCTCTCACTCAATTGTAGGCACACGCAGTCCCCCCTATATGTATATGACTAGCTAATCTTAGTCTCTATCACAAACATGTGCATGGTCTATCTCGATTTCTCTCGGGGCATCTTTCTATCGCGCACACACTCCCTCGATCTCCCACCCATATAGTCCCCTCACGATCTCGAGGGGATCTCTCTATCACAAACACACCCTCCCTCCCTCCCCATGCGTCCATGCCATCCATGTGTCCCTCTCGACCTTTCTTCCTTGTTGGCCAGACCTCTATTGGACATGTGCTATAGGGGTGTCTCTCTCCGTTGCAAACAATCACACACTAGCTATCTTCGTGTATCTCCTCACCTCGCTTTTCCATCTCGGAGATGCATGCGTGATATGTTCGCATAAGAAACGAAAAAACACACACTCTCTCTAATTTATCGTTTGTTGTCACTTTATCTTTCACACACATACTCTTTTTGCACACTTACTAATTTATCGTCCTGGAGTAATTTGTATATTAATCATCTGCAAAAATAATCAACCTAAAAGCACTCTCCAGTAAAAAATGGCAGCTAATCTCGTGAGCGCTAAAGTTTCTGTTTTTCACAGCAAGATCATATAAACTTCACCCAAGTCTTCCCAAAGGTTCTACTTGGCACTTTATTGAAACAAAAGCTATAAAACATGATTACTACAGTAGCATAATCATGTGGACACACAAAAACAGTAAGGATAAATATTGGGTTGTCTCCCAACAAGCGCTTTTCTTTAATGCCTTTTAGCTAGGCATGATGATGGCAATGATGCTCACATAAAAGATAAGAATTGAAACATAACGGGAGCATCATGAAGCATATGACTAGCAATTTTAAGTCTAACCCACATCCTATGCATAGGGATTTTGTGAGCAAACAACTTATGGGAACAATAATCAACTAGCATAGGATGGTACAACAAGCATAACTTCAAGAATTTAAGCACATAGAGAGGAAACTTGACATTATTGCAATTCCTACAAGCATATGTTCCTCCCTCATAATAATTTTCAGTAGCATCATGAATGAATTCAACAATATAACCAGCACCTAAAACATTCTTTTCATGATCTACTAGCATAGAAATTTCACTACTCTCCACATAAGCTAAATTCTTCTCATGAATAGTAGTGGGAGTATCATAAGAGACTTGAACACTAAAAATTGTTTCCACATTAAAGGAGTAATGTTCAGAAAAAGGGTGATTATAATCATGACAAGATTTGTAAATATAATCATCACTACTTTTTATAGCATAAGTTTCATCACAATAATCATCATAAGTAGGAGGCATACTATCATCATAACAACTTTGCATATCAAAACTTGGGATGCTAAAAATATCATCTTGATTAAACATAGCATCCCCAAGCTTGGGACAAACATTAATTCCAGCAAATATATTCTCAAATATTTCATACCAATCAAACATAGCTTCCCCAAGCTTGGGCCCTTTCATATCATAAGCATAATCACTCTCATCATTAAAAATACTGATAGCACCAACAGTATAGCAATTATCATCATCACAATGAGTAGTAGGAGCAACATCATTTGGGAGGGATACCTTTTTACCTTTGTTGCTCCTTCTTTTCTTTTTCTTCTTCACATTATGTGTGGGTTCAGCCTTCCTCTTTGAGCTCCTTATTGACGAGATTGGTTGAATAGAAAGCTCCTCCTCGTTACCTGATTCATCATAAGAAATAATAGGAGGATATTGGGAAGTCTCTTCCCTTTCATTCGTATTCCCATCATCTTCTATTTGTTTTCTTTTCTTTATGTAATTGGAAATATAAGGATTTTCAATACAATTCACCGCACAATACATATAAATTTTCTCTAGATCAAAATGAAGAACTTTATCAAGGGCAAATTTTGGAATATCCTTAGTTATACGTTTAATTTATTCATAACCCAAGAGAAAACTAAGTTCATTATGATGTGCAAGGGAAATCAAGTCATCACAATTTTTGGATACGATACGATCATGAAACAATTTGCATTGGGTACTAAAATGATCACGTTCATTGCAAAGTTCACAAGTATGGCTAAGAAAAAATAAATTTTCAGCACATTCATCTAGCTCTTCTTGCAACAATTTGGTTTCTAAGTACTTATGCCTCTTGCAATAAATATCTTCTCTATTTGGTGTGTTCATGCAAACATGCACTCCATAAAAGTTAGCATGCTCATAAGAGATATTTTCATCATAACTAGTGCAATCATCATTAGCATCATGGATATTCAAAGAATTCGTACTAACAACATTGCAATCATGCTCATCATTCAAAGATTTAGTACCAAACATTCTATAGATTTCTTCTTCAGGCACTAGAGCACAATTATCCTTTCCATCATACTCACGAAAGGTATTAAAAAGGTGAAGTGTTTGAGACAAACTTAACTCCATTTATTTGTAGTTTTATTTTATAAACTAGACTAGTCCTAAAACAAGAAACAAAAAGATTCAATTGCAAGATCTACAGATATACATTCACTTACCTAGCCTCCCCGGCAACGGCGCCAGAAAAGAGCTTGATGTCTACTACACAACCTTCTTCTTGTAGACGTTGTTGGGCCTGCAAATGCACATGTTCATAGGACAGTAGAAAATTTCCCTAAAGTGGATGACCTAAGGTTTATCAATCCGTAGGAGGCGTAGGATGAAGATGGTCTCTCTCCAACAACCCTGCAACCAAATAACAAAAAGTCTCTTGTGTCCCCAACACATCCAATACAATGGTAAATTGTATAGGTGCACTAGTTCGGCGAAGAGATGGTGATACAAGTGCAATATGGATAGTAGATATAGGTTTTTGTAATCTGAAATAATAAAAACAGCAAGGTAACAAGCGGTAAAAGTGAGCGTAAACGGTATTGCAATGATAGGAAACAAGTCCTAGGGTTCATACTTTCACTAGTGTAAGTTCTCTCAACAATAATAACATAGATAGAACATATGACAAGCCCTCAACATGCAACAAAGAGTCACTCCGAAGCCACTAATAGTGGAGAACAAACGTAGAGATTATGGTCGGGTACGAAACCACCACAAAGCTATTCTTTCGGATCGATCTATAAAAGAGTTCGTACTAGAATAACACCTTAAGATACAAATCAACCAAAACCCTAATCTCACCTAGATACTCCATTGTCACCTCAAGTATCCGTGGGCATGATTATACGATATGCATCACACAATCTCAGATTCATCCAACCAACATAAAAGTACTTCAAAGAGTGCCCCAAAGCTACTACCGGAGAGTCAAGAACGTGTGCCAACCCCTATGCATAGGTTCCCAAGTGTCACGAAACCCGCAAGTTGATCACCAAAACATACATCAAGTGGATCAATAGTATAACCCATTGTCACCACAGTTATCCCACGCAAGACATACATCAAGTGTTCATAAAAGACTCAATCCAATAAGATAACTTCAAAAGGGGAAACTCAATTCATCACAAGAGAGTAGAGGGGGAGAAACATCATAAGATCCAACTACAATAGCAAAGCTCGGGATACATCAAGATCGTGCCATAGAGGAACACGAGAGAGAACACAAGAGAGAGAGAGAGATCAAACACATAGCTACTGGTACATACCCTCAGCCCCGAGGGTGAACTACTCCCTCCTCGTCATGGATAGCGCCGGGATGATGAAGATGGCCTCCGGTGATGGGATCCCCCTCCGGCAGGGTGCCAGAACAGGGTCCCGATTGGTTTTTGGTGTCTACAGAGGCTCGCGGAGGCGGAACTCCCGATCTATTTTCTGTTCTGGAAGTTTTAGGGTACGTAGGTATATATGGGTGAAAGGGATACGTCGGTGGACCTCCAGGGGGCTCACGAGGTAGCGGGCGCGCCCAGGGGGAGGGGCGCGCCTCCCACCCTCGTGGGCAGCCTGGGGATCCCCTGACGTGCACTCCAAGCCCATCTGGTTGGTTTCCTTCCAAAATTAACTTCTCTAGTTGATTTCGTTCCGTTTTGACTCCGTCTGATATTCCTTTTCCTCGAAACACTGAAATAGGCATAAAACAGCAAATCTGGGCTGGGCCTCCGGTTAATAGGTTAGTCCCAAAAATAATATAAAAGTGGATAATAAAGCCCAATATTGCCTAAAACAGTAGATAAAGTAGCATGGAGCAATAAAAAATTATAGATACGTTGGAGACGTATCAGCAGGGCGAGGGGCCGCTTGGACGACAGCTTCATCTCCTTGTTCGACGAGGTCCTCGACAAGTTCACCGTCGTCAAGAAGCTCCGGACGACTTTGACGTAAGCCTTCAGCCGACGCGCCCAAGGCTCTGTGATGCCCGCCACCCTCAACGGCCACTATGGTGACAACCTCTTCGACGCACTGGTGGCCCGGCGACTGCCCGCCGTCGCGCCGGAGAATGTCCACCTTGAGGTCGCGCTCGCCACGCAGCGCCTGGCGCAGCAAGACACCATGGACATAATCTCCCACGTCTACGCGCATGCAAGAGGAGGACGATAGGATGCTGGCCTTCTTGGACCGCGGGGCAACCTTGGACGTACTGTTCAGAAGCACGTTGAGCTCGCCGCCAACGCCGCTGCTCCTCACACGTCGGTTGGTGACCCGACGCACTAGGGCGTGAGGATGTCGTTGATGGATCCGTATGTATTTTTATCTTTCCGTCAAATCCATGTAGTAGTATATGATACTACAGTAATTATCTTACCTTTCGCATCAACTTCATAATTCGTACGTACTCCATGCATGAACCGCGCCAGAACCAAACTTCTCATTACTCTAGGCAAAATCGTTATTTTCTATCTATTGATCGCACCATGGAGCAGAACCAAATTTTACAAGTTACGAGTTCAAAAGGAAAAGCCTGCCATGTTCGCGTCGCACCCCCACACGGTTGGTCCGGCACGCCGCTCAAGCGGGAATGTGTGTGGTGTTGCATTTTCACTTACAAGTGGTTGAGCAAACCGACTATCGGCAAACCCCCACCCCGCCCACCGCATGATGGCTGAGAAAACAGGAGGGAGAAGAGATGGCTGTAGCACGGATTCCAAGAAAATTGGTGTCGGATGGGACTCGTGTGGGTGGCGTGTGCCGTAGTGCTAGACGTGAATGCTAGTTATGGCACATGCCACCCCACTATATCGAGCCTATATCGAGGTACAGTATGTAGAACAAATTTCCTGCAGTCCGTGCTCAGCACTCCTCTATCTCTCTTCTCAGCCAGCTAGCGGACGCGCGGAGCCCATCGTCTGTTTGCTCACATGCGGTCCCACATGTCAGTGAAAACGCAAGCGGACCCACTGAACCTGCACATCTTTCACCTCGACGTGCTGGTGATGAAAAACAAATCCAAGAAAGATTATATTTACAGTTTAACCCAAGATGCAGATCTCGTGGCTTCAACTTATCAACTACCACTCTATTTCCTTTCATGACACGACCTGGATGCTGGATGTCCCACGTGTCGGCAAAAGGAGGAAGAACCCGACCAAATCTTCGGTTGTGCTCTCGGGTTAGACTAGTTGTGCTAAATTAAAAATTTTGTTGTGTACTCCCTCCGTTCCAAAATACTTGACTTCCATTTGTCCAAAAATGGATGTGCCTACATACTAAAACATGTCTAGATACATATATATCTTGACAAATAGAAGGCATGTATTGTGCAACAGAGGGAGTAGAATGGATGCAAGTTTTTGTATTGGGAAGAAGAGTACATCCATATATTGATAGAGCGCAATTTAGTAGATGTTCTATCACTTTTAGCTAGCACAGAGGCTATAGATGAGATTAGTGCACTTGTTGATACTCCTACTTGGTATGCGTGTTGCTGCTTAGACGCAGAGAAAAACGGACCGGAGGGAGTACTAGAATAGAGGCTAGACATGAGACTAGATGCGAGGAAGCAATGTCTACTTCTTTACACTCGAAGAAGAAAGAAGTACGCAAGATCCCTCCGCAGATCAACAATGAATGCATCGAGAAGGCACTAATCCAACTTATAGGAGTAGTAAAATGTATTCTTGTGGTTCTTGTTTTCTTTGGTCTTGCTTTTCTAGTCAAAATTATCGTTGGAGTTCGTGCAAAACAGAGGTCCGTTTGGGGTCGTGCATTGCAGTTGGCCTTACAAGTGGGTCCACAGTTAAGGAAACCGACTATCGGCAAACCCCCACCTTGCCCGCCGCGCGATGGCTAAGTTGAGGTTGAAGAGATTGCTCTAGCACGGACTCCAAGAAATATGATGTCAGATGGAAGTCGTGCTGGTGGCGTGTGCCGTACTCCTGGACGTGAATGCTTGTTCTGGCCCATGCCACCCTACTAGTATCAAGGATTCGAGGTGCTGGTTACGTAGTACAGTATGGCTACAGTAAAAAGACCCGCACGACGCGCAAAGCATGTGAAGCTAGTACAAATAGTGTACTACTATTGTTGATTGGCCTCATCTGATAACCTGTTGCAATACACGTACAATTATGTATTCGGAAAATATTTTTGTTACCTCATCGCACCACTCACTCACAGAAGCAACTCGAAAGCCATTCATAAATTTAGTAAGTTTATCATAGGCATATCATTTTATTACATACAACAGGTCATCAACCCACATCGACAACAAGGATACATTATAAAGACTAAAGTTTCCACCATACAACAAATAACAAGCAATGAAATGAACTTCAACTCAACCATTCCTCGGCGTTGGAAACGCTTGCTTTGAACCACAAGTGATTCTCTGGGACGGGCCATCCATTGTCGATCTGGAGACTAATGCAGGACAGATCATCCAGGCTGAAACGGCCTACTATATCAGTACCAGGGTAGGGAACCACCCAAATTTCCGAGGTATAGACACAGGTGCTTCTCATAAATGGTAGTAACATTGTGTCAACAACAGTTGGATCACCTTTAACCATCATTGGATAGTTTTGTCCAAGGAAGAGCGAGTTTTCTCCAAGACTATCAATTCTGTACCAGGGAGAAGGAGTTGGCGCTAGCACACTAGTATCCATCCTGAAAACCATGCAACGGGTGTTGGAATAGGTCCGGAGAGTGCGACCATGGGAGACTACACCTGCTTCCTTAGCAATAACATCATCAGTGGGCTGTATACACACGAGAAGATGTGATCCATCGGAATTAGTTGCCAGGCGCCAAATAGTATATGGGCGCTGCTCGTCCTCATGCTCGTGATCATCACCATCATCATCTCCCCCTTGGTTATAAAAATCTTCAAGTATAGGTGGTGGAATGTTCACAGGACCTTGGAAACACACGAAGAAGGTTAATTAGTAAGGCTGGCCATAGTGGGGATAACATAAGTAGTATCATGCACTTGGGACTCGCAAACATGCTTATGTGGCAGGCAATTAAGGAAGAGAGAGATGGTTATAGTAACATAGGTAGATACCGTAACATAATAAATGTGATGCTACTATGTGCCATGCATGGCAATAAATGAGACCACCTATGATACTAATCTAAGATACTATGCACTATAGACAGTAGTAACATAAACTAGTAACATATGCATGTTACTAGTCTAAGTTACTCCCCACTATGACCAGCCTTGCTAACCCGCATGCATGTGGATGAAACAATTATAATTACGGTGGAAGATAAACGTACCGAAACAACGAGGATGCCATGCAAAAACAGTGCCACAAGTGGTGGCAGCAAACACAAGGCCCTCGTATTGAATTGCATCACAGTACTCATCCATGTACAGAAACTGATTTTTGAGCAATATCCATCCAGTCAAACCACTGACGACGGCAACAAGCTTGTCGAAGATAGAAACAACTTCATAGTTGTTGTAATTCCAAGAGCGGTTGGGGACTTGAGAAATTGCTATCTTCCGTAGAAGACAGTCACCATGATTGTATTTGAACGTGCGTACAATACCGGTGTGCTCAACCTCTGGGCAGTCTGTTGAGATTTTGGAAGTGGAACCCGGTCACGAGTGTACACATTCACAAGTTCCCACTCGCAGTTGGACCCAATGTAAACAACCCAATCTTCATTTGCGCCCGCCCAAGCCTTGCCCTCAAGCGATGGCATCTTAACATCATACGTATCATTATCAAGCGGCATCAACATGCACAGGGCGAGGCCTCCGTCGTGACGGCGCCAGTCATCAGGGTCACGGCGAAGAAGATAGGGGAGATCAAACCGCTCCTTGACTCTTGGGTTCCTTGTAATGATGTTATTAGTTGAGTCGAGAATGGGCTTGAACGAACCTGCCATGCTAGCCGAGGTGATGACGTCGCACCGATCAATGAGTTCCTCCACCACGTCATCTTTCAGATCGGGGCAAGAATAACGGGGTTGTTTCCGTCCTATTCCCTCCATGGAGAAGACGATCGAACAATGGCAGAAGAAAGGGTGAAGGGCTGAAGGAAAATGGAGGAGGGAGAGGAAGAGCGTGCAACAGTAGTTCCAAATTGAGAGGGAAAGGCGAAGAGTCGGTGGACGGTTGCCAGTTTGCCACAGTTCACGAAGGGGCACCCCGGCCTACATGTCGGTTCGGAAATACTCCTACTACTCGCCGTCGTCTCACTAATATGTGGAACGGGACCACATGTCAACGAGACATGGTGTGTAATTTCTCGTGCAAAATGCGATCTGGCCGCGTTGGCCCGAGGTGCCGCATTAGTTATCAGCCTTTATTTTTTTAATGGCGCGCCGTTCAGTTTTGAAGCACGACTAACTGGTACTGTACGCAGAGAAAATATAAACTACTCTACCACTACTCCACCTCCGGTACTAGTAGTATAAAGAAGATATATAGGCTGGAGCTTCAACGCTTTCTTGCCAAGGGCTGCCCACTTGCTTCTCACACTACCACCCTCTCTCCAGATCTAAAAAAGATGGCCCCTCTCTCCCTCCTCACCGGTGGTCACAGATCCGCCAGGGAAGAAAAGGACGTGCAGTGTTGACGCACTCGTCGTCGGCGAGTGAGGTCACGCACTGACGAAAAGGCCGTCCTCTCAGACCTAGCGCCCGCGCGGGATCGTTGCCGTAGTGTGTGCGGAGGACGACGACCATGAGCGAAGCCACTTCCCGCCGACCCTCAGGTATGCTACCTCTTTTCGAACCATACCCTTGTTCTATTGCCCCATCTGGCATGTCGTTGCATGTGGATCTTTTTCCACTCCACCATCTTCCGAATTTGCTATCCTCTGCTCTGCTGGCCACACAGACGAAAACTATAATTTGCACTATTAAAGGAAACACTACTTCATGCAGACTAATGCATGTCTAGGTTGAATAAGGAAAGGAAGGGAGACTGTACTGTCCAAGAGAGTAGGCATCGAACCCGCATCTAGGTTGAAAAGGGGAAAATCAATAGCTAAGGAACGAGTCTCGTGTCTCTTGGTTGAATAAGGGTAGAAAGGCATGACAACGCAATAGAGAATGCCAAGGTCGATCGATTTTTTGTCCTCACATAGGAAAAAGGTGGCTAAAGAGAACAAAAATGGGACGTAATCCACATATGCTGCCTGGATATTTGTTGCTTTGGGAAACCATACCTCCCTCACCACTCTACGTCCGTGGAGGTACATCGTACTGGTGCGGCCACTGTCCGAATGTGCCTCCCATGCTCTTATTACCACTTTTTTGCTGTTAGTATAACGCCAGCAGTCAAGTCAAGCAATGCTACTGCTAAAGTGATGCCACATTTAACTAATGCCGCTCTCAGTCTAATGCCACAGATAAATTTAAGCAGTGCCATTTAATGTCACTGGATCATTTCAGGGTTAGCTGTTGATTGTGGATGTATTAAAGATTTTTCAGCTAAGGCATTCTAATGCTGTTGCACAGCCAGTATACCAACGATGAAACTTGTTACTACCTTCAGATTTTTGCATTGTTATTACTTATAGATTACATATCTCACTTTCATGAGATAAGTTAATTTTTTGTACAGTGTCACCAAAATGCCAAGGCGCTGATGTCATTTTATTTTGGTTAAACTGCACAGACAATTATGAAGACAAGAGGAAAGGTCAAGAGTGGGCACCTCCTCCTCCGGCTGTTCTCTTGATTATCAAGAGGAAAGATCAAGTTTTTATGTTTGATCGATTATCAAGATTGGGATAGCAATTTTTAAGGTCCCCCCGAGTTCAAAATGATATTTACCTTGGAGGTACATGGTTTGCAATTTTTTTATACTGTCATTAGTTAATAATGCTAGTTACCTTCAGACTTTTGTATTTGGTTTAATGCTCATGCACAGCTAGTATACCAATGCTGAAACTTGTTACCTTTACATTTTGTATTGTTAATTCTTATAGAAACCTTCCAGTGCTAGAGTTTATTGAAATCTGTTCAGTAAAACTATTGTACTATACCCTGTAATAAACTAACTACTCTACTGTTGCACTAGCCACTGGATTAGTGTATATTTGTAGTATTCGAGTGGTGTTGCATTAGCGTATGGACATAAATAAAGTGTGGCAAGCTTTCCCAGATATGTGCTCAAGAAAACTACTACATGTTTTTCTAAATACTAGACATTTGGGTACTTTAAATTGAACTGCGAAAACGTCTTATATTAAGGAACAGAAGGTGTAGAGTTCACTCAAATTATCCCGGCAAAGCTAGTCACACCTTTGTTAAAATTAATGTTCATTATGTTATCGGAGGAGGTCTGTATGTTTGTCTCTAATGCCTATCTACTACATACCCGACATCATGATGTAATGTTAAGTCATTTCCTTTTGTACAGTGTAACTAAATTGTCAAGGCGGTGATGGCATTTTATTTTAGTAGAACTGCACAAAATTTGCTTAAAAGAAGAGGAAAGGTCAGGAATGGATCAGTTTTTCAGAAAAAAAAACTATGTATGCCTTCCTGACATCAGCCGTTGTTGCTTTATTTATTCCTCAAACAGGTGGTTAGAAACAGTCTTGCTACCTTTTCCCATTAAGAAATTGGAATGCTTATATTTGTGAGTCTATGCTTCAACTAGTGCCACTTTTATAGTAATCACACTTTCAATATCTATGCAAACAGGGATGCTCGATTTTAGTGGAGCTGCACAAAAAGTCCAACTGGTTCAACACTAGGAGCATGTTTTTTTCCAAACCTTTATATCCAATTGGTGGCACTATGAGCTGTTCATTACGAAGGTACATGGTTTGCTACTATCTTGCTACTCTTTTTGTACTGTCATTAGATAGTAATACTAGTGGTTTGCATGTGAATTTATTGGCAGGGTGGACCTACATTGGAGGTGCAAGACATGATTCAATGATTGGATGCTTTTCGGTTGTATCGATTTCACCTCTTCCATCACTGCGAACATGGTGTGGTATATGTTTACTAGCTGCTTGATATTTGTGTAGACAGAGATGTCTACCGGTTGCTATTTGGCAAACAAACAAAGTGTCCGCAATTTTGGTTGAACTGCACAAGAGAATAGTATAGTCACTGCATGCAGTGCCATTTGAAAATAGACACAAAGATTGGATAGTCACTTCATGGACTGCAGAAAAGTAGTACTGTACTATTTACTGGCCAACACTTGGTGCTTCATTGCTTTGGTCTGATTATACAATGGGCATCATTTTCCCTAAGTTAAAGTTTGTATTCCGAAAATAGTCCCGCGGAGTGATCGAGAGAAGACCAAATCATATTGCAGTGGATGTTCCTCCATCATGTGTTGTTCATTCTCATGGTTCCAGCTGTTGGTGAAACCACTTACGTTTGCAAGAGGAATTGTAGACTTTACAAACAAATTTTTCTTTCAGTCTGTACTGAATGTTGGCCAAGAGAAGCATCCATGTTAGTAGGAAGAACAGATGTTTTTTCTAGATCTTTGCTTTTGGAGCTACATATTTGTATATGATCTGTGAATCATTGAGATGCATTAACATGTTGATCTTATGTATGGGAATCCTACTAGTTAGTTTTAGTTGCGACGCAAGATCTGAAGTGGCTGATCTTTGCTTTTGGAGCTACATATTTGTATATGATCTGTGAATCATTGAGATGCATTAACAGTTACTTATTTCTGTTTGCTCAGTGTTTACAAGTTACTGATCGATCACTAGCTAGCCTACAAATGCGCACCTTGCAGTTTTATTTGCGACGCAAGATGCGAAGTGGCAGTTTTTTGAATAAAAATGCCTACCTCTGAAGAAACTAACAAGCTACACTATCGATCCTACACGGATAAAAATGCCTACCTCTGAAGAAACTGACAAGCTACACTATCGATCCTACACAGATAAATAGCGTATCACGCACGTACTACCTCCTTTTCAGTTTGCAGGGCTCAATTCAAGAAACGACCTACTCGATCCTACACGGATAAATAGCGGATCACGCACGTACTAGTACCTCCTTTCCGGTTTGCAGGGCTTAATTCAAACCTCTCACCAACCAAGCTACTCCCTCCATCCGGGTTTATTAGTCCCGTGAGCAAAGCAGCAAGACCATTGCATGGAAATAATTAACGGCATGCAGAAGTTTAAGCCTAATTAATTCCAGCGATTTAAGTGGCTGCATGCGTGCCCTCGGCTGCGACTTGTTGCATGCTGCTTCGCTACTGCTTGCGAGCGGTTCTGAGTGCTTGCATGCAGCCGGCCGTAATTAAGGTAGCTAACTGATGCGAAAAAAGATACTCTTTAATTGTTGCAGGCTTTTTAAATCCTTGAAATCATTATTGACAAGGAGGGAGATGATTCGAGTGCACTCGTTTGACCGCCATGCCGGCATGCGACCCATACGGGACGGTACGGCACAGTCATAATTTCAGTTTCCCTAGTTTTCAACGGCAAGCTGGCGCGCTAAGCCATTATGCATTGAATTCCGATGACCGTCGCGCTACCTTCCCCCTATAAGTACTGTTTCCCAGCATTCTCCAGTGCCACCATGACCCAACTCGCCATATCCTCATAAGCCCCCACCAGCCCGACGTCACTCGCCACGTCCGCCATGCCCCCGCCCGTCCGCGGTAGGCGACGCCGGAGGTGGTCACCGCCGGAACTAGTGTTTGGTTTTTCACCGGAAGGCAAACGGAGGGGGGAGGCATTCTATCTGTCTTTAGATGGCAATGCGCAGATCGAGGACTTGTTGCAGCGCGACCGCATGGCGGAGGAGCAGGAGTTGTTGGAGCGCGACCGCCTGGCGAAGGAGCAGCGTAACACCGATTTGCGCCGCCAGCGAGACATGGAGCAGCAGCGCACCGACGCTCTGAGTCACGAGCAGAGTGCCCGCAACTGGGCCGACTACATGGAGGCCGGCCCCCGGCAAATAGCCCTGGAGGCTGTCGGGCACGCACGCGTTCGCGACGCCGATTTTTACTACCAGCTCGTCAAGTGGGTTTCCCGCTTGGAAGCCAAAGCTTCGGTGGACCACGCCGGCATGGAAAGGGCCAACGCGCGCGAGCAACGTGCCCTATCGCACCTCTGGCAAGTCCGAGGCGAGGCGCAGGACGCCGATGCCGGCGTTTAGCGTGTACCGCCGGCATCATCTAGTTAGCTAAGAGTACGTTAGTACTTGGCTAGTGGGAGGAGATAGTTAACTTGGCTATGATGGCTGTCAACATGGAAGTTCAGTACTCTATATGTGGATCAGACCTGTTACTTTGCTCTGAATGTTGAACTTTCCGTTTGAACATATGGAATGGGCTGTTATTTTTTTAAATGGGTTGTATTTGTCCTCCACGGGTTTAGAGGCTGACTTGTGGGCCTAGCAAGTTGACGCGTACACAATCAGGAGATGATTGTACGTGGAGAGGATGACAGCAGGGACCCACCAAGGTCATGGCAGTATGCAAGCAAGTGCCTCCTTATTTCAAGCCAATAAAAAAATGACTCCTCCTAGTGGATTTCTGACATCTCGGTCCCATGCCATTGTCAACGTAGTCAATAAATGAGAGAATTGCACAACGAGCGGCTGACACCAGGGACCCAGCAGCTCGCCCAGTTATTTTTGTTTTGGGTTAATTTGATAAATGCCTCCGAGAAATGCCACTGCAATTTCCAAACTTTGAAAAATGTCATTTCATGCCATTTCTAGTGATTTTTTGAAGTCTGGAGTGGCATTTTTCAAAGTTTGCAAACTGCAGTGGCGTTTTTCAAAGTTTGCAAAAATTGCAGTGGCATTTTTCAAAGTTTGGAATTTGCAGTGGCATTTTTATGAATCGCCATAATTGGAGTGGCATTTATCTAATATGTTTTTGAGACGGAAGCAGGGTGTCAACTGGGCTGTGCGGGACACTATGGCCTGTCTAGACAGCCTTTTCTTTTATGTTTACCACAGACCAACCCAGTAGCTTTTTTTCTTTTTGAAAATGGCTAGCCCAGTTTTTTTGTGATTTGTCAAGTAAGTCACTTTATCAGGCCTGTTGGGCTAGACGAGGAGAGCTTCATTTGGCTGGCCGAGAAAATGGCCTATCAGTAATGAGAAATGGGCTGTACATTTTTCAGTTCGAGATTTTAAATTGCATTGATTTTTATGCGTGGACAATTTATTGGATTTTATATTGATATACATTTATTTTTACAATCAGTCTGAATGTGACTCGAAATTTCGGGATAAAAACAGTTCAGACCGCACCGACATATGCAAAATTTCGTATAATTTTTTAACCGTGGCCACAATATGGGCTGTAATGCTAACAAAAAGAATATGTGCTCCAAAAAACCCGTAAGAATTAGCAAATGGGTTGTAAACTATTTGAAATAATGGCAGATGGGTTGTATGCTGTTTTCCACAGATTTGAGGCTTTCCACAGATGGCCTGTATACTGTTGGATGTCCATCCAACGGCCGTCGTGCTTCTTCAATCTCTGCTCTTCCTGCTCCAGCCGCTCAAACAAGCACCAGCGGGACTGCCTGTTCCCTCCTCCCCGCGGCCGGCTGTGCTGCGGCGCAGGCCTCACCGCCCCACCGTACTCCCATCGCTGGCCTAGCTAGCCCCACATGTTGTTATTCTCCAGCGACAGCAAACGAACCAGTAAACCCTCGTACTACTCCGCGTGGGAAATAACTGCCGAGTATTCCCTGGCTCCGTGTCGTTCCCTTCCTAGGCCTCGCCGTCGTCCACTGCCCTGGTGCTCTCGGCGCGGCGTGGTCAACGTGGTCAATGAACGACATCCATCGGAAGTGGACTGTACGTGGAGAGGCTGACAGCTGGGTCCACGGCCGCACGCAAGGAAATGCCTCCATATTACGCGCAAAATAATGATTCCTCCACCTGACATCTGGGACCCACCGAAAGGGCCTCTGTATTTCGCGAAAAAAACGTTACCGCCGCTGACAGCTGGGACCCACCAGCTGTATCTTCGCAGGCAAGGAAGTGCCTCCTTATTATGCCCAAAAAAAGAATACTCCCCCTGCTAGCTGGGACCCAGTATAGTGAGCCTACTAAGTTGACGGGGACGAAGGGCTTTGTCAACTTAGTCAATATGCACGATTCTAGCTCGACTGACCGTACGATGTCCATACAACGGCTGTAGTGCTTCTTCAACCTCTGGTCTTCTTGCTCCAGCCAGCCAAAGCAGCGCCGGTCGTGCTGCCTGCTCCTGCCTCCCGTGGCCGGCTATGCTGCCGCGGAGGCCTCACCACCCCCATACTACTCCCACCGCTGGCCAGGCCATCCCTCCACTCCACTCACCCACACCCCTGTTAGTCTGCGGCAACGGCAGCGCAGCCGAACCAGTGAACCCTCGTACTCCTCTCCGCGTGGGCATCCACTGCCGCGTCTTCCCCGGCTCTGCGTCGTCCCCTTCCTAGGCCTCGCTGTCGTCCACTACCATGGTGCTCTCAGCGCGGCGTGGTGAATGTGGTCAACGACCGAATTCCATCGGAAGAATACTGTACGTGGAGAGGCTGACAGCTGGGTCCACGGCAGCTGCAAGGAAGTGCCTCCTTATTATGCGGAAAATAATTATTCCTCCACCTGACAGCAGGGACCCACCGGACGGGCCACCAGTATTTCGCGAAAAAAACGTTTGCCCCTGACTGCTGGGACCCACCCGACGGCCACCGTATTTCGTGAAAAAAACGTTCCCCCTGCTGTCAGCTTGAACCCACCGGAAGTGCCTCCTTATTACGCACAAAAAAATGAATACCCCCCAGCTAGCTGGGACCCACCTTGGTGGGAAGCCGACTTGTGGGCCTCCTAAGTTGACGGGGACGGAGGGCTTTGTCAACTTAGTCAATATAAATGATTCTAGCTCCAGTGACCGTACGATGTCCATCTAACGGCCGTAGTGCTTCTTCAACCTCAGGTTTTCTTGCTCCAGCCGCCCAAAGCAGCGCCGGTCGTGCCACATGCTCCTGCCTCCCGTGGCCGGATGTGCTGCCGCGGAGGCCTCACCGCCCCGACTATTCCCACCGCTGGCCAGGCCCTGCGGCGACGACAGCCTCACATAGCAGCCAAACCAGTGAACCCTCGTACTCCTCTCGGCTCGGGCTTCCACTGCCGCGTCTTCCCCGGCTGTCACACCCTGATTTTCATGCCACAACACTTAAGTCAATAAATCATGCTAAAATGTGGTTTGACAAAAACTTTTGAGTGTTTTGTCTTTGCTTTGATTGAATGTTTGACTATTGTTTGCAAGTGCTCTAAAAATCAAATAAATTCTCCAACCCTTATACTCCTTACCCTTGATCCAAAAACCTTGACCAATGATCATGCCATGTGTATGGGACATAAAAGTAATTTCTTACAAAAATAATTTGGCCAAATAGTATTTTCAAAAACTAGTTTTCCAAAAAACCCTGAATTGAGATTTGCACCGCAAGTACTTAACTAATGGCAGTAAAAATCTTTCCAAAAATATATTTGAATCCTATTAGATGTAGCACTCCCATAAACGATAAAAATATAATTTTAGAAGTTATTTTCCTATTTTATTTAAAAGCTTTTTCTTAAGGCCAGAAATGGTCTTTATTAGAGAAAAATCATTTTATTGTTTCAAAAATATTTGACAAAAGCCTAGGGAAACTCAGTGGACATATATTGTCCATATATAAGAGTTTCAACACATGGTCATGTTAAAAATATTGGTCAAATCCCTCAAAAACCCTTTCTGGATATTTCAAGCTTTTGAAATATTTACAAAGGAAATATTCTCCAAAAATTCCAACAAAATTCTAGCATGTCACATATGACATATTAGATGATCTTGCCAAGTCTCATGACTTGGAGAACAATATAACATCATCAAATCCCCTCAAAACCATTTCTGTCCATTTTGAAGTTTGAGCAACTTTACATTGCCAAACATTTCCAAATGTTATCAAACCTTGTGAACATGCTCAAATGTTCTAATTATTCAGCTAGACCAAGTGGCACAAGTTGGAGAACAAGTTAACTTGATCAAAGTGCCCCAAAACCCTCTCTGACCAGAATCAAATTTCAACAACTTTGTACTACCAACTTTCTATCCTTGACCCCAACTTTGGTGAGCATGTTCACATGACCAAATGGGGCCACTACACCAAGTGGTGCATCAAGGAGAAGTGATTTGCTCAACTAGATCTGCACAAGTTCATTTCTGCTAATTTCTAGGGTTTACAAAAGTTGCATTGGCAACTTTGCCCAAATAAGCTCCAAATTGATGGAAGGACCTAATTATATGTTCCATTTCACCCTATGGAGTCTCATGCCAAATGGAGTTCATTTGCTTGCCCAAAACACCATCAAACACCTTCTGACATTTTACAAAAACCATTGTTTTGACCCCTTCCACTATTTTCCATGAGCTCAACTTTTTACCAGAGGTTAACCCAGTCACCTTCTACCTCCAGTAATTCCCCCCCTTCAACAGCTCAATTATTTGGGGGTGAAACCCTCACTTTCTCTCTTTGGGCAGCCTCTTTCTTTCTCTTCTTCTACCTCTCTCCTCTCCTACTGGCTCACTAGGGCATCCAAGGACACCACCCCTTTGTTTACTCCTCCCCGGACCCTCTAGACACTAGTGGCCACGCCCTGGGCGCCAAAAAGATGCCAATGCCAGCCATATGCGTGCTCTGGAGCACGCTACAGTGCACCAGGGCACTGTAGCCGCGTCCTACCCGAGGCTTATGACCACCTAGGGCCCTCCCCTTTGTGTCCCCTGAGGCCGCCTCGGCATCCGGGACACGCAAGATGGTCGGCCCCCTCCTCCTTCTCTCTCCGGCGACCCCTGACACGCGTGCCCGAGCGTGGCTCGCGTCCGCCAGTCGCCGCACTCGTGCGGGACCTCCTCGAGCTCGCTCTCCTTCTCCTCTCCCCTAAGAGAGCCATGGACCATGCCCACGAGCACCCCAGGCACGCACCAGAGCGCCCGTTTGGCCTCTGGCGATGCCCCGGGCCGTGGCCGTGAGCTCCGCTCATGGTGCACCTCGGCCTCGCCCTATATGACCCTCCCGACCTCCTTCAAGGTCACCATTCAACTAACCGCCCCCAAAACACTCTCCCGGACCCCTCTCCTCCTCTCCAGAGCCGCTCCGTCGCTTCCCATGGCCGGAGCCGAGCCGCCGTCCATCCCCAAAATTCGCGTCGTCCCGACCCTCTCCTTCCCCTTGAACCATACCATAGGACCCCCATGGCCCAAGGAGCCTCACCCGCACATCTGTTATTCCTCCCCGTGCCTGCCTCGCCGTGACTGAATCTCACCGCCGGCCTCGTCCGCCGTGGCCAGCACCCTGCTTGACCCAGTGCTCCTAGGCAACCGTGCCACCCACGGTTGGACGCGGCTGGGTCCCCTGAGCATGCAGGTGGGCGGAGCATCGCCGGAGACGCCCTGTAGCGCCGGTGGCCGGTGTCGAACGCCTCCTCTGCCTCCCTTCGCGCCCGCGCGGGAGGTTGAGGACGATCCTGTAGGCGGGCCCCGCTCGTCAGTGGCCCAGCCACCGGGCCACGCTGGCAAGTGGAGGCGCACTCGGCTTCTCCCGCGTCCCAGCAGCGAAGGCGTACTCCGCCTGGGCGCCTTCAACGTGGCCCTACCGTCCGCATGGCCGAGCCGCTGGGCCGGCCCAGTGCGCTGCGGCGCTATGCTGCGCCCGGTGCGCGGTATAGGTATAACCCCCCCCCCCTTCCTCTGTCTTTTTCTATTTCCAAAAATTTGTAAAATATCCCAAATATTCATATTAACTCCAAATTGAATGCTTCAAATTTCTAGTGACTGTATAAATCATTCCCTACCTCATAGAGAAGCTTGCACATTTTTCTAGAGAACTTTCCTTCACACTTATTTAGTAAATCCCAATTTTCTTAATTCTGTGATAAACTTTAGAAAATCACAGAGAGCCCATTTTTGATCCAAATTCCACAGTTCAAAATCCTAGATGTCTATAAGTTCAAAACTTAGTTTGTGAACATTTTTACTAATACTTTCTGTATCACCTCAATTAATGGTCTATTTCTTTATATATAGCCAACTTTGCAAATTCATAGGAAAATCATCTCAACTCCAAATCCAGTGAAACCAATTCCTAGATGCTTCTAAAATCATCCTTTGTTATATGGGTGCCTTTGCTCATTTTTCAAAAATATATTTCTGTACACTTCTTGCAAATCCATAAACCCCTTGATTCCATCATATCAAAATGTTCAGAGATATCCACTGATCCAATTCCAATGAAACCACTTTGGTTATTTTCCATATAACCCGAGATATCCTAGAAAAGTCCAACTCACATTTTTAGAGCAGTTTTATTTTTGCCTTGTTGTGTTGCTTATTATGATTGTTTTTGATGTTAGTTGACGAAGTAGACGGAGTACTTGGAGAAGGACCAGAAGACTTGAAGACTCTGAAGAACCAGGCAAGCAGCCCTTTGACCATGTCTATGAAACCCTTTTTATGCATATCATATAGCACCATATTGTTGTTGCAATGGAATCATGATGAGGTAGTAACCACTTTGATTGTTTGCCACCGTACTTCCTCGTTGATACTTGCATTGTGCATGACCCTACCTTCTTATGAGGGTTATGTCGGTGGGAGTAGATAGGATGCTAAAATAGTGCTACGCAAAAAGGGACGGGAATATGCATGGTGATGGAGACAAAGTATTTTCAAAAGACTTTTTGAAAACCCCGTCGGGTGCCACTTATGCCCGAGGGAGATGATGAGATGGGTAACCACTTGATGACGAAGTGGTGTACCGAGGCAAGTGTGTGTGTTGTTTTCGAAAACGGATTAGATTTAAGATTTGTCGACTGTCCCAACCTTACATGCGCAACCACTCTACCCTTATATGGGAAAGGGCATTATTGATTACCTAGACCGATACTAGCTTGGAGCCCGCATTACTAGTGACGGGAGAGTTGTTGGTGCGCTCTCTCGGGATAGGGTCGTGCCAGGTAGGGAGGCCAAGAACATTTTTATGGGGCACCGGACACACCGTTGGTACCCCGTGCCAGTGGTATGTGATAAATATGGGAGCGAGGCTCCACAATTTAAGATGTGAAATGTTGGGCACGGGGGTTACTACCAATCGAGTGGACTCCATGTTAGTGTCGTCTAGGGAAAGGTAGTGATTGGGTGCTTACCCCGGGTACTTGAGGTATCGCGGGTCGTGGATGACACGGAAGTTCCCCGGATCTTGTGGGTACAGTGTGCAACCTCTGCAGAGTGTAAAACTATTCGAATAGCCGTGTCCACGGTCAAGGATAGTTGGGCGGTGCTGCTTAAACTATGTCCAGAGTTTACAAACCAGTGTGTGTGTTTGGATATCTACTTGGGTCAAGTCAAAGGACTTGACGTGATTGAGATGGGTTGGTGCCCACTCTATTTATGTTGATACCTGTAACCTGTCCTCATGGTTACTTGAATTCTCCTAATGCATGTCTTACAAGTTGTTGAACATGACATTGCACGCAAAACTAGCTTTCTGTAAACTACCTACTTAGTGCTATATCTTTGCATTATTGTGCCTTGTTCAAAACATGGGTTGCTTGCGAGTACATTCAAAGTACTCATTGGCTTGCAACTGGTTATTTAATTAACCAGGCATGGAAGAACCGGAGTTCGAAGAAGAGTTCTTTGGAGACGAACATGCGAACTAGGACGTTTCCCAGTCAGAATGCCTGTAGGGTTAAGGCAGATGGCATGGGTCCAAGTTGTTATTGAAGATTTCCGCTGCGATGATACACTCAAGACTTGACCATAATGGTCCTACTTGTGTAAAATGGTATGTATGGATGTAAGACTCTTGTTATTCAGCTTCTGTGTGTTCAGTGAGCATTGATCTCTGGGATCATTGTACACGTGCATTCGGTGATCTCGACTTATGAGTCAGGGTCCCCACACCGGCTCCCCGTCGTCCCCTTCCTAGGCCTCGCCGTCGTCCACCGCCCTGGTGCTCTCGGCGCGGCGTGGTCAATGTGGTCAAGGAATGATTTCCATCGGACGTGGACTGTATGTGGAGAGGCTGACAACTGGGTCCACGGCCGCAGCAAGGAAGTGCCTCCTTATTACGCGGAAAATAATTATTCCTCCACCGGACAGCGGGGACCCACCGGACGGGCCACCGTATTTCGCGAAGAAAACGTTTCCCCCCTGACTGCTGGGACCCACCAACTATATCTTTGCACGCAAGGAAGTGCCTCCTTATTACGCACAAAAAAAATGAATACTCCCCCTGTTAGCTGGGACCCAGTATAGTGGCAGGCTGACTTGTGGGCCTACTAAGTTGACTGGGACGGAGGGCTTTGTCAACTTAGTCAATATGCACGATTCTAGCTCCAGTGACCGTACGATGTCCATCCAACGGCCGTAGTGCTTCTTCAACCTCTGGTCTTCTTCCTCTAGCCGCCCAAACTAGCGCCGGTCGTGCCTCGTGCTCCTGCCTCCCGTGGCCGGCTGCGATGCAGCGGAGGCCTCACCGCCCGCTACTACTCCCACCGCTGGCCAGGCCATCCCTCTACTCACCCACACCCCCTGTTATTCTGCGGCGAGGGCAGCCTCACACCGCAACGAACCAGTGAACCCTCGTACTCCTCTACGCATGGCCATCCATTGCCGCGTCTTCCCCGGCTCCGTGTCGTCCCCTTCTTAGGCCTCGCCGTCATCCACCGCCCTGGTGCCCTCGGCGCGGCGTGGCCAATGTGGTCAAGGAACGGATTCCATCGGACGTGGACTGTACGTGGAGAGGCTGACAGCTGGGTCCACGGCTGCAGCAAGGAAGTGCCTCCTTATTACGCGCAAAATAATAATTCCTCCACCTGACAGTGGGGACCCACCGGACGGGCCACCATATTTCGTGAAAAAAATGTTTCCCCCCTGACTGCTGGGACCCACCAGCTACACCTTCGCACGCAAGGAAGTGCGTCCGGGCAAAAAAAATGATTCGCCCCCCTGACTGCTGGGACCCACCAGCTACATCTTCGCACGCAAGGAAGTGCGTCCGGGCAATAAAAAACGATTCGCCTCCTTGACTGCTGGGACCCACCAGCTACATCTTTGCAGGCAAGGAAGTTCCTGACAGTCGGGACCCACCTGGTCGAAGCGTACGTACCGTTGTCATTCTGGTCGCGAACGTGTACGTACATACTGGTCGATGTAGAGGCACGCACGTGTCGTAGTAGAGGCGCGCACGTGTCGTAGTAGAGGCGCGCACGTAGCATGTACACGTACGTACAGCGGCGAGGGTGCAAGAAAGAAAATACGGCCACGTACGTACATACGGGCAGGGTCCCAAACGCCTACTCGCGCATACGTACATGGCTGGGTCGGAACGGAGAAACAGCATCGTTGTCGTGTTCATGGGGAGGCAACGGAATGCGTCGTGTTCATCAGGAGGCAACGGAATGCATCGTGGTCATGGGGATGCAACGGAATGCGTCGTGTTCATCGGGAGGCAACGGAACGCGTGGGAGCCAACCGGTTTGGATGGAATAGGCAATGGAAACGAGGCCTGGCGTACCGTACAACGGAGGAAACGGACCTCCTACGGTCGAAACGGGGGTCCTGTTGATCGGGAGGGGTGTGACGTACCGCAAAACGGAGGAAACGGACCTCCTACGGTCGAAACGGCGGTCCTGTTGATCGGGAGGGGTGTGGCGTACCGCAAAACGGACGAAACGGACTTGTGTTGGAGCGCTACGGTCGAAACGGGGGTCCTGTTCATCGGGAGTGGTGTGGCGTACCGCAAAACGGGACTCCACGGGATTCTGTTCATCTCCATAGTTGACCTCCTCCAGCCTCCACGGGCTACCGTCAACCTCCTCCAGCCTCCACGGGCTCCTGTTCATCCAGCCTCCACCGCGCACTACTCCACCGACTACTGTTCATCCACCCCTCCACGGGCACCCCTCCACCGTCTACTGTTCATCCAGCCCTCCACACCACGGGGTCCTGTTCAACCACCCCTCCACGGCCACCCATCCACCGTCTACTGTTCATCCAGCCCTCCACACCACGGGTTCCTGTTCATCCAGAGGCAACGCCACCGCTCACTGTTCATCCAACCCCCCCCACCCCCCCCCCCCCCGCAACGCTCACTGTTCATCCAATCAATCGGCTTCAGTTAGCAACAGTAGCGAAGGAATCGCTCCATAGGGTTCAGTTAACAGCCATCGATCGATCGCTCGGGAACGTGTAGCCTGCAGTGCAATCGCTCGGGTTCAGTTAGAGCCCAATGCCTCGCTCGGCTACAGTTAGAGCCAACGCCTCGCACACACGTGCGTACCTATACGAGAGAAACGCGCATCGCTCTCCCACCGTAACCGGCAACTCCCCGAAATTTTCCTCCCCCTTGCTTCTACCACGGTTTTTTCCTCATGGACGACCCAAACAATGTCATGCAGCTGCGTCTCCAGCCCGCCCAGGACGAAAAGCCCATTTTCTGTCATGATTTTTTGTCATAGAAGTAGGAACCCACCACATCTATGATGATACCGGGTTTTGTCACAATTACCGTCATAGAAGTGTAATATGTATGACAGAATTTTTTTTCGTTCGGCCCAGAATGTCACGGATGTGTCTTTTTTGTAGTGCTTCAATCTCGTATCTTCATTGTCCAACAGTCCGGCCAAAGTATATAGTTCGGCTGTCCGAGGACCCCCTAATCCAGGACTCCCTCAGCGCCCGCGAGCGAAAAGACAAAGAGTCGGCTGCTCGCCTCAGTCGGACGTGCCTCAGCATTGAGCGCGACGAAGACAGCCCGCCCACAAGCTATGGAGCGGCGAGCCGATTGTCCGCCTCCTCCTCCACCCCGCAGGGAGAGGTATGCCTCCCTGCCGCCTGTTGAGCACCCGATGCTCAGCGGCCGGCTAGGCCACCGTGAAGGAATCGGAGAAAACGATGCCTGCCATCGGATCGACCGCCTGGTGCGATCCCTGGCACTAGAAGAAGAGGATGAGGTTGGTACACCTTGTTTTGGCCCCCGCGTTCGTGATGAGCCCATCCCCAAAGGGTTCTCGCTCCCAAGAGACACGCCCAAGTACAACGGCTCGATGAAACCGGAAGACTAGTTGATCGACTACTCCACCGCAGTCAGCATAGCAAACGGCAACAGGCGTGTTGTAGTAAAGTACGTCCCCCTCATGCTTTAGGGCACGACGCGCACTTGGCTAAACAACCTCAAGCCCTACAGCGTCAATAGCTGGGTGGATTTCACTGAAGTCTTCATCCGTAACTTCACTAACACGTACAAGCGGGCTCCCAAGCCTCGCCAACTCTCTCTGTGCGTCCAAGGCCCAACTGAGTCCAGTCGCGACTACCTAACGCATTGGGCCGAGCTCCGCAACTCTTGCAAGGGGGTGCACGAGGTGCAAGCTATAGAGTACTTCACCGCCGGGTGCAGAGAAGGCACCCTCCTCAAGCACCAACTCCTCTGTGACGAGCCGGCTACACTCGACAAAATGTTGATCTTAGCAGACAAGTACGCCACTGCTGACTCCTCGATGAAGTCGGAGCTTCGGGTGGTCGCCTCTGGGAAGGTGCTCCCTCTGGCTCCTAGAACGCCGGCTGGTGACACCAGTCGGCGCCCACAACAGAATGACAACAAACGCAAGGCCCTGATGCCGGCTTCGACTAGCCGGCAAGTGGGAACAGTTGAAGATCAGCTGCTGGAAGGGCAGCCCCTACCCAAGCGTCAGAAAGGCGGCAAGCCGGCTTGGCAGCCTGCTTTCTCCTATGAGCAAACCCTTGATGCACCCTGCAAGTTCCATAGCGGCGTGAAGCCATCCAATCACACCACACGGAAGTGCCACTGGCTCACTCGAATCTCCAAGGGCGAGGGGTTGGTGCCTCCTCCACCTGCTGGCCAGCCGCCTCCGGCTCGTCAGCAGCCGGTGGCTCGTACAACAGTCGGTGCCATCCAAGACGAGTTCCCCGAAGAGCACAGAGCCTACGTCGTCTTCACAGGCCAAGCTGATGACAGGCACAGCCGGCGCCGGCAGCACCAAGAGGTCAATGATGTTGCCTCCAAGGTTCCAGAGTTCATGCACTGGTCTGAGAAGCCCATCAACTGGAGCCGAGCTGACCACCTAGATGTGATGCATTCTCCGGGTTCCTATGCCTTGGTGTTGGATGCCACCTTTGCAACGGAGGGGCGAGCTGCTCGTTTCTCCCGAGTCCTGATAGATGGCGGTAGCAGCATCAACATCCTTTACCGCGATAACATGGAGAAGTTGAACATCAAGACAAAGCAGCTCCTGCCTAGCCGGACTATCTTCCATGGCACTGTGCCGAGTCTCTCCTGCTCACCAATCGGGAAGATCAAGATAGATTTCCTCTTCGGAGACAATGATCACTTCCACCGCAAAGCAGTTTGGTTTGAAGTAGTGGATCGGGAGAGCCCCTATCACGCATTACTTGGTCGACCAGCTCTAGCCAAGTTCATGGTTGTCCCCCACTATGCCTACCTCAAGATGAAGATGCCAAGCACCAAGGGCGTCATCACCATAGTCGGAGATTACAAGAATTCGTCCGCCTGTGCCGCAGTGAATAGTTGGCTGGCCGAGTCCCTTGTGATTGTTGCAGAGAAGAAGATCCTTGACCGGGTTGTGGCCATGGCCGGCAAGCAGCCAGACCTGTCGTCGCACCCCAAGGAGTCGGAGACTCAGGGTTCCTTCCAGCCGGCCAAGGAAACCTAGAAGATACCTTTGGACCCGGACCACCCAGAGAGGTTCGCTCTTGTAGGAGCCAACCTTGATAGCAAATAGGAAAGCGAGCTCGTCGATGTCCTCCGTGAGAATCGGGATATCTTTGCGTGGTCCTCCAAGGACATACCGTGTGTTCCAACGGATTTCGCCGAGCACAAGCTACATATCAGAACATATGCAAAACTAGCCAAGCAACCCCTCCGCCGACTGTCAAAGGAAAAGAGAAGAATTGTTGGTGAAGAGATAGCCTGACTCCTAGTGGCCGGCTTCATTATGGAAGTGTTCTTTCCTGAGTGACTGGCCAATCCAGTCCTTGTATTGAAGAAGAACAACAAGTGGCGCATGTGCATTGATTACACTAGCCTCAACAAAGCCTTCCCAAAAGATCCGTTTGCTTTGCCTCGGATAGATCAAGTGATAGACTCCACAGCCGGATGCGAGCTGTTGATTTTCTTGGATGCATACTCAGGGTACCACCAGATCAAGTTGGACCCGGCCGACCGCCTGAAGACCTCCTTCATCACACCCTTCGGAGCCTTCTGCTACCTGACCATGACATTCGGCTTGAGAAATGTTGGTGCCACTTTTCAGCGTTGCATGCAGAAGTGCCTCCTCAAACAGCTCGGCAGAAATGCCCACATCTAGGTAGATGATATTGTGGTGAAGACGGAGAAGCACGACATCCTACTAGAAGACCTCAAGGAAACATTTGACAATCTGCGCCGCTTTCAGATCAAGCTCAACCCTAAGAAATGCGTCTTTGGAGTACCAGTCGGCTAGCTCCTTGGCTTCCTGGTCTGTGAACGGGGCATTGAGTGTAACCCAGTGAAGATCAAGGCCATCGAGAGGATGGAGATTCCCCCCCAGGCTATGAGACGTCCAGAAGTTCACCGGGTGCTTGGCTTCCCTTAGCCGCTTCATCAGTCGGCTGGGAGAGAAGGCTCTTCCTCTGTACCAGGTCATGAAGAAAACCACCCACTTCGAGTGGAATGACCAGGCGGACGAGGCTTGTCACCAGCTGAAGAAGATGTTGACTATGCCGCCTGTCCTGGCGGCTCCGACTGACAAAGAGCCCATGCTCCTTTACATTGCCGCAACCAGCCGGGTGGTCAGCACAGTCATCGTGGTCCAGCGCCCAGAAGACGGCCAGGCACAGCCAGTCCAGAGGCATGTGTATTATTTGAGCGAAGTACTATCGGCCTCAAAGCGGAACTACCCCCACTACCAAAAGATGTGCTATGGCGTGTATTTTGCCGCCAAGAAGCACAAGCCATACTTTCAAGAGCACCCCAGCACGGTGGTTTGCATTGCCCCACTGGTCGAGAGCATGGGCAGCCGAGATGCTTCAGGCCGAGTGGCCAAGTGGGCCATCGAGCTGGCTCCTTACACCATCTTCTACCAGCCTCGCACCGCCATCAAGTCCCAAGTACCGGCCGACTTCCTCGTTGACAGGGCCGAGACCCAGTACCTGCCGCCAGCGCCGGACTCCACCTGTTGGCGGATGAACTTTGACGGCTCCAAGATGCGTACCGGTTTGGGAGCTGGCGTTGTTCTCACCTCTCCCAAAGGCGACAAGCTCAGATACGCATTGCAAATCCACTTCGCCGCCTCCAACAATGTGGCCGAGTATGAGGCGCTCATACATGGGCTCGGGCTGGCCAAAGAACTCGACATCCGCCGGGTCCTGTGCTATGGCCACTCGGATTTGGTGGTCCAACAGTCATCCGGCGACTGGGACGCCAAAGATACAAACATGGCAAGCTACCACTTTCTCGTCCAGCAGCTCAGCAGATATTTTGAAGGGTGCGAGTTCCTTCATGTGCCACGGGCCGGCAACAAGAAAGCAGATGCCCTGGCACGAATCGGCTCCACCCGGCAAGCCATACCAGCCGGCATCTCCCTTCAGCGCCTCCTCAAGTCGTCTGTCATGTCTTCAGCGGAATCAGATTCCATATTCGTGTCGGCTGACCCCGAAGCAGTCGGATCCGACTCGGGGACTTTGACAAGCGGCCCAGGGACTTTGGTAGGCGGCTCGGGGACTACAGCACCTGCACCCGGCCCGGGGACTTCAGAGACCGGCCCGGGGACTGCGGCAGTCGGACCGGGGACTTCAACGACACAACAGGCGGTGGCCGACTCCAACCCACCACCTCCGAGCCCGACCGCCCTAGTTGCAGTGGCCATGCTGACAATAGAAGAAGTCGCAGCTCCATCATGGGCGCAACCCATCCTCAACATTCTTGTGACCAGAGACCTGCCAGCTGATGAGATCTCGGCCTGACAAGCCCAGCGTCGGGCAGGAGCCTACACGATAGTAAATAGAGATCTCGTCAGGCACAACGTCACAGGATTCTAGCATTGTGTAGAGCCAGAGAAAGGCATGGCGATCCTCAAAGATATCCACCAAGGCGAGTGCGGCCACAACGCGGCTTCAAGATCACTCATTGCCAAAGCTTTCCGCCATGGCTTCTTCTAGCCGACTGCTTTGGAAGACGCCAAAGATTTGGTCAAGCACTGCAAGGGGTGCCAAATGTTTAGCTCCAAGCAACATCTGCCAACTTTTGCACTCAAGACCATCCTCCTCACCTGGACCTTTGCCGTTTGGGGGCTGGACATGGTCGGCCCATTCAAGACGGCATGCAGCAGCATGACTCATCTGCTTGTCGCAGTCGACAAATTCACCAAGTGGATTGAAGCAAAGCCAATCAAGAAGTTGAATGGGCCGAATGCTGTGACCTTCATCGCAGATATCACCGTCCGGTACGGCATACCACAAAGCATCATCACCGATAATGGCACAAATTTTGCCAAAGGAGCATTGGCCCATTTCTGCGCGATGCAGGGCATCCGACTGGACTTAGCATTCATTGCCCTTCCGTAGTCAAACAGCCATGTCAAGCGAGCAAACGAACTCATCCTCTCCGGCATCAATCCTCGACTGGTTAAGCCACTGGAGCGCTCGGCCGGCTGCTGGATCGATGAGCTGCTGGCCGTCCTCTGGAGCCTGCACACCACTCCAAACAAGTCAACCAGCTTCACTGCCTTCTTCCTTGTATATGGTGCCGAGGCCATCATCCCAACTGACATCGAGTTTGACTCACCTCGCATCACCATCTACACGGGGGCAGAGGCGAAGGAAGCAAGAGAAGACAGCGTCGACCTGCTGGAAGAAGGCCGGCTGTTAGCACTCAGCCGGTCCGTCGTCTACCAGCAGAGCCTGCACCGCTACCATAGTCGGAAGGTCAAGCCAAGATCCTTCCAAGAGGGAGACCTTGTGCTCCGGTTTATCCAGCGAACAGCCGACCGGGACAAGCTCTCGGCCCCTTGGGAAGGCCCCTTCGTCATCAGCAAATCCTTGGGCAACGACTCCTACTACCTGATCAATGCACAGAAGCCCAGGGCACGCAAGAAGGATGACTCCAGCAAGGAATCGGAACACCCATGGAACACAAATATCCTTCGAAGATTTTATAGTTGATGCAGTATGTACCACGCTACCTTTTGTATTAAGTACAAGACATCGGGGCCCCCCAAGGCGCACTCGGGGACTACCCTTTTATCTATGTGATAAGTTTTATGCCTATGAATATGTTACCACATTTTTTCGCCTTGCACCGGGTTCGACCAATTGGCCCGGGGGATTGTCGCCTTGTCTTATGTTAGTGCTCCCTGCAGTCGGACAAGTAGTGTGCCAAAATCTAAGCCCTCTCTTGCCGCAAGCAGCAGCTCGTAGAGCGGCTGTCCGGCTGGCAAGAGTCAAAGGCAGGAAATGATGCCCACATGAAAAATGGCTAAGGACCAACGCACTTACATAACATAGGCCGGCTTCCCGCCTTGCCGAACCGGCTGTTGAGCAGCCGGCCGAGCGGCTTCTCACTTACCCTGCTACATCCTAAAAGGTTGAAGTACTTGTCCTCCCAAATGGTAAGTGCTTGTCCCAGCCACAGTCTGCAGAGCAGCTGTCTGGCTGGCAAGGCGACAGCCAAGGGAAGGCGGCAAAAGAAAAAGCAAAAAAGAATCAAAAGCAAGCAAAGTCGGAATCAAATGCAAGCGCAACACGTGCGAAATAATATTTAGATAAAGAAAGGCTTTCAAGCCGGAATTCAACATAGTTTGAATACAGCCCGAGTGGGTGGAACTGCACGAATTTAACAAATATTGTTCAAAAGACTTCTAGGAAGGAAAAATCAAAGATAAATTGGTCGCCTAGGCCAAGGGAGCAGCAGGCGAATCCGGGAGGTTGGTGGAGTCGGCGGCGCCGGCTGGAGGAGTGTTTGGTTGGCGAGTCTTAGCTTGGTCATCCTCGAAAGCAGTCGGCATGCTCGCACGTGGCTTGTTGCTTGAGGCGCGGTCGAGCTAAGGCTGGCCGTCCGCTCCACCTTCTGGTGCGACGTCTTCGCCGTCCGCTTTCCTCGTCCTCGCCCTCATCGCTGGAGGCGATCTCCTCCACCGAGTCTTTGCCGTCTTTCAGGTTCAGACCGAACAAGTCCGCCGGCAGCTCGGCACCCTTGTCGGTCAGCTCAGGGACAAAGATACTGATGTCGGTGTAGTCGGCGATCGCCGCGGCACGAAAAATAAGAGCAGACCTCACTGCCACCAGCTCCTCGTGGGCCTTCTGCTAGAACGTGGCCAACTGGGCTAGATATAGCCCAGGGTACCATGCCCTAACAAACTCTAAGGCCCGCCTGGTGCCTGCCCAGGCCAAAGAAGCCTTCTACGCCTCGAAGCGGCTGACTGCCACGTCCAGCCAGTCGGTAGTCCGACGGGGGGTGCCCGGAGCCTGGACGCCTGGCTAGAGGGCGGAGACCACCTAGGCTCTGACACGCTGCAGCCGGTGGAGCATCTGATGAGCCGGCTAGAGACGAGCCTGGATGGCGAGGAGCTACTCATCGAGCGTCCGATGGGCGTTCGGCGCGATCTCTGCACCAGCGTGCCTAGCTCTTCGCGACTGGCTTTGATGGCTTGGCTGGCGACGACGGCATAGCCAGGGAAGTATTCTGCGCAAGATGGAAAAAAGAAATGTCAAGTCAGAAGACAGACCGTATAATAGGCGGCGAACGAAGGAAACAAGAGGAAAGCAACTCACCGTTGACCATGTCTTCGATCCGGCCATAGCCGTCGTTCAGCGCCCTCTCCGCTTCGGCCTAGTTCGACGCCTGGGTCTCGTACTCGGCCTAGAGGGTGGTGTCGCTGTCCTTCGCCGCCTGAAGAGCCGCCTTGTGAAGCTCCTCCTGGTCAGCCAGCTTCTTGGCCAGGCGGTCGCGCTCCTGGGCCACCTTGCTACACTCCTCCTCCTTGGCGCGCAGCGCGGTCTGGGCCTCGCCCAGCTATTGCTGCAAGGGAGCGTTGGCTCTGCAAAGACAGCAAAGAAGAATGATCAGTATGCAATAAATAAAACGAGAAGTCGCCAGAACAGATCCGGCCCGACTGCTCAGCAGTCGGCCTGAATCTCAGGGAGTACACCCAACGGGTGCGCTGACGCGCCCCCACGAGAGAAAGAAGGCGGAATGCTTACTCTGGCTTTCGGACAAGTCAGCGGTGCACAGGGCCAGCTCCCGGACAAGGGAGTTGATGGCGGCCACGAGGAGATTATGATAGTCCTGCAACAAGGACAACAGACAAGAAAAGGCAAGTCAGCACTTGAGCCTACTTGAAAGTTCCAGGCCACCTGCACAGCAGCCGGCCCAGAACTCGGCGACTACACCCAGTGGGTGCGCTGACGCGCCCCCACGGAAGAATACAAGAATAAGAAGCAAGAAGTAAGAAGGATACCCGGATGGCCATTCGCGTCGCCAGGAACTCCTGGTTGTAGCTATGGAGGGCGGCGGCCTGAGCCTGGAGCCGAGCCCGGACGTCTTGTGCTACCGCATTCAGCACGTCCGTCCCGCCCCCAGGCGTCCACTCCAGCGAGCTGATGCTGGTGGCCTCCAGCTCCAGGGACGACGAGCTTGCGTCCCTGGCCTCCTGTGGCTGTGGCACCAAGGCCGCCTTCTACGCGCGTTGGCGTGACGGACCGCGGACCGCGGGGTTCGCCCCAGCCGCCATTCCGCCGCCAGCCGGTGGCGGCAGTGGTGTGTTGGGCTGGCCGCCTTGGTCCTCGACGGTCTGCGCTGGCGGAGGAACTTCCGTCCCCAGGGCGATGTCGTCCCCCCTCCCTCTCCATGACCGGCTGGTCACTGCCAGCTCGTTCAGGCAGCACCGAGACCTCAGGCGCGGGTGGCATGGCGTGTAGGGGGATGACGAGTCGCGGAGGTTGGTCGCGTGCGGCCTCTTCCACCTACACCTTGTCTATGGCGTCCGCCTAGGCCTTAGCCACGGCATCAGCTTGTGCCTTCGTGGCCTCATCTGCCTCCTCCCGTGCCGCCTTGGCTACCGCTCCGCCTCCTGCTCCTCGCGCACCTCCTGCGTGTTCCTCTCCGTTGCCGCTAGGAGCTCGGCGTTGGGTCCACGCGGCGGGTGTTGGCGGAGCCCTCCGTCGTCCCAACCACGGAGGCGGCGTCCAAACGCTCAAGAGAGAGCGGAGCCCTGATCAACCCAACAGAAAAGACCGCAGAATGAATCCACAAAGGAAAGTGAAGAAGGGGCGCGAGAGGAAACAACACTCATGCAGACACCGTTGGGGCCTCCTTCATGACCTTCCGAAAGCGCCTCGCCTTCACGGTTGCCTCCTCGTGCTTGGTCGCCGCTGCCGAGCCCTTCTTCGGCCGGGTGCCGTATATCAACGGCGCGGCCCAGCGTTTATGTGTGCCGCCTTGGGCAGTCAGCGCGGCTTATGAGCTCGTGCCTGCCTGGTCGGTGGCCAGCTGGCGGCGCGGGGCGGCCTCTTTGTCATCGCCATCCGACTAGTCCTCGAGGCCGCCTGCAGCTCCGGAGCTGCCTGCCTCGCCGCCACTGCCCGTGGCGTCGTCTTCCAGGGCGGACGCGCCCAAGACGGGGTCGTTCACGTCACGCGCCGACCGGTCGAGGAGGTACTCGCGGCCCTGCCCTGAGTCATCGGCTGCCGGCTGGGTGATGGAGCTCTGTTTCATGGCCAACGGTCGGATGGAAAAAGAGAACTCGGCAACTAAAAGACAAGGTTAGGTTGAAAACTTACCACAAGCAGCGATGCGCACGCGAATATGGCTGTCGGGGGTTGGGTGTGACATATGGCAATGGATGGCTTATCATGGTGGGAGCGAGTAGAAGGCCGCCGGTGCCTGGAAGCGGGATAAGGCGTAGACACGAACGCCGTCGTACTTTACCCAGGTTCGGGGTTCTCCTAGGAAATAACACCCCTAGTCCTACTCTGCGGGGTCTCTGCATGATCACTAAGGCACAAGTGATACAATGGTGCTCCTTGATCTGTGTGCTAGAGGTAGAAGGAGGTAGGGCTAGCTCTCTTCTTCCTCTAGAGTAGTGGCTTGTTCTAATGGGGTGGGAACCATTTGCATGGGTGCCCTGGGGGGTTTATATAGGCCTAACCCCCATGGTTACAATGGTAATCTGGTTGGGTGCTGGACCCGGCTGTCAGTGTCTCTGGTCGCCAGCTGCTAGGGCCCACCACCTGGTGGGCCCTGCTGACTAGTCTGGTACGGAGATGACAGGCCGCTCCCACCGCTGGCGGGTCTGGTTGGTGGCTGATCAATGTAGTCGTGTTGCTAAGGACGCATGCTTGGTCAGCAGAGTGTGGCTACAGTCCCGCCGCCTGGTGGGAGATCACTGTAGCCGCACCATTTCTTATCTAGTTGATGGTGCACGGGCCTCGAGGAACTGGCCGCCTGCTGGAGGCCGGCCTCCCTCAGGTCAGGCTAGTCTGGCTTCTGTTGTCTTCCGGGCTCTTGCTGCCAGGTAGGGCCCACCGCCTGCAGGCCGTACCGGCAGGTCGTCATGGGGAACAGGGCTCCGCCTATCAGGAGTGACGTCGAGGGGGGAGTGGGAACAGTGCTGCGCCGTGCGGAGATCTCCGCCTGTATGGGGCACTATAGCCATGCCAAGCCCAGGATTCGGGGGTGAGGGACTACACTGTAGCCTCACCCTGTCTTGTCCTCTTGATGAGGGGCGTAGACTCTAAGGGCGCTGGGTGGCCGCCTGCCAGACGCCGGCCTCTCTGGAGGCCGTCTGCTAGGAGCCGGCCAGTCTTGGTGTCGTATGCTAGTGCTTGGCCGTCGTCGGGCAGCGGGCCGTTGAGCCAGCCGGCCACCGGAAGGCGGCGCTTCATTATGAGGTTTCGTGGGGCGTAGCCGGCCCAAAGTCTTGAAAGGTTCGGGGGCTCGGGTGAGGCTACCTATGGCCCATTACTCCGACAGTAGTCCCCGAAGCTGGTGAGGTGTTGCGGTTGAAGGGTCGTGAAGTCTCAGCAGCTTCCCCTCTGACCGCGCTCTGAGAGAATGCTTGATCGGCCTTGTGACGTGCCAACTGCTGGAGTTGGTTTGACAAGGCGGGATCATCCGTCAATTTTGAACATCAAGGCGGGAAACAGGTGGCGCGCCTGCTAAGCTTCCCAGGCCCGCCGCCTGCCACAAGCATGCCACGCGGCGCACGTCAGCCTGCCATCCCACGCTCCTGACGGGACGTGACAGTGGGCCGGGCCTGCCACTACCGGTCCTCGGCACGCGGGCAGATCCGCTGTGGCCGGGGCAGGCAGTTGCGATTCCCGTGGGCGTTATGGCGCAGTAACTCCAAGCAGTAATCGAGGGGGCGTGGGGTCGTGGGCGCAATTAATCCCACGATCCTCACGCCCCGCCCCCTCGGCTTTGCAGCCCTGAGGGCTATAAGTAGGGGGAGGCAGGAGAGTTGCAGAGCACGCGCGCCCTCCTCCCCACACTCTCTTCCTCCTCTCTCTCTCTCCGTCGCTGCTGCTGCTACTTAGTGCTCACCGTAGCGCTGCCGTAGTTTGCCGCCATTGTGCTTCTCCTTCCCACACAGCTCCGCTCGAAGCCATGGCGCTCGAGAAGGGTGGTGACTGGGATGACTCGACGGTGATCGGGGATCACCTCACTTTCCTCCGGAACACGCGCCGGATGCCTAACACGGCATTCGTCAAGGTGCGGGTGCTGCCGCGGGAGGAGATCTCGCCGGCACCGCAGGGGGACGAGTGGGTCGTCTTCCGCTCGGACTTCCACCACGGCTTCGGCCTCCCGGTGAGCGGGTTTGTTCGCTCGTTCATGGACTTCAACCACCTCCAGCCGCATCACATGACGCCCAACACCGTGACGCTGCTGCCCACCTTCGCCATGGCGTGCGAGGGCTACCTCGGCATCCTCCCAACCATCGAGTTGTGGGGAGCTTTCTCCTACGGCAAGCTAGGCACCTCCGCCAAGGAGACGGCGGCCGAGTGCGGCGGCTTCATCGCCGTGCGCCGACCGGCGAAGAGGAACGCCTTCCCGGTCATCAAGCTATCACAGTCGGTGAAACTGTGGCAGCAATCTTACTTCTACGTTGAGAACGTCGACCCGACAGTCAACTTCATCAACCTACCGGCCTACGAGGCCGGCCCCGATGTCAGGCTTCGGCCCAACTGGGGCTATAAGCCGAAGCCGGTGTCGGCGGACGCGGCTGCCGCCATCGGCTGGCTCCGGGTGCTCCAGGAGTCGGAGGGTCTCGTGGCGTCCTACCTACCTGCTCATAGCCTTCTCGAGCTCCGGGTCCTCCTGCTTCAAGGCCTCCCTCATCTAATCAGTCGGATGAGCGGGCATCACGACCCGAGCAGGATGTGCACAAAGGAGATGCCGACTGCCGAGGTGGCGAGGATGGCGAATGAGATCTCCGACCTCAAGGTTTCGGAGGGAGCCTGGCGGTTCAGGAAGCAGCCTTACTCCCGCAACAACCCGCCGCCTGTCCTAAGTCTCTTAATTTCTTCTTTTTTAGCTCTGGCTTTAGTCTTGTTCCTGGTATGAAATGATTCCTTCTCCGGAGCGCAGATTTATATGTCTGCGGCGACGGCCGCCATCGTGGGGCCGGGTGGTGACTACCAGCCAGACTGAGAAGTGAGTGATGAGGGCGACCCTGACTTGGGGGCGGCCGCCTTGGAGGACGACGCAACGAGCGGCGACGATGCAGCAGGCGACTCCGAAGAGGGCGGCGACGTGGAGACCTGGCCCGATGATGACGACGACGAAGATGAGCCGCGCCCCTCCTGGAGCACCGTTAACACCGGCGCAGGCCCCTCAGCCGGGCCGTCTAGCATTCCGAGTGGTGATGTCGGCGATGAAAGTCCACTCGGATGCCCTGCGTCGCGCAGAAACGAGCCAAGGCCCTTTTGGCGAAGTTTGTGCCGTTGTCGGTAATGATGTTGTGTGGTATGCCATACCGAGTGGTGATGTCGGCGATGAAAGTCACGGCAGTCGGCCCATTTAGCTTCTTGATTGGCTTTGCTTCTATCCACTTGGTGAACTTGTCCACATTGACAAGAAAATGAGTCATGCCACCACGGGCTGTCTTGAACGGTCCCACCATGTCCAGCCCCCAAACGGCAAAGGGAAAGGCAATGGGAATGGTCTTGAGTGCAGAAGCCGGTAAGTGTGGCTCGAAACGGAACTTCTGGCACCCTTTGCATTTCCGGACCAACTCCTTGGCGTCATCTAGAGCAGTCGGCCAGATGAAACCATGGCAGAAAGCTTTGGCAACAAGTGATCTTGAAGCTGCGTGGTGACCGCATTTGCCTTGGTGGATATCTTTGAGGGTTGCTTGACCCTGGTCCGGCTCCACGCAGTGCTGGTACACACTAGTGACACTGCGCCGAACCAGTTCTTTGTTGACTATGGTGTATGCTGCTGCCTGCCGTTGCGCTTGTCGGGCTAGGATCTCATCAGCCGGCACATCTTTGTTCTCCAGGAAGTTGAGGATGGGTTGAGCCCCTGAGGGTGCTGCTATCTCTCCGACTGCCACGACTGCAACTTGTACAAGGGAGGTTGGGCCGGGAGGCAGCGTGTTGGAGTTGGCTGCCACCTGCTGAGTTGAAGAAATCCCCGGGCCGACTGCTGCAGTCCCCGGGCCGGGTTCTGAAGTCCCGGGCTGGGTGCGATGGCTCCATTCCCCGGGCTGCCTGCCGAAGTCCCCGCGCCGGCTTCAGGGCCCTCAAGTCGGATCCGACTGCTTCAGGAGGGGCCGACACGAAGATGGAGTCGGACTCTTGTGACGTCTTGATAGATGGCTTCAGTAGGCGTTGTAGGGCGACGCCGGCTGGTATTGCTTGTTGGGTGGAGCCGATCCGTGCCAAGGCATCTGCTTATTCATTGTCATTTCTTGGCACATGGAGGAACTCGCACCCGTCAAAATATCCACTGAGTTGCTGTAGGAGGAAGCGGTAGCTTGCCATATTTGCATCCTTGGCATCCCAGTCGCCTGACGACTTCTGGACCACCAAGTCAGAGTCCCCATAGCACAGGATCCGGCGAATGCCGAGTTCCTTGGCAAGCTGGAGCCCGTGTATGAGTGCCTCGTATTCAGCTACATTGTTGGAGGCGGCAAATTGGATTTGCAGCACATATCTGAGCTTGTCTCCCTTGGGAGAGGTGAGGACGATGCCGGCTCCCAGACCGGTGCGCTTTTTGACCCATCAAAATGCATCCGCCAATGGGTAGAGTCTGGCGCTGGCGGCAGGTACTGGGTCTCAGCCCAGTCGACGAGGAAGTCGGCCAGTGCTTGTGACTCGATGTTGGTGCGAGGCTGGTAGTAGATGGTGTAGGGGCCAGATCAATGGCCCACTTGGCCACTCGGCTTGAGGCATCTCGGCTTCCAATGATCTCAGCAAGCGGAGCAGTGCAGACAACATTAATTGGGTCCTCTTGAATGTAAGGCTTCAGCTTCTTGGCGGCAAAGCGCACACCATAGCACATCTTCTGATAGTGGGGGTAGTTCTGCTTGGAGGCAGACAATACTTCACTCAAGTAATACACCGGCCCCTAGACCAACAATGCTCTGCCCTCCTCCTTGCGCTCCACCACTATGACTGTGCTGACCATCCGACTGGTGGCAGCGATGTAGAGGAGCATGGGCTCTTTATCAGTCGGAGCCGCCAAGATAGGCAGGGTGGTCAACATCTTCTTGAGCTGGAGAAAAGCCTCGTCCGCATTGTCATTCCACTCAAAAAAGTGGTCTTCTTCATGAGCTGGTACGGGGGAAGAGCCTTCTCGCCCAGCCGACTGATGAAACGGCTGATTGATGCCAGGCAGCCGGTGAACTTCTGCACGTCCAGCAGTTGGGTGGGCACCTCCATCTTCTCAATGGCCTTGATCTTCACAGGGTTGCACTCTATGCCGCGCTCTGAGACCAGGAAGCCGAGAAGCTGGCCGGCTGGTACTCCGAAGACACATTTCTCCGGGTTGAGCTTGATCTGGAATCGACGCAGGTTCTCAAAAGTCTCCTTGAGGTCTTCTAGCAGCGTGCCATGCTTCCCCGTCTTCACCACCACATCATCCACATAAACATGGGCGTTTCTGCCGAGTTGCTTGAGGAGACACTTCTGCATGCAACACTGAAATGTGGCGCAAACATTTCGCAAGCCGAATGTCATGGTCAGGTAGCAGAAGGCTCCAAAGGGCGTGAGTAAGGCGGTCTTCAGCCTGTCGGCCGGGTTCAGATTGATCTGGTGGTACCCTGAGTACGCATCCAAAAAACTCAGCAGCTCGCATCCGGCTGTGGAGTCTATCACTTGGTCAATTCTTGGCAGGGCAAAGGGATCTTTGGGGCATGCTTTGTCGAGGCTAGTATAATCAATGCACATGCGCCACTGCTTATTCTTCTTCATCACAAGAACTGGGTTGGCCAACCATTCTGGAAAGAATACATCCATGATGAAACCGGCTGCTAGAAGCCGGGCTATCTCTTCTCCGACAACTCCTCTCTTCTCTTACGACAGGCGGTGCAAGGGCTGCCTGACCGGCTTGGTGTCAGGTCGGACATGTAACTTGTGCTCGGCGAGATCCGTTGGAACACCCGGCATGTCTTTGGGAGACCATGCAAAGATGTCTCGATTCTCACGGAGGAAATCAACGAGCTCGCTTTCCTATTTGCTGTCAAGGTTTGCACCTATGACAGCGTGCCTCTCCGGGTGCTCCGGGTCCAAGGGTATTTTCTTTGTTTCCTTCGCCGGCTTGAACGAGCCCTCAACTTCCGATTCCTTGGGGATGAGTGACATTTCCGGCTTCTTGCCTGCCGTCGCCACAACCCGGTCAAGGAGCTGCTTCTCAGCTGCAATCACAAGGGACTCGGCCAGCTGGCTAATGTCTGTGGCTCAGGCGGACGACTTCTTGTAGTCTCCGACTACGGTCAGGATTCCACTACTAGGAAAAGGCCTACTAGTGGCGCACCTGTTTTGGCTACTAATGGCGCACTACAGGTGCGCCACTAGCATCACGCCATTAGAATTGTATACTAATGGCGCACCCCTGGTGCGCCATTAGTATACCAGATACTAATGGCGCACTAGGAAGTGCACCATTAGTATATCACACGGTGCTCCATTACTATCTGACTTAGTAATGACGCACCACATAGAAGTGCGCCATTACTAACAACTTTTTTTCAAATATCTTTTCAGAATTTTTTTTCATTTTTTTTAATTTTTTTCTTTTTTTTCTTAATCTCGGGTCACTATGGCTTAATCTCGGGTCAATATGCTTAATCTCAAGTCAAATCGCACTAAGTGGTCAAACTTCTCGGAAGGTTACCCATCCTCACACTACTCCAGCCCAAGCATCTATCCAACCCCAGCACCACCTCACTTAACAGGCACTTGTTGATATATCTATCATATCAATCCTATTAAACCTTGTTGATGTCTAGGACTTTGTTCATGTTCATGAGTATGATGAAATTTTGAAAAATATTTCAAACTTCCCGGTCATATTACGTATCATTTTTCGAAGAAAAATTCCAAAAAAAAATTCAAAACCAATTTTTTTCTGCTACTAGTGGCGCACCTAGCAAACAGTACGCAACTAGTAAATTTGATTTTTTTTCATTTCCCCCCTCTAGATCTTAAAAACCATGTATCTTTTATTCTATTAGGTTTTTGGGGATTCTGGAAATCTTGAGCGGGATTTTGAAAATCAATTCGGATGTAGCTTTTCGAGTAGATGATTTTTCATATAAAAACACTTTAATCCGAGTTCGTATGCAAAAGTTATGCCCATTTTACAAATTCCAGCGAGATTTTGCAAATAAAGTCGAAATTCATATTTGTAAATTTTCCCAACAAGTAGACCACATATCAGATGGGAAAATTGCTTTCTTTTATTTTTTTTGACATTTCTATCATTTTCTTTTATTTTTTTAAAACTGAAAAGGCGGTCCACATGGGGGGTGCATTCGGTGGAATTTTTGGGCCAAGTTACTAATGGCGCACCGTGGGAGTGGTGCACCATTACTAGTTCAACTAGTAATGGTGCACCACACACACGAGGCGCCATTACTAGTTTTGAAAAAAATAAAAAAAAATTGGAAAAAAATTACTTGTGGCGCATCGTGGATGTGGTGCGCCATTACTAGTTTAACTAGTAATGGCACACTATCCCCTGGTGCGCCATTACTAGTATTGAAAAAAAAATGTTAGTAGTGGCGCACGTGGTGTGTGGTGCGCCATTAGTATTTGGACACTAATGGCGCACCAACACATGGTGCGCCATTAGTATATAGTAGTGGCGCACCACATGTGTGGTGTGCCATTAATGTCCATATTATCTATAGCCCTTTTCCTAGTAGTGTTCCCTTGGTACTCGGCATCTTCATCTTAAGGTAAGCATAGTGGGGGACCGCCATGAACTTGGCCAGAGCAGGCCGGCCAAGCAGCGCATGGTAGGGGCTCTCTAGGTCCACCACTTCAAACCAAACTAGCTCACGGCGGAAATGATTCTTGTCTCCGAAGAGAACATCAATTTGGGTCTTGCCGATTGGTGAGAAGGAAAGGCCAGGGACTATGCCATGGAATACAGTCCGACTGGGGTGGAGCTGCTTTTGCTTGATTCCCAACTTCTCCATTGTGTCACGGTACAGGATATTGATGTTGCTGCCGCCATCTATCAGGACTCTGGAGAAACGAGCTGCCCGCCTCTCTGTTGCAAAGGTAGCATCTAGGACTAGGGCATAGGAACCGGGGGAGGGCATCACCTCCGGGTGGTCGGCCCTGCTCCAACTGATGGGCTTCTCAGACCAATGCATGAATTCTGGAGTATCTGATGCCACCGCTTGTACTTCTTGCTGTTGCAGCCGTCTGCTACGCCTGTCATCGGCCACGCTGGTAAACACAACATAGGCTCTGTGCTCCTCAGGATACTCATCTTGTATGGTGCCGACTGGCCGAGCCACCAGCTGCTGGGGCGGAGGAGGCGGCGGGTCGGCAAGCGGAGGAGGCAGGAGTCCATCTCCCTTGGCGATTCTGGTGAGCCAATGGCACTTCTGAGTGGTGTGATTGGATGGCTTCGCGCCACTATGGAACTTGCAGGGTGCATAAAGGGTCTGCTCGTAAGAGAAGGTGGGCAACCAATTGGGCTTGCCGCCCTTCTTACGCTAGGGCGCTGGCTGCCCTTCCGGCTGCTGGTCTTCGACTGTCGCCACCTGCCGGCTGGTGGAAGCCGGTTGGGTGGCCTTGCGCTTGTTGTCACTTGGTTGCTGTCGCCGACTGGTGTCACCAGCCGGAGTCCGAGGAGCCCGAGGAGCCACCTTGCCAGACGCATCAACTAGGATCTCCGCCTTCATGGAGGAGTCGGCCATGGAGTGCTTGTCGGTGATGATTAGCAGTTCGTCGAGAGTTGCAGGCTCATCGCAGAGAAGTTGGTGCTTGAGGAGGGTGCCTTCTTGGCACCCGGTGGTGAAGTACTCGATTGCCTGCACCTCGTGCATGCCTTCACAAGAGTTGCGCAACTCAGCACAGCGCGTGAGATAGTCGCGAGTTGATTTGCTGGGCCCTTGGACGCACAAGGAGAGCTGCCGGGGCTTGGGTGGCCGCTTGTATGTGCTGGTGAAGTTGTGGATGAAGGCTTCAGTGAAATCAACCCAGCTATTGATGCTGCGGGGCTTCAGGTTGTTAAGCCATGTCCGGGCTATGCCTTGGAGCATGAGCGGGATGTACTTCACAGCGACGCGCTTGTTGCCGTTCGCTATGCTGATGGCTGTGGAGTAGTCGACCAGCCAGTCCTCCGGCTTCACGGAGCCTATGTACTTGGGCGTATCTCTTGGGAGTGTGAACCCTTTGGGGAAGGGCTCATCTCGTATTCGTGGGCCGAAACAAGGCGGGCCCAATGCGTCGTCTTCTTCTAGCGCCAGTGATCGGTTGAGGTGGTCGATCCGATGGAGGGCGTCGTTCTCTCCGACTCCCTCTCGGCAACCAAGGCGGTCGCCGAGTGTCGGGTGCGTGACAGGCGGTGGAGTGGGATGCCTTTCTCCATGAGGCGGAGGGGGAGGCGGGTTGCCTCGCCGCTCCGCTGCTCGAGGGCGGTCGTCGGCGTCACGCTCGATGGAGAGGTGAGTCCGACTGCGACTGGCAGCCGGCTCATTGCCTCTTCTTCTGTGGGCGCCGCCAGTCGGCATCCGGGATGTCGCGCCATGGTCCTGGTGAAGGGGCGGTTCGTCATTCCGCCAGACGGGCCCTTCAGTGCGGCAGCCAGCTTCGTGCTGCGCGGCGGCCGCGTCTAGGAGCTGCTGGACTCGCTCCGTCATGTGGCGACACTCATCGCCCTCATACTTTTCCAGCTCATCCATGACCGCCTGGGCGGCCCGGATGTTCTCTGCAGGCGTGGCGTAGACGGGACGATCCGTCCCGAACATGCTGGCGATGGTCGCACCACGCTGCCCGATCGAGCCAATGCGGCTAGGCCCCTCAGGAGCCGGCGTGCCACCGACAGCTCAGTCCATCTCGTGCCGGTAGGCCTCCGAGAGGCGTCGCATGCTGGCCAGTCGGTTTGGCACTCTCGATAAGCTGGACGCGGCGTGCCTCCAGCATCTCGGCGTCTGCGCCTTCCGGGATGGGCGCTGCCATGTCTCGCAGCTCTGCATCGAGTTGGTCTCGGATGCCTCCGTTCGAGGGCTCACCATTGTGGATGACAAGCACCTCCGTGATAGTGCTCCCTCCGCTGTGCTCGCGAGGAGGCGGCTCGTCGTAGACCACCACGTTGGTGGGGAACACGTCAAGCGACACCGTGTCGGAGTCAACGATCATCGGGTCAGTGGAGCCAACGGACTCCAGGTCCACAGCAGGCTCGCTGGTGACGTGAAGCTGATCGAGGAGGCTGACAAGGCGGCTCTCGGGGTAGCCCGTGCCCGCATCGGAGGCCGCTCGTCGGAGAGGTGGATCTCGCCGACAAGGTCGGCGAGGCAGCTCACCACGCAGGCGATCTCCGCGCCGTGCAGCGTGTCGATGCTGATGCCGTCAGGCGTGCTGGGCTGGCTTCACTCGCCAGGAAGGAACAAGGCTCCCGTCCAGAGTAGGTCTCGGGAAGATGGTGCACCTCGCCCCACGGTGGGCGCGAAATGTCGGGGGTTGGGTGCGACATATGCCAATGGATGACTTATCATGGTGGGAGCGAGTAGAACGTCGCCGGTGCCTGGAAGCGGGATAAGGCGTAGACACGAACGCCGGCGTACTTTACCCAGGTTCGGGGCTCTCCTAGGAGATAACACCCCTAGTCCTGCTCTACGGGGTCTCTGCATGATCACTAAGGCACAAGTGATACAATGGTGCTCCTTGAGCTCTGTGCTACAGGTAGAAGGAGGCAGGGCTAGCTCTCTTCTTCCTCTAGAGTAGTGGCTAGTTCTAATGGGGTGGGAACCGTTTACATGGGTTCCCTGGGGGGTTTATATAGGCCTACCCCCCAGGGGTACAATGGTAATCTGGACGGGTGCTGGACCCGGCTGTCAGTGTCTCTGGTCGCCGGCTTCTCCACCGGCTGCTGGGGCCCGCCACCTGGTGGGCCCCGCCGACTGGTCTTGTACAGAGCCGACAGGCCGCTCCCACCGCTGGCGGGTCTGGTTGGTGGCTGATCACTGTAGCCGTGTTGCTGATGACGCGGGCTTGGTCAGCAGAGTGTGGCTACAATCCCGCCGCCTGGTGGGAGATCACTGTAGCCACACCATGTCTTATCTGGTTGATGGTGCACGGGCCCCGAGGGAGGAACTGGCCGCCTGCTGGAGGCCGGCCTCCCTTAGGTCCGGCTGGTCTGGCTTATGCCGTCTTCTGGGCACTTGCTACCTGGTATGGCCAGCCGCCTGGAGGCCGTACCGACAGGTCATCGTGGGGAACAACGCTCCGCCTATCAAGAGTGACATCGAGGGGGGAGTGGCAACAGTGTTGCACCGTGCGGGGATCTCCGCCTGTACGGGGCACTGTAGCCATGCCAAGCCCAGGATTCGGCGGTGAGGGACTACACTGTAGCCTCACCCTGTCTTGTCCTCTTGATGAGGGGCGCAGACTCTGAGGGCGCTGGGTGGCCGCCTGCCAGACACCGGCCTCTCCGGAGGTCGTCTACTAGGAGCCGGCTAGTCTTGGTGTCGTTTGCTGGTGCTTGGCCATCTTCGGGCAGACGGCCGTTGAGCCAGCCGGCCACCAGTAGGTAGCGCTTCATTATGAGGTTCCGTGGGGCGTAGCCGGCCCAAAGTCTTGAAAGGTTTGGGGGCTCAGGTGAGGCTACCCATGGCCCATTACTCCGACAATGGCTCTTTGCAAAACTGCCACTCCTCCTTAGGGAGCTTGCAGTTCGAGATGTAGTTCACCAAGTGAACCACCTCCGCGCGTGGCATCTCCTTGGTGCACATCCGGCTTGGGTCCCGATGCCCACTCATCTGGCATATCATGTGTGGCCGGCCTTGAAGGGGGAGCACCCGGCGCGCCACGAAAGCGGTCATCAAGTCCGGCCCCGTGAGGACTTGCATCTTCATCATCACGTTGAGCCTCCCGACGGCGGCGGCGCCGGCGGCCGATAGCGTCTTGGGCCAGTATGCCTAGTTGGCACGAGGTCCAGCCAGCGGGCCGGCTGCATACGCCGGCAGGCTGAATAAGTCAGCCTTTGGGTGGACGTTCTTGACGTAGAAGTACGACCGTTGCCACAGCTTGACCGACTGTGTCAAGGTGATGGCCGGGAAGGGGTTGTCGGCAGCTGGCCTTCGCACCGCGACGAAGGGCCGCATTGCGCCGCTACCCCCTTGGAGACGGTGTCGAGCCTCGTGTAGATGAACTCGCCCCAGAGCTCGAGGGTGGGGAGGATGCCGAGGTAGCCTTCGCAGAGGGTGACAAAGGCAAACAGCAGCACCGCCGTGTTTGGCGTGAGGTTGTGCGGATGGAGGCCGTAGATCTGGCGGAAGGAGCGGAGGAAGCCGCTTGCCGGCAGGCCGAAGCCACGCAGGCAATGCGACCGAAATATGACGCGCTCGCCTTCCTCCGACACCAGCGAGATCTCCCTTTCGGGCGCCAGGCGAACCTTCACGTTATCCTCGCCGAGCAACCATCGCTTCCGGCGGAGGAAGTCGATGTGGTCCTCATGGACATTGGAGCCGCCCCATGCTCCAGAGCGCACCATGAGCGCATGTAGCTTGATGGATGGGCGATGCGATGACGAGTGCGTGGACCCGTGGCGGAGCAGCAGCGCAGCGTGGTGGCCGGAGGCACAGTGCGGCAGCGAACATCAGCAGCAGAGGGAGAAAGGAGGGAGAAGATGGCGAAGGACGAGGAGGGCGCGCGTGGTTCTGCCGCTCCCCTCCTCGCCCTACTTATAGCCCAGGCGGTGAAGCCGAGGGGGCGGGGCGTGGGGGTCGTGGGATTAACTACGCCCACGTCCCCACGACCCCGCGTTTATCGCGCCATAATGGCGTGCATTAATCGTGCCTAGAATGCCAACCGCCCGCCTCGGCCACAGCAGATCCACACGTGGGTCGAGGCGCGATAGTGGCAGGCCCCAGCCTACGGTGACGTCACATCGCACACGTGGGCTGGCAGGCTGGTCCAGCCGGCTGGCGCCGCATGGCACGCGGGTAACGGGCGGCCGGCTGGGCGCCCGACATACACGCCACCTGGCTCCCGCCTTCACGATTCAAAATCATCAAGATGGCGTGCCTGGTCATGGCTGACTCCTAGCTGTCAGCTCTTCAGAGTAGGAAGCTGCTGAGGCCTCTCGCCCTTTTCTGCCTTGATGCCCCACCAGCTTCAGGGACTACTGTCGGAGTAAATGACCACGGGTAGCCTTATCTGCTCCCCATGGCGTTTCAAGACGTTAGGACCGACTGCGCCCCTCAATCATCCAAGACAAAGGGCCGCCTTCTCGTGGCCGGCTGGTGCAAGCGGGTGGCTGCACAAAGGCGCAAGGCCCAAAGAGCGAACCCAACATGGTCCGGCTCCTAGCAGGCGGCCCACCCTTGCACCCTCAAAGTTTGAAACCACATAACGGCGATGAGATAGGGCGTGGCTACAGTGTAGCCTGCCACCCCCGAATCCCGGAGCGGACGTGGCCATAGTGCAACGTACCAGGTGGCCATCCCTCGCCCGGCGCGGCACTATTCCCATGTCGGCTATGACATCATCCATGGTAGAGCTGCCATGCTCCCATGACGGGATGTCGGTATGGCCCACAGGCGGCGGGCCCTACCTACCAGAGAGATACTCGAAGGCGACATGACTAGACCAGTCGGCATAGGGGGAGGCCGGCTCCCAACAGCCGGCCCACCCCTCCCCTAGAAGTTTGTGCACCATCAATCAGATAAGATGGGGTGTGGCTACAGTGAACGCCCACCAGGCGGCGGTACTGTAGCCACGCTCGCCCCGACCAAGCCACCGTCATCAGGGGCAAGGCTACAGTAATGAGCAGCCGATAGAGCCCCCAGGCAGTGGGCCCAACCTATCGGCCGAGAGACCGGCAGCCGACGGGACCCACCAGGCGGCGGGCCCCAGCGGCCAGCGAAGAAGCCGGCGATCATAGACACTAACGGCCTGGACCTACGCCCAGCCGGATTACCATTGTATTCCTGGGGGGTAGGCCTATATAAACCCCCTAGGGCACCCATGCAAAGGGTTCGGCCTCCTAGATTACACACACCCACATAGAGAGAGGAGTAGAGATAGCCTTGCCCCTCTTCATCCTCTAGACGAAAAGCAAGGAGCAACCTGTAGCTACTTGTTGATCTAGTGATCATGTCGAGACCCTGCAGAGCAGGACTAGGGGTGTTATGTCCTAGGAGAGCCCCGAACATGGGTAAGATTTTCCGGCGTGCATGTCTCCGCCTTATCCCGTTTCTAGGCACCGGCGACGTCTTACTAGCTCCCACAATGATTAGCCATCCTTTGGCATATGTAGCACCTACCACCCGACAAATTGGATGTTTGCAACAACTACCAGTTTTAAATTGTAGTTGTAAAAACATGTTCCTTATGCAAATCAGATCCTTTTTTGCTTATATAGTTGTGAAACCTGTTACGTGTCTCCTTGTTTCTCTTTCAGAGTCGTATCTCTTATGCCGGGCACAACTTTAGGGAAGATAGTGAGCCAAACCATGTTGAAGAGAGCGAGATGACCCCAAGGTCATGACTTGATGAATACAGTGAGTTGAAGCTGTGACACAACCTTTGTGCAGTTGCTACCTCAATCAGTTCGACTTCTTCGGTCTCAACTTAAAGTGGAAAGGCTTGCTTCAGCTCAGCTCTGACTTAATGTCAATGATGTAAAGAAGGCATCAGAGGACACCCGTGCGTGCTTTCTTGTGATGCAGCTATGGTTAGAGCATCTATCGTAGACACAACTAAGGTCTCATCAGCTTGCTCTGCTGCTATTGGTGCACCACCAGGGCAGGCCTAATGCCTTCTGAAGTGCTCTCAGTTTTGTATATTCTTTTGTCGGCGCGTTTATATGCACTGGGAAGTGCACCTTTTGCATTGACTGAGTATCTTTTCTTGGCTATGTTGTTACTCCACAGGGAATTGAAGTTGATAAAGCCAAGATTGAAGCTATTGAGAGTTGGCCGCAGCCCAAAACAGTCACACAAGTGAGGAGTTTTCTTGGCCTCGCTGGATTCTATAGGCATTTTGTGAGAGATTTCAGCACCATTGCTGCACCTCTCAACGACCTTACAAAGAAGGATGTGCCTTTTGTTTGGGGTACCGCGCAGGAAGAAGCCTACATGGTATTGAAAGATAAGTTGACACATGCTCCTTTACTCCAACTTACTGATTTTAATAAGACTTTTGAGCTTGAATGTGTTGCTAGTGGAATTGGATTAGGAGGTGTGTTATAACAAAATGTCAAACCTGTTGCATACTTTTCTAAAAATTGAGTGGTCCTAGTGTGAATTATTCTATTTATGATAAATAACTATATGCTCTTGTTCAGACTTTAGAAATATGACAACATTATTTATGGCCCAAAGAATTTGTTATAGATTCTGATCATGAATCTTTGAAACATATTAAAAGTCAAGCTAAAATGAATCATAGACATGCTAAATGGGTTGAATTCATTGAGACTTTCCCTTATATCATTAAACACAAGAAGGGTAAAGAAAATGTTATTGCTGATGCATTGTCTCGTCGCTATACTATGCTTTCACAACTTGACTTCTAAATATTTGGTTTGGAGACCATCAAATATCAATCTGTGCATGATGCTGATTTTAAAGGTGTAATGTAGAATTCTAAAGAAGGAAGACTGTGGAAAAAGTTTGTCATTAATGATGGATTTGTGTTTCGTGCTAACAAGATACGCATTCCAGCAAGCTCTGTTCGTCTTTTGTTGCTGCAGTAGGTGCATGCAGGAGGATTAAAGGGACACTTTGGCATGAAGAAGATGGAGGACGTACTTGCTACACATTCCTTTTGGCCAAAGATGAGATGGGATGTTGAGCGTTTTATTGCTCACTGCACTACACTTCAAAAAGCCAAGTCACGACTCAATCCTCATGGTTTATATATGCCTTTGCCTATACCTAGTGTTCCTTGGGAGGATATATCTATGGACTTTGTTTTAGGTTTACCTCGAACAATGAAGGGGAGGGATAGCATATTTGTTGCAGTGGATAGATTCTCAAAAATGGCACACTTTATAACATGTCATAAAAGCGATGATGTTGTTAATGTTGCTGATTTGTTCTTTCATGAAATTATTCGCTTGCATGGTGTGCCAAATACTACTGTTTCAGATCATCATACTAAATTTCTTAGCCACTTTTGGAGATGTTTATGGGCTACGTTGGGGACTAAACTGCATTTTAGTACTACTTGTCACCCCCGAACTGATGGACAAACTGAAGTAGTCAATAGAACGTTGGCTACTATGCTTAGGTCTGTTTTGAAGAATAATAAGAAAATGTGGAAAGAATGCTTGTGTCATATTGAATTTTCTTATAATATTTCATTGCATTCTACTACTAAGATGTGCCCTTATGAAGTTTTGTATGGTTTCCTACCTCGTGTACCTATTGATTTGTTGCCTCTTCCATCTTCGGAGAAGGTTAATTTTGATATTAAACAATGTGTTGAATTGAGTTTTAAAATGCATGAGTTAACTAAGGAAAACATTGAGCGTATGAATGCTAAATATAAACTTGCTGGAGATAAGGGTAGAAAATATGTTGTGTTTGCACCTGGAGATCTTGTTTGGTTACATTTGCGTTAGGATAGATTTCCTGATTTTCCCGAATCAAAGCTAATGCCACGTGTTGATGGTCCTTTTAAGGCGTTAGAGAAAATAAATGATAATGCATATAAACTTGAGCTGCCTGCAAATTTTGGGGTTAGTCCCACTTTTAACATTGCAGATTTGAAGCCTTATTTGGCTGAGGAAGATGAGCTTCTGTCGAGGATGACTTCATTTCAAGAAGGGGAGGATGATGAGGACATCAATACCATTGTTTAGGGATGCAAACGAGTCGAGCTCGAGCGAGTTGGAGTTGGCTCAGCTCAACTCATATGAAAATTTGAGCGAGCTCAAACTAAGTGAAGCTCATGATCGAGCTGTAGAACATGACTCGTGCTCAGCTTGTAACGATCTCGAGTCGATCTCGAGCTAGTTTCGAGCTAAATGAGATGGTAAAAATTATAAATCTGTGGTTGAAAAACAAAAAAATTAAGATGAATATGTTGTGAACCTTTGCCAAAAATATATGATATTTAACACATAGTCGACCACGTGCCATAATTAGGCCTAAATCTTCTCTACACTTAATTAAATTCCCATGTATGTTGGTAAATAAAATAGAGACAAATTATGGACAATATATATGGTAATAAATTATCTTATTTCCATTTAATATATGGCATGATCATTTAACATAATGATATTCTGTCGAGCTATCGAGCTAAAATCGAGCGAACCAACATTGACTCAAGATCGACTCGTTTCTCGGTCGAGCTACATAAAGTGTTCAAACTCAGCATGTTTCTTTTCGAGTCGATCTCGAGTCGAGTCAAAAAACGAGTCGATCTTGAGCGGCTCACGAGCCTCGAGCTTTTCTTGCAGCCCTACCATTGTTACACCCATAGCCCCTGCTACTATACATACTGGACCATTTACTCGAGCTCGTGCACGCCAATTAAATTGCCAGGTACTTTTGTTTCTTGGTAATGATTCTAATGCTCATGAGAATATGATGTTGCCTAAATTGGATACATTTGTTTTGCTTACAAATGAAGGGCCTAGCATGGAGATGGATGAACATTGGAGCAAGAACAAGCATGGAGATGATGGCATATGCAAGGAAACAAGAACAGAGTTTCAAGTGATGATTTCTGGACTTTGAAGCCACTGTAATGAGTGCATGAAGTCTTGGACGAAATATACAAGATGCCACTTCACAAATTTTGTCCAGAGGCTATTATAGGTGATGTGTCACATTATTATTGGGCCAGGCCCATGTAATTTCAAAATAAATTAGTATAGGCTGTTTTTAGAGTCTGTATGTGTGGGGAAACAAGAGATAGGATTGGCTTCAGACCCCTCCCCTAAGGGCCACGAAATTCCCCCCTCTTCCTCCATATATAAAGGCCTTAGGGTGTTGTTTAGACTTTGGGTTTTGTTTAGATTAAAAGTTTGCCGTAGCTGCAACTTCGTGTACTTCGTTTGTGTTCAACGACCAGACAAAGACGTCATAGAACTCCGCCTTGATCAATAAAGCTTTCATCTTATATTCGCCATATCCAGATTGCAATCTTAGTTTCTTGCTTGTTCTTCATTTGCTTGTAGGAAATAGACATTCGTGGTCAGGTTGATCGTGCTCCGGCATGGTCAATAACCTCTCGGAGTTGGTTTAGCGATTGCTAAGGTGTGACGTCCTAGCACATACGTAGTCGGGTCGTCAAATTCTGCTCCTCCGAAATTATAATCACCATCTCATTGAAAGACAGGAGACCTTTGCCTCTATCAGGCCACCCCTCTACCCACCTGCACCTCCTATTATTTTCCGGCGGCGACAGCCTCACCCGCAACCGACTAGTCAGCCCTCGTACTCCCCTCAGCGCGGGCATCCACTGATGTGGCCTCACTGACTTCTGGTCATTCCCTTCCTGGGCCTCGCCGTCGTCCACCGGTTGGTGCTCTCGACGCGGCATGGTCAACATGGTCAACAAATGACAGCCATCGGAAGAGGGATGTAAGTGGAGAGGCTGACAATAGGGACCCACACAAGCAAGTGCCTCCTTATTATGCGGAAAAAATTATTGCTCCTGCTAACAGCTGGGACCCATCGGTAAAATCTTCGCATGGAAAGAAGTGCCTCCTTATTATGCAAAAAAACTATTCCTCCCGATGACACCTAGGACTCCGTGGATTTGGTGGCTGTCTTGTGGGCCTACGGAGCTGACGCGTACGCAGGGCTTTGTCAACATACTTAGTCAACAAATGATTCTAGCAGCTGGACCGTTGGATGTTAATCCAACAACCGTGCTGCTTCTTCAACCTCTGATCTTCTTGCTTCATCCGCCCAAACCAGGGCCGGCGGGACCGCCTGCTCCTGCCTCCCATGTGTGGCAATGCTACCGCATAGTCCTCACTGCTGGTGAGGCCTTCCCTCTACTCACACACACCCCGTGTTATTCTCCGGGGATGGCAGCCTCACACCGCAGCGGAACCAGTGAACCCTCATACTCCCTTTCGCGTGGGCATCCACTGCCTCGTCTTCCTCGACTCTGCATCATTCCCATAGCAGGCCTCCTCGTCGTCCACCACCTTGGTGCTCTTGCAGCGGAGTGGTCAACATTGTCAATGAACGACAGCCATCATAAGACAACTATACACGGTGAGGCTTATAGCTAGACCCACCAGCTACATCTCCGCATGCAAGGAAGTGCCTCCTTATTACACGCAAAAAAGATTTATCCCTCCCCCTGACGGCTAGGACCCACCACATATATCTTCCCACTCAAAGGAGTGCCTCCTTATCCTCCCTAACAACTGGTACCCAGCCGGCCGAACCGTACGTAGTGTTGTCTGTCTGGTCGCAAACGTGTACATATATACTGGTTGATCGGTGTCTCTGCAAGGATGAAACATGGCCGAGTAAGTAGCCGCACATGTCGTAGTAGAGACCTCGACATAGCAGTTCAGGTGTCTCGTCTAAATCATGTACGCGTACCTACAGCCACACGACAAGAAATACAACCAGATAAGTATATTCAGGTAGGGTCTCGAACGCGTACAGCAACTGCGTCCTATTCATTGGCAGCCAACCGGCTTAGTCGGAATGGAGAAACATCACTGTGTTCATCGGGAGGCAACCAACTGCATCGGAGTGCGTCATGTTCATCGATCGGGAGCCAACTGTCTTGGACGGAACAACCGAAATGGGGTCCTACTCATCGGGAGGGGTCTAGCGTACCGCAAAACGGAGAAAACGGCATTCTGTTCGACAACCTATGGTCAAAACAGGGTCGTGTTCATCACCTCGGGTCTGGCGTACCGCAAAACAGACGAAGCTGAGTTATCTTCGACCTCCTACGGTCGAAACTGGGTCCTGTTGATTTGGAGGGGTGTGGCGTACCGCAAAACGGAGGAGCAGACTACTCTTCGAGCACCTACGGTCAAAACAGGCTCTTGTTCATCGGGAGAGGTGTGGCGTACAGCAAAATGGGACTCCCGGGGCTACTATTCATCACCGTCTAATGCCTCGCTCTAGCCTCCACGGGCTAATGTTCATCCACCGTCGACCTCCGCCAACATCCACCGGCTACTATTCTTCCAGCCTCCACGGGGTCTTGTTCATCCACCCACAACCGGCTAGGCTGTGGCGGCCTCCGCGGAGTCCTGTTCATCCAACCCCCTCCGGGAACTGTTCATCCACAACTATAAGCTGGCTCGATCGAATGATGCATCTTGACTCATGTCTACGTGAATCAGCTACATCCCGCATGTACCGGTGCCTTCGGCTTCAGTAAGGAGTGAGAAGGGTCGATCGGGTTCAGTTAGGTAGCGAAGGAATCGCTCGGGTTCAGTTAGGCAACAAAGGATCGATCAGCTTTAGTGGCTAGAGCTGGTAGTGCGAGGGTGAGATCGATCGCTCGGGATCATTAAGCGAACGCCTCTCCATCGCGCTCGGTTTGAGTTAGCGAACACCTCACACACGCGCGCACCTATGAAATAAACGCAGAAACCACACTGCATCGCTCAGCCACGACTAGCCACCGTGACCGGGAACTCCAAGAAAATTTCCTCGCCCTCACTTCTACCATGATTTTTTATGTCATGGATGGCCCAAAGAATGTCATACAGGTGCATCCCCGACAGCCCAAAGAAGTAGGAGCCCACCACATCTATGATGCTACGTTTTTTTGTCACAATTATCATCATAGAAGTGTCATAACCATGACAGAAAAACTTTTTGTTCGGGCCAAAATGTCATGGATGTGTCTTTTTTTGTAGTGATGGTGTGAGTGTAGATTGTGCTGCGAGATCATGTGTCAAGTGTTAACTCACAAAGATCTTGGAAAACGACATAGTGCTTGTCACTTGGAGTACATGAGACATTAGGGTTCACATGCAAGTTTCAACTATAAAAGGGTTCATCAAGTAACGAGTATGTGATGCAAGGGTGTATTGCTAGATTTAGTCATAAGGAGTCATGCAACTGGAGTTAGGATCTATGAACAATGGATAACCAAACTCATGTTTAAGTTTAGATGACAATTCAAACTAGTTGGCCTCTCATGAGCTTTAATACGCTCTAGGCTTATCTAGTTTCATTTTAAGATTCACGATTGATCTTGACTTAAGTTGATTTCATATTTAAGAGTAAATTTGCTTGGACTCTTGAACTTCATAATTGAATTTGAATTAGTTCATATAATATGAATTAGGTTCAGTAATTTAAATAAGTTCATCTAGATTCATCAATTTGGTTTGGCCTACAATTCAAGTTGAACTTGAATTATGGTTCATCTTATTTGGATTCAAATTGAATTGAGTTTGAATTAAAAAGAGTTGAATATGAATTCAAACTAAATTTGAATTTGTAAAGCTAGGTTCAAGTTCAGATGATTTCATAAGTTCTAAGGTTGGTTCATGAATTTATTTGCTTAAGGTTTCATTTAATTTATGCTAATAAAATGCCTTTAAGTTTGACTAAATTCAAATTATGTTTGTATCCTCAAGTCAAGTTAATCTCCAAAATTATACTGGAGGTTAATTTGGGTTTCTCAATTGTTATGCAAAAGGTTTCATTTAAATCGAGTTTGGGGTTTTAAGGTTATACCCGATTCTAGTTTGAATTTAGTTCAAATTATATTTGAATTTCCTAAAGTCAAATATAAATCCAATAATTATTTACTAGAGTTTATTTAAAGTCTTATTCAAGTTTGAACTAAAGTGAAGTTCAAATCCAAGTTATTCACTATGGTCAATTGTTCTTAGATCCTATTTAAGCTTGTACTGAATACAAATTGGGTTTGAATTTCCTGAAGTCAAATATAAATCCTATAATCACGTAATAAAATTTACTTTAAGTTTCTGAACTATGCTGCAAAGAATTATTCCCTTTAAACCTTTTATTTTAAAGTTATAACTTAATTGGTTTTAAATTCAAGTTGAATTTCAGCTTCAGTTGAACTATATTTAAATTCACAATAGAAACTTATCCCATATTTGAATTGCGGTGAGCTAAGTTGAAACTATAATTATCTACTTCTATTCCGTAAAAAGAATAAATTTAGTTCGATTTATAATTTGTAAGTTAGGCCCTATTTAAGTTTGAATTCATTTTGTTTGAATTTAAATTTGAAATTATTTAAAAACTAAATATTTTGTTCTCGGTGAAGGTGTATTGCCAAAGGGTCAATTTGCAAAAAGTTTCACTAAATTTGTATTTATAGAATAAAAGTTATGATTGTTCAATGTTATAGGGGGTTTTCCATAAAACTTCCATTTGCAGTATGTCTCTTTATTCGAATTCAAAAAATTAGGGGACACGTGCATGTCTCCTATTGGTTGATATTAGTTCGGCTCAGAAATAACAGGGGTCGTGCTATTTAAAGTGTCGTGGATGGCTGTGATGTAGCCAAATGGCAAGGGTTAGGTTCCTCACTAGAATCCCACTGAAAAACGTGTGCATGGCGGTGCTGTACTTGGGACTCACCAAATCTGGTGCTTTGGTGGTTTCTTGTTTCGAGGAAGTGGACAACATGGTGTCGCTTGACACGATGGTCCTTCTGGTGATTCTTGTGGTCCTTGGAGCAACGGTAATGATGACAACAACTCACTAGAGAAGATGATAATGATGGTTGCTTCATGTTCTTATCTGGACAAATGGATGGGACGGGGGGATGCACATGGACAAATCAAATGCAATAGACAAGGTCCTAGGGCTGGGCTCTTATGGTGCTCATCACAAGGAACTGTGACACAACAGCGAGCTTCAGCTATCATCGAAAGCTGTCCTCTAAGGGGGTTTGGGATCGCTGATAATGTCCATGGGGTTTGGCTGGGAATAGGGAAGCTATTGGTGGCAGGATCCTTTCTAGGCGGTGGCTGGATTTGACGGAATCCTCGCCAAAGTTTCTAGGGTAGAGCAGCGAAGGTGGGGTCGTGGCGACGCAGCCTGACGATGATGTCTGTCACAGTGTTGGGGCTTTCGTAGAGGGAGGCGAGGGGTATTTATAGGGCATGGAGGCAGCGGCGGATGTGCGTGATGGCTGTGAAGACATGGGGGTTGTGTGCGTCATACGCTTGGTCATGGGCGCGTGCATGGTCGCGGTACTTGCGGGAAGTTGAGGGCGACCCTGACATGTGGGGCCTATCAGTCCACGAGAGAGAGGGAGTTGTGGTTCTACTTTGTTGTGCGGGGCCTTTAACCCTCCTAAGTGGTTAATCAGGGTCTGACAACACATAAGCCTACGCAATGTTAGTTGATTAGCAAGCACACAATGGGTTTTCTAGCAAATTTCTAATCCTCTAATTTTGTAAACTGTCTCGATTTGGGAAAATTCTGGGATGTGATAATAACACAAATGAAAGAATCCAATATCTCTAGAAGTAACAGGAAAATGAAATAGTTCAATACCTCAATAAGTACCATAAAAATTAAAGTTCCACCAATGGTTAAAAGTGCCATCTCATACTACCTACATTTTAAATACTATACTTAATTTTGCATACTAGCCCATGCGGACGTAGAGTGTTGATGAATAGCTAATAGAGTATATGTGATATTTTCTGATAAAGATATCATACATGTCATCATATATCGTCTTTGAGAGTTGGAAGCCTAGGTTGTGCAACTTGTAGCAACCACATTGCAAGTTTCTATCTAGTTTTGACACTACACAATCCATTCATTCTGTATTATAATGCAAACATCAAAACTCCCATATTCTGAATAATACCTTCCAGCTTGGATAGTGAAAATATATTTTGAGGCCCAAAGGAGAGAAAGAGGCATCGACCAATCTGGTTGTAGGGGGAATAGAGGTTGACATCATTACATTAAATATTAAGCACATACGATAGGTTCTAAACATGTGTGTGTTTGTGTGTGTGTGTTGTGTGTGTGTGTGTCAGAGAGAGAGATAGAGAGGGGGGGGGGAGAGAGATCATGTTCTTTCTCTTGTGAGGTCCAAAGGAGAGAAGCGATATCAACCATGCATGCCCATATTAGCCTCTCCTCCCTAAGACCCCGCCGAACTATTCTAAAATAACACAATGACATCACCACCACAACAAGAACTGACAAAAATAGAGAATAACGGAAGAAAAACTAAATTAGGGGAGCCAAATGAGAGGAACAAGGAACAAAGGGAGGATAAAATCTTCTCAATGGTAATACTCTCTCTACTATTTTTCCAGCTTGCGTTCACACATGATAGCATCGAAGATCGGTGACAATATCTTTGATTTCTCCACGCCTTTTTCTCCCCCACCCCCCATCACAAGCTCAACTATTTCTAGATCAATTGGGTGAAAGCAAACAATGAGTCTCTTCGGCTTGGGAAGCAAGTATGAATTATGTTTATGTTCTTGTTTGCCTTAAGTATTTGCATTTTTCATGGTTTTACATATCATTTTGTGTTATGTAATTTATGTGTTTTTCTCTATGATGTTGTCTATAAGGTCACTTAGAGAAATAATACTAGCTGGTTGGTTAAGATTCAGACTTGTCACACTACTTGGCCAACAATAGGGACATATGTACTATCCATAAAATATTGCTTTTTTCAAAAGGATGGCCATAGCCCGGTGGCCCCAAATATGCTCCTCCAATGAATATGTGTCTAAGTTCCAAGTTTGTTATACTCTGCATTTATACAAATAGATGAAAGCACGCACATTGTTACAAGAATTTGTTATAATATATTTCAACGATATATGGTAGTATACAACATGAATACTTTGATTAAAAGTATAAGAATGGAACAAAAAATGCATCTAACTAATTGTATTTGATCATTGGGTAATTTTTTAATATATGTAGCATCATATACTGGAATGCATACTTGCTTATGGAGGTGGCTTTCTCCCATGCATGTGGTGGTACGTATGCATGCTAGAGAAATAAGTTAATGGGGATCACATATTTAGTTATACCAGTGGGTGCCCAGCGTATTGCCATTGGAAGAGATAAACATGTACATAAAAGTTCTTAAAAATAACTAAATCTAATGGAAAATAATGTAAGGGTCTTCTCAGTTTTACACTTTTGAATGATAAAATCGACAAAGTATATGACACACACACACACACACACAGAGAGAGAGAGAGAGAGACATAGTTTTGAACGAAAATGAATGCAACCGCATCTTTTAACAGAAATGTGAAGCATATGATATATAAGTTTTCTCCAAGCATCCAAATCATATACCACACCAAAATTAGGGAAAAACATTTAACTTTGGATTGAGATGCATGACTTGATTCCTCCAAAAAAGAAAGACATGCATGACTTGATGAGGTGGTAATATTTGCAACGTAGATTAATACAAAAAATCAGAATGATGACTAAATGCATAACTTGTTAATGACACCCAATTCCAACCAAATGACTAACAATATGACATCGAGGTACGCATGTGCAAAGAATAGGCAACATATTATAGTGGCATGCGTTTTTGCATATTGAGGTCCAAAAATGATCTACATATGACATGTATGGTCCACATTTGACATTGTGATCCAATGTCCCCTTAATGTATTAATTAAAATGAGGGTGATTAGCCGAAACCGTACAAACCTCGGGTAAATATTAGATACGTAGCATTGTTCTCAAGAGGTGGCCCTTTTACCAAGCACGATATCATATTTATGTGCTTTGTTTGCATATTGAGAGACATAAGATAGTGGGTACCACCTATTTAGTTAAAATAGATGATGTCTCATACGTTGTCACCGGAACAGTCTTAGAAAAGATGCATAAATAGGTGTTTAAAAACAACTAAAACAAATATAAAAGAGTATTTGGTTTACATTTTAAAACAGTAAAACCTATGAAGTATGTGAAAAGTGATGTAAATGGAAAAAAACTTTGAACTGAACTTACTACAATATCACCATTTAACAACAAAATTGAAGCATATGCTCCAAGCATCGAACACATATGCCACACAAAAATGACAAAAAAACATTAACTTGTGAAAAGTAAGACATGTATGGATGATTGAGGCGAAGGTATCCCGATGTTTCAATCAGATAGCTATCGTGTTCTATGGGAGTCGACTTTGACGATCCGACTACGAACGTGTGACACATCGCACCTTAGCAGTCGCTAAACCAACTTCCGAGGGTTAGTGATCATGCCGGAGCACTATCAACCTCACGATGAGGGTCTATTTCCTTCGAGCAAACGAAGAACAAGCAAGAAACTGAGATTGCAATCTGGATATTGGGAATATAAGAGGATAACATTATTGATGAAAGTGGGGTTCGGTGATGTCTTTGTCTGGTCGTTGAACACAAAGGAAGTACGTGAGTGGCAGCAATGGCGAACTTTAATCTAAGCAATACCCAAAGTCTAACCGATGCCCCGAGGGCTGTATATATGGAGGAATAGGGGGGATTTTGTGAGCCCTTGGAGGAGGGTTCCGAAACCAACCCTAACTTTGTTTCCCCACACATACGGACTCAATAAACAACTTATACTGAAGTATTTCGAAATTACATGGGCCTTGACCATTAATAATGTGACGCAACACCAATAATAGCCTCTAGACGAAATTTATGAACTAGCATCTTGTAAATTTTGTCCAATCCTTCATGCACTCATTATGTTGGCTTCAAAGTCCTAAAATCATCACTTGAAACTCTGTTCTTGGTGTCCTTGCGCATGCCATCATCTCCATGCTTATCCTTGCTCCAATGTTCATCCTTCTTGTCAAAGATAGGCCCTTCAATTGTAAGTAAAACAAATGTATTCAATTTAGGCAGCATATTCTCATGAACATTAGAATCGTTACCAAGAAACAAAAGTACCTGGTAATTTAATTGGAGTGTGCGAGCTCTAGTAATTGGTCCAGTATATGTAGCTGCAGGGATCGTGGGTGTAACTGTAGTATTGATGTCCTCATCATCCTTCCCTTCTTGAATTGAGGTCGTCCTCGACGGAACCTCATATTACTCACCCAAATAAGGCTTCAAATCTGCAATGTTTAAAGTGGGACTAACCCCAAAATCTGCAAGCATCTCAAGTTCATATGCATTGTCATTTATTTTCTCTAACACCTTAAAAGGACCATCAGCACGTGGCATTAGCTTGGATTTGTGCAAGTCAGGAAACCTATCCTTACGCAAATGTAACCAAACAAGATCTCCAGGTGCAAATACAACATGTTTTCTACCCTTATCTCCAGCAAGTTTATATTTAGCATTCAAACGCTATATGTTTTCCTTAGTTAACTCGTGCATTTTTAAGATCAATTTAGCACATTGTTTAGCATCAAAATTAACCTTCTCCGGAGATGGAAGAGGCAACAAATAATTGGGTGCACAAGCTAGGAAACCATACACAATTTCAAAAGGGCACATTTTAGTAGTAGAATGCAGCTAGTGATTATAAGGAAATTCAATATGAGGCAAGCATTCTTCCCACATTTTAAAGTTATTTTTCAAAACAGTCCTAAGCACAGTAGACAATGTTCTATTGACTACTTTAGTTTGTCCATCAGTTTGGGTGTGACATGTCATACTAAAAGCAGTTTAGTCCCCAACTTAGCCAATAAACATCTCCAAAAGTGGCTAAGAAACTTAGTATCACGATCTGATACAATAGTATTTAGCACAACATGCAAGTGAATAATTTCACAAAAGAACAAATCAACAACATTAGCAGCATCATCGCTTTTCATGACATGGTAGAAAGTGTGCATTTTGGAAAATCTATCCATGACAACAGATATATCCTTCCATGGAACACTAGGTACATGCAAAGGCATATATAAACCATGAGGATCAAGTCGTGACGTGTATTACAAGTATATCCTCTGTCTTTTTCACGACATAGTGTCCCATTAATCCTCCTCCACGCACCTCCTGCAACAACAAAATATGAACGGAGCTAGCTGGAATGCATAGCTTGTTAGCACAAAACACAAATCGATCCATCATTAATGACGAACTTGTTCCATGTTGTCCCTTCTTTACTATTCTGCAATACATCTTTAAATTCAGCATCATGCACATATTGATCTTTGATGGTCTCCAAACCAAATATTTTAAAGTCAAGTTGTGAAAGCATAGTATAACAACGAGACAGTGCATCAGCAATAACATTTTATTTACCCTTCTTGTGTATTATGACATAAGGGAAAGTCTTAATGAATTCAACCCATTTAGCATGTCTACGGTTTAGTTTTTCTTGACTTTTAATATGTTTCAGTGATTCATGATCATAATGTATAACAAATATTTTGGGCCATAAATAATTTTGCCATGTTTCTAAAGTCCCAACAAGAGCATGTAGTTCTTTATCATAAGTAGAATAGTTCAGACTAGGCCCACTCAATTTTTCAGAAAAGTATGCAACAGGTTTACCATCTTGTAATAACACACCTCCTAATACAATTCCACTAGCATCATATTCGAGCTCAAAAGTCTTATTAAAATCAGGAAATTTGAGTAAAGGAGCATGCGTCGACTTATCTTTCAATACAGTGAAGGCTTCTTCCTGTGCAATACCCCAAACAAAAGGCACATCCTTCTTTGTAAGTTCATTGAGAGGTGCAGTAATGGTGCTAAAATCCCTCACAAAACGCCTATAGAAACCAGGAAGTCCACGAAAACTCCTCAATTGTGTGACCATTTTGGATTTCGGCCAACTCTCAATAGCTTCAGTCTTGGCTTTATCAACCTCAGTTCCCTGTGGAGTAACAACATAGCCAAGAAATGATACTCTGTAGGTGCAAAAGGCGCACTTCCTAAGGCTACCAAACAAACGTTCATCACATAGAGCAATGAAAATAACACGTAAATGTTCTAACTGTTCGTCCAAAGATCTGCTATAAATCAGTATATCATCAAAGTAAACTACCACAAATCATCAAATAAAAGCATGTAAAACTTCATTCATTAATCTCGTGAAAGTACTAGGTGCATTAGTTAACCCAACAGGCATGACTAACCACTCATATAATCCAAACTTAGTTCTAAATGTTGTTTTCCATTCATCTCCCAATTTCATACGAATTTGATGGTATCCACTATGCAAATCAACTTTGGAGAAAATAGTAGAGCCACTCAATTCATGAATCATATCATCTTGCCTAGGAACAGGAGGACGATAACTAACAGTAATATTATTAATGCCTCTAGGGTCAACACATGTACGCGGTGTACCATCCTTTTTCAGCACTAGTATAATAGGAACAACACAAGGACTAAGGGATTCACATATATATCCTTTATCAAGCAGCTCCTGTACTTGGCGCATAATCTCCTTCGTCTCCTCTAGATTGGTACGGTATGGTGCATGGTTGGGTAGTGATGTGCCGGGTATTAAGTCAATTTGATGCTCAATCCCTTGAATCAGTGGTAATCCCAGTGGCACGTCTTGTGGAAGGACGTTAGCAAACTCCTACAAAATGTTAGTGACAACAGGAGGCAAAGAGGCACGTCCTTTAATGAAAATAATGCCTCTTTGCACACAAAAGCATACCAAACAGATTTGCCGAAATCTATATCATCAATATCAGATTTGGTGGCAAGTAAGCATCCACTTTTCAATTTAATTTCAGAAGCAACAAGATGATGGTTTGTTTTTAGCTTTCATTTCTTGCTCAAATTCTTTTGCCACAATCTGATTTTCACTCTTATTGTGCTCCTGTTTTGCTTTACTAGCACTATTAATATATCTTTCAAAATGTGTTTAGGAGTCATAGGAAGCAAAGCAATATGTTTATCCTTATGAACAAGAGTATACTGATTGTTTCTACCATCGAGTACATAATTTTTACCGATTTGGTATCGTCTACCAAGTAATAAGGAACATGCTTGCATAGGTACCACATCACAATCAACATAATCAGCATATGTAGCGATACTAAAATGCACACGAACAGTACGGGTTACCTTAACATTGCCGTTGTTGTTGAACCTTTAATGTAGTAAGGATGCAGATGTGCTTTTGTGGTCAGAGAAAGCTTCTCCGCCATCTCCATGCTAGCCAAGTTGTTGCAGCTCCCTCCATCTATGATGACATGAATAGAACGTTCCTTCACAACTCCCTTTGTATGAAACAAATTGTTCCTCAGATTTTGCTCAGCTTGGGTGACTTGCACGCTCAAAAAACATTGAGCAACTAAACTTTCAAACCTGTCAGCGTCTTTAGCAGCCATGTACTGTGTCTCTTGTTCAAAATCATGTCCACCCTGCTCTTCACTAGCAATAAGAGCCGAAGTCTCCTCATCATAGTCACTAGCGGACTCATACTAACCATCCTCAGTAACAATCATCGCACGCGGAGATGGATATTTGCTCGCATAGTGATCTCCACCCTTGCAACGATGGCATATAACCTCATGTGTTTGCCCTGTTGATGCGATGGTTTAAGAAGAGCTATGTGCGGGACCAGAATGTGTGCTCTTGGGGGATGGTGGTGGTGGTGCCTCTTTTCTTGTATCTCGGTTGGACTTGGCGGGTAAAGTAGGCGATGTTGCAGCAGGACGTGTGGAAGTAGAAGATATACGTGGTGTCCATGATGAAGATCGTTCTGCAGAAAAATTAGTACATGCCAATGTCTGTCGATCCTGCACTTCATGTTCAGCTTTCCAAGAAAGATGGAATAAACAAGTGATATTATTATACTCCTTATACTCTAAAATGGTCTGAATCTCCCTATTTAATCCAACCATAAAACCTGCAAGCATAGCTTCATTATCCTCAACAATACCACATCTAATCATGCCAGTTTGCAATTCCTGATAATATTCCTCTACAGAATTTTTTCCTTGTCTTAAACACTGTAATTTTTGGAGTAATTCACGTTGATAATATGGTGGAACCCAACGAGTACGCATAGCAATTTTCAAAGCAGCCCAAGTAGCAGGGATATTATCATGATATAATCTAGAATGTTTAGACCATCACACACAAGCAAAACTAGTGAATGCACAAACAATAGCAGCAACACGTCTCTCCTCGGGATATTGTAAGTATGTAAAACATTGTTTAGTTTCTAACTCCAAAGAAAGATATATATCGTGAAGATATCTAGCCTCAAGTGGAGGAATATTCAATTTTACTTTAGGAAGATGGTCATGATCTCTTACCTTGTATCATTTGCATGTGGACGACCTGGTAGTAGTGCTGGTGGTTGCACGTAGTTCTGATTTTGATCAACTTCATCCCCATAATCGCCCTTGTATCCATCCTCCTCGGTAGCTGCAGGAGCCATAGAAGCATCAACTGTAGGTGCAGAAGCACCATGAGTTTGGCCAGGCTCAAGGGGAACACACATTGCTCATCTCACTTGATTTGCAAGGCAACATTGTTGTTGTTGTTGCAGAGGTGTGACAAGTGCAGCTGGTGGTAGTTCTAGAAGACACACGAGTAGTTCTTTAAACTTGTTATCGAACTTTGTTTCTAATGTCTTCTCAGTGCCAGCTATCTTGTCCATGGCCTCTTCAAAAATGGTTAGCAACTCTTGCACCTCTCCACTCATAATTTGCTGAAATTTATCATGTAGCTCCTTGTTTGTCATGTTCTCCTAGCCAGTCTCGTGGGCTTGTGATCCTTCCATGGTTAGCAGCAATAGAAACACACAAGAATAGGTCCTATAAACTACTAAGAGGATGTGGAGTTGTGGAAAGCCACAAATCTATCAAGTGAATCACAAATTATTACTCGTTCTTACCAAGCAGTAGGTGGTGATCGGCAACTGTTGTGGTCAAAAACTCCTCAAAGCTTGGACAGAGCTATTGCCAGGTGGTGTGAACGCACGACGTAGATGTATGTTGAGCTGGGAAGGCTTATAATATGGTAGCAAAAAGAGTCAACAATAATCAATTCAGAGATGCAAAATTGAATAAACGCTCAACGACGGTACTGTGCTGGTCCTAGGCTAGCCATGCTAGAGATGCGAGCCTAGAGCACAAACAAAATCATGGCACTCCACGGAAACAAGGGAAAAGCACTCTGAAAAATTCTCTTTTTTCGCTCCTTTTTGCCCTTTTTTTTGCTCTCTCTTCTTTTCAGAAAATCACTATAATGGTGAGTGTTTAAAAAATCTTCCCAAGTCAAAATAACAGGATAGGCACGAAATGTTTTTGAATTTTTTTTGGAAATCAGGGCAGCGACGGCCAAAAAGTGTGACAAAAAACACTATAATGGCGAGCGTCTCAAAACGCTCCCAGGGCCTAAATACAGGATATGCAAAAAAAATTGAACCGCCGAAATTTTGGCCAAAAAACTGTCCGGGGGTCTAAAGATTTTTATTGGAATCACCCCTCTTCTACGGACGGAGAAAGATTGATGAAACCCTAAACCTACTCAGACAAGGCAACACGAATCTAGAAATAGATGCATCCCGAAACCAAACCTAATATGGAAAGAACTCGGATTGGTGGCGAACGTGCGGTGACCTATGTGGACTCGGATTGGTGGACAGGCGGTTGTATATGTGGACACGGATTGGTGGGGCTATATGGTGGTGGTATATGTCGACCCGGATTGGTGGTTGTATATGACAACGATGATGTATATGGTGGGGGTGGTGGTATATGGAAGCAGCATTGTATATGGTGGGGTGGTGGTATATGGCAGCGATGAAGGTGGTGCGGCGGCGGTTTGACAACTTGTGAGCAGAACTCAAAATTCTAAAGGACTAAATGCTAAGACCAGTAACTTGACATGATGATGCAACCGCAAATTCAACAAAGTAAAACACTGAAGAGATTATGCAATGGCTAGTCTAGTCCGGATATGATGAACTAACCCTAATTATTTTGGTTTTTTTGGACTCTGGGTATGAAGGATAGATGCAATCTAGACTATGAAAAACTAGTAAAATCTCACCAAGCAACCTAGAAATCTGACACCACTTGATAGAGGTGAAGGTGTCTCGATGTTTCAATGAGATAGCTATCATTTTCTTTGGGAGTCGACTTTGACGATCTGACTAAGAATGTACGAGACGCCGCGCCTTAGGAATTGCTAAACCAACTTCCGAGGGTTATTGAGCAGGCTGGAGCACGATCAACCTGACCATGAGGGTCTAATTCTTGCGAGCAAACGAAGAGCAAGCAAGAAACTGATATTGCAATCTTGATATTGCAAATATAAGAGGAAAGATTTATTGTTGAAAGTGGGGTTATGTGATGTCTTTGTCTGGTCGTTGAACACAGAAGTACGCGAGTTGCAGCAACGGCGAGGTTTAATCTAAACAAAACCGAAAGTATAAGCGATGCCATAAGGATTGTATATATGAAGGAATAGGGGGAATTTCGTGACCCCTTGGAGGAAGGGTCCGAAACCAACCCTAACTCTGTTTCCCCACACATACAGGCTCTACAAAAAGCCTATACTGAAGTATTTTGAAATTACATGGGCCTAGCCCAATAATAAGGTGACGCAACACCTATAATAGCCTCTGGATGAAATTTATGAAGTAGCATCTAGTATATTTCGTCCAAGACTTCATGCACTCATTATGGTGGCTTCATAGTCCTGAAATCATCATTTGAAACTCCGTTCTTGGTCCCCTTCCGGATGCCATCATCTCCATGCTTGTTCTTACTCCAATGTTCATCCTTCTTGTCCAAGCTAGGCCCTTCATTTGTAAGCAAAACAAATGTATCCAATTAAGGCAGCATCATATTCTCATGAACATTAGAATTGTTACCAAGAAACAAAAGTACCTGGTAATTTAATTGGCATGGACGAGCTCTAGTAAAGTGTCCAGTATATGTAGCTGGAGGTATCATGGGGGTAACTGTAGTTTTCATGTCCTCATCAATGACTTTATTAGGTGGCATTGTTTGCATTCTTACAATAATCCAAACAAATGAACTTATGAGTGCATGCAGGATTTGCTGATGTCGCAATATTTCAATCAGACAACCAACAATAAATAATATGATGTAACAACATTCATGTGTACAAAATAGAATAATGCGAGATAGATATTTAGGTAGACAATATTTAGGAGTCAATAGAGGATATTGATTCTGGAACCAATGAGGTTTTAGAAAATACTATCATTATTGTCTATATTTTTATTACATAGAGAGGCTAACTTCAAGGGTCCAACTCTCCATGGGAAGCATTTGCTTGCGCACGTCGAAAATTTGTTTTCAAATGTCAATAATATGAAAATTTTAGAAATGCACATATTCATGTCCAAATGTTATATGAAATATTTTTAGGGATGCAATTTTTTAGAGGGGATGCCCAATAATTTGTCCATGTGAAAAAAATGAGTGCCATGAACATTAATAGACCACCAATTATTTTAATTTTATTGCCAATGGAACACAATTCATTTTACATGAAAATTATAAAGAACACTTTTAAAAATTATCGACGTTTATTTGAATTTATTGTTAATCGCATCCCATAATAAATTTATGGATTGTTCATTAACCACTCTATGTTTGTTTCTTTATCTAACTTTTATTTTGAGTTGGGTTGATGGCAGCAGGAACCAAAGGACATTTAGGCCCAAGAAGAATGCACCATCTGGTAATAAGGTAGTGGTATTCTCCATCATTACAAATATTTTAATTTCATAATTGCATAATTCCATCGTGTGGCCATAAGAGAAAACAAAGGATTCAACAACTCAAAATATTATTTTGAAAATGAATTGCTTTGTCAAAAATTATAATTATAACAGGGTTATACATGAGAATACGATGTGAAAATATCCGAAACATCATTCAAATAGCTTAACATCATTTCTTTCAACTGAGTTTGAGGCTACACATTCATAGTTTGGTATTTTGCTTCCTCTATCCTTCAATCTAAGCTCTTTAGAGTTGCCTCTATACACTACAGATGTCGCCTCTTATCTTGGAGTCTGCTTCTATCTACTAAATTAATGAGCTAACCCACATGTCATATTATTTGCTTACTAATTCCCTATGATGATGCATTATTGACCACAAAAATTACCTATTTTATTTGTTATGGGTAGACCTTAGAGGCTTGGGTTTAGGGCTTTCACATTGCATGGTTTTGTATAGGTAGTTGGTGGGTCCTAGCTTTAGGGACAGGGTTTCCTCTAAGTTTTGTTGATGCTTAGCATATCCCATCTTTTTCATTATTTGGTTACGCAGGGCGTACAATTGAAGAAACACATTGATGCGACATTAGGAAATGGTAATTTGAGAGATGCTGTATGGTTGCCTCCTGGAGAGGATCTCAATGAATGGCTGGCTGTTAATAGTAAGTTTTGATTGCAACATCTTTGTAAGAAAACTGAGTTTTCCGTATTACTAAAAATCATCTTCTTTTTCACAGCTGTTGATTTCTTCAATCAGGTGAACATACTATATGGCACTCTGATGGAGTTCTGCACGCCTTCCACATGCCCAACGATGACTGCCGGATCGAAGTAAGATGCTTGCCTTCTTGGGAACATTCATTTATATATCATTTTAGATCTATATGTTGATTTATTATACCAGGGTAACTTTGATTAGCAAAAAATAAGCATTTCAGGTTTGAGTATAGATGGGCCGACGGAGTGCAGATCAAGAAACCGATTGAGGTTTCGGCACCAAAATATGTGGAGTATTTGATGGACTGGATTGAGGTCCAGCTTGATGATGAGTCCATATTCCCTCAAAAACTTGGTAGTTACAACTTATAAGATACTGCCTAGTTTAGAACCTACATTAACCATGTCATTTTGGTGTTAGGACTTGGAGGGGTGCATTTTGTCAATTGATTGAATTGAACTATTTGTGCAGGAACACCTTTCCCACAAAATTTTCGAGATGTTGTGAAGACAATATTCAAGCGCCTTTTTCGTGTTTACGCTCATATTTACCACACTCATTTTCAGAAAATTGTGAGCCTCAAGGAAGAAGCCCATCTTAACACATGCTTCAAGCATTTTACATTGTTCACCTGCGTAAGTTGCATCGTGATCTGCCTACTAGCCCGTTCTACACGACCATATTGGAATGCACCATCATATGATGCATTTTGTTAAATATTTGTTGTTGACCCTTTTTCTAACGTCTGGATTTTTGAATTGTATGTAGATGTAAGCATATCCCTATTAAATCTAGTTTGTTGTGTTTGGACCGATTCCATGTGATAGAGAATGTTCAACACATGATTTTCTTTCCCGCCAATGAAAAATAAATGGGGTACTTGTTAATGCTAGTTCCTAATTTTGTTCCTTCTGTAGGAGTTCAAATTGATCGACAAGGCTGAACTTGCACCACTTATTGATCTTATTGAATCGATCGTGACCGTTTGCTAAGATGTCAACAAGAAGAGCGGAACAATTTGCCTTGTTTATTTGGCCACTTTCTAGGGTACAATGAGTTGTGCATGAGAGTGAGACCGAGGCAAAAATGGCCAAAGAAAACATATTTTGCACTTATTGTTTTTCTATCATCTACATGAGTTTGGGTAACATGGTCGTACTTATCTTATGAACCCTGGTCCAACCAGTTAGAGGTCACATTATCTACTATGTTGTGGAACAATGCTATTCCTTTTTAACTATGGACTTATGTAACCTAATTAGAGATAATAACTAATTTCTTGACTCAAAAGTAAAAAATCCTAGATGAATGTACATGGGCATAAAAAAGTGTTTCCTTTTATACCAGAATATTGTATTTTATCTCAAGTACTCCCTCTGTCCGGGTTTATTAGGCCCATCTTATTTTGGGCTAAGGTATGACCTAAAAATTTAACTAAATAAATATAAAATAATGTCACAGAAATTATATTGTCGGAAAGCTCTCTCAAATACAAACCTAATAGTATAATTTTTTATAGCATATACTTTATATTTTAGTAGTCTATAGATGGTCGAAGTCTGGCCCAAAATACGAAGGGGCCTAAAACACCCAGATGGAGGTAGTAGTAGCTTCCACTGATCGAAGATATTTGCTGTAGTATTTTTATTAAGGGGTCCAAATTCATGAAAGAAGCGATAGACTCCAATATTCACTAGGCAAGCTGATATGCTTGAGAACAGTGTCCATCAGCACTGTGGATGTTTGGCTATGGTTAGGCCGCTTGTAGAGTTTGACCAGACAGGTGATGCACATGGGTTTTTCATTTATTTTCCTAGAGGAGTAGGTTTGATGTGTTCTGGTACCACTAATTTCTAGGAATGGGCATAAAACTGACAAACTGAATACCGAAACCAAAAAACTGATTTTTGGTTTTTATGCTTGTACAATTAAATTTGGTTTTTGCATTTGATAACCGAATTCAATTAGGTTGGCTGGGTATTAAATCGTATAATTAAACAACACAACAAAGTGTTCCTCTCGCGTTTCATCACACAACAACCACGCCTGACCGCATGCGCATGCCTAACCATACAACTTAAAGTTACATGGCAGCCGCTCCTAACCATACAACATAAAGTCCAATGTGAGCCTCTGGACCGCATGCATGCCCAGTCAAGCTAGCCATACAGCATACAGACTACAGCAGCCCGATGCCTTCTTTGTCCAACGTGGGAGCAAGGCTTGCTTTGTCCCACGTAGCTAGTGCCTTGTGTTTGACAAATTTAAAACAAGATAGAGCCGGGAGCAACTTACTAAGGGGTACCCATTGTAGGAGTCCCTCAAGGTTGACATTTGGTGGGCTGAGAGCATGTCATTTGGTGCTCTCCCAGTCGCCACAACATGTCGCGTGTTGGGCACTTCCTTGGGACTTTTTCTAATTTTTTTATATGTTTTCGGGGTATTGAGGGGGTTTTCTGTTTTTTCTCAACTTTTCGGTTTTCGCAAAGATTACCCTAGGTTTTGTGGAGGCAATGGTTTGCTTCCGCGAGAGACATAGTTGTGCATCCTCAAAAGAGAAAATATCATTTTTTTTTCCTTCCACAAGAGGCACATGTTTATTTCTTGTGGGGCACATATTTGCTTCTGTGAGAGGCACAACTGTGCCTCTTGGAAGGAGAAAAAAATGTGTTTTTTTTTGCTTCCATGAGAGGCATAGTGATGCAGAGCATCGCATGGTCATCCCCATGGACATTCCATCACTAACCGCAAACACGAAGCGGACCAATGACAAGAGCGCACACACGTGCCATTGGTAACCCATAAGAATAGGTGGTCGCAACAGCTTTTGAGGGTAAAGTATTCAACCCAAATTTATTGATTCGACACAAGGGGAGCAAGAATACTTGCAAGTATTAGTAGTTAAGTTGCCAATTCAATCACACCTGGATATAAATATCTGTGGCAGTGTGATCGATAACACAATAGTATGGTAATTTGATAGTAGTAGTAACGATAGCAATGGTAACAGTAGCAGCAGTAGCAATAGTTTGTAGTAGTTGTGGTAGTAGTAACAGTAGCAATAGTATTAGTGACTTAGCAAGAACAATATGTTAAAAGCTCATAGGCATTGGATCGGTGATAACGTTAGATAATATTCATCATACAACGGTCATAATCTAGGGCGACACAGAACTAGCTCCAATGCGTCAATGCAATGTAGGCAAGTATTCCGTAAATAGTCATCCATGCTTATGGAAAATAACTTGTATGACATCTTTTGTCCTACCCTCCCGTGGCAGCGGGGTCCATAAGGAAACTAAGGGATATTAAAGCCTCCTTTTAATAGAGAACCGGAACAAAGCTTTTACACATAGTGAATACATTAACTCCTCAAATTACGGTAATCAGCGGAAGGAATCTCAATTCTTGTCACCTTGGGGTATGCGGATCATAACACGTAATAGGTGCATATAACTTGCAAGATAGGATCAAGAACACAAATATATTAGTGAAAATATAAATGGTTCAAATCTGAAATCATGGCACTCGGGCCCAACTGACAAGCATTAAGCATAGCAAAGTCTTAGCAACATCAATCTCAGAACATAGTTTGTCAGTGCAACAAACCCCAGGCGTGTGTTATCCGGACTCTACACAAGCTTAAGAGCAAGGTTGCAGGATCCAAGATAAGACCAAGCAGAAGAGATAAGGTCTTTGAGAACTCAGAAGGCGGATCAAGAAGACCGACCAACCAAATGAGCATGATATCACTAAGGAAAAACCTCCCTTGTCGAGCAAGCGAGCCTAGCGGGGTCGAGGTTACCTCAAAGACAAGTCACGAGACTCCCCCAGCAGGCTTGCCAGGGACACCGAGGGCGGATTACCCCGCCAAGGCTCGAACGCTCCACCTCACAACAACCAGGTCACCTATCGGTGCGGTGTCAAGCCCCCAAGTGATTATGTGGCTGTTATTTGGCATGTGGCATCCATTTCTGAGGAAGAACACCCCTAAATGACACTCGTCCAGGAGACGTGTCACACAGACACGCGAGGAGGTGGTTGCATGGCACGGCAAGTCTTGCCGGGCTGCATCCATGATGTGGCACTAAGCGGTACATTTAATTCACCTTGGCCTGTCTGCAGAGTTAGGTATGATTGCACTGTAGCTATCTAATCACTTGATAATGACTGTTTTTCCATTGTGGTAACCCCTTTACCTATAAAAGGAGGACCGTGGCAACCTTAGAAACGATTCGGATCCTGTAAACTCGTACGGGCGTAGCTGCTCTCGTCCCAAGGCGGCCTTGCCGGGCCAGAGTGTTGCGTCTCCACAACCGTCCTTTCATCAATCCAACAAAGCAGGAGTAGGGTTTTACGCCTCGCGGCGGCCTGAACCTGGGTAAAAACTACTCATGTCACCGCTGTTGTGCTGCTCTATCCTCCCCGTTCTTTGTGCAATGCCGAACCACAAGGGACCGATGGTCCCATAGGTGGACATGTTATACCACGACATCTTTGGCGCGCCCGGTAGGGGGAAGCGCTTGCGCGAACCCGAGGGTGTAAGCAGCGCGTCATCTTCATCATCATTTTCTTCATCGACGACTTCATCATCCATGGCGTCTAAGAAAAAGCCTGCTGCTACGGCTCACCCGTCCACCTCGAAGGCCCCTTCGCATGCTGCCACTGATGCTGTGGGGCTAGAGGGACGCATGAGAACGTGGACGCTGCGGGGGATGTGGCCGTCGTAGGCGGCGGCGTCACCACCCTCCCCCCCCCCCCCCCCCCCCCCCCCCGCAGCCAAAACAGGAGTGGGAGGCACCGAAGAAGGACAGCGTCAACAGCATCCCAGTGGCCACGCTCCACAAGATGCGGGTGGAGAGATTATTCTATCTCCACGTCTCCACCCCATTGAAGGACGCAGCTACAGCCTGCAGCGATGGCGCTCGCTCTAGGACAAACCACAACACTCTAGCCACCCCTGCTTGCGGGTGCGGCTACAGGGCACACGCCACCCCCAGGACAAGCTAGCCAAGATGATGCGCCAAATGGGGTTGCCAACTCCCAAGCGCATCCACCTCATCGCCACGCCACCCTGGTGACTGGCCCACAACGATGAGAGCACAACGCTGTCACTACCTACACTGTCACAAGCCAGACGACTTCGCGATCTGCGTCGTCATCTATGCCGAGCACCGCTTCGGAAGCCATGGCGTGGGCCCAAATCCTCTTGAGATTTCCGCCGGCGGCCGATCGGATAGATGAGTGGAGACCCACCATTCAGAGCTTGATTGGTTTCGCTGAGGTGGGAGGATCATAGTGGGTAGGCCCGCCACAGCCTCCACAGGCGTCGACAACGGCCCGAGCTGCTGGCCCTACCGAAGGGGCCACCCCCACGGTGCAATCCCCGCCGAGGCAACCAGCATAGGGGCCGTAGCCAGAGTGATGTGACCAAGAACCTGACGGTGTATAGATGGATTCATCTGATCCTTGGGCACGTCAAGACCAGCGACGAGTCCTGGAAGATAGGCAGAGGGAGGACGTGCGTGTCACTATCAAACGACGCCGCGAAACCCAGCGCCAGTCCGATAGGCGCAATGGCCCCGACGTCAACGAGCCCATGCCCGGTGGAGACGGATACCTGTCTTACGAGGTTGAGTGCCCCGCCTTCACTCGTGAGCTGCAGCAATTCCGTTGGCCATCTGCCCGTATGTTCAAGCCAGAGATACCAAAAAAGTACGATGGAAGATTGAACCTCTGTAGAGTTCTTGAGCATCTACACCATCACTGCTCAAGCTGTCGGAGGAAGAGATGAGAAGGTATTCATCAACTACTTCTCTTTGGCACTCAAGGCAAACGTGAGGTCGTGGTTGAAGCACTTGTCGAAGAACACCATCTCGACCTGGGCTGACCTGTGCCATGAGTTTATTGGCGCCTTCACATGGGGCCGTCAAGAATAAGGGCGACGCGGAGACTTGAAGCTCCTCCCATAGAAGGAAGAAGAGAGTTCATGGAAGTACATGTAGAGATTTAGCCGAGTACATCGGAACATTCCAGACATCCACCCAGCAGTTGTGATAGCCGCATTTTAGTCCAATGTTCGCAACCATAGGATACGTTCCAAGATGAACGTCTAGTTACCCAAGGCTGTGAATGAGCTATACACTTTGGCGGATAAGTGTGCCCGAACAAAGGAGGGTAGGCGATTCCCTGGTGAACAAGATGGCGTTGACGTTGACTCAGAGGACGACGATGACTCCACCAATCAGAAGTAGAAAAACAAGAAACACAACAAGAAGCACAAGGATAAAGTTGTGATGGCTGTTGAAGGATCGAGCACTCCTAGTACCAACAAGAAGGCCAAGACCGAGGCTCCCAGAAAGGAAGTTGCCGCATGCACCGATTGCCGGGAGGCCGCGGCTGCCGAGAAGGCTAACGGACAGTACTGCAAGATCCATCGGACCAAGGGTGTCGAGGTTCCTCATGGCCACCTATGGGGCCACCGGCCCCTTCTGGTTTGGCAAGGGGGACGAGCACATTGCACAAAGAGCGGAAGGCATAGAGCAGCGTGACAATGATGACACGGGCCATTTTGCCCAGGTTCGGGCTGCCGTGAGGCGTAAAACCCTACTCTTGCTTTGGTGGATTGATGAATGGACCATGGTGGAGACGCGTAGCTCTAGCCCGAAAAGGTCGCCTTGGGGACGAGAGCAGCTACACGCGTATGAGTGTACAAAGGTCCGAATCCTTTCTAAGGTTGCCACGACCCTCCTTTTATAGGTCAAGGGGTCACCATAATTGCAAAATGGACATTATGCACCAATCAGACAACCATAGTGCAACCATACCTAACTCTGCAAATAGGATAGAGCGCATAAAATGCGCCGCTTAGTGTCACAAAATGGCGTGGGCAAGCCTTGCCGTGCCATGCAGCCATCTCCTTGCCTGTCTGCATGACATGTCTCTTGGACGGGTGTCATTTAGGGATGATATCCTCTAGAGATGGCTGCCACGTACCAAATGACAGCCACCTAATCTCTTGGGTCCTCGACACCGCATCGATAAGTGGCTGGCGTTTCTGTGAGGTGGAGTGGTGGAGCCTTGGTTGGGTAAGCCGCGCTCGTCGTCCCCGGCAAGCCTGCCGGGGGAGTCTTGAGACTTGTCTTCGGAGCAACTGAGGGAGTCCCAGATTAAGGGGTCCTCGGACAGCCGGACTATATACATATGCCGGATTGTTGGACTATGAAGATACAAGATGAAAGACTTCGTCCCGTGTCCGGATGGGACTCTCCTTTGCGTGGAAGGCAAGCTTTGCAGTTAGGCTATAAAGATTCCTTTCTCTGTAACCGACTCTGTGTAACCCTAGCCCCCTCCGGCGTCTATATAAACCGAAGGGTTTAGTCCATAGGACAACAACAATGAGAATCATAGGCTAGCTTCTAGGGTTTAGCCTCTACGATCTCGTGGTAGATCAACTCTTGTAATACTCATCTCATCAAGATCAATCATGCAGGAAGTAGGGTATTACCTCCATCGAGAGGGCCCGAACCTGGGTAAACATTGTGTCCCCCGCCTCCGGTTACCATTAGCCTTAGACGCACAGTTCGGGACCCCCTACCCGAGATCCGCTGGTTTTGACACCGACATTGGTGCTTTCGATGGAGGTAACCGGTCTTCTAAGCCAAATAGTGCGGTTTGGTTCCGATAAATGTCGGTGTCAAAACCAGCGGATCTCGGGTAGGGGGTCCCGAACTGTGCGTCTATGGCTAATGGTAACAGGAGGCGCGGGACACAATGTTACCCAGGTTTGGGCCATCTCGATGGAGGTAATACCCTACTTCCTGCTTGATTGATCTTGATGATATGAGTATTACAAGAGTTGATCTACCAGGCGATCGTAGAGGCTAAACCCTAGAAGCTAGCCTTATGATTGTTGTTGTCCTACAGACTAAACCCTCCGGTTTATATAGACACCAGAGGGGGCTAGGGTTACATAGAGTCGGTTACAGAGAAAGGAATCTTCATATCCTAACTACCAAGATTGCCTTGCACGCAAAGCAGAGTCCCATACGGACACGGGACAAAGTCTTCCATCTTGTATCTTCATAGTCCTACAATCCAACATATGTATATAGTCCGGCTGTCCGAGGACCCCTTAATCCGGAACTTCCTCAGTAGCCCCTGAACCAGGCTTCAATGACGATGAGTCCGGCGCGCAGATTGTCTTCGGCATTGCAAGGCGGGTTCCTTCACTAAATACTTCAAAGTAGATCTTGAACATAAGAATCATGTCCGGCTCTGCAAAACAAATCCCACATACCACTAAAGAGAGTATAATATCCCACGAGTCCAATCTGCTGACAACGCATAGCGTGACATCACACCTCGGCCCAGTCTTTATTCAAACCGTTTTTATTCTGCCCCTCCATATTTCGAGGCGCAATTTCATTGGCACGTCTTGTCAAAGTAGAAATCGTGTCCCCTTATCACGGGATTCTCATCAATGTGGGCATGGGTAACCTAACCGTGCCATCAGCACGGCACTTGGGAAATAAGCGGGTCTTAGGGCGATTGGGGAGGCGCATGATTTTTATAGTATTTATAAAGGGATAAGGATTCCCCTCTTTCACCCACGCCCTCTTCTTCCTCTGCTCATCCATTATCGAGCTCCAGCACCCAAGCACCCTTCTCTTCCGCCCCAAAAGCACCCCAACCATGTCTAGATCCGGAGCGCAAGACAAGTGGATGGCCTCCTCCCTCAAGGAGAAGGATATCAAGAAACTCCGGGAGGCCGGATACCTAGCCAAGAAGATCGCACACCGTCTCCCAGCAACGGGATAGATCGTCCCTACTCTGGAACCCCATGAGAGGGTTGTATTCCTCCCTCACTTTGTCCGTGGGCTGGGGTTTTGCCTCCACCCATTCGTTCGCGGCCTTATGTACAACTACAGGATAGATTTCCATGACCTATCCCCTAACTCCTTCCTCAACATCTCGATATTCATCATCGTGTGCGAGGCCTTCCTCCGCATCCCGCCACACTTGGGACTGTGGCTAAAGATTTTCAATGTGAAGCCAACGGTGGTAGGCGGCGAACATGCCGAGTGCAGAGGAGCCATGGTGAGAAAGATGCCCAACGTCAAATGGTCATCAGGTAAATTCAACGAGTCCGTCAAAGGTTGGCAGCAACAGTGGTTCTATGTTACCGAGCCACGCGGCACCAAATGGGCTACCGCCCCCGAATTCTGATCCGAAGCCCCGCTGCAGCTCACGTCCTGGCCTGAGAAGGGCCTAGACTGGTCTACATCAGACGAGATGACGCCGCTCCAAGCGCGTATCAAGAGCATGGAGGACAAGAATATCAAACTCGTTGATGTGGTCCAGGTGATGCTAGTTCTCCGGATCCTTCCCTGTCAATGTCGGACTTGCAATCTATGGGAGTTTGATCCGGCCAAGCACCAAACCCTACTGGAGTTCTTCGGCACGTTGCACAAAGACATCTGGAAGGTGCTTTTTAAGTCTGGCAAGTCGTGGCCGGACAACGCCGAGGATCGTGGGCACAAATTGTCCCACCCCGCAAGTTCGGTAAGTCTTTATATGTTTTCAGGGTATATTCTTTATTTGTAAAGCTTGGGGAAAACACCTAATATTTCCCAAACGATTCTCGCAGGGCTGGACGAAGAAGGCAGAGCAGATCTACTGTCCGGCTCCGCTGCCTGAGGAACAAGCCGGCCCACTTCTGATGAAGATGCTGGTCCCGGCGCCATATAAGGCGCCAAAGAAGAAGGCCAAGAAGGAGGCCAAGGAGACCAGGGACGGGCTTTGTCACAAGGGTACTTCGGACGTGATGTCCGAAGAAACCAAGGCCCACTCCTCCGCCAACAAGGACGAGGAAGAGGAAGAGGAAGAAAAAGAAGAGGAAAGCCAGTCCCCCCTATGAGGGGGGGGGGGGAAGAAGAGGACGACCTCCACACGTTTGGAGGCCGAAACGTCTAAGAAGGGGAAAGCATCCCTTCCAGACGAGCCCACCGCAGCCACCGAAAGTAGCCTGGAGTAGGAACCCAGGGTCAAGCCCCTGGCCAAATCGTGAGTACAAAGAAACCCGAACTCATCCATATATCCAGTCTCACTTTTGCATAGCATTAATGTATTGATTCACATATGTTGCAGTCCGGTTGGGTCCGACATTGAGCGATCCTCGTCGGAAGATTCGTTGGACCCGGATGCGATGGACATGTGAGACCCTCCCGATGACCTCCTCTCCCAAAGGCGTGGACAACTCTGAGGTGTCGTCCCAAATGGGCCTAGGCTAGGGCAAAGCTCAGGAGACAGTCGGGGCGGCACCGGGGGGTCAAACCTCGGCAACCGGACACACGGGGGAGCAGACCCCCATGGATGCTGAAGGCGGAGGCTGTCCTGAATTTGGCCCCCAGCCAGAGACAACTCCGGAGACCAATATGGCTCCAGAATCAGGACGGCAGCCTTCTTCAACAGAAGGTGGTGCGCCTATTCCACCGGTGACCTCAGTCCATCAAGACGTGTCAGATACTTTACTGGCGGCGCTGCAAAGCGCTTCTATTGTTGAAGAGCACCGTACCCTTATGGGTGCGGTGATTGAGAAGGTCCAGTTCGCCAAGAGCGGGCTTACCGAAGCCTGCACCAACCTTCTAACAGGCTTTGAGGTAAGTTAAAGAATGTCATAATATAGATAGTAGCCCCTGATACACTATTCGGTGTTTCAGAGAGAAAGCCGGACAGAGGATCAAATATATTTCGCAGGAGACTAATTAGGGAATACCTATGTGAATGATCAGGCGTCGTTATTGCCTGCAACCTCTCATAATGCGGAGGTCTCCGTACTGAAGCAGAGTCTGGAGCGGGCCGAGAAGGAGCTTGGCCAAGTAAAAAGGTAATTGGAAGATAACCGAGGTATGGGATAACTTTGTTTCTATTTAAATACTAGTGAATAGTTATTTTGACTCTAAAATGTCATCATATGTATTAGGATCGGCGGCCAAAGTCGAGGCTCTGAAGAAGGCGGTCGCCGAGGCCGAGACGAAGGCGGCCAAGGAGCAGGCCGCTCGTGAAAACCACGAGACCCGGGTCTTTGAAGTTCAACAAGAGCTCCCAGAATCCATAAAGAAATGCGAGACCTTGGAGCAGAGAATAAAGGATCAAGAGTCCGAACTCACCAAGGCTCGTCCGCACACGATGCCCGGGTTGAAGCACAAGGCGCCCTCCAGGAAATCCAGCAGGCCCGAAAAAATCGCAGCGGGCAAGGCCTTTATTATGCAGAGCAAATACGCGAAGGAAAGATTTTGTCTACTGACCCGGATTCGGAGTTCTCCAGGGGTGTTTGCGGATCTGCCGCGCAGCGTGTCTGACGCCGAACAATTCTATCAAGCCGAAGAGGGGAGCTCTACGGAGAAATTTTTCTAGTCAAAATATTTTGCGCCAGAACACCCAGTACCCTTTACCGATCAACTGAAGCAGCTGGTCGAGCTGCATAGGGCGGCCAAACTAGCCTTCAAGGATTTGATTATCTGGCTATGGACTGCCGAAGCAATTTCCATCAGCTACTTCGGACTCGTGAAGCGGCTGGTTAGTGCCTGCCCTCGGCTTGACGCCATCAAGCGGCCAGTTTGCATTGAATGTGTGCAAATGGCCTTTGCCCGCGCCAAGGTGTATTGGGCGAAGATGGATGTTGTGAAGCTGATGATCGAAGGACCGCCCGAAGGGAAAGAGCACCGTAAGCCCGAGCTGTATTATGACAGTGTCCTGGAGGGATCCCGCCTTGTGGCGGAGCAATGCACCAAGGATATTATATTCCCATGAGTGTATGCATGTTATCCTATGTTGTAATATGAAATAAGGTCATTATGTAAAATAATGATTGTTATTTGAACTATTACCTCCTGCGGCCGTTTTTCAGTTAATGCTGAGAGTTGGCCAGTCGTCGGCTTCTGCCCCCACGTAGGAAGTACGGGGGTGTTCGGGATAAATCTAAACACTCTTTACTCCAGAATTTTGGTCCTTAAAGGAGGTGTTTAGCGCGATGAACCAGGCAATCGGACTATAAAGCTTTATCACCCTCACATAGCCATAGAAGTTTGACAAAAGAAAGGTAGGCGCAGCCCCTAGTGTTCGGAAGACTGAACTGGGGCATTGTAAAACACCTGATCGGATAAAAACCGATCCGTCGCATAATGCGGAAGAAATCTTTAAGGATTTTGTGACCTCTCGAACAACTGACCAGCTCTCGCCGCCTCAAGACAGTCAGTTTTCGGGTGTAATTAAAAATAACTAGAGAAGGAAAAATCAGGTAACAAGCAAACACTGCCAATTATTTTTCATTGTAATTTGATTAATACGTCAAGGCGTATGCGTACGAGTAGTGCAATAAGCAAATAAGGCTATTTAACATGCCATGACCAAGTGCGAACTGTGTGCGGGTATTTCAAATAGGTATGACGATCATTAGCAGAGACCACCTGGGTATTCCCTTGTACGTCCGAGCCCCTAGCTTTGTTGGCGTATCCGTCCCGCTACGGGTCCGATGAGCAGGTTTATCCGAAAGGCCTCGAGAAGAGAAAAAACCTGAAAGAAAGAGAAAAAGTGATGGTATGTGGGTCCAGGAGCAGTTGAGCCGCATTGTGGACCGCAGTCTAGCTGTGCCTCCGTCCGTTCCCATGGTATTTTAAGTGCGTAGTTGTGTACGCGTGGCACGAATTTCACCGCTTTTTTGGGGCTGGGACGAAGGCCTAATTGCTAGCTGAGCTCTAGACGAGCCGGGCGGTCCTGTTGCAGAGTAGCTCGGACTCGCTTGGCGGTGTCCGGGGGCTTTATTGCCGAATTGAGGTTTTGCCTAAGAAGGCTATTTTGTACTTCTGCTGCAAGGGCCACGGTGTGCTCTTCAGTACGGAGGGAGCGCTCCGTATTTCCATTGACTGTTATGACACCGCGTGGACCGGGCATCTTGAGCTTAATGTATGCATAGTGCGTCACCGCACTGAAACGAGCAAATGCGGTTCGTCCGAGTAGTGTGTGATAACCACTGCGAAAGGGGACGATGTCGAAGATTAACTCTTTGCTTCGGAAATTATACGGGGATCCGAAGACCACTTCCAGTGTCATTGATCCCGTACAGCAGGCCTCTACACCTGGTATGACACCTTTGAAGGTGGTTTTGGTGGGCTTGATCCTTGAGGGATCGATACCCATTTTGCACACTGTATCCTGATAGAGTAGGTTCAGGCTGCTACCCCCGTCCATGAGGACGCGTGTGAGGTGGAATCCATCAATGATAGGGTCAAGCACCAGTGCGGCTGAACCGCCATGACGGATACTAGTCGAATGGTCCCTTCGATCGAAAGTGATCGGATAGGAGGACCACGGGTTATATTTTGGGTCGACTGGCTCCATCGCGTAGATGTCCCTTAGTGCGCGCTTCCGCTCCATTTTGGGGATATGGGTAGCATATATTATATTCACCATTTTGACTTGGGGAGGAAACTTCTTCTGTCCCCCTGTGTTCGGTGGCCGGGGTTCCTCGTCGTCACCGCTTTGCGATCCCTTTTGTCTTTTTTGGTGTTTAACTTGCCGGCATATTTAAAGACCCAACATTCTCTGTTGGTATGATTGGCTGGTTTTTCGGCGGTGCCATGGATTTGGCATGGACAGTCGACTATGCGGTCCAGACTGGCGGGCCCGGATTGTTTCCATTATATGGCTTTTTCCATTGACTGGACCTGGAGCCACTGAATTTGGCATTGACGTCCATGTCTTCAGAATTATCGCCGTTATTTCTACGCTTGTGTCTACTGCATCGGGCATCGGGGCTTGCCGTTACTGTCTTTGGCTTCAGAATTGCCAGGTTTACTTGAGGTGCTGTTGCTACTAGCTAGCCAGCTATCCTCGCCCACGGCAAAGTAGGTCATGAGCGTCGTAAGGGTTGCCATGGACTTCAGCTTCTCTTGGCCGAGGTGTCGGGCGAGCCACTCATCATGGATGTTGTGGTTAAAGGTTGCTAGGGCTTCGGCATCTGGACAGTCGATGATTTGGTTCTTTTTAGTTAGGAACAGAGTCCAGAATTTCCTGGCTGACTCATCGGGCTGTTGGATTATATGGCTTAAGTCATCACCATCCGGAGGTCCGACATAAGTGCCTTGGAAGTTGTCAAGGAATGCGTCCTCCATGTTCTCCCAACTGCCCATGGAGTTTTCAGGCAGACTATTCAACCAGTGCCTAGCTGGTCCCTTGAGTTTTAGCGGGAGATACTTGATGGCATGGAGGTCATTGCCACGGGCCATATGTATATGGAGAAGGAAGTCCTTGATCCATACCGCGGGACCTGTTGTTCCCTCATATGATTTGATGTTTACGGATTTAAACCCTTCTGGGAATTCGTGCTCCATTACTTCACAAGTGAAGCATAGGGGGTGTGCGGCACCTCTGTGTCGGGCTATGTCGTGATGCAGCTCGGATGGAGCCGGTATGCAGTATTTGGCCCGGATAGGTGTGTATTTGCTATATCCGGCATGGTGGCCATCGCTGCGCATTGGGGCGCACCCCCGCGATCAATAGATCGATCTGGTCTGGCCTACTCTGTTCTCTAAGTCGTACCGCAGGTCATGTGTGTATCTCCGAGTTGTTGTGTTTCTATTTGTTCGGCGACGTGGTGCCGGCTGGTGTTCGGGCTGAATTGCCGCTTTGTCTCGATCGCGCGGTGGTCGGTCGACCGCATTATGCGCTGGCAGTGCTGGCTCCAGTGCCTCGTCATCGAGTTGAGGTAGCAATTTGCGCTTCGGATAACTTTTGGTTGGGCGTTCGAGTCCATATTCCTCAGCTGCCAGGACCTCAGTCCATCTATTAGTGAGCAGATCGTGATCAGCTTGAAGCTGTTGTTGCTTCTTCTTCAGGCTCTTTGTTGTGGCTATAAGTCATGCTTAAAACGCTCCTGGTCGACGGGATCCTCTGGCACGATAAATTCTTCGTCACCAAGGCTCACCTCATCCTTGGAGAGAGGCATGTAGTTGTTGTCCTCCGAGTCATCGTTCACGGACTGTTCATCGGGGCTGGCTCGCCCATCTTCCCGTTCAGCCTGTTCGAAACTTGGCCTGGCGGGGCCTTCGTTGTCTTCGGCATCGTCTGGAGTGCTATTCTCTCTTGTGTCGGTATCGCTATTTTTACCATGGCGTGATTTAGAGCAGTGCTGCTAATGTCGGCGCTTAGATTGCTTCTCAGGAAGTTTATCATCGACTGCATCTTTTATGTCATCGCCATTGTCTTCTTTGGGTGTATCCACCATGTATATATCGTATGAGGAGGAGGCTGTCCAGCGCCCTGTGGGCGGAGGTTCCTGTTCTTCGCCGGCATCGTCGTCCAAACCGTTGATGTCTTTGGAGTCGAAATCAAGCATCTCGACAGTGGCTATCAAGTGGGTGGTGGGTGGGCAACGAAGTTCTTCGTTGTCCGCTTCCCAGTCAAGCCGGACATAGTTCGGCCAGGAATCTCCTGACAAGGAGAGAGACTTTAATGAATTTAACACATTGCCTAGGGGTGAGTGTTGGAAGATGTCTGCGGAGCTGAACTCTAAAATCGGCGCCGAGTCAGATTTGATGGGTGTAGATTCACGCGGTTCAGAGCCTGCAGCCGGAGACGAGTCTGAGCTTCTGGTGACACAGGCCTCGTTGGAGCTCAGGTCTGTGTTCGGCTCTAGCGCCGCTGAGTCCGCGATTCCGAGGCGAGGTCGAGCCTCCCGCTCTCGGATGGCGTGCTCTGCTCTAGATCTAGGGCTAGTGCTGTTACAGGCACAATCTCCTGACACAGTCTGATGACAAATGTAGGTCATGTTCGTCGTGGCGGCAGGGCGCGGCAGTCATGGGCTTGAATCTGTCGAAGATCAAGTCTCCGCGGATGCTGTCGGTGTAGTTCAAGCTTCGAAACCTGACCTGATGGCCAGGGGTGTAGTTGTCGACCTGCTCCAGATGGCCAAGCGAGTTGGCCCGTAGTGCGAAGCCGCCGAATACGAAGATCTGTCCGGGGAGAAAAACTTCACCCTGGATTACGTCGTTGTGGATGATTGAAGGAGCCACCAAGCCTTATGGTGACGACACAGTGGAACTCTCAATGAAAGCACCAAATTGTCAAAACCGGTGGATCTTGGATAGGGGGTCCCGAACTGTGCATCTAAGGCTAATGGTAAAAGGAGGCGGGGGACACAATGTTTACCCAGGTACGGGCCCTCTCGATGGAGGTAATAGCCTACTTCCTGCTTGATTGATCTTGATGACATGAGTATTACAAAAGTTGATCTAGCACGAGATTGTAGAGGCTAAACCCTGGAAGCTAGCCTATGATTATGATTGTTGTTGTCCTACAGACTAAACTTGTCGGATTTCGGGTTCCCGCAGACCCTTGAGGTTCGAACACTGGGGTGCGCGCGGAGATTTCGCCCTCCACCTACCTGCTCCTTGCCGAATCGCTTGGATCTAAACTACGAAAGAAACAGCACAAGAGACACAGGGTTTATACTGGTTCAGGCCACCATTGTGGTGTAATACCCTACTCCAGTGTGTGGTTTGGTGGATTGCCTCTTGGGCTGATGATGAACAATACAAGGAAGAACAGCCTCGCGAGGGTCAGTTCTTGGCTGGTGCGATGAACTGCTAGGAGGAGTTCAGTCGCTCTCTCTCTCTCTCTCTCTCTCTCTCTTGATTCTAGATGCATGCCAGGTACTCGATCTCTCTCCTCGCTACCCTGGGGGTGGCTAGTCCTATTTATAGGCAAAGGCCCTGGGCCTCTTCCCAAATATTGAGCGGGAAGGGCGCAAACAATTGGCCATTTTGAAGGGGAACAACGGGTACACTTATCCTGACTAAAGTTGGTCCTCGCCTGTCAATGGCTCTGGTGGTGACGCCTGCTTGGGCTCCACAATGACTTCCTCCCTGCCGTTGGGCTGGTTTTGGTCTTGTTGCACCGAAATGGATGCCTTTGCTTGATGCTCTCGCCTGCGCTTGCTCCCTTTGCACCAAAGAGGAAAGGAGGACAGTGCGCGGGCTGGCGCCCGACTGGCGCCCTTGGTCGTCATGGCTTGCGTCATGGGCACCTCGCGAGGTACCCCGCCTTGAACTCTCCGCCTCCTCGTGAGCCAGCCTGATGAGGCCGTGCCTGAGGAAGCTCCTTGTCGTCCGCCCCGCGAGGCTTGGCCCCTCGTGAGGGTCTTGAGCTTGCATTGATGAAGATGGGCCGCGCTGGGCCCCCTTTGAGCCACGCCGCAAGCCGCAGGCAGGCAAGTCTGCTGACCCCCATTCCCAGAACGCCGACAGTAGCCTCCGGGCCCACAACGCGCCCGGACTTAGCCGAGCAGAGAGGCGAAAGGGAAAGTGCAAAGCATCGCGTGCCCTAACAGCCTGCGGCCTTGGGCGCCGCGTGGCGGTTGATTGGATGTGGGCGCCTCTGCTTCCCCACAACGCCTCGGCAACTGCACGGATTCGACAAGTCCCTGCATGCAAAGCGGGTCATGATTGCCTGCGATCGTGGAGGTCGACGGTTGGCCTTCGCCGGCTATAAGTACGGAACGGCGCGTGCCCTTCCAGTCTATCTCTCCTCGCTTCTCCTTCTTCCTGGTCCTTGCTCCGTCTTGCTTCAATGGCTCCGATCCACCGGTTCTCCGCGGCAGAGAAGGGAAAGGCTCCCCAAGAGGATCCTGACCCGCTTCCACCGAAGAAACGGCTTGCCCTCTGCCATTGGGGTGAGGGCGCCCGCCAGGAAGCGCCGAGGCCCTGGTGTGAGCGGCCACCACCAGGGTTCCCACTTCCCTTGTACGCCCATATCGGGGGCTCTGAAGGAGTCGACGCTGAACGCCACGGGCGGCGCTGCCGTCGGCGCCGGCGGGTCACGAAGGTGTGCGTATTTCCCCCTGGAGTCCACGCTGAAGGCTCCTCCCGAGAGTTCTTGCTTCACGCCGCCACGCCTCCTAAGTCTTGGATTCGCCTTCCCCCTTTCTTCGCCTCCATCATCCTGCAGGGGAACCCCTGGGGCTTTGGCTGCAGCACGCCGGCTGCAGCACCCTCGCGACCGGGGCAGAGGTCGCGGTCGTTGACCGGGCGAGGTCTTGATGACTCGAGGCTGGGGTGAGGTCTCCCGGGTCTGTAGGACAAGGGGCGCCCTCGTGATCCACCTGGAGTACGACGGTGCTTCGGTGATGTCCTTCAAGGTCTTCGATGTGGAGGGTCGCCGGCTGGAGTGCTGCCCCGGAAGAGGCGGTCGGGACCCTGCGGCGGCGAGACAGAGGCCGGCCAACCACTCCCTTGGCAGCTCCTCAGGCGATGGGGGCGCCGGAGGATCCAGCGACTCCGTCGAGCTCTTCGCGACTCCGAAGACGAGCGACGAAAGCTACGAGCCCCCAAGCCTGCGCCGCTCCCGGAGCAGGGCGGGCTCGTCAGGCCGTCGCCGCCCCTAATCTGGATGGGGTTGGCGCCAGTGCTGGACGGCCCACTGTTGATGATGGCGTCTGCCGCGATGGTCCCTGTAGTTAGGACTCCTTAGGATTCGCGTCTTTTGTTCCTGTGAGGAGCCAAGAATATACCTCGTGGGGGCTTGTAAGATGTTTGTAGCTCCGTTTGTCAATATGATCCTCATTGTGAAGCAGTGCGAGATGCTTATTCCGTCTTAGCTTAGTTTCTTCCTTTCAGACCTCGTGGGGGCTTGATGCTCTGCACCGACAGGTCCCAGTCCCAAGGCGGCTTCAGCCGTCGCTGGTATGCCAGGTCGCGATGCCGTGGTCAAGGCCAGGAGGTGAGCGGCCCGAGGTACAGTAAGAGCCCCTGAGTCGCGATGCTTAGGAGGTCCCCCTTAGCGCTCAAGCAGCCATCATTCGGTGAGAAAGGAGAGCGACGTTGCTAACACGGGATTGCATTAGGTGCGGGGATGGTGCTGCGATAACTAGTGTTTCCAGAGAGCGACTTATCTCGAGGGTCAGGAAATGCTTCCTGGTGCGGCGCTAGGTCCGTGCCTTGGCCGGTGAGGGGTTGCTTGGCGAGGTCCTCGCGTGCTCCCCCCCCTCTCGCCTTTGCTCCCCTTTCTGCTCTATGTCCTCGGGTCCCGGCCCTCAAGCGAGTCTCAGCCGTCGCTGGTATGCCAGGTTGCGATGCCGTGGACAAGGCCAGAGGATGAGGGCTGGAGAGCCAGTAGGAGCCCTGAGTCGCGATGCTCAGGTACCCCCCCTTTAACGTGCAAGCTTCCGACATCCAGGAAGAAAAGGTGCCACGGACAGGCACCAAATAATAAGCATGATGGGTCGAAAGAATGGCCCTAAGATAAACGCAAGAAGGGTACACGCCACTGGGTCAGACCCGAGCGACTTGGGGATGATGCAGCCTGAGGGGCGCCCCTAATAAGGTAAGCTAAGAACACGAAATAAAAAGGGATACACGCCACAGGGACGGACCTACGCGGGCTGGGAATAATGCGGCCCTGAGGGCGCTCCCAGCTGGAAATGAAACTTGAAAGATGTCACCTTATGATGTTGGGGACGAAGGGGTGTTGGTGTAGCAGACTCGGTGGGCTACGGGAGCCAATCCACACGAGCCCCCAGGCCCAGGGGCCTCGGGAGGCTCCGAAGGCGCTAGTGGTCCCTCGCGGACCATCTCCATCTCCACCAGGGCTGCGGAATGCCTGACCTCTTGAGCCTCCAGGATGGCCCTCATGAGGCGCTGGTACGCGGCAGCTGTGTTCGGCAAGCCATAAGGCATGCAAACATAGCTGTGGGGCGGACCCTCACAGCGTCCCACTTGTGAGGGCCAGAGGCGCTCCTGAGACGTGGCTTGGTTGAGCCCTGGTATGTCGATGCAGACGCGTAGCCCACCATCCTCGCCTGGATGGGGGGCCACAACGGGTAAGCGGCGGCTGCCTCTCATGACTCTTGACTCCCGTAGCTCCTGAATGGCCTTGCTGACGAACTCCTGATGGTTTGGCCCTCCTTGCCTTGCTCCTTCCTGAGGGAAACGTGCTTCGAAACACGCCTCCACGTGGTGCCCAAGCGCCTCCCTCGTGACCTTGGCGAGGTCGGCGGCCCTCCAGGGGAGAGCCCCCGAGCCCTGCCTGAGGAGGGCGCCGGGCGCGCTTCCCTATGCGATGGAAGGAGGTTCCCCTTGAGTAGGCGCAGGCCCTAAGGGGCCTGCCTCCTGAGGGGTCGGGCCGGACGATGTCTTCTTCTTCTTGGGGCGGCCTCGGGAAGCCTCCTGCTTCCGCGATCCGGGTCTTCCAGTGATGTGTCCTAAAAGGCTCGCTCCATGGAGCACACTGCGTCTCTCTCTTCGCAGGGCACCGTGATGACCCCGCCACTTCCTGGCATATTGAGGACGTTGTAGCCGTGGTGGGTTACGGCCATGAATTTGTCCAGTGCCGGGTATCCGAGGATGGCGTTGTACGGCAGGCGAATCTAGGCGACGTTGAAGTCGATGAGCTTGGTGCGGTAGTTGTCGCGTGCCCCGAAGGTGACAGGGAGGCGGACCTGCCCGATCGGGACCGTGGAGCCGTCGGTGACTCCGGAGAAAGGCTTGGTTGGCTGAAGCTGATTGTAGGGCACTTGGAGATTGTTGAACGTTTCCACGGACAGGACATTGAGCCCTGCTCCGCCATCGATGAGGGTCCTGGTGACTAGCACGTTGCTGATGATTGGGGAACAAAGCATCGGGAGGACTCCGGCTGTGGCCGCGCACTTGAGCTGATCCGCTGAGCTGAACGTGATGGCGCATGCTGACCACCTGAGAGGGCGCATTGCCTCGAGCTTGGGGAGGATTGCATTCACTTCACGGGCGAATTGCTTGAAGATGCGCTGAGAGGCTGGGGCTTGAGCTCTGCCCAGGATGCAGGCGAGCGCACGAGGTTCCTGGAAGCCCCCAGCCCCCTCGTCCTGATGACGGTCCTCATTTCTCCTTGGCTGCGGCGGCAGCGGAGGGAGGTCTGCGTTCCCTTGCGGGCGATCCTCGCGAGGCTGATCCCTCTAGCCTCCCTCGCGAGGCAGGTCCTGCCAGCGATCCTCGCGAGGTTGGTCGCGCCACCCTTGGCGTGGGCCGCGGTCTTCCCAGCGTCCTGCGTTCCTTCCTCCTCCTCGGCCGTAGCCCCGGTCGCTGCGGTCAGGACATTGGCCAACCCTTCCTTCATGCACGGCCCGGAGCTCTTGGCATTCATTGGTGTTGTGGGTGTGGAGTTCGTGGTACACGCAGTACCGACTGCCCTTGGAGGACTCGGGCTGATCTCTGCCCCGCTTGGTGTCTGGTTCTGCCGCGAGCACAACAGCCCCCTTGCGCTTCACGTCCTTGGCCTTGGGCTTCTTCTCTTCCGGGTCTGCGCAGGCAGCTCGAGGAGGGAGAGGCGTCCTTCCTCAGCCCTGGCGCACTTGGTCGCCAAGTTGAACAGCTCCAAGGAGGTGCACAGGTCTTCATGCATCGCCAGCTCCTCCTTCATCTTGACGTTGCGCACGCCATCGGAGAAGGCTGAGATGATGGCCTCCTCTGTTACCTTGGGGATCTTGAGGCGCGCGTTGTTGAAGCGCTGGATGTACTTCTGCAGGGTTTCCCCTGGTTGCTGCTTGATACGGCGCATGTCGCTCACGGCGGGTGGCCGGTCGCGAGTACCCTGGAAGTTGGCGATGAAGCGGGTGCGCATCTCGTCCTAGGAGGAGATCGTGCCTGGAGCCAGATTTAGGAGCCAGGTGCGGGCCCCATCCTTGAGCGCCATGGGAAACCAGTTCACCATGACCTTTTCGTCTCCGTTGGCAGCCTCGATGCCCAGCTCGTAGAGCTGGAGGAACTCTGCAGGGTCAGCCGTGCTGCAGGTCTGGCTTGAACTTGCCGGGCCACGCGACGTTGCGTAGCTCGGGGGTGAAGGCGCGACAGCCCGCTGTGGCCACAGGAGGCCTTGGGCGACAAAGAGCTTGGTCGTGCGGGTCCCCATGCGCTGCAGCTGGGAGCAGTGCAGGGTCTTGACATGCTGGAGCAGGGAGCGCTCGGGCAGCTTCTCGAGGGCGAGGGACTTCTTGGCAGCTCTGCTCTTGCCGCGCTAGCGCCTGACGGAGCGGGTTCCGCCCAGGGGCCGCGCGCCTCGGGGCCAGGGCGCCTTCTTGAGGGGGAGGCGGCTGAGGCGCCCCAGGAGCTTCATTGCCCGCGCAGGGCGGGGCGCGGTTCAGGGAGAAGGACGGCGCGGGGGAGCCCCCGGCGGCGTGGACGAGCTCGGCGACTCGGTCGAGCCACTCTTCGTAGACGTCGTCGATTGGGCGGTAGTGCAAGAGCTCGTTTGCTGCAATGAGCGCAGCTCGAGCCTCCATGGCCGCGCGGGGTGCGCGGGACGAAGAACCAGCAGGGGTGAGCGAGGGTGTAGCAATGCGGCCGTCTCGCCTCATGGATGGATGCTGGGACGATGCTTGCTGCTCGTTCCCTGCCGGGCCGGTGGCGACGTTGACGGCCGGTGACGGGGAACGACGAGGTCGCCCGCGGACGGGAGCCATCTGGGCGACGCGGGAAGCGAGGGCGGCTCGGCGCTCGGCGCGAGCCCGACGTGCGTCAGACATGGATGCGACGGTCGGAGAAGAACAAGACGACGGAAGGTGAATTGTGGCGCACCCCTACCTGGCGCGCCAAATGTTGGATTTCGGGTTCCGGTACGCCCTTGAGGTTCGAACACTGGGGTGCGCATGGAGATTTCGCCCTCTACCTACCTGCTCCTTGCCAAATCGCTTGGATCTAAACTACGAAAGAAACAACACAAGAGACACAGGGTTTATACTGGTTCAAGCCACCATTGTGGTGTAATACCCTACTCCAGTGTGTGCTGTGGTGGATTGCCTCTTGGGCTGATGATGAACAATACAAGGAAGAACAGCCTCGCGAGGGTCTGTTCTTGGCTGGTGCGATGAACTGCTAGGAGGAGTTCAGTCGCTCTCTCTCTCTCTCTCTCTCTCTCTCTCTCTCTTGATTCTAGATGCATGCTAGGTACTCGATCTCTCTCCTCGCTACCCTGGGGGTGGCTAGTCCTATTTATAGGCAAAGGCCCTGGGCCTCTTCCCAAATATTGAGCGGGAAGGGCGCCAACAATTGGCCATTTTGAAGGGGAACATCAGGTACACTTATCCTGACTAAAGTTGGTCCTCGCCTGTCAAAGGCTCTGGTGGTGATGCCTGCTTGGGCTCCACAATGACTTCCTCCCTGCCGTTGGGCTGGTCTTGGTCTTGTTGCACCAAAATGGATGCCTTTGCTTAATGCTCTCGTCTGCGCTTGCTTCCTTTGCACCAAAGAGGAAAGGAGGACACTGCACGAGCTAGCGCCCGACTGGCGCCCTTGGTCGTCATGGCTTGCGTCATGGGCACCTCGCGAGGTACCCCGCCTTGAACTCTCCGCCTCCTCGTGAGCCAGCCTGATGAGGCCGTGCCTGAGGAAGCTCCTTGTCGTCCGCCCCGCAAGGCTTGGCCCCTCGCGAGGGTCTTGAGCTTGCATTGATGAAGATGGGCTGCGCTGGGCCCCCTTTGAGCCACGCCGCAGGCCGCAGGCAGGCAAGTCTGGGGACCCCCGTTCCCAGAACGCCGACAAAACTCTCTGGTTTATATAGACACTGGAGGGGGATAGGGTTACATAGAGTCGGTTACAGAGAAACGAATCTTCATATCCTAACTGCCAAGCTTTCCTTCCACGCAAATGAGAGTCCCATCCGGACATGGGACGAAGTCTTCCATCTAGTATCTTGATAGTCCAACAATCCGACATATGTATATAGTCCGGCTGTCCGAGGACCCCTTAATCTGGACTCCTTCAATAGCCGTGCTTTCATTGAGAGTTCCACTTTGTCGTCACCATAAGGCTTGATGGCTCCTTTAATCATCCACAACGACGCAGTCCAGGATGAAGTTTTTCTCCCCGGACAGGTCTTCGTATTCGGCGGCTTCGCACTGTGGGCCAACTCGCTTGGCCATCTGGAGCAGCTCGACAGCTACGCCCCTCGCCATCAGGTCAGGTTTGGAAGCTTGAACTACACCGCCGACATCCGTGGAGACTTGATCTTTGACGGATTCGAGCCCATGACAGCCGCGCCCTGCTGCCATGATGAACATGACCTAAATCTTTCATCAGACTGTGTGCAGGAGATTGCACCAGTAACCGAACTGGCCCTAGATCTAGAGTAGAACACGCCATCCGAGAGCGGGAGGCTCAACCTCGCCACGGAAGCCGCGGACTCAGCGGCGCAAGAGCTGAACACAGACCTGACCTCTAAAGAGGCATGTGTCATCGGAACCTTGGACTATTCTCCGGCTATAGGCTCCAAACCGCGTGAATCCGCACCCATCGAATCTGACTGGGCGCCATTCTTAGAGTGGGAAGTGGACGACTAAGAACTTCCTTGCCCATCCACCACCCACTTGATAGCCACTGTCGACGATTTGACCGACATGCTTGATTTATACAGAGAAGAACAGGAACCACCGCCCACTAGGCGCTAGACAGCCACCTCCTCATACGATATATACATGGTGGATACACCCAAAGAAGACAATGGCGATGACATAAAAGATGCAGTCGATGACAAACTTCCTGAGAAGCAATCTAAGCGCCGACGTCAGCGGCACCACTCTAAATCATGCCATGGTAAAAATAGCGATACAGGCACAAGAGAGAATACCACTCCGGACGATGCCGAAGACAACAAAGACCCCGCCAAGCCAAATTACGAACAGGCTGAATGGTAAGGTGGGCGAGCCAGCCCCGATGAACAGGCCATGAACGACGACTCGGAGCACAACAACTACATGGCTCTCTCCGAGGATGAGGTGAGCCTCGGCGGCGAATAATTTATCATGCCAGAGGATCCCGTCGAGTAGGAGCATTTTAAGCGCCGCCTTATAGCCACGTCAAAGAGCTTGAAGAAGAAGCACTAGCAGCTTCAAGCTGATCAAGATCTGCTCACTGATAGATGGACTGAGGTCCTGGCAGCCGAGGAATATGGACTCGAACGCACAACCAAAAGTTACCCGAAGCGCAAATTGCTACCTCAATTCAATGATGAGGCGCTAGAGCTAGCACTGCCAGCACATAATGCGGTCAACCGACCACCGCGCGGTCGAGACAAAGCGGCAATTCAGCCCGAAGACCACCCAGCACCACATCGCCGAACAAATAGAAACACAACAACTTGGGGATACACACATGACCTGTGGTACGACTTGGAGAACAGAGCAGGCCAGACCAGATCGATCTACGGATCGTGGGGGGTGCACCCCAATGCGCAGCGACGGCCACCATGCCAGATTTAGCAAATACACACCTGTCTGGCCCGAATACTGAAGACCGGCTCCATCCGAGCTGCGTCGCGACGTAGCCCAACACAAAGACGCCGCACACCCCCTATGCTTCACGGATGAAGTAATGGAGCACGAATTCCCAAAAGGGTTTAAACCCGTAAACATCGAATCATATGATGGAACAACAGATCCCGTGGTATGGATTGAGGACTTCCTTCTCCATATACATATGGCCCGCGGCAATGACCTCCATGCCATCAAGTATCTCCCGCTAAAACTCCAGGGACCAGCTAGGCACTGGTTGAACAGTCTGCCCGAAAACTCCATTGGCAGTTGGGAGAACCTGGAGGACACATTCCTTGACAACTTCCAAGGCACTTATGTCCAACCTATGGATGCTGATGACTTAGGCCATATAATCGAACAACCCGAAGTGTCAGCCAGGAAATTCTGGACTCGGTTCCGAACTAAAAAGAACCAAATCGTCAACTGTCCGGATGTTGAAGCCCTAGCGGCCTTTAAGCACAACATCCGTGACGAGTGGATCGCCCGACACCACGGCCAAGAGAAGCCGAAGTCCATGGCAGCCCTTACGAAGCTCATGACCCGCTTTTCACGGGCGAGGATAGCTGGCTAGCTCATAGCAATAGCACCTCAAGTAAACCTAGCACTTCTAAAGCCAAAGGCAGTAACGGCAAGCCCAGACGTAGTAGGTACAAGCGTCAAAATAACGGCGATAACCCTGAAGACACGATCGTTAATGCCGGATTTAGTGGCTCCAAGTCTGGTCAGCGGAAAAAGCCATTTAATAGAAACAATCCGGGCCCGTCCAGTCTGTACCGCATACTCGACCATCCATGCCAAATCCATGGCACCGCCGACAAACCAACCAATCATACCAACAGAGAATGTTGGGTCTTTAAACAGGCCGACAAGTTAAACGCCGAAAACAGAGAAAAGGGATCGCAAAGCGATGATGACGAGGAACCCTGGCCATCGGACACAGGGGGACAGAAGAAGTTTCCTCCCCAAGTCAAAACGGTGAATATGATATGTGCTACCCATATCCCCAAAAGGGAGCGGAAGCGCACACTAAGGGACATCTACGCGATGGAGCCAGTCGCCCAAAAATACAACTCGTGGTCCTCCTATCCGATCACTTTCGATTGAAGGGACCATCCGACTAGTACCCGTCATGGTGGTTTAGCCGCACTGGTGCTTGACCCTATCATTGACGGATTCCACCTCACACGCGTCCTCATGGACGGGGGTAGCAGCCTAAACCTACTCTATCATGATACAATGCGCAAAATGGGTATCGATCCCTCAATGATCAAGCCCACAAAAACCACCTTCAAAGGTGTTATACCAGGTGTAGAGGCCTACTGTATGGGATCAAGCACACTAGAAGTGGTCTTTGGATCCCCGGATAATTTCCAAAGCAAAGAATTAATCTTTGACATTGTCCCCTTTCGCAGTGGTTAGCACGCACTGCTCGGACGAACCGCATTTGCTTGTTTCAATGCGGTGCCACACTATGCATACCTTAAGCTCAAGATGCCCGGTCCTCGCGGTATCATAACAGTCAATGGAAATATGGAGCGCTCCCTCCGTACTGAGGATCACACTGTGGCCCTTGCAGGAGAAGTACATAATACCTTTCTTAGGCAAAACCTCAATTCGGCAATAAAGCCCTCGGACACCGTCAAGCGAGTCGAGGTACTCTGCAACAGGACCGCCCGACTCGTCTAGAGCTCAGCTAGCAATTCGGCCTTCGTCCCAGCCCCAAGAAAGCACTGAAATTCATGCCACACATACACAACTACGGACTTAAAATACCATGGGAACGGACGGAGGCACAGCTAGACCGCGGTTCACAATGTGGCTCAACCGCTCCTGGGCCCGGTACCTTCACTTTTTCTCTTTATTTCAGGATTTTCTCTTCTCAAGGCCTTTCTGATAAACCTGCTCATCGGACCCGTAGCGGGACGGATACGCCAAGAAAGCTAGGGGCTCGGACGTACAAGGGAATACCCAGGTGGTCCCTGCTAATGATCATCATACATGTTTTAAATACCCACACGCAGCTCGTTCTTTGTCATGGCATGTCAAATAGCCTTATTTGCTTATTGCACTACTCGTACACATACACCTTGACATATTAATTAAATCACAATGAAAAATAATTGGCAGTGTTTGCTTATTACCTGATTTTTCCTTGTCTAGTTATTTTTAATTGCACCCGTACATTCTGGTACACCTTAATTCGCCAGGGGCTTTAGTGTACCCCATAACACGGCAAGAAAGTCCGAACACTTTTACAGTGCAGTTCGGACCCCGAACTTATAGCATTATATGCATTGGCTCCGAATCATGTCTTTGGTCAACAGTTGGGTTGCCCGGCTCCTGTGCTTGCTACCCTACATTCTGCTATATCGGCTAGGGTAGTAAAGGAAGAACTACTATAATTGTGTCCCGGTTCTTCCAGACGAGCACCTCAGTAGAGAAAGCCAAAAACTGACTGTGATGATGCGGCGAGAGCTGGTCAGCTGTTTGAGAGGTCACAAAATCCTTAACGATTTTGTAAGTGCATCTAGTGCCACCCCTAGTTGGTTTTGGAGTATTGACGACAAAGTTGGTTGAGGGACTAATGCGTTTGTGAGAATTGCAGGATAACGTAGGTAGTTTCCCTCATCGATTCGGTTTACCTACCAGAGATGACCCCTAAAAATGTATGAAGACATTGAAGACAATGGTGGTATGAGAAGATATTCATATTGAAGACTATGACATGAGAAGACATTGCGTGAAGACTATGGAGCGTGAGGACTGTGTGGTTTCGTTGTTTCCTTTTCTTCTTTGTTGAGTCATAGGAACCACCGTACTGTTAAGTGGGGTCCAAGTGAACTAAGTCAGAGTGACTGAAGTGATGCTCAACTCAAATCCTATGTCTTTGAGCGAAGACAATGAGAGCAAACCTTATCCAGAGCTAGATGAGTCAGCCTTGCTTGTAGCCCAAGTAAAGTTGCCGCGTGTGTTTGAAATCTGACCATTGGAACACGTGTCAGTTCCTTAGTGACCCAGGTTCATTTTGGACAAATCAGGTCGGGTTGCCTAGTGGCTATAAATAGCCCACCCCCTACACCATAAATTGGTGGCTGCTCAGAGTTTGTGCATGGCTTTTGTCGTTTGAGAGCAACCCACCTCGAAGCATTTGAGAGAGAGAAATCCTTGCGAGGACAAAGCCCAAACACCTAGAGCCAAAGAGTGTTAGGCATCACTGAAGTCTTTTTGTCCGTGTGACCTGAAGACTTATTACACTTGAGGATTGTGAATCCTCCAGCCGGTTAGGCGTCGCGTTCTGAGCATCCAAGAGTCATAGTGGATTGCCGGTGAACGAAGTCTGTGAAGGTTTGGAAGTCTCCCTTGAAGACTTACCAGAGTGATTGGGCGAGGACTGGGTGTCCTTAGCTCAAGGGGAATAAGGTGAAGACACGGTCTTCTGAGTTAAATCTCAGCCTCCCTAACCAGACGTACAGTTGTCACAGCAACTGGAACTGGTCTAACAAATCCTGTGTCTTCGACAAGCAACTGGTTCTATCCCTTCCCAACCTTACTTAAGTTTGTCTTCGTGAAGTCATTGCCTATCTTTGTATCTGTTTGACTTCATTGCTAGACTACTACTGTTGATTGGCTTCATACTATCTTCTATCCTGATCCTTACTACCTAGCTGCTATTAGTCCTGTATTTTCACATCATTGCATACTTGACTATGGCTTGCTTAGGGTAGTTTATCTTCCGCTGCATAACAATTAGGTCATTTCTGTTGTTTGTCTTTGAAACTTCCAAGTTTTGAAGACTTTCATAAAAATCGCCTATTCACCCCCCTCTAGTCGATACTAGCACTTTCAATTGGTATCAGAGCAAGGTACTCCCTTGTTCTGTGTGATTCAGTTTAACCACCTGGAGTTTCAGCTATGTCGACTGCAGGGATAATCAAGGTCTCCTCTGCTTGCCCCGTGTTCGATGGAACTGAATATCCCTACTGGAAGAATAAGATGCGTATGCATCTTGAAGCCATTAATGTCGACCTCTGGTATGTCGTCAAGAATGGCGTTCCCAAAACTGGTGAAGGTGTCACCCCCACTGATGTCAAGAAGTTCATTCAACTAGACTCTACTGCAAAGAACATCATCTGTGGTCATCTGACCAAAGGACAGTATGGCCGTGTGAGTGCTCTGGAAACGTCGAAGCTAGTCTGGGACTGGCTATCCAAGGTCAACGAAGGCGTCTCAACCCAGAGAGATCAAAGAATCAGTGTTCTTCGCAACCTCTTCAACCGCTTCAAGAGAAACGACAATGAAAATGTCCAGCTCACGTTTGATCGCCTCACTGATATCACAAATGAAATTCAAGCTATTGGCACAGCTGAGATTACCAAACATGAAATCGTCAAGACATTGCTGAGATCACTTGACAGCTCCTTTGACACCCCTGCCCTCATGATACAAGAACGTCCTGACTTCAAGTCACTCGATCCGTCTGATATTCTTGAGAGGCTCAACACACATGAGTTCCAGCTATCTGAGAAAAGAGATATCTATGGTCCAAACTATGGCCGAACTTGCGCTTTGAAGGAAAAAGTTGTTTCCTCATCTGAAGAAGAATCTGACTGCAGTTCTGAAGATCCTGAAGACATTGGAAAGGAACTCGCTGTGCTTGTGAAGAAGTTCCAGAAGTTCACTAAGAAGAAAGGCTTCAGAAAGTCTTCACGATCCAGCTCAAGGAATGATGAAGCTTCCACCCATGACCACAAGAAGAGAACCTACCACAAGTGCAAGAAACCTGGACACTACATATGTGAGTGTCCACAGTGGGACGATGAGAAGAAGAAGAAGAAAAGCAAGGAATATGATTCCGATGACAAGAAGAAGAAGAAATCCTCAAAGTCTTCTAAGTCTTCTTCCAAGTCTTCATCATACAAGAAGAGCTCATCTGGCAAGGCTCGTGCTTTTGTTGGCAAGGAAATGGATTCAGAGGAGGAGTATGCTTCGGAGGAGGCGGAGGTGGAGTCTGGAGAGGAGTCTAACCCTGGCGTTGCAAGTTTGGCTCTAGCCACAGCCTACGTCGCCAAGTCCATCTTCTACATTGAAGACAATGACTTCCACACCAATGTTGAAGCTAATGACGAAGACAATCCTACTCCCACCTACTGCTTCATGGCACGCGGTGCCAAGGTAAAATCACGCGATGCTTACTTTCAAACTTCAAGTGAAGATGACTCTGATTGTGAATCCAAACCCAGCTACAAAACACTTGCTAAAATTGCAACTGAACAACAAAAGGCTATGGAACATACTCAAAAACTGATAGACAAAAGCGATGACCTGTTGGACGCTGAAATGACACATTCACAGTCCTTAGTCGATGACATAAAAAATCTTCATGCTAAGTACCAGGAACTTGAAGGTCGTCATGAATCGCTCTCAACTACTTATGAAAGGCTCTCCTATGATTATCTTCAAAGGAAACAAGAGCTTGAGAAATTGAGAGCGGCTCATGAAGATCTTCAAAAGGAGAATGAGTCACTACACGCTCAACAGATCAGTTCCGCTCAGGAAGGATTTGAACCACCATGTCTAAAATGCATTGAGCGTGATAACGCTACATCTGTCGCTGAATGTTCCACTGCTGCTACTGTTTCATTGTCTTCACCTACTGATGTGGTTACTAACCCCTCTACGGACGATACCACTGCTGTTGCTGATGAAAATGCTTTGTTGAAGACATTGCTTGAAACAGGGATCTGCAAAAGTTTGAAGGGACATCAGACTCTCTGCAATGTCCTCAAAAAGCAGATTCTGAACCGAAACCCTAGTAAGGAGGGTGTTGGGTTCAAAAGGAAAATGAATGTTGATGGCTCGTACTGGAAGCCTGAGCAGTACCCCAAAACCACATGGGTTGCTGCAAAGGAACCTTCAGTAGATCCATCCACTTTATCTGGCTTTACCTGTGCTAATCCTATTATCATTGATGAATCCTTTGATGCAAACTATAAGTTGTTCAAAAATCAGAATGGTGAAGTGTTTGCCAGGTACATTGGTACTAACTGCAGGAATGGACCACCTATGAAGAAGATCTGGGTACCTAAGCAGTACATTGAGAATCTTCCTGTGAATGTCGTCATGACACCACCAAGGAAGAAGACAAACCCCAGACCTATAGCTTCATGTGGCCCAAAGGCATCATACAGATACAGGACTCACGTGAGTCACCCTAACGCCAATGTTTTGCAGGGAAATCATGCTCAGACTTATGAATATGAGCGTGTATCTTCGAACCGCTATGTTCATAGGACTAAGAACTTTTCAGCTTATTCATATGAGTATCATTCATCTCCTGCAAGGCTATTTGCTAGGGCTTCAAAGCCAAAATTCTCAGATGCTGCACTTAGACTCATTCTTCTAAGCCACCACTGAAGATGTGGGTGGCAAAGAAGAACTAACTCCCTTTTGCAGAAAACGGTCTCCAGCCAGCAATCAATGGCGTCCGATACTATTGCTGGGGACCTAAAACTCATTTAGGACGCACGATAAAATGTCATTCTATATACTTCACATCTGAATCTCTTATCAGTCATACTATGTCCTAACTTTGATATAAGCTGTGACTGTCCCTATATGTGTCAAATGCTTATGCTTCACAACACTCTTGTGAAGCCTATCCTCCTAACTGCACTGTAGGGTACATCACCAAAAGCTTCGGAATGGATTATGGACAGTGGATGCACAAATCATATGACTGGTGATCGAAGTCTTCTCATGGACTCAACCTTACGTCCATCCGACAAGAGTCACATTACATTTGCTGACACTGGTAAAAGCAAGGTATTGGGTCTAGGTAGAGTTGCAATCTCAAAGGATCAACACATGGATAAAGTGATGCTTGTTGAATCCCTTGGTTTCAACTTAATGTCTGTCTCAGTGCTTTGTGACCTGAACATGATTGTGATATTTGGCAAATATCGTTGCCTTGTACTAATGGAATCTAACAAATCTCTAGTCTTTGAAGGGTATCGAAAAGATGATCTATACATGGTAGATTTCTCAGCAGGTCCACAGCTTGCCGTATGTCTTCTCACAAAAGCTTCAGAATGTTGGCTCTGGCATCGAAGGCTAGGACATGCTGGCATGAGGAACTAACACTTACTCGTCAAGAAGAAGCATGTCATTGGCATTGAGGATGTCAAGTTCAAAAAGGATCATCTGTGTGGTGCCTGTGAAGCTGGAAAGATGACAAGGGCAAAGCACCCCTCGAAGACAATTATGACAACATCACAACCCTTCGAGCTGTTACACATGGACTTATTTGGACCTACTCACTACTCCACCCTCACAACAACTACCTGTCTCCATGGCTTCGTCATTGTTGACGACTACTCAAGATACACATGGGTTCATATAATTCTTTACAAGACTGAAGTGCAAGATGTCTTCAGGCGCTTCGCAAATCGAGCAATGAACAATTATGGCATGAAGATCAAGCACATCAGAAGTGACAATGGCACTGAATTCAAGAACACTGGACTTGATCTGTATCTGGACACAATGAGAATCACTCATGAGTTCTCTGCTCCATACACACCTCAGCAAAATGGCATCGTTGAGCGCAAAAACAGAACCCTCATTGAGATGGCTCGAACAATGCTAGATGAGTACAAGACACCAAGAAAATTCTGGCCTGAAGCTATTGATACAGCATGTCACATCATCAACCGTGTGTACATCCATAAGCTTCTGAACAAAACATCTTATGAGCTCCTTACTGGCAAGACGCCAAACGTCAGTTACTTCAGAGTATTTGGAGCTAGATGCTAGATCAAGGATCCCCATCACAAGTCAAAATTTGCACCTAAGGCTCACGAAGGCTTCATGCTTGGCTATGGAAAGGATTCACACTCCTATAGAGTCTTCAACCTTTATCTCTACAAAATCGTTGAAACTGTGGATGTGAAATTTGATGAAACCAATGGTCCACAGAGAGAGATTCTGCCAAGTACACTTGATGAAGCTCCTTCAAACGAGTCTATCAAGCTGATGGGAACCAGTGAAATCATGCCCTCTGAAGCACAGCCTGAAGAGGAACTTATCATCTCTGCACCAAATCAACCTGAAGACAATGCTCAGACCGAAGACAATCCTCCCAATGATGACAATGATAAGTCAGAGCAAAATCTTCGTCCTGTTCATCCTCGTGTTGCAAATGAAGTTCAAATAGAGAAGATAATTGACAGCATCAATGCACCTGGTCCGCTCACTCGATCAAGAGCAACACAGCTAGAAAACTTCTGTGGGCACTTTTCATTTGTGTCAATATCAGAACCCAAGAAAGTTGCTGAAGCTTTTATGGAACCTGAATGGATTCAAGCCATGCAAGAAGAACTTCAACAGTTCAAGCTGAATAATGTATGGGAACTCGTCAAGCGACCTGACCCTCGCAAGCATAACATTATTGGAACAAAGTGGATATATCGAAACAAGCAAGATGAGCATGGTCAAGTCGTCAGAAACAAAGCACGTCTTGTGGCTCAAGGATATACTCAAGTTGAAGGAATTGACTTTGATGAAACATTTGCTCCTGTTGCTAGGCTTGAAGCTATTCGCATACTGCTAGCCTACGCTAATCATCACAACATCTTGCTATATCAAATGGATGTAAAGAGTGCATTTCTCAATGGCAAAATTGAAGAAGTATATGTCGCACAACCACCTGGCTTTGAAGATCCAAAACATCCTGATATGGTGTACAAGCTAAACAAAGCACTGTATGGCCTCAAACAAGCTCCTCGTGCCTGGTATGATACAATCAAAGACTTCCTGAAGAGCAAAGGCTTCAAACCTGGATCCCTCGATCCCGCACTCTTCACGAAGACATATGATGGTGAACTGTTTGTGTGCCAAATATATGTGGATGACATACTCTTCGGCTGCACCAACCAGAAGTATAGTGATGAGTTTGGGTACATGATGCAAGAGCAATATCAAATGTCCATGATGGGTGAGCTGAAGTTCTTCCTTGGTCTTCAAATTCGTCAGCAAAGAAATGACATCTTCATATCTCAAGAAAAATACCTCAAAAATTGTCTGAAGAAGTTTGGAATGGAAGACTGCAAAGGCTACACGACGCCAATGCCAGCCAAACACCATCTTGGTCCCGACGACAATGGTAAAGAGTTCGATCAAAAGGTATACCGCTCCATGATTGGTTCTTTGCTTTATTTACGTGCATCTAGGCCAGATATTATGCTTAGTGTTTGCATGTGTGCTCGATTCCAAGCGGCACCAAAGGAATCGCATCACTTAGCTGTGAAGCAAATTCTTCGATATTTGGCTTACACCCCAACACTCGGATTATGGTATCCCAAGGGCTCAAAATTTGATTTGGTTGGATTCTCGGATGCTGATTATGCTGGTGACAAGGTGGATCGCAAGTCTACATCAGGCACATGTCATTTTCTTGGTCGATCACTTGTCTGTTGGTCTTCAAAGAAGCAGAACTGTGTATCACTCTCAACTGCTGAATCTGAATACATTGCTGCTGGATCCTGTTGTGCTCAGCTTCTATGGATGAAGCAAACTCTCAAGGATTATGGCATCAACCTGAAACAAGTACCTCTCTTCTGCGATGACGAAAGTGCCATCAAAATAGCCAACAATCCAGTCCAACACTCGAAGACAAAGCACATTGAAATTCGTCATCACTTTCTCAGAGATCATGTTATGAAGAAAGATATCGATATCATTCACGTCAACACTGAAGAGCAACTAGCAGATATCTTCACGAAGGCCTTGGATGAGAAAAGGTTTTGCAAGTGACGGTGTGAGCTAAATATCTTGGAATCCTCTAATGTCCTGTGATCAGGCACACATCCTAACACTTATGCATGTTGATGACTTAGATGTGCAACACAAAAAGTAATGTATATCTTCAATCAATGAAGATTTACACTCTGAGTGTGAATACATTAACATGGAATATGACTTCGGAGCGCCACGATAATTGTGCGCCGTGTCTGGGTCTAATACTTCCTTTACGGTGGGTAACGCCACCACCAACTTTCTCTGTTTGAAGTGTTTCACTCATGGCGTTATATTGCAATGACTTTGAATTTGGTTTGTCTTCAGTTTCAGTTTATCTTCATGACTTTCTACACTATGATGATTTGATTATTTTCTGATATATATACATATACTAGTGTTCTGTCCTCTACAGCATTCACTTATAGTTATGACTTCAAGATTGGAGCTTTTGAACTAAGTGAATGTGATCGGACCCCAACCTCTCTATGCTTCCTATCTCAAACTCTATTTGTCCAAATCATATGCATTCTATTGAAACTGTCGAATGTCTCCTCTGCGTCCTAGTCAGCAGAAGGCAAAGAGAACATTAAACCTGTTTTAAATGACTTATCTTTATTGTTGAAATCCGGAGAAGCCGGAACAACTCTCCGACATGCCTGGCAGGCGTGGGAACGTGGGACAACTCTGAGTATGTTGCATGCTTGCCACGTACCCCTCAGATGTGAACCGCCAGGGGCACTAGCGTAATTGTGCTGTGTCTCTCACCTACTTATAAATACTAGTCCCCTACGGTAAAGAAATCCTTCTTCCACCTCTCCACCTCCGTCAAAACCCTAGCGCCACCGTTAGCTCGCGACGACGCCGGCGACGAAGCGCTTAGCTGTCGCGACTTCTCCGACGCCGTCCTCACGCCGGCCGCAGACATTGTCCTCTCCGCCGTCACCATAGGTGTCCTTCGTCGCCAAGTTAGGGCACGGTGGGCTGAACTGCTCGGTCTCCTATTCATCCCATCTAGCAGTTCTTCGTGTGGTAATTATAACTCTATTTTTACCACCTTTTTTATCTTCAAGATTCATCCTGTTTACCGAAAGTGGTTTATGCCTATTCAATGTTAGATCTATTCTGCCTGCATCTCATACTGCCTAGTCAATTCACTTAGATTTCCTGTCTAGTTAGATTCCTCACTTGTACTTATTCACGGATTGGTACAAATCTGGAACCAACTCACCTATATAAGTGAATGTCTTCGCATCATGAGGTCAATGTCTTCAAACTAATTTAACTTCAAAATCTTCTAAGAATGCATATGACCTCTTCCCCTTCCCTCGCATCTCTAATGCTGTCACAGGTACATGTCCGTGGGAGAATCCCTTGGTTCTCATAGTCTGCATTCGTTTGCAGAATACTTATAGCATCATATCAATTCTCCTGAAGCCAGTTCCTGCTTGACCAGCAAGTGTAAGTCTCTGAAGCCTTTGAACGTATTGAAGCCATTCAGTTTGAAGTTCATGGCTGTAGAAAAATCAGCAAGGAAGGGTGGCAGACAGCGCAGAGAAGGAACATCAAAAGATCTGCCTGATGACTTAGCAGAACTCTACAAGACAGATCCCGAAGAGAATTATCATCAGAGAAATACGCGAATCCAATGGATTCGACGCTATTGGGCTGAGGAATGGTTCAAGTACAAGTTTGTGACGAAGGAATATGCAGAGAAGAATGCCATCAAGAGACCTTGGGGTGATATCCTCTATCGAGGCGTTCAACCCAAGAACAGAGCTGAAGCCATTGCTCAAGGCTTCTATCCTTGCAAGGTCCGTGGACCACAGCCTGAGAACGCCGATCCCACCTCACTACTCTGGTGTCGTGACGACTCTCTCTTCAAGCGCAACTACCAGTTTGCCATGGCTTCGGCCAAGAAGAACAAGAAGTCCTTGGGCTTGGACTTCAACCCAGTTCCCTCTGCTCCCCGTGCTGAGGCTCCCGTGATGCAGATCCCAATGTGATCGGCCCCTTCTCCAACCTTGACGGCCTCATCACCTACATCGTGGTCCAAGTTGCCCGAGTAGATCATTCTGAAAATGATGCTGACTCCGATGAAGCCCCTGCTCCTCCTCCAAAGCCGCAGGAGCAAAAGAAGCCAAAGGCTTCAAGATCAGCTGCACCTCCAAAGACATCTCGTGCGAAGCCACTGGACACTGCACCTCCAGAAGCACTTGATTGCTTTCGTGATGCTGGTCTGCTCCACTTTGTGACAGACAAAGAACATTGGAATGAAGAGCTATTACTTCAACTCTATGCTACTCTACACATTTGCTGCTACAACAGAGACATCAAGACATGGGTTCTCGAGTGGATGACTGGAAATGTTCATCATGAAGCCAAAGCTATGGATATCATCGAGCTTACAGGGCTAGCCACTTGTGGAGAACTATATGAACCTGACTGTCAGCTACACCGCAATGCTGTAGAGAGTATCTTCCATAAGCCAGAACCCAATATGAGCCAGATGTTGAGCATGATGAAGCCCTTGCCATCTGACGCTGAATATCCAACAGATTTCTTTGTTGAAGACCTTGAGTATCTGCCTCGCACCATATATCATATCATCAGGCGAACTCTATGGCCTGTCAAAGGACATTCATCAGCGGTCAAGCTTGAAGGAGCTATGAAGACTTTGGTCTTCTATATTCTCAATGGCATCAGCTTCAACACTCAAGAATTCTTCATCAGGCAACTTGCTGCTTCTGGTTCTGACCTATTTGGTCTGAAGTTTTATGCTCCATGGGTCATGCGCCTCATCAAGAGACACTCATCTATCAATTATAAGCCCTCTACTCGCAATCATATGATCTTTCTGCCAGAGGTTGATATGTCAGTTGAAGCTATATACTCTGACCCTGCCAAGAGGCCTCTTTGTCTTCAGAATGTCTAGCACCAAAGCTTCACTCAACCTATTAAAGGTGTTCAAGCAGCGACACGAGTCTATCCTTTGGCTGGAAACACTCGTCTGCCTCATCGAGCACCCACTGAAGCCACTGAAAGCACCATTGCACAACGACCTCGGAAGCGTTCTCGTGTTCTCAATGACCGAGAACTTCTTGTGGCCCTTCATCAGAAACATGATAAGCATCATTTCTGGCTCAAGAGACAGATGCAAAGCCTCTTGGTGGATGTCAATCGCATTCGCAACCTTGCAACCAAGAATGCCTTTGTTGCTCATGAAACTTGTCGGTGATCATGGAAGAGTTTGACCCTGCTCAGTGCTGAAGCTGATCTTCAAGATGATGGCTTCAATGAAAGATTCCAGTTTGACTCCACTCCTCCACGGACTACTGTCCTACGTCGCACTCCATCTCTTGAAGACTCTGAATATTCTTCATCCGCGGCAACGGTAAATGCCAGAGTGATCGATGATGAAGATGATGCTACTTCACCACCTCCTGCTACTGCGCGCATCGACACTGCGCCAAGTTCATCTGCACCGCGAACCAACGACGACAACCCTGCTGCTTCACCTACTCATGATGACGAGTAGATGCTCTATGTCTTCAAACCTTTTTTGTCCTTACTGACAAAAGGTGGAGAAGCGTATGATTTGATAGTCTTCAAGCGGGCTCATATGGGCGGGTGCATTATATTTTGCTTCGTGCTTACAACTCTTGCATTTTGAAACATTTGGTTCTCTGAGTTGTAACACCTAAACTTGATGGTCGTCTGCTACTTATTTGCTTCACTGTGATGCGATGATAAATTCCGCATGTGCGATGATAACTTCCGCACTTTGATCATTCTGCAGACGTCCATTCTTCATTATGCATGTCATTCTACTTGCTATATCAGTTCATGCATGATGAATTATCTTCATAAGTTGAAGTGGATCTCCACAAGTACAACCTGCCATGTGCATTTGCATTCCAAAAGCAAATTACTTATATGCACATCTTCAGGGGGAGCCCTTGCAACTTATGTCACGCCCAATATGCGACCCTATCCAAAAGGAACTCGAAGGTCCCACCAAGGATAGACCCGCATATTGGAACGCTTTTGCAAGGTGGATATCATTACATCAACATTACATAATAGATGGGGATACATACAAGAGGCATACAATGCCACACGAATACAACATCACATCATACAAGAGCAACATCCGACTACGGATGAAACACAAAAAGAAGCTCAAACGATATCCACCCTGCTAGCCCAGGCTGCCGACCTGGAACCTATCCCCTGATCGAAGAAGCAGAAGAAGAACTCCAAAACAAGCAACACCGCTCTCGCGTCATGATCATCGCATAACCTGTACCTGCAACTGTTGTTGTAGTAATCTGTGAGCCACGAGGACTCAGCAATCCCATTACCATGGGTATCAAGACTAGCAAAGCTTAATGGGAAAGGAAGGGGTAAAGTGGTGAGGTTGCAGCAGCGGCTAGGCATATATGGTGGCTAACATACACAAATGAGAGCGAGGAGAGAAACAAAGGAACGGTCGTGAAGCTAGCAATGATCAAGAGGTGATCCTGAACTCCTACTTACGTCAATCATAACACCGAAACCGTGTTCACTTCGCGGACTCCGCCGAGAAGAGACCATCACGGTTACACACGCGGTTGATGCATTTTAATTCGGATCTGGTGTCAAGTTATCTACAACCGGACATTAACAAATTCCCATCTGCCACATAACCGCGGGCACGGCTCTCGAAAGTTTATACCCTGCAGGGGTGTCCAAACTTAGCCCATGATAAGCTCTCGCGATCAACGAAGGATATTCCTTCACCCAGGAAGACTTGATCAGTCTCGGAATCCCGGTTTACAAGACATTTCGACAATGGTAAAACAAGACCAGCAAAGCCTCCCGCTATGCCGACAAATCCCGATAGGAGCTGCACATATCTCGTTCTCAGGGCACACCGGATGAGCCAGACGTCGGGTTGGCATAGACCCTGGTTGCCCAGGGGGCGCCAGACATCGCTCGGTTCGGACCACCACTTAGACAAGCATTGGCCCGGGGGGCTAAAATAAAGATGACCCTCGTGTTGGCCGACCCAACGGAAAGTTATAGGTGGTGGTGAGACAAATGGTAAAACCAAGGTTGGGCCTTGCTGGAGGAGTTTTATTCAAAGCGAACTGTCAGGGGGGTCCCATAAATCACCCGACCGCATTAGGAACGCAAAAATCCGGGAACATAACACCGGTATGACGGAAACTAGGGCGGCAAGAGTGGAACAAAACACCAGGCATAAGGCCGAGCCTTCCACCCTTTACCAAGTATATAGATGCATTAATAATATAAGAGATATTGTGATATCCCAACATAACCTTGTCCACCATGGAGCAATCTTCAACTTCACCTGCAACTAGCAACGCTATAAGAGGGGCTGAGCAAAAGTGGTAACATAGCCAAGCAACGGTTTGCTAGGAAGGATGTCAAAGGTTAGAGGTTCATGTCAATTTGGGAGGCTTGAAGAGCAAATGATAGGTAGCGCAGCATAGCGATAGAACGAAGCAACTAGCATAGCAATGATAGTAGTGAGATCTAGGGTAGCGGTCATCTTGCCTGAAATCCCGCAAGGAAGAAGAACGAGTCCATGAAGAAGATGAAGCCACGAAGACGAACCACACGTAGACGAACGAATCCTCACGATCGCAACGAAACGGGAACTATCGAGAAGAAGCACACAACATAGTAAACACACCACACATGACAAGGCATGATGCACAACAAGCATGATGCATGACAAAGCTAGATGAGACTACTCATGGCAGAGATGATGCAAACAAGAACAACACATCAAGGCAAGTTTAAACGAGGGCGGAAACAACATATAGCAAATCCGGTAAGTCCTCATATGCAAATTTCGAAATTGGTCCAGATCTGAATAAACCTTATGTTCAAGTTGTTAAACAGCAAGTTAAGATGCACCAAGATGATCTACACGAAATTCTAGTCAAGTTACATATAAAGTTCGTTTAATTCGGAGCTACGGCCTAGAAGATATGAGAAAAACAAATTAAACATGGCATTGATGCAAAATGCACCCAAACATCAAGCAAACACACCAAAATAAGGATGCAACATGATAATACAAAACAACATGCAAAATCAAGCAAGTTTCATATAGAGCACACTCAAAACGGAGCAACGGTTCAACACATACACTCTATACAAGTCATAACAACAATCTGTCCATAACAGCAACTAGGCATATTGCAAGCATCAAAACAATATGCTACAGCACCCCAACATAAGAATAAAAGGCATGAAGATGAAGTACAGGTAAAGCATGACAAAACATGAACACTGAGCTATCTCCATAAATAACTAGAACATGCTCAAAAAGACATGGAAAGATTGCAAATAATAACAGTTTCAGACTTTAGCAGAAATAACATCAGGTTGCAATGTTTAGAGCTATAAAACAACACGTTACAGGAACTTAATATGGCAAAAAAAGGCATGGCATGAATCTACTAATGGAATAGAACAAAAGTCCCTTACTGAACATTAGCCAAAAAGGCACAGAAAATATGATGGCACCCATGTAAACATGGCAAGTTATATTACAGATTCATACATGGCAGAAACAACAATAAGTAGGCATGTTGGTGAGCTTGATCCACTCACCACAGAGCATTACATGGCATGGAAAGGCTACCAACAGTAAGAAGACATGTTTGTGAAGCTAAGCATGTCACGAATAAGTTCACAGGGTGCATGGATCTCTATAAAAACACATGGCCAAAACTGAACTTCATGTTAACAGGTTGACAGCAACATTATTTAGCAACTTTGGAGCAAGATTACAACAAGCTACAGTAGTCTATAAATGCAACCAGGGGCATGAATTGATAGAGCATAACATGTATAACAAAACATCCTTAGTGAACATCTCCAAAATAATGCACGAAATGACTTGTAGCAGCAGGTTTACATGGCATCACAAAATAACAGAATTTGTCTAGCAGAACAGCTACAACAAGTACCCTCCTTAACAAGCTTGATGCACTCCGCACATAACTCACAAAAATACAAGGTTGGCACCACTGGAAAGATGGCATATCATAGATCAAAACACATGTAGACATCAACCTCATAGGATGCACACATCAAACATGGTAAAAATGACAAATGAGCATGTTATAACAGTTTCAGCAGGTTAACAGCAACATGCACTCTTCCAACAGCATTTTGGGCATCAACATGAGCTCAAATGAAAATTATGCAATGGAAAGAAATGAAGTGCTCGTTGAGACAAACAATTTGACATATTACACACACGAAACGGAGCAGTATGCATGGAGTTACGATGCGATGAACATGGCATGACAATGTAAATAAAATCGGGGACTTAGCAGATTTTGGTCCTCGGGGGGGGGGGGGAAGTCAATGGGCGGTGGATCTTGCCGGAATCCCATCGGAGTTGGAGGAGACGGCGGCCGAGGCGAGGGGCGGCGGAGCTCGCCGGGCGTCGGGGCGGCGGCGCTCGGCCGGGGGCGCGCGATGCCGGCCGGCGGAGGCGGCGGAGACGGGGCACCGGGCGGCTCGGGGCGCGGGGCGCGGGAGGCCGGGCGGCGAGGGAGCGGGGCGGCGCCGGCACGGACGGGCGCGCCGACGAGGCGGCGGCGTGCGCCGACACGGGATCTGGGGCGGCGCGCGGGAGGCGGCGGCGGCGGAGCGCGGGCCGCGCGGGCCGGCTGCGGGCCGGGCGGGCCCGACGGCGGAGGCGGCGGGAAGTGCCACATGGCACCACACAGTTGGACGCGGACGGCGGTGCTGGACGTGTCCGGCGCGGGGTGGACACGTCCGGCGACAGGAGGAGGAAGAGGCTAGGGTTTGGACCCGAGATTTCGGAGGGGGGGGGGCTTATTTATGGGTAGAGGGAGCTAGGAGAGTCCAAATGGGGAGCAATTTTCGGCCACACGATCGTGATCGAACGACCGAGAGCATGGAGGGGAGTTAGATGGGTTTTGGGCCACTTTGGAAGGGGTGTTGGGCTGCAACAAAAGAGGGCTTTGCGGTTACCCGGTTAACCTTTGGAGTATCAAACGACTTCCAAATGGCACGAAACATGACAGGCGGTCTACCGGTGGTATACCAGGGCCGCTTGGCAAGACTCGGTCCATTCCGAGAACGTTTAACACCCGCACAAGAGAAGAGGCAAAAAGGGGACGCCGGATGACATAGGAGTGTCGGATTGCAAAACGGACAACGGGGAAAATGCTCGGATGCATGAGATGAACACGTATGCAAAATGAGATGCACATGATGACCTGATAAAATGCAACACGCAAATGACATGGCAACAACGGCGAATAGCTGTCAAACACCTGGCGCATCGGATCCGGGGCGTTACAACACTCCTCCACTAACAAGAGATCTCGTCCCGAGATCTTAGGACCGAGACGGAAGGGAAAAAAGGATGAGGTGAAACAAGAACTCAAGAGAAGAAGCAAAGAATCGAGAGCACTCAAGAAGAAGAGAGGAATGACGAGAATGATGAGAATCGAAAACTCACGGAATCGGATAGACTATGAAACCACTCGTTCTAACCGGAGTGGTTAGAATGAGAAAAGAAACGAATAAGACTGAAAGGATTTAGGCAGCACTCTGTCTGAAAATGGAAGGATTAGAACATGAACTTCACAAGATGGGATGACACTTGATGAGATGAACAACACAATGCCTCCGGAAGAATTGGAAGAAAGGAATGAAAAGAACTAAGAAGAAAATGACAACTTGTGCCATGAATGAAATATAAAGCATCTTTAGAAGGAAGGTTTAAACGGAGTTGTTGAGAAAAATCAATAACGAAAAAAAATAGGCTTGTTGTGGTCTTATAGATAACATCTCAAAATTATGAGGTGATCTCCGACCACAAGCGGAAAAGATTAAATGGCTGAGAAGAACGAAGAAATGCAAAACTCCATTTCAAAAGGATATGGAGAATTAATTGCACTTTGATATGCAAGAAGAAAGATACTTGAGCTCCTTCGAGAAGAATCTTGATGAACTCTTGAAGAATGAGTTGAATCATGAAGAACCACCATGAAGAACTCCGGTGACAAAGGATGATGAGATAGAAAGAAGGATGAAAGAATAAGATAAAAGTCTTGCGATGATTTAGACGGAGGTTCCGACGAAATGGCCGAGGAAATTTGAACTCCGGAAAAGAAAAGATGAAAACACTTGGAAGTAGAATTTATTCCCCAAGAACATACTCCGAAGAAAAGGATTAATCATTTGGATGAAATAAGAATAAGATTTATTGTATGCTTATCCTTCATCAAATTAAATTGATGACAAGCAATGGATTTTTGCATACTACTTATTCTTCTTGAAAAAGGATTGAGAAGTGACATATCGCAAACTTGAGAAGGTCTTCATGAACCACCGGTAGGATTGAAAAGAACGAATGGATTAATATGATAAACAAGGAAAAGAATCTTGAACGAACCGCCGTAAGAATTCAAAATGACTGATGACAGAGAATGAATCACCGGGAAGAATTAGAAGAACCAATATGCTAGAGGGGGATTTAGATGCAAAAGAACAAAGAGATCATGAGCTGATTCAAGAACACTTGAATGAAGCACCGGGATAATTAGATAACGATAGCTGAAAAGTGAGGACGAAGAATTCTTCTGGAACGTTGGCCTCCGGTGAAAAGAAACAGAAATCAACTCCTGACATGCTCCGGATGGGTGAAAAGAATATCTGACAAATGGAATAATTCGAGAGGATAACATGAACTAGAACCACGAATCTTCGAGAGAACGGGCAAGATTAAAGAGAAATCTTCTTCTTTGGTCTTCAAATAATGACGAGAAACACCACCAAAATTACTGAGGCACTCCGGGGGAACGAAAAGCGAAGAGGTTGAGCCAACAATGAAAAGAATTTGAAAGCGATCTTCGAGAAGGCATGTGAATGATGAAATTCATTCTTACGTCACACTTGAAAAGAATTTGAGAATAACCCTGGGAGAATTTAAAAGAGTCAGGTAAGATCCTGGAAAAAGACCTGTGGGTTAGGGCCCACTAAAAGAAAAACACCGTTGGAAAGGATTGTTGAACAGATAGATGATGCACCGGAACAATTGAAATATTTGAATGAGGTGACAACCTCGAATTAATTGGAACAAAGGCGAATCTCCTGAGATGTCTTCTGAACTCCGGAATGATTAACTGGCGAGAGGCAAAACGAGCAACGAGAACACTTGATCCAAGGAAAAGAATGTGATCAACCCGAAAAACTTGAATTGAATCCACCGAAAAAGAAAGGGATGAAGAATGACGAACGAGACGAGAATTCACCGGTTGAAATAATTGAGGGAAGACTGAAGAGGCTCCACACGAATGAAATTGATGGTCGAAAGAGACTCAGGCTCCGGAAGAAGAGGGGTGAGAGGGCGGGAAAAACGAAGGAAACTTGGAAGGGGAAACTGACGAATATCTTGAAGAGAAAACACCGGTTGAAATCATTGAGGAAAGAAACAAAGACTTCGCATGAGTAGGATGGATACTCGATTACGGACTCCGGCTCCGAGAAGAAAAAGGGGTGGGCGGGTGGGAAAAGAAGAGAACTGAGGATTGAACTTGGCAAAGATGAAGAGGCTCGAGTCAACTTGACGAGAAAAGCACCGGATGAAAAGAGATGAGAACCAACGATCGGAAAACCAACTGCGTGAACCTAAAGAAAATTTTGAGGGGAAGAGGAGTAGTTCAAAACACCTACTTCAAGATTCCTCACCAGAGCGACGAAGAGGCTAAGGAGTAAAAAGAATTCCTACTCTCCGATATAACTAGACTCCGAAAACAGTTTTCTTCTAGACTCAACAACGGCCAAACTACAAGATCAATCAAGTGGGCTCCTAGGGTCGGTCGAGGCTCTGATACCAACTTGTCACGCCCAATATGCGACCCTATCCAAAAGGAACTCGAAGGTCCCACCAAGGATAGACCCGCATATTGGAACGCTTTTGCAAGGTGGATATCATTACATCAACATTACATAATAGATGGGGATACATACAAGAGGCATACAATGCCACACGAATACAACATCACATCATACAAGAGCAACATCCGACTATGGATGAAACACAAACAGAAGCTCAAACGATATCCACCCTGCTAGCCCAGGATGCCGACCTGGAACCTATCCCCTGATCGAAGAAGCAAAAGAAGAACTCCAAAACAAGCAACATCGCTCTCGCGTCATGATCATCGCATAACCTGTACCTGCAACTGTTGTTGTAGTAATCTGTGAGCCACGAGGACTCAGCAATCCCATTACCATGGGTATCAAGACTAGCAAAGCTTAATGGGAAAGGAAGGGGTAAAGTGGTGAGGTTGCAGCAGCGGCTAAGCATATATGGTGACTAACATACGCAAATGAGAGCGAGGAGAGAAACAAAGGAACGGTCGTGAAGCTAGCAATGATCAAGAGGTGATCCTGAACTCCTACTTACGTCAATCATAACACAGAAACCGTGTTCACTTCGCGGACTCCGCCGAGAAGAGACCATCACGGTTACACACTCGGTTGATGCATTTTAATTCAGATCTGGTGTCAAGTTATCTACAACCGGACATTAACAAATTCCCATCTGCCACATAACTGCGGGCACGACTCTCGAAAGTTTATACCCTACAGGGGTGTCCCAACTTAGCCCATGATAGGCTCTCGCGATCAACGAAGGATATTCCTTCTCCCAGGAAGACCCGATCAATCTCGGAATCCTGGTTTACAAGACATTTCGACAATGGTAAAACAAGACCAGCAAAGGCTCCCGCTGTGCCGACAAATCCCAATAGGAGCTGCACATATCTCGTTCTCAGGGCACACTGGATGAGCCAGATGTCGGGTTGGCATAGACCCTGGTTGCCTAGGGGGCTCCGAACATCGCTCGGTTCGGACCAACACTTAGACAAGCATTGGCCCAGGGGGCTAAAATAAAGATGACCCTCGGGTTGGCCGACCCAACGGAAAGGTATAGGTGGTGGTGAGACAAATGGTAAAACCAAGGTTGGGCCTTGCTGGAGGAGTTTTATTCAAAGCGAACTGTCAGGGGGGTCCCATAAATCACCCGACCGCGTTAGGAACGCAAAAATCCGGGAACATAACACCGGTATGACGGAAACTAGGGCGGCAAGAGTGGAACAAAACATCAGGCATAAGGCCCAGCCTTCCACCCTTTACCAAGTATATAGATGCATTAATAATATAAGAGATATTGTGTTATCCCAACATAACCCTGTCCACCATGGAGCAATCTTCAACTTCACCTGCAACTAGCAACGCTATAAGAGGGGCTGAGCAAAAGCGATAACATAGCCAAGCAACGGTTTGCTAGGAAGGGTGTCAAAGGTTAGAGGTTCATGGCAATTTGGGAGGCTTGAAGAGCAAATGATAGGTAGCGCAGCATAGCGATAGAACGAAGCAACTAGCATAGAAATGATAGTATTGAGATCCAGGGTAGCGGTCATCTTGCCTGAAATCCCGCAAGGAAGAAGAACGAGTCCATGAAGAAGAAGCCACGAAGACGAACCACACGTAGACGAACGAATCCTCACGATCGCAACGAAACGGAAACTATCGAGAAGAAGCACACAACATAGTAAACACACCACACATGACAAGGCATGATGCACAACAAGCATGCTGCATGACAAAGCTAGATGAGACTACTCATGGCAGAGATGATGCAAACAAGAACAACACATCAAGGCAAGTTTAAATGAGGCCGGAAACAACACATAGCAAATCCGGTAAGTCCTCATATGCAAATTTCGAAATTGGTCCAGATCTGAATAAACCTTATGTTCAAGTTGTTAAACAGCAAGTTAAGATGCACCAAGATGATCTACACGAAATTCTAGTCAAGTTACATATAAAGTTCATTTAATTCGGAGCTACGGCCTAGAAGATATGAGCAAAACAAATTAAACATGGCATTGATGCAAAATGCACCCAAACATCAAGCAAACACACCAAAACAAGGATGCAACATGATAATATGAAACAACATGCAAAATCAAGCAAGTTTCATATAGAGCACACTCAAAAACAGAGCAACGATTCAACACATACACTCTATACAAGTCATAACAACAATCTGTCCATAACAGCAACTAGGCATATTGCAAGCATCAAAACAATATGCTACAGCACCCCAACATAAGAACAAAAGGCATGAAGATGAAGTACAGGTAAATCATGACAAAACATGAACACTGAGCTATCTCCATAAATAACTAGAACATGCTCAAAAAGACATGGAAAGATTGCAAATAATAACAGTTTCAGACTTTAGGAGAAATAACATCAGGTTGCAATGTTTAGAGCTATAAAACAACATGTTACAGGAACTTAACATGGAACACAAAGGCATGGCATGAATCTACTAATGGCATAGAACAAAAGGCCCTTACTGAACATGAGCCAAAAAGGCACAGAAAATATGATGGCACCCATGTAAACATGACAAGTTATATTACAGATTCATACATGGCAGAAACAACAATAAGTAGGCATGTTGGTGAGCTTGAACCACTCACCACAGAGAATTACATGGCATGGCAAGGCAACCAACAGTAAGAAGACATGTTTGTGAATCTAAGCATGGCACGAATAAGTTCATAGGGTGCATGGATCTCTATAAAAACACATGGCCAAAACTGAACTTCATGTTAACAGGTTGACAGCAACATTATTTAGCAACTTTGGAGCAAGATTACAACAAGCTACATTAGTCTATAAATGCAACCATGGGCATGAATGGATAGAGCATAACATGTATAACAAAACATCCTTAGTGAACATCTCCAAAATAATGCACGAAATGACTTGTAGCAGCAGGTTTACATGGCATCACAAAATAACAGAATCTGTCTAGCAGAACAGCAACAGCAAGTACCCTCCTTAACAAGCTTGATGCACTTAGCACACAACTCACAAAAATACATGGTTAGCACCACCGAAAAGATGGTATATCATAGATCAAAACACATGTAGACATCAACCTCATAGGATGCACACATCAAACATGGTAAAAATGACAAATGAGCATGTTATAACAGTTTCAGCAGGTTAACAGCAACATGCACTCTTCCAACAGCATTTCTTGCATCAAGATGAGCTCAAATGAAAATGATGCAATGTAATGAAATGAAGTACTCGTTGAGACGAACAATTTGACATATTACACGCACGAAACGGAGCAGTATGCATGGAGTTACGATGCGATGAACATGGCATGACAATGTAAATAAAATCGGGGACTTAGCAGATTTTGGACCTCGGGGGGGAAAAGTCAACGGGTGGTGGATCTCGCCGGAATCCCACCGGAGTTGGAGGAGACGGTGGCCGAGGCGAGGGGCGGCGGAGCTCGCCGGGCGTCGGGGCGGCGGCGCTCGGCCGGGGGCGCGCGATGCCGGTCGGCGGAGGCGGCGGAGATGGGGCACCGGGCAGCTCGGGGCGCGGGGTGCGGGAGGCCGGGCGGCGAGGGAGCGGGGCGGCGCCAGCACGGCCAGGCGGACGAGCGCGCCGGCGAGGCGGCTGCGGGCGCTGACGCGGGATCCGGGGCGGCGCGCGGGAGGTGGCGGCGGCGGCGCGCGAGCCGGCTGCGGGCCGGGCGGGCCCGACGGCGGAGGCGGAGGGAAGTGCCACATGGCACCACGCGGTTGGACGCGGATGGCGGCGCTGGACGTGTCCGGCGCGGGATGGACATGTCCGGCGGCAGGAGGAGGAAGAGGCTAGGATTTGGACCCGGGATTTCGGAGGGGGAGGCTTATTTATAGGTAGAGGGAGCTAGGAGAGTGCAAATGGGGAGCGATTTTCGGCCACGCGATCGTGATCGAACGACCGAGAGCATGTAGGGGAGTTAGATGGGTTTTGGGCCACTTTGGAAGGGGTGTTGGGCTGCAACAAAAGAGGGCTTTGCGGTTACCCGGTTAACCGTTGGAGTATGAAACGACTTCCAAATGGCACGAAACTTGACAGGCGGTCTACCGGTGGTATACCAAGGCCGCTTGGCAAGACTCGGTCCATTCCGAGAATGTTTAACACCCGCACAAGAGAAGAGGCAAAAAGGGGACGCCGGATGACATAGGAGTGTCGGATTGCAAAATGGACAACGGGGAAAATGCTCGGATGCATGAGATGAACATGTATGCAAAATGAGATGCACATGATGACCTGATAAAATGCAACATGCAAGCAAATGACATGGCAATGACGGCGAATAACTGGCAAACACCTGGCGCATCGGATCCGGGGCGTTACAACTTATGAAGACAATTCCCTATCCTTAAAATTTCACATATTTATCCCCATTGAGAACTTCAACCAGTTTGTCATCAATCACCAAAAAGGGGGAGATTGTAAGTGCATCTAGTGCCACCCCTATTTGGTTTTGGAGTATTGACGACAAAGTTGGTTGAGGGACTAATGCGTTTGTGAGAATTGCAGGATAACACAGGTAGTGTCCCTCATCGATTCGGTTTACCTACCGGAGATGACCCCTAAAAATGTATGAAGACACTGAAGACAATGGTGGTCTGAGAAGATATTCATATTGAAGACTATGACATGAGAAGACATTGTGTGAAGACTATGGAGCGCGAAGACTGTGTGGTTTCGTTGTTTCCTTTTCTTCTTTGTTGAGTCATAGGAACCACCGTAATGTTAAGTGGGGTCCAAGTGAACTAAGTCAGAGTGACTGAAGTGATGCTCAACTCAAATCCTATGTCTTCGAGGAAGACAATGAGAGCAAACCTTATCCAGAGCTGGATGAGTCAGCCTTGCTTGTAGCCCAAGTAAAGTTGCCGCGTGTGTTTGAAATCTGACCGTTGGAACACGTGTCAGTTCCTTAGTGACCCTGGGTCATTTTGGACAAATCAGGTCGGGTTGCCTAGTGGCTATAAATAGCCCACCCCCTACACCATAAATTGGTGGCTGCTCAGAGTTTGTGCACGGCTTTTGTCGTTTGAGAGCAACCCACCTCGAAGCATTTGAGAGAGAGAAATCCTTGCGAGGACAAAGCCCAAACACCCAGAGCCAAAGAGTGTTAGGCATCACTGAAGTCTTTCTATCTGTGTGACCTGAAGACTTATTACACTTGAGGACTGTGAATCCTCCAGCCGGTTAGGCGTCGCATTCTAAGCATCCAAGAGTCATTGTGTATTGCCGGTGAACGAAGTCTGTGAAGGTTTGGAAGTCTCGCTTGAAGACTTACCAGAGTGATTGGGCGAGGACTGGGTGTCCTTAGCTCAAGGGGAATAAGGTGAAGACATGGTCTTCTGAGTTAAATCTCAGCCTCCCTAACCAGACGTACAGTTGTCACAGCAACTGGAACTGGTCTAACAAATCATGTGTCTTCGACAAGCAACTGGTTCTATCCCTTCCCAACCTTACTTAAGTTTGTCTTCGTGAAGTCATTGCCTATCTGTGTATCTGTTTGACTTCATTGCTTGACTACTACTGTTGATTGGCTTCATATTATCTTCTATCCTGATCCTTACTACCTAGCTGCTATTAGTCCTGTACTTTCACATCATTGCATACTTGACTATGGCTTGCTTAGGGTAGTTTATCTTCTGCTGCATAACAATTAGGTCATTTCTGTTGTTTGTCTTTGAAACTTCCAAGTTTTGAAGACTTTCATAAAAATCGCCTATTCGCCCCCCTCTAGTCGATACTAGCACTTTCAGATTTCTTTTGCATTATGCGATAACTAATGCATCGTGCGACAGATTGGTTTTCATCCGATCAGGTGTTTTACAATGCCCCAAGTTCGGTCTTCCGAACACTAGGGGCTGCGCCTACCTTTCTTTTGTCAAACTCCTATGGCTAAGTGAGGGTGATAAAGCCTTATAGTCCGATTGCCTGGTTCGTCGCGCTAAACACCTCCTTTAAGGACCAAAAATCTGGAGTAAAGAGTGTTTAGATTTATCCCTAACACCCCCGTACTTCCTACATGGGGGCAGAAGCCGACGACTGGCCAACTCTCAGAATTAATTTAAAAACGGCCGCACAAGAGGTAATAGTTCAAATAACAATCATTATTTTACATAACGACCTTATTTCATATTACAGCATAGGATAACATGCATACACTCATGGGAATATAATATCCTTGGCGCATTGCTCCGCCACAAGGCGGGATCTCTCCAGGACACTGTCATAATACAACTCGGGCTTGCAGTGCTCTTTCCCTTCGGGCGGTCCTTCGGTCATCATCTTCACAACATCCATCTTCGCCCAATGCACCTTGGTGCGGGCAAAGGCCATTCACGCACCTTCGATGCAGACCGACCGCTTGATGGCGTCAAGATGAGGGCAGGCACTAACCAGCCGCTTCACGAGTCCGAAGTAGCTGCTGGGAATCGCTTCGGTAGGCCATAGCCGGATAATCAAGTCCTTGAAGGCTAGTTCGGCCGCCCTATGAAGCTCGACCAGCTGCTTCAGCTGATCGGGAAAGGGTACTGGGTCTTCTGGCGCAAAATATTGCGACCAGAATAGTTTCTCCGCAGAGCTCCCCTCTTCGGCTCGATAGAATTGTTCGGCGTCAGACACGCTGCGCGGCAGATCCGCAAACACCCCTGGAGAACTCCGAATCCGGGTCAGTAAATGAAATCTTTCCTTCGCGTATTTGCTCTGCATAATAAAGGCCTTACCCGCTGCGATTTTTCGGGCCTCCTGGATTTCCTGGAGGGCGCCTTGGGCTTCAGCCAAGGCATCGTGTGCGGATTGGCGAGCCTTGGTGAGTTCGGACTCTTGATCCTTTATACTCTGCTCCAAGGTCTCGCACTTCTTTATGGCTTCTTGGAGATCTTGTTGAACTTCAATGACCCGGGCCTCGTGGTTTTCATGAGCGGCCTCCTCCTTGGCCACCTTCTTCTCGGCCTCGGCGACTGCCTTCTTCAGAGCCGCGACATCGGTCACTGCTCCTAATACATATCATGACATTTTAGAGTCAAAATAACTATTAACTTGTATTTAAATAGAAACAAAGTTATCCCATACCTCAGTCATCTACCAATTGCCTTTTTACTTGGCCGAGCTCCTTCTCGACCCGCTCCAGACTCTACTTCAGTCCGGAGACCTCCGCATTATGAGAGGTTGCAGTTAATAAGGACGCCTGATCATTCACATAGGTATTACCTAATTAGTCTCATGCGAAATATATTCGATCCTCTATCCGTCTTTCTTTCTGAAACACCGAATAGTGTATAGGGGCTACTATCTATATTATGACATTCTTTAACTTACCTCAAAGACTGTTAGAAGGCTGGAGTAGGCTTCGGTCAGCCCGCTCTTGGCGAACTGGATCTTCTCAATCACCGCACCCATTAGGGTACGGTGCTCTTCAACGATGGAAGTGCTTTGCAGTGCCGCCAATAAAGTATCCGGCACCTCTAGATGGACTGAGGTCACCGATGGAATAGGCGCACCACCTTCCATTGAAGAAGGTTGTGGTCCTGATTCCGGAGCCGTATTGGTCTCCGGAGTTGTCTCTGGCTAGGGGCCGAATTCAGGACGGCCTCCGCCTTCAGTATCCATGGGGGTCTGCTCCCCCATGTGTCCGGTTTCCGAGGTTTGACCCCCCGGCGCCGCCCCAACGGTCTCCTGAGCTTCGCCCTGGCCTAGGACCATTTAGGATGACACCTCAGTGTTGTCCACGCCTTTGGGAGAGGAGGCCATCGGGAGGGTCTCGTTGTCCATCGCATCCGGGTCCAACGAATCTTCCAATGAGGATCACTCGATGTCAGACCCGGTCGGATTGCAGCATATGTGACTTAATACATTAATGCTATGCAAAAGTGAGGCTGGATATATGGATGAGTCCGGGTTTCTTTGTACTCATGATTTGGCCAGGGGCTTGACCCTGGGTTCCCACTTTGGCTGCTTTTGGTGGCTGCGGTGGGCTCGTCTGGAAGGGATGCTTTCCCGTTCTTAGACTTTTCGGCCTCCAAACGTGTGGAGGCCGTCCTCTTCTTTCTCCCCCTCGCGGGGGGGACTGGCTTTCCTCTTCTTCTTCTTCCTCTTCCTCGTCCTTTTTGGCGGAGGAGTGGGCCTCGGTTTCTTCGGACATCACGTCTGATGTACCCTTGTGACGAAGCCCGCCCCTTGTCTCCTTGGCCTCCTTCCCGGCCTTCTTCTTCGGCGCCTTATATGGCACCGGGACCAGCATCTTCATCAGAAGTGGGCCGGCTTGTCCCTTAGGCAGCGGAGCTGGACATTAGATCTGCTCTGCCTTCTAAAGGAAATATGCGCTAGAGGCAATAATAAAGTTATTATTTATTTCCTCATATCATGATAAATGTTTATTATTCAAGCTAGAATTGTATTACCCGAAAACATAATACATGTGTGAATACATAGACAAACATAGTGTCACTAGTATGCCTCTACTTGACTAGCTCATTGATCAAAGATGGTTAAGTTTCCTAACGACGGATATGAGTTATCATTTGATCACTAGGATCACATCATTAGAAGAATGATGTGATTGACTTGACCCATTCCGTTAGCTTAGCACTCGATCGTTATTATGTTGCTATTGCTTTCTTAATGACTTATACATGTTCCTATGACTATGAGATTATGCAACTCCCGTTTACCGGAGGAACACTTTGTGTGCTACCAAACATCACAACGTAACTGGGTGATTATAAAGGTGCTCTACAGGTGTCTCCAAAGGTACTTGTTGGGTTGGCGTATTTCGATATTAGGATTTGTCACTCCAATTGTCGGAGAGGTATCTCTGGGCCCACTCAGTAATGCACATCACTTGAAGCCTTGCAATCATTGCAACTAATGAGTTAGTTGCCAGATGATGTATTATGGAACGAGTAAAGAGACTTGCCGGTAACGAGATTGTACTAGGTATTGATATACCGACGATCGAATCTCGGGCAAGTAAAATACCGATGACAAAGGGAACAACGTATGTTGTTATGCGGTTTGACCGATAAAGATCTTCGTAGAATATGTGGGAGCCAATATGGGCATCCAGGTCCCGCTATTGGTTATTGACCTGAGACGTGTCTCGGTCATGTCTACATAGTTCTCGAACCCGTAGGGTCCGCACGCTTAACGTTTCGTTGACGATGTAGTATTATATGAGTTATGTATGTTGGTGATCGAATGTTGTTTGGAGTTCCAGATGAGATCATGGACATGACGAGGAACTCCTGAATGGTCCGGAGATAAAGATTAATATATGGGATAATAGTGTTTGATCTCCGGAAGGGTTCCAGAATTCACCGGAAGGGGTTCTGGATGTTTCCGGAAATGTTTGGATACGAGAACACGTTATTTGGGCCAAAAGGGAAAGCCCACGAGGCTTTTGAAAAGTGCAAAAGGAAGTTTTGCGGAGACCAGAGGCTAGACGCCGGGAACCCTGGCGTCTAGGGGGTAGACGCTGGGAACCCGGGCGTCTAGCCCTGGAGTCCGTGTAGGACTCTTGCCTTTCGGGCAAAACCGACTTTGAGGAGGCTTTTACTCCAAGTTTCGACCCTAGGTCTCAACATATAAATAGAGGGGCAGGGCTAGCACCAAAGACACATCAAGAAACACCAAGCCGTGTGCCGGCAACCCCGTCCCCTCTAGTTTATCCTTTGTCATAGTTTCCGTAGCGCTTAGGTGAAGCCCTGCGGAGATTGTTCTTCACCAACATCGTTACCACGCCGTCGTGCTGCCGGAAGTCATCTACTACTTCGCCTGTCTTGCTGGATCGAGAAGGCGAGGACGTCATCGAGCTGAACGTGTGCAGAACTCGGAAGTGCCGTGCGTTCGGTACTTGGATTGGTCGGATCGTGAAGACGTACGACTACATCAACCGCGTTGATAAACGCTTCCGCTTAGCGATCTTCAAGGGTATGAAGATACACTCCCCCTCTCGTTGCTATGCATCACCATGATCTTGCGTGTGCCTGGGAATTTTTTTAAAATTACTACGTTCCCCAAGAGTGGCATCCGAGCCAGGTTTTATGCGTAGATGTTATATGCATGAGTAGAACACAAGTGAGTTGTGGGCTATACAAGTCATACTGCTTACCAGCATGTCATGCTTTGGTTCAGCGGTATTGTTGGATGAAGCGGCCTGGACCGACATTACGCGTACGCTTACGCGAAACTGGTTCTACGGACGAGCTTTGCACACAGGTGGCTGGCGGGTGTCAGTTTCTCCAACTTTAATTGAACCGAGTGTGGCTACGCCCGGTCCTTGAGAAAGTTAAAACAGCACTAACTTGACGAACTATCATTGTGGTTTTGATGCGTAGGTAAGAACGGTTCTTGCAAAGCCCGTAGCAGCCACGTAAAACTTGCAACAACAAAGTAGAGGACGTCTAACTTGTTTTTGCAGGGCATGTTGTGATGTGATATGGTCAAGGCATGATGCTATATTTTATTGTATGAGATGATCATGTTTTGTAACCGAGTTATCGGCAACTGGCAGGAGCCAGATGGTTGTCGCTTTATCGTATGCAATGAAATCGCCCTGTAATTGCTTTACTTTATCACTAAGAAGTAGCGATAGTCGTAGAAGAAATAGTTGGCGAGACGACAACGATGCTACAATGGAGATCAAGGTGTCACGCCAGTGACGATGGTGATCATGACGGTGCTTCGGAGATGGACATCACAAGCACAAGATGATGATGGCCATATCATATCACTTATATTGATTGCATGTGATGTTTACCTTTTATGCATCTTATCTTGCTTTGATTGACGGTAGCATTATAAGATGATCTCTCACTAAAATTTCAAGATAAAAGTGTTCTCCCTGAGTATGCACCGTTGCCAAAGTTCGCCGTGCCCAGACACCACGTGATGATCGGGTGTGATAAGCTCTACGTCCATCTACAACGGGTGCAAGCCAGTTTTGCACACACAGAATACTCAGTTTAAACTTGACGAGCCTAGCATATGCAGATATGGCCTCGGAACACTAGAGACCGAAAGGTCGAGCGTGAATCGTATAGTAGATATGATCAACATAGTGATGTTCACCATTGAAAACTGCTCCATCTCAAGTGATGATCGGTTATGGTTTAGTTGATTTGGATCACGTGATCACTTAGATGACTAGAGGGATGTCTATCTAAGTGAGAGTTCTTAAGTAATATGATTTATTGAACTTAAATTTATCATGAACTTAGTGTTGGTAGTATTTTGCAAATTATGTTGTAGATCAATAGCTCGCGTTGTTGCTTTCATATGTTTCTTTTGATATGTTCCAAGAGAAAACTGTGTTGAAAGATGTTAGTTGCAATGATGCGGATTGGATCCGTGATCTAAGGATTGTCCTCATTGCTGCACAGAAGAATTATGTCCTTGATGCACCGCTAGGTGGCGGACCTATTGCAGGAGCAGATGCAGACGTTATGAACGTTTGGCTAGCTCAATATGATGACTACTTGATAGTTTAGTGCACCATGCTTAACAGCTTAGAATCGAGACTTCAAAGACATTTTGAATGTCATGGACCATATGAGATGATCCAGGAGTTGAAGTTAATATTTCAAGAAAATACCCGAGTTGAGAGATATGAAGTCTCCAACAAGTTCTATAGCTAAAAGATGGAGGAGAATTGCTCAACTAGTGAGCATGTGCTCAGATTGTCTGGGTACTACAATCGCTTGAATCAAGTGGGAGTTAATCTTCCAGATAAGATAGTGATTGACAGAGTTCTCTAGTCACCATCACCAAGTTACTAGAACTTCATGATGAACTATAGTATGCAAGGGATGACAAAAACGATTCCCGAGCTCTTCGTGATGTTGAAATCGACGAAGGTAGAAATCAAGAAAGAGCATCAAGTGTTGACGATTGACAAGACCACTAGTTTCAAGAAAAGGGCAAAGGGAAAGAAAGGGAAACTTCAAGTAGAATGGCAAGCAAGTTGTCACTCCCGTGAAGAAGCCCAAAGCTGAACCAAAGCCTGAAACTGAGTGCTTCTACTGCAAAGGAAATGGTCACTGGAAGCGGAAATGCCCTGAATATTTGGTGGATAAGAAGGATGGCAAATTGAACAAGGGTATATTTGATATATAGGTTATTGATGTGTGCCTTACTAGTATTTATAGTAGCCCTTGAGTATTTGATACTTGTTCGGTTACTAAGATTAGTAACTCGAAACAGGAGTTACATAATAAACAGAGACTAGTTGAGGGGAAGTGACGATGAGTGTTGGAAGTAGTTCCAAGATTGATATGATCATCATCACACACTCCCTATACTTTTGGGATTAGTGTTAAACCTAAATAAATGTTATTTGGCGTTTGCGTTGAGCATGAATATGATTTGATCATGTTTATTGCAATACGGTTATTCATTTAAAGTCAGAGAATAATTGTTGTTCTGTTTACATGAATAAAACCTTCAATGGTCATACACCCAATGAAAATAGTTTGTCGGATCTCGATCGTAGTGATACACATATTCATAATATTGATGCCAAAAGATGCAAAGTTAATAATGATAGTGCAATTTATTTGTGGCACTGCCGTTTGGGTCATATCGGTGTAAAGCGCATGAAGAAACTCCGTAAAGATGGATTTTTGGAATCACTTGGTTATGAATCATTTGATGCTTGCGAACCATGCCTTTTGGGCAAGATGACTAAAACTCCGTTCTTTAGAACAATGAAACAAGCCACTAACTTATTGTAAATAATACATACCGATATATGTGATCCAATGAGTGTTGATGCTTGTGGCAAGTATCGTTATTTTCTGACCTTCACAGATGATTTGAGCAGATATGGGTATATCTACTTAATGAAACACAAGTCGGAAACATTTGACAAGTTCAAAGAATTTCAGAGTGAAGTGGAGAATCATCGTAAAAAGAAAATAAAGTTTCTACAATCTCATCGTAGGAAGAATATTTGAGTTACGAATCTGGCCTTCATTTTAAACAATGTGGAATAGTTTCACAGTTCACGTCACATGGAACACCACAGCGTAATGGTGTGTCCGAATGTCATAACCGCACTTTATTGGATATGGTGCAATCTATGATGCATCTTACCGATTTACCATTATCGTTTTGAGGTTATGCATTAGAGATAGCTGCATTCACTTTAAATAAAGCACCATCTAAATCCGTTTAGACGACACCGTGTGAATTATGGTTCAGCAGTAAACCTAAGTTGTCGTTTCTTAAAGTTTGGAGTTGCGATGCTTATGTGAAAAAGGTTTCAACCTGATAAGCTCGAACCCAAATCGGAGAAGTGCGTCTTCATAGGATACCCAAAGGAAATTGTTGGGTTGTAACATCCCAAATTTTCAATTTGGAATGTTATACATAGATCATCCATGCATATCATATTTCATTGCATTTCCGTTCCAGAATCCTCGAAATCCTAAGCAACTCAAGGACCCTCGAAGAGATTTGGGGATTTCCCGATTTTTCATATTTGATTTTGTATCAAATAGTGAAACGAGGATTTTTGATTTTAACTATTTTTCTCTCCGAAAAATATTTCTTATAAAAATATATGAGAGGAGATAATATGACTTCTCCAAAGTAATTGAAATATCGGAGGAAAAATGTTAAAATCATTTATTTGTTTTATTTGAGTTTATTTGTATTTTATTTGCATTAGAAAAATATGCACATTTTATAATTGCATTTTAGGGCCAAGAAAATGTTCATCTCGTTCTAAGTATTTTATTTAGACGGTGAAAATTTGTTTTGGCATTTTTAGGTTTTTATTTTATTTTATAGGATTTATTTTCTACCGGCGAAATTATTTAAAAAAAAAACTTTCCCCGCCCGACTGGGCCTAAGGCCCAGCCGAGCAGGCCGGCCGAGCCACCGCCGCCTTCCGCGCGCGCGCGCCCGCCCTGCCGCCGCTCGGACAGGAGTCCTAGCCAGACTCCGTCTCTGCCGCCGCCTTGGCCCCTCCTCCAAGTCGCCGCCCCCCCTTTATATACGCCGCCACCCCGCCCCAAACCGCCGCCACCACCAGCCCCGCCGCCCCGAGCCGAGCGCCGCCGTCGCACTCGCCGCCGCCGCCGCCCCGCCGCCCAATCCCGCCTCTCCGGAGCCACCTCGTCGAGGTACCGCACCGGACCCGAGCCGCCGGTTTTTTTTAAAACCCGTTCGGTTTTTTTAAAAACCCTAGATCGGTTTTTTTAGATTCGGTTTGCCGGTTTTCTCGGTTCGTTTATTTAACGGACGTTCGTATGTATGTTCGTTTAAACGAACGGTTTTCTTCCGTTAGTTACAGATAGCGAAAGCTCCTTCGATAGTCTGTTCGTCAGATTTCTTTCATTGGATTTATCCGCGATTATTTTTCAGTCACGATTTCTGATCCGATCTTAGATTCTGTTTTTCTTCGCGCTTGTTAGTCGGAATCAGGTGATTCAAATGCCTAGAGTTTCGTATCGAGACCCTCTTTCTGTTTCATCAACTTAAACAAAGTTTTGGTACTGTAAAATTTGACCTTAGCCCAGATTAGTAAACGGATCTTGTTTCTTCCGCCGTTTGAGTTTTGTTGCTTCGTTTGATTTGATTCTTTTTGCAAACCGGAGTTCTTAAGTTGAACTTTCTGGTCAATCTATTTTATTTGGAGTTTTACTTGTGCATATTTGCTAGTTTCTTATGTATGTTATTGTTTGTTTGCGATAAAATTCCCGGAGTGCGAAGCGTGTTACTACGAGTCTCTAGGATTCACGGATTGTCAGCAAGGCAAGTAACACATTGATCATACTCTTTCCATACCCAGTTTTCATTGCATTAGTTCAATCCTCAAACATTGCATGATTAGGATGTCTTTAACTTGTGGGTTGGGAAGTAGTTTCTGAGGTAGAACCTATTGCCCTGTTTAATATCAAACCCTTGGGAGTTACTTCTACGCGTTGCTTATATTGCCATGCTATGCTCATAGACGTGGATTGAGTTTGAGTGTATCCATGATAGATGTGAGATTATTAATTAATGGTTTACTTAAGGTGGCAACTTAAATACACATCTGGGTGGATTGAGGCACCTGGGGAACCCAGTGTTGTCTGTTTTATTTTTGGAAATCCCGGGGTATCCGTGTGATCTTCCTATGGACCGCCACCCAGGCTAAAAGGGAACTGAGATTATTCATGCTAGAAACTTCCGTGTGCAGCCACAAACTATTATGGGCTCTAGCATAGTTGAGTAAGTTATGTGAAGCTCTTGAAGAGGTAGATCAGCAGGTACTGGGTTTTGTAGGTTTGGTATGGTCTACCCGGAGTAGAGAGTTAATGTTTCTGAAAAACTGTGTCTCGGTCATCCGTTTCTCAAACGCCATGTAGTACGAGAAATCCAACGGAGGCGATCGAGTCTTGTGGGGAAAAGTGCGTAAACCTCTGTAGAGTGTACAAACTAATCATGGTTAGCCGTGGCCCCGATTATGGACAATTTGAGTATCTAGTACTTGAGTATTCACATGTATCTCAACACTCTTAATTAATATTGTTGGGTTGTTAATGACTTTAATTTGGGATTGAGAGGGGGTTTAGCTTCTCAATATTTTATCAACCAACTTTGTAGTTAAATAAAATATATTCCTTTGTTGTAGGGATAAATTTGCTTTTCGCAAAACTATAACCATAGAGCTTTCCACCAGCCATATATGCATGTAGTGATAGCATTATTCTGTTTCCACTCTACTGTGTTATATTGCCAGCATATTCCATGTGCTGACCCGTTTTCGGGCTGCAACGTATTATGTTGCAGACTTTTCAAGCGAGGAGTAAGGTTCATTAGGTCGTTGCCGTGCAGCTCAGCTGTGCCATTGGAGTTGATGGACTCACTTTATCTTCCAAGCCTTCCGCTGTTTTCGCATTAGATGCCCTTAAGTCATATTATTGTAATAAGTTCTCTTTTGAGACATTCGATGTAATAAGTGTGTGATTGCTACTCTGTTATAAATCCTTCGAGTACTATGCATGTCAGCATTACTCATCCAAGGATGACACTGAGGCACAGAGACTTGATCGTTTGAGGTCGGGTCACTACAAGTTGGTGGTATCAGAGTGAAGGCAGAGCATCAGAAGCCAGCAGGACTGTTACAGCCTATGCCGATACCCGAATGGAAGTGGGATAAACTTGGCATGGACTTTATCACCGGACTTCCCAGGACAAAGGCAGGATATGACTCAATATGGGTAGTAGTGGATCGCTTGACCAAAGTGGCTCATTTTATTCCGGTGAAAACCACTTATACAAGTGCAAAGTTGGCCAAAATATATATGTCCAAGATCGTATGTTTGCATGGAGTTCCGAGGAGCATCGTATCAGATAGAGGGACGCATTTTACTTCAAAGTTTTGGAATCAGTTACACTAGACTTCGGGTACGAGATTGGAGTTCAGTACAGCATTCCACCCGCAGACAGATGGACAGACCGAGAGAGTCAACCAGATACTGGAAGATATGTTGAGAGCTTGTGTGCTAGACTATGGATCTAGTTGGGATGACAATTTGCCCTACGCAGAATTCTCATACAACAATAGCTACCAAGCTAGTTTGAAGATGGCACCGTTCGAAGCTTTGTATGGACGTAGATGCAGAACACCATTGATGTGGGATGAGGTAGGAGACCGACAGCTGTTTGGCCCATACTTGATCAAAGAGTCCGAGGAGAAGGTTAAGTTGATTCGGGATGGACTGAAGATAGCTCAGTCCAGGCAGAAAAGTTATGCAGACTGGAAATGCAAGGAGGTTACCTATGAGATTGGAGACAGAGCATATCTGCGAGTATCACCCTTGCGAGGGGTGAAGATTCGGAGTTAAAGGAAATTAGCCCCGAGGTTTGTAGGACCATATCGTGTTTTGGAAAGGATGGGGGAAGTTGCCTACAAGTTGGAATTACCTGAGGGATTGTCAGGAGTTCACTATGTGTTCCACATCTCATAGCTGAAGAAGTGTCATGCTGAGATGGCCGATATACCGTTAAGAGATACCGTACCTTTGGAGGCAATTCAGCTGGACAGTGATTTGACGTATGAGGAGAAACCAGTTAAGATTCTTGAGTTTGCCAGCCAAGTCACTCGCAGCAAGGTTATCAAATTTTGTAAAGTTCAGTGGAGCCACCATACCGAGGATGAAGCCACCTGGGAATGAGAGGATGATCTTTGCAAGGACCACCCGCACCTATTTTCTGACCAACCCGAATCTCGAGGGCGAGATTCATCTTAAGGGGGGTAGGTTTGTAACATCCCAAATTTTCAATTTGGAATGTTATACATAGATTATCCATGCATATCATATTTCATTGCATTTCCATTCCAAAATCCTCGAAATCCTAAGCAACTCAAGGACCCTCGGAGAGAGTTGGAGATTTCCCGATTTTTCATACTTGATTTTGTATTGAATAGTGAAACGAGGATTTTTGATTTTAATTATTTTTCTCTCCGAAAAATATTTCTTATAAAAATATATGAGAGGAGATAATATGACTTCTCCAAAATAATTGTAATATCAGAGGAAAAATGTTAAAATCATTTATTTGTTTTATTTGAGTTTATTTGGATTTTATTTGCATTCGAAAAATATGCACGTTTTAAAATTGCATTTTAGGGCCAAGAAAATGTTCATCTCGTTCTAAATATTTTATTTAGACGGTGAAAATTTGTTTTGGCATTTTTAGATTTTTATTTTATTTTATAGGATTTATTTTCTAACGGCATAATTATATTTTTTAAAAAAATTTCCCCGCCCGACTAGGCCTAAGGCCCAGCCGAGCAGCCTGGCCCAGCCGCCGCCGCTCCCGCGCGCGCGCGCTCGCCTCACCGCCGCTCGCACCGGAGTCCGAGCTGGACTCCGTCTCCGCCGCCGCCTTGGTCCCTCCTCCAAGTCGCCGCCCCCCTTTATATACGCCGCCACCCCGCCCCAAACCGCCACCACCACCAGCCCCGCCGCCCTGAGCCGAGCGCCGCCACCGCACTCGCCGCCGCCGCTTGCCGCCGCCGCCGCCAAGCCCCGCCGCCCTGAGAGCCGCCACCCCGCCACCCAGCCCGAGCCGCCGTTTTTTTTAAAACCCGTTCGTTTTTTTTAAACCCTAGATCGGTTTTTTTAGACTCGGTTTGCCGGTTTTCGCGGTTCGTTTATTTAATGGACGTTCGGTCGTACATTCGTTTAAATGAATGGTTTTCTTCCGTTAGTTACAGATAACGAACGCTCGTTCGATAGTCTGTTCGTCAGATTTCTTTTATCGGATTTATCCGCGATTATTTTTCAGTCGAGATTTCTGATCCGATCTTAGATTCTGTTTTTCTTCGCGCTCGCTAGTCGTAATCAGGTGATTCAAATGCCTAGAGTTTCGTCTCGAGACCCTCTTTCTGTTTAATCAACTTAAACAAAGTTTTGGTACTGTAAAATTTGACCTTAGCCCAGATTAGTAAACGGATCTTGTTTCTTTCGCCGTTTGAGTTTCGTTGCTCCGTTTGATTTGATTCTTTTTGCAAACCGGAGTTCTTAAGTTGAACTTTTTGGTCAATCTCTTTTATTTGGAGTTTTACTTCTGAATATTTGCTAGTTGCTTATGTATGTTATTGTTTGTTTGCGATAGAATTCCCGAAGTGCGAAGCGTGTTACTATGAGTCTCTAGGATTCACGGATCGTCAGCAAGGCAAGTAACACATTGATCATACTCTTTCCATACCCAGTTTTCATTGCATTAGTTCAATCCTCAATCATTGCATGATTAGGATGTCTTTAACTTGTGGGTTGGGAAGTAGTTGCTGAGGTAGAACCTATTGCCCTGTTTAATATCAAACCCTTGGGGGTTACTTCTACGCGTTGCTTATATTGCCATGCTATGCTCGTAGACGTGGATTGAGTTTGAGTGTATCCATGATAGATGAGAGATTATTAATTAATGGTTTACTTAAGGTGGCAACTTAAATACACATCTGGGTAGATTGAGGCACCTGGGGAACCAAGTGTTGTCTGTTTTATTTTTGAAAATCCCGGGGTATCCGTGTGATATTCCTATGGACCGCCACCCAGGCTAAAAGGGAACTGAGATTATTCATGCTAGAAACTTCCGTGTGCATCCACAAGCTATTATTGGCTCTAGCATAGTTGTGTAAGTTACATGAAGCTCTTGAAGAGGTAGATCAGCAGGTAGTTAGTTTTGTAGGTTTGGTATGGTCTACCCGGAGTAGAGAGTTAATGTTTCTAAAAGACTGTGTCTCGGTCATCCTTTTCTCAAATGCCATGTAGTGCGAGAAATCCAACGGAGGCGATCGAGTCTTGTGGGGAAAAGTGCGCAAACCTCTGCAGAGTGTACAAACTAATCATGGTTAGCCGTGTCCCCTGTTATGGACAATTTGAGTGTCTAGTACTTGAGTATTCACATGTATCTCAACACTCTTAATTAATATTTTTGGGTTGTTAATGACTTTAATTTGGGATTGAGAGGGGGTTTACCTTCTCAATATTTTATCAACCAACTTTGTAGTTAAATAAAATATATTCCTTTGTTGTAGGGAAAATTTGCTTTCCGCAAAACTATAACCATAGAGCTTTCCACCAGCCATATATGCATGTAGTGATAACATTATTCTGTTTCCACTCTACTGTGTTATATTGCCAGCATATTCCATGTGCTGACCCGTTTTCGGGCTGCAACGTATTATGTTGCAGACTTTCAGACGAGGAGTAAGGTTCGTTAGGTCATTGCTGTGCAGCTCAGCTATGCCGTTGGAGTTGATGGACTCACTTTATCTTCCAAGCCTTCCGCTGTTTTCGCATTAGATGGCCTTAAGCCATATTATTGTAATAAGTTCTCTTTTGAGACATTGTAATAAGTGTGTGATTGCTACTCTGTTATAAATCTTTCGAGTACTGTGCGTGTCAGCATTACTAATCCAGGGATGACACTGAGGCACAGAGACTTGACCGTTTGAGGTCAGGTCGCTACATGGGTACACCTTCTATCACTGATCCGAAAGCAAGATTCATTGCTAAGAATGGATCCTTTCCAGAGAAGAAGTTTCTCTAAAAGGAAGTGAGTGGGAGGAAAATAGAACTTGATGAGGTAATTGTACCTTCTCCCTTATTGGAAAGTAGTTCATCACAGAAATCAGTTCCAGTGATTCCTACACCAAATAGTGAGGAAGTTAATGATGATGATCATGAAACTTCAGATCAAGTTGCTACCAAACGTCGTAGGTCTTCTATAGTAAGATCCGCACCAGGGTGGTACGGTAATCCAGTTTGGGAAGTCATGTTACTAGACCATGATGAACCTACGAACTATGAGGAAGCGATGATGAGCCCAGATTCCGCGAAATGGCTTGAGGCCATGAAATCTGAGATGGGATCCATGTATGAGAACAAAGTGTGGACTTTGGTGGACTTGCCCGATGATCGGCAAGCCATAAAAAATAAATGGATCTTCAAGAGGAAGACGGACGTTGATAGTAGTGTTACTATCTACAAAGCTCGACTTGTCGCAAAAAGGTTTTCGACAAGTTCAAGGTGTTGACTACAATAATATTTTCTCAACTATAGCGATGCTTAAGTCTGTCAGAATCATGTTAGCAATTGCCACATTTTATGAAATCTGGCAAATGGATGTCAAAACTGCATTCCTTAATGGTTTTCTTAAAGAAGAGTTGTATATGATGCAACAAGAAGGTTTTGTCAATCCTAAAGGTGCTAACAAAATGTGCAAGCTCCAGCAATCCATCTATGGACTGGTGCAAGCATCTCAGAGTTGGAATATACGCTTTGATAAGTTGATCAAAGCATATAGTTTTATACGGACTTGCAATGAAGCCTGTATTTATAATAAAGTGAGTGGGAGCACTACAACCTTTCTGATAAGTATATGTGAGTGGCATATTGTTGATCAGAAATGATGTAGAATTTTTCTCGAAAGCATAAAGAAGTGTTTGAAAGGAGTCCTTTAAAAGAAAGACCTCAGTAAAGCTACTTACATATTGAGCATCAAGATCTATTGAGATAGGTCAAGACGCTTGATAAGATTTTCAATGAGTACATACCTTGATAAGATTTTGAAGTAGTTCAAAATGGAACAGTCAAAGAAAGAGTTCTTGCCTGTGCTGCAAAGGTGTGAAATTGAGTAAGACTCAAATCCCGACCACGACAGAAAATAGAAAGAGAATGAAAGTCATTCCCTATGCATCAGCCATAGGTTCTATAAAAGTATGCCATGCAATGGACCAGACCTATTGTATACTCTGCCCTGGTTTGGCAAGGGAGTACAATAGTGATCTAGGAGTAGATCACTGGACATTGTTCAAAATTATCCTTAGTGGAATAAGGATATGTTTCTCAATTATGGAGGTGACAAGAGGTTCGTCGTAAAGGGTTACGTCAATGCAAGTTTTGTCACTGATCCAGATGACTCTAAGTCTTAATCTGGATACATATTGAAAGTGGGAGCAATTAGCTAGAGTAGCTCCATACATAGCATTGTAGACATAGAATATTTGTAGAATACATACAGCTCTGAATGTGACAGACCCGTTGACTAAACTTCTCTCGCAAGCAAAACATGATCATACCTTAGTACTCTTTGGGTGTTAATCACATAGCGATGTGAACTAGATCATTGACTCTAGTAAACCATTTGGGTGTTGATCACATGACAATGTGAACTATGGGTATTAATCACATACAGATGTGAATATTGGTGTTAAATCACATGGCGTTGTGAACTAGATTATTGACTCTAGTGCAAGTGGGATACTAAAGGAAATATGCCCTGGAGGCAATAATAAAGTTATTATTTATTTCCTCATCTCATGATAAATGTTTATTATTCATGCTAGAATTGTGTTACCCGGAAACATAATACATGTGTGAATACATAGACAAACATAGTGTGACTAGTATGCCTCTACTTGACTAGCTCATTGATCAAAGATGGTTAAGTTTCCTAACCATGGATATGAGTTATCATTTGATCACTGGGATCACATCATTAGAAGAATGATGTGATTGACTTGACCCATTCCGTTAGCTTAGCACTCGATCGTTTAGTATGTTGCTATTGCTTTCTTAATGAATTATACATGTTCCTATGACTATGAGATTATGCAACTCCCGTTTACCGGAGGAACACTGTGTGTGCTACCAAACATCACAACGTAACTGGGTGATTATAAAGGTGCTCTACAGGTGTCTCCAAAGGTACTTGTTGGGTTGGCGTATTTCGATATTAGGATTTGTCACTCCAATTGTCGGAGAGGTATCTCTGGGCCCACTCAGTAATGCACATCACTTAAAGCCTTGCAAGCATTGCAACTAATGAGTTAGTTGCCAGATGATGTATTATGGAACGAGTAAAGAGACTTGCCGGTAACGAGATTGTACTAGGTATTGAGATACCGACGATCGAATCTCGGGCAAGTAAAATACCGATGACAAAGGGAACAACGTATGTTGTTATGCGGTTTGACCGATAAAGATCTCCGTAGAATATGTGGGAGCCAATATGGGCATCCAGGTCCCGCTATTGGTTATTGACCTGAGACGTGTCTCGGTCATGTCTACATAGTTCTCGAACCCGTAGGGTCCGCACGCTTAACGTTTCGTTGAGGATATAGTATTATATGAGTTATGTATGTTGGTGATCGAATATTGTTCGGAGTTCCGGATGAGATCATGGACATGACGAGGAACTCCGGAATGGTCCGGAGATAAAGTTTAATATATGGGATAATAGTGTTTGATCTCCGGAAGGGGTTCCGGATGTTTCCCGAAATGTTTGGATACGAGAACACGTTATTTGGGCCAAAGGGGAAAGCCCACGAGGCTTTTGGAAAGTGCAAAAGGAAGTTTTGTGGAGACCAGAGGCTAGACGCCAGGAACCCTGGCGTCTAGGGGGTAGACGCCGGGAACCCTAGCGTCTAGCCCTGGAGTCCATGTAGGACTCTTGCCTTTCGGGCAAAACCGAGTTTGAGGAGGCTTTGACTCCAAGTTTCGACCCCAGGGCTCAACATATAAATAGAGGGGCATGGCTAGCACCAAAGACACATCAAGAAACACCAAGCCGTGTGCCGGCAACCCCGTCCCCTCTAGTTTATCCTCCGTCATAGTTTCCGTAGCGCTTAGGCGAAACCCTGCGGAGATTGTTCTTCACCAACACCGTCACCATGCCGTCGTGCTGCCAGAACTCATCTACTACTTCGCCCGTCTTGCTGGATCGAGAAGGCGAGCACGTCATCAAGCTGAACGTGTGCAGAACTCGGAGGTGACGTGCTTTCGGTACTTGGATCGGTCGGATCGTGAAGACGTACGACTACATCAACCGTGTTGATAAACGCTTCCGCTTAGCGATCTTCAAGGGGATAAAGATACACTCCCCCTCTCGTTGCTATGCATCACCATGATCTTGCGTGTGCGTAGGAATTTTTTTGAAATTACTACGTTCTCCAACACCTTCTTCGTCCAGCCCTGGGAGAATCGTTAGGGAAATATTATGTGTTTTCCCCAAGGTATACACATAAAGGATATACCCTGAAAACATATAAAGACTTACCAAACTTGCGGGGCGGGACAAATTGTGCCCATGATCCTCGGCGGTGTCCTGCCACGACTTGCCAGACTTAAAAAGCACCTTCCACATGTCTTTGTGCGTCATGCCGAAGAACTCCAACAGGGTTTGGTGCTTGGCTAGATCAAACTCCCATAGATTGCAAGTCTGGCGTTGACATGGAAGGATCCGGCGAACTAGCATCACCTGGACCACATCGAGAAGTTTGATATTCTTGTCCTCCATGCTCTTGATATGCGCTTGGAGAGGCATTAGCTCATCTGACGTAGACCAGCCTAGGCCCTTTTCGGGCCAGGACGTGAGCCGCAGTGGGGCTCCGGATCGGAATTCGGGGGCGGTAGCCCATTTCGTGCCGCGTGACTCGGTAACATGGAACCACTGTTGCTACCAACCTTTGACGGACTCGTTGAATTTACTTTGATGTCCATTTGACGTTGGGTGCTACGTCTTGAGCTTGCATTGGTTTTTCTTGAAGAGGAAAGGGTGATGCAGCAATAGTAGCGTAAGAATTTCCCTCGGTTTTTGAGAACCATGGTATCAATCCAGTAGGAGGCTCCTCAGAAGTCCTACGCACCTACACAAACAAACAAGAACTCGCAACCAACGCAATAAAGGGGTTGTAAATCCCTTCACGGCCACTTGCAAAAGTGAGATCTGATAGAGATAATATGATAAGATTAATATATTTTTGGTATTTTATAATATAGATAGGAAAAGTAAAGATGCAAATAAAAGTAAATTGAAAGCTTATATGATAAGAGATAGACCCAGGGGCCATAGGTTTCACTAGGGCTTCTCTCAAGATAGCATAAGTATTACGGTGGGTGAACAAATTACTGTCGAGCAATTGATAGAAAAGCGACTAATTATAAGATTATCTAGGCATGATTGTCAGCATTCTGGGAATGGGGGCCCCCAGACTTGCCTGCCTGCGGCCTGCAGCATGGCTCAAGTGATGGCCCAGTGCAGCCCAGCTTCATCATCTCAAGCTCAAGACCCTCGCGAGGGGCCAAGCCTCGCGGGGCAGACGACAGGAAGCTTCCTCAGCAGCAGCCTCATCAGGCGGGCTCGCGAGGAGGTGGAGAGATCAAGGCAGGGTACCTCGCGAGGTGCCCGTGACGCAAGCCATGACGATCGAGACCAGGCGGGCGCCAGGCGGGCGCCGACCTGTCCAGTGTCCTTGTTTCCCCTTCGGTGCAAAGGGGGCAAGCACAGGCCAAGGCATCAGGCAAAGGTTACCATTTCGGTTCAACAAGACCAAGACCAGCGGAGCGGTAGGATGGAGGTCACCGTGGAGCCCAGGACGGCGTCACCACCAGAGTCTTTGGCAGTCGAAGACCAACTTTAGTCAGGATAAGTGTACTAGATGTTCCCCTTCAAAATGGCCAATTGTTGGCGCCCTTCCCGCTCAATATTTGGGAAGAGGCCCAGGGCCTCCCTCTATAAATAGAGCTAGCCACCATAGAGTAGGGGGGTTCTCATCAGAGAGAGGAGTTTTGGTAGGCTAGAGAGAGAGAGAGAGAGAGGCGACTGAACTCACCCAAGAAGTTCATCGCACCAGCTCAAGAATAGCCCCTCGCGAGGCTGTTCTCCCTTTGTATTGTTCATCATCAACCCCTAAGGCAATCCACCACACCACACAGTGGAGTAGGGTATTACAGCACTATGGTGGCCTGAACCAGTATAAACCTCGTGTCCATTGTGTGTTCTTCTTTCTAGCTTAGATCCCTTGCGAGGCTTCGAGACGTGAGCTGGTAGGAGGAGAGATCTTCGAGGCTTCGAGAAGTTTGAACCTCAAGGGTCTGCCGGAACCCGAAATCCGACATTTGGCGCGCCGGGTAGGGGTGCGCCGGAATCCTTCTTCCGCCGCCTCGCGTTCCGTTGCCTCGCCGTTTTGATGTCAAGCGACCTGACTGCCAATGCCAACAGCTGGGCGGCGTGGCCCGCCCACGCCGTGCCGCCGACCCAGGACGACCTCAACCTTGCGCCTCAGGCAGCTCGTGCTCCGCAGGGCGCTGCAGGGCGCGGGCGACGCGGACAAACGCCGCCTGCCCCCACACCACGGTAGGTGCGGTCAGTAGCAAGAGCCTCAAGCCACGCCACGGCCACAGCGCCGCACACCCTATGGGAGGAGGCGAACTCAAGGGCCGCGCTCACGGTGGCCCGAGAGCTGCTACGGTGCCTGCTGCTGGAGGGCGGCCGCGACATGTTGTTAGAGCGAGTGGCCGAGCTCCTGGACGCCGCCGCGTCGGGAGCACCTCCTTTCTGCGTCCATCTGCCACCCCAGATCAAGGGCATGCCGTATGGCGGCCCCATATGCGCCCACGCAACCCCGAGCGGAATTGAGGGCCTACTCAACGCCAACCCGTCCCTCAGCACCGGGCGACAAGTCGCGACGGTCCCATCTCCAGCCGGCGAAGGAGTGCACGCCACGGCCTTCAGCCTCGGGGGGCCACCATGCCACCACCCCGAATACAGCGCTCCAAGCCGGACTGCGTGGCGTATGGGGCACTACGGCGAGGCCCATGGGGCGGTGGCCCCAGAAGCTTATGTGCCGCACATGGTGGATCAAGAGTGCGCACTGGAAGAAGACCATGCCTCGTTCCTCGGGCCAGGCTGGGGCGAGGAGACACCAGAAGCTGAGATGTTTCAGGAACCCCAAGAGAGCCTCGACAACCGCGCTGGTGGCAGCAACTATCAGGTACTACTAATTCCTTAGGAGAAAGCTTATGCTAACCATGGGTCGCAGGAGGCACAGGTCGCTGCAGCAGATGGCTGCCCCAATGCAGCAGCTTCCTACCCCTCAGGAGGAGGGCATCGGGGGTTGTAGGAGAGGGGCCGAGATCCGGGTTCGCCCCCGCGGCGCTCGAAGCAAGGCATTCTCAAGAGGTAGGCCCTCTACTGGGGAGGTTCCCCAGGGCCTGCCCCCGGCAGAGGACCCATGGTCGTCGGGGGAACTGCTGGCGACCGCTCTACCCCATTGGCATCGTCCTTGGTCTCCGGTCACCGTCAATGGCGATAGAGTGTGGCGCAAGGAGGGGCCCTCGTTTGGTGATATGAAGCAAGGCCGGTACCTGTGAAGAAGGCCCAGTGCCTGTGAAGCTCGCCGCCCGTGACACTATCACGTAATAATGAGTGGGGCTGTACACGACCAGGAGTCTCCGGAGAGCCACCCTCGGCCCTTTGGGGCTCCCGCCCACGCCCAGTGGCAGCACTTAGCTCCGCGCTGGTAAGAAGACGTCGAAGACTAGACTAGGTGCCAGACGCAGCTTTTTGCCTTTTGCCTTTTCCTTTGTTGTCAAGGTTCTTTGATTCGAATTTAAGTTGGATTTGAGCTTGAGACTTGTGTGTGTTCGGGGAAGGGGTGTTTAGTCTTGTTCGAGCAATCTCTCGTGTTCTGGTTTCGGCTTTGCGTCCGAAGTTAGCGTCAGCTACCTCCCCTCGCGAGCCCCTCGTGAGCCTGGCCGGGCCAAGCACGTCTACAATTCGGACCGCTGTCACCGCACCCTCTCCGGAGGTTCTCATTGCAGGATCAATGGGTTCACCCAGAAGACACTTGAGGCGTTGTGGCCCCCACAGGCCCGCTCGGGACTCGTCGGGGTCCAAAGGTAAACAAGTCAGCTGACCCGTCACCGGCCAAGTAGCCTGGCATAAGCTCACACACGGCGTTATGCTTACAAGGGTATCGATCACAAATCTTTACATGAGGGGCTCCCCCTCCCAAAATGCTCTTACAATCTTCAGGGCCGAGCCCGAACCATGTTAATGCAGGGTAAACAGCGGCGACATACGATCAGTCGGACATATTGATGAAGCCATGTACCTAGGGTAGGGTCATGGACCTATCCAAGATACCATCCCCAAGGACATCTCTAGAAGAAACTACCTTTCAGTCGACCTGGAAGGATTTCACTCGACGGACTCGAAGACACTCGACCATGAAGCCACTCACTCGACCACCAGGAGATCTAGAGTCACTCTGCACAGGAACGGTCTATCATTAAGTAGTCTTTATGGTCATCATAGCACTTTATGTATGGCGTTACCAGTAACGCCAGATCTTAATTTACCTTAAACCCTGCATAACTGAGGGCCGGAGGGGTCTAGCGGACTCTATATAAGCCACCCCCCTCAGTGTAAAGGGTTCGCACCCCTGTAACTCATATGCACATAATCCAGTCGACCACCTCCGGGCTCCGAGACGTAGGGCTAATACTTCCTCCGAGAAGGGCCTGAACTCGTAAACATCTTGCGCATACAACTACTCCATAGCTAGGATCTTGCCTCTCCATTCCTACCCCCCTCTTTCACTGTCAGACTTAGAACCACGACAGTTGGCGCCCACCATGGGGCAGGTGTCTTAGCGACTTATTGGAGAAGTTGCGATTGTTCCAATTCCCTTCATCATGGTTTCAGGTGGAGTTTTGGTTGAGGGCCGCGAGATCCGTCTCGGCGCGCTCATGTTCATCGCCGACGACTCCTCTTGGCTTCAAGAGGCTCCACTCGACATCGACGCGCTCCCCGTCCGCGGGGCAACGCTCTTCCGTGCGTGCGTCCGCGGCGTCCTCCTGCGGCAACCGTCGACCCAGTATCGGTCGACCCCTGTGTCATCCTCCCTCTGTGTCTCCTGCCGGTGCAAGCGCTCCGGTCGGTCGAGGCTTCAGTGGTGGGTGAGGCACGGGGTGGCTCGCCAGTCGGCCACTCCCCAAGTCGCAGCAATCGAGCCTGACGAATCTCTCTACGGCCTGTTCGACTGGCTCCGTAGAGACTGCATCCGAGTGCGACAGCAGTGATCCGGCGGCGAAGGTCCTGATGGTTAATGGACCACATAGTCCTCCCGGTTTTCCCCGCACCGACGGAGTCGATGGCGGAGGTGATCCGGCGCACGCCCACGAAGAATATCAGCCCGAGCCCGTCACGTCGCTACAAAGGGAAGATCTTCGCCGTCGGAACATGGATGCGCGGCATACTCCTATCGTTGGAGAAACCCCCGAGGCTCGTGCCTTATAGGACGCGCGATTGGCCAACTTGGCTGAGCGCACTCGACTGGAAAACCTCCAGCGAGCACTCCACAAGCGTGCGCGGTAACGAGTTCCAGACTCCAGTCGACGTCAACTCTTTCCACCAACAACTCAGGTATATCGAACTCTGATTGAGAATCTAGCAGCTGCAGCCCGTATAGCAGAGTCGATTCAGCCGTCCCAGTCAGAGGCTGGCAGAGGCTTGCTACAGATTAGAGATTTACTCCGGGCAGCAGGAGATAAAAATTCAGCTATATCGCAGTCGCAAAAAAGGATTCACAGCAGATCCGTCGCTACGGATACAGTCCAGTCGGCCCATAGCCCAAGATCGCCCCCGAGGCGTGAGGGACATGGAGGCCGGCGTGATCAGTATGATGACCGATTCGATCATGATGATCGATGTCGAGTGCCCACTCCTCCCCCAAGGGGTGGGTCGTATGCTCGTCGACAACAAGATGACAGATGTCAGCACAGTGTTAGGCGGGTTCCAGTCGACCCCAGAGAACCAGGCTTTGATGCGAGATCCATTATCGTTCAAGGTTTGGTCGACCGGAACAGAGCTCACCGAGAAGGCCATGACAGAGATGTGCCCACCAGCAGCAGAGTTCACGTCTCAGGACCAGAGTGTTTTAGCAGAGCCATCAGGGCCGCGGTGATTGCTACCAACTTCAGGTTGGCGACTGGAGTCAGTAAGTTCACCGGTGAGTCCAAGCCCGATACATGGCTTGAGGATTACCGAGTGGCTGTTCAGATTGGCGGCGGCAATGATGAGGTGGCCATGAAACACCTACCTCTTATGTTGGAGGGCTCGGCCAGAGCATGGCTGAATCAGTTGGCACCTAGCAGCATTTACACTTGGGAAGATCTTGCCCGAGTGTTTGTCAGAACATTTGAAGGAACTTGCAAGCGACCAGCAGGGTTGACAGAGCTGCAGGTTTGTGTGCAAAAGTCGAATGAGACTCTGAGGGATTACATCAAGAGGTGGATCACGTTGCATCACACGGTGGAGAATGTATCTGATCACCAGGCAGTCTGTGCCTTCAAGGAAGGCGTTAAGAACAGAGAGCCAAGTTTGAAATTTGGTCGGGTCGGAGACATGACCCTGGGTCGAATGATGGAGATTGCCACCAAGTATGCCAATGGTGAAGAAGAGGATCGGTTCTGGAGTGGCAAGTACAAGCCAACAGCTCATGAAACCGGGGGAGGGAACTCCAGTCAGAAGCAGAAGCGGAAAGCCGAGCCAGCTGCTCCTAGAGAAGCCTTGGCCGTGACTCAAGGAAAGTTTAAAGGGAAGCCCAAAGGGTCTTGGAACCCTAAGAAGGTGAAGGATAAGGAAGGAAATGACATGATGGATTTGCTGTGCCACATCCACACGAAGAAAGATGAGGAGGGTAAATTCATTTACCCGAAACATACCACTCGACAGTGTTGGCTCTTGATCCAGTAATTCCAGGGGAAGCAGCCCAACGATAAGGAAAAGGAGTCGGACAAAGTTGAGGACAGAGAAGATAGTGATAATGGATATCCCCAAGTCAATTCCACCCTGATGATTTTTGCTGATGTTGAAAGCAAAAGTCGATTGAAAGTTATCAACCGTGAGGTGAATATGGTTGCTCCGGCAACTCCCAGTTATCTGAAATGGTCTTAGACTGCCATCACATTTGACCAGTCCGATCATCTAACACACATTGCCACCCCTGGGAGGCAAGCTTTAGTGGTCGACCCAGTCATCGAAGGCACTCGACTGACTAAAGTCTTGATGGATGGTGGCAGTGGCCTGAACATATTGTATGCGGAGATGCTAAAGGGAATGGGCATTCCGATGTCCAGACTCAGTACCAGAAACATGAGTTTCCATGGAGTCATTCCTGGGAAGAAGGCTGAGTCACTCAGCCAAATTGCTCTCGATGTGGTTTTCGGTGATTCAAAGCATTACCGCAAAGAAAAGTTGATGTTTGAAGTTGTGGATTTCCAGAGTGCTTATCACGCTATTTTAGGCAGGCCAGCTTATGCACGCATCATGGCTCGACCATGTTATGTGTACCTCAAATTGAAGATGCCTGGTCCCAAAGGTGTGATCACCATTACTGGCAATCGGAAAAAGGCAGAAGAGTGCTTTCAGAAGGGCTCAAAGATCATTGATGCTCAGATGGCAGTGGTAGAGCTACAGGAATACCAGAAAACTGCAGATCCGAGTGATTTGTTGCGAGCCAAGAAGCCCACTACAGAGTCAGCATTTCAGTCTTCCGGTGAGACAAAGTCGGTTCACATTCACCCGACCGACCCCAGTGCTGCTCCGACTCATATCTCCACATCACTCGACTCCAAATAGGAAGAAGCGCTCATCCAGTTCCTCCGTGAGAACTGGGACATCTTCGCATGGAAGACTGCTGACATGCCGGGTGTTCCCAGGGGGCTGGCTGAGCATCATCTACGAGTCGACTCAAAGGTGAAACCTGTTAAAGAACATCTTCGATGGTCCGCCGTCCAGAAGAGAAAAGCTATTGGCGAGGAGGTGGCTCGGCTCTTAGCAGCAGAGTTTATCCGAGAGATTTACCACTTCGAGTGGCTCGCCAATGTTGTCATGGTCCCCAAGAAGGACAAGTCACTTCGCATGTGCATTGATTTCAAACATATCAATCGGGCCTTCCCGAAAGATCATTTTCCTCTCCCACACATCGACCAAATAGTCGACTCAACTGCGGGATGTGAGCACCTGTCTCTTTTAGACGCCTATTCCGGTTACCATCAGATCTATCTGTATGGGCCCGACGAGATTAAAACAGCTTTCATCACTACATTCGGGTGTTTCTGCTATGTCACCATGCCATTAGGCCTTAAAAATGCCGGAGCCACGTTCATGAGGATGATTCAGAAGTGTTTGCTCACTCAAATCAGTCGGAATGTGGAAGCGTACATGGATGATATTGTTGTCAAATCACGGAAGGGTTCTGACCTATTGACTGACCTCGCTGAAACATTTGCCAATCTCAGGAGGTATGATATCAAGCTTAATCCGTCAAAGTGCACATTCGGAGTTCTTGGCGGAAAGTTACTCGGTTTTCTCGTTTCCGAACGAGGAATCGACGCCAACCCAGAAGAAGTTGGTACTATACTCCGAATGAAATGCCCTGTGCATGTGCACGGTATCCAGAAGCTTACTGGATGCTTGGCCGCTTTAAGTCGATTCATCTCTCGTCTCGGTGAAAAGACATTGCCTCTTTACCGACTGATGAAGAAGTCAGACAAGTTCGAGTGGACTCCAGAAGTTGATGCAGCGTTTGTAGAGCTAAAAGCTCTGCTCTCCACCCAGCCGGTGCTTGCTACCCCAATCAGCAAAGAGCCTTTGTTGCTTTACATCGCAGCCACAGGACAAGTCATCAGTACAGTACTTACGGTCGAGCGGGAAGAAGAAGGAAAAGCCTTCAAAGTTCAGCGCCCAGTATATAATCTTTCTGAAGTATTGACCCCATCAAAGCAAAGATACCCTCATTATCAGAAGCTTGTATATGGGATTTATATGACCACGAAGAAGGTTGCGCATTACTTCTCTGACCATTCCATTACAATCGTCAGCGACGCCCCAATGTCAGAGATTCTGCACAACAGAGATGCAACTGGTCGAGTGGAGAATTGGGCGATTGAACTCCTTCCCCTTGATATCAAGTTTGAGGCAAATAAAGCCATCAAGTCCCAAGCAGTAGCAGATTTCATCGCCGAGTGGATTGAACAGCAGCTACCGACTCAAGTTCACTCAGAGCACTGGACCATGTTCTTTGATGGTTCTAAGATGTTGAATGGTTCCGGTGCTGGGGTAGTGTTGGTTTCCCCCCGAGGAGATAAGCTCAGATATGTGCTCCAGATCCACTTTGATTCCTCCAACAATGAAGCAGAATACGAAGCACTTTTGTATGGGTTGCGTATGGCCATCTCACTCGGCGTCCGTCGCCTCATGGTCTATGGCGACTCAGATTTGGTGGTTAATCAGGTGATGAAGGAGTGGGACGTCAGAAGTCCAGCAATGACTGGTTACTGCAATGCAGTGGAAAGCTAGAGAAGAAATTTGAGGGGTTAGAGCTCCATCATATACCCCGACTGAAAAATCAAGCGGCTGATGATTTGGCAAAGATAGTTCCAAAAGAGAAGCCATTCCTAGTAATGTGTTTTTGGAACACATCCATACACCATCAGTTCAAGAAGATCCTTTCACCGAAGAAGCTCCACAGCCAAAAAGTGTCACGGATCCGACTGAAGTTGAAGTTCCAGCTGTGGTCGACCTGATCATGGAAATTTTGGTCATCACTCCCGACTGGACAGAGCCGTACGTCGCGTATATCCTAAGGAAAGAGCTCCCAGAGAATGAAGAAGAGGCTCGACAGATCGTCTGTCGGTCCAAAGCCTTTACCGTGATAAAGGGACAATTATACAGAGAAAGCGCGACTGGCGTCGGTTAGAAATGTATAACACCAGAGGAAGGTCGGATAATCCTTGACGATATCCACTCGGGGACCTATGGTCATCATGCGTCCTCTCGGACCATTGTGGCTAAAGCATACCGAGCGAGATTTTACTGGCCAAGAGAAAATGAAATGGCAAAGGAAATAGTCGACAAGTGTGAAGGGTGTCAGTTCTATTCCAATCTATCGCACAAACCCGCCTCAACCTTGAAGACCATTCCACTCGTCTGGCCCTTCGCTGTTTGGGGATTGGATATGGTTGGAACACTGAGAACTGGCAGGAGCGGCTTCACCCATGTACTGGTAGCAGTCGACAAGTTTACTAAGTGGATTGAAGCTAAACCTATCAAGAACCTTGATGCCGGCACCGCTATCAGATTCATCAGAGAATTAGTGCTCAGATATGGAGTGCCGCATAGCATCATCACTGATAATGGGTCAAACTTCGATTCCGATGAATTCAAAGCCTTTTGCGCCTCTCAAGGCACACAAGTCGACTACGCTTCAGTCGCTCACCCCCAGTCGAATGGACAAGCTGAACGAGCCAATGGTCTAATTCTCAAAGGATTGAAACCCGGACTGATGCGTGATCTCAAACACGCAGCAGGCGCATGGGTCGACGAGCTTCCGTCAGTTCTTTGGGGATTAAGGACCACTCCTAATCGGTCGACTGGGAGAACACCATTCTTCCTAGTCTATGGAGCCGAAGCAGTCCTGCCGAGTGACCTGCTTCACAATGCACCCCGTGTCGAGCTCTACACTGAAGATGAAGTAGAGCAAGCCCGACAGGATGCAGTCGACCTTCTAGAAGAAGAAAGAGAGATGGCCATGATCGGATCGACTATCTATCAACAGGATTTGTGTCGCTTCCATGCCAGAAACGTGAAGAGTCGAGCCTTCCAAGAAGGAGATTTGGTTCTCCGAGTGGATCAGCAGAAGCCACACAAGCTTGCTCCTACTTGGGAAGGTCCCTTCATCGTCACCAAAGTCCTCCACAATGGAGCATACCGTCTTTACAATGTCGATCGCCAAATTGACGAGCCGCGAGCTTGGAACGCGGAGCTGCTCCACCCCCTTTTATACTTAAGTATTCACTTGGATGAGATGTAATAAAAGTACTTCTGTAGTTTGTTTTTCAAAGACAAGAGTGTTATAATTTTCCCAGTGATTGTTGTTACTTTTGTTTACGTGAGAAATCCCCCAGTGGGTGGCTTAGCTGCGAATCCGTTTCGCCTAAGTTTGTAAAAAAAATATCCCTGCCGAGTGGTGAGCCAGCCTCCCACTCGGGGGCTTAGCTACGAATCCGTTTCACCTAAGTATTTAAAATCCTACCGAGTGGTGAGCCAGCCTCCCACTCAGAGGCTTAGCTGCAGTCCAACTACTCGCCTAAGTGTTTAAAATCCTACCGAGTGGTGAGCCAGCCTCCCATTCAGAGGCTTAGCTGCAGTCCAAGTACTCGCCTAAGTGTTTAAAATCCTACCGAGTGGTGAGCCAGCCTCCCACTCGGAGGCTTAGCTGCAGTCCAAGTACTCGCCTAAGTGTTTAAAATCCTACCGAGTGGTGAGCCAGCCTCCCACTCAGAGGCTTAGCTGCAGTCCAAGTACTCGCCTAAGTATTTAATACAATGTGCGCTCTGCAAGGACGACGAGGTGCAGGTCGATTGCTACCTTCTCCTTCCGAGCTACGCCACAAATACAATGTGCGCTCTGCAGGGATGACGAGGTGCAGGTCGACTTCTACCTTCTCCTTCCGAGCTACGCCACAAATACATTGTGCGCTCTACAAGGATGACGAGGTGTAGGTCGACTGCTACCTTCTCCTTCGGAGCTACGCCACAAAAAAATCCTACCGAGTGGAGAGCAAACCTCCCACTCGGGGGCTTAGCTGCAGTCCAGTACTCGCCTAAGTATCTGAAAATCCTACCGAGTTGTCACATCCCAGCTAGTCCATGCATTAGAGTGTTGCATCATGTCTACTTCCCATCAGAAACTTGAATTGGGGAAGCCAGAACCCCCAGAACCCCTCTGAATTCAACTAAGGCTTACTAAAAATATTTTCAATGAACCTGAAATGCCCTTCCAAAATGTTCATCACCTCTGGCCTGGTCTTAAACCACTGTCAAAAGTGAAGCACAAATTTCTAGGTCACTCTAAGGTCACTGGATTAAATCTTTAGCTATTTGAGTTTGGGCATTTAAATTATATAAAATATTTCAAATGCTCAAATAACTCCAAACTAAAATGTTCCATGCTGGATATATTCCAAATAGTGGCTATGTGTAGTTTGGTGATTTTTGGAGTTGCCTAAGTATTTTTAGAAATGCAACAAACCTACAAAAATAATTATAAAACAAAAACAAATGAAAACCCTCTTACCTGGCCAAACCCGTGCCCCGGCCCACCTGGCGGCCTAGCACTGTGCTGGCCCGTGCCAACCAGCTGCTTCGTCCCCGCCAGGGAGGCAGGGAGGTGACGCCGACGAGCGCGAGCTCGCCACGGCGTTAGCTGCTTGCCGCCCACGCCCCTGGACACCTGGGCGAGCTCCACCTCGCCGCCCCGACTCCGTGGACATTTCACATTCCCCCTGCCTCTCTCTCGCTCTCCCTCCGTCATGGCCGATGCTGCTGTGCCCGCGCCACCGTGAAACCGCGTGTACCGTCGTCCCCGTACTGAGCCACCGTGTCCAACAACTCCGCCGTCGTCGACTCCGTCGAGCAGCCCGAGCTCCGAGCACTCGCTTGCCCTGCTTCGCCTTCTTCGAGATCATCTTCACCGAGCACCGCCACAGATCCCCTTCGTCATCGCCACCGCATCAGCTCGTCCCCGACCGTTCCGTCTTCTCCTACGTGACCGCCGTGAGCTTAGCTACCTCTCCACCCCTCCCGTTCTCGCTCTCGAGCCCTGCATCGACTGCATGAAGCTCACCCGCACGCGCCGCTGCGGAGCTTGTCGCCGACGTGACTCCGGCCACCCACAGGCCTCACCACCTTGTCCATTAACTCCACCGCACCCCCATGAGTCCAACGCACCACTTCTCATGCCTTGCCGTGCCCCGCAGCCTTGGGTTCGACCTCACCCGACTCCAGCGACCGCCAAGGTCGTCGCCGGTGATGGTCCCGACCACCCCGAGCCCAACCACTGCCACCAAGCGCTGCGGCTTGCTCCCAGCTACGCGTAGATGCCCTCCGCCACTCATTTGGTCGCCGGAACACACTAATGCACTCTCACCGCCGCGTCTGGCCTTGCTGGCGGCTAAACGCTGGTGAGTTTGACCCGTTGGCCTTGACTGGGTGGGCCCAGGTTGACTCCCCTGAGTCTATGACAAGTGGGACCCCCCTCTGGAAATTAACTTAGATTAGAACTAACTAAATTTAGTTAGTTTAAATAACTACTGACACGCGGGACCCACTGGTCAGGTTGACCTAGACGCCCCCTTTGACCACTGACGTCACCCTGACGCCATGCTGACGCAATAACTAATTGCTGGAATTTTTCTTATACATGAAATTACAGAAAATAACCAAAACTTCTAAAAATCATAGGAAATCAACCGTAGCTCAGAATGAAATAATTTATATATGAAAAATGATCAGAAAAATCCAATCTATCCATCTGCACTGGTTTCATGCATGTTAGAACACATTAACCTTGCTGTTTAGTTGAAACAAGTTAATGCACTATTATGACCTCTTAAAATGGGTTTACATGTGAATCTTTGGTTCAAATGGACTCATCTCAATCTGTTCTAGCTAGCATTAGCCAAAACACATTCTTATTGCCATGTCATAGCATGCATCATATTGTGCATTGCATTTATCGTGTTTCTTCTCTGTTTGTCGGTGTTGTTCCCCCTCGGTAGACGTTGTACCGACGTTGTGATCGTTGACACTGATGAAGACTCAATGCTATCTTCAGAAGTGCCAGGCAAGCGAAAACCCCTTGTTCATTCCGATACAATCCCACCCTCTCGCTCCTGCTCTCTTTTACAGCATTTGGACAACAACGATTCATCTGTTACTTGTTGCGGTAGCTGAACCCCTTTATCCTTTGAATGACCTGTCATTCCACAGTAAATAGATGAAACCCACTAGCATGAGTAGGAGTTGTTTGAGCCCTGTTGTGCCTACTCATTCATGCTTGTTTGTCATGCCTGCTACTGCTTAGAGTTGAGTCGGGTCTGATTCATCGAGGATGAATCAGAGGTGTGTGAACATGTCCTACTGTGTGTGTGAGCAAAGTGTGTGAACACGATTTGGTAAAGGTAGAAGTGAGAGGCCATGTAGGAGTACATGGTGGGTTGTCTCATTGAAACCGTCCTCAGGAACTGAGTTCTGTGTTTGTGATCCATGAACCAGCTACTACCATGCATTGGGCCCGAAACCAATGGACCCTCTCGGCTTCTTAATCATCCTTGTTCTCTGTCCAGGAGTTGCAACTAGTTTCTGGTGTTTGTAGGATGTGTGTTGGAGGTCGTGCGTAGTGCTGATCCTAGGGGTGGGCTATGATGCGGTAGATACACCGTGGCACGGTGTACCGAGAGCCCGTTTGGTGTCTCGGGAACCCTGCTCACATCGTTCGGGGCCGTATGTGGAAACCTCGGCCAGACTCGCAGCGGATGGAACCTGAATAGGCGATAAACCTGGACTAGAGACTTGAGTGTTTAGGTAGGCTGTGGCCGACACCCACGTTGGGCTTCCGCTTGAAGGTTGCCGAGTACATGTCGTGTAAACGGCGGTAAGTGGTGAGAGCGTGTGTGAAGAAGTACACCCCTGCAGGGTTAACATCATCTATTCGAATAGCCGTGTCCGCGGTAAAGGACTTGTGGGTTGCCTATAACAGTTCATAGACAAGTGAAAGTGGATACTCTAAAATGCGCAAGATAAGTGTCGGTGTCAAAACCGGCGGATCTCGGGTAGGGGGTCCCGAACTGTGCGTCTAGGCGGATGGTAACAGGAGACAAGGGACACGATGTTTTACCCAGGTTCGGGCCCTCTTGATGGAGGTAAAACCCTACGTCCTGCTTGATTAATATTGATGATATGGGTAGTACAAGAGTGGATCTACCACGAGATCAAGGAGGCTAAACCCTAAAGCTAGCCTATGGTATGATTGTTGTAATGTATGTTGTGTCCTACGGACTAAAGCCCTCCGGTTTATATAGACACCGAAGAAGGCTAGGGTTACACAGAGTCGGTTACAATGGTAGGAGATCTACATATCCGTATCGCCAAGCTTGCCTTCCACGCTAAGGAAAGTCCCATCCGGACACGGGACGGAGTCTTCAATCTTGTATCTTCGTAGTCTTGGAGTCCGGTGGACGATGATAGTCCGGCTGTCCGGACACCCCCTAGTCCAGGACTCCCTCAGTAGCCCCTGAACCAGGCTACAATGACGATAAGTCCGGTGCACATAATGTTCGGCATTGCAAGGCGGGTTCTTCCCTTGAATAATCCAGAGAAGATCATGAACACCAGGATAGTGTCCGGCTCTGCAAAATAAATTCCACATTCTACCGTAGAGAGAATAAAATGTACACAAGTCCAATCTGCTGACGTATTATGCGGCATGACATCACGCCGCTACCAAGCCTTTACTTGAATCGTTTTTTATTATACCACCTCAGCACTTTTAGCGAAGCGGTTTCCTTGGCACGTCCTATCGAAGCAGAGATCGTGTTCCCCTTATTCCGTGATTCTCATCAATACGGATGTGGGTAACCCAACCGCGCCATTGATGGTGGCGCTTGGGAGATAAGCGAGTTTTACCAGGCTAGTGGGGGACGCATAGTCTTCGTCCGCCTATATATAAGGGATAAGGATTCACCTTTTCACCTACGCCTTCTTCCTCCTTTGCTTATCCATCTCCGCGCACTCGAGCTCCAACGCCCAAGTTCGCGCATCTCGCCTCGACCTTCTCCGACCATGTCCGGAGCGGGAGGCAAGTGGTTGGCCTCCACCGTTAAGGAGGAGCACATCACCAAGCTGCACAGCGCCGGATACCTTTCCGGCGACATCGCGCATCGGCTGCCCGACGAGGGGCAGCTCATCCCCACCCCCGGGCCCCATGAGAGGGTCATTTTCCTCCCCCACTACCTTCGCGGACTGGGCTTTCCACTTCACCCTTTTGTCCGGGGGCTCATGTTCTACTACGGCCTGGATTTCCACGATCTGGCGCCGAACTTCATCCTCAACATCTCGGCGTTTATCGTCGTGTGCGAGGCCTTCCTCTGCATCCAGCCCCACTTCGGCCTGTGGCTCAAGACCTTCAATGTCAAGCCGAAGTTTGTGAAGGGCACGCAAGCGGAATGCGGAGGCGCCATGTTGGGCAAGATGCCCAACGTCCTTTGGTTCGAAGGGGCCTTCGTGGACTCCGTCAAGGGGTGGCAATCGGGGTGGTTCTACATCACCGAGCCGCGCGAACCCACGTGGGTGGCGGCCCCCGAGTTCAGATCTGGCATCCCCACGCAGCTCACCTCCTGGAAAGAGAAGGCTTGTGGTGGGGTAATTCGAAGGAGCTGACGGGACTCCAAGCCTGTATCTAGAAGCTGGTGAACAAGAAGCTCAGGCTGGTTAACGTGGTCCAAGTCATGCTCGTCCGCCGGATTCTCCCATGCCAAGAACGGGCATTCAGTCTGTGGGAGTTCAATCTGGAACAGCACCAGGCGCTGAGCGGGCTCTTCGACACATCGTACGAAGGCGCCTGGAGGGTGCTGTTCAAGGGCGCCGAAGCCCCCGCATCCGCGACGGAAGATCGCGGATTTCACTCGCAGCGTCCAGCTGACGAGGTAAGAGATTCTACCCCTTTACGAGACACTTGTTAATAGTTTGACCCTAAGCGGGTTTCAATCTCCCTTTTCCTTTGACAGGAATGGATGAAGAAGGCCAAGCAGCTCATCTGCCCGGCTCCCATGCCAGAAGACCCAGTGGATGCCCGTCTAGCGGGGCTGCTAGTTCCGGCACCGCACGTGGTGCCAGAGAAGAAGGCCAAGAAGGTGGCCACGGGCACTCGAAAGAGTTCCCGTTTTCAGGTGCCCGACGACTCCGAGGCGGATTCCTCCCCCAAAGACGAGGAGGAGGAAGAAGACTCTCTCCCAGAGGGGGGAGAGAGAAAGAGAAAGGCCTCCCCGACAGGGGAGGCTGAAGGGTCCAAGAGGGGAAGAACTATTCCCCCGGACAGCTCCCGAACACCAATGTTGGCGAAGAAGAGTGGCCCTCGAGGGCCAGGCCTCAGGCGAGATCGTAAGTATCCGGATCCCTGAATGATCTGTAATTTATTTTTGTCACATAATGTCCTTCTAACGCTGCATACTGTCCGCAGTCCAGTCGATGATGATCTCCCCGCTTCATCGAGCGGGTCGTTGGCCCCGTCGGATGTGGATTCACTTCCGACTGCCTCTACCCCCCGCGCCGATGAGGACGCCGAGGTGGGATCCCAGAAATGGACCCATCAGGAGGAGGCTCCGGAGGCGCCACAAGGCAGCCTCCCGGACTTTGCGCCGGACTCTACATCGGAACCTGTAGTGGTTCCAGAGTCCGGCAGGCGGCCCCTTCAAAAGAAGGGCAAGACCGTGACGCCGGCGGCCTCCGTCCAACCGGAGGCGCCAGACAACTTGCTGGAGGCGCTCAAAGGCGCTTCCATCAAGGAAGAACACCGCACTATCATGAGTGCGGTGATTCAGAAGGTTCAGCTCGCCAAGAGCGGGCTGACCGAAGCCTGCAGCAGCCTTCTAACAGGCTTTGAGGTAAGAAATTAAAATTATGTAATGTAATACCGCATAGACAGTAGCACCTGATGCTCGGCTCGGTGTTCGGAAAGAAAAGCCGGACTGAGGATCTAAAAAGATATACGCAGGGTTGCTTAAAATATGTCAATATGGGTTTGCAGGCTGCGCTGCTGACCTCTGCCACACTGACTGCAGAGGTCGGTGCATTGAAGCAGGATCTCGAGCGGTCCGAGCAAGAGCTCGGCCATGCCAAGAGGCAGCTCGAGGACAAAGAAGGTGAGTAGCACCACTTTGAATTGTTACCTTACAGAAAAGGATTTTGGTTGCAATAAAATTAACAAGGATAATATTGGTATTGCAGGGGCCACAAATGAGGTGGCAGCCCTGAAGGAGGCTGTGTCCGCGGCCGAACGCAATGCGGCCACGGAACGGGTCGAGCGAGAGAAGCAGGAGGCGCGGGTGGCGGAAGTGCGGCAAGAGCTCCAGGCTCTCATGGAGAAACATGAGAGCTTGGAGCGTGACTCCAAGACTCGAGAGTCCGAGCTTGCCTCGGCTCTCGAAAGTGCCAAGTCCGCCAAGGCCGAGGCCCGTAAGGCCCTTCAGGAGGTTGAAGATGTAAAGAAGATAGCGGCAGGTAAGGCATTTTTTATGCAAAGCAAGCATGTTAATGTAAACTACCTGACACTTACCCGAATTCGGAGCTCTCCAGGGGCGTTTGCAGATCTGCTGCGCAGTGTATCCGATGCCGCTGCATTTTACTGTGGCCAGGAGGGGAGCTCAACGGAGAAGGTCTTCTGGTCTCAGTATGCCGAGGCCGGCCATCCGGTGCCCCCAAGCGACCAGCTGAAGCAGCTGGCCGAACTCCACAAGGTAGCTGAGGAGGCCATGAAGGGCCTTATAGTCCGGCTGTGGCCTGGACAGGCCATGCCTCGGAGCTACTTAGGCCTCGTGCGGCGGCTGGTGGATGCGTGCCCCTGGGTGGAGGTCATCAAGCGCTCCGCCTGTATTGAAGGTGCTCGTCGGGCCCTTGCCCGCACAAAGGTGCACTGGGGCAGGCTGGATGCGGAGAAGCTTCTCACTGACCCGCCGCCACTGGGCAAGGAGTATCGTACGCCCGAAATGTATTATAAAACTGTCCTGAAGGGAGCCCGCGATATTGCGGATGAATGCCCGGAGATGTAATTTTTGAGTAAACTCGCTATGTATTATCCTGTGCGCTGAAAACTTTGTTCATATGCGCTTTAAGCAACGCTTGTTTAATTTAAAATATTACCTTCTATGCCGCTGTTTTAAAAAATCTGAGAGATGGCAAGTCGTTGGCTTCAGCCCCCGAGCCGCGAGTGCTGGGGTGTTCGGGATAAACTTGAGCACTCTTGTTCCCATTTTTGGGTCCATCTAGGGAGGCGCTCAACACAACGAACAAGGCAACCGGACTTATAATGCTTGAACACTCTCACTTAGCCATAGAATTCTATAATTTTAAATTTCGGCGAAGCCCCTGGTATTCGGAAGACCGAATCCGGGGCGCTATCCACGCCTTCGTCGGACATTATCCGGAACTTCGCTCGAAGCGGCGTGAGTCTTTAAGGACCCGAAAAGACCTCTCGAACAGCGACCAGTCTCTCGCCTTATCATGCCGGTCAGTTTTAGCTTTCTCCACTGAGGCGCTCGCCCGGCTCAACCGGGGCGCAATCGTAGTGGTTCTCCCAGTGCCACCTTAGCCGACAGAACGGAACGTAAGGCACCAAAACGTGGGAGCCGGGCAAACCCAACTATTGACCCAAGACATGATTCAGAGCCGATTCATATAATGCTATAAGTTCGGGGTGCCGCACTTGTGAAAGTGTTCGGACTTATCACACCATAATGTGGGGAACATAAGCCCCTGGTGTATTAGGCCGTACCAAAATATACGGGTGCAAGATGTCATGTAATGAACATATATATGTAATAATAGGCAAGAAAGTGCTGCATTATTTATTAAAGGAAGTCTGCTATGAATGCGGACTGATACAAATAGTGCGGTAAGCAAGGGTTTTGGACTAGTTAAACATGTCCCCCTCCAGGGATTAGCTGCGGACTTGGTGTATATAATCAAATTTAATGCTCGTAATTGAGACCACCTGAGTGTTAGTCGCCGCATTATTTCTTCCCCGGCTGTTGCATCATGAGTTCGGCAGGTTCACCGCCGGACAGGGCCTCTGGATAACGGAGTCCTGTGTATACAAAGAAGAAAAATAATAATAAGAAAGAGTCGCACACTTGCAAGCCCCTGGTGTGGTCAAGCCGCACTCTGGGTCTATTGTGGTCGTGCCCCTTCCCCTACGCCCATGGTATCTCCAAAGCGTAATGATGTACAAGGAGGGTTGCTCTTGCGATCGTGCGAGGGCGGGGGTTAGGGCCGCATTGCTACCCGTGCTCGGATCGTGCCAGGTGGTCTTGGTTGGTGTTGCTTCGGGCGCGTTTGGCTGTATCCGGTCGTATAACGGCCGGACTCGAAAATTGCCTTAAAAGGATGCTCTGTATTTCTGCCGTGAGAGCCGCTGTATGTTCCTCTGTTCGGAGGGAGCGTTCCATATTTCCGTTGACGCTGATGACTCCACGAGGGCCTGGCATCTTGAGCTTGAGGTATGCATAATGCGACACCACATTGAACTTTGCAAACGCGGTTCGTCCGAGCGGAGCGTGATAGCCGCTGCGAAATGGGACTATGTCGAAGATTAACTCCTCGCTCCGGAAATTATCCGGGGATCCGAAGACCACTTCCAGTGTGACTGAGCCTGTACAATTGGCTTCCACACCTGGTATGACACCTTTAAAGGTTGTCTTTGTAGGTTTAATCCTTGAGGGGCCTATGCCCATTTTGCGCACTGTATCCTGATAAAGCAGGTTCAGGCTACTGCCGCCGTCCATCAGGACTCTCGTGAGGTGAAATCCATCGACGATTGGGTCTAGAACCAATGCGGCGAATCCACCATGGCGTATGCTGGTCGGATGGTCTCTTCGATCGAAGGTGATCGGACAAGAGGACCATGGATTGAACTTCGGGGCGACTGGCTCCATCGCATATACGTCCCTTAGTGCACGCTTCCGCTCCCTCTTGGGTATATGGGTTGCGTAAATCATGTTCACCGTCCGCACTTGTGGGGGGAAACCCTTCTGTCCTCTATTGTTCGGCGGTCGGGTCTCTTCCTCGTCGTCGCTGTTTAGCCCCTTGTCATTGTTTTCGGCAATTAACTTGTCTGCCTGCTTGAACACCCAACAATCTCTGTTGGTGTGATTAGCTGGCTTTTCAGGGGTGCCATGTATCTGGCATAAGCGGTCGAGTATTCGGTCCAAATTGGACGGACCCGGAGTGGTTCTTTTGAATGGCTTCTTCCGCTGACCGGGTTTAGAGCCTTAGAATCCGGCGTTGACTGTCGTATCCTCCTTGTCGTCGCCGTTAATGCGGCGTTTATTTTTGCTTCGACGCGACCTGCCATTGTGGTCCTTAGTATCCGGACTGCCAGAATTTTTACTGAGGTTGTTGCTGCGAGCTAGCCAGCTATCCTCTCCCGCGCAAAAGCGGGTCATTAATTTTGTGAGGGCTGCCATAGATTTCGGCTTTTCCTGTCCCAGGTGCCGGGCTAGCCACTCGTCGCGGATGTTATGTTTGAAGGCTGCGAGGGCCTCTGCATCCGGACAGTCGACGATTTGGTTTTTCTTTGTCAAGAACCGTGTCCAGAATTGTCTGGCCGATTCGTCTGACTACTGAATTATATGGCTTAGGTCATCGGCGTCTGGTGGCCGCACATACGTGCCCTGGAAATTGTCGAGGAATGCGGCTTCCAGGTCTTCCCAACACCCAATTGACTCTGCGGGCAAGCTGTTAAGCCAATGCCGAGCTGGTCCTTTAAGCTTGTGTGGGAGATACTTGATGGCATGGAGATCGTTGCCGCGGGCCATATGGATGTGAAGGAGATAATCTTCGATCCAAACCGCGGGGTTTGTTGTTCCATCGTAGGATTCGATGTTTACGGGTTTAAACCCTTCAGGGATTTGATGATCCATTACTTCATCAGTGAAGCATAGCGGGTGTGCGGCGCCTCTATATTGAGCAATATCACGACACAGCTCGAGAGAGCGTTGTCTGCTGTGTTCGGCCCGGCCGGGGTTATTGTATCCGGCGCGACGGTATTCGTCGCGGGTCGTGGGGCGCCCTCGTGATCCGTAGATGGATCTGGATTGCCTTGCTTTGTCCTCCAATGCGTCTCGCAAGTCCGGCGCGTTCCCTCTTGGCTTCGTACTTTTGGAGAGATGCCGGGGTACGGTCTTGGCGGAGGGCCTAGATGCCTCTCTGTCGCAACCACGGGGTTGTCGGTCTGCCGTATCGTGCGCTAGTGATGAAGGTATGTATGATTCCTCCTCTAGTCAGGGGAGCAACTTGCGTCTTGGGTAGCTTTTGGAGGGGCGTTCGAGTTTAAACTCTTCGGCCGCGAGGACCTCGGTCCATCGATCGGCCAGCAGGTCCTGATCAGCTTGAAGCTGCTGCTGCTTTTTCTTTAGGCTATTTGTCGTGGCGATAAGCCTGCGTTTAAAACGCTCTTGTTCGACGGGATCCTCGGGCACGACGAATTCGTCGTTGTTGAGGCTTGCCTCGTCTTCGGAGGGAGGTATATAGTTATAATCCTCGACCTCTTCGTCTGCCGTCCTCTCGTGAGGGCTTGCTTCTGCATCCTCCTGCGCTGAGTCTTGCTGGAGGGGATTATCTTCGGCACGTTCTGGGGTATTATTATCTCCAGTGCCGGAATCTCCATTCTTGCTATGGCGGGATTTAGAGCGGCGCCGCTGACGCCGGCGCTTAGGCTGTTTCTTTAAGGAATCTGCCTCCGCTACTTCTTCGCCGTCCCCGTCTTTTGGGGTGTCCACCATGTATATGTCATATGACGAGGTGGTCTTCCAGTGCCCTGTAGGCGCTGGTTCCTGTTCGTCTCCGGCATCATCGTCCATAGCGTCGATGTCTTCGGAGTCATAGTCTAGCATGTCGGTTAGATCGTCGACAGTGGCTACAAAGTGGGTGGTGGGTGGGCTCTGAATTTCTTCGTCGTCCGTATCCCAACCATCCTGGCCATAATCCGGCCAGGACTCTCCCGATAGCGAGAGATGCTTTAGCGAATTTAGGATGTCGCCAAAGGGCGAGTTTTGGAAGATGTCCGCGGTGGTGAATTCCATAACCGGCGCCCAATCAGATTCGATTGGCAGGGGCGTGGGAGGTTCGGAGTCCGGCAAGGAGTCCGGCACCTCGGAGTCGCGAGCTTCGCGAGGGACAAGGTTAGTGTTCGGCTCCATCACCGTGGAAGTTGGAGCCCCCGAGGCGGTGTCCAACCACCGGTCCTCGATCTGGGCGATCCGCTCCGGTCTAAGGGCCGGAGCGGATTCTTGTGCGGCCACCAAGGCACTGTTCGGTGGCAGAGCTAGATCATGCCCATCGTAATAGTGCGGCACGCTTGGCTGTGGTTCGAGTCCGTCGAAGATCAAGTCCCCGCGGATGTCGGCCGTGAAGTTTAGGCTTCCGAATCTGACCTGATGGCCAGGGGCGTGGACTTCGACGTTTAGCTTGTTACCTCACCTACGAATCTTGCCTATTTTATGTTTTTGCAGAGAGACGTCAGTCTTGCTAGTAGTTCCGCGTGGCCTTCGACGTTTAGCTTGTTACCTCAGCTACGATCTTGTGCCCTCGGCAGGATCTGGTAGATAGTCAGGCTTCTCAGCCTTTTTCATTTGTAGATGTCTGTACTCAGACATATTAAGCTTCCGCATGTGTTTTGACTTGTATGCTCTGAATGTTGGGTCTTGAGACCCACGTTTGTAATATCTCGCTCCTCGGAGCCTAATGAATAAATACTTGAGTCGTAGAGTCATGTTGTGATGCCATGTTGTATTTGCACATATCGAGCATATTGTGTGTATGTTATTGAAATGCTTGGTATGTGTGGGATCTGACTATCTAGTTGTTTATCCATAGTAGCCTCTCTTACCGGGAAATGTCTCCTAGTGTTTCCACCGAGCCATGGTAGCTTGCTACTACTCCGGAACACTTAGGCTGGCCGGCATGTGTCCTTCTTCGTTCCTGTGTCTGTCCCCTCGGGGAAATGTCACGCGATGAATACCGGAGTCCTGTTAGCCCGCTACAGCCCGGTTCACCGGAGTCTTGCTAGCCCAGTGCTACAGCCTGGATTCACTCGCTGATGACCGACACATTCGATGTTGGGTCATGGATGCCTGTCCCTGTAAGTTTGTGCCACTTTGGGTTTACGACTAGCCATGTCAGCCCGGGCTCCTTATCATATGGATGCTAGCGACACTATCATATACGTGTGCCAAAAGGCGCAAACGGTCCCGTGCAAAGGTAAGGCGACATCCGTGGGAATACCGTGCGTGAGGCCGCAAAGTGATATGAGGTGTTACATGCTAGATTGATCTGGCATTGAGTCGGGGTCCTGACAGCTTTGGTATCAGAGCCTGACTGCCTGTAGGATTACCAAGCCAAACTGGTCGAAGTTGTGTCTAGAAATGCATTAGTTATGTAAGGGAATTGATTGTGGAAGGGACGTAAGGCTCTTTTTACTCCTTATACCTCATGGCCTTCTGATCTGAGTCATCCTTTTCTCTTCTATGGGGTTTAGGAACTAGGCTTCTCATCTATCTACTAGGATGACGAGTTGTTATGTTAGAGACTTATAGGATTGATAGTTTCAAGCCTCAATTCAGTTTCTACTACTTTTAGTATGTTCTCAGTTGAACCAGAACCTTGATATGATGTTGTTAAGTGACTATGCAAATCCTTGTGAATGTCTCAAATCTTTTCTGAGCATTTACAGCCGTTATGCTGTCCGAGTCATCCCAGGTTTCTAAATAGTCTGATGCATTTGCAAATCCTTTCCTTCCGTTTCTGATGTCCTTTATGGTCAGAATAAGCACACTAACCGGTGCGTTGAGGTAATTTATTGCCTTAACATATATGTTGGAGCTATTATTATGACCCTAGGTGTTTTAGGGAGTCACCTAGTAATCTAGCAATGTTTTGTGTTCCCGGTGTGATGATTCTGGCCACCATTCTCGAAAGCATCCCGTGATGCCATTTAGTAGTAGATATTCTATTCCTGGGTTCTTGAACCCGAGGTTCACCCTACTTACCTCCTGTTGATAGTGTTCGCTAGTTCCTTTAAGATATTAGTAACTTTGTGATAGTCCTCGAGGTCCGTGGTATTTCCTTCTTCCAAATACTATGAACCGCTTATGGCAGAAGTTCCTCGCTGAACCGAAGGATCACAATCAGAGTACTCTTGAGGAGTTCTCCATTCATAATTGTGAATCTGCCAGTTCTACCCTTTCTGCATGGGTTATCCGGAAGAAATGTTGAACTTGGTTCGACATACTAATCTATGCATTCACAATTCAGAAAGTTATATGTTCCTTGAGTTGACCTTCCTCAGGTGTATTCCAACCCTAGTCTATCAATTGATAGTCAGGAATAGTTGTGCATTTATGTTCATCGATGCCTATTATTCTTGTGGTCCGTCAAGCCATTCTATTCCGAAATGACTAGGAGAAACAAAATCCAGTACCTCGTCCATTTCTAGGATTGGGTCAAAGTAGTTGTATTCCGCAGATCAAAATGCCAATCCAGCTTTTTCTCTGTTCTACCTTGGAGTGTTACCATCTTTATGTCAAGAATGTCATGAGAATTGCACCACCTCTTATGGATTCTTGACGCAGTGATACTTCTCGCTATCATTATTCAATCCTCGGCCCCATGTTGATGTAACCGGAATGCCAACAAGTGAATTGTGATGTGTGAAATCGATACTCCTAGTAACTCGTTGCTTGGTAGTAAATGGACAATATTCTCATTCTTAGCGTGTTGGTTATTAAATTGTCAGGACCCCGACTCAATGTCACATCGATCTAGCCTGTAACACCTCATATCACTTTGCGGCCTCACGCACGGTATTCCCACGGGTGTCGCCTTAGCTTTGCCCGGGACCGTTTGCGCCTTTTGGCACACGTATATGATAGTGTCACTAGCATCCATATGATAAGGAGCCCGGGCTGACATGGCTAGTCGTAAACCCAAAGTGGCACAGACTCACAGGGACAGGCATCCATGACCCAGCATCGAATTGTCGGTCATCAGTGAGTGAATCCAGGCTGTAGCACTGGGCTAGCAGGACTCCGGTGAACCGGGCTGTAGCGGGCTAACAGGACTCCGGTATTCATCGCGTGACATTTCCCCGAAGGGACAGACACAGGAACGAAGAAGGACACATGCCGGCCAGCCTAAGTGTTCCGGAGCAGTAGCAAGCTACCATGGCTCGGTGGAAACACTAGGAGACATTTCCCGGTAAGAGAGGCTACTAAAGATAAACAACTAGATAGTCAGATCCCACACATACTAAGCATTTCAATAACATACACACAATATGCTCGACATGTGCAAATACAACAAGGCATCACAACATGACTCTACGACTCAAGTATTTATTCATTAGGCTCCGAGGAGCGAGATATTACAAACAGGGGTCTCATGACCCAACATTCAGAGCATACAAATCAAACACATTCGGAAGCTAACATGTCTGAGTACAGACATCTACAAATGAAAAAGGCTTAGAAGCCTGACTATCTACTAGATCCTGCCGAGGGCACAAGATTGTAGCTGAGGTAACAAGCTAAACGTCGAAGTCCACGTGGAACTACTAGCGAGACTGAAGTCTCTCTGCAAAAACATAAAATAGGCAAACGTGAGTACAAATGTACCCAGCAAGACTTACATCAGAACTAACTACATATGCATCATTATCAACAAGGGGATGGTGGGGTTTAACTACAGCAAGCCAGCTTTGACTCGGTGGCTATCCTGAACTACGACTGCAAGTAACTCTTTTGAGGTGGCGCACACGAGTCCACATATTCACCATATCAATACACCACTATGGATCCGCTCCCGTCTCCCTACGAGAACGCCATCCATAGCACTCACGCTTATCTTGCGTATTTTAGAGTATCCACTTTCACTTGTCTATGAACTGTTATAGGCAACCCAGAAGTCCTTTACCGCGGACACGGCTATTCGAATAGATAATGTTAACCCTGCAGGGGTGTACTTCTTCACACACGCTCTCACCACTTACCGCCGTTTACATGACATGTACTCGGCAACCTTCAAGCGGAAGCCCAACGAGGGTGTCGGCCACGACCTACCTAAACACTCAAGTCCCTAGTCCAGGTTTATCGCCTATTCGGGTTCCATCCATGAGGAGATCCGGCCGGGGTTTCGCTCACAGCCCCAAACGATGTGAACAGGGTTCCGTGACACCAAACGGGCGCCCGGTTTACCCGGCCACGTGCCTACCGCATCACAGCCCACCCCTACGGTCAGCGCTGCGCACGGCCTCCAGCATACTACAAACACCAGAAACTACTTGCAGCTCTTGGACAGAGGACAAGGGTGATTAAGAAGCCGAGAGGGTCCATTGGTTTCGGGCCCAATGCGTGGTAGTAGCTGAATCATGGATCACAAACACAGAACTCAGTTCCTGAGGACGGCTGCAATGAGACAACCCACCATGTACTCCTACATGGCCTCTCACCGCTACCTTTACCAAATCGTGTTCACACACTTAGCTCACACACAGTAGGACATGTTCACACACACCTGATTCACCCCCGATGAATCAGACCTGACTCAACTCTAAGCAGTAGCAGGCAAGACAAACAAGCATTAATGAGTAGGCACAACAGGGCTCAAACAACTCCTACTCATGCTAGTGGGTTTCATCTATTTACTGTGGAATGACAGGTCATGCAAAGGATAAAGGGGTTCAGCTACCGCAGCAAGTAACAGTTGAATCGTTGTTGTCCTAATGCAGTAAAAGAGAGCAGGAGCGAGAGAGTGGGATTGTATCGGAATGAACAAGGGGGTTTTGCTTGCCTGGCACTTCTGAAGATATTGTAGTTCTTCATCGGTGTCATCGAACTCGTCATCGAAACCACGTCTATCGAGAGGGGACAATTACCGGCAAACAAAGAAGAAACACAATCAATGCAATGCAACAATATGATGCATGAATGTGACATGGCAATATGTTGTGGTTTGAGCTAATGCAACTAGCAACAAAGTTAAATGAAGTTGGTTTGAACCCTAAGTTCAAATTCAAACTCCATATGTGAAATTCAAATGCCATTTATATGATTTGTCCTAAACAGTAGGCATAAGTTGTTCCAACATGCATGAAAATGGTACAGATGGATTACTTGAATTTTTCTGATCATTTTTCATATATAACTTGTTTGATTTGGAGCTACGGTTGAATTACTATGAATTTTAGTAGTTTTAGACATTTTCTGGAATTTCCTGTATAAAAATAAATCCAGAAAATACTTATTGCGTCAGCATTGCGTCACTATGACGTCAGCAGGTCAACAGACGCTGCTGCTGGTCAAACCTGACCAGTGGGTCCCGCGTGTCAGGTCATTAGTCTAACTAATATTTAGTTAACACTAATCCTAGCCTAATTAACAGGCCGGCCCCACCTGTCATGGACACAGGGGGGGTCCCGCCGTGGTCAAAGTGGGTCAAACCTACCGGCGGCTTGACGCCGGCGAGGCCAGCCGCGGTGGCGAGCCTCGGGTTTGCGTCTCCGGCGACCAAACGGGCGGCCGAGTGCACGCGCGGGGAGCTGGGGCTCGCCCGCATCCAGGGAGGCTTGCGGCAGCAGCGGGGACGGCCGGAGCTCACCGGAAACGAGCTCGAGGCGGCGCCGGCGTTTGGGTGTTTCTGGCTACGGGGCTGCAGCGGCCGTGGTATCGCGTTCGTGGCACCTACAGCAGCTCCGCGAGGCAGCGAGCATGTTGGACACGACGCCCGGACCAAATGGTCGCCGGAGTCGTGTCGGCGGTGAGTGCAGGCGGCGGCGCAGTCGGGTGAGAGGGGCGAGGCGGCTACGGCATGCCAGAGAGAGAACGGAGAGGGGGAGGATGATCAGAAGCTCACGTAGATCGCGACGGGCGAGTCGTTGAGCTCGGGGAAGCATCGGAGCGAGCGGGGCGGCGAGGCGGATCTCCGGCGGCCGAGGAGGAGAAAAGCATCGGGGCGGCGCTTCAGGGCCCTTCCGGTCGTGTGGCTCGGTGAGGAGGTAGGGAGCGAGGTGGCGGAGCTCCCTGGGGCGTCGGCGAGGCGGGGCGGTGGCTGTGGCTACGTAGGCAATGAGCGGTGGCGACGAGCTCCGCTCGGTGGTGCTTGGGAGAGAGGGCAGATGAGGGAGAGACACGGGAGAGTGAGAGAGGGTCGAGGGGGGGGGTGCGTGGCGTCTCCAGGGAGTAGCGGAGGCAAGCAGGGAGGCAGGAGGTGGCCGAGCGTGTGCCGGCGTCCGTCGGCCACGCGCGCTGCCTACTGGCGCGAGGAAGACGACAGGGGGGGAGTGGAGATGGGCTGGGCCGGCTTCAGCAGCAGGCCGCACAGGTAGGCACCAGGTAGCTCTCTCTCTCTCTCTCTTTCTATTTCCTTTTTCTATTCTGTTTTCTATTTTCTGTAGTTTGTTTTGATCTAGTTTTAGACACTAAATCATTTTTATTGCTTCTGATAATTATGGTAGGGGCTAGTTGGATTATTCCAAAGCCCTTCATCAAAGATCAGAATTATTGGACATATATTAATTAATTAACAAATATATATCCAATGCAAATAGTTATTTATTTAACTCAAAGGCCCAAAATAATTAACTCTGAGATACCAAAAATATTGTTTTGAGTTTTACCTCTTTGCAATATTTTCAGAGACTAAGAGGAACATTTTCTTGGACTTCTTTGAGAAGATTTTAATGTTGATCATTTTCTTTAGAAGGTTTCTGAGGCTTTGAAAATTCCTCAATTCAAATTTCATTTAAATTTAGACATGATGACATGAATACCAAGCAAAGACAACAAGGCTAATCTAGGGCTGTGACAACTCACCCCCACTAAAACAAGAATCTCGTCCCGAGATTCAAGCGTAGGGTAAGATAAAAGGGAAGCGCAAACTAATATAATCTTCACGATCCAAGTTGCACTTCAAATGAACGTTGATTCGATCACCATCATTGTCTTGAAGTCTTGCTCTGAGAACTCCAACTAACTTGACAATGAGAGGAAAGGGAAACTCTAAAAGAATCGATCTTCTCGGAGATCAGACAGCTTAGAATCAGCTCACGGGGTGAGTCATAAAAACATCTCGCAAGCTGAGATACAAAGAACACATCTAGAGGAATGGAGTGGAACAGATGACGAGGGTTCACTAGGTAGACAACAATTCCACACCTAAGAGGGTGGTGAACAGTTGTCAACGTAGCGAGAGTTTGAGTTGCCATGATACCACAGCGAGACATCTTAGAGGAAGGCAATTCGTAGATATATCCCCTTAAGTGGCAAAAAGAATTACCTTTGATTCAGAGATCATTGAAACTCTTTATACCAGCCTAAGGAAAATCTCGAGCGATTGTTTGGAGGGGTTCGGTAGAATGGCATACTCGAACCAGAATGGATGATGTGGATTACCTTGTTGAAGACAATGTCATAGATGATTTTGCTTACCACCAGAAGTGGAAGGGACCCATGGTAGAATGGCACATTGGCGGTGCAAGCTGGGAACAGAATGCAAATGCTGGGAATGATTCTGGTAACTGGGGAGAACCCAACAATAGAGAGTGAGTCCACTGTTTGAAAAGTTATAGCATAATCAAGGAGACTGAGGGCAATCCAGTTAGTGCCGAGGATAACACCTAGCGCTTGTGCGTGCTCTCAAGAACTTGAGCATTTCCATAATCATCAAGGTTCTACCAACATCCGTGTCAAGGATCCTGGCAACACAAAATACTACCATGATGAACAACAATGGACGATGCAAATGCAAAGAAAGATAACACCTTCTCAGATTTCACCTTAGCGAGGCCAAGGGATCAAAATCTGGATGATCGACCGAGAGACATTTAGCACTCCGCTTCTAATGTTCTCCTTGATGTGCTGGTGCAACCCATTAATTAAAAAGGTTTGGTACCCAGAACATCAAGTAAGAGGTCGGCCTTCGGGAGCACAAGAATCCATAAGGAATAACTATGGAGTAAATCCTACGAAATCCTTATGGGGAGGTGGCCAACTTCCTCAATCAAGATAATACAATAATAGGTCTTCCGGCTGGGTGTGTTGGCCATGACATCCATTTTACCGGTTACGGTGAGACCAGTATTATAGTTCTTGGGAAACGTTCCAACCATCATATCTGCCTGAGATTCAGATCTGGTTAATGTCAGGATATTCCAGACTCATCGAGTCTAGGAAGAAAAAGATAGTTTGCAACACAAATCGACGAGATGACGTTGCGAGATTCTCGGGAAATGAACTACGATAGTAAGCTTCAAAACATGAGCTGGTTCTGCTACAAACATGCGAACACGTTGTCCCAGACAAACATTATCCCATGGTAGTCTTATAATAAAACACTACTGAGTTCAGGTGGGGAACCATCAACGAGGATAGCGAAGTCCTAACATAAGTCATATGATTAGCTCTTATGAAGGAACTTCTTCTCCTTGAACAAATCAATCAGTGGCTTGGTGTGCTCGGGACACATATGGAATGAAGGTTGCAAGTCTCCAGACCATAGAATACTTCGCACGTGTGCATGACTGACTTGGGATGATTCCGGAGGAGGTAAAATAAGACTTCTCAAACTCATGGCGGCAACTTGCATCAAATGCACATGAATTAGAGGGACTCACTTCTTTCGTCCAAACATAGGCTTCATGAGCTAGCATGAACAAATGCTTTAAAAAGTTTCCAACACTAGCTTAATGTTCAACAAAATTATGGAGAAGACAAGGATGTTGCCGATGGGCTCAACAACAATTCATCAAGATTCCCATATAAGTGGAATTCCACAATTATGTGAACAAGGTGATAGCATTGGTCAGACCCAAAATATATAATGGTGTATGCTCGAAGAAACAACTACGAGTAAGACAACATTACGAATATCGTTGGTTCTGATTTGATTTGACGATAGCCCATACTCAAATCAAAGATGGGGTAAGACAATAGGTCCAACAACTGATCACAAGGACCAATTGATGAAGATATCATCTTTCTTCAACACACACACACACAGAAAGATATCCCTTAACATGAACTAAGTCAGACAAGCTTTTATCTTCCAACTGTCCAAGTTGTCGTTTAGCTTAACCAACTAGCTCAGGGTATCCAACACAGATTCTTGGAGAAGGGGTGGTTTATAAGAAAAACCCAACTTGATCACAAGCTCAACATAACAGTCAGGGGATAACCTGGTAACACTTCCGAGAAAATATTTGGAAAATCACGAACCACCGATATGCTACCAAGCTCAAGAGCTATCTTGCTTTTCAGGGCAAGACGATATGATCAAATAAGCAAGGATTGGCATTATCCTAGCTCATTGATCGGAGAGTGCACCAGAAATAGGGACTAGGTAGCACAATCTATCTTAGAATGATGATTCAATAACCAACACGCTAAGAATGAGAATATTGTCCATTTACTACCAAGCAACTAGTTGTCAGGAGTATTGATTTCACACACCATGATTCACTTGTCGGCATTCCGGTTACAATAACACGGAAACCGAGGAATGAACAATGATGGCAAGAAGTATTACTACATCAAGAATTCATAGAATGGTGTGCAATTCCCATGACATTCCTGATATAAAAATGGTAATACCTCAAGGTAAAACAGACTAGAAGCTGGATTGGCATTTTGATCTGCGGAATACAACTGCTTTGACCCAATCCTAGATACGGATGAGGTACTGGAGTTTGTTTCTCCAAGTCATTCCGAATAGAATGGCTTGACGGACCGCAAGAGTAATAGGCATCGATATACAAATGCACGCATACTCTTGACTATCAATTGACAGACGAGGGTCAGGACACAACTAAAGAGAACAACTCAAAGGAACATATAACTTTCTGAGTTGTGGATGCATAGATTAGTATGTCGAGCGAAGCTCAACATTTCTTCCAGATAACCCATGCAGAAAGGGGTAGAACTGGCAGAGTCACAATATAAAATGGAGAACTCATCAATAGCACTCCTGTTGTGATCTTTTGATCCAAGAAACATCTGTCGTAAGTGGTTCATAGTATTTGGAAGAAGGAAAATACCATGGACCTCGAGGACTAATTCAAAGGTTACTAATTTCCTAAAGGAACTAGCAAACACTATCAACATGAGGTAAGTGGGGTGAATCTCGGGTTCAAGAACCCCGGAATGGAATACCTACTAACTAATAACATCACGGGATGCTTTCAAGAATGATGGCCAGAATCATCACACTGGGATACAAATCATGGCTAGATTACTAGATGATCCCCTAAGACACCTAGGGTCATAATAATTCCAACATATACGTCGAGGCAATAGAATACCTCAACTCACCGATTAGTGTGGTTAATCTAGCTCAAAGGTACATCGGAACGGGAGGAAGGGATTTTGCAAATGCATCAGACTATTTAGAAACCAGGGATGACTCGGACAGCATAACGGCTATAAATGCTCAAAAAGTTTGGAGACATACAACAAAATGGTGGTATAACCACTTAACATCACAATATCAAGGTTTCGAGATCAACAGTTATGAACATACGGAAGTAGTAAAACTGAACTGAGATTTGAAACTATCAATTCTATAAGTCTATGGATTAGTAACACGTCATCCTGATAGATAGATGAGAAGGCCTAGTTCTTAATCCCCGTAGAAGAGAAGAGGTTGACTCAGATCAGAAGGGCATAAGGTATAAGGAGTAAAAAGAGCCTTACGTTCCAACCCACAATCAATTCCCTTACATATAACTAAAGCATTTCTAGACTCAACTTCGACCAGTTTGGCTTGGTAATCCTACAGGCAGTCAAGCTCTGATACCAAAGCTGTCAGGACCCCGACTCAATGTCACATCGATCTAGCCTGTAACACCTCATATCACTTTGCGGCCTCACGCATGGTATTCCCACGGGTGTCGCCTTACCTTTGCCCGGGACCGTTTGCGCCTTTTGGCACACGTATATGATAGTGTCACTAGCATCCATATGATAAGGAGCCCGGGCTGACATGGCTAGTCGTAAACCCAAAGTGGCACAGACTCACAGGGACAGGCATCCATGACCCAGCATCGAACTTGTCGGTCATCAGCGAGTGAATCCAGGCTGTAGCACTGGGCTAGCAGGACTCCGGTGAACCGGGCTGTAGCGGGCTAACAGGACTCCGGTATTCATCGCGTGACATTTCCCCGAAGGGACAGACACAGGAACGAAGAAGGACACATGCCGGCCAGCCTAAGTGTTCCGGAGCAGTAGCAAGCTACCATGGCTCGGTGGAAACACTAGGAGACATTTCCCGGTAAGAGAGGCTACTAAAGATAAACAACTAGATAGTCAGATCCCACACATACCAAGCATTTCAATAACATACACACAATATGCTCGATATGTGCAAATACAACAAGGCATCACAACATGACTCTACGACTCAAGTATTTATTCATTAGGCTCCGAGGAGCGAGATATTACAAACAGGGGTCTCATGACCCAACATTCAGAGCATACAAATCAAACACATGCGGAAGCTAACATGTCTGAGTACAGACATCTACAAATGAAAAAGGCTTAGAAGCCTGACTATCTACTAGATCCTGCCGAGGGCACAAGATCGTAGCTGAGGTAACAAGCTAAACGTCGAAGTCCACGTGGAACTACTAGCGAGACTGAAGTCTCTCTGCAAAAACATAAAATAGGCAAACGTGAGTACAAATGTACCCAGCAAGACTTACATCAGAACTAACTACATATGCATCATTATCAACAAGGGGATGGTGGGGTTTAACTGCAGCAAGCCAGCTTTGACTCGGTGGCTATCCTGAACTACGACTGCAAGTAACTCTTTTGAGGTGGCGCACACGAGTCCACATATTCACCATATCAATACACCACTATGGATCCGCTCCCGTCTCCCTACGAGAACGCCATCCATAGCACTCACGCTTATCTTGCGTATTTTAGAGTATCCACTTTCACTTGTCTATGAACTGTTATAGGCAACCCAGAAGTCCTTTACCGCGGACACGGCTATTCGAATAGATAATGTTAACCCTGCAGGGGTGTACTTCTTCACACACGCTCTCACCACTTACCGCCGTTTACACGACATGTACTCGGCAACCTTCAAGCGGAAGCCCAACGAGGGTGTCGGCCACGACCTACCTAAACACTCAAGTCCCTAGTCCAGGTTTATCGCCTATTCGGGTTCCATCCATGAGGAGATCTGGCCGGGGTTTCGCTCACAGCCCCAAACGATGTGAACAGGGTTCCGTGACACCAAACGGGCGCCGGGTTTACCCGGCCACGTGCCTACCGCATCACAGCCCACCCCTACGGTCAGCGCTGCGCACGGCCTCCAGCATACTACAAACACCAGAAACTACTTGCAACTCTTGGACAGAGGACAAGGGTGATTAAGAAGCCGAGAGGGTCCATTGGTTTCGGGCCCAATGCGTGGTAGTAGCTGAATCATGGATCACAAACACAGAACTCAGTTCCTGAGGACGGCTGCAATGAGACAACCCACCATGTACTCCTACATGGCCTCTCACCGCTACCTTTACCAAATCGTGTTTACACACTTAGCTCACACACAGTAGGACATGTTCACACACACCTGATTCACCCCCGATGAATCAGACCTGACTCAACTCTAAGCAGTAGCAGGCAAGACAAACAAGCATTAATGAGTAGGCACAACAGGTCTCAAACAACTCCTACTCATGCTAGTGGGTTTCATCTATTTACTGTGGAATGACAGGTCATGCAAAGGATAAAGGGGTTCAGCTACCGCAGCAAGTAACAGTTGAATCGTTGTTGTCCTAATGCAGTAAAAGAGAGCAAGAGCGAGAGAGTGGGATTGTATCGGAATGAACAAGGGGGTTTTGCTTGCCTGGCACTTCTGAAGATATTATAGTTCTTCATCGGTGTCATCGAACTCGTCATCGAAACCACGTCTATCGAGAGGGGACAATTACCGGCAAACAAAGAAGAAACACAATCAATGCAATGCAACAATATGATGCATGAATGTGACATGGCAATATGTTGTGGTTTGAGCTAATGCAACTAGCAACAAAGTTAAATGAAGTTGGTTTGAACCCTAAGTTCAAATTCAAACTCCATATGTGAAATTCAAATGCCATTTATATGATTTGTCCTAAACAGTAGGCATAAGTTGTTCTAACATGCATGAAAATGGTACAGATGAATTCCTTGAATTTTTCTGATCATTTTTCATATATAACTTGTTTGATTTGGAGCTACGGTTGAATTACTATGAATTTTAGTAGTTTTAGACATTTTCTGGAATTTCCTGTATAAAAATAAATCCAGAAAATACTTATTGCGTCAGCATTGCGTCACTATGACGTCAGCAGGTCAACAGACGCTGCTGCTGGTCAAACCTGACCAGTGGGTCCCGCGTGTCAGGTCATTAGTCTAACTAATATTTAGTTAACACTAATCCTAGCCTAATTAACAGGCCGGCCCCACCTGTCATGGACACAGGGGGGGTCCCGCCGTGGTCAAAGTGGGTCAAACCTACCGGCGGCTTGACGCCGGCGAGGCCAGCCGCGGTGGCGAGCCTCGGGTTTGCGTCTCCGGTGACCAAACGGGCGGCCGAGTGCACGCGCGGGGAGCTGGGGCTCGCCCGCATCCAGGGAGGCTTGCGGCAGCAGCGGGGACGGCCGGAGCTCGCCGGAAACGAGCTCGAGGCGGCGCCGGCGTTCGGGTGTTTCTGGCTACGGGGCTGCAGCGGCCGTGGTATCGCGTTCGTGGCACCTACAGCAGCTACGCGAGGCAGCGAGCATGTTGGACACGACGCCCGGACCAAATGGTCGCCGGAGTCGTGTCGGCGGTGAGTGCAGGCGGCGGCGCAGTCGGGCGAGAGGGGCGAGGCGGCTACGGCGTGCCAGAGAGAGAACGAAGAGGGGGAGGATGACCAGAAGCTCATGTAGATCGCGACGGGCGAGTCGGTGAGCACGGGGAAGCATCGGAGCGAGCGGGGCGGCGAGGCGGATCTCCGGCGGCCGAGGAGGAGAAAAGCATCGGGGCGGCGCTTCGGGGCCCTTTCGGTCGTGTGGCTCGGTGAGGAGGTAGGGAGCGAGGTGGCGGAGCTCCCTGGGGCGTCGGCGAGGCGGGGCGGTGGCTGTGGCTATGTAGGCGATGAGCGGTGGCGACGAGCTCCGCTCGGTGGTGCTTGGGAGAGAGGGCAGACGAGGGAGAGACACGGGAGAGTGAGAGAGGGTCGAGGGGGGGTGCGTGGCGTCTCCAGGGAGTAGCGGAGGCAAGCAGGAAGGCAGGAGGTGGCCGAGCGTGTGCCGGCGTGCGTCGGCCACGCGCGCTGCCTACTGGCGCGAGGAAGACGACAGGGGGGGAGTGGAGATGGGCTGGGCCGGCTTCAGCAGCAGGCCGCACAGGTAGGCGCCAGGTAGCTCTCTCTCTCTTTCTATTTCCTTTTTCTATTCTGTTTTCTATTTTCTGTAGTTTGTTTTGATTTAGTTTTAGACACTAAATCATTTTTATTGCTTCTGATAATTATGGTAGGGGCTAGTTGGATTATTCCAAAGCCCTTCATCAAAGATCAGAATTATTGGACATATATTAATTAATTAACAAATATATATCCAATGCAAATAGTTATTTATTTAACTCAAAGGCCCAAAATAATTAACTCTGAGATACCAAAAATATTGTTTTGAGTTTTACCTCTTTGCAATATTTTCAGAGACTAAGAGGAACATTTTCTTGGACTTCTTTGAGAAGATTTTAATGTTGATCATTTTCTTTAGAAGGTTTCTGAGGCTTTGAAAATTCCTCAATTCAAATTTCATTTAAATTTAGACATGATGACATGAATACCAAGCAAAGACAACAAGGCTAATCTAGGGCTGTGACATAAATCATCATCCTAAGATTGATCGTGCTACCTAGTCCTTATTTCTGGTGCACTCCTCGATCAATAAGTTAGGATTGTGTCAATCCCTCACTCTTTTGATCATATCATCTTGCCCCGAAAAGCAAGGTTGTTATCGAGCTTAGTAAATTACCGGTGGTTCGTGATTTTCCGAATATCTTCTCGGAAGTATTACCAGGTTGTCCCCTGACTGTTAAGTTGAGCTCGTGATCAAGTTGGTTTTCCAATAAACCACTTTTCTCCAAGAATCTATGTTGGATACCCCTGAGCTAGTTGGTTAAGCCAAACAACAACTTGGAGAGTTGGGAGATAAAAGCTTGTCTAACTTAGTTCACTTTCAAAGGGATATCTTTGTGTGTGTGTGTGTGTTGAAGAAAGATGATATCTTCACCAATTGTTCCTCGTGATCAGTTGTTGGATCTATTGCCTTGTCAAAACTTTGACTTGTGTATGGGCCATCGTCAAGTCAAATCGGAACCAACGATGTTCGTAATGTCGTCTTACTCATGGTTGATCCCTCGAGCATACACCATTACATCTTTTGGTCTGACCAATGCTATCACCGTGTTCACATGATGGTGGAAGTCCAGTGATGTGGAAATTCCGATGAGTTTTTGTTGAAACCCATCAGCAGCATTTTGTCTCCCCCATGATTTATGTTGAACATCAACCTAGTGTTGAAAATTGTATAAGCAATGCCTTCGTGTTCTGTTCATGAAGCTTATGCTTGGATGGAAGGGGTGACTTCCTCGAATTCATGTGCATCTGGTGCAAGATGCCGCCGTGAGTTCGAGAAAGATTGTTTTTGCTTCCCCGGAATCATCCCAAGTTATTCATGCATATGTGCGAAGTATCCTGTGGTTTGCAGACTTGCAACCTTCATTCCATATGTTCCCTAGAACTTCAAGCCACTGGTTGACTTGTTCAAGGAAAAGAAGTCTAGCGCGCGTAAAGACTTCGAAATCCTTGATGATGGATCCTAACCTGAACTCGATAGTGTTTCATTATAAGACTACTACATGGTCATGCTTGTCTTAGACAGCGTGTTCACAGGTTTGTAGCAGAACCAGCTCATGTTTTGGAGCTTGCTATCGTAGTTCATTCCCGAGAATCTTGCAACTCCGTCTTGTCTGTTTGTGTTGCAAACTTTCTTTTCTAGACATGCTGTCTGAAATATCTTGTTTCCGACCAGATCTGAATCTCAAGCAGATATGATGGTTGGAACATTTCCAACATTTGCATGTTGTTCCCAGCTTGCACCCCATCGGGCCAATTTTCCATGGTTTGTCCTTCTCAGCAGTTGTTGTCCAGGATCATCTTCAAAAGTGGTCCTGTCATGGGTCCCATTCATTTCCGGTGAAAAGCAAAAGTCATCCATTGCGTTGTCTTCAACAAGGTAGTCCACATCATCCATCCTAGTCTGAGTATGCCATTTCTTCGAGATCTTTAAAATGATCAATTATCAATTGCCTTAAGGTGGTATGAAGAGTTTCAATGATCTATGGATCAAAAGTAATTCTTTTTGCCACTTAAGGGAACAGTTCTTCGAGTCACCTCCCCTGAGGTGCCCCGTTTTGGAATCATGGCAATTTCCCTCGCTACTTTGAAACCCTCGTCAAATTGTTTCTTCTGTCGCTCCTCATGCATGGTTTGCCTCTCGGCTCCAGAGATGTTTTCATGTCTTATTCCGTGAGTTGATCTTGTGATCATTAAGATGATCCTAAGTTGCTCGAACATCAAGAATATCGATTCTTCTAAAATTCTTCCTTCTACTCGTTGTTATGTTGGATGTAGTTCTCAAAGCAAGACGCCAAGATAGATTTGAAGCAATGAGTCATCATCCTCGAGAAGGGCAATTGGATCATGAAGATCGTGTTAGCTTCGTGTCCCCTGTGTCTTCTTACCTCATGTCTTGAATCTCGGGGCGATATTCTTGTTTAGTGGGGGTGAGTTGTCACATCCCAGTTAGTCCATGCATTAGAGTGTTGCATCATGTCTACTTCCCATCAGAAACTTGAATTGGGGAAGCCAGAACCCCTAGAACCCCTCTGAATTCAACTAAGGCTTACTAAAAATATTTTCAATGAACCTGAAATGCCCTTCCAAAGTGTTCATCATCTCTGGCCTGGTCTTAAACCACTGTCAAAACGGATGCACAAATTTCTAGGTCACTCTAAGGTCACTAGATTAAATCTTTAGCTATTTGAGTTTGGGCATTTAAATTATATAAAATATTTCAAATGCTCAAATAACTCCAAACTAAAATGTTCCATGCTGGATATATTCCAAATAGTAGCTATGTGTAGTTTGGTGATTTTTGGAGTTGCCTAAGTACTTTTAGAAATGCAACAAACCTACAGGAATAATTATAAAACAAAAACAAATGAAAACCCTCTTACCTGGCCAAACCTGTGCCCCGGCCCACCTGGCGGCCCAGCACTGTGCTGGCCCGTGCCAGCCAGCTGCTTCGTCCCCACCAGGCAGGCAGGGAGGCGACGCCGACGAGCGCGAGCTCGCCACGGCGTCAGCTGCTTGCCGCCCACGCCCCTGGACACCTGGGCGAGCTCCACCTCGCCGCCCCGACTCCGTGGACATCTCACATTCCCCCTGCCTCTCTCTTTCGCTCTGCCTCCGCCATGGCCGACGCTGCTGCGCCCGCGCCACCGTGAAACTGCGTCCACCGTCATCCCCATACCGAGCCACCGTGTCCAACAACTCCGCCGTCGTCGACTCCGTCGAGCAGCCCGAGCCCCGAGCGCTCGCGAGCCCTGCTTCATCTTCTTCGAGATCATCTTCACCGAGCACCGCCGCAGATCCCCTTCGCCGTCGCCGCCGCATCACCTCGTCCCCGACCGCTCCGTCTGCTCCTACGTGACCGTCGTGAGCTTAGCTACCTCTCCACCCCTCCTGTTCTCGCTCTCGAGCCCTGCATCGACTACATGAAGCTCACCCGCACGCGACGCCGCGGAGCTCGTTGCCGACGTGACTCCGGCTACCCACAGGCCTCACCACCTTGTCCATTAACTCCACCGCACCCCCATGAGTCCAACGCACCACTTCCCGTGCCTCGCCGTGCCCCGCAGCCTCGGGTTCGACCTCAGCCGACTCCGGCGACCGCCAAGGTCGTCGTCGGCAATGTTTCCGGCCACCCCGAGCCCAACCACTGCCACCAAGTGCCGCGGCTTGCTCCCAGCTACGCGTAGATGCCCTTCGCCGCTCATTTGGTCGCTGGAACGCACTAATGCACTCTCACTGCCACGTCTGGCCTCGCCGGCGGCGAAACGCCGGCGAGTTTGACCCGTTGACCTTGACTGGGTGGGCCCAGGTTGACTCCCCTGAGTCTATGACAAGTGGGACCCCCCTGTGCTAATTAACTTAGATTAGAACTAACTAAATTTAGTCAGCTTAAATAACTGCTGACACGCGGGACCCACTGGTCAGGTTGACCTGGACGCCCCCTTTGACCACTGACGTCACCCTGATGCAATGCTGGCGCAATAACTAATTACTGGAATTTTTCTTCTACAGGAAATTCCAGAAAATAACCAAAACTTCTAAAAATCATTGGAAATCAACCGTAGCTCAGAATGAAATAATTTATATATGAAAAATGATCAGAAAAATCCAATCTATCCATCTACACTGGTTTCATGCATGTTAGAACACATTAACCTTGCTGTTTAGGTGAAACAAGTTAATGCACTATTATGACCTCTTAAAATGGGTTTGCATTTGAATCTTTGGTTCAAATGGACTCATCTCAATCTGTTCTAGTTTGCATTAGCCAAAACACATTCTTATTGCCATGTCATATCATGCATTATATTGTGCATTGCATTGATCGTGTTTCTTCTCTGTTTGTCGGTGTTGTTCCCCCTCGGTAGATGTTGTACCGAAGTTGTGATCGTTGGCACTGATGAAGACTCAATGCTATCTTTAGAAGTGCCAGGGAAGCAAAAACCCCTTGTTCATTCCGATACAATCCCACCCTCTCGCTCCTGCTCTCTTTTACTGCATTAGGACAACAACAATTCATCTGTTACTTGCTACGGTAGCTGAACCCCTTTATCCTTTGCATGACCTGTCATTCCACAGTAAATAGATGAAACCCACTAGCATGAGTAGGAGTTGTTTGAGCCCTGTTGTGCCTACTCATTCATGCTTGTTTGTCATGCCTGCTACTGCTTAGAGTTGAGTCGGGTCTGATTCATCGAGGATGAATCAGAGGTGTGTGAACATGTCCTACTGTGTGTGTGAGCAAAGTGTGTGAACACGATTTGGTAAAGGTAGCGGTGAGAGGCCATGTAGGAGTACATGGTGGGTTGTCTCATTGAAACCGTCCGCAGGAACTGAGTTCTGTGTTTGTGATCCATGAACCAGCTACTACCACGCATTGGGCCCGAAACCAATGGACCCTCTCGGCTTCTTAATCATCCTTGTTCTCTGTCCAGGAGTTGCAACTAGTTTCTGGTGTTTGTAGGATATGTGTTGGAGCTCGTGCGTAGCGCTTACCCTACGGGTGGGCTATGATGCGATAGATACACCGTGGCACGGTGTACCGGGCGCCCGTTTGGTGTCTCGGGAACCCTGCTCACATCGTTCGGGGCCGTATGTGGAAACCTCGGCCGGACTCCCAGCGGATGGAACCTGAATAGGCGATAAACCTGGACTAGAGACTTGAGTGTTTAGGTAGGCTGTGGCCGACACCCACGTTGGGCTTCCGCTTGAAGGTTGCTGAGTACATGTCGTGTAAACGGCGGTAAGTGGTGAGAGCGTGTGTGAAGAAGTACACCCCTGTAGGGTTAACATCATCTATTCGAATAGCCGTGTCCGCGGTAAAGGACTTCTGGGTTGCCTATAACAGTTCATAGACAAGTGAAAGTGGATACTCTAAAATGCGAAAGATAAGCGTGAGTGCTATGGATGGCGTTCTCGTAGGGAGACGTTCGATGCTGGGTCATGGATGCATGTCCCTGTAAGTTTGTGCCACTTTGGGTTTACGACTAGCCATGTCAGCCTGGGCTCCTTATCATATGGATGCTAGCGACACTATCATATACGTGTGCCAAAAGGCGCAAACGGTCCCGGGCAAAGGTAAGGCGACACCCGTGGGAATACCGTGCGTGAGGCCGCAAAGTGATATGAGGTGTTACATGCTAGATCGATGTGGCATTGAGTCGGGGTCCTCACACGAGTGGAGAGCAAACCTCCCACTCGGGGGCTTAGATGCAGTCCAGTACTGGCCTAAGTATCTGAAAATCCTACAGAGTGAAGAGGAAACCTCCCACTTGGGGGCTTAGCTGCAGTCCAGTACTCGCCTAAGTATCTGAAAATCCTACCGAGTGGAGAGCAAACCTCCCACTCAGGGGCTTAGTTGCAGTCCAGTACTCGCCTAAGTATCTGAAAATCCTATCGAGTGGAGAGCAAACCTCCCACTCGGGGGCTTAGCTGCAGTCCAGTACTCGCCTAAGTATCTGAAAATGCTACCGAGTGGAGAGCAAACCTCCCACTCGGGGGCTTAGCTGCAGTCCAGTACTCGCCTAAGTATCTGAAAATCCTACCAAGTGGAGAGCAAACCTCTCACTCGGGGGCTTAGATGCAGTCCAGTACTCTCCTAAGTATCCAAAAATCCTACCGAGTGGAGAGCAAACCTCCCACTCAGAGGCTTAGCTGCAGTCCAGTGCTAGCCTAAGTATTTGAAAATCCCACCGAGTGGAGAGCAATCATCCCACTCGGGGGCTTAGCTGCAGCCCAGTGCTCGCCTAAGTACTTAATTTATTCTGTTCTACAAGGATGATGAGGTGCAGGTCGACTGCTACCTTCTCCTTCTGAGCTACGCCACAAATACAACATGCGCTCTGCAAGGATGACGAGGCGCAGGTCAACTGCTACCTTCTCCCTCTGAGCTATGCCACAAATACAATGTGCACTCCATTTGTGCTCCATCCCTACCTGCAAAAACGGTGAAGTACAGGTCGATTGGACTTTCCACCTCAGAGCTGCATATCAAGCGTTAAAGTATATTCTAAGTGAAAGACAAAGTTTGCTCGAAGGCAACTGCAAGCATATTTAATGATAAACCAAGTCCAGATAACGTCCTACGGATTCGGAAGTGCTCAGGCATCGAGCCTGTAAAAGTATATCGGTTACAAAAACCACTCGGCATTCCGAGGCAAATTTAAGACAAAGCATAGAAGTTTTTTACTCCTCAGGTGGAGGACTGGAGGGCGCGACGAACTGGTCCAGGTCGATTCCGTCAGCAATCCGAGTGGCAGCAGCAATGAAGGTCTCCATGAAAGATTGAAAGTCATGCTTCTTGGTATTGGCCACCCTGATGGACGCCAGCTTGTCCTCCCGCGCATCCTTGCAGTGAACACGTACCAGGGACAGAGCAACATCAGCACCACATCTGGCGGAAAGACTTCTTCCATTCCTGCACTCGACCTCGAACGTCATTCAGTCGAGTCATTAAAGACTCGAGGTCATTTTGAAGCGTCTCTCTTGGCCAGAGTGTCGTGTCGATCCGCGACAGCGCGGCCTTCAGTCGAGCAAGGTAGTCCACCACACCAGCAACGCGAGACTCCAGTCGGTACACGTTCATAGCAGCATCGTCCTTCACAGGAGAGTTAATGGGGTCCAAGTTTGTCTCCAGGCGACTGGTCTCCTCCTCGAAGTTTTGACAGAATTCTGTAAGCACAGTTTGAAGTTAAGCCAACAGTTCTACGACGAGTCGACGATAACAAGTCAGTCAGATAGAAAAGATTACCTTCAAGCATGAGGAATAACTTCTTGGCAAGCCCTTCTAAATAAGACTCCAGATCGTTCTTCTTCCCCATCAGTTCGCTAGCCTTGTCACTCAGAGCTATCTTGTCATTCTTCAGATGGTTGACCTCCTTGTTGGCCGCGTCGAGAGCAGCTTTCAGATTGGTATTCTCCTCTTCAAGTTTGCCCACTGAAGCCAGCTTTTCTTCTACGAGCTTCGTCTTGTCTGAAGCCCCTTTCTGCGCCTCAGTGAGGTCAAGGTCCTTCTTCTTTAGAGCCTCCTTCAGTTTATCTGCAAAGTGACAATGAGATCAGAATCAGGAATGGACAAAAAAATAAAGGCAGTCGTCAAACATACCTTTTGCTTCCTCCTTCGCCTTCGTGAAGTTCTCCTGGACAAGCTTCAAGTCAATTTCGAGCTGGATATGTTTGTTCTCCAATTCAGTATAGTGAGCCACAAGCTCGCAAGATTTCTGCGAAAGGACAGTCGACAGACATCAAAGATAGGTCACTTCCGAGTGACTAAGAGAAAAAATCATAGCATTTCTAAGACTACAGCCGAATTAAAACATTCAACAGTAGTCTCGGGGACTACACCCAGCGGGTGCACTCAGCGTGCCCCCACTGGTTCTACCGACTCGGTTCGATCAGTCGACCGAAAAAGATAAAAAGGTTATGATCCTAAACCATAGCTAACTGCCAGCAGTCAGCCATAGTGTCATCACGATCGAAAAAAAAGAGAGATGTTCTTCAGACATTAGTCTACTGCCAGCAGCCGACCATGGTCTCGGGGACTACACCCAGTGGGTGCACTCAGCGTGCCCCCACTGGTTCCAAGATTCCATTCAACCAGACTGAGTGGAATCTTGGAGTGAAGAAATTCAAAGTATAAAGACTACAGTCGACTGCCAGCAGTCCACCATAGTCTCGGGGACTACACCCAGTGGGTGCACTCAGCGTGCCCCCACCAATCCAAAAACTCAATCGACACACCCAGTGGGTGTACAGATACAAAGCTCTTCAGAAAGAAGAGTTTTCAGGTATCATATCCTAACAGAACAAGCAGTGACCAACGTACCTGGATGTTGCTCTGAAGAGCTGAGCTTGCATCATAAGCTGCTTGACTGACGTCCCGGATCGACTTCACCTGCTCCATCATAACCCCCGCCTGGCGTATAGCCTCCTTAGCAGCATCTGCTTGCTCCTCTGGGACGTGGTGTGTGGCGAAAAGGGAAGGCGGATTGGCAGTCGATGATGAAGGTCGAGCACTCGTCAGCGGCACAGTGAAGGACACGGAAGTCCGAGTGACGTTGCCTCCCTCCTGAACTAGCGTCTCAGGTGCTGATACAACCTGAGCAGTCTTGCCAGCAGGCGCCTTTTTGTTCCTACTCTGCCTCAGTGGCTCCTCATCGTCATCATCAGGGAGATCAATGACATGAGGTGGGGCTACAAGAAAGATTCAAAATTAAAAATGAAGATCCAATCGACCAAAAGCGAAACTATAGAGATCATACTAAGGTTGGAGGTGGCAGCATCTTCCATTTCTTGATCTTCGTTCTTGGCTGAGGTCTCGGAGGTAGCAGCACTGCAGATTTCAGAAATCAGTCGGTTAGCCAACGAGTCGACCAAGAGATTATCCATGCCAAACAAGAAAACACAAGTTCTGCTATTACCTGAAAATAGTGGGAATCACCATCCTCATCTTCGGCAGGGCCTTCGTCGGCTTTGATGACATCGCTTGGGGTTGCTTCGGCGCTTTCTCAATCGGCGCCGGAGAGGTCGTCTGAGGGCGCTTCGTCGACTGCCCAATAGGCACAATCGCTTTGCCACGCTCGACTGCAGGGTCATGGGCGAGCTTGGATCGCCTTTTAGTGCCGGGAGGGTCGACTTCCTCCTCTTTCTCCTCCTCCTCTTCACCAGAGCCGTCGTCTTCTTCATCCTCCTCACCATCAGATTGCCACTCCTCCTGACTTTCACCTCCGCTCCCCTCCTCCTCCTCGATCTATTCTTGCGCCCCGTTGGGCATCGAGTACATCTTGGTGGTGACCTGAAAGACAACAAACAAGAATAAAGTCAGTCGACCGATGTTAAGCAAACAGGATGGAGAAAGCAGGATCACGGTCAAACATACAAGATTGGACCTTGTCTACTTCATATGATTGGTCGAGTGGAGGAATCCTCCTAGCTCCTCGAGGGTTATCCTTGTTCCCTATGATGATAGTCATCCACCTCTCCAGCGTGGCATCCTCGACCTCCTCTGGGTAGATCCGAGTGGTGTCTTCAATGCCAGAATACATCCACATCGGATGGTCTCGATATTGAAGCGGCTGGATGCATCATCGGAGGAAGACCTCCAAGAGATCCATGCCGGTCACCCCGTCACGGATAAGCTGGACTACACGCTCGACCAGCACCTTAACCTGCGCCTTCTCCTCCAGGACCACCTTCATAGAGGACGGCTTGCTCACTCGGTCCTTGGAAAAAGGAGGGAGTCCAATCGACTGCCCTGGTGTCAGCTGGTCTTGGCAGTAGAACCAGGTCGACTGCCACCCTCGGACCGACTCGGGAAGGACCATGGCTGGAAAGGCACTTTTTCCCCTCATTTGAACCCCAAGACCCCCACACATCTGAATCACTTGGGTTTTCTCGTCATTCGGATTGGCCTTTTTCACCGTCTGAGAGCGACAAGTGAAAATGTGTTTGAAAAGGCCCCAATGAGGCCGACAACCCAACAAATTCTCACACAAGGACACAAAGGCAGCGAAATACATGATGGAGTTGGGTGTGAAATGGTGGAGTTGTGCCCCAAAGAAGTTCAGAAATCCCCGAAAGAACGGGTGGGGCGGCAAAGAAAACCCGCGGTCAACATGGGTGGCCAAGAGGACACACTCACCCTCCTGAGGCTGCGGCTGCCACTCCTTCCCCGGGAGCCTCGCTGATTCATGGGGGATCAGTCCTTCATTGGCCAGGTCGTCAAGATCTTTCTGACGAATAGTCGAGCGGATCCAGTCGCCCGGGATCCAGCCCTGCGGCAGACCGGCCCGTGGCGAGGATCCGCCCCGATTGGTCGCCCTTCCCTTCGCCTTCGCCGTCGCCTTCTTCGCCCGCTCCAAAGCCGCCGTCTTCTCCTTCACCATGATTGCTGGCGAAGCACGCATGGAGCAGCAGCGCTGGGTTGGAGGCGAACGCGGCGGATGAGTCTGAGGAAGAGGGAGAAGAAAATGAGGGCGCACTGTTCAAAAACCTCCGTCCGGCGCCTTATATGGGGTTGCTTCCGAGTGACTGACTGGTAGGCCCGGACGATCCTGTCAAATCCCGCAACAGTCGCGCGCGCGATACGTGGTGAAAAAGGTGGCACAGAGATCGAGGCGTTCCTGCCTTATCCCATCCGAGTACCGCGGCCTCCTCCGCCTCGTGCGCTTCCCGAAATTCAGATCCAGCTAAATCCGCGAACTGCAGAGCAACTTGTCAGACTGGAGATTTCCTCCGCTCTGTCGTTCGGAGATCTCCAGGTACAGAAAATTCACTCGACGGATACAAAGAATGGATCAAGGCGACTGAAAAAGAAGTTGGTGCCGTCACCGGAATTCATTGATCCAGAACAAGACATACTCATAACACGAAAAATGGGTCGGAAGAGTTTTCAACTCCTTCCCCACTCAAACCTCGATCCATTCGGGGGCTAATGATGAAGCCATGTACCTAGGGTAGGGTCATGGACCTGTCCAAGATACCCTCCCCAAGGACATCTCTAGAATAAACTACCTTTTAGTTGACCTGGAAGGATTTCACTCGACGGACTCCAAAACACTCGACCATGAAGCCAGTCACTCGACCACCAGGAGATCTAGAGTCACTCTAGACAGGAACGGTCTGTCATTAAGTAGTCTTTATGGTCATCATAGCACTTTATGTACGGTGTTACCAGTAACGCCAGATCTTAATGTACCTTAAACCCTGCATAACTGAGGGCCGGAGGGGTCCGGCGGACTCTATATAAGCCACCCCCTCCTCAGTGTAAAGGATTCGCACCCCTGTAACTCATACGCACATAATCTAGTCGACCTCCTTCGGGCTCCGAGACGTAGGGATGTTACTTCCTCCGAGAAGGGCCCGAACTCGTAAACATCTTGCGTATACAACTACTCCATAGATAGGATCTTGCCTCTCCATTCCTACCCCCCTATTCTACTGTCAGACTTAGAACCACGACACATATCACTCACCGTGTCTTCTGGGGCGCCTCCAGAGGCATCGCTGGCGTGAGTGACATCATCACCGCCACCACCATCACCTCCGTCTGTGCCAGGCTCGTCCACAACGCCGCCTTCATCGGCGGCCACGATCACGCCATCATCATCAGATGCGAAGGCCCTGAGGAGGGCGTCCACGTTGTCCTCCACCCATTGCGCCAGGTCGCCCCGGATGGCTATTGTCGTGGGAAATGAACACCTATGGGCCAGGGCCCCTTTCGGTCCGGCAAGGGAGCGGAGAGCGCACGAAGAGCAGATCGAGGCGAAGCATGCGAGGGATTTTACCCAGCTTCGGAGCTCTCCGGAGAGATAAAACTCCTACTGCTGCTTTGTGTTTCTATTCTGTTCTTGCTCGAGAGCGTGGGTGTGTTGTAGTTTCGAATGAGTCAAACCCCTTCTACGTGCGCATGGGCCTCCTTTTTATAGTCTAAAGGGGTCACCAACAGGTGGCAACGCAAAGAGAGGGGTAAAAAAGTAAAAACAGGGGTTGGTACAACCGCTATCAACAGTGCCCCCTACCTAACTCTGACGGCAGGGGACAAGGGCATTTAATGCCGGTCCGGTCGCCCAAACAGTGCAGGAAGCGACCGTTAGGGGCGCCACCGATCGCCACGATGGCCTCCTAGTCATCTCCACTTGACACCTCACTCCGCTTGGCTGCACAGCTACTCGCCACGTGCACCAGGAACGATCCTGTGGCGACACGTCGTCGGACGCGCTGGAGCATGGGCGCAGAGTGGTGGCTTCGCCGCGGCAAGCGCCTTGCCGCGGTCGCTGTCTTGTCGCACCCGCAAGCTTGCCGCTCGCTGGGTCTTGCCGGGACGCGCGATGCGTCGCGGCAAGTTTCTTGGAATGTCTTGGTTGGCCTTCCCGGCAAGCTCCTCTTGCCAGGGTCTTGTCTTTCCCGGCAAGCTCCTCTTGCCGGGGCTCTGTCGTCTCAGCTAAACACTTTGTTCTTGAATGGCAGTAATAGGAATAGCGGAGGATCTTGGCGGACGCCCGGCAAGCCTTGCCGCGGGACGCTGCGACTGCCCGTGCACAATTTCGGGATACTAAGGTACCCCTACTTTAGTACACCGACAGGAGCCCCCGGGCCTGGGTCATACACGGTGCCGAGCGCTGTTGGGCCTGGCCCAAAACAGGGCACGGGCACACGCGGCCTGGCTCCACACCAAATCTAACTCCGTATCCGCCGCGCCCTCCCGTAACGGCACGCGTCAAATGCGGCGTCGTGGGAGAGATCGTGGGCAATTCTTTAATCAGGAAAGGCGTAACGTTCGCCTCTCCCCCTTATAAGCAGAGGAAACAGGGGCCGTCCCCCACCTTCGCCACTTGCGGTTTCTTCCTCAGAAAGCTCCGCCGCTCCCTTCCGCTTCCCAAGCCGAAAGAGAGCAGCGCTCCGCCGCCCGTCGCCGCCGTCGCCGCCGTCACCGCCAACCTTCTCCACCGCTTCCGCCATGGCTCCGAAGACCGGGAAGAGCGTGAAGTTGGGCGAGGCGCTGCGGCTTGAGGCGCTGCGCAAGGAACGAGCGCTTTTCCCCCCCGAGCTCACCCCGAAGGCACTGCGAGAGGAGTTCTACCTCTTCTGGTCGACGGAGACGCGGGCGCATCCGCGCACGCAGGTACTCTCCGTCGAAGCTTTTACTTCGAAAAAGTGTCCCAGAGGATACTATTTCTTCCCTCTGTTCTTCTATTGCGGGCTATGCCCACCTTTTTCCAATTTCTTCTACGATATCATAAACACATACGGGCTCCATCTCCTTGACTTCACCCCCAACGCCATTCTGACAATGGCGGTTTTCGCACATCTTTGCGAGAATTTCGTCGGAGTCCAACCCAACGTTGCTCTTTTCCGCCATTATTTCACTCCCCGGGTCGAGAAAGGAGAACCCTTGTCTGGCGGGGTCTCCTGGACCTCAAGGCTCGGCAAGAAGGAGGTGTATTTGGAGGGGGAGCTCCGCAGCAAATGGGACGAGTGGAGGGCTGAATGGTGTTGGATCGTTGAAGCAGATCCGCAGCCCTTCACAAGTCTGCGCCAGACTCGAGTAGTGCGCGGCGGCGACTGGAGCGCTCTGTCGCCGGACGATGCCAAGCTGAAGATCGCCACCACCCGAATCCTGCGGCTCAGGCTTGCCGGGCTCACAGTAGGGGCCGTTGGCGCGGATTTCCTTCGCCGTCGCATCGCCCCTCTGCAGGAGAGGAGAAGGCCCGCCTGGCTGTTTGGCGGCCCGGCGGATATCATGAGGCTGCGTCCAGGCCTCAACTTCAACTTCACAGTTCTGGAGCTTGACGGGATGCTCAAGGAGCTGTTCAAGCATGACGCCAACCATCCGGAGTGGTTCAGGCTGCCGCAGGGCATCATCCCAGTATGCAACAACTCCCAGCGTGATCGCATCCGTGCAATGATGCCGGAGTGCGACTCGCACGGGATTGTCCCAACTTGGATGGAGCCCGCCGACGACGTCATGCGGCAATTCTTCGACAGCTTGGCGAAGGTAGTGGTCTGTGCCGACGAGCAGAGGCTCCTCACCCGCGACACCACCGATGATGAAATGCTATACATCGCCACCAGGGCCGAAGAGGCGACGGCAGCCGCCGCCGCAGGCGAGTTTGGCTTCACGTTGGAAGAGGCAGAGGCGGCCAAGGCGGCAAGCCTTGCCGATCGAGAGGACCTTGGCGGAGAGGTTGCTGGCGAGGAGGAGCCTAAAGCCGAGGCGAACGAGCCTGCCGGGGGCGCAAGTGGCCAACCATCTTCAAGCAGCTTGCCGCAGACGGAGTCCTCAGTGCAGCCCCCAGCCCAGCTGAGGAGGCGCCTCCGCAAGACTGGAGACACAGCAGGGCGGCGGGCAGGCCAACAGGTGCAGCGCCGCGGGACACGCTCTACCGCGGCAAGCACTATTGCCGCGGGAGCGTCTCATGCTGCGCCGGCAACTGGAGCGGGATCTTCTCGAGCCGCTACTCCTGATCCTGCCGCAGCTCCCGCCAAGCGTCCAAGGGAGCCTACTCCTCCGCCTCGTCGCGCTGAGAGGGTGCCGGATTTCGACCTCTCCGTGCTGAGCTCCGATGAGGAGGAAGAAGAAGAAGAGGAGTAAGGCTTTCTCCTCGTTGTACTTGTATTTCTTCAATCTTTGTTGTTTCTGGTCTTGCATCTGATCTGCTTCCCTCTGAATCCTTGTTCCATTTCAGGACTCTGGCCGAGAGAGCGGCGAAGAGGGCCAAGGTCCCTGTGGTTGTCATCGAGGACGATCCTGCTGTGATGGCAGAAGACACGTCCGAGACCACCTTGACGGACCCGGTTCCCTCTCCTCGCAGCAGCCCCCAGCACAGCCCCCAGCGTAAGTGTTGGGTTCACTTCCTGTTGTGGGGCGCACATGGGTGCTTCTTCTTTTGCTGACATCTTGATTGCTGATTCATTTGTGTAGGAGCAGAACAGGCCCATCAGGAGCAAGCAGAAACCGCCCCGGAGGTGCTGTCTGCTTCAACTACGCCGCCAAGGGGCGATTCTCCGACAAGGGAGCGCTCCCCGGCAAGGGAGAGGTCCCCGGCAAGGGACGGAACCAGTGAGGCCTTGGTGGAGGAACCCATGGTCACAGAGCCCAGCACAGGTAACCCTCCCTGTCGGAAATTTTCCCCTGGGTTTTTCTTCTGATCTTCTTTTTGGATCTTTTCTTGACTTTTCCTTCCTCTTCCTATCCTCAGATCCCCCTCTCACAGACCCGATGGAGACTGAGGCCACCGGTGAGGAAGGCGCACGCGGCAATGCTGAAGACGCCGCCGCTGACAAGGAAGAGGCCGGCGCTGATGAACCCGCCGACGAAGAAGCCGCCAAGGCTGCTGGCGCAGGAGCTGGCGAGGGGTCCGGCGATCGTACTGATGACCCAGAGGGCGTAGGAGCGCAAGGCGCTGCACCGACCGCCGACCCCTCCGCCGCTGATGCAGCGCCGGGCTCCGAGGAGCCCCAGCCAGGCGCCTACTTGAAGGCCGGCGAGGGCGTATACATCAAGCTTCCCTGGGCGTCGAGCTCCAGGGCGCCGGTTGAAGGAGAGGAGTTTGACGGGGAAGTACTCGCCTCTGCTGGGCTGGCAGTGGTTGACGCGCCAAGCAGCAGCAGCGGCGAGTCCGAGGAGGAGCAGTTGCTCCGAAAGTTGGTGTCACTCTACCACGCCCGGCAAGCGAAGCTTGAGTCCCGGGAAGCGCTTGTCGCGCAGGCGGGAGTTGACATAGAGAAGCATGCGGAAGAGCTCCAGAACCACAACCAGGAGGCCCTCCGGTCCATTGCTGAGGAGAGGGCGCAGCTCGTCGAGGCGAAGAAGGCGTTCATCCTTGAAAAGGCTGAAGCCGAAGAGCAGCAGAGGCTCGCCGCCGAGGAGCTGTCCAGGCGGGAAGGTGAGCTGACGCAGAAAAAGGTAAACTTGGACAGCCACGAGGAGGATCTCGCTGCCTGGGAACAATCAATTAGCGGGGCGCTCAAGGAAGCGAAGGATGCTGCCGCAGCTGCCGAGGCCGCCAAGAGGGAATTGGAAGCGAAGGTGACGCAGCTGGAGGCTGACATGAAAGGGAAGAATGAGGAGCTTGCCGCACTCCAGCGCGAACGTGAGAAGGATGCTCTTGCCCATGGTGATCTGCAAGTTCAACTTGCCGACAAGATCAAGGAACTGAACGCCGCCAAGGACTCAAGCGTTGATCTGGAGCTGAAGCTGGCCACCCTGACAGAGACGCTGGATGGCGCCAAGAAGCGCGAGGATGACTTGAAGAAAGAGATCAAGGGCAACGAGGAGCTGCCGACGAGGGCCGCCGAGACTCAGAACACCTTCAAGGCTACCGTGGAGCTCTGGACGGTGGGCCTCGTCAACATCGCTGCAGCCATCGACGAGGAGCTGGCGGAGCTGGACTTGGCAGGCTTCGGGTACTCCACCGACGAAAACCTCCAACCCAGTGCCAAGCTTACTCTTTTCTTCAAGGGCGTGGTGACGGCCCTCCAGCAACTCCGGGAAAGGATCCCAAAGAAGTTGGCGGACGAGTCACGCGCAATCTGCGCCAAGGTCTTGGAGAAGGTGTTGGTGAAGATACTCTTCCGCAATCCGGGCCTTGACCTCACCCACGTCCTCAAGAAGCTGCCGGCGGGCGGTGATCTCGAAGAGCTCAAAGCCATTGTCGCACCCATTGTGGACAAGGTGAATGAGGTCAGGAGGGTTGACGGCGAGCGCGTGGATTAAGCCACCCTTCTTCTCCCTTCCTTGTCGCTGTTATTTAAGTCATGAGAACAATTTAGTCAGTGCCGCAACAAGTTACTTTTGTAATATAACTTTATTCTGGGCAATGCTTGCTATGCTATCTCCTTTACTTGACTCCCTTCTTTGTATGCTTTTACCCTATGCTTTTAGGGAACTTGCCGGCGCAGGCACGCTTGCCGCAAGTGCTGAGTGCGGAACATCAGCAGCCTACTGGCGGTGCCGGCTCCGGCAAGAAACCTTGCCGCAACTAGTTGCAGCACACTTAAGTTGTTGAGCGGACTCGAAACAAAGTAAGGGCGCAACTAGCTACGAGGAGGTTCCTCTGCGCACAGGTTTTCCATACAAAACACGGTCGTTCAAGGAAGATAACTTAAAATTTAAAAACCGATCATGCTCAAACTTTGGCAACTTAGCTTTTCTGTCGTCTGTGTCCCGGCAAGGCTAGACTCCTTCGAACGACGCCTGGTCCACACCTTTATCCTCTCCCCCCCCATGAACTTGTGGGCGAAGGAACCTTCTTTTTTGAGAAAAAAGAAAGAAGAGAAAATAATGATATGGGGCCTTAAGGCTCGTTACTGCTTACCGGGGGCGAGTGCTGCACAAAGTGTCAGATAATACATGCAAAAAAGAAAAAGGCATGAAATTTGACAACATGTGCTGAGCATACGAACTTTATTTATGCACGGGATCTGCACCCGGCTTTGTACAAAGGGTTACATGCAACAGCGGCAAGGCTTGTACAAAAGGTGGTTGCCGGAACAGATTCCGGCAACCGCGCCTTATGGGTAAAACTTGCGAAGATGCTCTATGTTCCAGGAATTGCTCACCGGAAAGCCATCTTCGGTCTCAAGGTGGACAGCGCCGGGCCTAGTGACTCGTTTCACCCGATAAGGGCCTTCCCACTTCGGCGTCAACTTGTTGGAATTCTTGGCGGATTGAACGCGCCGAAGAACAAGGTCGCCTTCCTCGAAGCTTCTGGCATTAACTTTGCGGCTATGGTAGTGGTGCAAAGCTTGCTGGTAGCGAGCAGCTCGTACAGCAGCCTGAAGACGATCTTCCTCGAGGAGCAGCGCGTCATCTTGCCGCAGCTGCTCTTGCTCAAGCTCATCATAAGCGAGCACTCGAGGCGATCCGTATACGAGTTCCGTGGGCAGAACTGCCTCCGCTCCGTAGACAAGAGCAAAAGGTGTCTGGCCAGTGGCTCGATTTGGCGTCATCCTGATCGACCAAAGAACCATCGGCAGCTCCTCGATCCAGTTTCTTCCGCACTTGCGCAGCCTGTCGAAAGTTCTGGTCTTGAGCCCGCGCAGAACTTCAGCGTTTGCCCTCTCTGCTTGACCGTTGCTTCTCGGGTGAGCAACAGAAGCGAAGCAGATCTTGGCGCCAAGATCTTGGACGTACTGCATGAAGGTGCGGCTCGTGAATTGTGTGCCATTGTCGGTGATGATCCTGTTAGGGACTCCAAAACGGTAAACAATTGACCTGAAGAACTTGACTGCTGATTGTGCTGTCACCTTCCTCACTGCTTCCACTTCAGGCCACTTTGTGAACTTGTCGATTGCAAAGTACAAGTACTCAAAGCCCCCGACTGCTCCGGGAAAGGGGCCGAGGATGTCGAGCCCCCAGACCGAAAATGGCCAGGATAAAGGGATTGTTTGGAGAGCTTGAGCTGGTTGATGTATCTGCTTGGAGTGGAACTGGCACGCTTCACACTTGGTTACTTGTGCAGTTGCATCCTGGAGAGCTGTCGGCCAGAAGAAACCTTGCCGGAAGGCTTTGCCGGCAAGTGCTCTTGCGCCAATGTGGTGACCACATATGCCTCCATGTATCTCCGCCAACAGCTCCTGTCCATCTTCCTGGGAAATGCACTTCAATTTCACTCCATTGAATCTTCTTCTGTACAGTATGTCATCGACAAACTGGTACATACTTGATTGCCAGGCTACTCTCTCTGCTTCTTCTTGCTCCTCGGGAAGTTCTCCTGTTTGAAGGAAATGGACGATCTGCTGTGCCCATGCCGGAGCTTGTGGCTCAACGACAAGGACTAAAGGCGCAAATGCTGTTGCGGGAACATCTGCTTCTACGGCAAGAATCTGCGATTTGGCCGGAGCGTGATGCTCCCCGGCAAGCGTGTCGAGATACGGCTTGTCGGGAGCGTCTGCTTCAACGAAACAAACCCTGGGGCTTGTCGGAGCAGACCGCTCCTCAGCACTCTTTGTGTTGATCTTGGGGACCTTCTTGACGGCGGCTTCGGGGAGCTCTGCCGGAAAGTAGTCACCAGAAATTAACTTCCTCTTCTTGCTCTGTCCGGTTGATGGTGTTACAGATGGTTGAGTCAGCTTGAGCACAAAAATTCCTGGTTCCACAGGTAACTTGAGTGCAGCGCACTTTGACAGGCCGTCTGCAATGTCGTTCTGAGCTCTTGGAACGTGTTCCATTTGCAGGCCATCAAAATGTTCTTCTAGCTTCCTCACTTCATCAATGTAGGCTTCCATCAACGGACTCTGATAATCTTTGTTTACTTGACGGACGACAAGCTGCGAGTCACCCCTGACAATGAGCTTCTTGATCCCAAGGTCCACGGCGATCCTGAGTCCGGCAAGCAAGCCTTCATACTCTGCAGTATTGTTTGTTGCTTGCTCCTTGGGAAAGTGCATCTGGACCACGTACTTGAGGTGCTCTCCGGTGGGTGCGACGAGTAGTACGCCCGCACCGGCGCCCTGCAGCAAGAAGGCACCATCAAAGTACATGATCCATTCCTTGTTTGCTTCCTTGACGGGGATGCTCGTCTCCGGAGTTTCTTCATCAGGTGTTGGCGTCCATTCTGCTATGAATTCTGCCAATGCTCGGCTCTGGATAGTCGAGGTACTCTCAAACTTGAGGCCAAAGCTTGACAATTCCAGTGCCCACTCGACAATCCTGCCTGTTGCTTCTGGATTTTGCAGTATCCTCTTCAACGGAAAGCGAGTGACAACTGTGATCTCATGTGCTTGAAAGTAATGGCGCAGCTTCCTCGAGGCCATGAGAAGGCCGAAAAGCAACTTCTGCACTCCAGAGTACCTTGATCTAGCCCCCTGCAAAAGGGAACTGACAAAATAAACTGGGCGCTGCACCATCTTCTTTTGTTTCTCTTCCGGCAGCTGCACAGATCCATCCTTGTCGGGACCAGAGCTTGTCGGGGAAGCCCCCTGCTTGTCGCTGGATTCGCTTGCTGTGGTTGCTAGCTCATCATCCACCTCCCTCTCCGCTACTAACGCAGCACTAACCACTTGATTGGTTGCCGCTAGGTATAGCAGCAACTTTTCTTGTGGCTTAGGTGCGACAAATATTGGAGTGGAGGATAGGTACCTCTTCAAGTCCTGAAGCGCGGCCTCCGCTTCTGGAGTCCATTTCATTGGACCTGCCTTTTTCAAAATTTTGAAAAATGGCAGGGCGCGCTTAGCAGACTTTGAGATGAACCTACTGAGAGCAGCAACACAGCCGACAAGCCTTCGCACATCCTTGACGTGCTTCGGTGCTTCGATCTGCTCAATGGCCTTGATCTTGTCGGGATTGGCTTCAATCCCCCTCTGGGATACAAACAACCCGAGAAGCTTGCCGGAAGGAACTCCAAACACGCACTTCTCAGGGTTCAACTCTTGTGAAGGTCTCGTCCAAATCTTGGATCAAAGTTTCTCTGTCTCTGCTTTTGACCACTATGTCATCCATATACGCTTCTACATTTCTGTGCAGCTGTGGCCCAAAAGCATGACTGACTACTCTTGCAAATGTTGAACCAGCATTCTTTAGTCCAAAAGGCATCCGTACAAAGCAGTACGTGCCACATGGAGTAATGAATGCGGTTTTCTCTTCATCCTCTTCTGCCATGAAGATCTGATGATATCCTGAGTATGCATCAAGGAATGAAAGTAGATCACATCCTGCCGTGGAGTCAACAATCTGGTCAATGCGCGGCAAGGGAAATGGATCCTTGGGACAAGCTTTATTAACATCAGTGAAGTCAATACAAAGCCTCCACTTCCCGTTCGCTTTGCGCACGACTACTGGATTGGCTAACCACGTTGGATGGAGTACTCCTCGGACCAGGCCGGCTGCTTCCAACTTCTTGATCTCTTCTGCAATGAACTCTTGATGTTCCACCGCTTGCTTCCTGACTCTCTGCTTGACGGGCCGCGCATGAGGGCAGACGGCAAGGTGGTGCTCAATTACTTTCCTGGGAACACCGGGGATGTCAGATGGTTGCCATGCAAACACATCGACATTCGCCCGCAGGAAAGCAACGAGCGCGCTTTCCTATTTAGGGTCAAACGTGGCACTAATGGTGAAGGTACCACCAGTGCTGTCCTCCTTGGCGGCCACTTTCTTAGTCTCTGGTGAAGCTGTCTTTGCCTTCTTGCACTTGCCGGTGGAGCTCGATGGTGCGTCCTCGATGGTAGCGCAGCACTCCGAAGAGGTGCGCTTGCCGGAGTGGGCATCAGAGCTACTCTTGCCGGACTTGGTCTTGGTCTTCTTCTTCCCCCCGAGAGCTTTAGCGGCAAGTGGTTTGCGTTCTGCTGCGGATGCTTCTTCCCGGTAGATCTTGTCGGTACAGATAAGTGCATCTTTCTTGTCACCATGGACAGAAATAACACTTATCGGACCATGCATCTTCAGCACGTTATAGGCGTAGTGAGAGGCTGCCATGAACTTGGCAAGCGCTGGACGGCCGAGTATCCCATTGTAGGGCAATGGGAAATCAGCAACGTCAAATGTGACTCTCTCTGTCCTGAAATTCAGCTCGCTGCCAAATGTTACTGGCAGTGTAATCTTCCCCTTCGGCTTGCTCCTTCCCGGATTAATTCCTTGAAAAGTGCCGGTCTCTTCGAGCTCGCTGTCGGGGATCTGGAGCTTCTTGAGCACCGCGGAAGAGATCAGATTCAGGCCGGCCCCGCCGTCAACCAGCATCTTCGTGACCTTGAGTTTGCGGTTTGTTGGTGAAACCAACATCGGCAAGCACCCGACCGCAGTTATGCGATCAGGGTGATCCTCGACATCAAAGATGATGGGCGTGCTGGACCACTTCAGGGGCTTGCGCGACTCAACGGACGGTTCTGCTGCATTCACTTCCCGCACCCACTGTTTGAGTTGGCGATGCGAGGTATGCAGGGAAGCACCACCGTCAACGCACAAAACCTCTGTTGCCTTCTAAAACTCCTGCTCATCGGTCTCATCTTCCTCCATCTCGTCATCTTCGTCCTCATCTTCATCCTTGTCGCGGCCGCGGGGAGGCCTATCTCCTTGCCGCTGCTTGGCCTTGCCGCAGCGCCCTCCCCGGGCGGGACGCTTCTTGCCGGATCCTCCACCACCTTCCTGGGCCTTCTCCTTGTCGCGGCGCTCGTACTCAGCTTTCTGCAGTTCTACGAGCTGCTCAACCTTCTTGCAGGCCTGGAGGTCGTGGCCCTTGGTGCGGTGGATCTTGCAGTACTGCTTGCTGGAGCCATCCTGCTTGTCGGCGGCCACCACAGCCTCGCCGGAATCACCAGCTTTGGCCTTCTCGGCGCCGCCTCCGTTGCCGGACTGCTCGACAACTAGCACATCCTTAGCCTTTCTCTTTCTGTTATTCCACCTCTGGTTCTTCTTTGCCGGAGGGGCGTCCTCACCGTCAGATCCTTCTGCTCCTGCATTCTCTCTGGGGAGTTTCCTCCCCTCCTCAGCACGTGCACACTTGTCGGCCAGAGCCTATAGCTCGCTGACATCTCTGATTTTGCACATCGCCATCTCCTCCCTCATCCTGCGGTTACGCACGTTCTGATGGAATGCGCTGATAACCATGGCAGGTGGACGTCTGGGATGTTGCGTTGCACTTGGCTGAATCTCTGTATGAACTTGCGCAGGGGTTCTCCTTCCTTCTGGGCGAGCAGATGAAGATCGCTCTCCTGGCCATGGGGCTTGTGGCCGCCCGTGAAGGCGCCGACAAACTGATGGCACAGGTCCGCCCACGAAGAGATGGAGTTGTCCGGCAAGTGCATGAGCCAAGATCTGACGTTGGGCTTGAACACTAGCGGGAAGTAGTTGGTGAGGATCTTCTCGTCGCGTCCCCCGGCAGCCTGCACCGCGATGGTGTAGACGCTGAGGAACTCCGACGGATGTATCCTGCCATCGTACTTCTCGGGTACGTCTGGCTTGAAGTTCTTGGTACTGGGCCACTGGACCTGCCGCAGCTCACGGGTGAACGCAGGGCAACCTACCGCGTACGGCAAGTCGCCTCGTTCCCCTGGCGCATGCATATCAATAGTGGGCCCAGCGCGCTGGTCTGATTGACGCCGCGCTTCTCTTCTGCGCTCGATGCGAGTACGAGCGTCTTCGTGTCGTCGTTCTTGGAGAACTTGGCGCTGATCGCGATGAGCTCGCGGATCCGACGACGCGGTGGAGTCGGTGTCGAGGTTGGCCCGGCGAGTCGGCGATCTTGGCCTTCGGGGCGGGGAGTGCACGGTGGTGGCACCCCCAGTGGTCTTGTCAGCGTCGGCTTGCGCCTGGGCGTCTTGCCGGGGCTTCGATGTGCTCGGTTGCCGGGGCTTGTCGCTGTTGGCGAAGCCGATGAGGCTCTGAATGGTGGCCCTCCAGTCGTCGATCTTGTCTGGCGCTGGAGGGTAATCTAGAAGCAGCTGGGCTCGGGCCAGCGCTTCCTCTGGAGTCTTGGGTGGCGGTGGCGAGCGACGCGAGGTGCGGGATATGCTCAAACTTCTAACAGTGTTAGAAGGAGCAACATCTCGTCCAGGCGACCGTATTGCGCTCGTGCCAGCGTGTTGACGTGCATGTTGGCCTTGAGCGTCCCGCGATCCGCCGGCTTGGCCTTGTTCCAATGCGAGCACGGTGTTAGGAGCACCGTGGTGTGGTCGATCCTGCACCTCCTGGGAGGGGTGCGGTGGATGTACAGATGCTGAAGCTTGCGGGGCCTTGTCCTTGGACCTGGTGACGATGTGAGTCCCCCCGTCGGCGCCCGCTCCTCCGCCGGTGTCCACCCCACCGCCCGTTTGCTCCGGTGGCGGTAGGATAGACGTAGACGGAGCGGCCACCTCCGAAGCCTTCTTCTTCGGTGGCATGTCGATGAAGATGTTGATGTAGTGCGTACAAACGCCGTATCAGGTTCGCACAACCTCGACGTTCCCCTACCTGGCGCGCCAAAGATGTCGTGGGAAATGAACACCTATGGGGCAGGGCCCCTTTCGGTCCGGCAAGGGAGCGGAGAGCGCACGAAGAGCAGATCGAGGCGAAGCACGTGAGGGATTTTACCCAGCTTTGGAGCTCTCCAGAGAGATAAACTCCTACTGCTGCTTTGTGTTTCTATTCTGTTCTTGCTCGAGAGCGTGGGTGTGTTGTAGTTTCGAATGAGTCAAACCCCTTCTACGTGCGCATGGGCCTCCTTTTTATAGTCTAAAGGGGTCACCAACAGGTGGCAACACAGAGAGAGGGGTAAAAAAGTAAAAACAAGGGTTGGTACAACCGCTATCAACAGTGCCCCCTACCTAACTCTGACGGCAGGGGACAAGGGCATTTAATGCCCGTCCGGTCACCCAAACAGTGCAGGAAGCGACCGTTAGGGGCGCCACCGATCGCCACGATGGCCTCCTAGTCATCTCCACTTGACACCTCGCTCCGCTTGGCTGCACAGCTACTCGCCACGTGCACCAGGAACGATCCTGTGGCGACACATCGTCGGACGCGCTAGAGCATGGGCGCAGAGTGGTGGCTTCTCCGCGGCAAGCGCCTTGCCGCGGTCGCTGTCTTGTCGCACCCGCAAGCTTGCCGCTCGCCGGGTCTTGCCGGGACGCGCGATGCGTCGCGGCAGGTTTCTTGGAATGTCTTGGTTGGCCTTCCCGGCAAGCTCCTCTTGCCAGGGTCTTGTCTTTCCCGGCAAGCTCCTCTTGCCGAGGCTCTGTCTTCTCAGCTAAACACTTAGTTCTTGAATGGCAGTAATAGGAATAGCAGAGGATCTTGGCGGACGCCCGGCAAGCCTTGCCGCGGGACGCTGCGACTGCCCGTGCACAAGTTCGGGATACTAAGGTACCCCTACTTTAGTACACCGACAGCTATGGGCACAGGTGCGATGGCGGTATCGAAATTGAAGTGGGGGTCCCTGTCCTGTAGATAGCTGAAGACACACGAGAAGGCACGCCCAAGCAAGGCTCGGCTCCTCTCCTCGACAAGCCAACAAGAACTCTCAGAGCGGTTCTCTAGATGCGTCACCACGCCAGTGAAAAACTGGAGGTTGCCGGCGTAGTTGGTCTCATGCGGCACCTTGGCGGAATCCTCGCAGATGTTGCCCAGGGCCGTGTTAGCCCTTTCCCTGAGCGTTCAGAGCATGGGGGCATGCTCGTGCTCCAGAATCCGTCGCTGATGGATCTCATCCTCATTCCACCATGCGATGGCCTCGGCACCATCAACCCTTTGTTGGAGAAGAAGCAGCTCAGCGCGGGAAGAGGCCAGCTGCGCCTGCGCTGCGCCAAGGGCGGCTACGGAGGAGTCCGCACCCCGCATCACTTCAACCAGTTTGGCCCTGAGGGCCGCGGTCCTACCCTCAGCTTCGGCCCTGATCAACTCCAACCTCATTTCGTATTCGCGCTCAAGATCCGAGCGAGCTTCCGCCACGCGGCGGTCGACCTCTTCTTGGACTCGGGCTTCCCGCGCGGCGACGTCATCCTCCGCCCGAGTCACCAAGCGCTCCCTCGTCTCCAACCGCTCAAAGTCAAGGTTGCGCTCGGCAGCCTCCAGCATCAGCGCCTCCTCGCGCTTCAGGAGCTCTGCCTGGTCGACAGAAGCCCCCTTCAGTGACACAAGGGCCGCTTGGCGCAGTTCCACTTGCTTCTCCAGAGAGTTTCTCCAGGCTTGGAGCTCCCACGCGTGCTCCTCCGCATCCTTGTGCCGTCGGTATGCTTCTCGGGCCTCCTCGACGGCTTGGGAGCAGGACTCCCACGAGGCTGCCAGCAACACTTCGGCCTTCGCGTTGTCAAGGTCACGCTGATGACGCGCAAGGGCGACAACTACCTTCAGCTTTCACCTCTCCTTAGCGAGGCGCGGGCCTTCATTCTCAAGGCGCGCATCCTCGCTAGCAAGCTCCGCGTCGATCCCGCTCACCGCGTCCGCCGCCCCCTAGAGGAACTCTTGACGAAGGGCGCAACGCTCCCGAGCGCGCCTGAGCATGTATTCCGTGGTACCCTCTGCCACTGGTGTATGCGGAGGGCCTTGAGGCGGCATGCTCCCTCCCGGCGCTGGACTGGGGGCTGGCGCCCCAGCAATCGCCGGACGGACCTCACCAGGAATCCGGCCTGGTGCCGGTCCGTCCCCACAGGAGGAACTCAAGACTGACTTCAGCTAGTCACCATCCACGATCAGGGAAGGAGCACGGGGCAAGCTAGTTGTGCCCCAGGAGAGCTCGTGAAGGGAGGACAGCAGGCGCGCAGGCTCGAGGTACCCAGCGGGATGGACCACTTCTCCGACCGGCCCAGCCGCAGGGGCGCTGCTCGAGCTCGGCGCACCCAGGGTCAACGGGGAAGACAAAGCTGGGGGATGGCTCCTTGGCCGTCTCCACGAATTCAGCAGGAAGGGCCCTGAAAGGCCGCGATCAGCTGCAAGAACAGTGAGGTAAAGGAGCAGAGAGAGAAGAGGACTTACTAGTCCATGGCAAAGTACTTCATGCGCTTCAATAGGCGACAAGGACGATCGTCGCCACCCAAGGCCTCCTTCCTCTTGCGGAGGGCCTCGAAGTCTACGTGGAACCAGCCTAATCGCTCGATGCAAGGGTCGGCCTGTGGCATGGAGGAGGCGTCAAGGTGATCAGCGCCGAGGGAACTGGCCTGGGGGACGCCGCCAGGCGCCGCCTCACGAGGGACGGCCGGGGCCTCGGAAGCCCTAGCATCAGGAGCTGTAGGCCGCAACTCCACGCCTGCCACTGCTCCAGGACGGGCTTTGGGGGATGCTGCCTTCGGGGCTCCGCGTGGCGTCAGCATCTCGACATCGGCCCCCTCAGCTCCCGGCGGTTCTCGTCTCCCCGCTCCATCGCCTGAGGCAGGACCGCCGTGGGCGATCGGAAGAGCAACCACAGCAACTGGGTTCTCGCGGGGTCCCATGAGGCCAACTGGACGCAGCCCCCACTCGTCAAAGCTAGGTATCTGCCTCACAAAATCGGCCTTGCCCGAGCAAAGATACAATAGGACAGCATCGTGTCGAAGGCTGCCTGGAGAAGGATCACCAGTCAGGACGCTGAGCACCGTCCTCAGCACTTTAGGCGCCAAATCCTCCTCCTGGTGCTGCATGCGGTCTTTGTGCCCCGCAAAGGCCCACAGCCAACGGGAGTGGCACTGGATAGGAGCAGTGCGACGTTGGAGGAACTCCATCACCACCTTGGGCGTCGTCACATCGAGCGCCCTCAAACTCTAGAAGCGGCACCAGACTAAGGCGAGTTGGGGGCTCGCGAGCGTCTCATGATCCCAGCCTGAGTTGGGAATAGCGGGCGAGGTCGGGTGCGAGAGCAGGGGGCTAGACACTCCGACATCAACATACAGCCACTGCTCTCTGAACCTGGCCTCAGGAGGAGGAAGGCCGAAATCGATCCCCGAAGCAGCCGTCTCTGGCATGGCAAGGAAGCTCACGCACCCCGAGCATTGAGTGGGGTCGCTCATGCGCAAAGAGAAGAAGTGGCGCAGGAGGGCAACGGAAGGAGGGATGCCCACCATTGCCTCGCAAACAAAGGCGAAAACAGCGAGGAGGGTGATGGACTCAGGCCCCAAGTGCATCATGTGGATCTGATAATGGGAGAGCACCGCATTAAAGAAAGCGAAAAAGGGGGGAACCAGACCCGCCCACAGTGCATCGGCGAAGAACCGGACCTTTGTGACAACCCTATCAAAGGAGGCATGGGACGCAGGCCAGACCGTGGTCCTGCCGCACTCGTTGAAGATGGAGGCAAGAGAAGAACAGACCTTGCCCAAGGCTTCGGGGTTGAGTATGATTGACCGATCAATGGCGGGGGCCGCCGCCGGAGACCAGCGGGGCGAAGGCGCGGGCTTCTTCCCCCTTTCCTTGTTCGTTGGCGCCATGGCGATGGGAAAGGGGGAGAGTTCGAGTTGGATTGGAGGCAGAGGTTGCTGCCCGAGGAAGAAGGAATGGCAGGAAGCGCGCGAACAGCGAAAGGGGAATGGTTGTGTACAACCACGGGTCCGCCTAGACGGGCACGTAATGAGGCATCGTGGGGAAGCGGAGGCGCCCACGTCCAATCAACCGCCACGCGGCGCCCGAGGCTGCAGGCTATTGGGGCCCGCGGCGCTTCGCACTTGCCCCTTCGCTTCTTTGCTAAGCCAAGTCCGGGCGCGCCTTGGGCCCGGGGGCTACTGTCTGTGTTCTGGGAACGGGGGTCCCCAGACTTTCCTACCTGCGGCCTGCGGCGTGGCTCAAGTGGGGGCCCAGTGCAGCTCAGCTTCATCATCTCAAGCTCAAGACCCTCACGAGGGGCCAAGCCTCGAGGGGCGGACGACAGGAAGCTTCCTTAGGAGTAGCCTCATCAGGCGGGCTCGCGAGGAGGCGGAGAGATCAAGGCAGGGTACCTCGCGAGGTGCTCGTGAAGCAAGCCATGATGATCGAGACCAGGCGGGCGCCGGCCTGCGAAGTGTCCTTGTTTCCCCTTCGGTGCAAAGGGGGCAAGCACAGGCCAAGGCATCAGGCAAAGTTTACCGTTTCGGTGCAACAAGACCAAGACCAGTGGAGCGGCAGGATAATTGTACTAGATGTTCCCCTTCAAAATGACCAATTGTTGGCGCCCTTCCCGCTCAATATTTTGGAAGAGGCCCAGGGCCTCACTCTATAAATAGAGCTAGCCACCATATTTTGGAAGAGGCCCAGGGCCTCACTCTATAAATAGACAATGCTCTAATAATGATGATCATCACACTTTTATTTATTTACAACTAATGAATTACAATCCAAAACTAGAACAAGATATGACTCTATATGAATGCCTCCGGTGGTGTACTGGGATGGGCAATTAATCAAGAGTGACATGTATGAAAAATTATGCATGGTGGCTTTGCCACAAATATGATGTCAACTACATGATCATGCAAGGCAATATGGCAATGATGATGCGTGTCATGATGATAAACGTTATGGTGGAAAGTTGCATGGCAATATATCTCGGAATGGCTATGGAAATGCCATAATAGGTAGGTATGGTGGTTGTTTTGAGGAAGATATAAGGAGGTTTATGTGTGATAGAGCGTATCGTATCACGGGGTTTGGATGCACCAGCGAAGTTTGCACCAACTCTCAATGTGAGAAAGGGCAATGCACGGTACCGAAGAGGCTAGCAATGATGGAAAGGTGAGAGTGCGTATAATCCATGGACTCAACATTAGTCAAAAAAGAACTTATATACTTATTGCAAAAATCTACAAGTCATCAAAAACCAAGCACTACGCACATGCTCCTAGGGGGATAGATTGGTAGGAAAAGACCATCGCTTGTCCCCGACCACCACTCATAAGGATGCACAATCTAAGAACACCTCTTGTTTCAAATTTGTTACACAACTTTCACCATACGTGCATGCTATGGGACTTGCTAACTTAAACACAAGCATTCTTTAAATTCATAATCACCCAACTAGCACGACTCTAATATCACTACCTCCATATCTCAAAACAATCATCAAGTATCAAATTGATCATAGCATCCAATTCACTTCCTATGATAGTTTTTATTATACCCAACTTGGATGCCCATCATTCTAGGACCAATTTTATAACCATAGAAAATACCATGCTGTTCTAAGAGACTCTCAAAATTATATAAGTGAGGCATGAGAGACTAACAATTTCTACAAAATTAAGCCACTGTCGTGCTCTAAAAGATTTAAGTGAAGCACTAGAGCAAAACTATCTAGCTCAAAAGATATAAGTGAAGCACATAGAGTATTCTAATAAATTCTAATCAAGTGGGATTCTTCCAAAAAGGTGTGTACAGCAAGGATGATTGTGTTAAACTAAAAAGAAAATACTAATATCATACAAGACGCTCCAAGCAAAACACATATCATGTGGCGAGTAAAAATATAGCTCCAAGTAAAGTTACCGATAAATGAAGACGAAAGAGGGGATGCCTTCCGGGGCATCCCCACGCTTAGACTTTTGGCTATTCTTGAATATCTTGGGGTTCCATGGGCATCCCCAAGCTTAGGCTCTTGCCACTCCTTATTCCATAGTCCATCAAATCTTTACCCAAAACTTGAAAACTTCACAACACAAAACTCAATAGGAAATCTCATAAGCTCCGTTAGTGCAAGAAAGAAAAATCACCACATAAGGTATTGTAATGAACTCATTATTTATTTATATTGGTGTTAAACCTACTGTATTCCAAGTTCTCAATGGTTCATACCCTTACATACTAGCCATAGATGGATCAAAATAAGCAAACAACACACGAAAGACAGAATCCGTCAAAAACAGAACAGTCTGTAGCAATCTGTAACTCTCGAATACTTATCGAACTCTAAAACTCCTACCAAAATAGGAAGTCCTGGGCAATTTGTCTGTTGATCTACAGAAAAAAGAATCAACACAAAAGCACTTTTCGGTGAATTACAAAAATTATTTTGTTGCGCGCAAAGTTTCTGTTTTTCAGCAGAATCAAATTAACTATCACCATAGGTTATCCTATAGGTTCTACTTGGCACAAACACTGATTAAAACATGAAAACACATCTAAACAGAAGGTAGATGCAAAAATTTATTACTAAACAGAAGCAAAAACAAAAAACATGAAATAAAATTGGGTTGCCTCCCAACTAGCGCTATCGTTTAACGCCTCTAGCTAGGCATAAAAGCGAGGATAGATCTAAGTAGTGCCATCTTTAATTTTCAGTTTTTTAGCGGAGTCATGCATGAATCCGGGAGGTTCTTTACGTTTCCCTACATACTCGGAAATTTTTAGATCTAAAGAGTCCAACCGCTTATTACAAAGAGTAATCAACATATTCATGCGGTGAAGATTTCCGCTAACACTCTTGAGAGGTTCAAGAGACTTTTGTAAGATTTTTGTAACTTCGCAAATCTTTTCAAACACTTGTGTTTCTTATTGGGTAGGATGAGATCCCCTTTTTGAGGTAGTGTTCCCACTATTCCCTCTATAATTTCATGCGCAATACTGGGATCAATTTCAATAAAATTTGCTTTGGCACTGCAATCCAAGAGTTGTCTATGGGACATATTTAGCCCAACATAAAAATTGTGAAGAAGAATTCTAAAATTCACCTCTAGGGTGCAATTACGATAAGATTCCATCATCCTATACCAAGCATCTTTTAAGTTTTCTCCTTGCCTTTGCTTGAAGTGAAGAACTTCAAACTCGGGAGACATAGGAGCGGATAAGGAACTAGCCATAGCGACAAGCACACAAAAGGCAAGCGAAAGAGAGAGGAGCTTGGCAAAGAGAGGGCGAAAAAAACGGCAAGGGTGAAGTGGGGGAGAGGAAAACGAGAGGCAAATGGGAAATAATGTAAATGCGAGGGAGATGAGTTTGTGATGGGTACTTGGTATGTCTTGACTGAGCGAAGACCTCCCCGGCGACGTCGCCAGAAATCCTTCTTGCTATGTCTTGAGCTTGCGTTGGTTTTCCTTGAAGAGGAAAGGGTGATGCAGCAATAGTAGCGTAAGTATTTCCCTCAGTTTTTGAGAACCAAGGTATCAATCCAGTAGGAGGCTCCTCAGAAGTCCCACGCACCTACACAAACAAACAAGAATTCGCAGCCAACGCAATAAAGGGGTTCTCAATCCCTTCACGGCCACTTGCGAAAGTCAGATCTGATAGAGATAATATGATAAGCTAAATATATTTTTGGTATTTTATAATATAGATAGGAAAAGTAAAGATGCAAATAAAAGTAAATTGAAAGCTTATATGATAAGAGCTAGTCCCGGGGGCCATAAGTTTCACTAGTGGCTTCTCTCAAGATAGCATAACTATTACGGTGTGTGAACAAATTACTGTTGAGCAATTGATAGAAAAGCGAATAATTACGAGATTATCTAGGCATGATCATGTATATAGGCATCATGTCCGTGACAAGTAGACAGACTCCTGCCTGCATCTACTACTATTACTACACACATCGACCGCTATCTAGCATGCATCTAGAGTATTAAGTTCATAAAGAACAGAGTAACACATTAAGAAAGATGACATGATGTAGAGGGATAAACTCATGCAATATGATATAAACCCCATCTTTTTATCCTCAATGGCAACAATACAACACATGCCTTGCTGCCCCTGCTGTCATTGGGAAAGGACACCGCAAGATTGAACCCAAAGCTAAGCACTTCTCCCATTGCAATAAGGATCAATATAGTAGGCCAAACCAAACTGATAATTCGGAGAGACTTGCAAAGATAACTTAATCACACATAAAAGAATTCAGAGGAGATTCAAATATTTCTCATAGATAAACTTGATCATAAACCCACAATTATTCGGATCTCGACAAACACACCGCAAATAGTTACATCGAATAGATCTCCAAGAAGATCGAGGAGAACATGGTATAGAGATTCAAAGAGAGAGAAGGAGCCATCTAGCTAATAACTATGGACCCGAAGGTCTGTGGTAAACTACTCACAACTCATCGGAGAGGCCTTGGAGATGATGAAGAGGCCCTCCGTGATCGATTCCCCCTCCGACGGAGCGCCGACAAAGGCTCCAAGATGGGATCTTGTGGATACAGAAGGTTACGATGGTGGAATTAGGTTTTCGTGGTCTGTTCTGATGTTCTCGAGGTACGTGGGTATATATAGGAGGAAGAAGTAGGTCGGTGGACGCTTGAGGGACCCACGAGATAGGGGCGCGCCCTCCACCCTCATGGCCGCCTCGGCTGTTGCTTGACTTCCACTCCAAGTCCTCTTGATCACGTTCGTTCCAAAAATCACGCTCCCAAAGGTTTCATTCCATTTGGACTCCGTTTGATATTCCTTTTCTTCGAAACACTGAAATAGGAAAAAAAACATCAATACGGGCTGGGCCTCCGGTTAGTAGGTTAGTCCCAAAAATAATATAAATATCTAAAGTAAAGCCCATAAACATCCAAAACGGGTAATATAATAGCATGGAACAATCAAAAATTATAGATATGTTGGAGACGTATCATTGGGCATCTTGCTCACCATGCCTCCTCCGCACTCGGCATGTTCGCCGCCTACCACCTTTGGCTTCACGTTGAAAATCTTTAGCCACTGTCCAAAGTGTGGCGGGATGCAGAGGAAGGCCTCGCACACGACGATGAATGTAGAGATGTTGAGGAAGGAGTTAGGGGATGGGTCATGGAAATCTATCCCGTAGTAGTACATAAGGCCGCGAACAAATGGGTGCAGGGGAAACCCCAGCCCGCGGACAAAGTGAGGGAGGGATACAACCATATCACGGGGTTCTGGAGTAGGGACGATCTGTCCCGTCGCTGAGAGACGGTGTGCGATCTTCTTGGCCAGGTATCCGACCTCCCGGAGTTTCTTGATATCCTTCTCCTTGACGGAGAGGCCATCCACTTGCCTTGCGCTCTGGATCCAGACATGGTTGGAGTGCTTTTTGGGCGGAAGAGATGGGTGCTTGGGCGCTGGAGCTCGAGAATGGATGAGCAGAGGAAGAAGAGGGCGTGGGTGAAAGAGGGGAATCCTTATCCCTTTATAAAGGCAGTAAAAATCATGCGCCTCCCCACTCGCCCTAAAACTCGCTTATTTCCCAAGCGTCGTGCTGATGGCATGGTTAGGTTACCCATGCCCGCATTGATGAGAATCCCGTGATAAGGGGAAACGATCTCTGCTTTTACAAGATGTGCCAATGAAACTGAGCCTCGAAATACGTAGGGGCAGAATAAAAACGGTTCGAATGAAGACCGGGCCAAGGTGTGATGTCACACTATGCATTGTCAGCAGATTGGTCTCGTGGGATACTATACTCTCTACAGTGGTATGTGGGATTTGTTTTGCAGAGCCGGACACAATTCTTATGTTCAAGATCTACTTTGAAGTATTCGGAGAAGGAACCCGCATTGCAATGCCGAAGACAATCCGTGCACCGGACTCGTCGTCATTGAAGCCTGGTTCAGGGACTACTGAGGGAGTCCCGGATTAAGGGGTCCTCGGACAACCGGACTATATACATATGCCTGATTGTTGGACTATGAGGATACAAGATAGAAGACTTCGTCCCGTGTCCGGATGGGACTCTCCTTTGCGTGGAAGGCAAGCTTGGCAGTTAGGATATGAAGATTCCTTTCTCTGTAACAGACTCTATGTAACCCTAGCCCCCTCCAGTGTCTATATAAACCGGAGGGTATAGTCTGTAGGACAACAACAATTATAATCATAGGCTAGCTTCTAGGGTTTATCCTCTACGATCTCGTGGTAGATCAACTCTTGTAATACTCATATCATCAAGATCAATCAAGCAGGAAGTAGGGTATTACCTCCATTGAGAGGGCCCAAACCTAGGTAAACATTGCGTCCCCCGCCTCCTATTACCATTAGCCTTAGACATATAGTTCGGGATACCCTACCCGAGATCCGCCGGTTTTGACACCGACAGAGGGCCCGAAAACCGTGCCTTATGGGCAACCCCCCGCCTCATATCATCAAAATCAATCAAGTAGGAAGATGTTCGATGTTCCAGGAGTTGCTCACTGAAATGGCATCTTTGGTCTCCAGGAGGACTGCACCAGGCCTGGTGACTCGTATTACCCGATAAGGGCCTTCCCACTTCGGCGTCAACTTGTTGGAATTCTTGGCCGATTGAACGCGCCGAAGAACAAGTTCGCCTTCCTCAAAGCTTCGGGCATGAACCTTGCGGCTATGGTATCGACGCAAGGCTTGCTGGTAGTGCGCTGCTCTCACAGCCGCCCGAAGACGATCTTCCTCGAGGAGTGTTGCATCATCTTGCCGCAATCACTCGTGCTCAAGCTCATCGTAAGCGAGCACTCGAGCTGACCCATATGTGAGTTCCGTGGGGAGAACTGCCTCTGCCCCATATACCAGGGCAAAGGGTGTCTGGCTGGTGGCTCATTTGGCGTCGTTCTGATCGACCAAAGAACCGCCGGCAACTCATCAATCCAGCACCTTCCACTCTTGTGCAGCCTGTCAAAAGTCTTTAATCCCAGGCCTCGCAGTACTTCAACATTTACCCTCTCCACCTGGCCGTTTCTCCGTGGGTGCGCTACGGAAGCAAAACAGACCTTGCTGCCGAGGTCTTGGATGTATTGCATGAAGGTGCGGCTTGTGAGCTGCGTGATGTTGTTGGTGATGACTCTGTTTGGCACACCAAAACGGCAGACTAGCCCCTTGAAGAATTTGACGGTTGACTGTGCTGTCACCTTCCTCACTACTTCCACCTCCGGCCACTTTGTGAACATGTCGATTGCAACGTACAAGTACTCAAAGCCCTTGACAGCGCGGGGGAAAGGGCCCAGTATGTCAAGCCCCCTGAACGAAAATGGCCAGGGGAGAGGGATTGTTTGAAGGGCTTGAGCTGGCTGAAGCTTCTTTGAATGGAACTAACACGCTTCACACTTGGTTACTAGTGTCGTTGCATCCTAGAGGGCAGTGGGCCAGAAGAAACCTTGCCGGAAGGCCTTGCCGGCAAGGGCCCTCGACCCTATGTGGGAGCCACATATGGCTCCATGTATCTCTGCCAACAGCTCCTGTCCTTCCTCCCGGGGAACGCACTTCAATTTCACTCCGTTTGTTCTTTTTCTGTATAGAACGTTGTCAACGAACTGATACATGGTAGACCGACGGGCTACTTTCTCCACTTCTTCCTGCTCCTCAGGAAGCTCCCTTGTTTGGAGGAATCGAATGAGATGTTGTGCCCATGCCGGAGCCTAGGGCTCGACGGCAAGGACTAAAGGCATTTCCTCTGCCATGGGAGCGGCTGTCTCTATGGCCAGGGCTTGATGCCCTGTCGGAGTCGGTTGCCCCATGGCAGGCTCAGTGTCCACGGCAACATCTTTGCCAGCGGCTTCTGGGAGCTCGGTGGGAAAGTACTTGCCGGGGACTGATTTCCTCCGCTTGTTCTGCTCTGTCGACGGTTCAATGGTTGAGTTAACCTAAGCACAAAAGTACCTGGTTCCACAGGTAGTTTGAAGGCAGCGCGCTTCGGCAGGTAGTCGGCGATGTCGTTCTCCACTCTGGGAACATGCTCCGCCTGTATACCATCAAAACACTCCTCCAGCTTCCTCACCTCATCTACGTGGGCCTCCATCAACGGGCTTTGGTAATCCTTGTTGACTTGCTTGACGACAAGCCGTGAATCACCCTTGATGATGAGCTTTTTGATCCCGAGGTATGCCGTGATCCTAAGACCGGCAAGCAACCCCTCATATTCTGCAGTGTTGTTCGTCGACATCTCCTTGGGAAAGTGCATCTGGATTACATACTTGAGGTGCTCTCCGGTGGGTGCGATGAGCGGCACACCAGCACCGGGGCCTTGCAGCGAGAAAGCCCCGTCAAAGTACATAATCCAGTTGCGACTTGTTTCCTTGCCGGGAAGAGTGGTCTCCTGGATCTCTACGTTGGGTGTCAAGGTCCACTCTGCAATGAACTCTGCCAAGACTCTGCTCTGGATCGTCGAAGTACTTTCAAACTTCAAACCAAAGCTCGACAGCTCCAAGGCCCATTCCACAATCCTCCCGGTTGCATCCAGGTTATGCAGTATCCGTTCCAATGGGAGGCGGGTGACGACGGTGATCTCGTGCGCTTGGAAGTAATGACACAGCTTCCTCGAGGCCATAAGGAGGCCGAAGAGCAATTTCTACACGGTAGAGTACCTTGACCTAGCCCCTGCAAGAGGGAGCTGACAAAGTAAACCGGGTGCTGCATCTTCTCGTTCTTCTACACAACTTCATTTGGTTGCGTAGGCCCTGTCCTGCCGGTGTCAGACCCTGTCGGGGGCCTCGCCTTGCCGGTACCAAGCCCTGCCGGGGGAGCTCTGGCTCACCATCCACCAGTCCTACCGTTGCCACTGCCCCTTCGTCGACCTCCCTCTGCGCCACTAGCGCGGCGCTGACCACTTGATTCGTTGCTGCTAGATACAGCAGCAGCGGCTCTTGTGGTTTAGGCGCAACTAGTATCGGTGTGGAGGAGAGGTATTTCTTCAAATCCTGCATCGCTGCTTCGGCCTCTGAGGTCCACTCCATTGGGCCCGCCTTTTTCAAGATTTGGAAAAAGGGAAGGGCACGCTCAGCAGACTTGGAGATGAATCTGCTCATGGCGGCAACGCACCCAGTGAGCCGATGCACATCCTTGATCCGCCTAGGCGCCTCAATCTGCTCAATGGCCTTGATCTTGTATGGATTTGCCTCAATCCCACGCTGTGACACAAAGAACCCGAGAAGTTTGCCGGACGGAATGCCGAAGACGCACTTCTCAGGGTTTAGCTTGAGGTTGATCTTGCGCAAATTTGCAAACGTCTCTTCCAAATCTTGTACAAGTGTTGCCTTGTTCTTGATTTTGACCATTGTGTCATCCATATAAGCTTCCATATTTCTATGTAGCTGGGGCTCACAACCAATTTGGACTGCTCTTGCAAACGTTGAGCCAACACTCTTCAACCCGAAAGGCATCCATAAAAAGCAATACATACCACACGGGGTGATGAATGATGTCTTCTCTTCATCTTCTCTCATCATGAAAATCTGGTGGTATCCTGAGTAGGCGTCAAGGAATGATAATAGGTCACACTCGGCCGTGGAGTCAACAATTTGGTCAATGCGTGGCAACGAGAAAGGGTCTTTAGGATAGGCCTTATTGATATCTGTGTAATCAATACACAACCTCCACTTCCCATTTTCCTTGGGCACCACCACCGGATTGGCCAACCACGTCAGATGGAGTACTCTTCTCACCAAGACTGCTACTTCCAGCTTCCTGATCTCTTCTGTGATGAAATCCTTCCTTTCCAAAGCTTTCTTCCTGACCTTTTGCTTGACGGGTCGCGCATGAGGACAGACAGCAAGATGGTGCTCAATCACCCCCTGGGAACGTCGGGGATGTCGGATGCTTGCCATGCAAACACATCGACATTCGCCCGCAGGAAAGTGACGAGTGAGCCTTCCTATTTGCTATCGAGGGTGATGGTGAAAGCCCCTCCCGTGCCATCCTCCTTAATGGACACCTTATTGGTCTCTGGTGGTGCTGCTCTGGGTCTCTTGCTCTTGTCGGTGGAGCTCTCTGGCATGTCCTCGACAGGAGCACAGCACTCCGAAGAGGTGTGCTTGCTGGAGTGGGCGCAAGAGGTCTTACCAGTCTTCTTCCCGCCCGGGGCTTTGGCGGCAGGAGCAAGTGCCTTGGCGGCAGTTGCCGCAACTGCTTCCCGGTAGAGTTGGTCAGCGCAGATCAGTGCGTCCTTCTTGTTGGAGGGGACGGTGATGATATTCATCGGCCCAGGCATCTTGAGCGTGTTGTAGGCATAATGTGACGCCGCCATAAACTTGGCTAGTGCCAGGCGGCCGAGGATCCCGTTGTAGGGCAAGGGGATCTTGCTAGATCAAAGACAATTCTCTCCGTCCTATAGTTCAACTCGCCTCCAAACATCACGGCCAGCGTGACCTTACCTTTCGGCTAACTCCTTCCCGGGTTGACCCCTTGAAACGTGCCCGTTTCCTCGAGGTCTCTGTCAGGAATCTGCAGCCTTTTGACCACAACAGGCGAGATCAATTTCAGACCTGCCCCACCGTCAACTAGCATCTTCGTCACCTTGAGGTTGCATATCGTTGGTGAAACCAACAACGGCAGACACCCGACCGTAATTGTGCGATCAGGGTGGTCCTCGGTGTCAAAAATGATAGGCGTGCTTGACCACTTTAGTGGCTTCTGAGCGTCGAATGATGGCTCCGTCGCTGCAATCTCGTGTGCCCACCGCTTGAGCTGGCGGTGAGAGGTGTGCAGCGAGGCGCCACCGTTGATTCACATGGCCTCCGTGGCTTTGTGAAACTCAGGCTCACCGGACTCGTCGTCCTCGTCATGATCATCGTCTTCCTTCTTCTTATCGCGGCCCCGGCGGGCCTCTCTTGCTGGTTATCCTTGCCGCGGCGGCCTCCTTGGCCGCCACGCTTCTTGTTGGATCCTTCGGCATCGTTCAGACCCTTCTCCTTATCCCACTTCTCATACTCAGCTTTTTGCTTCTCAGCAAGCAGCTCAACTTGTCGGCAGTTCTGGAGGTCATGGCCCTTGGTACGGTGGATATTGCAGTACTGCTTGTCGGAGCTTCATGGCTTGTCGGCAGCCGGCAGGGCCCGGCAAGCAGCGCACCCAGCAATTTCCGTGCCGGGGTCGCTTGCCTTGGCCTTCTTGGCAGTGCCGGTGTCGTCGGATCCCTCGACGGCAAGCACGGCCTTACCCTTGCGCTTTCTGTTGTGGCGCCGGCCCTTCTTCATCGGGGCGGCGGTTTCTTTGTCTGTGGAGTCGGTTTTCGCACCAGCGTCCTCGCCGGGGTACTTCGTCCCCTCTTCAGCTCGAGCGCACCTATCGGCCAGAACATAAAATTCGGCCACATCTTTGACCTTTTTCATCGCCAGCTCTTCACGCATCTTGCGGTTGTGCACATTCTGATGGAATGCGCTGATCACGGCAGCGGGATGAACATCTGGGATGTTGTACTGCACCCGGCTGAACCTCTATATGTACTTGCGCAGGTTTTCACCTTCCTTCTGGGGGATGATATGCAAATCGCGTGCCTGGCCATGAGCTTGATGGCCCCCAGTGAAGGCGCCAACGAACTCATGACACAAATCCGACCAAGAAGAAATGGAATCCGCCGGCAAGTGCATCAACCATGACATGACATTGGGCTTAAGTGCCAACGGGAAGTAATTGGCAAGCACCTTGTCGTCGCGGGCTCCAGCAGCTTGCATCGTGATGGTGTAGACGATGAGGAACTCTGACGGGTGAGTCTTGCTGTTGTACTTCTTGCCAACATCAGGCTTGAACATGCGGTGGGAGGGCCGCTGGAACTGCCGCAGCTCATGGGTAAAGGCTGGGCAATCCACCTCGTAGGGTAGGCCATCATAGCCTCCCGGTGCCGGGTGGTCCATAGTGGGCCTTGCCCGCCTATCTGACTGGTGGCACGCTTCACGCCGGCATTCCATGGTGGTTCGAGCATCTTCAAGGGCTCGCTCCCGAAGAACTTGGCGCTAATCGTGGTGGATCCGTGGGTCGGACGACGCTATGGAAATGTTATCACAAGCATCATCACGATGGACCGACACCCGCAGTAACTGGCATGGGGGAGGAGAGTGCACCATGGCTGCATCACCTCCGGCCCTTCCACCACTGGCACTCGGTGGCTCGGTGGAGCTGCGGCCTAAGGGCCACGCTGGTCGCGGCTTATCTTTGTTGGTGACACCGACGAGGCTCCGGATGGTGGCTCTCCACTCATCGAGCTTTTCTGCAGTAGGAGGAAAATCGAGGAGTAGCTGCGCGCGCGCCTAACCTTCTGCTGGTGTGGGCGGTGGCGAAAGCTGCATGGACCGTGACGCGCTCTGACTCCTCACCACGTTAGAAGGAGCTCTATCACGTTCGTGCGGTTGTACGCCATTTCCGCCAGCACTTCGGCATGCATGCTGGCCTCCTTCGTCCCGCAAAGGATGCGCAGGACTCTTCCCACGGCCGTGCCTCGTCTTTCATCAGCGACCGCCCCGCCACTTGCCTGCACTGGCACAGGCCGTCCGGCTCGGGATGAACGGATCGCCATCGTCATCTTCTTCTTGGGAGCCATGGCGATGAAGAACTGCTAAACTAGCTGCTAGACCGGATTTTCACATCTGCGCCCCCCTGCCTGGCGCGCCAGAGATGTTGGTGAAAAACGATACCTGTGGGATCACTGGAATCCCTACTACGGTCGGCGTGCATGGGGTTGTAGAAAGAGCGGGTCTAGGAGTCAGCACAAAGATCATTTACCCAGGTTCGGGCCGCGAGCATGTGTAATACCCTAGTCCTGCTTTGGTGTATATTTGAGTGTTCTTGAGCTCTTGAACTAGCTACGGTACGTGCGTAGTCCAAAAGATCTGAATCCCTCTCCAGTATGCCTCGGGCCTCCTTTTATAGTTCAAAGGGGACGCCAAAGTGGCACACAGGAGGTGGAAAGTGTATACAGTGTACAAGCTTATCGCCTGACATCACAGGACAAAACGCATTAAATGCACTACTTAGGTGTCCTCTTGCTTTATCGGGGATGGCAGCGAAGCCCGTCCCACCCATCGCCGCTTCGCCTTGCTTCGACATGTGTCCAGGCCAACGAGGCGTGCATCACCATGTAAGATGGAAGGCTGTTGAGCTGGTGGTGTGGTAGGGTCTTCACGAAGATCTGCATGCCACCATGCAAGTGCTTGCTGAGTCAGTCTAGAGGCCGCACGTCGCCACGCAGGTGCTCGCCTAGCTGGCTGAGCTGACAGCTGCATGGGAACGGCGGTGGAGTCTTGGTAGATGTGGGCCTGGCCGCGGCCCCCGCTGACGTCCTCGGCAAGGGTCTTGCCGGGGTCCCGGCAAGGGTCTTGCCGTGACATCACGTTCGTCCCCGGCAAGGATCTTGCCGGAGGTCTCATGGATTTCCTCGGCAAGGAACTTGCCGAGGATCATCACCTTCTGGTCCTCATTTGACTTGTGTGTTTATGATCTTCACGAAGATCTGCATGCCACCATGGAGGTGCATCCCGAGACCTGGTTCCAATGTGGTCGATGGCGTTGGAACCCTTGGGCTCTAGGGTGGCGCGCTCTGCTGGCGCTGGGCAAGTGCCCCGGCAAGGCTCTTGCTGGGGCTGCGGAGGCTGCCCCGGCAAGGGTCTTGCCGGGGGAGTCTACCTCGCCCTCTTGATTTTTGTGTCTTTGGTCTTTGCTTTTATTGTCTTGCACCTTCGGCTTCCCTTCTCTGCCCTGCTAAGTGTGGCCGCCGGTGTGGCCCTGACTGCCCGTGCACAAGTAAAGGGGTATAAAAGAGCGCCCCTACTTTTGTACACCGACAGCTCCGTTCTGCGTGCATAATATGTGAAAATGTTCATCTTAGAGTGCTCTTCATGATGGAGTAATTTGCATATGTTCCTTTTCATATTGATGCCTTAATCTTCGTAGCAAAACTGCCAAGTGATATAAACTGTTGTAAACTGCTGCCTGTTAACATCATGTATGCATATTGTGAGTGGTGTAACTTTGTATCTGTTGATCCTATGAAGATGATCTTGATATGCGCATGTTCTGCTCTTCATGCTCTTCACGTTGGTTTCTACTGCATACATTTTAAGTTTAATCTTGACATATTAATCCCTGTTGCATAAGTGCATGTTGCTGTTAACTGCTGAAAACTATTATAACTTGCCTATTTGTCATTTTTATATCTTTTTGTATGATTTTCTTTTGAGCATCATGTCTACATTTTTAGGAGTATAATTATGCCGTCTTTTCTGTGGTGCATTCCATGTATTTTGATACGCCCTGTAGTGAGTGCATCAAGCTTGTGAAGTGGGCTACTCGCTTTTAATTTTCTGCCAATGATGAATCTGTTATATCATGATGCCATGTTTGCTTGATGCTACCAATTAATCCATGCATAATCTGGAGATGCTTAGTTGATATGTTTTGTTGTGTATGTTATGCAATATCCTGCCATGCCATTTTATGCCTATATATGGTATGTACCATATGTTTTCATGGCCATGAACATGTCTATATGTTGTTTCAGTTTTCTGTTAACTTCATGATGCCATGTTGTGAGCTCGTTATTGAGTGATCCATGCCTCTTTTGGAGATACTCCAATTACATGATTTTAAGTATGCTATGAGTAATCTGTTCACATGTCATGGTTGTTAATTTTAGATATCATATGCCTCTGTTCCATGCTTGCAAACATGCTATCATAATGTTGCTGTCTTACACTTGCTGAAACTGTTTTAACATTCAATCTTGTCTTGGTTGTTCCCACTAATCCATGAGCCATATGCATATGATGCCATGATGTTATTTGCTCTTTGTTATGTGTAATTTGACTCCATGCCCTTGTTTGCTATGTATAGTTGTGTAGGATCTTTGTTTTATGCCCCCAACATGCCATCATATTAACTCTGCTCATGTATATGCTCCTGTGTTATAAAGTTGCATTTTGCATTCATCATATTGGTTTAGTATTGATGCCTATGAGCCTCAACCTTAATGATATTTCAAGTATTTTATCTGTACATGAAAGGCATGTCAAGTTTGTGCTCCTATGATTCCTGTAGCATGTTGTTGTGATGGTTGCATTGTGCCTAGTTGCTGTTTTGGGCAGATTGTTGTTATATCTTGTTTGGAGTGTATGTGTTGCACCGTTGCTCCGTTTTGAGCATGCTCTATATGAAACTTGCTTAGAATTGTATGTAGTTTCATCACGTCATGTTGAATCCTTGTTTAGAGATTTGTGCTTGATGTTTGAATGCATTTTGCATCAATGCCATGTTTAACTTGTTTTGCTCATATCCTCTAGGCGGTAGCTCCAAATTAAATGAAGTTTATGTGTAACTTGACTAGAATTTCGTGTACATTATCATGGTGCATCTTAAGTTGCTGTTTAAATACTTAAAAATAATGTGTTTTCGGATCTGGACCAATTTCTAAATTTGCATATTGAGGACTTTCCGGATTTGTTATATGTTGTTTCCGGCCTCATTTAAACTTGCTTTGATGTGTTGTTCTTGTATGCATCATCTCTTGCCATGAGTAGCATCATATAGCATTTGTCATGCATCATACTTGGTTGAGCATCATGTCAAGTTTATGTGTTGTGTGTTTACCGGGTTGTTTGCTTCTTTCCGGTTGTGCTTCTTCTTGATAGTTCTTGTTTCGTTGCGATCGGGAGGATTCGTTCATCTACGCTTGGTTCCTCTTCGCCCGTTCATCTTCTTCATGGACTCATTCTTCTTCCTAGCGGGATTTCAGGCAAGATGACCGTTACCCTGAATCTCACTACTATCATTGTTATGCTAGTTGTTTCGATGCTATCGCTATGTCACCGCTTTTGCTCATCCCCTCTTATAGCATTGTTAGTTGCAGGTGAAGTTGAAGATTGCTCCATGTTGGAACATGATTATGTTGGGATATCAAAATATCTCTTATTTTAGTTAATGCATCTATATACCTGGTAAAGGGTGGAAGGCTTAGCCTTATGCCTGGTGTTTCGTTCCACTCTTGCCGCCTTAGTTTTCTGTCATAACGGATTTATGTTCCTTGATTTTGTGATCCTTACGCGGTCGGGGTTATGGGACCCTCTTGACAGTTCCCTTTGAATAAAACTCCTCCAGCAAGGCCCAACCTTGGTTTTCCATTGGCCTAACAACCTATACCTTTCCCTTGGGAGATATAAACCCGAGGGTCATCTTTATTTTAACCCCCTGGGCTCGTGCTTCTCTAAGTGTTGGTCCGAACCGAGCAGCCTGCCAGGCCACCTCGGGGAAATTCGAGGGCTGGTTTTACTCGTAGCTTGACTCATCTGTTGTGCCCTGAGAACAAGATATGTGCAGCTCCTATCGGGATTTGTCAGCACATTCGGGTGGTCTTGTTGGTTTTGTTTTACCATTGTCGAAATGTCTTGTGCACCGGGATCCCAAGTCTAATTGGATGTCCCGCGATAGAGGATTCTCTCTGCAGATCGTGAGCTTATAATGGGCTAAGTTGGGACACCCCTGCCGGTTTTAAACTTTCGAGAGCCGTGCCCGCGGTTATGTGGCAGATGGGAATTTGTTAATATCCGGTTGTAGAGAACTTGACACTTGACTTAACTAAAATGCATCAACCACTTGTGTAGCCGTGATGGTCTTTTTTCGGCGGAGTCCGGGAAGTGAACACGGTTTGAGTTATGCATGAACGTAAGTAGTTTTAGGATCACTTCTTGATCATTACTAGTTTGCAACCGTTTGCGTAGCTTCTCATCTTATTCTTGTATTCATAAGTTAGCCACCATATCATGCTTAGTCGCTGCTACAACCTCACCACTCATCCATTCCATCCATTTTAAGCTTTGCTAGTCTTGATACCCATGGTAATGGGATTGCTGAGTCCTCGTGGCTCACAGTTTACTACAACAGCAGTTGCAGGTATAGGTAATGCAATGATTATGACGTGAGTGATGCTTGCTTGTTTTGAGTTCTTCTTCTGCTTTGTCGTTCAGGGGATAGGTTCCTGGTCGGCAGCCTGGGTTAGTAGGGTGGATGTCATTTGAGTTTTTGTTTGTGTTTCATCCGTAGTCGGATGTTGCTCTTATATATGATGTTGTTGTATTCATGTGGCATTGTATGCCTCTTGTATGTATCCCCAACTATTATGTAATGGTACGGTGTAATGATATCCACCATGCAAAAGCCTCTCCAATATGCACTTCTATCCTTGGTGGGACCTTCGAGTTCCTTTAGAATAGGGTCGCATATTGGGCGTGACCTGTCATGATGACATTCACCTGAAGATTTTCAAGGCACCTTTTGGGACCCCAGATTTTCTTCATAGGGGGGTCGTTCCTGCGGTTAGTTCCAACATATCGAGCAAATACTTCACCATTCTGATTCTTGAACAGTTTATAGTTGGAGTCAAATGACTCATCAGAGGAATATGAAGATTCACAAGTAAAGCCAGATAATGTGCATGGATCCATGGAAGGTCCCTTCGCAGCAACCCATGAGGTTTTGGGGTACTTTTCAGGTTTCTAGTAGGTCCCATCAACATTGAATTTCCTTTCAAAGGCAATACCCTCTTTCCTAGGGTTCCTGTTCAAGATCTGCTTTTTGAGCACATCATAAAGAGTCTGATGCCCTTTGAGGCTTTTGTATATGCCTGTCACATACAATTCCTTCAACCCTGCATTATCGTAAGTGATACTTGTGGCATTTTCAGATGAGGAATTTGTGACCAGAAAGACAGTTGAAGAATTTGCAGCAATAGAAGCATTTGAACATTCAGGTGAAGAATTAGCAGGTTCACGCTCAATGCATTTCAGACATGGTGGAATAAATTCTTCTTGAGCGGAACTGATCTGTTGAGCAAGCAATAAATCATTTTCCTTCTGAAGATCTTCATAACTTACTCTTAACTTCTCAAGATTTTGCTTTATCTAAAGAAATTCATAAGAAAGCTTCTCATGATTAGTTAAGAGAGTGTTATGATGATTTTGAAGGTTGGCAAACCATGACTGAAGTTTCTGAAGACTATCAGTCAAGGCCTTAGTTCAATTCAATTCCTCACCCAACATATCATTGCTTACATCAAGCATGTTTTGAACTTTTTCAAGAGCTCTTTGTTGTTTAGTGGCAAGGGAAGCAAGTTTAGTGTAGCTGGGGCCAAATTCATCACCTGATTCATCATCACTAGATTCAGAAATGTTGCATCCAGTTACCTTGGCACCCTTTGCCATAAGGCATGGTGCATTGAATGATGATTCTGGGGCGAAAGTCATATCCTTGAGAGATTCCTTGATATCCTCAAACCAAGGATCATGACGAGTACGATGGCCTTCATAGACCTCAGAGAGTCGGTCCCAGATAAGCTTTGCATGGTTGAGATGCATGACGTTCTTGAACTGATTTTGGGACAAACAGGAGCAGATGATATCCTTTGCCATGAGGTCGAGTAGAGTGTACTTGCGAATATCATCAGCCTCTTCCATCTTGCATAGATCGGTAACACCAATCTCAGTGACGGTCCATAGTTTGCTGTTCATCGCCATGAGTCGCTTCTTCATCATGGCCTTCCACTTGGGATACTCATGACCGTCAAATATGGGGCATGTCACTTTCTTCATTCCTGTAGTCGACATAACTGGAACTCTAGATGATTAAACCAAAATCAAACAGAACAAGGTAGTACCTTGCTCTGATACCAATTGAAAGTGCGTTAAGTCGACTAGAGGGGGGGTGAATAGGCGATTTTTACAAATTCATCACTAAGGAATTTCAGGGTGAGCAAATTCTTAGGTCACGAACAACTAGTAGCGGAATAAGTACTCAAGTGTAAGCATAACAAAGTAACAGCATAGTCATCAGGATGATATGAAAAAACAAACACAGAGCACAAGTAGCGTAAACATAGGATAAGCAGGCTGAAGACAATGTGACTGAAGAAATTGGATTGAGGAAACAGAGAAAGTCTTCAATCGAAGTCTTCAAACAGTAATGATCAGGTTCATCAACACATGAATGAGGAAACGAAAGGGTTGAGGAAATAGAACCAGTTGGGTTGGTGAAGACAATGATTTGGTAGACCAGTTCCAACTGTTGTGACAGTTGTATGTCTAGTTGGAGCGGCCGAGTATTTAAACTCGAGGACACACAGTCCTCACCGTATTCTCCTTGAGCTAAGGTCACACAGGCCTCGCCCAACACTCGTGGTAAGTCTTCACAGGTGACTTCCAAACCTTCACAGACTTGGTCACTCGGCGATCCACAATTCCTCTTGGATGCTCAGACCATGACGCCTAACTGTCTGGAGGATACAAAATCCTCAAAGGTAACAAGCGTCGGTTCCACACAGGAACAATCTCTTCAGTGATGCTCGATCACTTTGGGTTTGTACGTGTTTGGGTTTGGGTTTTGGGTTTTCCTCAATTGATGATTTTCGCTCAAAGTCCTCGGAGGATGGGATGCTCTCAATGACAAGTGTCAGTTTCTCTCAGAGCAGCCAACCAGCTAGTGGTTTAGGGGGCGGCTATTTATAGCCTAGGGAGCAGCCCGACATGATAAGACATAAATGCCCTTCAATGATATGACTGTTAGGTGGTAGGATATTTTGGACAGCTGGCACATGGCACAACAACGGTCGGATTTGAGGTATCAAATTCCTCAGGGCTATCATGTTCCTCACTGTGTAGGCAATCTGCACTGGCCAATTCCTAACTCCTCAGTCAGAAAATATTCCTCAGAGACCAGAATATCTTCATCTCTATCACTGAAGAAATTGATTGAGCTGATATGAGATTTCAAATGGCTTCACTCGAAAGGATTGGGTAGGTGTAGGCTTTTGAGATGAGCATCACTTGGAAATCAGTTTCCTTAGTATTATGTCGACCCCCTTTAACAGTACGGTGTTTCCTATGACTCAAGAAAGAGAAAATGAAACTACGAAAACAAAAGTCTTCACGCTTCATAATCCTCGCATGAATATCGAAGTCTTCAGGGTCACACCAATTTCTTCAGTTTTAAAATCTTCAGGAGAACCAATGTCTTCAGCTGAAGACATACATTTTTAGGGGTCGACTTTCACAGTAATTATCAAACTCCTCATGGACTTATAGAGCATGTGTACACTCACAAACATATTATTCCCTTAACTTATAAGTCCTCAATACACCAAAATCACTAAGGGGAACTAGATGCACTTACAATTTTGATCAGCCTCATCCTCGTGAACGTCCTCATCGGCAGCAGCAGGAGCAGGAGCCACATAAGCATCAATAGTAGGTGCAGAAACACCTGAATTTTGACCAGGCTCAAGGGGAAAGTGTAGTGCTCGTCCCACTAGATTTGGAAGGCGACATTGTTGTTGTTGTTGTTGTTGTTGTTGTTGTTGTTGTTGTTGTTGTTGTAAAGGTGCGACAGGTGCAGCTGGCAGTGGTTGTGGAAGACGCGCGAGTAATTCATTAAACATGTTATCAAGCTTTGTTTAACGTCTTCTCAATGCCATCTATCTTCTCCCTGGCCTCTTCAAATCTATTTAGAACATCTTGTACCTGTCCACCACTACTAGGAAAAGGCCTACTAATGGCGCACCGGTTTTGCCTACTAATGGCGCACTACCGGTGCGCCATTAGTAGCACGCCATTATAATTTTTTACTAATGGCGCACCACTGGTGCGCCATTAGTATCTGGTATACTAATGGTGCACCTGGCAGTGCGCCATTAGTATGTAACTCCATGCGCCATTAGTATGCCTCCCGTGGGGCCATATGTAACCATGTGCTTTGTCACACTAATGGCGCACTCTGCCTTGATGCGCCATTAGTATCCTTTGGCAAACTAATGGCGCACTCTACCTTGATGCGCCATTAGTATGAATATTTGGTTTTTTTTTTGCTTTTCTGATTTTGCCACAGGTTACAAAATATATTATTGGACAGAATATAGACAACAGCACACAGCAACATCAGATTCATCGAATACAATAGAACATTAGTCTCCGAATACAATTCATCATATTAGTCTCCGAATTCAAAAGATCGAACAAAGATAAAACATTACAAGTCTCAAGACCGCGAGTATCGAGTTTGTCTTCACATTACAAGTCGATATCGATCATCTAAACTACCATCACATAAAAGAGAGTTGTGGTCATCACGATGAGCATCATCGCGATCAAACTGGTCCTCATCCGGTTCCTCCAACGCAGACGGTGCGGAGCGCATTCGGACGCCGGTCCTTCCTTTGCTTCTTCGATTGGCTGCCATCTGTGTGTGCGCCGCCATCATCAGTGGTGGCATCCTCGGCGGCACCATCAGTGGTGTCATCCCCGACGCCACTAGGGGTTGTGTAATCAGGATCGGTGTCTTCCGCGGCGTCCTCATAGCGGTGAGGTTGTTCCTCCATCTCCTGGGACAGCTCCCAGAATTGCTTGCCGCCCGAACCACCGGCCTCATCATTGTGGGCCATGTTTCTCTCTAAATAGGAAAAAAGTTTGGTCAAAAAGTTGGTTATTGTCAAGGAACAAGATCATGGTCTCTTAGGGTTTGTCGACACCGAGGCACCCTAAAAGCCTAAGCTTTCATCATTTAGGGTTTGTCGACGCCGAGGCACCCTAAAAGCCTAGCGTACATCATTTAGGTTCTCATCGACACCGAGGCATCCGGGGCAGCCAAGTTAAGTTTTCATCATTTAGGGTTTATCGATGACGAGGCACCCTAGGTTGGGCCTAATCACTTGGCACTAATCACTTGGCTCTATTGCCACCTATGTTGGGTTTATCATCTAGGGTTTATCGATGCTAAGGAGAATTCTAAGTTGGGCCTAATCACTTGGCTCTATTGCCACCTATGGTTTAATGCAGCAAGAATGGCGGGGCAGTTGATCCTACTTAACTAAGTACTAAGATACCCCGGCCCATGCATTAGTCGCAAGTACCCCATATGTCCTATTTTTAGCAAAATCATGCTAAAATTCACGGAAAATTTCAGCATGACCTTTGCTGAAAATAGGACATATGGAGTACCCGAATTTGCCGGAACGGAAGTTAATCAACATTCCGACAAACTCAAGGGCCTCTCGGGGTACCTGCAAATTCATCACGACACGATGGTCGGAGACATGACCTCTGCAAAATGGTCGGAGACACGATGGTCTTTCTCAATGTGATCAATTGATGGATCAACACATAAAACATGTCCAATAAGTATGATTTATAGAGTCAACATCAGTATGAATATATATAAAGTTTTTCTTCATCAGCCAAGCCCATGCAAGTAACTGCATCCAGCAACTATTTTTGCTACTCTGTAACTAACTACACTCTGTATTTATAGATTCATTTCAGATGAGATCAGATTGAGCTCCAACTGTAGCTGTAGCTGAGGGTTCCATGAGCCATCATGCCAGCCAACCAGGAAATAAACTTTACTTTCCAAAGGAAATAAAAATACAATGCATACATACATACTTAATCAGCTATAGGTGTTGTTGTTAACTGAATTTTACTGATGTTGTTGTTAACTGAATTTTACTGATGTTATATACAATGCATAAATACAATGCATACATACATACATACTGGACGTTTACTTTCCAAAGGAAATAAAAATACAATGCATAAATACAATGCATACATACATACATACTGAATTTTACTGATGTTGTTGTTAACTGAATTTTAATCAGCTACTGAAGAACACCTTCAGTTTCGTCAGATATAGGTGTAGTTTTCAGTCTCTGTCAGTTTCGTCAGATATAACTGAATTTTACTACGTCTCCCCTCCTGGACGTTTCAGAAACAGGAGGGCCCACGTCTCCCCTCCAGAGTTTTCGAGGGCCCACGCCTCCCCTCCAAAGGGCAGGACGTTTGAGTTTTCGAGGAAACTCCCCACGTATCCCCTCCACTGGCAACTCCCCACGATGCAGAGGGGGTTTTCTTCCCACGTCCAGGTAACTCCCCTCCTATTCCATTGCCGCTCCATCTTCCTCCCTCTGCCTCCCTCCTCATTCCATTGCCGCTCCATCTTCCTCCCTCTGCCTCCCTCCTCATTCCATTGCCGCTCCATCTTCCTCCCTCTACCTCCCTCTGCCTCCAGCATCAAGCAACTCCCCTCTGCCTCCACCATCGCTGGCCAGGAGGGCAATGGCGGAGGAATCGTGGAGCAACTCCCCTCCGTCTGCCAAGAGAATGGCGGAGGCATCGTGGAGCAACTCCCCTCCGTCTGCCAAGCATCATCGTGGTGAGGCGTCTGGCAAGGAGCCGCTGGTGGTTGACGACGATGTTCCGGTCCCCGGGCAGAAGCGGGACTACACCGTGCCGCTCAAGGTTGATATCCACCTGAAGGAGCCGCTGGATGTTGTATGCACCAGCAATCCAGACGAAGCCGACAAGATGATCCGCAAGATGAGGAGGAGGCTCGGCGGCATGCTTCGTCGGAATATCGGCGTTGATGTCGAGTATACCAAGGAAGACAAACCTCCGCAAATTGCTGCAGTTCTGCAGTTATGCGTGGAGGATCTTGTCCTGGTATATCACATCACCGCGGCAACCAAATGGTAAAAACATCCAGTTCTGAAGTTTCTGTCTAATTAGTAGTTTCTGAAGTAGATGCAATAGTTATGAAGTTCTGAAGTAGATGCAATACTAGTTCTGAAGTTATGAAGTTTCTGTTTAATTAGTAGTTTTTTGGTGATCATACAGAATGTTGTCTAGAAGTTTTTGTGATCATTTAGTAGTTGTTATGAATGTTGTCTTGTAATGCAAAAGATTGCAAAAAAATACATCATTGAGATGTTATGCTTGCTGTTTTGATCATACAGAATGTTGTCTTGTAGTTGTTGTGATCATTTAGTAGTTGTTGTGATCATATTGTTTTAACTGAATTTTGGTCAGAACTGAAGATGCTATTTTAACTGAATTTTGCTTCAACTGAACCCATTTTAATTCTGTAGTTTCTGAAGTTTTTGAAGTAGATGAATTTGATGTACCAGATTAATTTGATGCAGGCCCAAGGAACTTCGCCCGCTCCTGCAGGAGAAGAAGTTGTACACCTTTGTTGGCTTCTGCATTAGAGGCGACAAGGAGAAGCTGAAGTTGTCTGGTTTAGAGATCAACCCCGACAATTACGTCAACTTGCAGCGCAAATGGAGAGTTCCAAACAATGGAAAGAAGTGGCAGTCTTTGGCTGAGTTTGCAGGCAGCCTCATCCACCCATCCTACAAGGAAATGAAGCAGAAGATCGACAGGAAATCAGACCACCTACTATGGGGGGACAGCCCACTGCCAAACAACCTCATCGAGTACACCGAGAAAGATGCGTACGTCACCTACGAGGCATGGAAGAAAATCGAAATCACCAAAGAAGGTTTGGAGCTTTGGCAAGAGGCGGAGGATCATTGGGATGACCCCTACTACTGGGGATATTGAGTTGTTTGTGGTATTGGGATGACCCCTACTACTGTGTCTCAGTTTGTAGTTATGTGGTTGAACAAGTTTGCTTTTGTTATGTTGAACAAGTTTGCTTTTGTTATGTTGAACAAGTTTGCTTTTGTAATGATGAACAAGTTTGCTTTGGTTGTCAGTTGACATCACTCATCGCTAAGCATGGTTTAGTTTTACCTTTATCTATTTATTATTTAGGCAGAGCTATTCAGGCATGGAAGATATAATCATCCTTATGGTGAGGATCGCAATGTTTTTAGCTTCCAAGTTTCTAATGACACATGATCTTTCCAACCACATAACTTAGGCTGTGTTTGATAGTAAAGTATTGAAAAAACCAAAGTATTGAAAACTACAACATTTTAGCATGTAGGTGTAAGATAGCACAGTTTTGACATACCACATTATTTTGAAGTATTGGGAATACTTTGGAGCTGTTTGGTAGTGTTGTATATATTGACGCACCTAATAACTAGCTTGCCGTCTTCTACTTGCTTACCCTGTTACCCAAACCCAATGGCCATGCAAAAGGCCACCCATATGCACAAAGTCCATAGCCAAACTGTCAACGACCATTCCCAAAGCTGCGGCTTACAAAGATGAGAAAAACCATGCAGTGTCGTCAGCTGGCCGGCACCGTAGCAGACACACGAAGTGAAGAAACATGTTCATTTTTTCGCCTGCTCTGTTTTTAAAAAAGAGGTCCTGGGTTCTTTTTATTAGACAGAGAAAATACTGCATTTTGAGGAATATTGTAGTATTAATATTATAGTTTTTTGTGGAGACCAAACAGCTCAAAGTAATTAAAACCATAGTATTTAGAAAAACTGTAGTATTCACAAAATACTTAGAAAATGCAGAGCTATCAAACGGGGCCTTAACTGCAAACATTTCCCCTGTAAATTGTAGTTACACATTCCAACCAATACCTGCAGGTTGTAATTTCATACTGAATGACCATCAATGACTAAGTGAAGCAAATATTTACTATGCATTTCTTGGCACGCGAGAAGGAAGAGGGGAGAGGAGGCGGAGCTCACCGGGGAGGTGCAAGGAGGCCCTGCGACAGCTTAGTAGCAACAGAGGTGGCCGAAGTTGAGGAAGACAGCGGCGACCCGAGGAAGAAGAGGTGGAGGGGGGGGTGGAGGGGTTGAGCGCCGTCGCACCCTGGTTCCGCGGCTCGCCGGCCCGGTGTTGAAGCAGATTCTGCCCGCCGCCTTGCCTGTTGCCTCGCACGGTGGAGCTCGAGGGCTGGGAAGGCGAGGGAGGGGGTGGATTGGGAGTGGACGGCGATGGGGGGCAGGGCAGGGGCTGACTGGGGGCGATGACGGAGACGGAGGCGCGGGGGCGGCGGCGGCGTGGGTCGGGGCAGCGCGCGGGTGCATCTGGTGGCGAGGGAGAGAGTGTCGAAGGGGATCTGGCGAGAGGGAGAGAGTATAGCTAGGGGGAGGGTTCTAATGGCGCACCTTCCAGTCGTGCGCCATAAGTATGACTATTCTAATGGCGCACCACCCCGCAATGCGCCATTAGAATTTTGTTTTGATCTAGCCCACTAACCATATCTACAACCTAACCCTATCTACAATAGAACCCACCCAATAGCCCGACTGGTCAGCATGCAGCACACACACCAGGAGGTCCTGGGTTCGATTCCCAGGCTCCCCAATATTTTTTTATGCATTTTAAATGCTATTTTTTTATATTTATTTGTGTTTAAATATGTTCAAACTTGTTTAAATCATAACAGTAATATTTTTTTATAAAAACAGTAATAAATTTTTTAAAAATATGTTCAAATTTCTTACTTGAAAATATCATCGGCGGCGGTGGTGGACCGGGGGAGGGTGCGGGGATCGAGATCGAGATGGAGGGGGAATCGAGATCGAAATGGAGGGGGATCGAGATCAAGTGTCCTCATGAATTCAAAAAGTGCCCATGAAATTTAAAAATATTCATGATATCAAAAAGTGCCCATGAAATACAATCGAGAAATGAAGACTACGATTTGAATACAATCGATCTTAGCTAGCTATCTGTTCACAATCTTCTTGCCCTTCTTTTTCGCAAATGGAGTTCTTCTGTGGAACGGACGTCCTTTAGGTAGGGTGGTCCTGCTTCTTCTTGTGGTGTATGCTGCTACTTCATCGTCGTCGTCATGTTCGATCTTCGGGTCGCCATACTTGTCGAAGTCTTGCTCATTGGCTACTCCGTCCATTCCGATGATCTTCCTTTTGCCTCTCGACACGACAACATGACTGGGCTTTGGCGGGTCGGTAATGAAGAAGCATTGGTCCACTTGGGAAGCCAGTACCCATGGCTCATTTTTTGCGGTGACGTTTGCGCCCGCGGTCTTGGATTTGGCTTCGGGTATAAACACGACTGGGCTTTGGCATAGTGCGCCATTAGTAGGTTTGCAAAAAAGTAAAAAAATAATAATAATGGCGCACTGTCTTAGTCGTGCGCCATTACTAGTTCTAACTAGTAATGGCGCACTTTGCCATCCCTACGCCATTAGTTTGTATGGAAAAATGGGGAAAAATCAATAGTTGTGGCGCACCGTGAGCACGGTGCGCCATTAGTGTCTTCCACTCTAATGGCGCACGAGCCACCGGTGCGCCATTAGTATATAGTAGTGGCGCACTACTTACCTGGTGCGCCATTAGAATCAGTCCTATCTATAGCCCTTTTCCTAGTAGTGCACACATCATTTGCTAAAATTTATCATGTAGCTATTTGTTCATCATGTTCTCCCAATCAGTCTCATCGGCTTGTTTCCTGCAATGGTTAGCAGCAATAGAAACACACAAGAATATGATCCTACATAATACTAGGAAGTGGTGGTGGTGGTGTGTCACAAATCCGTCAAGCGAATCTCAAATTCTTACCAGTTCTTACCCAGCAGCAGGTGGTGATCGAGAAATGTTGTAGTCAAAACTCTCAAAGCTTGGGTAGAGGGATGGCCAGGGAGAGTCAAACGCACTACGTAGACATATGTGGAGCTGGGAGGGCTTATGATATGGTAGCAAAAAGGGCCAACAATAATCAATTCAGGGATGGAAAATTGAATAAACGCGAAACGACGGTAATGTGCTGGTCCTAGGCTAGACCATACTAGAGACGCGAGCGTAGAACACTAAAAAAATCATGGCGCTGCACGTAAACAAGGGAGGAGCACTCTCTGAATTTTGTTTTCTTGTTTTGCACTTTTTGTTGCACTTTTTCCCTCTTTTTTTGCTCCGCAACAAAAAAAATCGAAAAAAATCTACAAATGGTCTAAAAACTGCCTAGCAAGAATTTTCCAGACTTAGTTTTTTTCAAACTGGGACTATTTTTTTACTATGGGAGTCGACCTTGACGATCCAACTACGAACGTGCAAGACGTCGCGCCTTAGGAATCGCTAAACCAACTTCCGAGGGGTTATTGACCATGCCGGAGCACGATCAACCTAACCACGAGGGTCTGGTTTCCTGCGAGCAAATGACGAACAAGCAAGAAACTGAGCTTGCAATCTGGATATTGTGAATATAAGAGGAAGGCTTTATTAATGAAGGTGGGGTTCTGTGATGCCTTTGTCTGGTCGTTGAACACAAACAAAGTACACGAAGTTGCAGTTATGGTGAACTTTTAATCTAAACAAAACCAAAGTCTAAACGCTGCCCTAAGGGTTGTATATATGAAGGAAGAGGGGGGCATTTCGTGGCCCTTGAAGGAGGGGTCCGAAACCAACCCTATCTCTTGTTTCCTCACACATATAGACTCTAAAAACAGCCTATACTCTGGTATTTCGAAATTACATGGACCTGGCCCAAAATTTAGGTGACACGGCACCTATAATAGCCTTTGGACAAAATTTATGAAGTGGCATCTTGTATATTTCGTCCAAGGCTTCATGCACTCATTGTGTTGGCTTCAAAGTCCTGAAATCATCACTTGTAACTCCGTTCTTGTTCCTCTTGCGCATGCCATCATCTTCATGCTTGATCTTGCTCCAATATTCATCCTTCTTGTCCAAGTTAGGCCCTTCATTTGTAACTAAAATAAACGTATCCAATTTAGGCAGCATCATATTCTCATGAACATTAGAATCATTACCAAGAAATGGAAGTACCTGAAAATTTAACTGGCGTGCGCGAGCTCTAGTAGTTGGTCCAGTATGTATAGCAGCAGGGGCTGTGGGTGTAACAATGATATTGATGTCCTCATCAGGTCGTTGAACACAAATGAAATACGCGAAGATGCAACTATGGCGAACTTTTAATCTAAACAAAACCCAAAGTGTAAACGATGCCCTAAGGGTTGTATATATGGAGGAAGATGGGGTGATTTTCGTGACCCTTGCAAGAGGGGTCCGAAACCAACCCTATCTCTTGTTTCCCCACACATACGGAATGTAAAAACAACCTATACTTATGTAATTCAAAATTACATTTTGGCCTGGCCCAATAATAAGGTGACGCAGCACCTATAATAGCCTCTGGACGAAATTTGTGAAGTGTCATCTTGTATATTTCGTCCAAGCCTTCATGCACTTATTACGGTGGCTTCATAGTCCTACAATCATCACTTGAAACTCCGTTCTTGTTCCCCTTGCACATGCCATCATATCCATGCTTGTTCTTGCTCCAATGTTCATCCTTCTCCAAGCTAGGCCCTTCGTTTGTAAGCAAAACAAATGTAAGCAAAACAAATGTATCCAATGTATCCAATTGGTCCAGTATGTAAAGCAGCAGGGGCTCTGGGTGTAACAATGTATTGATGTCCTCATCACAAAGGCAGAAGGCCTAGAGTCACTCTGGGATGGCAGCGGTTAGGTGATCAGTTCGTCGCTATAAAGATCATTAAGTATAGGTGTTACCAGTAGCGCTCGCACCTTTACTGTCTCATTGAACCCATTCATAACAGAGGTTGATGAGGGGTCAGCAAACTCTATATAAGCCACCCCTCCGCTCCTGCACAAGGGTTTGCATCCCCTATAACTCAACACTCCATACAGTAAAGCTCCCACAGCACCGAGACGTAGGGTCGTTACCTCTTCCGAGAGGAGCCTAAACTCGTAAATCCGAGTGTACAACCTCGCCGTAGCTAGGCTCTGCCCTCTCCTAAGTACCCCCAATCTCTACTATCAGATTCGTTACCACGACACGTAGTGCTAGAATCCGTTGAGATTTTGTTCAAACCATGGTTGTTTGAAAGCACAATGATGGGTCCCGAGTATTTCTATAATCACTCGGGCCAAATTGTGTCTTTCACAAACTCGTTCTGCAAAATCGCAACTGATTCGGGGGCTAATATTGGGGACACACATAACAGGTAGGCCCCCGAAGTGTCAAAATATCATAAAGCATGGGGTCCTCACATGAGGTGGATACAGATAAATCTCATTCATGCATACTATCCACTCGGACGTATCAATGTACCATCCACTTGGATGACAGGTAGCCACTTGGCAGTATGACTCACTCGGGTATGCGAAGACCAACATTTGGCAAGGCAGTCGAAGCATCATCCTAGTAGTAGGCTGACACTATGGACCACCTTGTAACATTATGGGTGAGGGGCTGGCACACTCTATATAAGCCACTCCCACCACTAGACTTGGGGGCAGGCCCTCTTTCTTCTCTCGTGGCTCTCTCGCCATTAGTCTCAGGACTTAGCTCAGGCATGGAGATCCGTTATCCTCTCTCACACACACACACATTGTAATCTTCGGATAAATACTCAGATAAAACAAAGCCTCCTCGGAGCATGAGAGGTACGGTTGTTCTCCACCGAGAGTGGCCCGAACTCGCTAAACCACCGTGTCACCCATATGCATCTTGATGCGGAGAATCCCACGTTCATCCCCATGTACACTCCGACTACTCTCCAAACCCCAAGAGAACATATGACGAGACCTCGAACATACGCTCCTCTCCGAATCGTCACTTTCCACATGTAAGACATGGCTACTACCTCAAACGTGTGTGCTATGCATGACCAGGAACAAAGAGGAAGACCATGGACAAGAGGGCGAGGACACCAAGTATAAGGACCAAGAGTAAGAGCTACAAGGAAGCTACAGCTCTCGGACGTCCGATGACCTCCGGACGACCGACGATCTCCGGATGTCCGACACCTCCAACGACCGGACGACCGAGCCCCCTCCGGATGTCCGACACCAACAGTCCAGTACGGAAACATCGGAAGTACGGAGACACCCGGACGTCCGACGCCACCTGTCCAGAGCCAAAACACCAGACGTTCGACAAGCACCGGACGACCGGACCTCCGCGAGCCACCGGACGTCCGGTACATCTCGGACGACTGATGCCCGTGTGTGCGCAGCTTCGGGCCCGAGGCCCATGTACCCTTTCACTACGCCCTCATTTGCACTTAGACTATAAATAGACCTCCTCCTCCTCCTCCTCCTAGAGAGGGTTAGCGTTGATTTAGCTCATTTGTGAGATAGAGCTTCGCTCATCCATCCTGATCTACTCCTTCGCGAGGGACCGACCCCTCTTCGGAGAAGATCCACTTGGATTCAAGACCTCCATCTAGAGAAGACCATCTTCAAGACCTCCTCACGGAGAAGAACCGGTTACCCTATATATCATCCCTTGTTGGATTTGGATCTTGCATCCTTTTTTGTTTCGATGATCTACTCCTTCGCGAGGGACCGACCCCTCTTCGGAGAAGATCCACTTGGATTCAAGACCTTCATCCGGAGAAGACCATCTTCAAGATCTCCTCACAGAGAAGAACCGGTTACCCTATGTATGATCCCTTGTTGGATTTGGATCTTGCATCCTTTTGTGTTTCGATGATCTAGCACATGTGTGACTTCATTCTTGTTGGTTGAGTGTTTTCTCGTGTTTTTCCCTCGTTCCCCTCCTCGTGTTCTTCGTGTTCCTCGTAGGGATTCATTCCAAACATGAAAGATCGGCCTCTAGGGTTCTACCCTACATCACATCTCAATAGATCATGCTCCTTTATCCTATCCCTCTCTCATTCTTGGAATCGGTACCACGACACTAGCCATGGAGGTGAACATGCCGAGTTGGCGGTGTTGGAGTCATTATCCCTTGACGACATGCCCGCTCAGCTCAATAAGCAAGAGGAGTTGACCGATGGCTTGGTAAAGCTACTGATAAAGAGCCTCGAGGACATGCCTGCTCAGCCCAATAAGCAGAATAAGTTGGCCACCGGCTTAGTGAAGTTGCTAAAGGAGATCCTTGCCTCGGGTAAGAAGGCAACTGACAAAATCCTGCAACTTGAGGAGGACAAGGAGAAGCTCCACCACGAGCTCGACCTGCTAAAGGAGGATATCGCCGGTTGGAAGAAGCTGCATGAGAAGAGGAGTTCCTCGGTGAAGATGTTGAACACCCTCGTGATGGAACAGAAGGAGGAGTTGGTGAAGCTCCGCATCGAGCACCTCGCTGCTGTCAAGCAACATATTGTGGCCATTGAAGAGATGATGCACGCTTGCCTTGAGAAATCCTACGTCATGGACAGAATGAAGAAGATGGCGGAGGAGAGGTGCAAGGAGATGAAGGTTTTGGAGCCGATGAAGAATCAATTAGGACTCCATGGCTAGCAACCTTTCATGAAGTAGAGAGCAGTGCCCCAGACTTGCATCTGCCTTTTTTGGGGGGGGTCTAATCTTCTTTCTTCTTTTGCTCCTGTGTTTCTTCTTTTTCTTCGGGTGTTTCACTGCATGTGTCACGTTTTCAGCGAGGCACGAATAGAACAATGCTAACGATGAGCGGCGTCGTGGGAACGATAACAAGCAAATTAGATCATTTTATCGCACTGGTCTGCCATGTTTCGCACTCCTCCATCGTACTAGTACTCTAGTGGAAAACTAGACTATACTGCACGGTTCTTTCCTCCTTCTCGATTCATTGGCAACAATTATATGAGCGGTAAAATCAGAAGGCCCCACCTTCCAGTAGTAATGAGCCATCAAATCACAAAGGCCCTTACCTCTCTGTCAAACCGACCAGGCGAGGCTGCCCCGCCCTCGCCTTTTAAATGTACTTTTGTATAGTAGTAGTATCAATGGATTGCGCCATGGAGCAATACTAACAAGATGAAATTAAAGAAAAAAGGTGGTACATATATAGAGCTCGTCCCCAAATTATGCATAGTACCATTAAAAAAGCTAGTACATGCTTAGATGGGGTGCTAAAGTCTATTAAAGAAATTAGCATACCTACTTAATACTTTGACAACTAAACTCCTTCATGTTTTGGGTAAACTTCTCTCATTTAAGTTTTTTTAGAATTACTTTGTGGCACCCCGGCTCAGAGAAAACCGGAACGCCCCGTATTCTAGCCCAGAGATCGAGAAGAAGTCTTCTGGAATACGGCACAGCTTAGCATAGAACAAACCAGCTTTCTATTATTACACGAATATGAATACAAGGTCTCTGATATTACAATGAATAACATCGGTACGGCGACACTACGCCATTCTCAGTTGCTCTATGCAAGCAGCAGAACAACTCGAAGCAGCGGAATAACTCTAGTAGCGGAACAACGATGAAGGTGGTGAACTCCACTCCGCAGGGACTTTGGCTGGAACGCTTATCCCAGCTCGCAAACAAGGACTCCATGGCAAACAAGCAATCAAATCCGGAATGACCTGCAAGCTGGCATGACACACCAGGTCAGTACATTGAATGTACTTGCAAGCTCACAATAACCAGAAGCATTTCAAGACAAACAACATCATGGCAATTACAGGTTAAACAGGAATTTAACATGATATCATCAGAATAACATGGCATGACCAACATAAACATGATACCGCTAACTCAACCTGAACATAGCATGAACATATTAATCTGACAATACTAGCATGCAACATAATGACACTATATGCACCACTTATTCTGCTCGGCTACCTCGTATCCAACACATGCATCACTTACCAACCTCCGACATTACAAGATCATCTCAGGATCAAATCAAGCTTGGTATAAACGACACTGTAGTAATCATTAAATGACCACAAGGAGCTTGGTTTTTACCAACGACTCTCACACAACATCACGAATATACAACGACTCGGTATCCTCGATACCACTGTGATCCTTGCGGCGATCACCACCCGACCAACACTTGGCCCCAAACTGTGATCCTTACGGCGATCACCACCCGACCACTAAATGGCCCGTGATCCTTACAGCGATCACCACCCAACCAACACTTGGCCCCAAACTATGATCCTTACAACGATCACGACCAACTTATCTCATTTTTATTAAACACATTGTTCTTATTACTGTTGACTCATGGTGTGACCAACTTTCGACCTGGGCCCTTATCCGCGGGCGCGGCTATCGATAGATTTAATATACACTCTGCAGAGGTTAGTACATTGTACCCACACTACAGAACCCATGGCCTCACACTCCCATTCGGGTGGACCAACGGCGTTCCGACAAAACCGTCCTACTGCCATGACACTCTCCCGGCCACTTCGACTCACTCCCCACTGGGCTAAGTCATGGGTGGCCCCGTGTCTACCTCCAGACACAACGACCACCGCCGTGGCCAAAACATAAACGATCCCACATGGGGATCCGCTGGTTATAACAACTACGGGCACACAAGGTTACGCCTGCTTACCAGGCTAGGGTATAGCACACCCATAACCTTCCCTCGTTGGAGGCACCGGCGAGAGGCACGACAATAGACCCAGTTACGACCGTCCCATACCAGTAAGCGTGGTTGCACTGGTCAGCATCGATTCAGCGGCACCATGACTCAGCCAACAGTTGTTCAAGTTCAATTTAATTCGGTTAACTTGAATGCAAATATGCTGATCCATGATAAAATGCATGAACATGATATCAACCTCATCATGAGAGTATCACATAACTTTCCATCATATCAACAATAAATCATATCCACTAAGCATTGCATACTGACTAGCATGACCATCTCCAACATCAACATGTACTAATAGCAAGCATAAACATATGAAAGGTAATACTAGCAGGTATAACATGATCACAGAGTATAAGACAACATAGCACAAAAGTGAACATGCAAATCTGAACATCACCGGAACAACGATAACCATCTTTTCGACAAGCAAACATTTATTAAATATTCAAGTTGAAAACCATGGCTACTGCATGACTATCGTGCAAGTGGGTATTGTGGCTTGCCTGGGGATGAAGAAGGCACAGGGGAGAAGTGTCAGAAACTCGCGGAACGAATCGCCGGAAAACGTACTCTCTCGTAGGGGGCTGATTAAGGGCAGGGGAAAAATGGTCATATTCATTATGCCAAAACATAATGAAAGTGAAACCAACATAGAGGGCTCTACGAAACGAAGAAGTGAGCGTTGGTTTCACCTCATTTGGAGTTATGGATAAAAAGTTATAGAGGGTTGAAGTCCAGGGACTTTTCTGCAAAAATTTCATCACAAATAAGTCCCTGAGAGGATAAGACAGAACCGCAAAACAGAAACACGCATTTGGTCAGCGAAAACGTATTCCGCGGAATACGTTTCCACTTATCCACGTCAGCGTGGACTGGTCAACGCGGGGCCGGCGGCTTAGAGGCTTACAGGTGGGGCCTACCTTATCCACTCCCTCTCTCTCCTCTCTTCTCTTCTTCCTCTCTCCTTCTCCCGACGGAGCTATGGCAGAGGCAGGGCCGAGCGCTCTAGCGATAAGGCCGGCCGACTCCGGCCACCTCTGGCTGCGCCCGACCTACCAAAATGATCAAGAGACGGAGGCGCGCCCATCCCCGCACTAAACGGGCCTCGAAGAGGGCGGGAGTGAGAGCACCAGGAACCATGGAGGACGGCGGCTCGGTCGATCTTGGGGACGACAGCCCCAGCTACTCCGGCGACTAGTTGAGGGGAGGGTGAGGCTTGGTGGGTCGACAAGAGGCCTCTGGGGTGGAATGGAGGATGGGGAGCTTAGCTTTCCGGAATCGAAGAGGGGCAGAGGCGGCGGCCATGGCGGCAAGGGAGGGCAAGAGAGCTCCTGGACCTCGAGCGAGAGGCTGGGAGAGGCTAGAGGAGGGTGACTAGGCTGCTGGTGAGCTTGAAAGGCTCGGGGGAGGGCTTATATAGCCGCGGGGAGGAGCTGTCGCGCTGTAACCGCCACGGACGCGTGTCCGGCGCCATGGACGCGTGCTCGCGCGCATGGACTCGGGGGCAAAGGATGTAGGAGGAGCAGTGGGGGCTCTCACGGGGCATAGGAGGCCAAGGGGGCGCAGGGAGGAAGACGACGGCGATGGGAAGATCCAAAACTCCACTGTGCTCTCGTGTTCACGCGGTGGCGAGCATCGGTGAGCAAGCGGGCGGAGGGGGAGAGGGGTCCAGAGGGATGGCAATGAGGAGAGGAAGCCAAGGGACAGGCTCACGATCACGAAAACAACATGAGGAGGAGGGGCCCGAGCAAGAAACCAATCTGGGCGCGGCCATTGCATGCCAAAGCAGAGGTCACCGCGTGCACTGGTGCACACAGTTCCACAAGTGATGCCAAACCATGTCTGGGGGTTAGTCCTTGCTGGGTCAATGGTAACTAAGGTGGTAACTAAGTGAAAATGTCTCTGGTTAAATAGTTAGTGAGCTCTGAAGTTTACTACAGTAAACTTTACCAGCTCAATGTGATCAAGAGGGAGAAGCTAGGTGTGAAGAGTTATGTCTGGGGTGTTTAGCTATGGAGGGACTATACTCCTGGAGGTTTGGAGGGGAAATGGACGAAGAATGATCATAGTTGCTTTGCAACTACCAAAATGGTCCAGAAATGAAAATCATGATGGTGCACTCACATGGAGTGTCCACTTGAGCTCAAATTGAACAAGGCTTAGTCATTTGGACATATGAAGATGATGTAAAAAGCTCATGCCAAATGGACAAACCAAAATAGCACTTGCTTCACAAACATCATTTCTGTCCAGAAACTTGGAATAATATTGGTGATCAAATGGCTCATTGAAATGATACCAAAATGGGTGGAGAGATTTTTTATGGGTATAAAAATGATCTGGTAATTTATTACGATTTTTGAGGCAATATAAAATATACGTGCTTCCAACCTGAAAATATTGCCAGAATCAATGATTTGCTCCTGTTCTTACATACATAATTGGATGGGGCTGCAAATGGGTGGAGGGGTTTAATATGAGCACATTAAGGAGTGTGCAAAAGTTCAACTCATTTGGATACTCATAGCTAGTACTTCCTTCACAAAGCCTTCTGTTTGACAGAAACTTTGAAAATTCGCTGAGGAAGATTGGCTAGGCAAATAAATTTGAACTTGTGCATGGGGCAATTACTTGGACATATAAACATGCCCAAAAAGGTTGGGAGTCACTAGGAGAAATATAAATGACACTTCCTTCAGAAAGTGCCATTCAGGGCAGAATAGAAAAAGGAATATTAGGGAATTATTTTTGAACATGGCAATGAAAATTTTGCCATATTTGATTAATATATGACCCAAAAAATTCATGAGAATTATTTGGGAATTTTTGGAGTGATGGAAGTATAGGTTGCTTCACAACCTAGGGCAATTTGAGTTATTTCTTTAGTAGAAAAGGAATATTCCCAATGAAAAGAATATTGGTATTTGGGCTAGGATGGAAATGACAGGGTCTAGGGAAGGATTTCGGAATGACAAGCCACTCTGGAAGCAAAGAAGAGGTCATCTTCTTTAGTTTCCAGACCACAAAGCCACGGAAAAACAAAACTCAGGAAAAAAACCCTCGGAAAAATAAAATAAAAGGAAAGGGCCGAAAATCAGGCTGTCACAAACTTGTCTCATTTAAGTGTTTTTGCCTATGTGGCATGCTTAGAGCATGGTTAATAGTATAGCCAAATGTTGGCTATATGATGTTGGCCATATCATATATAGTCATCACTTGTCGTCACTCATACATAGTTCATAGATAATGTGAAGAAACGAGTGGTAGTACTACCAACTACAAGATGAGGTGTAAGAAATACTAGTATGTATTTACTAAAGAGTTAAAGTAATGAGATAGAACATAACATACTTCTGCAGGGGGCTCAGATCAACACACCCCTAAAATAAAACTAAGCAACTAAACTGGTAGACACTACATTAGAACCACCATGAGCAATGACACTGCCATCTTACTCAGACTCCTCGTCCACGTCCTTGACTTCGTCCTTGTCTCTCTTCCTCTTTTTCGATACTTCTTTGCTTGAACCACACACTAGGCTCTCATTCTTCATCCCTTTCCATTGTAGCATACTGGACGTGGTCTTTATCTATTTCATTCCACTCCCAGACACGATGAAACGTGTAGTGAGGTTTCATCAGTTTACCATACGAAGGATCAACCATGGCTCCTGCCAGGGTCAGCATTGAAGGTTGATGGGAGGACACCAGCCTATTGTTTTGGAGGTTGAAGGGCTGGCCTACAATGAGGCTGATCCGACCCAGGACTTCCTTGTCGTTCTTAAAGTATACAATAACGAATTTGACTCTGTCGTCCTTGAGGAAGTCCTCAAAAATCTGGCACCTAATGTTGGCATGGCATATGTGGTAGACCAAGCACAAGTTATGCACACAAACCTGGATCACGGCGGGCTTCTTCTTCTCTACCTCCTTTAGATTCTTCGCAGGTCCCAGGACTGTGGTGTACTCAAGATCTAGCCCAATGCCCCACTCATCCTTTGAACGTTCGAACATGTGTTGGAAGCGACCAAGGCATGCTTCCATCGTCGCGGATCTACGGGTGTAGATGACGTCGAACATGGCGATCATGGCGATGGTTCTATCCTTGTACTCACCGGCAATCACGGTGATTTGGGACACCATGGATTTTCGAGGAGGGTTAGGACTAGTGGAACTTGTTAGGACCGAGAGTATATCGACCAGAGGGGGTGAATGGGAGATTCAAATTTTCTTTCAAAAGCTCTAAACTTAATCCAAACACAGCAGCAGAATAGAGTATCGAGAGAAATGCACTGAATTAATTTTCATTGTCAGAGGCATATTCAACAAGGAAGGCATTTACAACAGAATGAGCTTGATAGATTATAGGTTTAACTACAATGAGGGTTATGCAGCAAGAAATGTAACAGAATGAGACATAACATAGTTGAATTAGAGAGAAAATGATGCGGAGCATCCCAAGGTCATCCCCATGGACCCACCTACATCTCCCACGACACCACTTGGACCAATGACAAGAGCTCGAGCAAAGGCTATCGAAGATAAGGTGAACTCGCTCCTCTCCGAACTACCACTCTCCACATATGAGACATGGTTGCTACCTCAAGTGGAGACTCTATGTGTGATCAGGTACTTGGAAGTAGGCCATGGAACAACTACACCCAATGGACACGACAACATGGACACCAAGTACGAGGAGCGAGAAGAGAAGCAGCCTGGGAGTCTCCAGCCATCGGACGACCGACCCCGATCGGATGAACGACACCTAAAGATCCCACCAGTCGGACAAGGCCGAGCTAGCAAACACTACAACGGGCGGACGTCCGACATTCATCGGACGACCGACACCTCCCAGCACCCGGACGACTGAGCCCCACCGGGTGACCAGCACCACCACACCCGAGCCAAACATTGGAAGTATGGAGATCTCCGAACGACCGACGGACCAGACGACCGACCCTGACAGGACGTCCGACAAATCCTGTCCAGAGCTTAAATGCTGGACTTCCGACCAGTCCCGGACGTCCGGTCACTCATGAGCCACCGGACAACCGGTTACGGTCGGACGTCCGACGCCTTTGTGTTGACAGCGTGTTGGGCGGAAATCCATGTACCCCTTCGTCTACTTACACTATAAATAGGCCTCCTCCTCCCTCTTTCTAGGGTAAGCAATGGTTTAGCTCATTTGTGAGATAGAGCTTTCCTCATCCATCTAGATCTACTCCACCGAGAGCAACCGCGGCCTCTACGGAGAAGATCCACCTTGGATTCAAGACCCCTCACGGGAAGACCCTCAAGACGTCCTCATGGAGAAGAACTATCGCCACTTGTATTGTCCTTTGTTGGAATTAGATCGTGTATCTCTTTGTGTTTCGAGGATCTAGAACATGTGTAATCGAATCTTATTGGTTTGGGTGATTTCTCTCTTCGTGTTCCTTGTGTTCTTCGTCGGATCCCCTCCAATCATGAAAGATCGGGCATCTAGGGTTCCACCCTACATCATCTTTCTATCATGAGCCACGTTGATCATGATTTTGGAGCCCCTACCCTCGTTTTTCTAGCCTAGTTTTGTGGTGTTCTTCCCCAATTTCGAAAATTCCCACAAAAATAGCCCCATTTTTTTTAATTGTTGGTGAGTTGAAGTTTTGTTGGATTTGATCTGTGGATTTGCTTAGCCTCGAGTGGATCTAGCTTTCCCCCTTTTTTTCCTCATTTCCATCCACAAAATCGCTCATTTTTTTGCCCAAATTTCGCCTCCCCATCTCGAGAACCTGAGTTCATCCCGTGCTCGAAATCGCCCAGGCACTGGACGTCCAACAACGACCGAACATCCGATGACTGCCGGTCGTCCGACCACCATCGGGCGTCCGACGTTTCCTGGCGAAACTAAACATTTTCAGTTCGGCCACCACCACCGTTCCACTCCACTTCCACATATGCACTCCAATACCACCATTCCACTCCACTTCCGCATACCACTCCAATACCACCTTTCCGCATACACACCGGCATGCCCCACTGCTTTCCGCAACCACCATCGCTCAACCGTTTTGCACTCCGACAATTTTTGACATTTTTTTGTAACGCCCCGAGTCCGATGCGCTAGGTGTCTTCCAGTTATTCGTCGTCGTTGCCATCTCATTTGCTTGCGTGTTGCACTTTTCCATGTCACCATCTGCATTCCATCTGCAAGTTTTTCAAAACTTGCATCTGTTCCGATTCCCCCGGTTCTCTCCGTTTTCTGTTCTGATCCCAGACACACTCACATGCACCCGTCGCCCCTCTTAGACCTTGTTTTCCCGAGCCGCAGAATAAAGTTCCCGGAATGGGTCGAGATTTATCGAGTGGCCTTCGTATATCACCGGTAGACCGCCTGTCAAATTTTGTTCCATTTGGAGGTCGTTTGATGCCCCAACGGTTAATCGAGTTAACTGAAACCCCTCTCTCTTTGCAGCCCAGCACCCCTTCACCACAGACTGCTAGCCCATCAAACTCCCCTCCATGCTCTCCGCCGTTGGATCACGATTGTGTGGGCGAAAACCGCACCACATTTGGACTCTCCTAGATCCCTCTACCTACAAATATGCATCCCCCTCCAAAAGTCCCGGGCAAACCTAACTCCTCTCCACCGCCGGACACGTCCAAATCGCGCCGGACGAAATCCCGCCACCGCCCGCAGCCAGTGGCATCGTGCCACGTCTCCTTGCCGCCGCCATCTCCACCGCGTGCCGCCGCGGGCCCGCGAGGACCAGAGCAGGCCCTCCCGGCCCGCGCGCACCGCCCCGCGCCCCCGCGTCCTCGCGCCACCCGGGATCTCTGCCGCCGCCGACCCGCTCCGCCGCCTCCTTCCACGCCTCGGGCACCGTGCCGCCCGCCGTTGGCCTCCCCTCGCCGCCTCCCCCGACGTCCCGCTGCCTCGCCGGAGTTTCTCCTCGTCGCCGGCGGCCGCGCCTCGTCGCCGGAGTTCACCGGGACGAGATCCACCAGGCCCACAAACCAAACGCCGCCTCCCGGCCCGGATCTCTCCATCCCGCACGACCTCGTCCTGTTCCCCCGAGGGTATATTTTGGCCAAGTCGCTGAGATTGTAACTATATGTGTGCATCTTTGACCTGTCATAACTTTGTGCATGTGTGACCATTTTGAGTGTATGATATGTCGAAATGTTCACCTCAGAGTGATCTTCATTATTGCAGCATTTTCATTCATGTTCCTGTTCATATTTATGCCTAATCTTCGTTGCAGAACTCCTATGTGATATAAACTTCTGGAATCTGTTGTTTGTTAACATCATGTATGCATCTTGTGAGAGCTATAACTTTGTCCCTGTTGATCCTATGATGATGATCTTGATATGCACATGTTCTGATATTCAAGCTCTACATGTTCATTGCTATTTCGTGCATGTTAGGGTGCTTCTTGACATATTAATCCTTGTTGCAAAAGTGCATGTTGCTGTTAACTACTGAAAGCTGTTATAACTTGCTTATTTGTCATTTTCATATCATTTTGTATAATTATATTTTAAGCATCATGTCTACATGTTTTAGGATAATAATCATGCCGTCTTTACAGGGGTGCAATCCATTTATTTTGATATGCCCTATAGTGAGTGCATCAAGGTCGTGAAGTGGGCTACTTGCTGTTAACTTTCTGTCAAGTATGTTTCTGTCATATCATGATGCTATCTTTGCTCGATGCTACCAATTAATCCATGCATAATATGGAGATGCTTAGTTGACATGTTATGTTGTGCATGTTATGCACTATCCTGACATGCCGTTTTATGCCTATATATGTCCTGTACCATATGTTTTCATCGCCATGAACATGCCTATATGTTGTTCCAGATTTCTATTAACTTTATGATGCCTTGTTGTGAGCTTGATAGTAGTGGATACATGCCTATGCTTGAGATGCTCCAGTTACATGATTTGAAGTATGATATGAGTTCTCTGTTCACAGGCCATGGTTGATAATTTTGGTTATCATATGCCTCTGTTCCATGCTTGCAAATATGCTATCCTAATGTTGCTGTTTTACACTTGCTGAAACTGTTTGAACACTCAACATTCTCTCGTGGTTTCCCACTAATCCATGAGCCATATGTATATGATTCCAGGATGTTATTTGCTCTTTGTTATGTGTAATTGGATGACATGCCCTTAGTTGCTATGTTTACTTTCTGTAGCTTGTCTCTTTCTTGCTCTCAAGTTGCCATCATATTAACTCTGCTCATGTATATGCTCCTGTGTTATAAAGTTGCATTTTGCATTGACCATATTGGTTTAATCTTTATGCCTATGAAACGGAACCTTAATGATATTTGAATTATATTATCTATACATGAAGTTCATGTCAAGTTTGTGCTTATATGATGCCTGTAGCATGTTGTTTTGATGTTTTCAAAGTGCCTACTTGGTGTTTTGGGCAGATTGTTGTTATATCTTGTTTGGAGTGTATGTGTTGCACCGTTGCTCCGTTTTGAGCATGCTCTATATGAAAATTGCTTGATTTTGCATTTAGTTTCATCTTATCATGTTGCATCCATGTTTTGCGAGTGTTTTCTTGATGTTTGAATATATTTTGCATCAATGCCATGTTTGACTTGTTTTGCTCATATCTTCTAGGCCGTAGCTCCGAATGAAATGAACTTTATATGTAACTTGACTAGATTTTCGCGTAGATCATCTTGGTGCATCTTAACTTGCTATTTAACAACTTGAACATAAGGTTTATTCAGATTTGGACCAAATTCGAAACTTGCATATGAGGACTTACCGGAATTGTTATATGTTGTTTCCGGCCTCATTTAAACTTGCTTTGATGTGTTGTTCTTATGTGCATCATATCTTGTCCTGAGTAGCCTCATGTAGCCTTGTAATGATCATGATTGGTTGTGCATGATGTCATGTTTATGTGTTGTGTGTTTACCGAGTTGTTTGCTTCTTTCCGGTTGTGCTCCTTCTTGATAGTTCATGTTTCGTTGCGATCGTGAGGATTCCTTTGTCTACCGCTTGGTTCGTCTTCGCCCATTTGTCTTCTTCATGGACTCTTCTTCTTCCTAGCGGGATTTCAGGCAAGATGACCATTACCCTGGATCTCACTACTATCATTGCTATGCTAGTTGCTTCGTTTTGTCGCTATGATGCGCTACCTATCACTTGTTTATCAAGCCTCCCAAATTGCCATGTCAGCCTCTAACCTTTTCACCCTTCCTAGCAAACCATTGTTTGGCTATGTTACCGCTTTTGCTCAGCCCCTATTATAGCATTGTTAGTTGCAGGTGAAGTTGAAGACTGCTCCATGTTGGATAAGGATTATGTTGCGATATCACAATATCTCTTATTTAATTAATGCATCTATATACCAGGTAAAGGGTGGAAGGCTCGGCCTTATGCCTGGTGTTTTTTCCACTCTTGCCGCCCTAGTTTCCGTCATACCGGTGTTATGTTCCTTGATTTTGCGTTCCTTACGCGGTCAGGTTTATGAGAACCCCTTGACAGTTTGCTTTCAATAAAACTCCTCCAGCAAGGCCGAACATTGGTTTTACCATTTGCCTAACATAACTAAAATTTAAATAGGGTATTTTCTCCGGACCCCTTGTTTCTTAATCAACCCCCCTCCCCCCCCCCCCCTCCCCCGCCCGGGCCAGTGCTCCTCCGAGTGTTGGTCCCAAACGAGCAGACTGCGGGGCCACCACGGGGCAACTCGAGGTCTGGTTTTACTCGTATGATGTCTCATCCGGTGTGCCCTAAGAACGAGATATGTGCAGTTCCTATCGGGATTTGTCGGCACAGTCGGGCGGTCTTGCTGGTCTTGTTTTACCATTGTCAAAATGTCTTGTAACCGGGATTCCGAGACTGATCGGGTCTTCCCGGGAGAAGGAATATCATTCACTGATCATGAGAGCTTGTGATGGGCTAAGTTGGGACACCCCTGCAGGGTATAAACTTTCGAGAGCCATGCCCGCGGTTATGTGGCAGATGGGAATTTGTTAATATCTGGTTATAGAGAACTTGACACTTGACTTAATTTAAAACGCATCAACCGCATGTGTAGCAGTGATGGTCTCTTCTCGGCGGAGTCCGGGAAGTGAACACGGTTTGGGTTATGTTTGGACGTAAGTAGTTCAGGATCACTTCTTGATCATTACTAGTTTGCGACTGTTTGCGTACCTTCTCATCTTATTCTTGTATTCGTAAGTTAGCCACCATATCATGTTTAGTCGCTGCTGCAACCTCACCACTTATCCATTCCATACCCATTAAGCTTTGCTAGTCTTGATACCCATGGTAATGGGATTGCTGAGTCCTCGTGGCTCATAGATTACTACAACAATAGTTGCAGGTATAGGTAATGCGAAGTTCAGGACGCAAGAGCGATGTTTCCTTGTTTTGGGGTTCTTCTTCTGCTTCTTCTTCATTCAGGGGATAGGTTCCTCGTCGGAAGCCTAGGCTAGCAGGGTGGATGTCGTTTGAGTTTCTGTTTTTGTTTCATTAGTAGTCGGATGTTGCTCTTACGTATGAGGTTGTTGTATTCATGTGGCACTGTATGCCTCTTGTATGTATCCCCAACTATCATGTAATGGTACGATGTAATGATATCCACCTTGCAAAAGCGTCTCCAATATGCGCTTCTGTCCTTGGTGGGACCTTCGAGTTCCTTTAGGATAGGGTCGCATATTGGGCGTGACAAGTTGGTACTAGAGCCTCGACCGACCATAGGAGCCCCCCTTGATTGTTTGTTGTTTAGCCGTTGTTGAGTCTAGAAGAAAACTGGTTTTCGGAGTCTAGTTATATCGGAGAGTAGGAATTCTTTTTACTCCTCAGCCCTTCGTCACTCTGGTGAGGAATCCTGACGTAGGTGTTTTGACTTACTCCTCTTCCCCTTCAAATTTTCTTTAGGATCACGCGGTTAGTTTTTGGTTCATTTGTTCTCAGTTTTTTTTATCCGGTGCATTTCTCGTCAAGTCGATTCGACCCTCTTTGTTTTTGCAAGTGCAATGCTCAGTTGTTTTCTTTTTCCCACCTGCCCACCTTTTTCTTCTCGAAACTAGAGTCCTTAATAGAGTATCAATCCTACTCGTGCGAAGCCTTTGCATTCTTTCAACCGGTGTTTTCTCTTCAAGTTATTCGTCGATTCCCCCTTCCAAGTTGCCTTTGTTTTTCCCACCCTCCCACCCCCTTTTCTTCCCGGAGTCTGAGTCTCTTTCGACCATCAATTTCTTTCGTGCGGAGCCTCTTCAGTCTTCCCTCAATTATTTCAACCGTTGAATTCTCGTCTCATTTGACATTCTTCATCTCTTTTTCTTCTCCGGTGGACTCAATTCAAGTTTTTCGGGTTGATCATATTCTTTTCCTTGGATCAAGTGTTTCCCTGCTCGTTCGCCTCTCACCATTTAATCGTTCTGGAGTGCGGAATACATCTCAGGAGATTCGTCTGTGTTCCAATTATTTCGAGGTTGTCACCTCATTCAAGTCTTTCAATTGTTCTAGTGCATCATTTTTCATTCAACAATCCTTTTTCAACGGTGTTTTCTTTTAGTGGGCCACAACCCACAGGTCTTTTCCCAGGATCTTACCTGACTCTTCTAATTACTCCGAAGCTATTCTTAAATTCTTTTCAATGTGTGATGTGAGAATTCCATCAGTCACATACCTTCTCCAAGATCGCTTTCAAATTCTTTTCATTGTTGCTTCAACCTTTTTGCTTTTCATTCTCTTGGAGTATCTCAGTAATTTTGGTGGTGTTTCCCGTCGTCATTTGAAGATCGAAGAAGAGTTTCTATAAATCTTCTCCATTCTCTCAAAGATTCGTGCTTCTAGCTTCTTGTTATCCTCTCGAATTATTCTGTTGTCAGATATTCTTTTCTTACCCATCCGGAGTATGTCAAGAGTTGTTTTCCGTTTCTTTTCACCATAGGCCATCATCCAGAAGAATTCTTCATCCTCACATTCCAGCTATTGTTATCCAGTTATCCCGGTGCATCTGTCAAGTATTCTTTAATCAACTCATTATCTCTTTGTTCTTTTGCATCTAAATCCCCTCAAGCATATTTGTTCTTCTAATTCTTCCCGGTAATTCGATCTCGTTCATCAGTCATTTCGAATTCTTACGGTGGTTCCTTCAGATCCTATTTCCTTTGTTATCATATCAATTCATTCGTTCTTTCCAATCCTACCGGTGGTTCATTGAAGACCTTCCTCAAGGTTGCACCATATTCCCCTTAATCCTTTTTAACAAGAATAAGTAGTATGCAAAATCCATTGCTTGTCATCAATTTAATTTGATGAAGGAAAAGCATACAATAAATCTTATTCTTATTTCATCGAAGTGATTAATCCTTTCCTTTGGAGTTTGTTCTTGATGAATAAATTCTAGTTCCAAGTGTTTCAATCTTTTCTTTTCCGGAGTTCAAATTCCCTCAGCCATTCCGTCGGGATCTCCATCTAAATCATCGCAAGGCTTTAATCTTATTCTTTTCATCCTTCATTCTATCTCATCATCCTTTTGTCACCGGAGTTCTTCATGGTGGTTCTTCATGATTTAATCCATTCTTCAAGAGTTCATCAAGAATTTTGTTGGAGTAGTTCAAGTATCTTTTCTTCTCGTGTCTCGAAGTGCAAATAATTCTCCGTTTTCTTCTGAAGTGGAGTTTTGCATTTCTTCGTTCTTCTCAGATATTCAGACATTTGGTTGTGGCATAATTTCACCTCATGTTTTGAGTCGTTTTTGATAAGTCCACAACAAGCTTATTCTTTTGTTGTTCAATACCTCAACAACTCTGTCCTGCCCTTCCTTTAAGGATGCTATCGAATTCATTCATGGTGGAAGTTATTGTTCTCTCTTCTGTTCTTTCCACGTGGGATTCTTTATTTTCTTCCTGAGGCATTGTGTTGTTCATCTCGTCAAGTGTCATTCCATCTTGTGAAGTTCTTGCGCTATTCCTTCCATTTTCAGCCGGAGTGCTGCCCAAATTCTTTCATTCTTATTCCTTTTCTATCTTGTTCTAACCGGAGTGGTTTCAGAGTCTATCTTGTTTCTTGACCTTTTCATTCTTGTCATATTCGCCGTTCATCTTTTCTACCCGAATGCTCTCGACTTCGTTCATCTTCTCTCTTGCGTTATTACTTCACCTATTCCTCTTTCTCTTCCGTCTCATTCCTAAGATCTCGGGAGGAGATCTCTTGTTAGTGGAGGAGAGTTGTAACGCCTAAAATCCAATGCGCCAGATGTCTTCTAGTTATTCGCCATTGTTGCCATCTCATTTGCTTGCGTGTTGCACTTTGCCATGTCATCATCTACATTTCATCTACAAGTTTTTCAAAACATGCATCCGTTCGGGTTCCCCCGGTTCTCTCCGTTGTCTGTTCTGAGCCCAGACACACTCGCATGCACCCGTCGCCCCTCTCAGACCTTGTTTTCGCGAGCCACAGAAAAACTTTCTCAGAATGGGCCGAGATTTGCCGGGTGGCCTTGGTATATCACCGGTAGACCGCCTGTCAAATTTCGTTCCATTTGGAGGTCGTTTGATGCCCCAACGGTTAACCGAGTTAACCAAAACCCCTCTCTCTTTGCAGCCCAACACCCCTTCACCACAGCCCAATAGCCCATCAAACTCCCCTCCATGCTCTCTGCCGTTGGATCACGATCGTGTGGGCGAAAACCGCACCTCATTTGGGCTCTCCTAACTCCCTCTACCTATAAATATGCATCCCCCTCCAAAAGTCCCGGGCAAAACCTAGCCTAACTTCTCTCCGCCGCCGGACATGTCCAAATCGCGCCGGACGAAATCCCGCCGCCGCCCACAGCTAGTGGCATCGTGCCACGTGTCCCCGTCGCCGCCATCTCCACCGCGTGATGCCACAGGCCCACGAGGCCCAGGGCAGGCCCTCCCGGCCCGCGTGCACCACCCCGCACCCCCGCGTCCCCGCGCCGCCCGGGATCTCCGCCGCCGATGCGCCAGCCGTCGCTGACCCGCTCTGCCGCCGCTCCAGCGCAGCTAGGCCCCATCGTCGCCAGATCCGGCGAGCTCCGCGCTCCGCCACCGGATCCTCTCCGCCGTTGCCTTCCGCGCCTCAGGCACAGTGCCGCCCACCGCCGGCGTCCCCTCGCTGTTTCCCCCTACGTCCCGCTGCCTCGCCGGAGTTCGCCGGCTCGCCGAAGTTTCTCCTCGTCGCCGGCCGCCGCGCCTCATCGCCGGAGTTCATCGGGACAAGATCCACCAGGCCTGCAAACCAAACGCCGTCTCCCGGCCGGGTTCTCTCCATCCCGCACGACCTCTTCCCGTTCCCCCAAGGGTATATTTTGGCCAAGTCCCGGAGATTTTAATGATATGTGTGCATCTTTGACCTGTCGTAACTTTGTGCGTGTGTGAACGTTTTGAGTGTATGATATATCGAAATGTTCATCTCAGAGTGCTCTTCCTGGTTGCTGCATTTTAATTCATGTTCCTGTTCGTATTGATGCCGTAATCTTCATCGCAAATCTGCTATGTGATATAAACTGCTGGAATATGCTGTTTATTAACATCATGTATGCATCTTGTGAGTGCTATACTTTTGTACGTGTTTATCCTATGATGATGATCTTCATATTCACATGTAGTTGATAAAAAAAGAGCAAGGTAGTAAATGATAAAACGAAGCACAAATGTTATTGCAATAATGGAAAATGAGACCTAGGGTGCATACTTTCACTAGTGCAATCTCTCAACAATGCTAACATATGATTATCCCTCAAAGTGCAATAAAGAATCACTCCCGAGTTCCCATTAGCGGAGAACATGAGATAGAAATTGTTTGTAGGGTACGAAACAACCTCAAAGCTATTCTTTCAGATCAATATATCCTAGAGTTCGTACTAAAATAACAGCAAGCTATTCTTTCCGATCGATCTAATCAAGAGTTTGTACTAAAATAACACAATATGATGCATATCAACCAACTCTAATGTCACCTAGATACCCCAATGTCACCGCGAGTACCCGTGAGTTAATTATATGATATGTATCAAACAATTTCAGATTCATAATACTCAATCCACACAAAGAACTACAAGGAGACCCCAAAGTTTGTATCGGAGAAAAGATAATAAAAAATGTGCATCAACCCCTATGCATAGATTACCCCAAAGTCACCTCAGGAATCCGCAAGTTGAGTGCCATAACATATATCAAGTGAATCAAAATAATACCCCATTGTCACCACGGGTATTCATATGCAAGACATATATCTTGTGTTCTCAGATCTAAAAATTCAATCCGACAAGACAAAACTTTAAAGGGTAAAGACTCAATTCATCACAACAAGTGTACAGAGGGGGGAAACATCATATGATCCATCTTTGTTGACAAAGCCCATGATATATCAAGATCGTGACATCTCAAGATCGCGCGTGCAAGAGAGAGAGATTAAACACATAGCTACTGGTACAAACCCTTAGCCCCGAGGGTGGACTACTCCCTCCTCATCGTGGTGGCCGCCGGAGATGATTCCCTCCTCCGGCAGGGTGCCGGAACGGGGTCTAGATTGGTTTTCGGTGGCTACAGAGGCCTGCGGTGGCGGAACTTCTAATCTAGGGTTATTTCTGATGGTTTCTCTATTTATAGGAGTTTTTGGCGTCGGTCTCACGTTCAGATGGGCCTCGAGGTGAGCACGATACACCGGGGCACAGGCAAGGGCCCAGGCAGGCCCCGGTGTGTTCTGCCCTCCACGTGGCTCTTCTGGCCCTCCCAGAAAGCTTCGGGGGTCTCTTTTGTTCCAAAAATATCGTCAAAAAGTTTCAGCTCATTTGGAGAACTTTCATTTCTGCACAAAAAACAACACGACGGTAGTTCTGCTGAAAACAACGTCAGTACGGGTTAGTTCCATGCAAATCATACCAAAACCATATAAAAAATTATTGTAAACATGGCATGAATACTTCATAAATTATACATACTTTGGAGATGTATCAGCATCCCCAAGCTTAATTCCTACTCGTCCTCAAGTAGATAAATGATAAAACAAATAATTTATAAAGTGTGAATGCTAGCAAAGTGCACAAGTTTGATCAATGACAATTTCAATCACTTTTCCTAGCATCATAACAACAATTATTTCTTATAAAACTTATCATGACCAAGTAGCAACCAATTCACATGTTAAGGTTCAAACAATGAATTCTCTTGAAACTCAACAACCTATATTCTTAGTCACCAAGCAATTGCAATTCAACTTATTCAACAGAGTCTAAGTAAGAGCTCCACTTACTCAACCATCATATATTCTTCTATGATTTCTAACACTCATCGCATACGTATTCACCTCCCAACGTATTCACCTCAAGGGTGATGTCAACAATCATAACTCATGCTACCCATATCCAACTGGATATATGTGCCTAGATCTTTCCTCACCACATGATGCTTGCCAAAGAGAAAAATAAAAAGGAATAGAGAGAAAGACTTTTACTCTTGCATGAAAGTAAATACATAAAAGTAAAAGATAGGCCCTTCGTAGAGGGAAGCAGAGGTTGCCATGTGCTTATTTGTTTGTATGTGATGTCTACTACACAACCTTCTTCTTGTAGACGTTGTTGGGCCTCCAAGTGTAGAGGTTTGTAGTAAAGTAGAAAATTTCCCTCAAGTGGATGACCTAAGGTTTATCAATCTGTGGGAGGCGTAGGATGAAGATGGTCTCTCTCAAACAACCCTGCAACCAAATAACAAAGAGTCTCTTGTGTCCCCAACGAACCCAATACAATGGTAAATTGTATAGGTGCACTAGTTCGGCGAAGAGATGGTGATACAAGTGCAATATGGATGGTAGATATAGATTTTTGTAATCTGAAAATATAAAAACAGCAAGGTAACTAATGATAAAAGTGAGCGTAAACTGTATTGCAATGGTAGGAAACAAGGCCTAAGGTTCATACTTTCACTAGTGCAAGTTCTCTCAACAATAATAACATAATTGGATCATATAACTATCCCTCAACATGCAACAAAGAGTCACTCCAAAGCCACTAATTGCGGAGAACAAACGAAGAGATTATGGTAGGGTATGAAACCACATCAAAGTTATCCTTTCTGTTCTATCTATTCAAGAGTCCGTAGTAAAATAACATGAAGCTATTCTTTCCGTTCGATCTATCATAGAGTTCGTACTAGAATAACACCTTAAGTCACAAATCAACCAAAACCCTAATGTCACCTAGATACTCCAATGTCACCTCAAGTATCCGTGGGCATGATTATACAATATGCATCACACAATCTCAGATTCATCTATTCAACCAACACAAAGTACTTCAAAGACTGCCCCAAAATTTCTACCGGAGAGTCAAGATGAAAACATGTGCCAACCCCTATGCATAAGTTCATTGAACCCGCAAGTTGATCACCAAAACATACATCAAGTAGATCACGTGAATATCCCATTGTCAGCACAGATAAGCATGGCAAGACATACATCAAGTGTTCTCAAATCCTTAAAGACTCAATCCGATAAGATAACTTCAAAGGGAAAACTCAATCCATTACAAGAGAGTAGAGGGGATGAAACATCATAAGATCCAACTATAATAGCAAAGCTCGCCATACATCAAAATCGTGCCAAATCAAGAACACGAGAGAGAGAGATCAAACACATAGCTACTGGTACATACCCTCAGCCCCGAGGGTGAACTACTCTCTCCTCGTCATGGAGAGCGCCGGGATGATGAAGATGGCCACTGGTGAGGGATCCCCCCTCCGGCAGGGTGCCTAAACGGGCTCCGAGAGGTTTTTGGTGGCTACAAATGCTTGCGGCGGTGGAACTCTCGATCTATTGTGTTCCCGAAGGTTTTAGGGTATATGGACTTATATAGGCGAAAGAAGTCAGTTGGGGGATCCTCGAGGGGCCCACGAGGGTGGAGGGCGCGCCCAGGGGGTGGGCGCACCCCCTGCCTCGTGGCCTGCTCGAAGCTTGCCTGACTTCAGCTCCACGTCTCCTGATCACGTTCTCTCCAAAAATCACGCTCCTGAAGGTTTGATTCCGTTTGGACTCCGTATGATATTTGTTTTCTTTGAAACACTGAAATAGGCAAGAAAACAACAATTTGGGCTGGGCCTTCGGTTAGTAGGTTAGTCCCAAAAATGATATAAAAGTGCAAACTAAAGCCCATAAACATCCAAAACGGGTAATATAATAGCATGGAACAATAAAAAATATAGATACATTGGAGACGTATCAAGCACCCCCAAGCTTAATTCCTGCTCGTCCTCGAGTAGGTAAATGATAAAAACAGAATTTTTGATGTGGAATGCTACCTAGCATAATTCTCAATGTAATTTTCTTTATTGTGGCATGAATGTTCAGGTCCAAATGATTCAAAATAAAAGTTCATGTTGACATAAGAAATAATAATACTTCAAGCATACTAATGAAAGTAATCATGTCTTCTCAAAATATCATAGCTAAAGAAAGTTATCCCTACAAAATCATATAGTCTGGCTGTTGCTCTATCTTCATCACACAAAGTATTTAATCACGCACAACCCCGATTACAAGCCAAGCAATTGTTTCATACTTTAGTGATCTCAAACTTTTTCAACTTTCACGCAATACATGAGCGTGAGTCATGGACATAGCACTATATGTGGAATAGAATGGTGGTTGTGGAGAAGACAAAAAAGGAGAATATAGTCTCACATCAACTAGGCATATCAATGGGCTATGGAGATGCCCATTAATAGATATCAATGTGAGAGAGTAGGGATTTCCATGCAACGGATGCACTAGAGCTATAAATGTATGAAAGCTCAAAATAAACTAAGTGGGTGTGCATCCAACTCGCTTGCTCATGAAGACCTAGGGTATTTTGAAGAAGCCCATCATTGGAATATACAAGCCAAGTTCTATAATGAAAATTCCCACTAGTATCTGAAAGTGACAACATAGGAGACCCTCTATCATGAAGATCATGGTGCTACTTCGAAGCACAAGTGTGGTAAAAAGGGTAGTAACATTGCCCCTTCTCTCTTTTTCTCTCATTTCAATTTTTTTCTTTTTTGGGGGCTTTCCTTTTTTTCTTTTGGCCTTTCTTCTCTTTTTTTCTTCTTCTTTTTTTTCTTTGGTGGGCTCTTTGGCCTCTTTTTTTGTAAAGTCCGAAGTATCAACCCGACTTGTGGGGGAATCCTAGTCTCCATCATCCTTTCCTCACTGGGACAATGCTCTAATAATGAAGATCATCACACTTTTATTTACTTACAACTCAATAATTAGAATAAGATATTACTCTATATGAATGCCTCCGGCGGTGTACTGGGATATGCAATGAATCAAGAGTGACATGTATGAAAAAATATGAAGGTGGCCTTGCCACAAATACGATGTCAACTACATGATCATGCAAAGACTAATATGACAATGATGATGCGTGTCATAATAAATGGAACGATGAAAAGTTGCATGGCAATATATCTCGGAATGGCTATGGAAATGCCATAATAGGTAGGTATAGTGGCTGTTTTGAGGAAGGTATATGGTGGGTGTATGGTACCGGCGAAAGTTCCACGGCACAAGAGAGGCTAGCAATGGTGGAAGGGTGAGAGTGCGTATAATCCACGGACTCAACATTAGTAATAAAGAACTCACATACTTATTGCAAAGATCTACAAGTCTTTGAAAACAAAGTACTATGTGCATGCTCCTAGGGGGATAGATTGGTAGGAAAATACCATCGCTCGTCCCCGACCGCCAATCATAAGGAAGACAATCAATAAATAAAATTGTGCTCCAACTTCATCACAAAGCGGTTCACCATACGTGCATGCTACGGGAATCACAAACTTCAACACAAGTATTCCTCAAATTCATAATTACTCCACTAGCATGACTCTAATATCACCACCCTCATATCTCAAAACAATTATCAAGCATCAAATTGATCATAGCATCCAATTCACTTCCTATGATAGTTTTTATTATACCCAACTTGGATGCCCATCATTCTAGGACCAATTTTAAAACCATAGAAAATACCATGTTGTTCTAAAAGACTCTCAAAATAATATAAGTGAAGCATGAGAGATTAACAATTTCTACAAAATAAATCCACCGCCGTGCTCTAAAAAATATAAGTGAAGCGCTAGAGCAAACGACGAACTACTCCGAAAGATATAAGTGAAGATCAATGAGTAGTCAAATAATTGTGCAACTATGTAAAGACTCTCTAACATTTAAGAACTTCAGATCTTGGTATTTTATTCAAACAGCAAGCAAAACAAAACAAAATGACATGACGCTCCAAGCAAAACACATATCATGTGGTGAATAAAAATATAGCTCCAAGTAAAGTTACGAATGAACGAAGACGAAAGAGGGTATGCCATCCGAGGCATCCCCAAGCTTAGGCTCTTGGTTGTCCTTGAATATTACCTTGGGGTGCCTTGGGCATCCCCAAGCTTAGGCTCTTTCCGCTCCTTATTCCATAGTCCATCGAGTCTTTACCCAAAACTTGAAAACTTCACAACACAAAACTCAACAGAAAACTCATAAGCTCCGTTAGTATAAGAAAATAAAACCACCACTTAGGTACTGTAATAAACTCATTCTAAATTCATATAGGTGTAATATATATACTATATTCCAACTTCTCTATGGTTCATACCCTCCGATACTACTCATAGATTCATCAAAATAAGCAAACAACACATGGAAAACAAAAGCTGTCAAAAGCAGAACAGCCTGTAGTAATCTGTCTAAAACGTATACTTATGGAACTCTAAAAATCCTACCAATTTAGGAAAACCTAAGAAGTTTGTGTAGAAATCGAGAGAAAAAAGAATCAGATCAAAATCACGTGTCTGTGAATTATCAAAACTAATTTACTGGATGCAAAATTTTCTGATTTTCAGTGGGATCAACACAACTAGCACCGTAAGCTATCCTAAAGGTCTTACTTGGCACTTTATTGAAACAAATGCTAAACATGATTACTACAGTAGCATAATCATGTGGACACACAAAAACAGTAAGGGTAAAAATTGGGTTGTCTCCCAACAAGCGCTTTTCTTTAATGCCTTTCTAGCTAGGCATGATGATTTCAATGATGCTCACATAAAAGATAAGAATTGAAACATAAAGAGAGCATCATGCAGAATGTTACTAACACATTTAAGTTTAACACACTTCCTATGCATAGGTATTTTATGAGCAAACAACTTATGGGAACAATAATCAACTAGCATAGGAAGGCAAAACAAGCATAACTTCAAGATTTTAAGCACATAGAGAGGAAACTTGGTATTATTGCAATTCCTACAAGCATATGTTCCTCCCTCATAATAATTTTCAGTAGCATCATGAATGAATTCAACCATATAACCAGGACATAAAGAATTCTTTTCATGATCTACAAGCATAGAATTTTTATTACTCTCCACATAAGCAAAATTCTTCTCATGAATAGTAGTGGGAGCAAACTCAACAAAATAACTATCATGTAAAGCATAATCCAATTGAAAATTAAAATCATGATGACAATTTTCATGCTTATCATTATTCCTAATAGCATACAAGAAATCACAATAATCATCATAGATAGCAACTTTGTTATCATAATCAATTGGAACCTCTTCCGAAATAGTGGATTCATCACTAAATGAAGTCATGACCTCTCCAAATCCACTTTCATAATTATCACAATAATATTCAACATCCTCCAAAATAGTGGGATCATTACTTCCTAAAGTTTACACTCTTCCAAACCCACTTTCATCAATATAATCATCATAAATAGGAGGCATGCTTTCATCTTAATAAATTTGCTCATCAAAACTTGGGGGACAAAAAATATCATCTTCATCAAACATAGCTTCCCCAAGCTTGTGGCTTTGCATATCATTAGCATCATGGATATTCAAGGAATTCATACTAACAACATTGCAATCATGCTCATCATTCAAAGATTTAGTGCCAAACATTTTATAGACTTCTTCTTCTAGCACTTGAGCACAATTTTCCTTTCCATCATTCTCACGAAAGATATTAAAAAGATGAAGCATATGAGGCAAACTCAATTCCATTTTTTTGTAGTTTTCTTTTATAAACTAAACTAGTGATAAAACACGAAACTAAAAGATTCGATTGCAAGATCTAAAGATATACCTTCAAGCACTCACCTCCTCGGCAACGGCGCCAGAAAAGAGCTTGATGTCTACTACACAACCTTCCTCTTGTAGATGTTGTTGGGCCTCCAAGTGCAGAGGTTTGTAGGACAGTAGAAAATTTCCCTCAAGTGGATGACCTAAGATTTATCAATCCGTGGGAGGCGTAGGATGAAGATGGTCTCTCTCAAATAACCCTGCAACCAAATAAAAAAGAGTCTCTTGTGTCCCCAACGAACCCAATACAATGGTAAATTGTATAGGTGCACTAGTTCGGCGAAGAGATGGTGATACAAGTGCAATATGGATGGTAGATATAGATTTTTGTAATCTGAAAATATAAAAACAGCAAGGTAACTAATGATAAAAGTGAGCGTAAACTGTATTGCAATGGTAGGAAACAAGGCCTAAGGTTCATACTTTCACTAGTGCAAGTTCTCTCAACAATAATAACATAATTGGATCATATAACTATCCCTCAACATGCAACAAAGAGTCACTCCAAAGCCACTAATTGCGGAGAACAAATGAAGAGATTATGGTAGGGTATGAAACAACCTCAAAGTTATCCTTTCTGTTCTATCTATTCAAGAGTCCGTAGTAAAATAACATGAAGCTATTCTTTCCGTTCGATCTATCATAGAGTTCGTACTAGAATAACACCTTAAGACACAAATCAACCAAAATCCTAATGTCACCTAGATACTCCAATGTCACCTCAAGTACCCGTGGGCATGATTATACGATATGCATCACACAATCTCAGATTCATCTATTCAACCAATACAAAGTACTTCAAAGAGTGCCCCAAAGTTTCTAACGGAGAGTTAAGACGAAAACGTGTGCCAACCCCTATGCATAAGTTCATTGAACCCGCAAGTTGATCACCAAAACATACATCAAGTAGATCACGTGAATATCCCATTGTCACCATAGATAAGCACGGCAAGACATACATCAAGTGTTCTCAAATACTTAAAGACTCAATCCGATAAGATAACTTCAAAGGGAAAACTCAATCCATTACAAGAGAGTAGAGAGGGAGAAACATCATAAGATCCAACTATAATAGCAAAGCTCACGATACATCAAGATCGTGCCAAATCAAGAACACTAGAGAGAGAGAGAGAGAGAGAGAGAGAGATCAAACACATAGCTACTGGTACATACCCTCAGCCCCGAGGGTGAACAACTCCCTCTTCATCATGGTGAGCACCGGGATGATGAAGATGGCCACCGGTGAGGGATCCCCCCTCCGGTAGGGTGCCGGAACGGGCTCCCGAGAGGTTTTTGGTGGCTACAGAGGCTTGCGGCGGCGAAACTCCAGACCTATTGTGTTCCCCAAAGGTTTTAGGGTATATGGACTTATATAGGAGAAAGAAGTCGGTCGGGGGAGCCTCGAGGGGCCCACGAGGGTGGAGGGCGCGCCCAGGGGGGTGGGCGCGTCCCCCTGCCCCGTGGCCTCTGCACTCCAAGTCCTCTGGTTCACATTCGTTCCAAAAATCAAGCTCTTGAAGGTTTCATTCCGTTTGGACTTCGTTTGATATTCCTTTTATTTGAAATACTGAAATAGGCAAAAAAACAGCAATACGGGCTGGGCCTCCGGTTAGTAGGTTAGTCCCGAAAATGATATAAATGTGTAAAATAAAGCCCATAAACATCCAAAACAGGTAATATAATAGCATGGAAAAATAAAAAATTATAGATACGTTGGAGACGTATCAAGCATCCCCAAGCTTAATTCCTGCTCGTCCTCGAGTAGGTAAATGATAAAAATAGAATTTTTGATGTGGAATGCTACCTAGCATAATTCTCAATGTAATTTTCTTTATTGTGGCATGAATGTTCAGATCCAAATGATTCAAAATGAAAGTTCATATTATCATAAGAAATAGTAATACTTCAAGCATACTAATCAAAGCAATCATGTCTTCTCAAAATAACATGGCTAAAGAAAGTTCATCCCTTCAAAATCATATGGTTGGGCTATGCTTCATTTTCGTCACACAAAAATGCTCCCAAATTCTACACCCCCGATGTCAAGCCAAGCAATTGTTTCGTACTTAAATAATCTCAAACTTTTTCAACTTTCACGCAATACATGAGCGTGAGCCATGGATATAGCACTATGGGTGGAACAGAATATGATGATGGGGATTGTGTGGAGAAGACAAAAAAAGAGAAAGTCTCACATTGACGAGGATAATCAACGGGCTATGGAGATGCCCATCAATTGATGTAAACATGAGGAGTAGGGATTACCATGCAACGGTTGCACTACAGCTATAAATGTATGAAAGCTCAACAAAAGAAAACTAGTGGGTGTGCATCCAACTTGCTTGCTCACGAAGACCTAGGTCATTTTGAGGAAGCCCATCGTAGGAATATACAAGCCAAGTTCTATAATGAAAAATTCCCACTAGTATATGAAAGTGACAACATATGAGACTCACTATATGAAGAACATGGTACTAATTTGAAGCACAAGTGTGGAAAAGAGATAGTAACATTGCCCCCTTTTTATTTATTTTCTTTTTTTCTTTTTCGTTTTTTTGGGACTTTCTTTTTTTTAATTTTGGCCTTTTTTGGCCTTTCTTTTTATTTTTCTTTTTGGCCTTTCTTTTTTTTCTTTTTGGGGCAATGCTCTAATAATGATGATGATCACACTTCTATTGATTTACAACACATGAATTACAACTCAAAACTAGAACAAGATATGACTCTATATGAATGCCTCCGGCGGTGTACCGGGATTGGAAATGAATCAAGAGTGACATGTATGAAAAATTATGCAAAGCGGCCTTGCCACAAATACGATGTCAACTACATGATCATGCAATGGCAATATGACCATAGTAATGCGTGTCATGATGATAAACGGAATGGTGGAAAGTTGCATGGCAATATATCTTGGAATGGCTATGGAAATGCCATAATAGGTAGGTATGGTGGCTGTTTTGAGGAAGATATAAGGAGGTTTATGTGTGATAGAGTGTATCGTATCACGGGATTTGGATGCACCGGCGAAGTTTGCACCAATTCTCAAGGTGAGAAAGGGCAATGCACGGTACCGAAGAGGCTAGCAATGATGGAAAGGTAAAAGTGCGTATAATCCATGGACTCAACATTAGTCAAAAGAACTCATATACTTATTGCAAAAATCTAGAAGTCATCAAAAACCAAGCACTATGCACATGCTCCTAGAGGGATAGATTGGTAGGAAAAGATCGTCGCTCGTCCCCGACCGTCACTCATAAGGATGCACAATCCAAGGACACCTCATGTTTCAAATAATTACACAACTTTAACCATACGTGCATGCTACAGGACTTGCTAACTTCAACACAAGCATTCTTTAAATTCATAATCACCTAACTGGCATGACTTTAATATCACTATCTCCATATCTCAAAACAATTATCAAGTATCAAATTGATCATAGCATCCAATTCACTTCCTATGATAGTTTTTATTTTACCCAACTTGGATGCCCACAATTCTAGGACCAATTTTATAACCATAGAAAATACCATGCTGTTCTAAGAGACTCTCAAAATAATATAAGTGAATCATGAGAGACTAGCAATTTCTACAAAATTAAGCCACCGCCGTGCACTAAAAGATATAGGTGAAGTACTAGAGCAAAAACTATCTAGCTCAAAAGATATAAGTGAATCACATAGAGTATTCTAATAAATTCCAATCAAGTGGGATTCTTCCAAAAGGTGTGTACAGCAAGGATGATTGTGTAAAACTGAAAAGCAAATACTAATATCATACACGACGCTCCAAGCAAAACACATATCATGTGGCGAACAAAAATATAGCTCCAAGTAAAGTTACCAATGAACAAAGATGAAAGAGGGGATGCCTTCCGGGGGCATCCCCAAGCTTAGGATTTTGGCTATTCTTGAATATCGGTTCCTTGGGCATCCCCAAGCTTAGTCTCTTGCCACTCCTTGTTCCATAGTCCATCAAATCTTTACCCAAAACTTGAGAACTTCACAACACAAAACTCAACAGGAAATCTCATAAGCTCTGTTAGTGAAAGAAAGCAAAACCACCACATAAGGTACTATAATGAACTCATTCTTTATTTATATTGGTGTTAAACCTACTGTATTCCAAGTTCTCTATGGTTCATACCACTTAATACTAGCCATAGATGCATCAAAATAAGCAAACAACACACGAAAAATAGAATCTGTCAAAAACAGAACAGTCTGTAGCAATCTGTAACCCACGAATACTTCTGGAACTCTAAAACTCCTACCAAAATAAGAAGTTCTGGGAAATTGGTCTATTGATCTACCGCAAAACGAATCAACGCAAAAGCACGTTTCTGTGATTTAACAAAACTAATTTCGTGCGTGCAAAGTTTCTGTTTTTCAGCAGAATCAAATTAACTATCACCATAGGTTATCCTATAGGTTCTACTTGGCACAAACACTAATTAAAACATAAAAAAACATCTAAACAGAAGGTAGATGCAAAATTTATTACTAAACAGAAACAAAAAGAAAAAACACAAATAAAATTGGGTTGCCTCCCAACTAGCGCTATCGTTTAACGCCCCTAGCTAGGCACAAAAGCGAAGATAGATCTAAGTAGTGCCATCTTTGATTTTCAGTTTTTTAGCGGAGTCATGCTCGAATCCAGGAGGTTCTTTATGTTTTCCTTCATATTTGGAAATTTTTAGATCTAAAGAATCCAAACGCTTATTGCAAAGAGTAATCAACATATTCATGCGGTGAAGATTTCCGCTAACACTTTTAAGAGGCTCAAGAGACTTTTGTAATATTTTTATTACTTCGCAAATCTTTCCAAACACTTGTGTTTCTTCTTGGGTAGGATGTGGTCCTCCCTTTTGAGGTAGTGTTCCCACTATTCCCTCTATAATTTCACGCGCAATACTAGGATCAATTTCAATAAAATTTCCCTTGGCAATGCAATCCAAGAGTTGTCTATGCGTCATATTTAGCCCAACATAAAAATTGCGAAGTAGAATTCTAAAATTCACCTCTAGGGTGCAATTGCGATAAGATTCCATCATCCTATACCAAGCATCATTTAAGTTTTCTCCTTGCCTTTGCTTGAAGTGAAGAACTTCAAACTCGGGAGACATAGGTGCGGATAAGGAACTAGCCATTAAGACAAGGTAAACGATCTAACACACGAGCAACAGAAAAAGGCAAGCGAAAAAGAGAGGAGAAGATTGGGAAAGAGAGAGCGAACAAAACGGCAAGGGTGAAGTGGGGGAGAGGGAAACGAGAGGCAAATGGCAAATAATGTAAATGCGAGGGAGATGAGTTTGTGATGGGTACTTGGTATGTCTTGACTTGAGCGAAGACCTCCCCGGCAACGGTGCCAGAAATCCTTCTTGCTATGTCTTGAGCTTGTGTTCGATTTTCTTGAAGAGGAAAGGGTGATGCAGCAATAGTAGCGTAAGTATTTCCCTCGGTTTTTGAGAACTAAGGTATCAATCCAGTAGGAGGCCCCTCAAAAGTCCCACGCACCTACACAAACAAACAAAGAACTCGCAACCAACGCGATAAAGGGGTGTCAATCCCTTCACGGCCACTTGCGAAAGTGAGATCTGATAGAGATAGCATGATAAGATAAATATATTTTTGGTATTTGATGATATAGATTGGAAAAGTAAAGTTGCAAATAAAAGTAGATTGAAAGCTTATATGATCAGATAGACCCGGGGGCAATAGGTTTGGGATAATTAGATTTATGCCCCTAGTTGTGTCACACTCATCTGTTTTACCCCTAATTTCCAAAAGTCACTGGTTTTGTCCAAGTCACTTTGCTCCTCTTATGCTTTTTCCCTTTGACCGTTTGACCGCCAGTTTGAAAACTTCATAACTAATTCATACTAAATCAAAAAAATGCAAATAAGATACCAAAATGTTCATAAAAACATCACCTATATGTCAGTGTCATTTGCATTCATGAAAAAAGTGTTGGAAAGTGCCCATCCGAGTTTTAGCTCTTACGCTACCACCATGAATAGTAAAATCTAAAAAAGTTCAAAAAAATAAAAAAAATTGGTGGCAAAGAATGACAAATGTTTTAAGTGCCTGCCAAGTTTCATCAGGGAATAACATTCGTGGGTGTCGCGGCAAAAAAACAATCAACACTCCAAAATAGATTATTTTTTGCCATGACTTCCATGAATGTCGTTCCCTAATGAAACATGGCAAGCACTTAGAACATTTGTCGTTCTTTGCCACCATATTTTTTTATTTTTTTGGAACTTTTTAGAGTTTACTATTCATGGTGGTATCAAAAGAGCTAAAACTCGGATGTGCACTTTCCAACACTTTGTTTCATGAATGCAAATGACACTGACATATAGGTGATGTTTTTCTGAACATTTTGGTATCTTATTTGCATTTTTCTGATTTAGTATGAATTAGTTATGAGGTTTTCAAACTGACAGTCAAACGGTCAAAGGGCAAAAGCATAAGAGGAGCAAAGTGACTTGGACAGAACCGGTGACTTTTGGGAATTAGGGGTAAAACAGACGAGTGGGGCACAACTAGGGGCATAAATCTAATTATCCCAATAGGTTTCACTAGTGGCTTCTCTCAAGATAGCATAAGTATTACGGTGGGTGAACAAATTACTGTCGAGCACTTGATAGAAAAGCGAATAATTATTAGATTATCTAGGCATGATCATGTATGTAGGCATCACGTCCGCAACAAGTAGACCGACTCCTGCCTGCATCTACTACTATTACTCCACACATCGACCGCTATCTAGCATGCATCTGGAGTATTAAGTTCATAAGAACAGAGTACCGCATTAAGAAAGATGACATGATGTAGAGGGATAAACTCATGTAATATGATATAAACCCCATCTTTTTATCCTCGATGGCAACAATACAATATGTGCCTTGCTACCCCTTGTCACTGGGTAAGGTCACCGCAAGATTGAACCCAAAGCTAAGCACTTCTCCCATTGTAAGAAAGATCAATCTAGTAGGCCAAACCAAACTGATAATTCGAAGAGACTTGCAAAGATAGCTAAATCATACATAAAAGAATTCAGAGGAGATTCAAATATTTCTCATAGATAAACTTGATCATAAACCCACAATTCATTGGATCTCGACAAACACACCACAAAAAGTGTTACATTGAATAGATCTCCAAGAAGATCAAGGAGAACATGGTATTGAGATCCAAAAAGAGAGAAGAAACCATCTAGCTAATAACTATGGACCTGATGGTCTATGGTAAACTACTCAAAACACATCGGAGGGGCTATGGTGTTGATGTAGAAGCCCTCCATGGTCGATTCCCCCTCCGGCGGAGCGCCGACGAAGGCTCCAAGATGGGATCCCGGGAATATAGAAGGTTACGGTGGTGGAAATTGTTTTTCGTGGGCTCCCTGGATGTTTTCGGGGTACGTGGGTATATATAGGAGGAAGAAGTCGGTCGGTGGCTGCCCGAGGGGCCCACGAGATAGGGGGCGCACCCTGTAGGGGTGGGCGCGCCCTCCACCCTCGTGGCCGCCTTGGCTGCTTCTTCGCTTGCACTCCAAGTCCTCTGGATCACGTTCGTTAAAAAATCATGCTCCCGAAGGTTTCATTCCGTTTGGACTCCCTTTGATATTCCTTTTCTTTGAAATACTGAAATAGGCAAAAAAAAAACAGCAATACGAGCTGGGCCTCCAGTTAGTAGGTTAGTCCCAAAAATGTTATAAATGTGTAAAATAAAGCCCAAAAACATCCAAAACAGGTAATATAATAGCATGGAACAATAAAAAATTATAGGTACATTGGAGACGTATCAGCCTCCTCGAAGCTTCCCTGACTTCCGCTCCACGTCTCCTGGATCACGTTCTTTCCAAAAATCACGCTCCTAAAGGTTTCATTCCGTTTGGACTTCGTTGGATATTCCTTTTCTTCGAAACACTAAAATAGGCAAGCAAACAGCAATTTGGGCTGGGCCTCCTGTTAGTAGGTTAGTCCCAAAAATGATATAAAAGTGTAAAGTAAAGCCCATAAACATCCAAAACGGGTAATATAATAGCAAGGAACAATCAAAAATTATAGATACGTTGGAGACGTATCAGTATGCTCAACGCCTTAGTGCAAAAGAACGTCACGTTATATTTCCCCTTATGATAGCAACCTTTATTATGCAGTCAGTCGCTTTTATTCTTTGCCATCACAAGTTCGTACAACGCTCAATTTTCTCTTACACTAAATGATCTAACACTTTTAGAAACAATTTTTATTGCCTTATTGCACCGATGACAACTTACTTGAAGGATCTTGCTCAATACATAGGTAGGTATGGTGGACTCTCAAAACAAGATTTGGGTTCAAGGGTTTTTGGATGCACAAGTAGTATCTCTACTTGGTGCGGAATTTTTGGCTAGCAAAGATAGGGAGCAAGCACTACATCTTGAAGGATCTATGACAATAAAACTTCTATGTGAATATGAACAAACATAAATCATTACGTTGTCTTCCTTGTCCAACGTCAACAATTTTTGCATATAATATTTTGATGGGGGCTCACAATCACAAAAGATTTCCAGGATAGTGTATTTGCATGTGAAAGTTCTCTTCCTTCTACTAATCATTCATGAATTGCTTGTATGACCAATACTGTGACTGTCAAGCTTCAAAAGATTTCACTTTCTAAACGCAATCTGAAGCTACCACTAGGCATGATTCGAACATATAATTTCAACTTCATGAAATTCAATTCACTCAACAATTTACTCATAGGATATAAGTGAAGCACAAGAGTAAATGACAAGCTACTCCAAAAAGATATAAGTGAAGATCAAGCGAGTAGTTATGTAAATGGGTAGCTAATTGAGGACTCTCTTTTATTTAAAACCTTCAGATCTAAGTATTTTATTAAAACAACAAGCAAAACAAAACAAAATGACATTCCAAGAATAGCACACATCATGTGGAGAAGCAAAAACTTAGTCTCAACCGATACTAACCGATAATTGTTGAAGAAGAAAGGTGGGATGCCTACCGGGGCATCCCCAAGCTTTGATGCTTGAGACTTATTGAAATATAAATTTGGATGCCTTGGGCATCCCCAAGCTTGAGCTTTTGTGTCTCCTTAATTCCTCTCATATCACAGTTTTTCTAAATCTTAAGAACTTCATCCACACAAAACTAAACAAGAACTCATGGGATAAGTTAGAATAAATCAGTGCAAAACCTTATCATTCTCTACTGTAGCAAATTACTAAAATTATTTTTTCAACATTGCATACTAAATGCCTCTGCATATATAATACTCCAATCCTCAAATAGAATCATTAAACAAGAAAACATATGCAAACAATGCAAACATAACAGCAATCTGCCAAAATGGTACAGTCTGTAAAGAATGCAATATTCATCATACTTCCCTAACTCCAAAAATTCTGAAACAATTACCACATTTTAGAAAATTTATCAGAGCTTATTTTACAAAAACTTTCAGCATTTTATCACATTCTGACTTTTCTAGGGAATTTTTGCAACAGCGATAAACTTTCTGTTTTGAAACAGCAACATGTAGACTTGCAAAATAAGCATAGTAAAGGCTATCAATGCCACTTTTATTGAAATAAAAGATGCAGAACATTATTCTAAATAACATAAAGCAAATACTAAAAAAATAAAATGATGCTCCAAGTAAAACTCATATCATGTGACGAATGAAAACATAGCTCCAAGTGAGGTTACCGACAATGGTGGAGACGAAAGAGGGGATGCCTTCCGGGGCATCCCCAAGCTTAGTTGCTTGGATCTTTCTTGAATATTACCTTGGGGGTGCCTTGCGAATCCACAAGCTTAGGGTCTTGTCACTCCTTATTCTCCTCATATCGACATCTCACCCAAAACTTGAAAACTTCAATCACACAAATCTTAAAGGAACCTTGTGAGATAGGTTAGTATGATAAAGAGCAAACCATTTCACTTTTGGTACTGTCAAAGATAAGATGCATAATTTTTTTTCCACACAATGGCTATTGTAGAATATCATTTCTACAATTTATATTGAGCAATATAAGCCATAGAAACTAGGAAACAAGAAAACTATGCATCGAAAACAGAATCTATCAAAAACAGAACAGTCTGTAGTAATCTGTACTCAAACCATACTTATGCTACTCCAAAAATTATGGAAAAACTATGAACATGTTAGAAATTTGTATATTAATCTTATGCAAAAATAATCAACTCAAAAGCACTCTTCTGCTAAAAATGAGAGTTATTTTCGTGAGTGCTAAAGTTTCTGTTTTTCAGCAAGATCAAATCAACTATCACCCAACATAATCCCAAAGGCTTCACTTGGCACTTTATTGAAACAAAACCAATAAAACATGATTATCACAGTAGCATAATCATGTGAACACACAAAAACATTAGATAAAAGTGTTGGGTTGTCTCCCAACAAGCGCTTTTCTTTAATGCCTTTTAGCTAGGCATGATGAGTTCAATGATGCTCGCATAAAAGATAAGAATTGAAACATAACAAGAGAGCATCATGAAGCATATGAATAGCACATTTAAGTCTAACCCACTTCATATGCATAGGGATTTTGTGAGCAAAAAATATATGGGAACAAGAATCAACTAGCATAGGAAGGCAAAACAAGCAAAACTTCAACATTTTCAATAAATAGAGAGGAATCTTGATATTATTGCAATTCCTACAAGCATAAGTTCCTCCCTCATAATAATTTCAGTAGCATCATGAATGAATTCAACAATATAGCCATCACATAAAGCATTCTTTTCATGATACATAAGCATAGAAATTTTGTTACTCTCCACATAAGCAAATTTATTCTCATCAATAGTAGTGGGAGCAAACTCAACAAAATAACTATCATGTGATTTGAAATTAAAATCATGATGACAAGTTTCATGGCTATAATTATTCAATATATCATACATTTCATCACCATAATCATCATAGATAGCAAGCTTGTTCTCATAGGCATTAAATAAAGTTATGACCTCTCCGAATCCACTTTCATCATTATAATCATCATAAATAGGAGGCATGCAATCATTATAACAAATTTGCACATCAAATCTTGGGGGACTAAAAACATCATCTTAATCAAAAATAGCATCCCCAAGCTTGTGGCTTTGCATATCATTAACATCATGGATATTCAAAGAAAACATTAGCAACATTGAAATTGTGCTCATCATTCACGCCAAACATTTTATTGAATTCTTCTTCTATCAATTGAGCACAATTTTCCTTTTTTGTAATTTTCTTTTTATAAACCAAACTAGTGATAAACAAGAAACTAAAAGATTCAAATGCAAGATCTAAAGATATACCTTCATGCACTCACCTCCACGGTAACGGCGCCAGAAAAGAGCTTAATGTCTACTATGCAACTTTATTCTTGTAGACTCGTGTTGGGCCTCCAAGCGTAGAGTTTTGTAGGACAGTAGCAATATTCCCTCAAGTATTTGACCTAAGATTTATCAATCCATGGGAGGTGTAGGATGAAGATAGTCTCTCTCAAGCAACCCTGCAATCAAATACAAGAAATCTGTTGTGTCCCCAACACACCCAATACAATGGCAAATTGTATAGGTGCACTAGTTCGGCGAAGAGATGGTGATAAAAGTGTAGTATGGATAGTAGATATGAGTTTTTGTAGTGTGAACAATAAAAAACAGCAAGGTAGTAAATGAAAAAATGGAGCACAAATGGTATTGCAATAATGGAAAATGAGGCCTAGGGTGCATACTTTTACTAGTGCAATCTCTCAACAATGCTAACATAGTTGGATCATATGATTACCCTCAAAGTGTAATAAAGAATCACTCCCGAGTTCCTATTAGTGGAGAACAAAAGATAGAAATTTGTATGTAGGGTATGAAAGCACCTCAAAGCTATTCTTTCCGATCAATCTATCCTAGAGTTTGTACTAAAATAATAGCAAGCTATTATTTCCGATCGATCTAATCAAGAGTTCATACTAAAATAACACCATATGATGCATATCAACCAACTCTAATGTCACCTAGATACCCCAATATCACCGCGAGTACCGGTGAGTTAATTATACGATATGTATCAAACAATTTGAGATTCATAATACTCAATCCACACAAAGAACTACAAGGAGACCTCAAAGTTTCTATCAGAGAAAAGATAATAAAAATGTGCATCAACCCCTATGCATAGATTACCCCAAAGTCACCTCGGGAATCCGCAAATTGAGTGCCATAACACATATTGAGTGAATCCAAATAATACCCCATTGTCACCACGGGTATTCATATGCAAGACATATATCATGTGTTCTCAGATCTAAACATTCAATCCGACAAGACAAAAATGCAAAGGGTAAAGACTCAATTCATCACAACAAGTGTAGAGAGGGGAGAAACATCATATGATCCATCTGTGTTGAGAAAGCCCATGATACATCAAGATCATGACATCTCAAGATCACGCGCGCGAGAGAGATTAAACACATAGCTACTGGTACAAACCCTTAGCCCCGAGGGTGGACTACTCCCTCCTCATCGTGGTGGCCGCCGGGATGATGAAGATGTCCACCGGAGATGATTCCCCATCCGGCAGGGTGCCGGAACGGGGTCTATGTCGGGGAAGCTGATCCACACGAGCACCTATGGGGCCGGCGGACCGGGCCCCTTTCGGTTCGGCGGGGAGCGGAGATCGCGCAAAGAGCAGATCGAGGCGAAGCACAAGAGCGATTTACCCAGCTTCGGAGCTCTCCGGAGAGATAATACTGCGACTGCTGCTTGTCTGATTGTATTGCGTTCTTGCTCGGGAGCGCGGAGTGCTACAGTACACCTCTGCTGCTAACGAGACCGAGCGCGAGTGTTTTCTGGCTTCGAACCCCCCTCTACGTTGCGCATGGGCCTCCTTTTATATGCTCAAGGGGTCACCGACAGGTGGCAACGTAGTCAAGGGTAAAAATGGAAAAGGAATAGCGGTTGGTAAACTACTTGTACAGTGTATCATACCTAACCCTGACGGCAGGGGACAAAGGCATTAAATGCCCGTCTGTGTCACCCAAACAGTGCAAAAAGGGACCGTCAGGGGCGCCACCGCTCGCCACGATGGCAATCTTGTCAGCGTCGCTTGCCACCTCGCACCACTGGCTGCACAGCCTCTCGCCACGCGCACCTGGAAAGGTCCCAGGGTGACACGTTGGTGGATGCACTGGAGCGTGGGTACAGAGTGGTAGCTTGCCGCGGCAAGCGCCTTGCCGCGGTCGTTGCCTTGTCGCGCCCGGAAGCTTGTCGCTCACCGGGCCTTGCCGGGACGCATGGCGCGTCGCGACAAGTTCCTTGAGATGCCTTGGTTGGCCTTCCCGGCAAGCTCCTCTTGCCGGGGCCTTGTCTCCTTGGCTTGAACACTTTGTTCTTGAATGGCTCCAAAGGAACCACGGAGGATCTTGGCGGTCACCCGGCAAGCCTTGCCGCGGGGTGCTGTGACTACCCGTGCACAAGTTCGGGATACTAGGGTACCCCTACTCTAGTACACTGATAGTCTAGATTGGTTTTCGGTGGCTACAGAGGCCTGCGGCGGCGGAACTTCTGATGTAGGGTTATTTCTGATGGTTTCTCTATTTATAGGAATTTTTGGCGTCGGTGTCACGTCCAGATGGGCCTCGAGGTGAGCACGATACACCGGGGCACGGTAAAGGGCCCAGGCGCGCTCCAGTGGGTTGTGCCCTCCTCGTGGCTCTTATGGACCTCCGACGAAGCTTTGGGGGTCTTTTTTGTTCCAAAAAAATCGTCAAAAAGTTTCAGCTCATTTGGAGAACTTTCATTTCTGCACAAAAAACAAGACCACAGTAGTTTTGCTGAAAATAGCGTCAGTCCGGGTTAGTTCCATGAAAACATACCAAAACCATATAAAATAATTGTAAACATGGCATGAATACTTCATAAATTATAGATACGTTGGAGATGTATCAAGAGGTAAGACAAGGATGGTTCACGAGGAATGTGTCAAAATCTCTAAACATATGCAAGAATGCTATGGGTGCAATCTCATTAGCTAGACTAAAATCATTGTTGCACTCAATACATGGAAAATCATCTACCATGGAGATATATGACAAGAAGCAATAACAATCGTGTGCAAAGCATGTAGATGGTTGTCATCAACTGCATTAAATGAGCAAGTATGAATCATCGGTGATGCAATATAAGCAAGCATAGTAATCAAGTAATGCAAACAAGTAGTGTGAAGATTCAACATACTAGAAAAAATCATGGCAATCATGTCATGTGTGCAAATAGTAGGCATATGCAATGCACATGACATATCGCAAGCACAAAAACAAAGCAAGATCATAGTATCATCATAGGAATGGGTCATAAATGAAACATGACAATAACAAGCAATATCTCCACCAAGCTTGAGAATACACATACAAGGACGAGAATCAATCATCATGTGTAATGAAAAGCATGGGTCACAAATGCATGCAAAGGCATAGGAATGGGCATATCATGCAAAGTGAACATGGCAAGATGGTCATAGAACATGTAATGGACAATAACCCATAACCATGTGAGGGCCATCTAGAATAAATGCGCAAAGTTGTTGCATAATGGGAACGGTGTGAAATACAATCCACGTGATCCCAACTCATCGTTGTTATCTAGAGCTCGTTTTATCAACTCATGGGACTGTGAGGTTGACAAGTGTTCATGGGTACCTACACAAAAGAGACACAAACCAAAGAAATTGTGCACATGATAAATGTACACATCATCCATCATGCTGTGTATGTGTGCGTGTGAGTTAGCACAAGACAAGCATCGCTCAGAGAAATTTGATGCATGGTATAAGAACATGTCATCCATCATGAAAGAATAGTTATTGTGTATAACACGATTGGGATGCAAATTTAGCATGCAAGTATATGTCACATCAATAGCATGTTTATTCATGGGGAGCATATGGTGCACATAATTATTGGGATCATGAAATGGATGGGATGGATCAAAATCTCCTAAAATGCATGAGGAAACTATGGGGGTCCCCTTATGAGCAATATTGGAAACATCATATGGAGAAGATGGACAACATCTAAAACAACGCATATCTGAAGCTAGGTGGTCATGGCATGGCATATGAGATAAATGAGGCAAAGGGAGCATATCAATATCGTCACAAGAAACACAAATACCAATAACCATGGGCTTGTCATCTATGCCATATGTGCAAATTGGGTTCATTTTAATGGCACATGCATAGTCACTACAAAGAGATTGCAAGTAAGACATATGGTTGATCTCATGCATAGCATATGACAAGTCAAGCGGATTGTCAAACATGATGTGAGTTAAAGAATTGTCACAAGAAATCCTATGTAACATGGCATCACAACTAATAGACTCCACATGGCAATCATCATACTCATCATAAATTGGCAAATCATCGCATGGGGAAATCATACTAGCATGAAGCATGGTACTAGGTGGATCAACATCATGCAAGCAATCAATGTCAAGAATATCCACTAGTGGAACAAGAGCATTACCATCACCTATGTTACCTTTGTTATTCCACTCATGTGGCGTAGCCGTGTAGGTGAGGTGGGAAAGACCAATGATGGTCATCTTCATCTTGATGGAACCATGTGGGAGTGCATCATATTCCACCATGGCCATCGTCTTGTCCAAAGGGAGGACAATGTTGTCAGGAATTGGCGCGTCATCATAGATGGGACCTAGCACCAAATGAGAAGACACAATAGAGGTAGAGGTTAAGTCATTAGAAATCGAAGTGGCCTCACATGCCCTATCAACTAGCTCACTCTCTCTATGTGGTGGCTCACTCACTCCCTCAAAATAGGTGCACTCAATGTCACATATTGTGGAGTCACTCATCTCACTCAAGTGGTGGGGGTTGTGGATCTCCTCATATGGGTATTGGGGCAACTCATCATATATGGGGCTAGTGGTGAAGTCACTCTCATTCTCAATATGGTGGCACAAGTCACTCAAGTCATCATACGTCATCGTGGTTGAAGGGAAAATCTCATGCTCGATCATCTCGTCACCGTCGCCATGGATGAAGGCCCAAGATGGCACATCATCGCTCTTGCCTCCTAAGATGGAAGCATCATCCTTGCTCGCCACCATGTCGTTCGCCTCCAAAGCATGTTCCTTGATTGGCTCCATAGTCGTAGTCGTCACCGCACCGACTTGAAAAAGAGTCGAAGTAGACTCGGCACCATCAATGCCGCAAAGAGGGATGGCGGTGAGTCGAACTTGGGAGAATCATCTTGGAGGTCATCGAGCTTGGAAATCATGGTGGTACTATCCTCATGCTCTTTGTTGTAGAGCTTGGTCGCCGCGAAGTGTGCTTGGGGTGGTAAAACCTTGGCCTTCATGAGTTCTTGTTTTGCCTTGAGAGCACCAATGTAGTTGTCATCGAGGGACTTGTAGTTCTCAAGGAAGATAGTCTTGGAGATGTCGTTGTTCAATCGCATCATGAAGTGGAACTTCATCGAAATGGGGTCGTCCACGCTGGCTCGTCGCAAGGCATTCTACATCTCCTTGTAGTACGCATCGATGGACTTGGATCCTTGGATGGTGTTCTCCAAAGTTGTTCCGTGTAGGTTGGAGGCACGAACTCTCGCCGCATAGCTCTCTTCATCTTGGGCCAACTCATGTCATAGCTCTCCGAAGGTGTGTGAAGCCACCATGTGGATGCGTAGTCGTGGAAGTTTCTTGTGGCACACTTCACTTGCTCTTCGGAAGGGACTTGATGTAGCTTGAGGTAGTCGTCCATCAAGAGCTCCCACTCGAGATACTCCTCAGGTTCTTAAGTCCCATATAAAGGAATTGCATGGTCTGTGTCGAGGTCATAGTAGCTTGTGGAAGTCGCGGACTTGAGCTTCGGGAGATTCTCTTGAGGTGCTTGTGGGCGAAAATATTGTATGTCCGTAGGCGAAGATGCCTTGAAACCGCTTGGCAAAGATGCCAAGGGAGATGGTGAAGCCATAGAGCGATGGTTGGTGTTGAGCTCTTGACCTTCACGTCCTTGGTGGTGGTGGTGTCGATGCCGATGTGATCTTGCCAGAGATGGTAGCTCGGAAGCATGTGCACTTGAGCGTCTTCTCGAAGATGAGGAAGACCGCTTTGTAGGCCTTGATGAGGGCTTTGATCTCTTCCATTTGATCATCCATCTTGGCGTCCAAGTTGTTTGTGGCAAACTCGTTGTTGTTGTTGTAGACCGAAGTAGATATGCCTTGCCAATCCATCACAAGACTTGAGTAGATGTGAGTAGGAAATGAGATAAACAATACCAAGTTACCTTTTCCCAAAGTTGAGGATGTATCCTATCTCACTCAATGAGAAATGAAAGAATAGTGCAATTGGTACCGGACTTGTTCACTCACACCTATCATGTAAAGTTTATGGAGTAGCTTGGTGAGGATAGTGGCACAAAAATTTGATGCAAAATGTTAGCAAGAGTCAATAATGTTGAAAGAGATTCACAAATTCGCAAGTGAAACAAGTAGACCAATAGCAATAAATGGCACACGGAAGCGCACACACGGATAGATAAATCGGGTAGTGCAACCAAGGAATGAGCACCAAATGTGGAGTCCACGGAAAACGCTCGTCTTGCACAACTCAAGAGAGAAGCTAGCATGATTGCTTAATCAGGGGATACGACTTGTGCACAACCTACAAGATGCAAAATGGATAAACTTTCTATCCCAAGTATGCTATGTATGTATGTTCTGGTGCTTTAGCACAAGAGGATCCAAAACGATCGAGTATGATACCATATGATATGTTGTGGTATGATGCTATCGCTATTGCTTACAAGCTCTTTGTTTTTTCTTTTACTTAAAAGCTTATTCTTCTTCTTTTTTGTATTGCCACTTTTGCACAATGCACAAACCAAGATAGCAATTGTGTATATGTGGGGAACAATCTTGTGACACGAGGGGTGGTTCTATGATACCAAGATGATACCAATATGATATGGTATATATGCAATGGAACGTGTAGACCACTAATGTGCACAAGTAACGTTGCCGACAATACTCAAAGGCTAGTCTCGATAGGCAAGTGACGCAAGTGGGCTAGGAGTTATCAATCCAATGGCAAGGGTAATATACAATGGTGTCGTCGAGGTTACCGTCCTTGCTTACGGTAGGGATGTCAAAATGAGGAAGTGGTCAATGTCGATGACAACCTTGTGGTGATGATGAGTGGCGGTCTTCTGATGTAGATACCAAGATGATGTAGACTCGTCCCTAATTAGCCAAAACACCTTAGGAAACGGAAAACCGCGACTCAAAATCTCAAATGTCAAATGTCAAATGGTGCTAGCAGAAAGCGGTGGTAGTTTTGCAGTCGGCAATGCGGAAGTGGAATGATAGGTTATGCGAGTCTAAGTTGAAGTAGCCATCCCTAAGTAGCCGAAACACCTAAGGAGACACAAGCCATAACTCAAACAAGCTCAAACAAAATTGGGTTATGTTGGGGTGGTGGAAGTGTATGGTGGGCACGCCTATGCGGAAGTTATGCTGGTGGTTCGTGAAGAAGTAATTGTCCCTAAGTAGCCGAAACACCTTAGGAGACTCTAATTACTACTCAAGCAACCACTAATGCTATATGGATCAAAATGGGTTAGGTTGCACAAGCCTATGGTGGTTATGCGGATGATATGGTGGAGGGCCTAGGCAAACTTGCCAAAGTTCCAAAAATTTGATGGTTCCAAAAGATGTTCGTGGTATTTATTTGGGATGGGGGATGTCAATAGCTTCAAAACGAGCTAAAGAACGTCAAAATCAGAGTTTGGATGAATTAGTTATGGGCAAAACAAAAATCAGCCGAAGTCTGAAACTATAGGTGTCAGACGTCCGATAATGGTCGGATGTCCGGTCGCCGGACGTCCGAAAAAGGCCGGAAATCCGATGTTTGCCTTTGTTGGGTGGTTCCGGTCGTCGGGTAATGGTCAGACGTCCGATGGTTCCAGGTGGTCGAACGTCCGAGAAAGTGTGGGTCGTCCGGTGCGTTTGGGTCAAAGAGAGATTCGAATTTTGGGACACGATTTTGGGTGGAAAATGGGGATTTAGGGGTCAAAATTGAGGAGATTTCGGGGATGAAAGATGGGGAAACTTAGGGAGATGCTTTCCGCTAGAAACCAAGCAAATCCATGGATCAAAATCAACAAAACATCATCAAAACCAACAAATCACAAAAAAAATTGGGGCTATTGTTGGTGGGGATTTTCGAAATTTTGGACGAAATCAAGCAAAAGAAGGCTAAACAATGATGGGAGGGACTCCAAATTCATGATCAACCTGGCTCAGATACCATATGATACGGGGCTAACCCAGTGCAGGCCGATCTTTCACGATTGGAGTGGATTCCCTCAAAGAACACATGGAAGAATGGAGAGCAATCATAAGGGGAAACACTCAGGAACAAGTCCAATCACTCATAAACTAGACAATCAAACACACAAGACCACAAGGTACATGAACAACAAAAGAAAAGATACAATGTAGAGTTCATCTCCAAGAGGAGGTCTTGATGGTATCCTAGACGGATCTTCCCGTGAGGGGCCTTGACAATATCCCGCAGGATCTTCTCACATGGAGGCCTTGAACTCCATGGAAGTGGTAGTCTTTGTCTCTCAAGAGTAGAGGTAGGTACGAGCAAACCTAACATACAAATGAGCTATGACTTTGCTAACCCTAGAAAGGATGAGGGGAGGTCTATTTATAGTCTAAGACATGAAGGGGTAAGTGGGAGAGGGATACAAGGCCAAAGGCCTCGCTGCGCACAGGCAGAGTCGGACGTCCGGTCGGGGTCGAACGTCCGGTTGCTCGCGGGGGTCCGGACGTCCGGAGGGCGTCGAACTTCCAATGTTTCTTCTCTGGACTGGTGGCACCAGTCGGCGTCGGTCGTCCGGTCCCTGGTACTTGTAGGACGTCCGGTTATCGTCGATCGTCTGGCCGTTGTAGTACGCATCATCTGTAGCGCTTTTAGCTGGTGAAGTCTCCAGGCGTGGGACGTCCGGAGGTCGTTGGTCGTCTGGAGGCCGTCGGATGTCCGAGAGTTATAGCTTGTAGCAGCTCCGTTTCTTCCGTCTTTGCTTCCATGCTTCCCTTGCAGATGGTGTAGTTGTACACTTGCGCTCGCATTCCTCCTCCTCGTCCGCAGCGTTCTGACAATACCTATGCATGCACACGAGATGGGTTAGTATACCATCTTTTGAAGGGGTCAAGTGAACACGTGTAAAGGAGATGATTCACCTTTATGTATGTGAAGTAGAAGTCACACGTGTCACTTGCCAAATGGACTGTTGACACGGTGATGTCCATTGGATGCTCCGCATCAAAGAAGAATGCACCTTTTGTTTGGAGGCCATTCCAAGATACCGCATTCAATGAGCTTAGGAATTTCCTTACACGTGCTGCCTTGCTTGCATTACCCAACTTTGATAAACCATTTGAGATACATTGTGATGCTAGTGGGTACGGCATAGGAGGTGTGTTAATGCAAGAGAAGATCCCCATAGCTTACTTTAGTGAGAAACTTTCTGGAGCGCAACTCAATCATCCCATATATGACAAAGAGCTTTATGCTTTAGTGCAAGTTTTGCGCGAGTGGGAACATTATTTTTGCCCTCATGTATTCACCATCCATACCGACCATGAAACTCTCAAGCATCTTAAGGATCAAACTAAGTTGAACAAGCATCATGCTAAGTGGAGTGAATTCATAGAGTCCTTTCCTTATGTGATCAAGTACCTTAAGGGCAAAGAGAATGTTGTAGTGGATGCACTTTCCTACTAAAGTAGAATTGAATGTCATTGGCTTTGAGCACACAAAAGACTTATATGCACATGATCCTACTTTTGCTATTCCATATGCTAAATTTTTGATGCATACATCTTGGGAATGCTATTACATCAAGGATGATTACCTTATGAGAGCTTACAAACTATGTCTCCCTGAGTCTTCTCTTCATTTGTTACTTTTTCAAGAAGCTCATGGAGGAGGACTAATGGGACACTTTGGACGCAACAAGACATTCGCCAGGCTCTCCGAGAACTATTTTTGGCCCAAGATGATCCACAACGTCTCACGCTTCACCAACCGATGCTCGACATGTCGCAAAGCTAAGTCAAAAGCTCAATCCCATGGTCTTTACATGCCCCTTCCAATTCCATATCACCCATTGGAAGATATTAGCATGGATTTTGTGCTTGGTTTGCCTAGAAATAGAAATGGCAAAGATTCCGTGTTTGTTGTGGTGGACCAATTCTCTAAAATGGCTCATTTTATCCCATGCAACAAGGTATACGATGCTTCCCATATTGCAAATCTTTTTTGTAAGGAAATCTTGTGACTCCATGGAGTGCCAAAGACGATTGTATCAGACCACGACGTCAAGTTCCTGAGTTAATTTTGGAAGACTCTATGTGCCATGCTCGCAATCAAGCTCTTGTTCTCCTCGGCATACCACCCATAAACCGACGGCCAGACGGAGGTGACGAACCGAACGCTTTCCACTCTACTATGTGTGTTGATCAAGAGGAACATCGAGGAGTGGTAGGAGTTTCTACCCATCGCCGAGTACGCCTACAACCGAGCAAGACATTCTACTACCGGCAAGTCCCCCTTCGAGGGTCGTCTACGGTTTCAACCCGTTGTCCCCATTGGACATTCTTCCTCTACCACTACAAGAGCACATCACATGGACGCGAGTGCACGAGTGAGCTACCTCAAGAAGATGCATGAAGATACAAGGCACGCCATCGAGCGCCAAGTACAACGACTCGTGACCAAGCTCAGCATCAATAAGCAACCCATGATATTTGACGTTGGAGATCTCGTATGGCTACACCTTCGCAAGGAACACTTCCCCAACGAACACAAGTCCAAGCTTCTACCTCGAGCCTATGGACCATTCAAGGTGCTAGCACGCTACAACAACAATGCATTCAATATCAATCTCCCACGTGACAAGTATAACGTGAGCGACATCTTCAACATTAAGGATCTCTCTCCCTTCCATGGTGATGAGGTTTTTGATCCAAGGTCGGATCTTTCCCGGGGGGGGGGGGGGGGGGGGGGCGGAGATGATGCGGAGCATCCCAGGGTCATCCCCATGGACCTACCTACGTCTCCCACGAGACCACTTGGACTAATGACAAGAGCTCGAGCAAAGGCTATGGAAGATAAGGTGAACTCGCTCCTCTCCGAACTGCCACTCTCCACATATGCGACATGGCTGCTACCTTAAGCGGAGAATCTATGCGTGATCGGGTACTTGGAAGTAGGCCATGGAACAACTACTCCCAACGGACAAGACAGCATGGATACCAAGTACAAGGAGCGAGAAGAGGCACTACTAGGGAAAACCTTATACACAGAGGCTTAGAAGTAGAGCTACTTAAAAAGAGGCTGATGCGGAGCATCCCACGTTCATCCCCATGTACACTCCAACTACTCTCCAAACCCTAAGAGGACATATGACGAGACCTTGAAGATACACCATTGGACACAAGGTGAACTCGCTCCTCTCCGAACCTTCACTTTCCACATGTGAGACATGGCTACTACCTCAAACGTGTGTGCTATGCATGTCCAGGAACCAAGAGGAAGGCCATGGAACAGCTACGAGCATTGGACAAGACGGCGAGGACACCAAGCACGAGGAACAAGAGGAAGAGCTGCTGGGAAGCTACAGAGCTCGGACATCCGACAACCACCGGATGACCGACGATCTCCGGACGTCCGACGCCTGGAGACTCCACCAGCTAGATCAACCGCAGCCGAGGCAACCTACAGCTAGACTCCGGACGTCCGACACTCACCAGCGCCCGGACAACCGACGCCGACCGGACGTCCGACCCCTCCGGTCTAGAGCCAAAACGCCGGACGTCCGACATGCACCGGACAACCGGACCCTCGCGAGCCACCGGACGTCCGGTACCCGTCGGACGTCCGACGCTTGTGCGTCCGCCCGTGTGTTGGGCCGACGCCACTTACTCTTTCATTCACCTAGACTATATATACTCCTCCCCCTCCTCCTAGTTAAGGTTAGCGTTGATTTAGCTCATTTGTGAGATAGAGCCTCGCTCATCCATCGGATCTCCTCCTCGTGAGAGACCGTGGCCTCTTCGGAGAAGATCCACTTGGATTCAAGACCCCTTCACAGGAAGATCCCCTCGTGGATTCAAGACCTCCTCACGGAGAAGAACGGCTACCTTTGTATCTTTCCTTTGTGAATTTTGAATCTTGTGCTACCTTATGTGCTCGGTGATCTAGCACTTGTGTGATTGATTCCTTGTCGATTTAGTAATTCTCTCGTTTTCCCCGTGTTTCCCCTTTGTGCTTCCGCGTGTTCTTCGTGATTCCCCGTAGGATCCACTCCAAACGCGAAAGATCGTCACCATAGGGTTCCGCCCTACATCATCTTGGTATCATGAGCCACGTTGATCACGTTTTTGGAGCCCCTACCCCTCTTTTTCTAGCTTGATTTTGTTGATTTCGTCCTAAATCCGAAAATCCCCACCAAAAATAGCCCCAATTTTTTTTGTGATTTGTTGGTTTGATGATGTTTTGTTGATTTTGATCCATGGATTTGCTTGGTTTCAAGTGGATCTAGCATTTTTCCCAAGTTTCCCCATCTTTCGTCCACGAAATCCCGCGAATTTTGACCCCGAAATCTCCATTTTCCGCCCAAAATCGCGCCCCCGATCTCGCATCTCGCGTTGACCCCGACCCACCGGACGACCGGAGTTTTACGGACGTCCGGAGCCCCAGGAATGACCGGACGTCCGACCTTTCCAGACGACCGGAACCCCTAACTAGAGCCAAATTTACGGATTTCCGTCTTTCTCGGACGTCCGACGCACCGGACATCCGACCTTCCCGGACGTCCGTAACCTGTAGATTCCCACTTCGGCTGATTCTTGTTTTGGCCATAACTAATTCATCCGAACTCCGATTTTGACGTTCTTTAGCTCGTTTTGAAGCTCTTGACATCCCCCTTTCCACAAAAATACCACCAACATCATTTGACTCCATCAAAGTTTGTGAATTTTGGCATCTTTGCCTAGGGCTTACACCATATCATCCGCATAGCCACCACCGACTTCCGCAACCTAACCCATTTTTCTTTCCATAGAATTAGTGGTTGCTTGAGTAGTGATTCGAGTCTCCTAAGGTGTTTCGGATACTTAGGGACAATTGCTTCTTCATCAACCACCGTCACCACTTCCGCATAACCTTGCCCACCATACATTTCGACAACCCAATTTAACCCAATTTTGTTTGAGCTTGTTGAGTTGTGGCTTGTGTCTCCTAAGGTGTTTCGGCTACTTAGGGACGACAACTTCAACATTGACTCGCATAACCCATCATCCCACTTCCGCATTGCTAAGTGCAAACCACCACCGCTTTCCGCTACCACCATTTGACATTTGTCATTTGAGATTTTGAGTTCGCGGTTTTTCCGTTTCCTAAGGTGTTTCGGCTACTTAGGGACGAGTCTCCATCATCTTGGTATCTAAATCAAGAACACCGCCACTCATCTTCGCAAAGGACGGCAACCTCGAAGACACCATTGTATATTCCCCTTGCCATTTCATTGTTAACCCCTAGCCCATTTTGCGTTACTTGCCTATCGAGACTAGCCAGTTGAGTATTGCCGGCAACGTTACTTGTGCACTTAGTGATCATACTTCCCATCTCATACATACCATATCATCGTGGTGCATATATTGGTATCATATCTCGTGTCACAAGTTTGTTCCTGCATATACACTATTGCTATCTTGGTTTGTGCATTGTGCAAAATTGGCCATAAAAAAAGAGAATAAAGCTTTTAAGCAAAAGGAAAAGAGAGAGCAAAGAAGCTTGTAAGCAAGTGCCATAGCATCATACCACATTGCACATAAGATTGTCATATCCGATCATCTTGAGAGAAACACCGGGAACCATACATACATAGCATACTTGGGATAGAAAGTTTATCCATTTTGCATCTTATATGTTGTGCACAAGTGTCGTATTCGCCTATTGAGAAATCGTGCTAGCGTCTCTCTTGAGTTGTGCAACACGAGCGTTTTCCATGGATTCCACATTTTGTGCTCATTCCTTGGTTGCATGACCCCATTTATCTATCCATGTGTGTGTTTCCGTGTGCCACATATTTCTATTGGTCCATTTGTTTCGCTTGCGAATTTGTGAATCTCTTTCAACATTATTGACTCTTGCTAACATTTTTCATCAAATTTTTGTGCCACTATCCTCACCAAGCTCCACCATAAGCTTTTACTTGTGTAGGTGTGAGAACCGACAAGGATTGGTACCAATAGTGCTATTTCATTGTCTGCATTTGAGTGAACTTGATTCATCGTCAACATCAGTCAAGGTACATTGGTATAAGTTCTTCTCTTTCTCCCACTCATATTTTCTCGAGTCTTGTGATGGATAGGCAAGGAATTCCCTCTCTGGTCTATGACAACAACGACGGCGTGAACAACTACATCTCCAAAGCGTCCATCTTTGATCTACAATGACAAATGCAAGGCGCACAATCAAGATTGTGAGAGCGCATCGAGAACATCTCCATCGACATTCGTCACTCCGAAGCAAGGAAAAGGGACTACATCGACAAGAAGCTTTCCACACATAAAGAGGAGCAAGATGCAAGGATGGAGGAGATTAGAGCCTTGATCAAGTCTTCTTCCCCTTTGTCATCCTCAAGGCGGTGACATTCAAGACACAAGTCTTTGGAGCGCGGACACGATGCAAGTGCAAATTGTCCTCGTCCACATCTACATGGCGATAACCATCACGTTCGTGATCATCATCACCATGAAGGGCAAGTCACCTCCAAGCAACATGTGCACGACAACGACGAACGACATCTCCTACGAGCTCAAGCACGACAACGACATCATCATCATGAAGATGCTCCACAAGCGCAAATGCACAAGTCCCAACAAGCCATACTTCACGCCAAGTCCAAGCTTCAAGAGCACAAAAGAAGACTACAAGACGACCACCACCAAGACGGAGCTACGGCTACTTCAACCACTTCGGCATCTTCTCCAAGTGTTCTCAAGGCATCTTCGCCTTTGGACGTACGGCATCTTCGCCTACTTCCCATGAGTTCGCCTACATCGACATCCTCAACAACAAGGCGACCACCTACAAGCGAGGGCGACACTTCCATCTTCGGAAGCCCCCCAAGGAAGATGGCCGAGCATGGGAAACTCCCTTCGGTCATGGAGACGAGCTATGAGGTGCCACATCATATGGACCTCCAACACCAAGACCGCGACAAGACGATGGAGCAAGGGCCATTCCCGTCGACTACGGCGACGAGCATGAACCTCTTCAACAACATGAAGACGGCGCCCACATTGGACTCCTACTCCGAGTCAAGCTACGCGACTGCGCATGGAGACATTTGCACCTACATCTCTCCAACACCCACATATGTTGAAATGCCTCATTTGTCATGTGAGGAGAGCCACCACCCCATGAGTGAAAAGAGTGACTCCACCATACGTGACATTGAGAGCATTTCCTATGAGAGGTTGTGTGTGACCACCACTAGCCCCACACATGAGAGCATGCCACACATCCTATGTAAGGTTGAGCACCATTTGAGTGACTCCACCAACCATATGAGTGAGAGCATCCTTGAGGGAGTGAGTGAGCCACAACACTTAGAGAGTGAGGTAATTGACACGGCATGTGAGGCCACTATGATTTCTAACGACTTAACCTCTACTCCTAGTGTGTTTTCTTCTTTTGTTCTAGGTCTCCTACATGAAGACATGCCTACCCTCGACGAGTCCATCCCTCCAATGGGAAAACTGATGGCCATGGTGGATAATGATGCACCCCCCACATGGTTCCATCAAGATGAAGATGACAACGAGTGGATCTTCAACACCTCACCTACAACACATGAGCGATGCTCCAAAGTTAATATAGGTGATGGTGCTTCTTTTGTCCCACTAGTGGACTCTCTTGACAATGATTGCTCCCATGATGTTGACCCACATATTCCCATGCTTCATGCTAGTGAGACTTCTTCATGCCTTGACTTACCTATTTATGATGAATATGATGATGAGCATGTTGAGTTGCCTAGTTGTGATGCTATGCTCGATAGGATATCATGTGAAAATTCTTTTGGTCACATCATGTTTGACAATCCATTGAACTTGTCATATGCTATGAGTGAGATCTCCCATATTGCATCATTACAATCTCAACATAGTAACTATGCATGCCCCATTAAAATCAATCCCATTTGCACTAATGGCATAGATGACGAGATGATGGTCATTGGATTTTGTTTTTCATGTGATGATATTGCCATGCTTCCTTTACATGATTTGCGCAATTCATCTACTATGTCATGCCATGATCACATTGTTCCAAATATGCATTGTTTTGGATGTTGTCAATATTATCCATGTGACGTTTCCACTAATGCTCATGAGGAGACCCCCATAGTTTCCTAACACATATTAGGAGATTTTGATGCATCTCATACTTTGCATGATTCCCATAATTGCGTTCACCATATGCATTCCATGAATAACAATGCTCTAGATATTTCTCATGATGCATTACATCCTTTGAGTCTCCATTATGCCATGCATAACAACAAACCTATCATGATGGATGACATGTTTCTATATCATGCATCTCATTTATTTGAGCATTGGCTATTTTGTGCTAACCGACACTCCTCAACCTCTCAATCACAAGAGTTGACGAAACGAGATCTTGAGAGCAATGATGACTTGGGATCCCGTGGACTATCCTTACCACCGTTCCCTTCGCGCAAGGACTACGCGCATCTCTTCTACTTGGCCCTCACACGACTATGGGCTATCTACCACTTGTCACCTTATGCCCATTCTAGCGTGTTCACTTTGCATGTTATGCTTGTTTCTATGCCTTTGCCATGCAGTTGTGACCCTTGCTTGCATCTACCCATCATTCACCATTATGATACTTCTATGTGTATTTGCATGCTTGGTGGAGATCCTTGTTGCTTTTGCCATGTTTATCATGTGCCTCATGCTATTGTTGATTCTTGTGTTGGGAGAGTCATGATGACCCATTGCTATTTACATATGGCTTCTCACCAATACATTCATGCTATTTTCCTCACATCTTGCTTTCATGCTTGTGCTATGTCATGTGAAGTATTCATGCCCACTATTTGCACCAATGACATGCTTGCCATGATTCCTTCTAGTACGTTGCATCTTAGCACTACTAGCTTGTTTGACTTGATCGCTATGATTGCTTGCTATGTTGCATCACCCATGTTCCTCTATTACTTGCTTTCTTGGGTTGATGACATATATGCTCATGCCTCTCACATGATATATCTTGATCATTGTCTCTTGTGTCCATTAGTTGCCTCTTTCATATCCACTTGTATTGAGTGCAACCATACTATGCTTATTGACCTTGGAGACTTTGACAATTTACTTGTGATGCATGCTTCTTTGATTGAGCCTATTGTATTTGGTTGTTCTCTCATCATATACCTCCATACTATGAAATGCTCCCTTGTATTTTCTTATGATGAGCATGATGCATACACTTGTTGGGTATCTTACCACTCGAATGATAGGTTTTGCATTTTCGCTAACCTCATTTGTTTTTCCGAGTGTTTATCATGTTCTTTCATTTTGGAGGATTCACAAGGCGGTGCCGTTATGCGACATATTGGTTATGTAAAGGCATACATGATGTAAAACTCCAACATCTTTGGGAACCTTCTTGAGGTGAACTCCTTCTTTCTGAGCCATCCTCAAATATGCATATTAGATGGGTCACTCTTTCATTGTTGTTTCCTTCTTGTTGTCTACATGATACATCTCGTGAACGGAGGAGCGACATTGGAGATTGGCTACATGGACCTTCACATTGAGGAGCGCTCGCACTTATTGGATGCATCTTCGAATCTCCACTCATGCCTCGACATTGAGCTTTGCTACACCAACACCTCCATATTTGTTGATTGTGCTCATACATGTCATGCTCAATGGACATATCATACTCACCACAAGTTTGCACCCCATGCATGGATTGACTCACATTATGCTTGTCTTGTTGCATCTATTTCCATGTCATCCATGATATATGAGCTTGTGCACTTCCTTAGCAAATTTGTTGTGATCTACCTTGATGGCATATTCATACATCATGTTCATTTTGTCCTCCATCAATTGCATGATAACATACACATGTTGAGCATCCATTGCGATATTCATGCTATTGATAAACCGTCTCACTATGACATCATTTTGCACCGTGGTTGCATTGATCATATTTACAACACATTTGTGTAAGTGCATCTAGTGCCCCTTAGTGATTTTGGTGTATTAAAGACTTATAGGTTAAGTAACTGATGTGTTTGTGAGTGTACACAGGTCTATAAGTCTATGAGGAGTTTGATATTTACAGAGAAAGTCGACCCCTAAAAATGAAGTTCTTCGACTGAAGACTTTGATATTCTGAAGACTTTCTGAAGACTTTGAAAGTGAAGAAATTGGTGTGACCTTGAAGACTTGGTATTCATTCGAGGAATATGGAGCGTGAAGACTTTTGTTTTCGTAGTTCCATTTTCTCTTTCTTGAGTCACAGGAAACACCGTACTGTTAAAGGGGGTCGAGGAAATACTAAGGAAAAATTTCCATGTGATGCTCAACTCAAAATCCTACACCTATCAATCCCTTCGAGTGAAGCCATTGGAAATCTCATACAGTTCAGTCAATTTCTTCAGTGACAGAGACGCAGTTCTTCTGGTCACTGAGGACTTTGCTATGACTGAGGAGTTAGGAATTCGCCAGTGCGAATTGCCTACACAGTGAGGAACATGATAGCCCTGAGGAATTTGAGAGTCAAATTTCCGACTGTTGCTGTGCTGCGTGCCGGCTGTCCAAAATATCTTATCCACCTAACGGTCATATCATTGAAGGGCATTTATGTCTTATCATGTCAGGCTGCTCCCTAGGCTATAAATAGCCGCCCCCTACAACCACTAGTTGGTTGGCTGCTCCGAGAGAACTTGACACTTGTCATCTGAGAGCAACCCATCCTCCGAGGACTTTGAGCGAAAATCATCAAGTGAGGAAAATCCCAAAACCAAACCCCCACAAACCCAAAGTGATTGAGCATCACTGAAGAAATTGATCCTGCGTGGATCCGACGCTTGTTACCTTTGAAGACTGTGCTTCTTCCAGACGGTTAGGCATCAAGGTCTAGAGCATCCAAGAGGAATTGTGGATCGCCGAGTGACCAAGTCTGTGAAGGTTTGGAAGTCAGCTGAAGACTTACCACGAGTGATTGGACGAGGCCTGCGTAGTCTTAGTTCAAGGAGAATACGGTGAGGACTGGGTGTCCTGAGTTGCGGCTCAGAGACTGGGTGTCCGGGACTGTGTGTCCTCGAGTTTAAATACTCAGCCGCTCCAACCAGACATACAACTGAGACAGCAGTTGGAACTGGTTTACCAAATCATTGTCTCCACCAACTAACTGGTTCTATTTCCTCAACTCTTTCATTTCCTCATTACTGTGTTGTATGTTGTTCATATCTGTGCTTGAAGACCTTGACTGAAGACTTTCACAAATTCCTCAGTTCAATTTTTCAGTCTGTTTGTCTTCATCTTGTTATCCTGTGTTTACGCTTTCTGTACTCTGTGCTAGTCTTCATTTCATCATGATGACTATGTTTGTATCCTGTTATGTTTACTTCTGAGTACTTATTCCGCTGCAAGTAGTTCTTCGCTAAGGAATTTCCTCACCAGCAAATTCCTCAGTGAAGAATTCATAAAAATCGCCTATTCACCCCCCTCTAGTCGATATAACGCACTTTCAATTGGCATCAGAGCGAGGTACTCCCTTGTTCTGTGTGATTTTGGTTTAACCGCCTGGAGTTTTAGTTATGTCGACCGCAGGTATGATCAAGGTCTCGGCTGGGTGTCCTACCTTTGATGGAACGGACTACCCCTACTGGAAGAACAAGATGCGAATGCATCTTGAGGCAATTGATAATGATCTCTGGTATGTTGTGGAAAATGGTGTTCCCACTGTCACTCCCTCACTGAACGCTACCGATGTGAAGAGATTCAAACAACTCGATTCTCAAGCGAAGAATATCATATGTGGTCATCTGAGCAAAGGACAGTATGGAAGAGTGAGTACTTTGGAAACTGCTAAGCTTATCTGGGATAGGCTGTCCAAAGTAAATGAAGGAGTTTCAACTCAGCGTGACTCTCGAGTCGATGTTCTTCGGAATCTCTTCAACTGCTTCAAGAGACTCGACAATGAGAATGTCCAACAAACCTTTGATCGCCTCACTGACATCTCAAATGAGCTTCAAGCCCTCGGTGCCACTGACATCACTGATCATGAAGTTGTGAAGAAACTGTTGAGATCGCTTGACTCCTCATTTCATACTCTGGGACTGATGATATAAGAACGTGCTGACTACAAGTCGCTTGATCCTGCTGATATCCTTGAAAGGCTAAACACTCACGAGTTCCAGCTTGCTGAAAAGAGAGATCTCTATGGCTCAAACTATGGCAAACCACGTGCCCTGAAGGCCAAGGTTGTGTCTGACTCTGAATATGAGGATTCTGGTAGTAGCCTTGGTGATCCTGAAGAACTGAGCCAGGATCTAGCACTGCTTGTGAAGAAATTCTAGAAGTTCACAAGATGTGGTCGCTTTGGAAAATCCTCAAGAGGAAATGATCCCTCATCCAGTGACTATAAGAGAAGACTTTGCCACAAATGCAAGAAGCCTGGTCACTATATTCAAGATTGTCCTCAGTGGGAAAAGGAAATGAAGAAGAATAAATACAAGGATTACAGTTCTGATGATGCGAAGAAGAAGAAGAAATCGTCAAAATCTTCGTCATCAAAATCCTCGAAGTCTTCATCTCACAAGAAGAGCAGCTCCAAGAAGGCTCGGGCATTCATTGGCAAGGAGATGGACTCTGAAGCTGAATCTGAGGAAAATGATGAAGAGGAGGCGTCTGAAGAATCTGAGTCTGGTGTGGCGAGTCTGGCCGTTGCTACTGCCTTCGTCAGCAAGTCCATCTTCAACACTGAAGAAACTGACTCCACCGACAAGCTTGATGAAGATAATGATGGCTACGCTCCCACCTATTGCTTCATGGCGAAAGGTGCTAAGGTACTCAAATACAACTCCTCTGACTCTAGTGAAAATGAATCTGATGAGGATCTCAAACCCAGCTACTCTAAACTTGCTAAGATTGCTGTGAAACAACAACGGGCTCTTGAAAAGGTTCAAAACATGCTAGATAAAAGTGATGATATGTTGGTGAAGAAATGGATCGCACTAAAGCCTTGACTGAAAATCTTCAGAGACTTCAGTCTAGGTTTGATAACCTTCAAGGTCATCATAACTCTCTCTTGTCTGATCATGAGAAACTTTCTTATGAATTTCTTCAAGAAAAGCAAGATCATGAGAAGCTTTCTCTTGAATCTCTTCAAAGAAAGGAAGATCTTGAAAAGCTAAGAGTGTGTTATGAAGATCTTCAGAAGGAGTGCGATTCATTACTAGCTCAATAAATCAGCGCTTCTCAGGAAGAATTTGTTCCCCCATGCTTAAAGTGCATTGAACGTGAATCTGCTAATTCTTCACCTGAATGTTCAAATGCTTCAATTGTTACAAATTCTTCATCTGCCTCTGCTATCACTAATTCCTCATCTGAGGACATTGCTAGTATCACTGACAATGCAGGGCTGAAGTAATTGTACATGACAGGCATGTACAAAAGCCTCAAAGGGCATCAGACACTTTGTGATGTGCTCAAAAAGCAGATCCTCAACAGAAACCCTAGGAAAGAGGGTATTGCCTTTGAGAGGAAACTCAATGCTGATGGAACATATTGGAAGCCTGAGCAGTACCCCAAAACCTCATGGGTTACTGCAAAGGGACCTCCAGTTGATCCATCTAACTTATCTGGCTTTACATGTGAATCTCCTCATTCTTCTGATGAGTCATTTGACTCCAAATATAAACTGTTCAAAAATCAGAATGGTGAAGTATTTGCTAGATATGTTGGCACTAACTGCAGGAACGGTTCCCCTATGAAGAAAATCTGGGTTCCCAAAAGCTGTGTTGAAAGTCTTCAGGTGAATGTCCTCATGACACCACCTGCGAAGAACAGGAACCCCAGATCAAATTCTTCATATGGACCAAATTCTTCATATGGATTAAAGTCCTCATATGGACCAAATTCTTCACATGGATCAAATTCCTCAACTGGATCAAAGTCCTCATATGATTATCATCGTGCTAACAACTCTGTCTCGCAGGGTAGAGCTAAGGGCTATGAATATGTGCATTATTCTTCAAACCATTACGTTCATAAGTCCTCGAAGAATTACTCTGCTTATTCATATGATTACCCTAACCCATCTTATGTGAAGCGAAATGGTTTGGCATCTTTGCCACATTTCTCATATGGTGCTCGCAGAATGATGAACTCTTTGCCACCCCTCCAGATGTGGGTGGTGAAGAAAAAGAACTAATCTCTTCTGCAGGGTCAGGTCTCCAGACGTGTGCTAACGTCTGAAGAATTTGCTGTGGACCTGACAAAAATGCCTGAAGGGACGCAGGCGAATCATGATGAAATGAACTTTCATTTCACACGTCCTCATACTGCTATATTTGTTTACTGCTTGATGAAATTCATCTGATGAACTTGATATCATATTCTTCACTGATGAAGCATATGAGATTGTAAGCTACACTAATTCATCTGCAGGATGATCAACCCAAAACCACTGAATGGGTCCTCGATAGTGGATGTACAAATCACATGACTGGTGACAAGAATCTATTGATGGATGCTCCCTTATCACCGTCACCTCTGAAGCATATCATCTTTGCTGACAAAGGCAAAAGTCAGGTATTGGGTCTTGGTAAGGTTGCTATCTCTAAGGATAAGCACATGGACAAAGTCATGCTTGTTGAGTCCTTAGGATACAATCTCATGTCAGTCTCAATGCTTTGTGATCTTGATATGGTTGTTGTCTTTGGCAAATATCGCTGTGTTGTGATTATGGAAGCTGACAATTCCAAAGTCTTTGAAGGCTTTAGGAGAGGAGATCTGTATATTGTTGATTTCTCTACAGGACCACAACCAGCCGTGTGTCTACTTGCAAAAGCTTCAGAAGGCTGTCTATGGCATCGACGACTTGGTCATGCAGGCATGAGGAATTTGAACACGCTTGCGAAGAAGAAGCATGTCATTGGCATTGAGAATGTCAAATTCCTCAAGGATCACTTATGCGGAGCATGTGAAGCCGGAAAAATGACCAAGGCCAAGCATCCAGCAAAGACTATCGTGACCACTACCCGTCCATTCGAATTGCTTCACATGGACCTCTTTGGACCTAATCATTATTCAGCAGTCACTAATGATGCATCTCTATATGGTTTTGTCATTGTTGATGATTATTCTCGATATACATGGGTACACATTGTTACTTACAAACATGAAGTGCAGGAAGTCTTCAAACGATTTTCCTCGAGGGCTTCAACAAACTTTGGTGTGAAGATCAAGCATATCAGAAGTGACAATGGAACTGAGTTCAAGAATTCCGGTCTTGATGCATATCTTGATGAACTTGGTATTACTCATGAGTTATCTGCTCCCTATACTCCTCAGCAGAATGGCGTCGTGGAGCACAAGAACATAACTCTTGTTGAGATGGCTCGCACTATGCTTGATGAATACAAAACGCCTCAGCGTTTTTGGATTGATGCAATTGATACTGCTTGCCACATCATCAACAGAGTATATCTTCACAAATTCTTCAAGAAGACTGCCTATGAACTCCTCACTGACAAGAAACCCAATGTGAGTTATTTCAAAGTCTTCGGTGCTAAATGTTGGATTAGAGATCCTCACCACAACTCTAAATTTGCACCGAAAGCACATGAAGGTTTTATGCTTGGTTACGGAAAGGACTCGCACACCTACAGAGTCTTCAACATGTTCTTCACAAGATTGTTGACACTGAAGATGTGCGGTTCGATGAAACTAATGGCTCGCAAAGAGAGCACCTACCTTCTGTGTTAGATGAACCAGCACCTGAGGATGCTATCAAGCTCAAGGCAACTGAGGATGTCATTCCGACTGAAGAATCTGCTGAAGAATTCATTCCTGTTCATGAAGAACGTCGAGCTGATGCACCTGAAGAACATGATGAGGAAAATGGTGCTGAAGAAAATGCTGATCAAAATCCTCAGCGGCAACCAACTCATCCATGCGTTGCAAAAGAAGTGCAAGTGGAGAATATCATCGATGACATTAGCGCACCAGGTCCTCTCACACACTCAAAAGCCTCACATTTATCTAACTTTTGTGGGTACTATGATTTTGTCTCTATCAAAGAGCCCACTAAGGTAGATGAAGCATTTCTGGAGCCGGAGTGGATTCAGGCTATGCAAGAAGAATTACATCAGTTCAAGCTGAACAATGTCTGGGAATTGGTCAATCGCCCAGATCCTCGCAAGCATAATATCATTGGCACAAAGTGGATCTACCACAACAAGCAAGATGAAAATGGCCTTGTGGTGAGGAATAAGGCACGACTAGTAGCTCAAGGTTACACACAGGTTGAAGGAATTGATTTCGATGAAACTTTTGCACCTGTTGCTAGACTTGAGGCTATTCGCATATTACTTGCTTACGCTAACCATCATGATATCATCTTATATCAAATGGATGTGAAAAGTGCATTCCTCAATGGTAAGCTTGAGGAAGAAGTATATGTTGCTCAACCCCCAGGTTTTGAAGATCCAAAGAATCCTGACAAAGTCTTCAGACTCAATAAGGCTCTCTATGGCCTCAAGCAAGCCCCTCGGGCGTGGTATGATACATTGAAGGAATTCTTCGTGAAGAATGGCTTCACACCCGGTTCACTCGATCATATGATGGTGAACTGTTTGTGTGCCAAATATATGTTGATGATATTATCTTTGGCTGTACTAACCAACGTTATAGTGATGAATTTGCCTATATGATGAGTGAAGAATATCAAATGTCTATGATGGGAGAATTGAAATTCTTCTTAGGTCTTCAAATTCGTCAGCAGCGCAATGGCATATTCATATCTCAGGAGAAATACCTCAAAGATGTACTGAGGAAATTCGGCATGCAAGATTGCAAAGGCGTCAAAATTCCTATGCCCACAAATGGCCATCTATGCACTGATGAAAATGGTATTGACTTCGATCACAAGGTATACCGCTCCATGATTGGTTCTTCATTGTACTTATGTGCATCTAGGCCAGATATAATGCTTAGTGTTTGCATGTGTGCCCGATTTCAAGCTGCACCGAAGGAATCACACCATAAGGCTGTGAAGCATATTCTTCGATATCTAGCTCACACACCAACACTAGGATTATGGTACCCCAAGGGCTCTGCTTTTGATCTCATTGGATATTCTGACTCTGACTATGCTGGTGATCGTGTGGACCGCAAGTCAACATCTGGCACTTGTCATTTCCTCGGACGATCTTTGGTCTGTTGGTCCTCGAAGAAACAGAACTGTGTATCACTGTCTACTGCTGAAGCTGAATACATTGCTGCTGGCTCATGATGTGCTCAACTGCTTTGGATGAAGCAAACCCTCAAGGACTATGGCGTCAACGTGAAGAATGTGCCTCTCCTCTGCGACAATGAGAGTGCCATCAAGATTGCTCACAACCCAGTTCAGCACTCGAAGACTAAGCACATCCAGATTCGTCATCATTTTCTTCGTGATCATGTGTTGAAGGGCGACATCTCCATCGAGCATGTGAAGACCGAAGAACAGCTAGCTGATATCTTCACTAAGCCCTTGGACGAGAAGAGATTTAGCAAGTTGCGGTGTGAGCTAAATATCTTACAATCTTCGAATGTTCTTTGAAAAGGACACACATCCTAACCCTTATGCAGAATTGATGACTTAGATGTGCAACACATGAAGAAACCTTTTTCTTCAATCAATGAAGAATAACACTCTAAGTGTGAAGAAATTAATGAAGAATTTGATTCTCAGAACCCTACGACAATTGTACGCGGTGTCTGAAATCATCATTCTTATACGGTGGTCACGCCACCACAAAAGTTGAAAATCTTCAATTTGAGTTTTTCCTCATTTTTGAAATTCTTCAGTCTTTCAAATTCTTCAACTTTGTGAAATCTTCACTGTTTCCATCGTTTTTCTTCATTGGCTATATATATATATATATATATATATATATATATATATATATATGAGTTTATGTCCTCTACAACATTCACTTATTGCTATTTCTTCAAGTTGCGATTTCTGCTAAGTGAATGTGATCAGACCCTTCCCCCTCTATGCTGCACTCAACCCAATCTATTCACAAATTCTTCATGTGCGTTCTAATTGAAACTCGTTCAAAGTCTTCACTGTGTCCTTATCAGCTGAAGAAATTGCGAACGAAACTTTAAAACAAATCTTATCCAGATTTTCGGTTTTACCCCTCAAACCGTTCCGCATCCCACGATGCATTATTTTATTCACCCACAATCTTACATGATCTTATCTGCACAGTACGTGGGTGACACATGTCGCGTGAAGAAGAAAGGGCAGGGGCATGTTCGTCCCAAAATCTTCGGGCGAACAGTTTTTACCGTGGCTATAAATACCCCTCTCCCCTTCCTTACTTCATTTACTCCGCTCGGTCACTGTCTCTCGCTCGAGCTCTCCTCAAACCCTAGCGCCGCCGCTACTCCATCGCCGCCGGTGAGGAAGAGCTTCACTGCCTCAACCTCGTCGCCGTTGTACTCGCGCCGGCTGCGGAAATCTTCACTCCGCCGCCGCCGTAGCTGTCTCCCTCTGCCAAGTTAGGGCGTGGGAGATCTAACTTGACGAACTTCACCACGGTTCATCTCTGTTCGTCGTGTTCTTCAGTTCGGGTAATTAAAAGTCACTTTTATTACTCGCTTTGATTCTCAAAATTTTCTGAAAATCTTCAAAGGTGTTTTATTCTTCAAATCTTCACATATGAACACCTCACACACTGTATGCTCTTGATCCATCTCTCTAAGCACTCATTTCTTCAAGATTCCTCAATTGTGCGAATTTTCGATCTATACAACTCTGAAACCTAAGACAAGAACGCTTAGTGAAATTCCTCAAGGCTCAACTGGTCAAATTCTTCAAAACTTGTCTTTTCAAAAAATCTTCTGAGAACGCATATGACCTCTCCAAATTCCTCGCACCTACACTCTGTTCACAGGTACTCATGTCCGCTGCTGAATCACTAGGTTCTCATCAACTTAACTCATTTGCAGCATTCCTCGAAGAAAAACTGCATACTTCTTCAGAGTGTTCAATTGTTCAAATTCCTCATCTGAAGAAAATGGCTGAAGGAAAGAGACCGCAGAAAGGAGGAAAGAAACCGGAGGTCATGATTGCTTTCGAGATCCCTGATGAAATATACAAGGATTATTGCACACCTGATGAAGCCAAGTTTGGCAAAGAAAACAAGAATCAGCGCAAAGTGCGCATTCAGAGGATTGAACGAAGATGGGCACGAGAATGGAGGGAATATCGATATGTTACTCCCAAGTACATGAGGAAATTCGCCTTAAACCCTCCATGCCCAAGAGCTCCATTGGCACCTGGCCAAGTAGCTGATCCCACCAGCATCAAGCGTGGTGAGGACTTTCCTGAAGAATGGGCTAGGCGTCAAGCAAAACTGGCAAGACAAGCTAAGGAGGCAGTGAGGAAATTCAATGAGGATTCTGCTGCTCCTGCCGCCGCTGAGACCTCGGTCAAGCCGAGGAAATCAATGCCAAAGAAGCCTGCTCGCAAGCCAAGTGCTTCACCATCAGTGCCCTCACGGCCAAGTTCCTCAGCCGCGCCCTCACGACAAATTCCTCAGACTACTGCTGCTCCACCAAAGTCCTCAGCAGCTCCCTCCAAGTCCTCAACTCCTGTGCATCTGGCTACATGTCAAAGGACTCAGGGTTTCTCAATTGCTTCTGATGTCTCAGCAAGTTCCTCAGCTGCACCGATGTCCTCATCAGGCCCCACTATGCTGAAGACAAAAGCAACAGCTGGACGCAGTCCTCGGCCAAGTCCAAGAAAGAAACAGGTTGCTTTCCAAGTGCCCTCTGATGACGAGGCTTCTGATGAAGAACTTGCAGAAATCATCAGAGACAGACAAGCAAAGGCCGCCAGAGCCAAAGGAACACCTGTGCCTCTGCTTTTGGATCCGAAGAGGATCCTCGACTTCATCGACTTATGGCATCAGGATCCAAACACTCCAATGCCTGATCTGCCTCTGACTCCTGGTCAAAGTCATATGCTGACCCATTTCATCTCTGAAGAGAAATGGAAGTTTGAAAAGGCTCGTGAGATAAAGAGAGCACAAGCTAGAAAGGAGAAGCTTCTGAAGAAGAACGTTGTCAGACTATCACCTGAAGAACTTCTCAAGGTTCAATCTGAAATCCAAGCCCTCAGCAAAGATTTCGATGCATACAATGCTGATTGGCAAGGAGCCAAAGTGAGATTCGTCAATTTGATGAAGAAAACGACAACTGTTGCAGCCCCATCGCAACAAGAAAATCCTCAGGCTGCGGACTCTGCTCAGCCTGCTGAAGAACATGCCAGCACTGCTGATGACTTTCAGCCTGCTGATGAGAATACAAGTTCCAGGGCTGATGACTCCATTCCAGCCGCTGAAGACATTCCCAGGGCATCCACTAGTGGTGCGCCTGAAGAAACTGAAGAGATCAGGGCAACTGCACCAGTTGCGCCTGAAGAAAATGAACCACAGTCCTCAGCTCCTCCCGCACCAACACCAACTCCAATTCTTCCTTCTGCTTATGAACTGAAGAAGACCAAGGCTGCAGAGCGAGCTGCAGTGAAGAAAAGGAAGGCATCAGCTGCGTCAAATTCTTCGGCCGCGAAGAAAATGAAGCCAATGACCAGCTCGCTTGAAAATCCCATTGATGTCATTCCCATTTCCTCCATGTCGTCTAAGGAAATTGTTCCTTATGGAGAAGACTACAAGATCCCAAGCGGATCTGATGAAGAAAACCATTCTGTTGCTACCTCAGAGCAGTTTGATGAAGAAATTGAAGTGGAAACATTCCCTTCAACGCCAGTCGTTTCCTCACCTATGCCTCAGTTCACAGCTGAAGAGGCTGGTGTTGAGGAAATTGAAAAAGAAGATGAAGATGTGGATATTGGATGCATTACACCAGTGATGAACGATGACTTTTGGGAAAGTCAGCATCCCAATACTCCTCTCTTCACCCCTATTCAACAAATTCCTCAGTCCCCGGCTACAACTGTTCAAATGGGCTCTGAAGAAACTCATCCCACATCGTCTGTTCATGAAGAGATTCCAGCCGCTAGTGCTGAAGAACCTGCTACTGATCCCCAACCTGCACAAGAAGAGGAACCAGAAATTCCTCAGCCTGAAGCACCTGAGATCGCGATTCCTGAGGTTGTGCTGCAAATCACTGACACTCCTCTGCCCAAATCGAAGAATCCGTTCTCTAGCAAGCAAAAATTCAAGGCTGAAGACTTCTTTTCTGAGCATGTGTTCTTCACTGATTACAATCCATATGACTCTGCTCGCATAAGGAAGAGACGTTTCTGGACTGCTACTCAAGCCAACTTCTATTCCTCAGTGCTCTTTGACAAGGACAAAATCTTCGATCATGAGCATATTCCTCATGTGGATATGGAATCTCTGCCTTGCTTCGAGCCAGTCCTCCGAGTTATTCACGATGCAGGACTACTGAACTTCTGCACTGATATCTGTGATTGGAATGAAGAACTCAATCTTCAGTTCTATGCCACTTTGCATATCACCGGAGATGCTGAAGATGTCAATTCATGGGTGCTGGATTGGATGACAGAAAACACTCACTACAAGACACCAGCAACTGAATTGCTTCGTGTCCTTCCTCTAGATCCTCCCCATGACAGTGCACGTTGCATCTACAATGACCACGAACTGACAGATCATTATATGCAAGTGCTCATGAAGCCTTTGAAGCCAGGGCAGGCCCCTCGAACCAAATTCCTCGTCAAGGAATTGCTGTATGTGCCTCGGACTGTCTATCGAATCCTGACAAAGACAATGAGTCCTATCAAAGGCCACGACTCAAATGATGAAGATGTCGTTGGCATCATGAAGAACATGCTTTTCAACATCATTCATGGCGTTCCCGTCAACTTCCATGATTTCTTCATGAGGACTCTGGCTAATGTTGGAATGTCACCTTTTGAGCTGAAGCCCTATGCGCCTTGGATTATGAGATTCATAAGGGCAAGATCTTCACTGAATTACAAGGCTGACACTCTGAACCATGGTAGCTACTTGTCGCCCATTGAAGTCCTCAAGCGACCAGTTTCATCATCTGATGATAAGGGAAAGGCAGCTGCTGCGATCGATGAAGGCACTCGTCCATTGGATGGTCAGTTCTATCTAGCTACATCTTACTCCACCAATGACGATTCTGCAACACATGACACTGCCGCAAATACATCAGCCAAGCAAAAGCCTCAAGCAACAGCACCCAGGGTGATGACTGACCGTGAGTTACTCCTCAGTCTTCATCAGAAGGTTGATCGCAATCACAAATGGGTAAAGCGTCAGTTTGCTGCAATTCTTCACAACATGACCTCAACCCATAATGCAGTGAAGAAAAATCAGTATCACCTTCATGAAACCCTCAACCGCACCTGGGCTGTTCTCACTCATGCATATTCCGCGGAAGAACTGAAGACTATGGGTCTCCAGGAAGCATTTGACTGGTCTGCACCACCTCCGAAGAAATTCAAGAGAGTCAAAGTTCCTGATCTGGTGGCCATCTCTTATTCTCCATCGTGTGAAACTGATGAACATGAAGATTTGGACGACACTACGGCAGGCCCTACTTCAACGAACAACCCCGACAATGCTGGCGCTCCTCCATCAACTTGATATTCTTCAGGGGCGTTAGTCCTCAATTTCGACCCTTTTGGTCATTTGATGACAAAGGGGGAGAAATCTGAGTTAGTCTTCAAGCGGGTTTATATTATGGGCGTTTTGTTAAGTTAAAACTCTCGTTCTTCCGAAACTTTTTATTGGATCGAGTTGTAATCTTAAATCCGATGGTGCCTTGATACTTTTGGTCGTGCTCTAATGCTTTTGATGCACTGAGCTCTGATACTTTTGATGTGCTATTCTGCATGCTTATTCCTCATTAATATTATTGCACACATGCTGAATCTCATCAGGCACCATATTTCATCATGCATTTCAAATTCTTCATATTATATATCAAATGCGTGTATGAATTACAAGATATAGGGGGAAATCTCCATGATTCAATTCTTCAAATGTGCATTGCTTCAAAAGCAAATTCCTCACTATGCACACATTCAGGGGGAGTTCTTCTATATCTTGCATTCAAATTCCTCAATATTAGTATTTACACTTCATATGTTTATCCCCGTTGAAAACTTAACCTATGTTGTCATCAATCACCAAAAAGGGGGAGATTGTAAGTGCATCTAGTTCCCCTTAGTGATTTTGGTGTATTGAAGACTTATAGGTTAAGTAACTGATGCGTTTGTGAGTGTACACAGGTCTATAAGTCTATGAGGAGTTTGATATTTACAGAGAAAGTCGACCCCTAAAAATGAAGTTCTTCGACTGAAGACTTTGATATTCTGAAGACTTTCTGAAGACTTTGAAAGTGAAGAAATTGGTGTGACCTTGAAGACTTGGTATTCATTCGAGGAATATGGAGCGTGAAGACTTTTGTTTTCGTAGTTCCATTTTCTCTTTCTTGAGTCACAGGAAACACCGTACTATTAAAGGGGGTCGAGGAAATACTAAGGAAAAATTTCCATGTGATGCTCAACTCAAAATCCTACACCTATCAATCCCTTCAAGTGAGGCCATTGGAAATCTCATACAGTTCAGTCAATTTCTTCAATGACAGAGACGCAGTTCTTCTGGTCACTGAGGACTTTGCTCTGACTAAGGAGTTAGGAATTCGCCAGTGCGAATTGCCTACACAGTGAGGAACATGATAGCCCTGAGGAATTTGAGAGTCAAATTTCCGACCGTTGCTGTGCTGCGCGCCGGCTGTCCAAAATATCTTATCCACCTAACGGTCATATCATTGAAGTGCATTTATGTCTTATCATGTCGGGCTGCTCCCTAGGCTATAAATAGCTGCCCCCTACAACCACTAGTTGGTTGGATGCTCCGAGAGGACTTGACACTTGTCATCTGAGAGCAACCCATCCTTCGAGGACTTTGAGTGAAAATCATCAAGTGAGGAAAATCCCAAAACCAAACCCCCACAAACCCAAAGTGATTGAGCATCACTGAAGAAATTGATCCTGCGTGGATCCGACGCTTGTTACGTTTGAAGACTATGCTTCTTCCAGCCAGTTAGGCGTCAAGGTCTAGAGCATCCAAGAGGAATTGTGGATCGCCGAGTGACCAAGTCTGTGAAGGTTTGGAAGTCACCTGAAGACTTACCACGAGTGATTGGACGAGGCCTGCGTGGTCTTAGTTCAAGGAGAATACAGTGAGGACTGGGTGTCCTGAGTTGCGGCTCAGAGACTGGGTGTCCGGGACTGTGTGTCCTCAAGTTTAAATACTCAGCCGCTCCAACCAGACTTACAACTGAGACAGCAGTTGGAACTGGTTTACCAAATCATTGTCTTCACCAACTAACTGGTTCTATTTCCTCAACTCTTTCATTTCCTCATTACTGTGTTGTATGTTGTTCATATCTGTGCTTGAAGACCTTGACTGAAGACTTTCACAAATTCCTCAGTTCAATTTCTTCAGTCTGTTTGTCTTCATCTTATTATCCTATGTTTACGCTTTCTGTACTCTGTGCTAGTCTTCATTTCATCATGATGACTATGTTTGTATCCTGTTATGTTTACTTCTGAGTACTTATTCCACTGCAAGTAGTTCTTCGCTAAGGAATTTCCTCACCAGCAAATTCCTCAGTGAAGAATTCATAAAAATCGCCTATTCACCCCCCCTCTAGTCGATATAACGCACTTTCAATTTGTGTGCACAATGATTGCATTTCCTCCCATGAATGCTTTGCATCTCATTCTAGATCATCTTGATAAGCTTCATGCGCTTTGTCACGACCAATCTTGCCGCACGGACACATTCTTACATGACGGACACTTTGTGTGTGCTAACAATTGTATTTCTGAGGGTTGCTTGTGTATGCTCTTTTTGCATGTCTATCACTCCGGTGACACCAAGGACTACTTGGATTGCGCCATGTCTTCAACTTCGTCCAACTACAAGTCCGTCTACGACAACCGTTTCCGTGGTGATGAGGATAACGATCCGAGGTCGGATCTTTCCCAAGGGGGGGAGATGATGCGGAGCATCCCACATTCATGCCCATGTACACTCCGACTGCTCTCCAAACCCCAAGAGGACATATGACGAGACCTCGAAGATACACCATTGGACACAAGGTGAACTCGCTCCTCTCCGAACCTTCACTTTCCACATGTGAGACATGGCTACTACCTCAAACGTGTGTGCTATGCATGTCCGGGAACCAAGAGGAAGGAACAGCTATGAGCATTGGACAAGACGGCGAGGACACCAAGCGCGAGGAATAAGAGGAAGAGCTGCTGGGAAGCTACAGCGCTCGGACGTCCGACAGCCACCGGATGACCGACGATCTCCGGACGTCCGACGCCTGGAGACTCCACCAGCCAGATCGACCGCAGCCGAGGCAACCTACAACTAGACTCCGGACGTCCGACACTCACCAGCGCCCGGACGACCAACGCCGACCGGATGTCCAAGATGCACCGGACGACCGGACCCTCGCGAGCCACCGGACGTCCGATACCTGTCAAACGTCCGACTCTTGTGCGTCCGCCCGTGTGTTGGGCCGACACCACTTACCCTTTCATTCACCTAGACTATATATACTCCTCCCCCTCCTCCTAGTTAAGGTTAGCGTTGATTTAGCTCATTTGTGAGATAGAGCCTCGCTCATCCATCGGATCTCCTCCTCGTGAGAGACCGCAGCCTCTTCGGAGAAGATCCACTTGGATTCAAGACCCCTTCACAGGACGATCCCCTCGTGGAATCAAGACCTCCTCACGGAGAAGAACGGCTACCTTTGTATCTTTCCTTTGTTGATTTTGAATCTTGTGCTACCTTATGTGTTCGTTGATCTAGCACTTGTGTGATTGATTCCTTGTCGGTTTAGTGATTCTCTCGTTTTCCCCATGTTTCCCCTTTGTGCTTCTGCGTGTTCTTCATGATTCCCCGTGGGATCCACTCCAAACGTGAAAGATCGTCACCATAGGGTTCCGCCCTACATCAGAGGCGCTATTTCTAATTAGCAGAAGCGCGTGCGTCGCAAAAGTGTTGCTAATATGTCTGTAACAGTAGCACGACACACTAAAAGAGCGCTACTACTAAAAATGCCACATCGTTGCAGACAGACTAAACCTAGTAGTAGCGCATGTACGGGAAGAAAGCTACTGCTAACAAAATAGTAGTTGCGCATTTTAGCTAAAATGCGCTGCAACTAAGAAAAGGAAAAGTAAAGAAAAAATGAAAGGAAAATTGAAAACTATAGCAGCATCATGTTTTAGGAAGAGCGCTATAGATAACATAGCTATAGCGCTTTTCATTGAACGCGCTACTTCTACATTTAACTTGTCCCTACGTGGGCGTTACTCCTTCCCCCAATTCCCCAACACTCTTTGATCAAACTCCCCCTCTCCGTCGCCGCCCCTTGCTCCCTCGCCGCCCGTGCCCCTCCGGAGCCGTTGCCACCCTCTGCACGCTGTCATCGCCCTCCGAGCGCCCTACCCCGACCTCGACTCTGCACGCCCCCCCCTCCACGCGCCATCCCCCAATCTCGACGCCGTGCGCCCCCTCCCTTGGCCGCTCTGCCGCCTCCTGCTCCCTACCTCCACCGGCGATCGAGGCGAGCACGCCTACACCTCCTCCTCCTCCTCTCCTATCTCTGCTCATCGCCTAGTTGTAGATGCTTAAGTAGCTATGGTTCATCTAATTAGTTAGGGTTCATCTAATTAGTTAGGGTTCATCAAATTAGCTAGTAGTTGTAGATGCTTAAGTAGTTAGGGCGGTAGGAGGTTAGGGCAGTAGATGTAGTTAAGTAGTTAGGGCAGTAGGGTTAGGGCACTTAAGTACTTGTAGATGCTTGTACTTGTGCACCAAATGTAGTTAACTAAATATAATTTTTAGGACAAATTTGTATGTGCTTAACTAGGGCAGTAGGGTTAGGGCAGTATATGCGCTTAAGTACTTGTGCACACAATGTAGTTAACTAAATATAATTTTTAGGAAATATATATATATATATATATATATATATATGCTTAACTAGGGCAATAGGGTTTAATTACAAATGTTAGGAAAGTAAGGTTTAACTAGATGTTAATTAGGGTAGTAGGATTTAGTTTAGAGAAAAAATCAATATAAAAAATGTAAATTTCTATTAGTGCTGCAAGTCCAGTAGGTTCTTAATTTTTAGTGAATTTTTATTAGGAAAAAAATTTAGGACATAATTTGAGTTCTAGGGTTCATAATTTTTATTAGGACAGAAACTGAGTTCTAGGAGATGCAAATTTGAAGTGGTCATGTTATATGCAAATTCCTTAATAGTGTTTGCTCATGTTTATCTACTATTGTAGTTGCTCATGTACATGTTCTTAAGTGGTCCTATTATATGCAGCATTGAAGTGGTTCGATTGTGCTCAAGTGGCCTTTTGTTGTTTCTTGGAAATGAAGACGAGTGGCCTATGTTTTGCCGGAATGTTGATTCATTTCCGTTCCGGCAAATTTCAGGTGCTCGATTTGTCCACTTTTTTGCAAAGGTCATGCCGAAATTTTCAGTGAATTTCGGCTTGACTTGTGCTACAAACTAGGACATATCGAGTGCCCGGGATTGGTCGCACCGGGAAGGAATCAAGGTTCTTGCAAAACATAGGCCTTTTTATGTCATTATTCATTTTATTAGGTCTATAATTAATTGACTAGATTTAATCGTAGGAAACATGGCTAGCAACGATGAAGGATAGGGTTCTGGTGATTCCAACGTCTACGTGGCGGCTGACGCTTATATGAACCTTCTCGACGAGCAACAATTGTTGCAAGGCCCACCTCTAACATCCGAGGCCGACACCGAGACCGGTGCCGAGACTGGTGTTGAGACCTAGACCGGCACCGAGACTGGCGAAGCCGGTATAGAACCAAAGCCAAAGAGGAGACGTCGACGCCCAAACCAGCTCCTCACTACTAGACTAGTGGCCACAGAGGTGGACGATGGCAGTTTTAAGCCAAAATAGCCTATGGAAGCGGGTGCATGCTACGGCAATCAAATAGGCTGGATCGGACGGATAACCGCCACCATCAATGATGAGAAACTAAAGAAGATACCAAATATGAAGCACTCCCTCCTAACGAAGCTGCACCAGATATTCTTGTTCCTGGGCCGAGATGAAATCAAATATACTGATCCAGAGAAAGACCCAGCAATGAAGAAGATAAACAAACGTGCCATGAGCAAGTTTAGTGACGCGTTGGCCGCCTGGAAAGTAAGGGTGAAACATCGGATCATCGACAAAAAGGAACCCTACTCCGAGATTGTAAAGGATAATCCGACAATTACGGAAGAGCAGTTTGAAATATTCAAGGCGGCTTGCATTGCCATAGCTGCCAAAGAAAAGTCGAAGTACATGAAGGGGCTTCAAGAGAGGAACATTGGGTGCCACCACCTCGGAAGCCGTGGTTACGCGAGGAAGTGGTCCATATGGGCCATGGAGGACGCGGAACACGAAAGTCTTGGCATCCCAGACCCCTGAGCGGAATTCACTATCCCACAGGAGCATGATGTCCTCAGGGCCCGGTACTGTTGGGACCTAGTGAAGAAGGTTTTCGAGACGAACGCGGTCACGATGGAGTTCATGAGACTGCTGGTAATTTTAGCTTCTGATCAATTCGACTGCACATTTGGTCATATTTGTAAACGATCCTTGTTCCTTTTGTACAGCGAGCAGCACAGGATTGTGGCCGAAAGAGACTCGTCATCTGAGGTGTTCGTGAAGCCCAAGTGGGACAACCCATTCAACCGAGCCTTGAACATATTGAAAAGGCTCTTAGTGGACACTCGGTCGTCATATGGACGCGTGCATGGCGTCGGAGACGGCGCCACGTGGAAGAATTACTACCGTGAGACCACTGAGGAGAGAAAGGGAAGACGGAGATTAAATGAAGAAAACATCGACAAGAAGGTAGAGATTGCAGTTGAGAAGAAATCAGGTCAGACAATCGCAGCAGCGGTAGCTGCCGCAAAACAGGAGTTTGCAGCTTCGTATGGTGTCTTGGTTCCGGTTGTCATCGGTTGGAGAGGCAAAATCCGAATAAAGAGGCAGTGGAGTTTCCCCTTTCCGACTTCTTGGGGAGCAGCTCGACTAGCATTGCACCAGCACCTACTCCCACACCTGCTCCTGCACTGGCTCCCGCACCGGCTCCCGCACCAGCTCCTGCACCGGCTCTTGCACCTGGTCATAGCAGCCTGTCCTCCGTCTCGGACGTCATCGGAGATGCTACGTCTGTGGCTGAGCTCGACACCCTCATGGTACTTGTCACACCGGCCCTCTTCAATAAATGTATAACCTTCCGTTTCCGTTGCCTTTCGGATGTCTCACGTCGCAGACATGTCTTTGCAGGCCGACGCCCCGTCCACCATAATGTACAACATCAACGGCCAAAAGGTGGATGTGGGGAAGGCGACGATAGTGAACCCGAAGGAACAATTGTTCCACCGCCGACCGATCCCCCCTAACATCTTCAAGGTTTCTGTGGCCAGTGTCAAACTGGGCCACGAGAATTTGGCTCCTCCGGTACTAGGGGGATATGACGTGAGACCCCACGGTGGCTTGGCGATTGCAAGGTGTCCGTCCTGTTGTGACCAAAGAGTCTGCTTGGTGTGGCGGTGGTTGGAAGCACACCCACGACCACGCAGGCTCAGCAAGGTATAAACATTAACACCCCACCTACCCAATTAGCGTCACCTGTCTTGCCGGGTGATAGCGGACAGGGTGAGAAAGAGGCTCCATTAGTCGCTGATGACGTCGCCGCCATCGAAGAAGCAATGCATGATATCGATGCCATTGATGAGGTTGAGGATGACGATGATGCTCTATAGTATCTCAATACTGGCGCCTATGACGATGGAGGATTGATGGCTCAGTAGTATGAGTACTCAGGGTTTGAGCATCATGATCGGTGCCTGAATTGCCGGAGGATGAACATAATATAGACAACCTTCCAGGAACAAAGAAGCATAGGAAGAGATCGAGGAAAGGCAACAAGCTGCTTCTATGATCTGCCGCCTCAGCAGCCTAGTGTTCAAGACCGTATAGCTTTCCCCGGTGCCACAAAATGCCATATTCCTGGTCATCTGATCCTACCTAAGGCATCGGTAGATGCCATACACGGTGATATAAGGAGACTTCATGACGATGTGCTACGGAGAGAGAAAAGCCTAATCGCCTCGGGAAATCCAGGATACCCACTCTACATGGTTAACGTGCCGCGGCATAGGTCGTACCTCGACACATTCCCCGCGGAAGTTCTTCCTTTGATTCGATTACATCTTCGACATGTTTCACTTGAAAAAGCTGGATTTTATGTTTGTCCACCTTTTTGCCTTGTACATGAACTACATCATCGGGATTGAGTAGATACCTTATATCTGTGTCATTGACCCGTACTTAATGCACAAGGGCTTCTTGGCAGTCTGCCAGAGCACCGTGAATACGCGAGGGACTACATCGCCGATTTCATGGTCTCCAATAAGGACAAGGAGATTATTTTTGTGCCTTATCATCCCATGTAAGTCATCCACGTGGATATTGTTCCTTCGATTTCAATCATTCATTTGCACGGTGGAGGCTAATTTGAGGTGTACTTATTTTGCGCAGCGGCGGGCGTGTTGTCCTCATCATCCTTTACCCCCGATTCTCCCATGCTCTTTACTTGGACTCCTCAAAAAACAAGAACAAAAAGGATTACACCCACATCAAGTCTGTTCTCGACAGTGCTATCTTTATCTATGGCGGACGAGGTGGAGAGATCAAGACCAAGAAGACAAAGAATCGCAGGCCTGCCTTCGGCCATAAGACCAACTTCTGCTGCGTCCAGCAACTGAGTGGTACTCTTAATGATGGATTCTATGTCCTCCACAACATGTTGGTGTATAGACGGGATCAACAGAACCTTCGCATGTCACCTACATCTGGCGATGCCCATATTCTGCAATGGGCAAAGAACATAGGAGATATCCCGGATCATCGACTTCGAGCTGAGTTCTATCACATCCAACATGAACTTGCCCAAATCATCATGAAGTAGGTCGTCGAAAAAATAGGGATGTTCTACGAAGAAGGGCAAATGTCGCGGGAAGACGTCCGAACACGCGTATCGGCTCAGCATCTCGACCTGAAGCCTTTCACTAAGCTCAAGGACTATCTCCCTGAGTTGGATGGATGGCACGACATGTTGAAGTGATTGACGATATATGACAATGTATCCGTTTAGCCCATACTTTCTCTATGACGTAACTTTGAGTTATGCACGACGAAACTTTATTTGTGATGTAATTAAAACATCCTCCTCAACTAGCGAAGATCACTCTAGTTAGGGCATTTTGGGTACGATGAACTTTGTCATTTATGCTTATGATATGTTGCTTCTACTTTTGCCAACTCTGTCTCTTTCTGTTGCTCAACTATATATGTTGCATATCATCGACTCATGTGACAATGCAGGTGGATAGATCATCAATGGCGAAGAAGTGCTATGCTAGGAGTATACGATGAGTGGCCGGAGTGTCAGGCCCAGGTGTACCAGTTTCCGAGCAACAGCCAGTAGTTAGTTTAGGTTCACGCTAGTGCGATAGAGGGATACGAACCGACGCCTTAAGAAGTACTACGTTATGTATGATGAGACATGTCATGTAACTTGTATAGCTATATCATGATTATGATGTGACAACATGATTTGTGTTACATGATATGATGAGACTATTATGTGTATGATATGATGAGCATATTGCATGTTTATGATATGATTACAATATTATAAAACCTATACAAAAACACCGCAAATACGCAGCAAAAAAAGATATGAGAAAATATAGTGGTAGCGCTCTTTAGCGCTGGACGGGAAAACCCTACTACTAAATCACATGAATCGGCAGCGCTAGTTTGGAAAGTGCTGCTGCTAAGTAGGTACAGCAGTAATGTGTATTAAACAGCGCTACTGCTAAACATTAGCTGTAGTGCCGTATCAGTAGCGGGCTGCCCCGCGCTACTGATAGCCCTTAGACCCGCGCTACTGCTAGGCTTTTCCCTACTAGTGAGAAGTAGCCTGGGAGTCTCCTGCCGTCGGATGACCGACCCCGACCGGATGACTGACGCCAAAAGATCCCACCAGCCGGACAAGGCTGAGCCAGCAAACTCTATAGCAGCCGGACGTCCGACGTTCGTCCGACGACCGACACCTCCCAGCACCCAGACAACCGAGCCCCACCGGATGACCAGCACCACCACACCCGAGCCAAAACATCAGAAGTATGGAGATCTCCGGACGACCGACCCCGATCAAACTCCGACAAACCCTAACCAGAGCCTAAACATTTGACTTCCGACCAGTCCCGGACATCCGGTCCCTCGCGAGCCATCGGACGACCGGTGACGGTCGGACGTCCGACGCCTGTGTGTTGATAGCGTGTTGGGCCGAAGCCCATGTACCCCTTCGTCCACTTAGACTATAAATAGGCCTCCTCCTCCCTCTTTCTAGGGTAAGTAATGGTTTAGCTCATTTGTTAGATGGAGCTTTCTCATCCATCCGGATCTACTCAACCTAGTGAGACCGAGGCCTTTATGGAGAAGATCCACCTTGGATTCAAGACCCCTTACAGGAAGACCCTCAAGACCTTCTCACGGAGAAGAACTATTGCCAATTGTATCGTCCTTTGTTGGAATTGGATCATGTATCTCTTTGTGTTTCGAGGATCTAGCACATGTATAATCAAATCTTGTTGGTTTGAGTGATTTCTCTCCTCATGTTTTCCCCTCGTGTTCCTAGTGTTCTTCGTAGGATCCCCTCCAATCGTGAAAGATCGGGCATCTAGGGTTCCACCCTACATCAGAAAAGCAACAGAAAGGTTACACAAGTAAAACAAAGGTACCGACTAGCAACGAAGGAATATAGTCGACGATAATGATAGGAATAAACACATATACACAAGATGAGGACCATATAACAAGATAAACTATCAGGTAATCTATTGGCATAGAGCACGAATGAAAACTACTGAATGAAATGCAGTAGAGTAGATTTAACCAGTGGTGCTCGATGGCGAATAGAGATTTGGTAGACCAGTTCACCCTTTGCCAAAGTGCTACGTCTAGTTGGAGGGGCTGTGACTTAACATGGAATATATACTCTCTTCACCCTATTCTCCTTCAACGTAGAACTGATCAGACTCAGGTTCGGTAGATCCTTGTCAGCGATCTCCAAACCTTTGGTCGACCTTCACGAACCACAATCACTCTTGGTTTCTGAAGATTAGGCTCAATGAAGACAACAACTCTTCAACACTCGAAGCCAAATCTATTACAAGCTCTCAAGAGTAATGGGTACAAGAAGTCTTACTCGGAACTGCTGTGATGCTAAACCACTCTCTAAGTTTGGGCTCTTGTTTTTCTCTCGGTGGATCTTAAAATCAAAACACTCAGAGAGGGGTTGCTCAAATCAATCTTCTGAGAAACCTCAAGCGAAGCAGCCAACAATCAAAGTTGGAGCGTGGTGTCTATTTATAGACACAGCCTTCCCAGAAGAGAAATAACCAAATTGGACATCGGCCTTAGATAATGGATGAATGACATGATTCCAACGGTCAGAAATCACAACAGTAAGATTTCTTGCGGAGCAAGAAATGCTAACTCCTTGGTCCGAGGCAAATCTCTTGCGGCGAAGAAGATCACAGTCTCTTACTGACAAGTATTTGCTCAGAGCACAAAGAGATTTCTCTCGCATCTTTCATAGGTTGTGGCTAAGCATCACAACTGATCTAAGCATCGTGAACCTATACCCCTCTAATAGTATGGAGGTCCTATGGCTCGACAGACAGAAAGAAGAAAAACAAAATGAATGCTACGTCTTCACTTTGTCTCCGACTTCAATTGATTTCTTTGGACGATGGTATCGAAACAAAAGCTTTGCTTTAGCAGTAAACTTTCGCGGGGCTGATTTATTCACATTAATATTCTCCACTCTATCACTTCAACCAATATAGCTTGTTTTCTCTGCAACGCATATATGCTTCAGTGAAGTTCCTCGAACTCAACACTGTAGACGGCATTCTCTTTGGTTGTGTATGGACTTTTCTCTTTCTATGTACTAGCAAACAAATTAGTCCATGCATGTTTCCGTCAAAAATCTCCAAAATACAAGGTAGGCAGATATTGCACCAACAATCTCCCCCTTTTTGGACGATTGTTGACAAAACATATCACATCAAATGATAGATATTGAGTGGAATGTAATGTGAAGAACAATGAAATACGACAGATAATTTGTCTCCCTTAAGATATGCTTCGGTTCGGGAAAATATATTTCTCTTCATATGAGTGTCATTGAGAACAAGTTTCATACTAGAGTTCTTTCAATGCACTTGGTTGTGTCTGAGGCAGTTCCTGTCACAAAAACTTCGGTAGGGGTTAGATATAAGACACGTGTTGAGTAATTTGTGACAAGGATATGTGATGAAGGTTTTCTCAGAGCACAATTTGAATCCACACGAGATGTAGTTTTCCTGCAAGTCAGTCATTCGATAAGATCATAGCAGGATACACTATGAATAGATTGTGCATAGTGGATATACTTCGGAGGTGATTTTCCTGCAATAAAGATGAAGAATGTGATATCTTTGAGGAAAAACACTTTGTCAGTCATATAGATAGCCTTCAAGGAGGCAATTGTGCATACTCTGACTTTATCTTTCTGCAAGGTTAGATAATGAGAGATGGAAATAAGAGCATATCCAACCACATCAGTTATAGTTTATATAGTGCTCCAATATGATATGATCATTTGATGATTCTTTGTACTTCTTCGAGGAGGAGTTATGTGTCCCTGTAAGATAGATAATCGTTTGTGATAATCATTCAAAGCAACAACATATTTAAAGGTACCTGCAGACAAATAGTGCATAGCAAATAGCATTGCAGGTGGGGGTTATTAATATTACATGACGATCGAGGGTTTTAGCACCACATGCGGTGTGATAACGTTCTTGAAGCAAATTGTTCGAATAAAAACCAAATAAAAGTTTGACGCAAAACACCCTGCAAACCCTGATAAACTATCACTCGATGTAATTCTCCCCCCTTTATGTCAACAAGTGTCAAAAAAGGAAAGAGAAGACACTAGAGGAATTACTCCGTGGGAGTATCTTCTGAATCAGAATTGAAACCACTAGATGAATCAGAGTCAAAAGAATGCGGAATAGCCGAGGCAGAAGCAGGTGTGGCAGCCTTGGCTTTGAAGGGCTTCGAAGGATGGGCATCTGGCTTGTAGATATGAGTGCCGACAGTGTCAGTGATTTCATCATCATGATTGACAAACAACAGATCCGTTGAGGTAGAACGATGTGGGAGCTCTGGAGTTTGTCTTCGGACGCGCGGTACTGCGAGCAAGTCCAGATAGTCATAGTATTTGAAGAGGCCCTTCTTGGCTAGATCCTTACGAGAGAAATGCCTTCTCAGCAAGGTCCATGATCTCTTCCTTGCATCCTTATCAAGCAGAAGAATTTACCGGGTGTGTTTATGAAGCAGATTCAGTTCATCCTGCAATTCCATCTTTTCCTTTCTATCCATTCTGATGTTTCTTTCCAGAGTCTTCTGTGTGCGAATGCAAATCTCATCGAGTGATGGATTTTCCTCATGAGGAACTTCCATCTTGGCTTCTCTAACCTTCGGTACATTCTCTAATGAAGAAGCATTTGCAGTAGCATCAACAGGTTCCTTGCCTTGTCTATATTCTTTCACAATGCGTAGAGTGTCACGAACAGGTGGCATGAATACCTTCATTGCATAGGCCAAAGAATTTTTCATTTGTGAGCTGCTCAATGGCAAACATAATCCAAGGAGCATAGGGCTTCAATGACTGAGGGCTATCTGCAGCACATGCCAGATTCCGAATAAAGAGGTCAGGAATGTCAAACTTGATTCCCTGGGAAATTGACACAAGACCATTTCCCACGATGCCTTTGATGGAGTTGGCCTGTTGGTTGGCGTGATGGTATTGCCCAGAATGTGGAATAGCACTTTTTTGTCGTAGGCCAACTTCTTTGGATCAACATTCATGCATCCGTCGCCCACCAAGGTGGATGTGGAGTTATTCATCGGATACTTCCCAGAAATGCAGTATGTGTTCTCTGTCGTTCTCAAATTCACATCAAGGCAAAATTTATCAGGGCCCGAAAATGATCTGTTGAGCATTTGATTCTCTCCCCGCCGGTCATCCACTCAAGCGTCCATGTTGAAGTCTTTTCCATTTGCCCTGTGATGTACAGCATGGCGTATAACTGAAGAATAATCGCTTTGTTCCAGCCATGATTGAATCGCATAAAGCCCTTTAGAAGAGCATGTTCAATATGGTCAAGAGCATTGTGGAAGTAGGGCATTTCTTTGAGCTTGGCGAAGTTCAACATCTTGTGATTGAAAATTCTGTGCTTGCCAAACATGATCCCAGCATAATATATTGCATGTTCCTCTACCCAGAACCTCGGTGACAAAGATGTTATTTCTCCTTCATAGGGGCTCACCCCAAAGAATGCAAGCTTCGATGAGTGAAGCTGTTCATTTAATGTTGGGCCAGTGGGGCCTTACTCAGATGAAAATAGCGGAAATGATTCCTGAGGATTTTTCCGATATTCTTCCTCACTAATTTCCAACGGTAGAATGTTGTCAGAGGCAGGCACGTTCTCATTAGTGGGCTGCAATGGAGCATGAGGTATCATAACCTTTCCTGAAGCAGATGGCATGTGATCACTGGACTGACGGTCATTTTCCTTCGCTGGAACTCCTTCAACAGCTTTCTCAGATTCAGGCACAAGGGCCTTTTCTTTCGGTGAGACATCAACTGGTGGCGGCACTAAAACTTCTTGAGACTCAAGTGTCTCAGCTTGTTCTCCTTCAGCCTACTATGGCAGTACTGGTGGTACAGTTTGGTGAGGCACAACTGGTGGTGCAACTTCTTGTTCTTTTACTTCGGGAGCCATGGGCTCTTCAAATTTCTTTTCTTCCTGCTCTGGCTGTGAAGCCAAAGAGCCAGGAGAAGGGTCAACCTCCATCGGAGCAAGAGAATCAGAAGAGGAGACCATAGGGATATTACTTTGGGAAGCGATTATGTCGGTGGGAAACGACACCTATGGGATCACTGGAATCCCTTCTGCGGTTGCGGGGCGCGGAATCGCTAGAAGAGCAGGACTAGGGGATGGCACACAGAGGATTTATGCAGGTTCGGGCCGCAAAGATGCGTAAAACCCTACGATCCTGCTTTGGTGGCTGTATTAGTGTTCTTGAGACCTCGAACTAGCTCTGGGTGCTATCAGGTTCCAAAAGAGCCGAATCCTCTCTCAGTATGCCATGGGCCTCCTTTTATAGGCGAAAGGGGCTGCCACAGTGGCACACAGGAGGTGGAAAGTGCTACAGCATTGCGAGGTTATCGCTAGTATTACAGTACAAGATGCATTAAATGCAGGGCTTAGGTGTCCGTCACTTTATTGGGGGAAGGGGGTGAGGCCCGTCGTCGCCGCCCCTCCTGGCTTTGACACGCGCCCCGGCCAGCAACGCATGCAGCGCCACATAGGCAGGCAGGCAGCTGAGGTGGCGCGGCGGTGGAGCCTCCACGAAGGCCTGCATGCTGGCACGCAGGTGCCTGCCCAGGTGGTTGGGTTTGCGGCTGCGTACGAATGGCAGTAGGAACCCGGCTGGTGCGGGCTTGGTGGTGGCCTTGCTGGGATGCTTGGTGACGGTCTTGCGGGGCAGCCCGGCAAGGGTCTTGCCGCGGCGCGCCGGCTTCCCCGGCAAGGATCTTGCCGGGGGATCCTGGTTGGGGACGGCCGCCTTCCTATCCCCATTTGATCTTGATTGTTCTATATCTTCACAAAGATCTGCATGCCACCACGGAGGTGCCTCCCGAACCTTGTCCCGACGCGACTGCTTAGCTGTCACGCCCAATATGCGACCCTATCCTAAAGAAACTCGAAGGTCCCACTAAGGATAGAAGCGCATATTGGAGACGCTTTTGCAAGGTGGATATCATTACCTCAACATTACATAATAGTTGGGGATACATACAAAAAAAGCATACCATGCCACACGAATACAACATCATCTTACATAAGAGCACCATCCGACTACGGATGAAACACAAACAGAAACTCAAACGACATCCACCCTGCTAGCCCAGGCTGCCGACCTGGAACCTATCCCCTGATCGAAGAAGAAGCAGAAGGAGAACTCCAAAACAAGCAAACATCGCTCTCACGTCATGATCATCACATAACCTGTATCTGCAACTGTTGTTGTAGTAATCTTTGAGCCATGAGGACTCAGCAATCCCATTACCATGGGTATCAAGACTAGCAAAGCTTAATGGGTAAGGAAGGGGTAAAGTGGTGAGGTTGCAGCAGCGGCTAAGCAAGATATGGTGGCTAACATACGCAAATGAGAGCGAGAAGAGAGCAAGCGGAACGGTCGTGAAGCTAGCAATGATCAAGAGGTGATCCTGAACTCCTACTTACGTCAATCATAACACAAAACCGTGTTCACTTCCCGGACTCCGCCGAAAAGAGACCATCACGGCTACACACGCGGTTGATGCATTTTAATTCGAATCAGGTGTCAAGTTATCTACAACCAGACATTAACAAATTCCCATCTACCACATAACCACGGGCACGGCTTTTGAAAGATAATACCCTGCAGGGGTGTCCCAACTTAGCCCATGATAAGCTCTCGCGCTCAACGAAGGATATTCCTTCTCCCAGGATGACCCGATCAGTCTCGGAATCCCGGTTTACAAGACATTTCGACAATGGTAAAACAAGACCAACAAGACCGCCCGATGCGCCGACAATCCCGATAGGAGCTGCACATATCTCGTTCTCAGGGCAACACTGGATGAAACAGGCTACGAGTAAAACCAAACCTCGAGTTTCCCCAAGGGGGCCCCGCAGGCAGCTCGGTTCGGACCAGCACTTAGAGAAGCACTGGCCCGGGGGGGCTAAAATAAAGATGACCCTCGAGAGAGCGACTCCCAAGGGAAAAGTAGGTGGTGGTGAGACAAATGGTAAAACCAAGGTTGGGCCTTGCTGGAGGAGTTTTATTCAAAGCGAACTGTCAAGGGGGTCCCATAAATCACCCAACCGCATTAGGGACGCAAAATCCGGGAACATAATACCGATATGACGGAAACTAGGGCGGCAAGAGTGGAACAAAACACCAGGCATAAGGCCGAGACTTCCACCCTTTACCAAGTATATAGATGCATTAATAATATAATAGATATTGTGATATCCCGACATAAACATAATCCAACATGGAGCAATCTTCATCTTCACCTGCAACTAGCAACACTATAAGAGGGGCTGAGCAAAAGCGGTAACATAGCCAAACAACAGTTTGCTAGGAAGGGTGACAAAGATTAGGGGCTCATGGCAATTTGGGAGGCTTGATAAGCAAGTGATAGGTAACGCAGCAAAGCGATAGCATCGAGGCAACTAGCATAGCAATGATAGTAATGAGATCCAAGGTGACGGTCATCTTGCCTGAAATCCCGCTAGGAAGAAGAACGAGTCCATGAAGAAGACAAGCGGACGTGGTCGAACGAATCCTCACAACTCCGGAACGAAACCGAAGCTAACGAGAGAAGCGACCCGGAAAGAAGCAAACAACATGGTAAACGCACAAGCATAATCATGGCATGATGCACAACCAAGTATGATGCATGTCCGATTTAAAGAGGCATGGCATGGCAAAGTACAACACACAATACTACAAATTAAGTGGAGCTCAATATGCAACGAGTTACATATCGACGAAACACCACACCGAGTTATTTAGTTTGCTCTTGTTTAGGTACAACAATATTAAATGTTGATTAACATGGAAAGAGGTGAAGCATATGAAAACTACCTATCTAGGCAAGTTTAAATGAGGCCGGAACAACAAACAATAATTCCGGAAAATCCCCATATGCATATTTCGAATTTGGTACTGTTCTTCCCTAAACCATATTTTATTGTTGTTAAACAGGAAAATAAAGTCCACCATGATAAACTAGGCATTTTTCCACCCCATTTACATATAAAGTTTATTTAAAACCGAGCTACGGTTATTTAGTTATGAAATAAATCATTTTAACATTGCATTTGAGGAAATTTAAACAAACAACAATTTAAACACTTTAAACATGGATGAAAATAGCATATTATGAAAGTGCATGAAAATATGAGCAATTTACATATATGACATGTTTAAATATTAGCAGTTTAAAATAGGGGCATTTATGTAATTATGCATGCAGTGGAAAATAACTAAATCCACAGGCAGGAAAAAAACAAGCATGGGACCGAAGCATTAGAGTGCTGCGGCCAGAAGTGGAATCGGGCCCATGTGTGCATGTGTGCAAAAGAAAAGAAAAAAAGGGCAAAACTGGGGCGCCTGAGACTCGAACCCGCAACCTCTCGATTGAAAACCGAGGGCACTAGCCACTTTGCTAGAATGGTGTTTGTGATACGAAGTGAGATCGGCCGCACATGAACCTACTGTTCTGTGGCGAAGGCCGGGGCTTTCTTCTACATGGCGGACGACTGTTTCTCGTCGGCGACAGGAATAAACAGCGGCGACTACTTCGGCTTCCAAGCACCGGCGGGGGTGTGGAAAGGGCCTGCGGTGGGATGTGTGCATGATGTGTGTGCTATGCAGGAAGGGCGCATGGGTGTGAGGAGCTCGAGCACCTCATCCATGGCGTACAAGATGCAGTTGGCAGATGCAATCGGGGCAAGGCGAGGCCCTTGCGCGTGCACTCGCGTGTGTGGGTGTGTGCGTGTGTGGGGCAGAGCATCACGCCAGGGTGTCGGTGATGAAAAGGACTCGGCTGAAAATGCCTATTCCTCGAAGGGATCCGAAGTCTGAACCCAGACAAAACAATTACAGAGAAAACAGGGCCGGCCTTGCAGGTCGAGGCACTCAGCCACGGCCACGGCGGCGATGCAGTCGTGCAGCGGGGCAAGCGTGGGTATGGGCGTGCAGCGGATATGGTGCTAGGCGTGGATGCAGGTGCACGCATGTGCAGGAGGCACATGGGTGTGAGTTTCAGAAACTCGTCCATGGAGGATATGGGATCGGCGACTCAGGAAGACGACCATGGTGACAGAATTGAACCGGAGAGAGAGAGAGATGGGGAGGAACGGGGCTTCACCGTGGGGGTGCTGCTGGAGTCGTACGAGGTTGGGGATGAGTGAGGACGGCGAGAAGACGCGCTGATTGGGGCGGCGTCCTCGTGTCCACGAAGCAGAGGAAGAAGGGGAAGAAGAGGACGACGGGGAGGTAGCCGGACTTGGCGATCCTTGGGCGCGGCTCGTCGTCAGAATGGGTCCGGGGCAGTGTTCTCGAGCGAGAAGATGGCAGAGGGATAGGCCGGCGGCAAGGTCGTGCCCAAGCCGACCATGACTCCTGGAGGTGGGGAAGCAGCTGTGTGGGTGCCCCTTACCTGTGGCGGCGGCGCGGAGGGGAAAAGAGGGAGGAGGAGGAACCCTAGGGCGAGGGCTGCTGGTTTTATAGGAGGGCGAGGCGAGCTGGCTCGGCCACAGTGGCCATGGCGAGCGTGTAAAGCAGAGGAGGAGAGGTAGGAGAAAGGTGGTGAAAGCTACAGTCTCCCCCGCTGACGGATGGGTCCAGCGTTGCCACGTGGGACGAGTGGAAGAGGGTTGGCTGGGTTTTGGGTGAGAAAAGGATCTGGAGGGATAAGTGGGCTGCTGCTGGGCTGCCTTCTACCGCGCCAGCCTTCTGGAAGCTGGGCCGCTGCTCTCTCTTCCTTTTTCCATTTCCTCAGCCAGAAAATAAACAGAAAAGCACATGGATAAAAGAGGGGTGTATGAGAGATATAAGAATATCCCTACGACGCTGGAATTATGCACTAATTGAAATAATTGGTTTGGGCATTTTTAGAGAAAGAAAACTATCGCAAGTTTGAACTAAATTCAAACTTGAGGCAATTTTGATTCCAACCAAATCAAGTCCAAAAGAGTTGAAAATTGGCAGAGTGGGTTTAGGCATGGTGAGCTAGCATCAGGAAAAGAATGAACATTAATGAAGGAGGGAATAACGTCACTTGCAAAAACATGAAGGAAGGAGGAAGGGAGAGGTGATGATACATGGGCATGGCTTGCGAGAGAGATAGCAAGGGCTGATGCACCCACAACATGAAAGTAACATGTAACATAAGGATGAGTGCAATGCACATCATGCTCATGGCAACAACATGAATGACCGAAAGCAATATGACAAGAGATAGGCATGGCAAAACAAACAAGGATGCATAATGCAATATAATAAAAGATGAACATGCTACAAGAAGCAAAATAAGACAAGGCACTCAACATTATCATGGCATAAACATATAGGAATGAAATATGCAAAACAATTATGATAATGCAACAAACACAATAAACCTACGACAACAACTAAAATAAAGAAGGCATCTAGATCATCGGTCTCGGGGCGTCACATTAGCATTGGTGGGCTCGAAGGTGGCTCGCTCAGTGGGTGTGGACGAGCTGCCCCGACAAGGATCTTGCCGGGGCTGCTGGGGCTGCCCTCGGAAAGGGTCCTTGCCGGGGCAACCTGTATTGCCCGTGCAACCTTTGCGGTCTTGGTCCTTTGTTGTTTGGCTTGTCCCTGTGGCCTTGGCTTTTCTCCGGCTTCCCTCCCTTGCCTTGCTCATGTGCGGCCGTGGCAGGCGGCTCTGACTGCCCGTGCACAAGTAAAGGGGTCAAAAGCTAGGCCCCTACTTTTGTACACCGACAAGAGCCCCCGGGCCTGGGTCAAACATGGGCGCAGTGCGTTGTTGGACCAGGCCCAGAATGGTGCGCGGGCAGTTGAGGCGGATTTTACCGTGGCTACCGTTCTGCCCGCTGTGCTTCCCCATGACCTGTGTTGAATGCGCGACGTGGGGGTCATGCGCGCGCATGACATGGGCGTGCTGGCGTCACTTTCTGGTGGATAGTAAAGGGGCGGCTTGCGTGTCTGTTCGAGACCGCAGGGCCGCCTCCCATTTACTACCCTTGCTCGGGAACCGTCGCTCCACGCGCCCCATTGCGTCCATTCCTTGCGCCACGTTTGCTGCATGCAGAGCGAATAACTGGCGCAAGAGTCGTGGATAGTTGCACGCGTGCGGGTTGATTCCCACGCGCCTTGAATGGAGTGGGGAGGGCGGTCGACGGCCCCGCTTGCTGTCATCTCAAGAGGCTGGATTAGCCGAGAGGGGGCGGCCAAGCCTCGCCCCCTCCCCTTTATAAAGAGGGGCACGGGAGGGAATGGAGCCTCCCAACATTTCGCCGTCTGCTTCTTCCCATCTCTGCTTCCTTTCTTCTTCTGCTATGGCGAGGGGGCGTGGCGATGCTTCATCAGTGGCGGCGAGGGTTTCGGCCAGATAGCGCGTCACTCCTCCCCAAGAACTCGTAGCGGCGGAGCCGGCCGCTAGAGGGAGGGGAAGGGGGCGAGGCCGAGGCCGCCGTGGAGCCCGGGGCAGAGGAGGACGGGGCGGCAGATCCGGCTCGCCCCCTCTAGCGGCCCTTCCCCCAATGGAGGGCCATGCCGGGGATAATCCCTGCGAATTCTTTGTCAGGCTGCGCCATCCGCCACGCCGTCGCCTTCGCCTTCCGACCCCGTTTGCGCGGGAGATGGAGCTGGATCCGCCGCAGGCGCTGCGGCTACACATGAGGGGTTGCAGGAACAGCGGCACGTGGGTTGACGTCGAGTTCCCCGCCCCTCATGTCATGTATCTTCACCGAGGGTGGAAGACCTTCGCTCGCCTTCACAGCTTAACGGACGGGCTCGCTCTCCATTTCAAACTAATGGAGGGCAGCCTCCTCTCCGTTAAGATCTTCGGGCACTTCGGGACCCGTGTGAGGTGCTGCGTAGAGAGCTCCTCTGACGATGAAGAGTTCTCCTCGAGCGAGAGTGGCGTGGAAGACAATGGCAGCGATGACGAGGGTAGCGGGCGGCAGGATGACGGGTCCGACTAGGTGTCGGGCACCGCACCGAGCGGCACCGGCGACCCCATCATCCGTGTTGCCGTCTCCTTGAACTTCTCAGGGTCGCCTCCTTGGGTGGCTGGCGTAGGGAGGCTGCGGAAGAGGAAGAGGACGAGCAGCAAGGCCGTCAAGTCGGAGTACGCGGACACCGACGCCTTCGTCGCGTGTCGGCGTCCTGCCGCCACGTCTTCTAGCTCTGCTTCAGGCGCCGCCATCACCACCCAGACCTCGGGCGGCCACCGAGATGTTCTCTCGGTGTCTTCTGCCACTCGTAGCTCGCCTAGGCGCCCCTTTTGCCCTTTTGCTTTCTCGTTCCATTTCCTGAGGAGAGGGACAAGAAAGGGATTACGGGCACCTTATATCTTTTTAGTCTTGTAAGACTTCGGGCCTTTGCTAGCTTTAGAACTCGTAGTCCCCTTCTTCATGTTTTTCATTTCGTTTGGACTGTACCTGTACGGGATGTTTTTTTAATGAAAAAGGGATGTTTGCCGGGATTTTCGCTCGTGGGAGGAAACCACGACAAGGGGTGAGTCCTTGTCATCCTTAAGATGAACGTTTTTTTCCTCGGCAATAGGCCTTACTGTCTTCCCACCTCGCCTGACCTTTTCCACGCCCTTGGCGGAGGTACGGATGAGGTGGGCATAGGCCCCACGTTCCACTTGTTTGCTGCCGCGGCTACGACCAAATCCAGACCCAGGAAATAATCCTTGGGTGCCGAAAAGGGGGAGCACGGTAGCTCGGAGATAGAGCGGGGTTTCACGCATCCCATTCCATAACGGAACGCATGATAGGGAAAAAACTTATCTGGATTCGCAGCCCCCGGCGATTTTGTCTTGTCGCGGGAGGTTCCTAGTTCTCGTAGCCCCTCGGCAACTCTGGATCGCCGGGGCCCGGGCGCCGGTCCGTTCCTCTTCTTTTAGGAAAGCTTGGCAAGAATACTTTTGTGCCCTGCGAACCAAGAAATACAAATAAGGACAGAGAGAAGTGCACTCGACCTCTAAGCTAGGGGTTAGCCGCCGCTAAGCACTATCAACCGTAACCGAGGAAGAGACTCAACCTAGCATGCATGCTATAACTAGGGTGCCAGCGCTTCATTTATTTATGCTCAGGGTCTGCGCCTGGCTTTGTACAAAGGGTTACATGCCTCGTGGGCCAAGCTTGTACGAAAGGGTGGCTTGCCGGGAGGCCCGGCAGCTGCGCCTTATGGGTAAAACTTGCGAAGATGCTCAATGTTCCATGAGTTTCTCACTGGAATGGCATCTTCGGTCTCCAGCCGGACTGCGCCGGGCCTGGTGACTCGCGTTACCCGATAAGGGCCTTCCCACTTCGGCATCAACTTGTTGGAATTCTTGGCCGACTGAATGTGCCGAAGAACAAGGTCGCCTTCCTCAAGGCTCCGGGCATGAACCTTGCGGCTATGATAGCGACACAAAGCTTGCTGGTAGCGTGCTGCTCTCACAGCCGCCCGGAAACGATCTTCCTCAAGGAGCATTGCGTCATCTTGCCGCAATTGCTCTTGCTCAAGCTCATCATAAGCGAGCACTCGAGGTGACCCGTATGTGAGTTCCGTGGGGAGAACTGCCTCTGCCCCATAGAGCAGGGCAAAGGGTTTCTGGCCGGTGGCTCGATTTGGTGTCGTTCTAATCGACCAAAGAACCGCCGGCAACTCATCAATCCAGTGCCTTCCACTCTTGCGCAGCCTGTCAAAAGTCTTCGTCCTTAAGCCTCACAGGACTTCTTCATTCGCCCTCTCCCCTTGGTCGTTGCTCTGTGGATGTGCCACGGAAGCAAAACAGACTCTGCTGCCGAGATCTTCAACATATTGCATGAAGGCGTGGCTCGTGAACTGTGTGCCGTTCTCGGTGATGATCCTGTTGGGCACCCCGAAACGGCACATTAGTCCCTTGAAAAACTTGATGGCTGACCGCACTGTCACCTTCCTCACTGCCTCCACTTCCGGCCACTTTGTGAACTTGTCGATTGCGACGTACAAGTACTCAAAGCCCCCGACTGCATGGGGGAAAGGGCCCAAGATGTCGAGCCCCCAGACCGAAAAGGGCCAGGAGAGAGGGATAGTTTGAAGGGCTTGAGCTGGTTGATGAAGCTTCTTCGAATGAAACTGGCACACTTCACACTTGGTTACTAGTGCCGTCGCATCCTGGAGGGCAGTGGGCTAGATGAAACCTTGCCAAAAAGCCTTGCCGGCAAGGGCCCTCGGCCCTATGTGGGAGCCACACATGCCTCCATGTATCTCTACCAACAGCTTTAGTCCTTCCTCCTAGGAGATGCACATTAATGTCAGTCCGTTCGGCCTTCTCCTGTATAATATGCTATCAACGAATTGGTACAGAGCAGACCGGCGGGCTACTCTTTCTACCTCTTCCCGCTCCTTAGGACGCTCCCCTTTTTGAAGGAATCATACGGTGTGTTGTGCCCATGCCGGAGCTTGTGGCTCGACGGCAAGGACCCAAGGCATTTCTTCTGCCGTGGGAGCGGCCGGCTCCATGGCCATGACCCGAGGTCCTGCCAGAGTCGGTTGCCCTGCGGCAGGGTCAGCGTCCATGGCAACATCGTCGCCAGCGGCTTCAGGGAACTCGGTGGGGAAGTACTTGTCGGGGCCTAACTTCCTCCGCTTGCTCTGCCCGGTCAATGGCTCAACGGATGGTTGGGTTAACTGAAGCACAAAAGTACCTGGTTCCACAGGTAGCTTGAGGGCGGCGCGCTTTGACAGGTAGGCGGCAATGTCGTTCTCCGCACGAGGGACATGTTCCGCTTGTATACCGTCAAAGCGCTCCTCCAGTTTCCTCACCTCATCTACGTAAGCTTCCATCAACGGGCTTTGATAATCTTTATTGACCTGCCTGACGACGAGCTGTGAATCGCCCCTGACGATGAGCTTCTTAACTCTGAGGTCTGCCGCGATCCTGAGACCAGCAAGCAAACCTTCGTATTCGGTGGTGTTGTTGGTCGACATCTCCTGGGGGAAATGCATCTGGACGACATACTTGAGGTGCTTTCTGGTGGGTGCGACAAGCAGCACACCAGCAGCAGCGCCTTGCAGCGAAAAGGCACCATCGAAGTACATGACCCAGTTGCAGCTCACTTCCTTGCCGGGGAGAGTAGTCTCCTGTACCTCTTCGTCGGGCGTCGAGGTCCATTCCGCAACAAACTCCGCCAAGACACTGCTCTAAATTGTTGAGGTGCTTTCAAACTTCAAACCGAAACACGACAGCTCCAGGGCCCATTCTACGATCCTCCTCGTTGCATCTGGGTTGTGTAGTATCCATTGCAATGGGAGGCGGGTGACTACCGTGATCTCATGCGCTTGGAAGTAGTGGCGCAGATTTCTCGAGGCCATAAGGAGGCCAAAGAGCAGCTTTTGCACACCCGAGTATCTCGACGTAGCCCCCTGCAAGAGGGAGCTGACGAAGTACACTGGGTGCTGCAGCACTTTCTTTTTCTGCGCCTCTTCACCCGGTCGTGTGGGTCCTGCCGTGCTGGCGCTGGCCCCTGCCGGGGACTCGACCTTGCCGGGATCGAGCCCTGCCGGAGAGGGTTTTGGTTTGCCTTCTGTTGGCTCTGCCGCTATCACTGCCTTCTCGTCGACCTCAATCTGCGCCACAAGTGCGGCGCTAACCATTTGATTCGTTGCCGCTAGGTAAAGCAGCAACGGTTCTTGTGGTTTGGGTGCAACCAGCACTGGGGTGGAAGAAAGGTATTTCTTTAAATCTTGCAGCGTTGCCTCGGCCTCTGGGGTCCACTCCACAGGCCCTGCCTTCTTTAAGATCTTGAAGAAAGGTAGGGCACGCTCCGCGAACATGGAGATGAACCGGCTCATGGCGGCAATGCAGCCAGTGAGCCAACGCACGTCCTTAATCCGCTTGGGTGCCTCAATCTATTCGATGGCCTTGATCTTATCCAGCTTCAATCCCGCGCTGGGACACAAAGAACCCAAGAAGCTTGCCGGACGGGACGCCAAAGACACACTTCTCAGGGTTCAATTTGAGGTTGATCCTGCGCAGGTTCCTGAATGTTTCCTCCAGATCTTGCACAAGCGTTGCTTTGTCCTTGGTTTTGACCACTATGTCGTCCATATAAGCTTCCATATTTCTATGTAGCTGGGGTTCAAAACCAATTTGGACTGCCCTTGCAAAAGTCGAGCCAGCACTCTTCAACCCGAAGGGCATTCATAAAAAATGGTACGTACCACATGGGGTGATGAATGCTGTCTTTTCCTCGTCTTATTTCGTCATGAAGATCTGGTGGTATCCTGAGTAGGCGTCAAGGAATGATAACAGGTCACGTCCAACCGTGGAGTCAACAATCTGGTCGATGCGTGGTAACGGGAAGGGATCCTTTGGACAGGCCTTATTGATGTCTGTGTAATCAATACATAGCCTCCACTTCCCATTTGCCTTGCGCACCACTACCAGATTGACCAACCACGTCGGATGGAGTACTCCCCTCACCAAGCCTGCCGCTTCTAGCTTTCTGACTTCCTCCGTGATGAACTCTTGTCTCTCCAGAGCCTGCTTCCTGACCTTTTGTTTGACCGGCCGTGCGTGAGGGCAGACAGCAAGGTGGTGCTCAATCACCTCCCTGGGAACTCCGGGGATGTCGGAGGCTTGCCATGCAAACACATCGACATTCGCCCGCAGGAAGGTGACGAGCTCTCTTTCCTATTTGCCGTCAAGGGTGGAGCTTATGGTGAATGCTCCCCCTATGCCATCCTCCTTGATGGGCACCTTCTTAGTCTCTGGTGGTGCAGCCCTGGACTTCTTGCTCTTGCCGGCAGAACTCTCTGGCACGTTTTCGACAGAAGCGCGACACCCTGAAGAGGTGCGCTTGCCGGAGCGGGTGCGGGGGATCTTGCCGGTCTTCTCCTCCTCCGGGGCCCCGTCGGCAGGAGCGGGTGCCTTAGCGGCAGCCGCTGCAACTGCCTCCCGGTAGAGTTGGTCAGCACAGATCAACGCATCTTTCTTGTCAGAGGGGACGGTGATGATGTTCATCTGCCCGGGCATCTTCAGCATGTTATAGGCGTAGTGTGAAGCCGCCATAAACTTGTCTAGCGATGGGCGGCCGAGGATCCCGTTGTAAGGCAAGGGGATCTCGGCCACGTCGAAGACAATCCTCTCCGTCCTGTGGTTCAGCTCGCCTCCGAACGTCACGGGCAGCGTGATATTCCCCTTCGGCTGGCTCCTCCCCGGGTTGACCCCTTGGAATGTACCTGTCTCCTCGAGGTCTTCATCAGGGATCTGCAGCCTTCTGACCACAACGGGCGAGATTAAGTTCAGGCCGGCCCCGCCGTCGACCAACATCTTCGTCACCTTGAGGTTGCGGATTGTCGGTGAAACCAACAACGGCAAGCACCCGACCGCGATGATGCGGTCAGGGTGGTCCTCGGTGTCAAAGATGATGGGAGTGCTGGACCACTTCAGCGGCTTTCGTGCGTCGAATGAAAGTTCCACCGCCGCGACCTCACGTGCCCACTGCTTGAGTTGGCTGTGAGACGTATGTAGCGAGGTGCCACCATCGACGTACATGGCCTCTGTGGCTTTCTGAAACTCGTGGTCGCCGGACTTGTCATCCTCGTCATGATCATCATCTTCCTGCTTCTTGTCGCGGCCCCGGGCGGGCCTCTCTTGCTGATTATCCTTGCCACGGCGGCCTCCCTGGCTGCCACATTTCTTGCCGGATCCCTCGGCACCGTCTGGGCCTTTCTCCTTGTCCCGCCACTCATACTCGGCTTTCTGCTTCTCGGCGAGTAGCTCTACCTGCCGGCAGTTTTGGAGATCGTGGCCCTTGGTGCGGTTGATCTTGCAGTACTGCTTGTCGGAGCCTCCTGGCTTATCGGTAGCCGCCAAGGCCCCGCAAGCGTCACACCCGGCAACCTCCTTTCCGGGGTCGCTCGCCTTGGTCTTCTTGGTGGTACCGGTATTGTCAGATCCCTCAACGGCAAGCACGGCCTTGCCCTTGCGCTTCTTGTTACGACATCGGCCTTTCTTTGCTGGGGCAGTGGTATCACCGGTGGAGTCGGTTTCTGCACCGGCATCTTCGTCGGGGTACTTCCTTCCTTCCTCGGCACGGGCGCACCGATCGGCCAGAACATAAAGTTTGGCCACATCCTAAACCTTGTTCATCGCCAGTTCTTCACACATCTTGCAATTGCACATGTTCTGATGGAACGCACTGATCACGGCGGCGGGATGAACATCGAGGATGTTGTACTGCACCCGGCTGAACCTTTGGATGTACTTGCACAAGTTTTCTCCCTCCTTCTGGGGGATGATGTGTAAGTCACTCGCCTGGCCATGAGCTTGGAGACCTCCAGTGAAGGCACCAAGAAACTCATGGCACAGATCCGCCCAAGAAGAGATGGAATCCATCGGCAAGTGCATCAACCATGACATGACATTAGGCATGAGTGCCAACGGGAAGTAGTTGGCAAGCACCTTATCGTCGCGGGCCCTAGCAGTTTGCATCACGATGGTGTAGATGCTGAGGAAATTTGACGGGTGGGTCTTGCCATTGTACTTCTCGCCAACGTCAGGTTTGAACGTACGGTGGGAGGGCCACCAGAACTGCCGCAGCTCACGGGTGAAGGCCGGACAACCCACCTCGTAAGGTAGGCCACCGTAGCCTCCCAGCGCTGGGTGGTCCGCAGCAGGTCCGGCCCGCCTGTCCGACTAGTGGTGCGCGTCGCGTCGGCGCTCGACCATAGTTCGAGCGTCCTCGTGAGCCCGCTCCCGGAGGACCTGGCGCTGATCGCGGTTGGTTTGCGGGTCGAACGACGCGATGGAGATATCATCACAAGCGCAGCCGCAGCGGGCCGATGCCCGGGGCAGTCGGGATGGAGGCGGGGAAACACACCGTGGCCGCGTCGCCTCCGGCATGGTCTCCGCTGGCACGTGGCAGCCCGACGAAGGGGCGGCCAACGGGTTCCACTGGCCGCGGCCCGTTGTTGTTGGCGATGCCGACGAGGCTCCGGACGGTGGCCCTCCATTCGTCAAGCTTCTCCACGGCGGGAGAAAAATCGAGGAGCAGCTGGGCGCGCCCTAGAGCTTCCGCTGGCGTGGGTGGCGGCGAAAGCTGGGTGGACCGCGATGCGCCTCGACTCCTAACCATGTTAGAAGGAGCTGCGTCGCGGTTCCGCAGCCGTTCGCCACCTCTGTCAGCATCCTGGTGCACACGCTGGCCCTCCTCTTCACGTGATGGGCGCACGGGACTCTTCCCAGGGCGGCGCGCAGGATCTTCGGCATGGTGACGCTGCTCGTCATGCGCAACCTGAGAGGAGCGTGCCAAGGGAGCCGGCGTTGGTGTCTTGGAGGTTGCTGTGCCGCCGCCTGGCGGGACGGCGGCACCCCTGAAGGGCCCCGCGCCGCCTGCGGGGGCCCCGACTCTGTCTCTGGAGCCCGTGACTGGTGGCTCATCGCCTGGCGCGCGAACGGCGCCGCTCGCCATGCCTGAACCGCCATGGTAGTGTGGATGTTCGCGGGCCACGCCACGGGTTCTCTCTGTGACTGGCCCGCTGTTAGCTCGCACCGGCGTCGGCAACTTGGTACCGGACAAACCGATCGCCGTGGTCGTCTTCTTCTTAGGAGCCATGGCGATGAAGAACAACTAGGCCAACTGCTAGCCCAGGTTCTCGCAATAGCGCTGCCCCCTACCTGGCGCGCCAAAGATGTCGGTGGGAAACGACACCTATGGGATCACTGGACCCTTCTGCGGTTGCGAGGCGCGGAATCGCGAGAAGATCGGGACTAGGGGATGGCACACAGAGGATTTACCCAGGTTCGGCCCGCAAAGATGCGTAAAACCCTACGATCCTACTTTGGTGGATGTATTAGTGTTCTTGAGACCTCGAACTAGCTCTGGGTGCTATCAGCTTCCAAAAGAGCCAAATCCTCTCTCAGTATGCCATGGGCCTCCTTTTATAGGCGAAAGGCGCTGCCACAGTGGCACACAGGAGGTGGAAAGTGCTACAGCATTGCGAGGTTATCGCTAGTATTACAGGACAAGATGCATTAGATGTAGGGCTTAGGTGTCCGTAACTCTATTGGGGGACGGGGGAGAGGCCTGTCCCGTCCGTCATCGCCCCTCCTCGCTTCGACACGTGCCCCGGCCAGCAACGCATGCAGCGCCACGTAGGCAGGCAGGCAGCTGAGGTGGCGCGGCGGTGGAGCCTCCACAAAGGCCTGCATGCTGCCACGCAGGTGCCTGCCCAGCTGGTTGGGTTGGCGGCTGCGTACGAATGGCAGTAGGAACCTGGCTGGTGCGGGCCTAGCGATGGCCTTGCCGGGATGCTTGGCGATGGTCTTGGCGGGCGGCCCGGCAAGGGTCTTGCCGCGGCGCGCCGGTTTCCCCGGCAAGTACGAACGGCAGTAGGAACCCGGCTGGTGCGGGCCTAGCGGTGGCCTTGCCGGGATGCTTGGCGACGGTCTTGCCGGGCAGCCCGACAAGGGTCTTGCCGTAGCGCGCCGGCTTCCCCGACAAGGATCTTGCCGGGGGATCCTGTGGGTTTCTTCGGTGTGGACAACTGCCTTCCTATCCCCATTTGATCTTGATTGTTCTGTGTCTTCACAAAGATCTGCATGCCACCACAGAGGTGCCTCCCGAACCCTGTCCCGACGCGACTGCTTATCATTGGTGGGCTCGAAGGTGGCTCGCTCAGTGGGTGTGGACGAGCTGCCCCACTAAGGATCTTTCCGGGGATGCTGGGGCTGCCCTTGGCAAGGGTTGAGGGAGTCCCGGATTAGGGGGTGTCCGGATGGCCGGACTATCACCGTTGGCCGGACTCCTAGACTATGAAGATACAAGATTGAAGACTCCATCCCGTGTCTGGATGGGACTTTCCTTGGCATGGAAGGCAAGCTTGGCGATACGGATATGTGGATCTCCTACCATTGTAACTGACTCTGTGTAACCCTAGCTCTCTTCGGTGCTTATAGAAACCGGAGGGTTTTAGTCCGTAGGACGAACAACAATCATACCATAGGCTAGCTTCTAGGGTTTAGCCTCTTTGATCTCGTGGTAGATCTACTCTTGTACTACCCATATCATCAATATTAATCAAGCAGGAGTAGGGTTTACCTCCACCGAGAGGGCCCGAACCTGGGTAAAAACATCGTGTCCCTTGTCTCCTATTACCATCCATCTAGACGCACAGTTCGGGACCCCCTACCCGAGATCCGCCGGTTTTGACACCGACATTGGTGCTTTCATTGAGAGTTCCTCTGTGCCATCACCATCAGGAAGGATGCCTCGTCCCGTCTTTAAAGACGGCACCGTTGCTAATGGAGCTTTGGCCATCGGCCAAACTCTCCGGCTAGGCAGTTTTCTTATGACCGCCTGTTCGGCCGCCGCGCCAACGATGACTTCTTGGGTCATCAAAAGCAATCTTCACGTCAACTCGGAACTCGCCGAGCAGCTAGATCCGATGGAGCTCTCCTCCTTAAACGAGCTCTTGGATCGCATTGCCGCCCTGGGAGTTGCTACAGACTATGATCAGATTGGTCCTAAAACCGATCTAAGAGAGATCAACTCTCCCCAGGCTACCCACCACGTTCCTGTGGTGGAGGAACAGTATGGCGACCCTTCTTCTATATTAAGGACAAGCTATGTCCGGATTCCCGACCCCTCCATGCCGGATTCCCGCGGAGGGACAGACGTCGATCAAGTCCTGAACCTAAAGTCAGGCAGCGGGCTGGATTCATTGGACAATATCCAAAAACCCAAGCTTCCAAGTTCGGAAACTTGTCGGCCCATGAGTCTTAGATTGGACGGGGTTCCGAATTTAATTCCACCCGCCCACCCAAACATAAGCGATCTATCCCGAATCCGACAAGAGCCCGCTGAAACAGTACACCATTACTGGGCCAGATTCCGCCTGGTTATGGATAGGATAAAGGACTGCCGCGAGGAAGACGCAATTTCACTTTTCTGCAATAATTGCACGGACAAGGAAATCCTAAACGCCATAAGTCGTCGTGAAATTACGCGCTTTGCCGACTTGGCGTCCATAGTACGAAATTACTGTGCGATGGAGAGTGCCTGGAAAACCGAAACCAAATTTTGGGATAATCCGGCCCCGAATACAACCCTAGTCCGAAATAAAAGGGTGCATCATCGCCAAGCACCTGGGTTAAATACCAAAAAGCAAAAAAACCCTAAAGGGCACGGAACCGTACTGGAGGGATGGCTCAATGGACCCTGCAAAATTCATAGTACAGAGGGCGCCACTCCAACTCATAGCCTTCGAGCATTTGGATACTACGGCAGGTGGCCAAAAGTGGCGAAGAGCTTCTAGCTCCAGAGAACCAGCCCAGCAACACCAGTACGGTATTAATAGTCTTCGAGACTTTCGCATCAAATAATACGCGGAAACGAACACTCCGCAGCCTTGCCGAAGTCTACCAAGTAGCAACAATAAACCCATGGAGTGACACAGCTATTACCTTTAATGCCAGTGACGAACCTAAATACCGAACAGCCCGAGCACCAGCCGCATTGGTCCTCAGTCCAATAGTGGATGGCTTTCGCCTTATTAAGGTACTCATGGACGGCGGCAGCGGATTAAACCTCATTTACGAGGAAACCCTTCGAAAAATGGAAATAGACTGAAGCCGCATTGAGCGAAGCAGCACAACCTTTAGAGGAATAATCCCTAGCCGGGAAGCATGCTGCACAGGAAAAATCACACTGGATGTGGTGTTCGGCTCGCCGGACAATTACAGGTCCGAGGAGGTCTGATAACCCACAAGTATAGGGGATAGTTGTAGCCTCTTTCGATAAGTAAGAGTGTTGAACCCAACGAGGAGCTAAAGGTAGAACAAATACTCTCTCAAGTTCTATCGACCACCGATACAACTCTCTGCACGCTTTGACGTTCGCTTTACCTAGAACAAGTATGAAACTAGAAGTACTTTGTAGGTGTGATAGGATAGGTTCGCAAGATAGTAAAGAACACGTAAATATAAACTAGGGGCTGTTTAGATAAAAATGCAAGAAAGTAAATATAGCGAGTGTGGAAAAGTGGTGGTAGGAGTTGTGGAATTGTCCCTAGGCAATTGACTAAGTTAATAGACCGGTAATCACTATTGCAATTCTATTTGAAGGAGAGGCATAAGCTAACTTACTTTTTCTACTTGGATCATATGCACTTATGATTGGAACTCTAGCAAGCATCCGCAACTACTAAAGATTCATTAAGGTAAAACCCAACCATAGAATTAAAGTATCAAGTCCCCTTTATCCCAAACGCAAACAACCTACTTACTCGGGTCTGTGCTTCTGTCACTCACGCCACCCACCATAAGCAAATCATAAACATATTGCAAACCCTACAGCGGGAATCCCTCACGCTTGCGTGACACGGAGGGCACGATAGGACAGCACCAATAATAAAACATACAACTCAAACCAACCATAGCACTTCATCAATCACTGATAGGACAATAGGAATCTACTCAGACATCATAGGATGGCAACACATCATTGGATAATAATATGAAGCATAAAGCACCATGTTCAAGTAGAGGGTACAGCGGGTTGTGGGAGAGTGGACCGCTGTAGATAGAAGGGGGAAGGTGATGTAGATGTTGGTGAAGATGGCGGAGGAGTTGGTGAAGATCGCGTTGATGATGATGGCCCCCGGCGGCGTTCTGGCTCCACCGAAAGCAAGGGGGAGAGAGCCCCCCTTCTTCTTCTTCTTCCTAGACCTTCTCCCCAGATGGGAGACGGGTTTCCCCTCTGGTCCTTGGCTCCCATGGCTTGGTAGGGGCGAGAGCCCCTCCGAGATTGGATCTATCTCTCTGTTTCTGCGTTCTCTGCGTTGGCAGATTCTACCCCTTCACCGTTTCCTTTATATCTGGAGATCCGTAACTCCGATTGGGGTGAATCTTCCGCCCAGATCTTTGTCATAAAATTATCTTTCTTGCGCCAGAAGAAGAGCACCAACCGCCTTACGGGTGGACCACGAGGGTCAGGGGCACGCCTGGGGGGGGGGGGGGGGGGGGTAGGGCGCGCCCCCCTACCTCGTGCCCACCTCGGATACCGTTTCACGTTGATTTTACTTCCAGAAAATCATAAATATTCCAAAAAAAATCTCCGTCCGTTTTTATCCCGTTTGGACTCCGTTTGATATTGGGTTTCTACGAAACAAAAAACGTGCAACAGACAAGAACTGGCACTGGGCACTGGATCAATATGTTAGTCCCAAAAATAATATAAAAAGTTGCCAAAAAGTATATGAAAGTGAATGATATTGGCATGGAACAATTAAAAATTATAGATACGACGGAGACATATCAGCATCCCCAAGCTTAATTGATGCTCGTCCTCGAGTAGGTAAATGATAGAAAAGAATAATTTTTGATGTGGAATGGTACCTAGCATAATCTTGATCATATGTCTAATCATGGCATGAATATTAAGACACGAGTGATTCAAAGCAATAGTCTATCATTTGACATAAAAACAATAATACTTTGAGCGTACCAATAAAGCAATCATGTCTTTTCAAAACAACAAGGCAAAATCAAGCTTATCCGTACAAAATCATACAGTTTGGCCATGCTTCATTTTCGTCACACAAAATGCCCCCATCATGCACAACCCCGATGACGAGCCGAGCAATTGGTTCATACTTTTTAACGCGCTTCAGCTTTTTCAACCCTCACGCAATACATGAGCGCAAGCCATGGATATAGCACTATAGGTGGAATAGAATATAATGATGGAGGTTATGTGGAGAAGACAAAAAAGGAGAAAGTCTCACATCAACTAGGCGTATCAACGGGCTATGGAGATGCCCATTAGTAGATATCAATGTGAGGAGTAGGGATTGCCATGCAACGGATGCACTAAGAGCTATAAGTGTATGAAAGCTCAACAAAAGAAACTAAGTGAGTGTGTATCCAACTTGCTTGCTCATGAAGACCTAGGGCATTTGAGGAAGCCCATCGTTGGAATATACAAGCCAAGTTCTATAATGAAAATTCCCACTAGTATATGAAAGTGACAATATAGGAGACAATCTATATGAAGAACATGGTGCTACTTTGAAGCACAAGATATGAGACTCACTACATGAAGAACATGGTGCTACTTTGAAGCACAAGTGTGGAAAAAGAGATAGTAACATTGCCCCCTTTCTTTTTTTTCTTTTTTTTGTGGGCTTCTTTGTCCCCCTTTTTTTTATTTAGGCTTCTTTGGCCTTTCCTTTTTCCCTTTTTTTGGGGGCAATGTTCTATAATGATGATCATCACACGTTTATTTACTTACAACTCGATATTACAACTCGATACTGGAACAAAGATATGACTCTATATGAATGCTTCCGGCGGTGTACCGGGATGTGCAATGATCTAGCGTAGCAATGACATCAAAAACCGGACAAGCCATGAAAACATCATGCTAGCTATCTTACGATCATGCAAACCAATATGAGAATGAATGCTCAAGTCATGAATATGATGATGATGGAAGTTGCATGGCAATATATCTCGAAATGGCTATGGAAATGCCATGATAGGTAGGTATGGTGGCTGTTTTGAGGAAGGTAGATGGTGGGTGTATGGTACCGGCGAAAGTTGCGCGACACAAGAGAGGCTAGCAATGGTGGAAGGGTGAGAGTGCGTATAATCCATGGACTCACATTAGTCATAAAGAACTCATATACTTATTGCAAAAGTTTATTAGCCCTCGAAGCAAAGTACTAGTACGCATGCCCCTAGGGGGATAGATTGGTAGGAAAAGACCATTGCTCGTCCCCGACTGCCACTCATAAGGAAGACAATCAAAGAAACACCCCATGCTTCAAATTTGTCACACAACGATTAGCATACGTGCATGCTGCGGGACTTGCAAACCTCAACACAAGTGTATCTACAATCCACAACCACCTACTAGCATAACTCTAATATCACCATTTTTATATCGCAAAACTATTGCAAGGAATCAAACATATCATATTCAGTGATCTACAAGTTTATGTAGGATTTTATGACTAACCATGTGAATGACCAATTCCTGTCATCTCTCTAAATGGATATAAGTGAAGCAAGAGAGTATAATTCTTTCTACAAAAGATTGCCCATGCTCTAACAAATATAAGTGAAGAAAAAGAGCATTCTACAAATGGCGGTTGTCTATGTGATAAGAAACAGGCAATCCAAACTTCAAATGATATAACTGAAGCACATGAAGCATTCAATAAAGCCATACTCAAAAGATATAAGTGAAGTGCAATGAGCATTCTATAAATCAACCAAGGATTATCTCATACCAGCATGGTGCATAAAAGAAAAATAAAAACCTAATTGCAAAAGACGCTCCAAGACTTGCACATAATGCATGAACGAAACGAATTCGAAGACATACCACTACTTGTTGAAGAAAGAGGGGATGCCTCCCCAGCATCCCCAAGCTTAGACGCTTGAGTCTCCTTTAATATTCACTTGGGATGCCTCGGGCATCCCCAAGCTTGAGCTCTTGCCTCTCTTCCTTCTTCTCACATCGAAATATCCTCGATTAGACACTACATCCACACAAAACTTCAACAGAAAACTCGGTAAGATCTGTTAGTATAATAAAGCAAATCACCACTCTAAGTACTGTTGAAAACCAATTCATATTTTGTTTTTGCATTGTGTCTACTGTAATATAACTTTTTCATAGCTTAATTCCTATGATATAAATTGATAGTTTCATCAAAACAAGCAGACTATGCATCGAAAACAGAATCTGTCAAAAACAGAATAGTCTGTAGCAATCTGAACATCCACCATCCTTATGTACCCCAAAAATTCTACCAAAATTAGGAAAAATAAACAAGTTGTATAGAAAGACAGTGCAAAAAGAATCAGAACCAATTGACATTCCAGTTAAAAATTTAAAATCTCGCACTACAGCCAAAGTTTCTGTCCTGCACCGTACAAACCAACAAGCATTGTAAACATCCTAAAGGCAAACCTTGGCACATTATTTTTATAATACAATGGAATTATACAAGGGGATAATTATTTTTGTTGAAAATTTTCTGTAATCAATATTCACAAAGTTGTCGTGAGCATGAACAAAGTCCAAGGCTAGCTCCCACTTCAACAATGCTTGTCTTTCTCACTTTCACTTTCCTTTTTGAAAAGTTTTTAGGTTCCCCTCTTTATTTTTTTGTTTTTAAACTATATGAAAGCACTCAACAGAAATAAATGACTCTCTAAAACTTCCGAGTTGTCTCCCTGGTAGCGCTTTCTTTAAAGCCATTAAGCTAGGCATATAGTGCTCAAGTAATGGATCCACCCGGATCCCAAGGTATATCAAAGCCAATTTTAATTAACGATGATTTGTAATTTAGTAGTGAGCACAAAGTAACATAAATCATGTAACAACGAAGTATAACTCTCTTCCTATGCATCGGCATGTCATAAAAGAACAATTCATGCACACATAGTAAAGGCCAATGCATAGTATAAGTAGTTTCTTGCAATTCTAACGTATTGGAAACATAGAGAGGTGGAGATATAGTCCCTCTCTCATAATAATTGCAAGTAGGAGCAGCAAGCACATGCATATTATATTCATCAAAATCATCATGTGTAGTAAAAGGCGACCCATCAATATAATCCTTAATAAGTGCAAGCTTCTCCGATATAGTGTAGTCGGGAGAATTCAAAAAGACAATAGGACTATCATGCGTGGGTGCAATAGCAACAATTTCATTCATAACATAAGGAACTATAGCAAGTTCATCTCCATAAGCATAATTCATATTGGCATCTTGGCCATAGGCATAGCAAGCATCATCAAAAAGGGATATTTCAAGAGAATCAACGGGATCATAACAATCATCATAGCAATCATCATGGAAATCATCATAGCAACCATCCTTCGGTAAGCACGAAGGGGAATTAAATAATGTATGAGTTGGAGGGTTACTCTCATTAGAAGGTGGGCACGGGTAGCTCATCCGCTCCTCCTCCTTTTGTTCTTCGCTCTCCTCATCATCTTTTTCATCCAATGAGCTCACAGTTTCATCAATTTCTTCTTCCATAGCTTCCTGCAAAATATTAGTCTCTTCTTGGACAGCGGAGACTTTCTCAATAAATGCATTAATATAGTAATTGTATTCATAGTTTGCATAGCAATATCTAAGTATAGAAAGATTTTCAGGCCTATAAACATCATCATCTAAAGCTTCATACTTTTCAAACAAAGCTTCAACTTCATAAGCAGCCTTAAAAGCAACAAATTCTTCTATTTGTTCCACATCATAGTAATCATATATACCATTAGCATAAGAAGCTAGGGTTTCATTATCATTAAATTCACATGAAAAGGGAAGGTGTGGAGCCTCCATCCTAGAGCAACAAGTAATATCATATCTCAAGCATAGATTCCAGGCATACCAACGCAACAAAATAAATTGATCCCATAATAGTTTCTATTTTTGTGTCGAGCGATAATCTCCAAAGTATTCACGTTGATCCAATGTGTCTCCCATTATAAAGTTGAATGGGGTTTTCTCAGGATTATCAAAGTAGTATATAATATTTCTCGCATAATCAGAATCGAGGGTTTTAGGAGTTACCCCGTCTTCATGAGTAGCAAGTACGGCTAATATTTTTGGTATTTTGCGTTCCATATCCATAACTAAAGATAAAGAACAACTAAGAACAGCAAATAAAAATTACTTAGTGATAAAGCAAACAAGCACACACGAGAATATTCACCCCACGCTATGACTCCCTGGCAACGGCGCCAGAAAAAGGTCTTGATAACCCACAAGTATAGGGGATAGTTGTAGCCTCTTTCGATAAGTAAGAGTGTCGAACCGAACGAGGAGCTAAAGGTAGAACAAATACTCTCTCAAGTTCTATCGACCACCGATACAACTCTACGTACGCTTTGACGTTCGCTTTACCTAGAACAAGTATGAAACTAGAAGTACTTTGTAGATGTGATAGGATAGGTTTGCAAGATAGTAAAGAACACGTAAATATAAACTAGGGGCTGTTTAGATAAAAATGCAAGAAAGTAAATATAGCGAGTGTGGAAAAGTGGTGGTAGGAGTTGTGGAATTGTCCCTAGGCAATTGACTATGTTACTAGACCGGTAATCACTATTGCAATTCTATTTGAGGGAGAGGCATAAGCTAACATACTTTCTCTACTTGGATCATATGCACTTATGATTGGAACACTAGCAAGCATCCGCAACTACTAAAGATTCATTAAGGTAAAACCCAACCATAGCATTAAAGTATCAAGTCCCCTTTATCCCATACGCAAACAACCTACTTACTCGTGTCTGTGCTTCTGTCACTCACGCCACCCACCATAAGCAAATCATAAACATATTGCAAACCCTACAGCGGGAATCCCTCACGCTTGCGCGACACGAAGGGCACGATAGTACAGCACCAATAATAAAACATACAACTCAAACCAACCATAGCAATTCATCAATCACCGATAGAACAATAGGAATCTACTCAAACATCATAGGATGGCAACACATCATTGGATAATAATATGAAGCATAAAGCACCATGTTCAAGTAGAGGGTACAACGGGTTGCGGGAGAGTGGACCGCCGTAGATAGAAGGGGGAAGGTGATGGATATGTTGGTGAAGATGGCGGAGGTGTTGGTGAAGATCGCGGTGATGATGATGGCCCCCGGCGGCGTTCTAGCGCCACCGGAAGCAAGGGGGAGAGAGCCCCCCTTCTTCTTCTTCTTCCTTGACCTTCTCCCTAGATGGGAGAAGGGTTTCCCCTCTGGTCCTTGGCTCCCATGGCTTGGGAGGGGCAAGAGCCCCTCCGAGATTGGATCTATCTCTCTGTTTCTGCGTTCTCTGCGTTGGCAGATTCTACCCCTTCACCGTTTCCTTTATATCTGGAGATCCGTAACTCCGATTGGGGTGAATCTTTCGCCCAGATCTTTGTCATAAAATTATATTTATTGCGCCAGAGGAAGAGCATCAACCGCCTTACGGGTGGACCACGAGGGTCAGGGGTGCGCCTGGGGGGGTAGGGCGCGCCCCCCCTACCTCGTGCTCACCTCGGATACTGTTTCGCGTTGATTTTACTTCCAGAAAATAATAAATATTCCAAAAAAATCTCCGTCCATTTTTATCCCATTTGGACTCCATTTGATATTTGGTTTCTATGAAACAAAAAACATGCAACAAACAGGAACTGGCACTGGGCACTGGATCCATATGTTAGTCCCAAAAATAATATAAAAAGTTGCCAAAAAGTATATGAAAGTGAATGATATTGGCATGGAACAATTAAAAATTATAGATATAACGGAGACGTATCAAGGTCACGTTCCAAGTGGCCCCGTTCAGCAGTGGATATTTTTTATTAGGGCGAGAGGCATTCACAATTTTTCAAGCTATACCCCATTACGGGTACATGAAGCTCAAAATGCCCGGGCCAACGGAATCATCACTCTTGCCAGTGATCCGGACAAAGCACTCCGCGCCGAAAATAAGACAGCTGCACTAGCCCTAGAGGCACTATCCGAAGCCCTAGCGGCCGAGGAACTCACTGCGCTGCACTCCACGGTGAACAGGGATGATGTGATACTCGATAAGAGATCCAAGTCCACCTCTTTTAAGCCAACGGACGAAGTAGTCAAATTCCAAGTCCATCCAACGGACCCTACAAAGACGGCCTCCATTGGGGCACAGTTAAACCCTGATGTATACACCGCACTACGAGAATTCCTACGGGAAAATTGGGACACTTTTTCCTGGCACCCTTCAAACATGCCAGGAATCCCACGCCGGCTGGCCGAGCACAGCCTAAATATCCTAAAAGGATTCAAGCCAGTCAAACAGGCTCTTCGGCGATTTTACGAACCCAAGAGACAGGCAATGGGAGAGGAGCTAGCCAAACTATTGGAAGCCTGATTCATCAGAGATATAAAACATCCGGACTAGCTAGCAAACCTGGTGATGGTACCAAAGAAGGATAAATCCTGGCGCCTATGTGTCGACTTCAAGGACCTTAACAAGGCTTGCCCAAAGGACCCCTTCCCCCTCCCCCGCATCGATCAAATTATCGACGCTACCGCAGAACATGATTCATTGTGCTTCCTCGACGCGTACTCCGGCTACCACCAAATTAAGATGGCAGAGCCAGACCAAGCCGCAACAGCATTCATCACTCCATACAGCCCATTCTGCTTCAACACAATGCCCTTCGGGCTCAAAAACGCCGGCGCAACATATCAGCGCATGATTCAGACATGTCTGGCAAAACAGATCGGCAAAACAGTGGAGGCATACGTAGATGATTTGGTCGTCAAATACAAGCATGTCGAAACTCTAGTAGACGACTTGAGGCTCACATTCGACAATCTCCGAACATACGACATTAAGCTGAATCCGGAAAAATGCGTGTTCGGCGTACCAGCCGGAAAGCTCTTGGGCTTCATTGTATCCGGTAGAGGAATTGAAGCAAACACAACCAAGATCCGAGCTCTGTCACACTTGGATATCCCAAAAGACCTCAAACAAATACAAAAATTCACTGGATGTGTGGCGGCTCTAAGCCGCTTTATCTCCTGTTTGGGAGAAAAGGCATTACCCCTTTATTGCCTCCTCCGGCGCACCGAACACTTCAAGTGGACGGATGCCGCCACGGCCGGACTCGAAGAAATAAAAGCCATATTGGCAACAAATCCGGTCCTGGCCGCGCCCAACATGGGCGAACCAATGTTATTATATATCGCGGCAACACATCAAGTTGTAAGCGCGGTGCTCGTCGTCGAATGAGAAACGGACGGACACAAGTTCCCCCTTCAAAAACCTGTTTACTACGTGTCCACTGTCCTAACTCCATGCAAGTCCCGGTATCCAAATTATCAAAAGATAGCGTACGCGATGTTCATGGCATCCCGGAAGCTGCGACACTACTTTCAAGAGTGTTCGATAACAGTAGCCTCCGAAGTACCTCTTAATGACATTATAAACAACCGCGACGCGACTGGCCGGATTGCAAAATGGGCCATCGAGCTCCTCCCGTTCGACATAACCTACAAGCCACGGCGAGCTATTAAGTCGCAAGTTTTGGCCGACTTCATCGCCGAATGGACTGAAGCCGAACTCCCTAAAGAGTACGGCGCATATTCCAATTGGATCATGCACTTCGACGGCTCCAAAATGTTGGCCGGCCTGGGGGCTGGCGTCGTCCTGACATCCCCAACCGGAGACACAGTTCAATACATACTCCAGATAATGTACACGGACTCCAACAACGCAGCCGAATACGAGGCACTTCTACATGGCCTCCGGATGGCGGTCTCCATGGGCATTAAACGCCTAGAGGTGCACGGGGATTCAAACCTCGCGATATCCCAAATAAATGGAGACTTCAACGCCAAGGATCCGAAAATGACAGCTTACCGTAACGCCGTCCTAAAAATGTCAGCTCGGTTTGAAGGGCTTGAATTTCACCATATAGCCCGGGATAATAACCAGGCAGCGGACGTATTGGCATGCATTGGCGCAAAGCGCGATGCCGTCCCTCCCAATATCTTCCTAGAGTGGCTGTTCAAGCCATCCGTACTATGGGAAGGGGAGTCCAGAAACAACAGTGCAGACCCAACCACACCACCCAACACCGAACATTCTGACACAATCGGTGGTTCTGCCAATGAAATAACACATTCAGCCCACGAAATAATGGCAGTCATTGCCCCATGGTAACCATTCCTAGCCTACTTAACTAGGCAGGAACTTCCCGAGGACCAAAACGAGGCCCGCTGCATAGTACGACGATCTAAAGCCTATATGGTCCATGAGGGAGAGCTTTATAAGAAAAGCACAACCGGAGTCCTTCAAAGGTGTATCTCCTAAGAGGAAGGGCGAAATCTTCTGGCTGAAATTCACGCCGGACTCGGTGGGCACCACGCCGCAGCCCGGGCCCTTGTAGGCAAGGCCTTCCGTACATGATTTTATTTGTCGACGGCCCGGGCAGATGCTCAGGACTTAGTCCAACGATGCGTCGGTTGCCAGCTCTTTGCTAATCAAAGCCACATGCCACCCACCGCCCTCAAAACAATACCCATCACCTGGCCGTTCGCGGTCTGGGGGCTTGACATGGTTGGACCCCTTAAAGGAGGAACCCACAAGTAAAAATACCTATTGGTCATGGTGGATAAATTCACCAAATGGATAGAGGCCAAGCCAGTTAAGACGGCCGAATCCGGACCCGTGATAGACTTCATATCAGGGGTAGTACACTGTTATGGCGTCCCCCATAGCATCATCACTGATAACGGCACGAACTTCACGGCCGACGAGGTTAAACTCTGGTGCAAAAACATGGGCATCAAGCTCAACTACGCTTTAGTCTATCACCCTCAAACTAACGGTCAAGTCGAACGAGCAAATGGTCTAATCATGAGCGGCATTAAACCAAGACTAGTGCGGTCCCTCAAGGAATCTAACACGCACTGGGTAGAGGAGCTCGACTCCATACTCTGGGGGCTGCGGACCACGCCGAATCGCACTACCGGATTCACACCATTTTTATGGTATACGGCGCAGAGGCAGTTTTGCCCTGCGACATAATTCATGACTCACCTCGCGTGCGCATGTACGAAGAAAGAGAAGCCAAGCTGGATCGGCAGGACGGTTTGGACGCCTTGGAGGAGGAGCGCGATGTGGCAAAAGCTCGTTCCGCATTCTATCAACAGCAGGCTCGAAGATACCAAAGCAGAGAAGTACGGGCCAAAGCTTACAATGTTGGCGAATTAGTTCTACGCCCGCCGGACAAGAAAAAGGACAAACTCAAGACAAAATGGGAGGGTCCCTTCATCATCGACCAAGTCCTGACTGGCGGAGCATACCGTCTGCGGAACGCATCGGATAACCGACTTGAGCCAAACCCATGGAATGCAGCCCGTCTCTGAAGATTCTACGCCTAGCGCCGGACTCTGAGTTTGTCTCCTTCCTCTGTCTATATTTTATACTTCAACTGTCTTTTATTTCTCTCCTTCTCCCTCCTTTTTTCTGAAGCCGTTGAAGGCTCGGTTGCGCACTGTTCGCACACACTTGACGCGTTATCCGCGCTTAGTATACCTGGGGGCTTCTTTAACAGAAGCTTATTTATATGGGCTTTATGCCCAACACATGTGTCACACTTCCGCATGTACCTTTTATTCACCATTATATGCATCGATATGACTTAAGTTTTGGCCATGCTAGGTTGCCTGGCTCCTGTGCTTACCCCTACGTTCCCGATTGTTCGGCTAGGTGGTAAAGGGAGCACCTCTGCGATTGTTACCGCCGGGTTAGCCAGACGTGTACCTCAGACTGGGTGAAGCCGAAAGCTAGCATTCTTAAGGGAATATTCGGTCGGTGAACTAAAAGACGAATTCTTACTTATTCATTTATCTGCCCCCAGATGTTTTTCTGCTTTTTTCGCAGTTCGGACATGCACTTTAGGGCATGCCTCCGAGGGAAAGAAACTCCTAACGGAAATATTCTCCCTGGAAGATGTTTCTTACTAACCATGTAATATAACATAACTAGTTGGGCACTTGTCTGATAAAGCACTCATGACCCCTACGCCTGGTCTCCACGCATGCCCCGGTTCTTACATAACCGCGAGGGTATTCGGACACACTCAAGACTGTCGGGTCCCGAGGTTGAAGCGAAAAGGTCCGCTACGACAAACGATCTACAATCCGGCTAGAAGGCATTTTACATGTCATTTTAAATTACATATTCAAATTGACTGATTGTATTCCTCTTCAATACCATCTAATAGGCTGTCTAGTTTACAGTCCCGCTGGGAATACTTTGCGGCCAACTCTACTTGTCCGTACACTAAGCTCATAGGGATCTCCTTCCCATCGGGCCCCACAGGTCCGACCTCGGCCATGTGGTTTGGGTTAGCCTTCGTGTACCGTGTCTTCACCATGGCCCACGCCTCCCTGGCGCCTTGACGGCAGGCCGATATCTTCCATAGCCGGAAGCGCCGCCGTGCTCCCTGAAGCTTCTCTACAAGCTCTCCAAGGCCTTCGGGTAGGGAGATGGATGGCCACAAGGCCTGGGCGACGCCTCTCATCACCTGCCGAACTCGTTCGTGCAGTTGCAGCAGCTCGGGAAGTAGGTCACTGGTTGAACCGGGCATTTCCTCTGCAGGACGACCTGTGAGCATACCTACAGACATATTTCTGTTAATCGACTTCCTCGCCAAACTCTTCTTTTCATAAGTTCGCTCAAGCACTTACTATAAATGCCGCGACAAAGCCGCCGATTCTCCTTAATGGAGTCAGACAGCTGGGCACGAACATCTTTTAGTTCCTCGCCCAGCTGGGTGTTGGCATCTTGGAGGTTGTTTTTCTCTTTCCGCACCCTTATAAGCACATTCTCGCCGGCTTTTAACCGGCGCAGGAGCTGTTGCTTGTCCGGATCTACCCCGGCGCCATCTGCAATGTTATTGTCAGACTTATACACACGCCGCACTTCGCAAACTACTTCTCTTTTAAAGCGTATACTACCAGACGGGGTCTCTATGGCTTCCCCTGTCGCGGCTAGTGCGGCCTCAAGTTGGGCCTTGCACTCTTGAAGCTCCTGGGACAGTTGGGTATTCTTTTCTGTAAGATCCTCCATAACAAATGATCCTTAAATCAGTTATTCTAACTATTTTAAGTCTCGGGGGCTACTGGCATATATAACTCTCAAAATCCCTCACCCGTATGTCTTTCACATACTGCTCCGTGGCTCTGGCTAGACCATCTTGAGCGGCACGGAGGTGCGCATCTCCCGAATTAACGGCATTCAATGCCTCTTGGGAGAAACATGCGTCACGAAGAATTGTCCGGCGGCACCTGTGATTCATGGCACTCTCCACCTCAAATTTGGTGGCAGACAATCTGTCGGCATCCTCTGTTGGTGGAGCATCCGACGCCCGCCTTGTGTTCGCCTCCCCCTCCGGACATGGCGTTGGAGCCTGGCTGGGGGAGGCTCGATTGGCAACCTCTCCGGACACATTCCGGCGAGCGCTCTTTTTCCTGAAAAGATCACGAATGTTAGTATGCCTTCCAGGAATATTTCTTTGAAACATGGTGGCGCGCCATACTGTTGCGGCGACGTCTCGATCCGCACCGCACTTCTTTTCTGCCTGCTGGGCCGAGCTGCCCCTTGTTGGCCAGCCGCCGCGGGCTCGGCTTCCCGCCTCAAAGGCACCTCCTGCGGAACACCATTGGTATGCGGTGATCAAAAATAAGCATGGATGGGTCATGGTATCAGGACTTCGGTCACAGTTACCTGGGAAGCTGGAAATATTCCGGGGTAGTCGGCTGTAATGGCGACCAAAGCATTGTCGATGCTAAGTTGGTGGAACACCCCATCGATCAGCTCCACCTTTATGTCCGAATCCCCTTGGAGGCCGGATCGAGGGACCGTTCCGGATCCTCTGGTTGTGGAGGCGGGCTGTGTATATCCTCTACAGCCCGGCGTAGTTCCTGCATCGAAATCACAAAATGAGATACTTAACCATAGGAATGGGGATCGGATAGGCAAAAAGAAATGTACGCTTACCCAGCTTCGAGGATTGTTCATAGAAAATCCGTTCAGTGGACTAACACGGAGAAAATCCTCATTTTCCCCTTTGTACAGGCCGGACAAGATCTTCACCAGATCGGTGACCGATGCCGGCCTCTTACGGCCATGGCGGGTGGCATCATCCTCCCCGTTGAAATCCCACATGGGGTGGCCCCTATACTGGAGTGGCTGCACCCCCCGCATAATGCATGTGGCCATGACTCTGATCATGGTCAGTCCGGAATGAGCTAGTAACCTTATTCGGCTCATCGGGTAGAGGACATCCCTGTCACTTTCCCTCTGGGGGATCCGCGGGCGCCAGCTTAGGAGTTTCTTTAAAGGAGCATTACTGAACTCCGGGAGGCCAATCCGAACAGGATCCGGCAGAGGGACGTGTTCCATGTAAAACCATTCCGAGGGCCAGTCTTCGGACGCCTTCTTCGGGGTTTCGGATAGATATCCGATCGCGGCGATGCGCCATAGTTCGGCTCCGCCCACTTGATATAATGACCCCTCATGAGAACGGGGTACAAGGCAAAACAATCTCTTCCATAGCGTGAAATGAACCTCGATGCCCAAAAACAGCTCGCAAAGGGCCACGAAGCCCGAAATATGCAGAATGAAGGCAGGCGTAAGGTTGTGCAAGTGGAGGCCGTAGAACTCCAGGAGCCCCCGAAGAAACGGATGAATTGGAAATCCGAGCCCTCTTATCAGATAAGAGATGAAGCGTACCCGCTCTCCTTTGGAGGGATCGAGGACGCTCTCCGCCTGCTTTCCGCCCTTGTAGGTGGCGAGTCCGGCTCGAACCGGAACCATAAAGGCTGGGGGAAGAAATCCCTTGGTTTGGAGCGTCACTAACTCACTGTGCGGGACTGAGCATCTCTCCCAATCTCCAGGCTAAGGGCTGGGAGCGCGAGAGGAGGGGCCGCGTCGACTGTCCATGATGGAATGGATTTTTGTCAGAGGCGCTCCGATGAATGCTCGCGGAGGGAGGATGGTGTGATTCGGATCTAGATCCCCGTCTCTTTTATAGGTGGCTCATTTACATAGCTAGGGGGTAAATGTAAAGATACCCTGGCTTTTCGCATTCGTTCGACACGTGGAAGATGGCCATTATTGGGCGTGGAAGCCAAGGAGCGCAACATTTATAAGAAGTCGGACACTATTCGACAAGTATATGGAATTTGGAGAAGAACCCGCCTTGCAATGCCGAAGACAATCAACGCATCGGACTCGTCATCATTGAAGCCTGGTTCGGGGGCTACTAAGGGAGTCCCGGATTAGGGGGTGTCCGGATGGCCGGACTATCACCGTTGGCCGGACTCCTAGACTATGAAGATACAAGATTGAAGACTTCGTCCCGTGTCTGGATGGGACTTTCCTTGGCGTGGAAGGCAAGCTTGGCGATATGGATATGTGGATCTCCTACCATTGTAACCGACTCTGTGTAACCCTAACCCTCTTCGGTGCTTATATAAACCGGAGGGTTTTAGTCCGTAGGACGAACAACAATCATACTATAGGCTAGCTTCTAGGGTTTAGCCTCTTTGATCTCGTGGTAGATCTACTCTTGTACTACCCATATCATCAATATTAATCAAGCAGGAGTAGGGGTTTACCTCCACCGAGAGGGCCCGAACCTGGGTAAAAACATCGTGTCCCTTGTCTCCTGTTACCATCCGCCTAGACGCACAGTTCGGGACCCCCTACCCGAGATCCGCCGGTTTTGACACCGACAAGGGTCCTTGCCGGGGCAACCTGTATTGCTAGTGCAACCTTTGTGGTCTTGGTCCTTTGTTGTTTTGCTTGTCCCTGTGGCCTTGGCTTTTCTCCGGCTTCCCTCCCTTGCCTTGCTCACGTGCGGCTGTGGCAGGCGGCTCTGACTACCCGTGCACAAGTAAAGGGGTCAAAAGCTAGGCCCCTACTTTTGTACACCGACAGATTATCTCCCCCTCGACCTTCTCACCCTCCTTGGTAGATCTAGAGGGTTCAACATGTGTTTCCTTCAAAGGCGATGAAGTTGCCTTTTCCATCTCAATCTCTTCGTCAATCTTTTCTTTGGTAGCATTTTGCTTGGGCACGACGTTTACTTCATTAGGATTGACAAGATATATGTACACAACATCAGCTTCATGTTCGACGGAGGCAGGAATGACAGCTACCATTGGTTCTGCTTGTTGCTCAGTAACTAATTGGAACGAGGGGATGGTGGAATCTGTTGTAGTGGGACACTTGCATCAACAGGTGCATCAGAAGATATAGATTGGATACGACGATTCTTAATCTCTTTCGACTTATTGGCTCTAGCCTGAGCTCCTTGATGTTTTTCTTCTTTCTCTCTACGTCGAGCAAGAGCTTCTTGACGCTTAATCTCTTCATTCCTATGATCACAAAGCTAAGAGACATCCATATTCATTCTGGAGTGCCAATCAATGTTGTTATTTCTCATGGTGGTGAGGGCTTTGGTGATCTCAAGAATGGCCTTTTTAACATCTTTTTTTCAGACTCGTATTTAGCTTTCCTTCTCATCTACTCCAGAAGCGTCTTATCATCAACAGCTTGATTGAGTTCTTTGGAGATATCTTTCAGATCAGAGAAGTGCTTTGCTACCATCTTGGTAACATCTTCAGGCAAGCCCAAATTACCCAAATCAGTGGATTCGCATCATAGGAGGCACCCTTCAATGATGTTAAATATAAGATCAAAATCATATTCCTTTGTGGGAGCAGGAATTATTTTGTTTGCCTTCTTGGCAGGAGCAGTAGCTTTTTCATTGGTAATCAGCTTTATCTTTACCATTGGGACAACAAATCTCGAAGGTTTTTCTGAGGGGACGGGAGCAAGTATTGGTGAAGATCTCAGTGGTGGAAAAATCTTTGTAGGAGATGGGGTTTGGTACGGCTTGTCGAGCAACGCTTTCTGATCATACATGGGAATTTCTTCACCAGCATTATCATCAGACGAATCCTTATCAGACGAGGTAGGTGCAACTTTTCTAGATTTCTTGTAACGGACTTCTTCTTCCAAGCTCGAGGAGAAACAAACTTCCACCTCTTCTCTTTTTGGGAAGATGCCCTTTCCTTCTTATCTTGAACATCTTGTTGAGTTAACTCAACATTCTGCTATTCTACTTGATTTTTCTATGCAAGTCTAGCCTCACGCTTGACCTTTTCCTTTTCCCTCTTTGCAACTTCTTCGGGAAAATTGGCTATGGTTTTCAAGGAATTGGCATCAGCGTTGGTAAGTGGTGATGGCCTTACTTTTTCATCATCCTGCCCTAGGCAGCCTTCTGCAATGCAATCATTCCAAGGTGGAGTGAATGCGAACAATATCTGGTATTTCCTTCGGACGTTCTCATGATGAAACCATTTCTTCAAAAAATGACGATGAATCTTTTGCTATATGTTGTTCCTCTCTTGAGCAGTTTCAACCCCTGGTGGAGTCATGTATGTTTCCTGATCAGACATCTCAACCGCGGTATTCCTTTCTCTACCGTGCTCACCCTCTTTGTGATTTCCAACAGAGCACATGGTTTTGGAGTCTGTGTATATCTCATCCTCCGGCTGACTTTGAGCTGAGGGAACATCATCATCTTCTTCAGCAGATTCTGATTCGGCCTTTTTCTTCAGTGCTCTTGGTGGTTTTGCATATTTTCTTTCAACCATCTTTGCTTTGTCAGCCACACGCAGCTGCTGTGGAATATCTTCCTCTGACCCAGCTGAAATATTAGCCATGATCACTCATGGTAAAACAAATGCAAATCCGAAAGGAAACACAAGAAGTCACAAACATGCACAGAAGCATTTTAACTCAATACAGATAAGTTTCTCGGAAGAAGGGGATCCATGATGTATACTTGCAAGAAATCGTCCAAGGAATTGCGATATGCCATAAGACAACATAACCATTCCTCTAATTTTTTGAGTATACATAGTAAACCATAGATCCAAGAGACTAGTACGAGGAACAACGACAAACCGTACATGTCATAACTTATTGAGCCATGAAGATCTACCGCAAGGAAATTACACGGGATAAAAAGCGTCGAGAGGAACTGCTCTAGAACAGGAAGGAAGAAGAGTAAGTGCCAAATCTGAATGCCCTAATTTGCGAGATAGATTGACTATGGCAGTGCGGAAAAGAGGATTTACCGCACTGGTGCGACCGACATTGACGGAGCTCTGCTAGAGTTGCATAGCAAGGCTTGACGACGAGGTTGCTTCGAGCTCGGGCTCGGACTGAGATCGAGAGTAGGGTTTTAGGCCAAACCGGGAAAGAGCTAAGGAAGAAGAGACCCAGAGAGGGGGTATATATAGCCTAAGGGAAAAACCACTCACTCCGAAATCTATGGATGAAAAACTAGGGACGTTCCACATTCAACGGACGAGATCACGATAGAGAGATCGTGGGCACGTGTCAGCCGTTTCCTGTGAAAATCTCGGTAACTAAACTGGATGTCGAACAGTTTGAACAAGCACAAGCGCCAAAACAGATGAAAAAAATGAAGTTGATTTCACTCGCAACCTAGGACATAGGAGTGAAATATTCTTCGGATCAAGGTGCATGATTGTGACACAACGAACTGAGAATAAACCACAATAGGAAAAGACTCGAAGCACAACACTATCGAAAAAGAACACAAACACTACGAGAGAAAACTCAGAAAGATAAGAACCAACAAAAATTGATCTCAGGGCTTGAGATAAACATGAGATATCCCTGAGAGTTTCCTACAATAGGTGGTTAGTTCTTCTTCACTACCCACACTTCTGTGGGTGGTGAGGATCTTATGTGCTTTGCCTTGCTTAGAATATTTCTTCGGTGAGTTCTGCGAGACACCTGTGCATTATGATAATAATAATCCTATGAATAGGCATTGAAATTGTTTCCTGATGCATGAGTGTAATGATTTGAAGATTTACGCAAGTACTCCTTCTAACGTGGTACGGGGTGATAATCATTCGATAAAGATATTCGAGTAGACTTGGAATGATAATCATTTGCTTGTTGACGATTATCCAGCAAAGTCAGGTTAGCAGTAACAGCTAAATTTTCAGTGGTGCACTTCTTTACCTAAATTTGCTTCTTGGGTGTACCTGCCCTGCAGTTAGTTCCAACATATCGAGCGAAAACCCTTCCATTCTATTGCTTGAAGAGTTTTGTAATCTGAGTCATTTGACTTGACAGTAGGAACAGAAATGGGCGAAAGATAACCAGTTAAAGTTTCAGTTCGAGAGTTTTACTCTTTGAGTGAACCCAAGTCGTTCGAGGATATATTTTTGGAGCCCAATAGGATCTATCCACATTAAGTTTCCTTTCAAAACCTAATCCTTCCTTCTGAGGATTTTTGTGAAGAATGGACTTCTTGAGCACATCACATAAGGTTTCATGCCCTTTTAGGCTCCTTAGCATTCCAGTCTCATATAAGTTCTTTAACCTGCAATTTTCTTCAGTAATAGCAGCAAGATCCTCGGGAGAGGGTCAGTAGTAGTACCAACTTTAGTAGTGGCAAAATTCTATTTAGCAGCATTGGAAGTTTCATCACGAGACTCAGCATTGCGACATTCTAGACGTTTTAAGAACGGGGAACAAAACCATCAGGAATTTGAATGGATTGCTCGGTGAAGAGAGAAGCTTTCTCTAAAACCAGCTTGTTATGAGATTCTTTCAGTGACACGAGTTCTTGATTCTTGTTGAGGAGTTCATTTGATAAACCCTCATAGTCAGCTGAGAGTGAGTCATATCGAATGGTGAGATCATGAACAATTGATGAAAAAGCATCTTGCTCTTTAGTCAACTTTTGATTCTTCTCCATCTCTTGAACTAGTAATCCTTCAGTTTTCCTGAGATTTCTTTCAAGCATTTCAAGTTCATCATGTTGAGATTTAGCAGTCTTGACCAGCTTGGCATAAGATATCTATTCAAGAGAGTTTTCATTCATGGATGTTAGGTGTTTGACAGATACCTGATCCTTTGAGGATTTTTCCATGAGACAAAAGGAGATTGGTTCATCATCGCGTGAATCATCACTTGAAGCATCATCATTAGTATGTGATTCACTGAATTTCTTCGTTGATTCAATACCAACATATGCATTACATCTCTGATGTGGAGCATCCTACGGGAATCACCATGTCAAGAGTCCGTTTGGCAAGTGACACGTGCTACCTCTACTTCTCATACATAAAGGTGAATCTTCTCCTTTACACGTGTTCACTTGACCCCTTCGAGGATGGTATACTACTTGAAACTCCTCTTGTGTGCATGCATAGCTATTGTTGGAGCTTCACGGATGATGAGGAGGAGTGCAAGTGTCAACAAAGAACTACACCTTCCGCGAGGGAAGCATGGAAGCGACGACAAAAGAAGAGGGAGACACCTCCCAGGATCCGGACATCCGGCCACTGGAGCATCACCAACAGCAGCCGCCCAACCGCCAAGTACCTACAGGCCTCGGACATCCGTACTAGCCCGGAAATCTGGCTAGAAGCCCGGCGCCCCCTATCCAGATAGCACCGAGCCCAACCTCGCCAGCTCGGACATCCGGCCCGCAAGCCCGGACATCCGGCTCCGCCTGTCTGCGCACAGTGAAGGGCCGAGGCCCGTGTACCCCTTCGCCCACCTAGACTATATGTACTCCCCCTCTTCCTTCTTTTTAGGGTTAGCAAAGTGATAGCTCATTTGTATGTGAGCTTTGATCCTACCTTCTCCTCTTGAGAGAGAGACTACTCCATTGGAGGCCAAGACCTCCTCGGAGAAGATCCCGAGGGATATCAAGACCCCTTCGGGGAAGGATCTACCTAGATCGTCAAGCCCCCATCTCCTTTGGGTTTGCGATGAACTTTACCTTGAATCTTTCCTTGTGTTGTTCATGTACCTTGTGAATTTTGTTTGTTTGATTGTCTAGTGGATGTGTGATTGGACTTGTTCTTGAGTGTTCCTCTCGTTTTTCCCCGCGTTCTTTGTGTTCTTCACGGGATCCCCTCCATTTTGTGAAAGATCGGACATCTAGGGTTCTACCCTACATCATCTTGGTATTAGAGCCAGGTTATTCACAAATTTGGAGCCCCCCACCCCTTGCTTTTCTAGCCTAGTTTTGTTGATTTCGTCCGAAATTCAAAAATCCCCACCATAAATAGCCCCCAAAATTAATTGTGATTTGTTGGTTTGATGATGTTTTGTTGATTTTGATCCATGGATTTTCTTGGTTTTAAGTGGATCTCCGCAATTTTCCGCACTTTCCATCCACGAAATCTCTGCAATTTTGCCCCCAAAATCATCAATTTCCGCCCCAAATCGAGTTTTGATGTCCAAATCCCGATCTGGAATCGTCGGGCCGGACATCCGAGCCACAGGCCGGACATCTGAGCCATTGGGCTGGACCTCCGAGCCCCAAGCTGGACATCCGGCTCCTGGAGCACAAAATCCTCATGGTTTTGGACATCATCCCCCGGATATCCGGGCCCCACCCCTGGATGTCCGACCCCTGGCATTTCGGCCTCCCGTGTTGCATCAGTTTGCCCATAACTTTCACATACGAAGTCCGATTTTTACGTTCTTTAGCTCGTTGAGAAGGTATAGACATCCCCCATCCACCTAGATAGGTTCCAACATCATTTTACGCCATAATTTTTTTCGAACTTTGGCATCTTTGCCTAGGCCTTCCACCATATCCTCCGTTATACCACAACTGTGGCACCCCGGCTCAGAGCGACCGGTTTACCTTGCATTGCCAAACCAGAGATCATGTCTTCTGGCAATACACAACATCTTGGTACAGAAATCACCACTTTATTGAAACTAGCGGAAGCATGGTGTGACATTATATCAAGTAGTGAGGCCAAGTGGCACACTCGGTGCGGCTGAACAATATGTACATTATTTATTGAACATAAAGGGGCCTCGAGCATGACATCTACAAGGCAGCGGATCAACGACGTAGCGGGACTCCATAGCACAGGGACACCGATGTGGACACGGTCTAGACACGGCAGCACTCTGATCCAGTTAGACTTTCCTGAAATCTGGCATAACACGCCAGGTTAGTACATTGAATGTACTTGCAAGCTCACAGCAAACAAAACCATACTGACAAACAATATCATGATATTTAATCAAGTTAAATGCAAACATTAACATGCTACTCATGCAGTGAAACCAAACTTGTGCATTGAGTCACTAAAACTCTCTCTTACCAATAGGTTGGCTCGCAAACGAACAGTGGTCACGACGGATCACGAATGGAACCATACTTGGTTCAATGGGTTACCTCATAACCAAACAACGATCCCTCCCAGATCACAAGTGATACCACAACAGTCAGTCTCACTGACATCATTATGATTCAACTAGTGTAATGCAAATAACTTAGTGTGCAAGATTTGTTTATGTAAGTTGATCCATGGTGTGACTTACTTACGAAGTGGGCCCTTATCTGCGGGCGCGGCTATCGATAGATTAATACACTTTGTAGACGTAGCGCACTTTACCCACACCACGGAACCCATGGCCTCACACTCCCATTCGAGTGGACCAACGACATTCCGACAAAACTCTCCCGTTGCCATGACACTCTTACAGCCACTCTGACCAACTCCCCACTGGGATTAGTCATGGGTGACCGAGCCTACCAAAGGCAAAACAACCACCGTCATGGAAAATAAATAGTCCCAAACGGGGACAAGGTACCATAACAACATGTCCACAAGGTTATGTCTGCTTACCGGGCCAGGGTAATGCACGCCCATAACCTTCCCTCATTGGAGGTACCGACAAAAGGCATGACAACGGAAGGACTAACGACCTCCCCATACTAAGGCAGATGTGGTTGCACTTGTCAGCCCGATTTAGTGGCACCATGACCCGACCAACTTTATGTTCAAGTTCAATTATCATCAGGTTTAACTTGAATATAAAAATGCTCAAGTCACTATATGCCATACATATGCAACCATATATCATTCATCATATATCACTAAGAAATAACAGATCAACTTTATTCAAAGGTCTACTTGCACAAACTCAACTTTAAACATCTCTGGTTCTTTCTTGCTGGTTATTTATACTCATCACTTTAGTTGGCATTTATCAAATAAAACTCATTATGCATATAGGACAAATAATACCGATGATCATATTATTATAGCCATGACAAACTTACTTAGTTCAACTACTCAAGCTATATCTCACTAGTTCAAGCATTCATTTCTGTTAACTAAGCATTTTGATCATGACAAACTAAATAAAACAAGAATTATTTATTTTAATACTATATGCAATGAATATCATATAATTTCAAGTACAAAATCATGGATATTGCAAAGACATCATGACAATGTTGTTGTGGCTTGCCTTAGTGCAGAGGAGCTTCACACTACTCCTGGATGCCTTCAAGACAAGCTTCACCTTCTGAAAATAAATCAAATGACAAAAATAAAATGTCAAGAACAATTCTAAAAATTACCAGAAATTCTAGGTAGCAAAGAAAAATCCCATCTTGGGTGTGCTGCTAGGATTTTCTAGTAAGACCAGAATGCAAAAAGAATCAACTCATTTGGACTTGTAGAGTAAAAGTTACAGCTAGTCAAAGTTCTTGTCCAATTTGAACTAAATTTGAATTAAAAGAAAAACCAGAGGGGGGGTGACGTCGAAGGCGTAAACCGGCTGGGTGCCACTACTCATACCGCTTCTGCTGCGGCCTGAGTGGCTGACAGCGCGCCCCAACGGTCAGGTCAGAGGGGGAAGGGGAGAGAAGTAGAGTCGGGAGGCGCGGCAACGACACTTTCTCCAGTGAGGAGTGCTCGGTGATGAGATCTAGGAGGATAGGGTTGTAGAGGAGATCAAGGCACACCTGCCCGTACCCGTAGCGTGGCTAGGGGTGGCCGGACAGGGTCAGGACGGAGCTCTCCAACAACGGCAGTGGGCGGAGCTCGTCGAAGATGGTGGTTCCGGCGAAGAAAGGCCAGTCCAGCAGCTCCAACGGCACCAGCACGCACCAGTGGACCACCACGAACATGCCGGAGTGGTCAGTGGAGCTCGAGCGGCTCTGGAGAGGGAGGGGGCAGAGGACGGGGTTCGCCGGCAAGCTCAGGGAGGGGACGGCGGCCAGAGACCTGCCCGGCCGGGCTGCAGTTTCCTACGGTGGTGTGGAGGTGTGCTGAGTGTGTGTGCGGAGGGAAACAAGCTCGGTGGAGCTCTATTTATAGGCGAGGCCGAGGCTGGGATCGAGAGCTCACCGGAGCTCTCTGGAGTGTTGCCCGACGATGAGTGGCGTTAGTGATAAGGGGAGAAGACGCCGGAGATCATGCGGGGGCTGTAGAAGAGCTGCGACGAGCACAGGAGCATGGTACGCGACGAGCACAGGGGCATGGGCGCACTATTGCCTTGGCCGCGTCGTGCCCGTGCTCGCTGCGGCGAGCTCCGGCGTCGGAGAGCACCAGGGTGGAGTTAATGAGGTGAAAATGAGGATGAGGGCATGATTTGGCAAGGTGCGGCAGCTTGGGCAGCGAGCACGCGCGAAACAGAGGATCTGGCACACCGCAGAGCGTGTCGGCCGCATGCCACCCCCCTTGGACGAAATTTGTCATCGCGTGAACTTTGGCATCAGGGTGAGCTAAGCGCAAACACCATGTCTGGCAGGTAGTCCTTAGTGGTTTTGGTTGTTTTGCACGGTTGGCTGGGTCACAGGTGAACTGTGGGAGTGACTTTCTTCCTGGCAAGTTTCTGGACATAAACTTGTGAGCTTCACTAAGAAAAATTTAGTGAGAACTAAAGGCTATGCTTTGGGGTTTAGCAATCTCTTAGGAGGGTAATCAAGCGCAGAAAATATCAGCCCCAAAAGATCAAGCAAAAATATACTTGCTGTGCAAAGTGATCATTCAGTCCAGAATAGAAATGATTTTCTGTAGCAAAAATATTCCAAGAAGTTATGCATTATTTTGCTCAGGAAGGTGCCCTAGGGTTCAAAGAATATTTGTGAATTTATTCATGATTTTTGGAGCAAGAAATCTAGGGGTTGCTTTGGAGCATACTTCTCTGAAGTGATTTTCAGGGAAGAAAATGAATATTTTTCTTTTACAAAATATATTTCTTGGGCATTTATTGGAGTTTTTCAGAGAAGGAGAGGTGCATTAGAGGTGGATGGGTCACTTGGGTGAAAATCAAGGGTAGGCCCAAGTGTTCAAGTCCATTTGAATTGATTCAAAACTCCAAATCCAAAGCAAATCCAAATGAAAGTCCGGAAAAAGGGAGAAGGCAAATCCAAGCTGTCACATACCTCCCCCACTTAAGATGAATCTCGTCCTCGAGCTTCGGTTGCTTGGGAAAACAATTCTGGGTAGGTTGTCCTTAAGAATTCCTCTCATTCCAGGTTGCTTCTTCTTCGGTGTGATGCTCCCACTCGACCTTGTAAAATTTGATCGCTTTGCTGCGTGCGACCCTTTCTGCCTCATCCAAGATTCTGAACGATATCTCCTTAAATGTTAAATCTTTGGCAAGCTCAGTTTCTAACATATCAGTCCTCTTCTCGGGTGGTGAAATACACCTTCTCAGCTGTGATACGTGGAACACATTGTGTACTTCCGACAATTATGATGGCAATTCGAACTGAGAAGCACTGTGCCAACTCGTGTCATGACCGGGAACGGACCAATATATCTTGGTGCCAATTTGCGTCGGGTCTGAAATCTCTTGATTCCCTTCATGGGTGTGACTCAGAGATACACGTGTTCACCAGGTTCAAAACTGACCTGCCGATGTTTGGCATCATAAAAACTTTTCTATCGTGACTTAGCCAGTTGTAGTCTATCTCGAATTTCCTTGACTTGTTTCTCTACCTCTAATATCAGATCAGTACCGAAGATATGGATGTCTCCGGTTTGAGACCAATTTAATGGAGTGCGGCACTTACGGACGTACAAAGCTTCAAAAGGTGACATTTTCAGACTGGTTTGAAAACTGTTGTTGTATGAGGATTCCGCATATGGCAGACAATCTTCCCATTTGGATCCATGGACTAAGGCACATGCTCGAAGCATATCTTCAAGGATTTGATTTACCCACTTGGTCTGACCGTATGTCTGTGGATGATACGTGGTGCTATATTTGAGAGCGGTCCACAAAGCTTGATGGAGTCGGGACCAGAATGCGGAGGTAAAGAATGAACGTCAGTCCGAAGTGATTGTTTTCGGCACTCCATGCAGACTAACAATCCGGAATACGTATAACTGTGCAAGTTGATCAGCGTGAAAGGTGGTGCGGATGGGAATAAAGTGAGCCACTTTAGTCAGCGTGTCCACTATGACCCATATAGCATCATTGCCTCGGTGAGTCCTGGGTAGACCGGTAATAAAGTCCATGTAGACATCATCCCATTTCCATTGCGAGACGGGTAGAGGTTGGAGAAGTCCGGCGGGTTTCTGGTGTTCCGCCTTTACTTTGTCGCAGATGTCACAACAAGCGACAAAATATGCGATGTCCCTTTTCATTCCATCCCACCAAATATCTGTCGAAGGTCTTCGTATATTTTAGTGCCGCCTGGGTGTATCAAATATGAGGATTCGTGTGCATCTGCCAAAATTTTCTTCCTCAAATCAGCTTGCTCAGGTACGCATATCCTTCCTCAGAACTTGAGTGTACCCAGTGCGTCCTTTGAGAAATCCTGAGTCTTGCCTTCTTCCAGACGTTTGAGATATCCTTGCAGAATCTTGTCGTCAGCATGTGCCATGCGAATCTCCTCTTCTAGAGTAGGAGTTACTTCCAAAATATTCGCAAGACTGGCATTTACAATTACCAAGTTGAGCTGAGCGATCTCTTGCTGGAGTTCTAGAGGTAAAGATTCCAGCATGGCATTTAAACTGGCAGACTTGCGACTGTGGGCATCAGCAACCACGTTGGCTTTTCCCGAATGGTAATTTATTCCCGGATCATACTCCCTGACCAACTCGATCCATCTTCACTATCGAAGGTTTAAGTCTGGCTGGGTAAATATATATTTGAGACTTGTGGTCGGTAAATATTTGACATCTCTGTCCAATGAGGTAATGTCTCCAAATCATTAGAGAGTGCACAAGAATGGCCAGTTCCAAATCATGTGTAGGATAATTTCCTTCATGAGGTCATAGCTCGCGAGATGCGTAGCTACCACCTTGTCGTCTTGCATAAGTGCGCACCCAATACCCTTTCCGGATGCGTCACAATACAAATCAAAGCTGTCGTAAATGTCTGGGAGAGTCAGTACTGGTGTTGATGTCAATCTAGTTTTTAGCTCGTTAAAGCTCTGCTCGCAATCCTTTGTCCATTCAAACTTCTTGTCTTTCTTGGATTTCTGTCATTGGCTTGGCAATTTTGGAGAATCCTTCGATAAACCAACGGTAGTATCCGGCTAATCTAAGAAAACTCCGGACTTCGGATACCGTCGTGGGTGCTGCCCAATCAAGCACATCTTTCACTTTGCTAGGATCCACTACGATAACACCTGCTGATAGAACATGCCCCAGGAATCCAACCTGTTTGAGCCAAAACTCACCCTTGCTGAATTTTGCATACAACTGACGGTCACGGAGTCTCTGTAAGACTGCTCGGAGGTGTTCCTTGTGTTCTTTGTCACCTTTAGTGTATACGAGAATATAATCGATGAAAACCACCACAAACTTATCCAATAATTCCATGAACACATTATTCATCATATGCATGAAAATGGCGGGGGCATTTGTGAGACCGAAGGACATCACCGTATATTCATAGAGACCGTAACGGGTAGTGAATGCGGTCTTAGGAATATCTTCCTTCTTGATCTTCAGTTGATGATATCCGGTCCTTATATCAATCTTGGAAAATACTTTTGCACCACTGAGCAGATCGAACAAATCATCAATCCTTGGTAGCGGGTATTTGTTCTTGATGGTGACATCATTCAACTAACGGTAGTCCACGCACATTCTGAGACCACTATCTTTCTTGTCTACAAATATTGTAGATGATCCCCATGGTGACGAGCTTGGGCGGATATATCCTTTCTGCAGCATCCCATCCAACTGCTTCTTTAATTCCACGAGTTCGGAGGAAGGCATCCGATAATACTTTTTGTACAACGGTGCAGTCCTAGGTACAAGATCAATTGCAAACTCAAGCTCTCTGTCTGGGGGCATTCTGGGTAAATCCTCAGGGAATACATTGGGAAATTTGACTGACCACAAGAATCAGATCCAATTCTCCGGCTACTGCAGTGAAGACCATCTCCGTTTTGGGTATGCCTTTGTGGGCATAAAATTTTATGGTTCGCCCTTCCTGATTTGTCAAGGTGACTTCTCGGGTCGCACAATTTATGCATACTTGATATTGAGTCAACCAGTTCATTCCCAAAATAACATCCAGCTTGGTAGACTCGATGACTACCAAAGTGGTTGGAAAATGGACTCCCTTGATATAAATTTCCAAATTTTTGCAGACCAGATGGCTTTTGATCACGGATCCCGGGGATTGAACCAACATACTTTTTCCCAAAAGTGAGCAAGGAAATTTCTTTTGGGCAACGAAACTCCGAGGATTAAAAGAGTGGGAAGCCCAAGAGTCAAATAAAATTATTGCAGGTATGTTATTAACGAGAAACATACCAATGACGACTTCGGGGTTTTCCAGGGCTTCATCTGCGGAGAGGTTACGAACTTGCCCTTGGACGATCTTCTGGGTATGATATGGCCCCATGTGATTGACTTGCGGCCGGAACGGAGCATTTGACTTCTTGGGACACTGCCTGGCATAATGTCCGGTCAGGCCATAATTAAAGCAGGCGTTGTTGCACTGACGCTCCTCGTGCACTAGGCTGGTCACGACATTCTTGACTTGAGTAGTGGTCTTGTTCACACTCTGCTTCCAATTTGGTTTATACTCCACTTGAGTCTGTTGCCAGGTATGGGCCTTCTGTATGGGTTGTCTGTCCTTCTTCGGATCAAATTTACGCTTGTGGTCCTTATTTGTGGGGCGGTTGTCTTGCATAAGCGTGTACTCTCTTTTTGCAATGAGGGCCTTGTTCACCAGAGACTGAAAATCTGGAAAGTCGAGCATACAGAGAGCACTCCTGAGGTGTTGATTTAATCCTCCAAGCAACCTGTCGATCTTCCTTTCTTCCATGGCCACATCACAGAGGGAATAACGGGCCAGATGGTTGAACTTGTGCAAATATTCACTTACTGACGGACTTCCTTGAGTGAGACCAAGAAATTCGCGTTGCTTGACCTTCATGATACCAGCTGGAATATGATACTTGAGAAATTGGTCCTTGAAATTGGTCCACGTAATTTCTTCTCTCGTGGGCCATAGAGCTTTAACATTATCCCACCATATAGCAGCGGCTCCTTAAAGATAGTGCAGCAAACGGAACCTTGTCAGCTTCGTCAGTGCGAGCAATCTCAAGTTTCTTCTCAATAGTTCGCAACCAATCATCTCCTTCCAATGGGTCAACAACTTGACTGAAACTGGGAGGCTTAGTCCTTTGAAAATCTGACAGCTTGGAGTGATGGCCATTTTGATTTCCATTCTTCCCAACCATAGCTTGCACACTTTTTAACAGCTCAATCAGATCATTATTCCTTCTTTCCTCAAAGATGCGCATAATTTGCTCAGTGGTGGGTGGATTTGGCAGTGGAGGCGGTGGTTGCGGATACGGCTCCGGGGAGTGTCCTGCCTATCTTGTTGAGCGACGAACAGGAACATCCTCACAAGCCTATGTGCTGCTGCCTCCCCGCGTCATCCTACTGTTTATTTTTCCCAATAAGAGCAATGGTGATGAGAAACATCCAATCATGGGAAGAAAAGCCAGCGACAAACCCAAAAAAGCAAATGAACAAACCGAGAAACACAGCGATCGAATAAAAAGTTCCAACATAACTGTACATAGACTCATACATGAAAGTTAGACATCATGACGGGTGCGACTACTCACATACATGCATCATGGCTCATACAAACATCCGTACACCACATGACCACATCTGATACTCAAATGCTCTAGGACTCTGCCGGTGCTGCCGGATCCTCTCCTGTGTCAGACCCAGATCCTGAACTAAGAATGCCAATCGAAACCTCCGGGTTAAAGGTAACGCGACGACGCTACCTTGAGGGCTCTCCCTCAGGGGTTGGTGAAGGATGAGAAGGGATCATGGGAGCTGCGGGGGTAGCAAGAAGAGACGCCCACTCAGCAGGAGCACTGTGTGGGTTCACAGTCGAGGTGCCCGAACTACTCGGGGGAGTAACCGGAGAAATAGGCGAGCTAGATCTAGGCACAATATAAGGAGTAAATCCCATAGAAGTTGGACTAGGGTAGGATCTAGAGGCGGCTAAAGCAGAATGAGCACGATTTAGCTCTCGAGCCAACTCGTGAATTAGAAGATAACTAGTAGTGATATATCGAGAAAGATGGCTAGTTTCACTATCAGACGCTGGATCAACGAAATGAAAGCAAACACGACCATCATCATGTAGAGATGGATAGAAACGAAAACCTAGGTGGTTCTGCATTCGAGCCTCAGCATAGTGTAACTCAACAAGAATCTCGAATGCAACATACTGGATGACCTGAGTTGTGGTGGATGCATAACCGCTCCGAGAGGAACGAGTGTAAGAACCCGCTGACGAACTAGCGCGCACAGTAACCACAGAGTGATACTCATACACGAAGTCGGATAGATGCTCCCAGTACACCCGATATGCTGGGTCGTCACTGTGAGGGTACAGTCGACAACACATGCTATGAAGGAGACACGGAGAAGTGTAGGGCATTAGTTGCAACTGACATGGATACAGCACCAGAGCCATCTACACTCACAACCATTAACCGGTTAGAAATAACAATAAGTCTAATGCATGCAATGCAGCATCCAGATGCAAATACTAATGGCACTCAATTAGCAAACTAACTAACTTCTACTTCGCGTGTCGGGGTCTAGTGTGTCCTACAGTCAACGCGACTCTGATACCAACCGTTGTGGCACCCTAGCTTAGAGCGACTGGTTTACCATGCATTGCCAACCCAGAGATCATGTCTTTTGGCAATACAAAACATCATGGTATAGAAATCACTGCTTTATTGAAACTAGCGGAAGCATAGTGTGACATTACATCAAGTAGCGAGGCCAAGCGGCACACTCGGTGTGGCTAAACAATACGTACATTATTTAGTGAACATAAAGGGGCCTCGAGCACGACATCTACACAACAGCAGAACAATGACGTAGTGGGACTCCATAGCATAGGGACACCGGTGTGGACACGGTCTAGACATGGCAACACTCTAATCGAGTTATACTTTCCTGAAATCTAGCATAACACGCCAGGTTAGTACATTGAACGTACTTGCAAGCTCGCAGCAAACAGAACCATAATGACAAACAATATCATGACATTTAATCAAGTTAAATGCAAACATCAACATGCTACTCATGCAGTGAAACCAAACCTGTGCATTGAGTCACTCAGACTCTCTCTTACCAACAGGTTGCCTCACAACCAAACAGTGCTCACGACGGATCACAAATAGAACCATACTTGGTTCAACGGGTTACCTCGTAACCAAACAGTGATCCCTCCCGGATCACAAGTGATACCACAACAGTCAGTCTCACTGACATCATTATGATTCAACCAGTGTAATGCAAATAACTTAGTGTGCAAGATTTATTTAGGAAAGTTGATCCATGGTGTGACTTACTTATGAACTGGGCCCTTATCCGCGGGCGCGGCTATAGATAGATTAATACACTCTACAGAGGTAGCGCACTTTACCCACACCACGGAACCCATGGCCTCACACTCCCATTCGGGTGGACCAACGGCATTCCGACAGAACTCTCCCATTGCCATGATACTATTACGGCCACTCCGACCAACTCCCCACTGGGATTAGTCATGGGTGATCGAGCCTACCAAAGGCAAAACAACCACCGTCGTGGCAAATAAACAGTCCCAATAGGGGACAAGGTACCATAACAATAACATGTCCACAAGGTTATGTCTGCTTACTGAGTCAGTGTAACGCACGCCCATAACCTTCCCTCGTTGGAGGTACCGACAAAAGGCATGACAACGGAATGACTAACGGCCTCCCATACTAAGGCAAATGTGGTTGCACTTGTCAGGCTGATTCAGTGGCACCATGACCCGACCAACTTTATGTTCAAGTTCAATTATCATCAGGTTTAACTTGAAAATAAAAATGCTCGAGTCACTATATGCCATGCATATGCAATCATATATCATGCATCATATATCACCTAAGAAATAACAGACCAACTTTATTCAAAGGTCTACTGGCACAAACTCAACTTTAAACATTTATGGTTCTCTCTTACTAGTTATTTATACTCATCACTTTAGTTGGCATTTATCAAATAAAACTCATTATGCATATAGGAAAAATAATACGGATGATCATATTATTATAGCCATGAAAAACTTACTTAGTTCAACTACTCAAGCTATATCTCACTAGTTCAAGCATTCATTTCTGTTAACTAAGCATTTTGATCATGACAAACTAAATAAAACAAGAATTATTTATTTTAATACTATATGCAATGAATATCATATAATTACAAGTAGAAAATCATGGATATTGCAAAGACACCATGACAATGTTGTTGTGGCTTGCCTTAGTGCAGAGGAGCTTCACACTCCTCCTGGATGCCTTCAAGACAAGCTTCACCTTCTAAAAATAAATCAAATGACAAAAATAAAATATCAAGAATACTTCTGAAAATTACCAGAAATTCTAGGCAGCAAAGAAAAATCCCATATTGGGTGTGCTGCTAGGATTTTCTAGTAAGAACGGAATGCAAAAAGAATCAACTCACTTGGACTTGTAGAATAAAAGTTACAGCTAGTCAAAGTTCTGGTCAAATTGGAACTAAATTTGAATTAAAAGCGTGGCTATAGGCCTGCTCGAACGGGCTGTGGCTTCCTACGGTGGTGTGGAGGTGTGCTGAGTGTGTGTGCGGCGAGAAACGATCTTGGGGGAGCTCTATTTATAGCCGAGGATGAGATAGGGATCGAGAGCTTGCTAGAGCTCTCTGGAGTGTCATCCGGTGACGAATACCGTCAGTGAGAGGGGGAGAAGACGCCGGAGATCACGCGGGGGCTTTACACGAGCTGCGACAAGCACAGGCGCACAGTACGCAACGAGCACAGGGGCACGAGCACACTGTTGCCTTGGCCGCGCCGTGCCCGTGCTCGCTGCGGCGAGCTCCTACGTCGGCGAGCGCCAGGGTGGAGTTAATGAGGTGCAAACGAGGATGGGGGTGTGATTTGGCAAGGTGCGGCAGGCTGGGCAGCGAGAACGCACGAAACAGAGGATCTGGCACACCGCAGAGCACATCGGCCGCATGCCAACCCCTTGGACGAACGTTGTCATCGTGTGAACTGTGGCATCAGGCTGAGCCAAGCCCAAACACCATGTGTGGCAGGTAGTCCTTAGTGATGTTGGTTGTTTTGCACGGTTGGATGGGTCACAGGTGAACTGTGGGAGTGGCTTTCATCCTGGCAAGTTTCTGGACAGAAACTTGTGAGCTTCACTCAGAAAAATTTAGTGAGAACTAAAGGCTATGATTTGGGGTTTAGAAATCTCTTAGGAGGGTAATCAAGGTGAGAAAAGATCAGCCCCAAAAGATCAAGCAAAAATATACTTGTTGTGCAAAGCGATCATTCTGTCCAGAAAAGAAATGATTTTCTGTAGCAAAAATATTCCAAAAAGTTCTGCATTATTTTTGCTCAGGAAGGTGCCCTAGGGTTCAAAGAATATTTGTGAATTTATTCAGGATTTTTGGAGCAAGAAATCTAGGTGTTGGTTTGGAGCATACTTCTCTGAAGTGATTTTCAGGGACGAAAATGAAAATTTTTCTTTTACGAAATATATTCCTTGGGCATTAGTTTGAGTTTTTTTGACAAGGAGAGGTGAGTTAGAGGTGGATGGGTCACTTGGATGAAAATCAAGGGTTGTCCCAAGTGTTCAAGTCCATTTGAAATGATTCAAAACTCCAAATCCAAAGCAAATGCAAATGAAAGTCCAGAAAAAGAGAGAAGGCAAATCCATGCTGTCACAAACCTTCCCCACTTAAGATGAATCTCGTCCTCGAGATTCGTTTGCTTGGGAAAACAATTCTGGGTAGGTTGTCCTTAAAGATTCCTCTCTTTCCAGGTTGCTTCTTCTTCGGTGTGATGCTCCCACTCGACCTTGTAAAATTTGATCGCTTTGCTGCGTGCAACCCTTTCTGCCTCGTCCAAGATTCTGAACGGTATCTCCTTATATGTTAAATCTTTGGCAAGCTCAATTTCTTACATATCAATCCTCTTCTCGGGTGGTGAAATACACCTTCTCAGCTGTGATACGTGTCATGACCGGGAATGGGCCAATATATCTTGGTGCCAATTTGCCTCGGGTCTGAAATCTCTTGACTCCCTTCATGGGTGTGACTCGGAAATACACGTGTTCACCAGGTTCAAAACTGACTTGCTGATGTTTGGCATCATAATAACTTTTCTGTCGTCACTTAGCCAGTTGTAGTCTATCTCAAATTTCCTTGACTTGTTTCTCTGCCTCTAATATCAGATCAGTACCAAAGATACGGATGTCTCTGCTTTGAGACCAGTTTAATGGAGTGCGGCACTTACAGCCGTACAAAGTTTAAAAAGGTGACATTTTCAGACTAGTTTGAAAACTGTTGTTGTATGAGAATTCCGCATATGGCAGACAATCTTCCAATTGGGTCCATGGGCTAAGGCACATGCTTGAAGCATATCTTCAAGGATTTGATTTACCCGCTCGGTCTGACCATCTGTGTAACATCCCAAATTTCCAATTTGGAATGTTGTACACTAGATCATCATTGCATATAATATTTTATTTCATTTTTGGTTGATCCTAGAAATTCTACGCAACTCAAGGACCCACGGAGAGAGTTGGGGATTTCGTTATTTCCATATTTGAGTTTTCTCAAATTTTGAAAAGAGAATCCTGTGGTTTTAATTATTTTTCTTTCCTAATATTTCTAAAATAAAAATATATGAGAGGAGATAATATGACTTCTCCAAAATAAATGAAGTATTAGAGGAAAAATATTAAAAATCAAATAAACATTTTTATTTGGATTTTATTGCAATTTTATTTGAATTAGAAAAACTGCACATTTTCAAAATTGCATTTTTAGGCCAAGAAAATGATCATCTTGTTCTAAATATTTTATTTAGACGGTGAAAATTTGTTTTGGCATTTTTTTAGATTTTTATTTTATTTTCTAGGATTTGTTTACTTTCGGCAGAATTTATTTAAAAAAAATGTTCGCGAGCCCGACTGGGCCAGCGGCCCAGCCGAGCCGGGCCGACCTCATCAGCGCCCTGTCTCGCCCCGACTGACTCCGACCGGGAGTCCGGCCGGCGCACGCCGCCGCCGCCGCGTCCGAGGAGGACTCCTCCTCCTCGACCCCCTCCCCAAGCCGCCGACCCCCTCTCCTCCTTAAATACCGCCGCCCCCGCCGCCTCAGCACCATCCCGCCACCCGACGCCACCGCCGCCGCGCCGCCGTGCCTCACCGCCGCACCTCGCCATCGCCCCACCGCCACCTCGCCGCCGCCCCGGAGCCCCGCCGCCACAACAGGACCCCGCCGGAGCCGTCCCCGCCTCGCCGGAGCCTCGCCGGAGGTAGAAACTGCCGCCGCCGCCGCCGATTCGTGTTTTTTGTGAAACCTAGGTTTATTTTTTTTAGATTAGATCGGTTTGGTTTTCTTGGTTTACCTAAATAGCGGACGTTTGTTCGTACGTGCGTTTTAATGAACGGTGTTCACCCGTTAGCCGCAGACAGCGAACGTTCGTTGGTTAGCTTGTTTGTCATTTTTTCTTTTTCCAGGGTTTTTCCGCGATTATTTTCGATCGCGATTTCTGCCCTGATTTTCGTTTTGGTTTATTTTTTCGCTCGTTTATCGGAATCAGGCTATTTAAGTGCCTAGATCTTTGTCTCGAAGCCCTCTTTCTGTTTAATCAACTTGAACAAGATTTTGCTACTGTAAAATTTGACTTTAGTCCAGATTATTAAACGGATCTTGTTTCATTCGAAAATTGAGTTTCGTTGCTTCGTTTGAAGTCGGAGACAGAGCATATCTTCATGTATTCCCACTTCGAGGAGTCAAGCGTTTTGGAGTCAAGGGAAAGCTAGAACCACGATTTGTGGGACCATACAGAGTGTTGGAACGCATGGGAGAAGTTTCCTACATGTTGGAACTACCAGAAGGTTTGTCAGGAGTTCGGATGTGTTTCACGTTTCCCAGTTGAAGAAGTGCCTAGTAGAGATGGCTGACATACCTTTGACAGATACAATGCCACTAGAAGCGATTCAGCTGGATAGTGATCTGACCTATGAAGAGAAGCCAGTTAAGATTCTCGAGTTTTCCAGCCGAGTTACTCGCAGTAAAGTCATCAAGTTTTGCAAAATTAAGTGGAGACACCATACAGAGGAGGAAGCCACCTAGGAGCGAGAAGAAGACCTCCGCAAGGACCACCCACACCTTTTTGCTGACCAAGCCGAATCTCGAGGGCGAGATTCATATTAAGGGGGTAGGTTTGTAACATCCCAAATTTTCAATTTGGATGTTATACATAAATCATTCCTATGCATTCATATTTTATTGCATTTTGATATTTATTTGATTGTGATCCAAGAAAATCTTAAGCAACTCAAGAACACAAGGAGAGAGTTGGTTGTTTCATATAAATTTCATTTTTGAATTTATTCAAATTTGAAAAGTGGATCAATTTGATTTCAACAAATTCTTTCCAATTATTTCAAAAGAATAAAAATAGAGAGAAGATAAAAGGACTTCTTCCAAATAGAGCAGAAATTTGGAAAAGAAATTTGGAAGTCAAATTATTACATTTGAGTTTTATCCGCAATTTTAATCGGTTGCATTTTATTTAAAGTAGGGAAAATATGCATTTTTAAAAATTGCATTTAGTCCAGAAAAATGTTCACATTGTCTCAAATATTAGGAGGCGATGGTGAAAATTGTTTCTGGAATTTTTTAGAAATTTATTTTATTTTATTCGGATTTTCTCTTCGCGGTGTCTGTTTAAAAAAATGTGCGCGCGCCGAAACTGGGTCAACCCAACCAAAGCCAGGCCTCGACCCAGCTCGCGCCAACCGCCATCGTGACCTTCTCGGGACAGAAGTCCCGAGCGAAGCCGCCGCCGCCGGTGGCAGAGTCCGGGTTGGACTCCGCTTGTGTCGCCCCCGCCCAAGTCACCCCCCTCTTATAAGTCGTGCCCGCCACCCCCTCTCCTCCCCAACTCGCAAGTGATACGTGTCCAACGTATCTACTTTTACAAACACTTTAGCCCTTGTTTTGGACTCTAACTTGCATAATTTGAATGAAACTAACCCGAACTAACGTTGTTTTCAGCAGAACTGCCATGATGTTGTTTATTGTGCAGAAAACAAAAGTTCTCTGAATGACCTGAAAATCCACGGAGATAAGTTTTGGAAAATATAAGAAATACTGGCGAAAGAATCAAGGCCAGGGGGCCCACACCCTGTCCACGAGGGTGGGGGCGCCCTCCCCCCTGGGCGCGCCCCCTATCTCGTGGGCCCCCTGACTCTCCACCGACCTCAAGTCCAACTCCATATATTCCGTTTCACGGAGGAAAAAATCAGAGAGAAAGTTTCATCGCATTTTACGATATGGAGCCTCCGCCAAGCCCTAATCTCTCTTGGGAGGGCTGATCTGGTGTCCGTTCGGGGCTCCGGAGAGGGGGATTCGTCCCCGTCGTCATCATCAATCATCCTCCATCATCAATTTCATGATGCACACCACCGTGCATGAGTAATTCCATCGTAGGCTTGCTGGACGGTGATGGGTTGGATGAGATTTACCATGTAATCAAGTTAGTTTGTTAGGGTTTGATCCCTAGTATCCACTATGTTCTGAGATTGATGTTGCTATGACTTTGCTATGCTTAATGCTTGTCACTAGGGCCCGAGTGCCATGATTTCATATCTGAACCTATTATGTTTTCATGAATATATGTGAGTTCTTGATTCTATCTTGCAAGTCTATAGTCACCTATTATGAGTTATGATCCGACAACCATGAAGTGACAATAATCGGGATACTTCTCGGTGATGACCATAGTTTGACGAGTTCATGTATTCACTATGTGCTAATGCTTTGTTCCGGTACTCTATTAAAAGGAGGCCTTAATATCCCTTAGTTTCCACTAGGACCCCGCTGCCACGGGAGGGTAGGACAAAAGATGTCATGCAACTTCTTTTCCATAAGCACGTATGACTATGTTCGGAATACATGCCTACATTACATTGATGAACTGGAGCTAGTTCTGTGTCACCCTATGTTATAGGTATTACATGAGGAATCGCATCCGACATAATTATCCATCACTGATCCAATGCCTATGAGCTTTTCTCATATTGTGCTTTGCTTATTAATTTTCCGTTGCTACTGTTACATCTACTACAAAACTATTATCTTTACTTTTGCCACTATTACCTTTGCTATCATACTATTTTGCTTCTAAATACTTTGCTGCAGATACTAAGTTATCCAGGTGTGGTTGAATTAACAACTCAACTACTAATACTTAAGCATATTCTTTGGCTCCCCTTGTGTCGAATCAATAAATTTGGGTTGAATACTCTACCCTCGAAAGCTGTTGCGATCCCCTACACTTGTGGGTTATCAAGACTAATTTCTGGCGCCGTTGCCGGGGAGCATAGCTCTATTCTTTGAGTCACTTGGGATTTATATCTGTTGATCACTATGAGGAACTTGAAAGACGAAAGAACCAAGATTTTGCCCTCAACTACGAGGGGAGGTAAGGAACTGCCATCTAGCTCTGCACTAGATTCTCCTTCTGTTTTTAGTAGCTTGCGACACCTAAACCTGCTACTGCTATGAATTCTGATATGTCGCATGTTATTGATGATGCCACTTCTGCTATGCATGATACTTATGATGAAACTACTTCTATGCATGATACACTACTAGGAAAAGGGCTATAGATGAAATGGATACTAATGGCGCACCTGACAAGTGGTGCGCCACTACTATATAGCAGTGGCGTACCATGTGCAGGTGCGCCATTAGTGTGGAAGACACTAATGGCGCACCAGGCACATGGTGCGCCACTAGTAACAAAATTTTATTTTTATTTTTCCAAACATACTAATGGTGCATCCAGGCAAAGTGCGCCATTACTAGTGCTAACTAGTAATGGTGCACCAGCCACACAGTGCGCCACTACTGTAGTTTTTTGTTTATTCATTTTTTTGCAAAACTACTAATGGCGCACCATGGCGTAGTGTGCCATTAGTATATATATATATATATATATATATATATATATATATATATATATTGCAAAACTACTAATGGCGCACCACCAGCAGGTGCGCCATTAGTAACCAGGGTTACTAATGGCGCATTTGCAGGTGGTGCGCCATTAGTAACCTGGGACCAACAAGATATTTTGGACAGCCACACCTACCCACTCACTTTCCCCACTTCATTCTCTCCACCTCCTCCTCCAAGCTTGTCTCGGCTGCCTCCTCCTCCTCACCTCATTTCCACCATAGATTCATCCAAATTAAGTGGTTAAATTACCTTTTTTGATAGGTAAGTAAGGGGGGAAGCTATCTTTATGTTGTTCTCCCTCCAACAACGTGCACATACACTTTTTATGGCCTAGCTAGATCTATGTATGTTCTTGGTGTTGCATATGTTTGTGGTGTTGCATATATGTTTGTGTTTGCAGGTACCGGTATTTGAAATGCGATAGTTGCCAATATTTTGCCGGAATGTTGATTCATTTCCGTTTCGGCGAGAATTTTGGCACTATGCATTCTTTTTGGTCCTATTTTCAGGGAAAGTCATGCCAAATTTTTTCTTGGTTCTAAAATATTGTTTTGCTCTACCCCGCAGGCGACCATGGTCCGCACGATGACCGAAGGCATCGTGAATAGGTTTTTGAGCTCCGCGACGGCCGAGATGCTTCAAAAGAACGAGACAGAGATAAGATGTCTGTGTCGAAGATGCAAGCTCAAGAGCCTTATTGCGGACCCAGATTCCGGGCAGGTGCGGGACCACCTGCTCTTGCGTGGTTTCATGGATGGCTATTAGTGGCAAGGTGATAAAGATGACTACGAAGTCGTCCATGGGGGCCGGGCAAGAAATGAGGAAGGGCAGCAAGACAACCACCGCGGCTTGGGCGGGCGAGAAGACAAAGAGTCTCCAGGACATGATCACGACGGTGATGCTGTACACAGTCATCATGTAGAAGATGCAAGACATGATGATGAGGAAGATGCCGGAGCAGACGAAGGGCATGATCATGAAGATGAAGATGCCGGCGGAGCAGACGACGATGGACCATCGATGGGCTGGGTGCAGGACCCTCATATTCAAGAGCTGCTTCTCAAGCAGACGGATAACGCAAGAGCTGCCACCCGAGAGAAAGCCAAGCTGGATCAACTGGAGATAGACGCGGTTACTCCATTGTATGAAGGATGCAGGCCCGAGGATACCCTCCTGAAAGTAACGCTCATGGCTCTGGAGATGAAGGTAAAACACAAAATGACCGACGCATGCTCCGACGAGAACATGTCATTCTGGCATGAACGTCTTCCCAAGGGGAACAAGTGCCCAACCAGTTTCGAGGAGGTGAAGAAAATCGTGTGTCCTCTGGATTTACTGCACGTGAAATACCATGTGTGCATGAAAAATTGCATCATTTATCAGGACGAGCACGCGGAGTCTACCATATGTCCGGTGTGCGGCGTCACTCGATACAAGAAGAGGAAGAAAGCTCCTCTAAAAGTGGTGTGGTACTTTCCGATCACTCCTCGTCTACAGCGGTATTTCGCGGACCCTAAGGTAGCAAAGCTCCTGCGTTGGAACGTGGATAGGGAGGAGAAGAAGCAAGAAGATGACGCAAATGATCCGGAGATAAATAAAAAAGACAAGATGCTGAGTCACCCTAAGGATGGGAGGCAGTGGCAAGCGTTGAACTTCGAACACCCAGAATTTGGGAAGGATCCAAGGAACATCGTGCTGGGGGCGAGCACCGATGGATTCAATCCGTTTGGCAGCTAGAGAAGCACACATAGCACCTGGCCTGTGTTTGTGTGGATGTACAACCTTCCCCCCTGGTTGTGCATGAAGAGGAAGTACATTCACATGAGTATGCTAATTGAAGGGACGAAACAACCGGGGAACGACATCAATCTGTATCTGGGGCTGGTGAAAGAGGAGCAAGACACGCTATGGAAAACGCCAGCCAATACGTAGGATGCCGCAGAGAAAGAGTATTTCCCTATGAGAGCCGCACTGCTCACGACGGTGCACGACTATCTCGGTTGCGGATATCTCGCGGGGCAGGTGGTCCATGGATTTTCTGGATGCGTCAGGTGCATGGATGACACAACGTATCGCCAGCGAGATAGAGATCTTGGGTCTTCGAAAACCGTGTTCATGGGACATCGAAGGTGGCTTCGCGATGATGACCCGTGGAGGAAATGCAAGGATCTGTTCGATGGTGAAACCGAACCCCGAAGACGCCCGCGTACGAGGAGCGGCGAGGAAATAGACCAGCTGTTGAGAAAATGGAAAGATTGCCCACTGCCGGGAAAGAAGCAAAAGGCGCCAGAGTCGGGAAATAAGCGAAAGGCGCCAGAGCCACTGCTGAAGGTATGCAAAACGAGGTCTGTTTTCTGGGACATGCCGTACTGGAAGATCCACCTTGTGACTCACAGCCTTGATGTCATGCATATCACGAAGAACGTGTGCGAGATTCTTCTTGGTACCCTTCTCAACATGCCAGAGAGGACCAAAGATGGGCCGAAAGCAAGGGCAGACTTGAAATCAATGAGCATCAGGGAGGAGCTTCACGCTAATGATGATGATGAGGCGAAGCAGGACACGGAAAGTCGTCGCAAAGGCAAAAAGGCCAAGAAGACCGGAAATGACTACCCTCCCACGTGCTTCACTCTAAGTCAGGAGGAGATCAATCAGTTTTTCACCTGCCTCGTAGGAGTAAAACTTCATTACGGTTACGCGGTGAAGATAAGCAGATACCTAGACACAGCGAAGCAGAAGTTCAGTAGGATGAAGTCTCACGACTGTCACGTGCTGATGACGCAGATACTTCCAGTTGCAATCCGTGGGATCATGGACGCGCATGTCCGTGAAATGCTATTTGGCCTATGCAACTTTTTCGATGTCATCTCTCGGAAGTCGGTTGGCGTGAGGCAACTCAGAAGGCTACAGGAAGAGATCGTGGTGATACTATGCGAGCTTGAGATGTACTTCCCACCTGCATTCTTCGACGTTATGGTGCATCTGCTGGTCCATATCGTGGAGGATATCATCCAACTCGGGCCGACGTTCCTGCAGAGCATGATGCCGTCTGAAAGGATGAATGGTGTCATCAAAGGATACGTTCGCAACATGTCACGTCCAGAGGGAAGCATAGCCAGGGGCTTTCTAACCGAAGAGTGCATCTCCTACTTCACGAATTATCTAGGCATCGAGAACCCCGTTGGTCTGCCCGTCAACAGGCACCTCGGCAGGCTCGCTGGATGGGGTCACCGTGAGGGTCGCCGCGAAATGCATGTCAACTTCGAGGGTCGACTCGCCGACTTTGAAAGAGCAAACCTAGTCGCACTACAACACATAGACGTGGTCGATCCTTGGGTGGTAGAGCACAAAACCTTTATTGAGAAGACATACAATGACCGAGGCCAACAGAGGACAGACAAAGATATAATCAAAGAGCACAACACATGTTTCAGGCGTTGATTCAAGCAGAAGCTTCTGTCGTACCCTTTACATGAGGATTCTTCCGCGGAAGAACAACTCATATTCGCCTTGTCACAGGGTGCCGAGCACAACCTGATGACGTATGAGGCGTACGATATCAACGGCTACACATTCTACACCAAGTGAAAGGACATGAAGAGCGATGGTTATAAGAACTCCGCGGTAACGATGGAATCCTACACCGGTAACGACAAGGACAGATACTATGGAAGGATCGAGGAGATCTGGGAGCTGAGCTATGCTGGAGAGATGGTCCCGATGTTCCGTGTCAGATGGGCCAAGAGCGTCAGAAAAGAAGACCGGTATGTCACCACCATGGTTATACCCGAAGCCAAATCCAAGACCGCGGGCGCAAATGTCACCGCGAAAAATGAGCCATGGGTACTGGCTTCCCAAGTGGACCAATGCTTCTTCATTACCGACCCGCCAAAGCCCAGTCGTGTTGTCGTGAGGAGAGGCAAAAGGAAGATCATCGGAATGGATGGAGTCGCCAATGAGCAAGACTTCGACAAGTACGGTGACCCGAAGATGGAACATGACGACGACGATGAAGTATCGGCATACACCACAAGAAGAAGCAGGACCACCCTACCTAAAGGACGTCCGTTCAAGAGAAGAACTCCATTTACGAAAAATAAGGGCAAGAAGATTGTGGACAGATAGCTAGCTAAGATCGATTGTATTTAAATTGTAGCCTTCATTTCTCGATTGTATTTCATGGGCACTTTTTGAACTCGTGAATGTTTTTAAATTTCATGGACACTCGATCTCGATCCCCCTCCATCTCGATCGCTATCCCACCTCGCCAGATCCGGTCCCCCTCGCCGCCGAGCACCCCCCACACCCTCTTCCCCGCTCCACCAGCCGTTGCCGCCGACCCCCCGCACCCTCCCCCACTCCATCGCCGCCGACGACCCACTGCACCCTCCCCCACTCCACCGCCGCCGAGCACCCCCCGCACCCTCTCCCCTGCTCCACCGGCCATTGCCGCTGCCCCCCGCACCCTCCCCCGCTCCGCCGCTACCGCCGACCCATCGCACCCTCCCCCGCTCCACCGCCGCCGAGCACCCCCCGCACCCTCTCCCCCGCTCCACCGGCCGCCGCCGCCAAGGATAATTTCTCGATTGTATTTCATGGGCACTTTTTGAACTCATGAATGTTTTTATTACTGTTTCATATTCATATTCATTTTCTTAAAAATTATTAGATGCAACAAAAAATAAAAAAAAATTACTTATGGCGCACCTCTGGCTGGTGCGCCATTGCTATATAAAAAAAGATTACTAATGGCGCACCTCTGGCTAGTGCGCCATTGCTATATAAAAAAAGATTACTAATGGTGCACCGAAGAGGGGTGCGCCATTGCTATCTAAAAAAACATACTAATGGCGCACCTCTGCGGGGTGCGCCATTAGTAAGCTTCCTCCCACACTAAATCCCCAATCCACATTTCTCTCTAATCTCTCCCCCTGCCTCATCTCACCCGCACCCAATCCACCACCGACCACCACCGCCCCCGTGCTCGCCGTTCCGGGCCGTGCTCGCTGCCCCCCGTGCTCGCCGTCCCTGAGCCGAGCGCCGCCTCCCTCGCCGTCCCCCCTCTGCGCACGGCTGGGTTCACCACCACGCGTCCGGCCTCCCTCGGGCTCTGCGGCTTCCTCATCTTCCTCAACGTCTTCGCCTTCCGCCTCGCCATCGGCGCCGAGCAGCGACGCAGCACCGTACACCCCCCTGCACCGCCGCCCCCGCGCCCCCGCGCCCCGAGCCGGAGGAGAAGGACCAGGAGGAGGACTAAGAGGAGGAGGAGATGACCGCTGCCATCCGCGCCACGCGACGCCGCCGCCCCCGCGCTCAGCCAGGCCACGCGACACCGCCGTCCACCCTCAACTGCAGGTGAGCCCCTCCCCTCCACTTCCTTCTTCTTCTAGTGTCTTAGCTGGGAGGTATTAGGGTTCCATGGGAGATAGATCGGGACTTCTTTTGTTGTTGGATCATCTTCGTGTGCTTGCTAAATGTGGCAAACGAAGCAGCCTGCTATGCACTCATTTGCTGCAAGTTGAAGAAAATTAATCCTGACACTTTAGAAGGGGAGATTAACTCAAAGAAAATGCGTTCCGATTAGTGGGAAAGCCATGCAAGATTTAAGTTTGTTTGAGCGTCTGTATCCATGGATGACAAACCTTTTCATTGTGCAATGCGAATGCAGGACCAGTGCCGGAGTCTGAGTTGAGCGCTTTCTGCGAAGGTTTCGGAGAGCCGGATTGCTTGTTTGGGTGTTCTTCAAGGTTGAGCTCAGGTGGGAACGTTGAAACGAATGAATTTATGCAGTTGCTGTGCATGTCCAACTGCACTTGGGTGAATTCAGTAATGCTATGAGCACAACTTCGATCATGATTACTGCTATTTTGAAGTGAGAATGCACCATAGGTCTCAACTAGCTTGTTCTGATGGATGCAAAGATCATGTCCTGCTGCATAATGTGATTGGGTAGCACTAGGGATAGTATTGCAACAATGCTATGCAATTATCGTATGGATTGAATCTAAACACTAAAAAGTGTCACCCATTCAACAATCCAATGATTCGACACTTTCTATTAAATCGAGTGCTCAGGTTCATATCCTAAGTCCTAACCTAGTGGCTTAGCTGGCCAGTTTAAGTTGTTACGCTAGTTGTTATGCATTTGTTAGTGTTTTGATGTTCCTTGCAGTTAACAGTACAATTCTGTAGAACTTCTGGTAGTAAGCAAGCAAGGAAGGACCGCACTAGTAAGTTCATGTATGTTTGTGCACTTGTTTTCTTGTCTACATAAGAGGCTTGATTTTATCGAATGGCTTGTGATCGATGCGAGCTGAGGTTTGAGCTAGCAAGGATTGTTGGCATTATGATTTATGAATTTCACTTGGTTGGCTACAATTCTGTAGCACTAGTAAATTCATGTTTGTTTGTGCAGTTTTTTTCTTGTCTAAAGAAGAGTTTTTATTTGATCAAATGACACAGGAAAGGGAAATTTACTTGTCGACCCCATGGTTGTTTTGTAGAAACTTGCAGTTTGCCTCTAAATATATCCAGTAGCTACCTAGGCCAACCTGAAACAGTGTGAAATGTGCATTTCACATTCGATCGGAGTATAACTCTGAACGTTGATCATGCACTTGGTGGGTGTTTTGCCTCACATCCAGGTTCAGTCACTAAACTGAAAGTTGGGTCGGCAAATTTGTTTCTTTGGTTTGTTCTTTTCCTCCATATCTTTGGTTAAGACAAGCGATGTGTAAAGTGTGAATAGCGTAGCTGCACGGAGACAGAGTAGTACTTGTGTTTTGTGTGAATAGTGTAACATCAAGAAAGAATTTGTAAACAGAACTGGAGTGGAGTAGTCTTGTACATTTAAATTATCTGAATGACATGATGTTATTTCACAAAAGAAGTTAGCTTTACATTTAAAAATTATAATTTCCAATTGGTCCTCTTTATTTATATGTAAATAAAAATGTGGGAGTCAATATTAGAAATACACTTACCAAACATGTTTCTCTACGAAGAATTATCACCAAGATTCAATACTCTCATCTATGAACAGAAAAACAAAACCATAGAAACTAAATTCAAGTCTGCAAAATAACACAAAGCATCATTGACAGTTTAATAATATAAGTACCATTTTTTTGCACACCATGTGAATTAGTACCATGTTAATTTATTCCAAGGGGCCATAATTCCCTTTCCACCAGAGCACCACCACATGCTCTCTTGTCTCACCCACAATAGCCCCAATTTACTAGCAATATATCTCTTGCCTGCTAGAGTGCTAGTGCTAGCTTAGCTTAGGTCCCTCCCTTCTACTACTACTCCACCTAATAACTTGTCTGTATTATATCACTTTGTACCTACGTGTGTGTGCGTGTGTGTGTGTGTGCTGTACTATATTCATCTTCCTCTCAAATAGTACATACAACACTAGTGGCTGTCTTACTGCCAGTGACAGTCTATCAAGTTAATTAACCCCAATACAATTGAAGTGAGCATAATCCCCTAGCCGCGGTACTGAATATTTCTGTTTCTGTTTCTTTGAACATTTTAGTGTCAATCTTGTTTGCATTACCACAAAAGTGATATAGCTATTGTATTGATATTTCTGTTTCTTTAATTACCACAAAAGTGACACTTGTTTCAGTAATCTCCAACCATATTTTGTTGATGCACTGAGATGGTCTCTGCATCACCACAAAAGTGAAGATACAAAGCCAGATTGCAGTAACTTAAATTGGAACTTTACTGTTTTGGAATTTCCAGTAGCTTAACATTATTGTTATGTGCTTTGCTAAACTATTGATGATTTTTTGTTGGGTGACCTATTAGATCTGGAATGGAAGCTCACATAAGTTGAGCTGATTTTTGTCCATATGAAAGCAGAGGACCATATGGTCTGTGGCCTTTTCATCGATATGAAAGTAGAGGCATATTGTGGTGCTAGTTTGCTGGGTTTTGTCTCCGACCTTCGTGTCGTGATGATTTTGTAGGTACCCCGAGAGGCCCTTGAGTTTGCCGGAATGTCGACTAACTTCCGTTTCGGCAAATTCGGGTACCCCATATGTCCTATTTTCAACAAAGGTCATGCTGAAATTTCCGTGACTTTTAGCATGACTTTGCTTAAAATCGGACATATGGGGTACTTGCTACTAATGCATGGGCCGGGGTATCTTAGTACTTAATTAAGTAGGATCAATTGCCCCTTTATTCTTGCTGCATTAAACCATAGGTGGAAATAGAGCCAAGTGATTAGGCCCAACTTAGAGTCGACAAACCCTAAATGATGAAACCTTGGCTTTTATAGGGTGCCCCGTTGTCGATGAGAACCTAAATGATGTACGATTAGGCTTTTAGGGTGCCTCGGCGTCGACAAACTCTAAATGATAAAAGCTTAGCTTTTAGGATGCCTCGGTGTCGACAAACCCTAAATGATGAGACCATGATCTTGTTCCTTGACAATAACCAACTTTTTGACCAAACTTTTTTCCTATTTAGAGCGAAACATGGCCAACAACAATGAGGCCGGCGGTTCGGGCGGCAAGAAATTCTGGGAGCTATCCCAGGAGATGGAGGAAGAACCTCACCGCTATGAGGATGCCACGAAAGACACCGATCCTGACTACACAACCCCTAGTGGTGTCGGGGATGACACCACTGATGGTGCCACCGAGGATGCCACCACCTTTGATGGCGGCGCACGCACAGATGGCAGCCAACCGAAGAGGCAACGGAAGGGCCGGCGCCCGAGCATGCTCGGCACCGTCAAGGAGGAATTTACTGAAGTGAACTCCGACGGGCATCCGACGGCGCCCAAAGATGTAGTCAAGGGGTACTCGGTTCAGCTCGGGTGCATTCTCCGGAGCACCGTCTCGATCAACAGCGAGAACCTAAGGCATAAGGACCGAGGGAATTTGCACAGCCTCCTCTTCACGAAGCTGCAAGAATGATACAAGTTCCCCGCTGAATTTGCAAACACAAGCCTCTCAGGGAACAAAGTGAACAGTGCCGCCCTCATGAGGATGAGCACGACCCAGTCTACTTGGAGAAGCACGGTGAAGGCAATGATTGAAAAAGGTGATAGTTATGAGAAGATAAAGGCGAAATATCCTTTGATCAGCGGAGATGACTACAAGGAGTTCAAGATGAAGTGCGAGAGCAGCGCAACCTTCGAATCAAGTCAGTGGGGGAAAGAAATGCGGTAGTTGAACTTAGGGGTCCACCAACTCGGTCCCGACGGTTACAGAGTGGCGGAGCCTATATGGGACAAGGAGGACGCGGAGCGTGCCGAGCAAGGCCTACCGCCCTGCTTCGAGAAATATCGTGACAAGCAGACCAGGAACTTTCTCAGGGCCCGGTACAAGGAGGACCCGGTAACAAAGAAGCTTACCACAGATCGAAAGACCAGGGTGCTTGAGCTTGTTCTGGTAAGGAATACACTCCCGCGTAATTAGCTCCATATGGTTGCATTCTAATTAATCCCCAATATTTCTAAATGGTTCACATTCCTTCTGCAGGACACTGAAAGCAGTAGCGCAGGGTCGTCTCAGAGCTCCCCTTTCAACACCCCTTTAAATAGGGCGTTGAACGTAATGAAAAACAAGAATAAGCTCAGTAAGCCGACGTCAGCTGGTCGTGTGGCCGGCAAAGGCTTGTCCACAAAATGGTCGTCATACTATACCGCTGGTGGGCGAAAGGAGAAAAAGACCAGCTCGGAAAGCCAGTCACGCTAGGTTGAAGCACTCAAGGCACAAGTGGCGCAGATTCTGGAGATTTTCCAAGAGCAAGTGCAATAACAACTGGGAACGACGCTCACCGCCATGGTGCCTACGTTGATTCATGGGCTGACGATGTGGATTGCAGGCGGCCAACAGGGGCCTCCCCCGGTTCCCAGCTTCACGGCCAGAAACTCGCACAACACACAAGCGGCGCCATTGGTGTGTCCGGCGGAGCCATTGGTGTCTCCGGTGGAGGCGGTATTCGTGTCTCCGGCGCCGGCACGGGCATTGGAGCTTAATGCACCCGGGTGTACGCCGGCCGGCACCTCGCCAGCAAGCGGCCCCTCCGTCAGTTGCACGCCCGCCGTTGGCGGTGCCTCGACATTAGCCGAGTTCGACGCATCACGGTAACTAAGCCTCTCGGCCGATGACTTCATCTCCTTGCCTTTGACTGGGCATCCCTAACGCCCTACATGTTTTCGCAGGGCGCCGCCGACGTTCCTTGCACTCTCCTACACTTTGTGGGCGGCGAGTTGGTCGATGTCGCCAAGGGCAGAATCGTTCAACCAGGCAACCCCGTGTTCCACGGTATCCGATGCCACCCACCTTGTATAGGGTTGAACTGGTTCGGGTGCTGCCAGGCTGCGACGAGGTGTTACCTCCGATTCGACCCGCTGGGGCTGACGAAGACGATGTGATGACCCTCAGCGCATGCGTAAGCTGGCCCCTGCTTTGGCCGAAGAGCCAGATTCGTTTGGGGGCGGGGGATACAACCCCACAGACAAGACAGCCAGTCGTGCCGGCGCCAAGCCATGGCAAGAACGCCGCAACGCTACCAGACATGCCGGACATCCCTATGGCACAGGATCAAGACATGCATATGGCACAGGATCCGGACGACGACGACAACGACGATGGTACATTTACCAACGTCGATAAGTACTTTGCCGAACATGGGTACGCTGACGAGTTCTGCGGGCCTCTTTCTCAAGAACCCAACCAAGACAACTGCGATCTAGCTGGTATGGCGGAGAAACCCAATTGCAACAGGCGTCGTCTAGCGTTCAGTTCTCAGGAGACGCCTCCAGCTACCGTCCTCATCGAGCCTCAGATAGCTGAGGTGCGAAATATTATCAGCCCCAACACGCTCAAGAAGGCGGTCTATGAGCAGAACTCGGTCCCATTATAGCAGATCAAGAAGAAGGGATGGAAACGAAAGACTAACAAGGGCGCCAATGCGAGCCAGCCGACACCGAGTACGATCCGTGCTCAGGACGGGCCACCTTCACCTAAGGATATCTCGAGGAGGGTGCATATGGCGGGTAGGGCGATGCTACCGACAAATATGCTCAATGCTACAACCGGTGCTATGCGGAGTCTACATGATAGTGTTCTTTCTTTGGAGAAGCGGCGTCTATCCCAGAATGATGTGGCATACCCGGTTTTCGTGGCCAAGGTGCCAGAGGGCAAGGGCTTTGTGGATGGCGCCATCGGGGGTACGATTGTCCTGCGGTTTGATGACATCTTTGCTATGTTTAACCTTCATCCGTTGCACTACACCTTCGTTCGGCTGTTTTCGCTGAGTATGGAGATGCGGATCATTCGAGACAAGACCCTGGACATCGGGATAGTCGACCCCTTCTACATGCGTGCCAAGATCTTGGGCAGCGCTGGGGACGGGCAAGTCGCGAGTTCACACCTCGAAGGTGTCATTCTGGCAAACCCAGATAAGGATAACTTCCTCGTGGCTTACTTTCCCGAGTAAGTCATCCCCTCACCGCCCCGTAACATATGATTCCTTAGATTTCGATCGTTCTTTTTTTTCTAACATTCCGTGATCTGTGCAGTGACACACATTGCACACTCATCCTCTTAAGCCCGAGATATTCCATGGCCACGTATTTTGACCCGGACCATGACTCCAAGATAGACTACACAAATATCAAGAAAGTTATTGATGATGCTCTCCCCGGCTACGCCAAATCTGGAGGCACCTTTAAGAGGCCAGTTCGTAGGTACGGCAGGCACGTGTTCACCCACAATATGATGTTCCCCTGCGTCAAGCAGCCGCCTGGTGGTCAGAAGGATGCCTACTACGCCCTCCATCACATGCGGGCGATCGTACGGGACCAATATCACCTTCTGCTACCAAATAATGTCAAAGATCGGGCCACAAGCTTGGCGGCAATCCAGGACGCGGACCTCCGACAAGAGTTCTTTCGCATCCAGTCGGAGTTTGCAGAAATCATCCATCAAGATGTCCTTCATACCTCAGGGAAGTTCTACCTCAGATACCAACCGTCCAAAAGTGAGATAGACACAACGCTACAAATGCAGGCTGACAACGCCCGCGACTTCATGACCATCACCAAAGACGGCGACTTCATCCACGCTCCGGTCCCATGAGTCGAGTCAAAAGTAGTGATGCTATGTGTAGTTCTGAAACATCGATTAGCTCATGTTGTAATTAAACTTTAATGAACTTGTATGTCTCTTTGGTTTGGACAGTCGTTCAACTTAGATGTAATCGATGCTATTTATTAGTAGGACCATGAATCGTGTTATTAATGTCTTGCTTTTATCTTCCGATCCTTTTGTTGCATACTTATATATTGCTTATGTATTGTCTGTTGTTTGGCTTGTGCATAGAGATGTCGTCATATGTCGTGTACAAGGGGAAGGTTCCCGGAGTCTACGACGACTGGGAGGAGTGTTGGAGACAGGTTCACTGTTTCAGCGGTAATAGTTACAAAGGGTACACCACTAGGGCGGAGGCGGAATCTAGATACGCCCGCTATCTAGTGGGAGAGAGGAGGGAGCGTTGGAGGAACCGGATGAAGACCAGTTTCATTGCGATGATGCTCATCATGATGACCACAGCTCTCTTCTATGTGATGGTAGTTTAGATGATCGATATCGACTTGTAATGTGAAGACAAACTCGCTACTCGCGGTCTCGAGACTTGTAATGTTCTATCTTTGTTCGGTCTTTTGAATTCGGAGACTAATATGATGAATTGTATTCGGAGACTAATCTTCTATTGTATTCAGTGAATCTGCTATTGTTGTGTGGTGTTGTCTATATTCTATCCAATAATACATTTTGTAACCTCTGCAAAAATCAGAAAAGTAAAAAAAACCTAGTATTCATACTAATGGCGCATCACCACAAAGTGTGCCATTAGTATGCCAAAGGATACTAATGGCGCATCACCCCACAGTGCGCCATTAGTATGCCAAAGGATACTAATGGCGCATCACACCACAGTGCGCCATTAGTATGCCGAAGCACCTGGGTAAATATGGCCCTCTCGGAGGCATACTAATGGCACACCGTGGGCTATACTAATGGCGCACCTGCGGTGTGCCATTAGTATACCAGATACTAATGGCGCACCACAGGTGCGCCATTAGTAAAAAACTAGTGGCGTGGTACTAGTGGCGCACCAGTAGTGCGCCATTAGTAGGAAAAACTGGTGCGCCACTAGGAGGCCTTTTCCTAGTAGTGATACTACTATGCCATTAGGTGAATTTCTTGATGAACAACTTGCTAGGGTTAGAGAGAATGAAATTATTGAAGATGCTATTATTGATGATAGTGATGATGAAAGTTCTCCCCCTAATTATGAATTACCTGTTGTTCCTAAGGGTTATGTTATGAATGAGGAAGTTGCTAGAGCTATCTTTGCTTGCAAAGATAGATATGATCTTAAGAAGTTATTAGCTAAATGGAAGCAGCAATCTCTTAATGCTAGAATAAAACCTGACCCTGCTTTTGCTACTTCACCTATCTGTGTTACTGATAAGGATTATGAATTCTCTGTTGATCTTGAAATAATTACTTTGGTTGAATCTGATCCTTTTTATGGCCTTGAATCTGAAACTGTTGTGGCACATCTTACCAAGTTGAATGATATAGCCACCTTGTTTACTAATGATGAGAAGTCTCGCTATTATTATATCCTTAAGATATTTCCATTCTCATTAAAAGGTGATGCTAAGACTTGGTTCAATTCTCTTGATCCTGGTTGTGTGCGTAGTCCCCAGGATATGATTTATTACTTCTCTGCTAAATATTTCCCTGCTCATAAAAAATAAGCTGCCTTGCGGGAAATATATAATTTTGTGCAAATCAAAGAAGAGAGTCTCCCACAAGCTTGGGGGAGGCTTCTCCGATTACTTAATGCTTTGCCTAATCACCCTCTTAAGAAAAATGAAATACTTGATATCTTTTATAATGGACTAACCGATGCTTGCAAGGATTACTTGGATAGTTGTGCTGGTTGTGTTTTCAGGGAAAGAACAGTTGACCAAGCTGAATTACTATTGAATAATATGTTGAATAATGAAAATAATTGGACTCTTCCTGAGCCAATTCCTGAGGCAATTCCTGAATCAATTCAGCCAACTCCTGAGCCTATTCCTAAACCCACTCCTAAGAAGAGAGGTGTTCTATTTCTCAGTCCTGAAGATATGCAGGAGGCAAACAAATCAATGAAAGAAAAGGGTATTAAAGCTGAAGATGTTAAGAATTTACCACCTATTGAAGAAATACATGGTCTTAATATACCGTCGGTCTAAGAAACACATTGTCTTGATAACCCGACATGGGTAGTAAAGGTAAATTCTCTCTATAGATATGATAAAGTTGAAATCCCGTCTACTAAATTTCACAGCCCATGCTTAGATGAATTTGTTGACTTTATGGCAAGACAAGAAAGTTTTAATGCTTATGTTGGTAGAGAATTAAAGAATAATGCTTTCGAGATAGGACACTTGAGTGATTATATGGCTAGAGTTAAAGGTGAACTTAAACTCAATAGCAAATATGCTTCTATGGTTACCACTCAAGCTGAGCAAGTACTTAAAGCTCAAAATGATTTGCTTGATGAATTAAATAATAAATATGACTTTACTGTTAGAGTGGATACTAGAACTGGTAGAATGACTCAGGAACCTTTGTATCCTGAAGGCCACCCTAAGAGAATCGAGCAAGATTCTCAAAGAAATAATTTAGAGGCACCTAGTTCTTCCAAAAAGAAGAAGAAAAAAAACGATAGGACTTTGCATGCTTCTAGTGAACCTGTTCTGGACACACCTAAGAATCCCAATGATATTTCTATTTCTGATCCTGAAACACAATCAGGTGATGAACATGAACCTAGTGACAATGTTAATGATAATGTCCATGTTGATGCTCAACCTAGCAAAAATAATAATGATGTAGAGATTGAACCTGCTGTTGATCTTGATAACCCATAATCAAAGAATCAACATTATGATAAGAGAGATTTTGTTGCTAGGAAGCACGGTAGGGAAAGAGAACCATGTGTTCAGAAACCCATGCCCTTTCCTCCTAAACCATCCAAGACAAAGGATGATGAGGATTTTGAGCGCTTTGCTGAAATGATTAGACCTATCTTCTTACGTATGCGCTTAACTGATATGCTTAAAGTAAATCCTTATGCTAAGTATATGAAGGATATCATTACAAATAAAAGGAAGATACCGGAAGCTGAAATTTCCACCATGCTTGCTAATTACACTTTTAAGGGTGGAACACCAAAGAATCTTGGAGACCCAGGGGTACCAACCATACCATGCTCCATTAAAAGAAACTATGTTAAAACTGCTCTATGTTATCTTGGAGCTGGTGTTAGTGTTATGCCTCTCTCTTTATATCGTATACTTGAATTGAATAAGTTGACACCTACTGAAATATCTTTGCAAATGGCTAACAAATCAACTGCCATACCAGTCGGTATTTGTGAGGATGTGCCTGTTGTGGTTGCAAATGTCACTATCTTAACGGACTTTGTTATTCTTGATATTCCCGAGGATGATAGTATGTCGATTATCCTTGGTAGACCCTTTTTGAATACTGCAGGGGCTGTTATTGATTGCAACAAAGGCAATGTCACTTTTCATGTTATGGGTAATGAGCATACGGTACACTTTCCGAGGAAAACAACCTCAAGTTCATAGCATCAATTCTATTCAAAAAAGTCCAACTATCATTAATGGAGGTTTTGAATTTCCTCTTCCTAATGTCAAGAAAAAGTATGATATTCTTATTGTTGGGGATGTTCATATCCCCGTTAAGGTAACTTAGTGTTATTCGAAATTTCTCCGGTTCCGTGTTATTCGGAATGAGTTTATTAACAAGACTTGATCAACCTTGTTAGTGGATTCATTTTGATGATCATGAGATGTATGAAACTAGAAGGTACAACCTTCTGTACCCTCTTTTTACTTTCTGTTATTTAGAATAAATAAAGCAAAAATAGTATTATCTGTCTGTTTTCTGAATAATCCGGGCAATAAAAAATATCCCGAAAATAAAAGTGCTCCAAATGCCCTGCAAATTTAGTATGATTTTTTATGGAATATTTGAGGATTTTAGGCACTGAAAACACTGCAGGAGGGGCAAGCACCTGGCCACGAGGGTGGAGGGCGCGCCCACACCCCCTGGGTGCGCCCCCCTGTCTCATGGGCCCACGGTGGACCCCCTCCACTTATTCCTGCACATACACACTTCATCTTTCTTCCCAAAAAATCCCCATCCAGCTCAAGCACGAGTTCTAGCTCATTTTGCTGCGATTTTCAATCTCCTTGCTCAAAGCTCCATTCACAAAACTGCTTTGGGAGATTGTTGCTTGGTATGTGACTCCTCCATTGGTCCAATTAGTTTTTGTTCTAGCGCTCTATTGCAAATTTTTGCTGCATAGGTGACCCTGTTCTTGAGCTTGCATGTTAAATTTATGAGGTCCCAAGTAATTCTAATGCATGATATAGGCTCTAGGCACTTGTAGGAGTATTTGCTACCAATCTTGTTTAGTTTTATTCACTTTTATTTTGAAGTTACTAAAATTTCAGAAATTTTTCAGAAAAAGAAATATGTCTAGGCGAATGTACCAAGGTGGTTCCTCAATAAAGAAAGGATCCAGGCTTGCTATGCATGAGCAAGACGATGAACCCCCGAGGGACGCAAAAGTACGAGCTTGTGAGTGGCCATCAGACGATTTTATGGTCAATGCAGGCATTAAGGATGAATTTGACGCATATGTGCTTAATGCCGATCTTGAGGACTTCTTACAAGATAAGTGTCCTCAGTACTATCAGTTGACTGATTGATTTGTGAGAAGGTTTAAGTATAAATCTTCGTGTAATTCTCAGAGTGTCCTGTTTGATATTTATGATAAATCTTATACCATGGACTTAGAAGATTTTACAACTGCTTGCAAACTCCCGCAGTGGGGCAATGTTAATGATCCCCACAAATCTGAATATAAAGACTTTCTTGCTAGTAGTACTGTGGGAGAATCTAGGGATATAGCACAAGCTACCATAGGGAGCATTCATTTTCCTGCTATACATTATTTTGCTCTCTTTATTGGTAGAAGCATTAACGGTAAAGATGAAGCATCTCACATGTGTGTCCCTGATCTTTGTGTCCTCAAGAGTGCTGTATTAGGTAATAAAGATTATAACTTGGGGGCAATAGTTGCACGTAGGTTGCATAATAATGGTAGGGCTGGAGATTTATTTGGAGGAATTTATGCAACCCATGTGGATAATTATCTTGGTATAGCCCCACGAGAAGGGGATATGGTGTTGCCTCCTGCTTATTTAGATTATGACACGATGGTCAAACATCGTTTTCTTTTGAGGAATGAACAATTCCTCCAGTATCGACTAATCTTTGACAGACATAGCTCTGTCCATGTTACTCTCCCTGCTCCTTTCCTTTTTGATTACCGGGCAAAACGAAGATATGTTGTCACTAGGGAGGAGGCAGCTAAACACAAGGGGAGAGCGGAGGTGGCTCGCCAACATGCCGCAGCTCAGGAGGCATTTGCTGCTGCATCTCAGTACGACCCCAGTTACAACTACGGATACCAGCCAAGCTACCCTTGGCCTTAGACCAACTTAGGCCAAAAGCCTAAGCTTGGGGGAGTACGTATTTCTCACCGACTTTACATTCATGTTCACACACTATTCTAGCCGTTGGTGCTCATACTCTTTCATTGTATTATCCATGTTAGTTTAATTTTCTTTTTCTATCTTTCTTCTTGTGTGTTTGATAAACCTTAAGAAAAAACAAAAAAAAATTAGTTAGTTTAATTTCCATGCTTGTAGTAGAAATTAAAATGAAAACTCAAAAAGATTTCTCGTTCTTCTTCTTGCTTGTTGGGAGCTTTCCCGTGTAAATAGTTTTATTTCTTTCCTTTGGGGGTCGAGAGTAGAAGACCATATTGAAAATGTTTAGTGGCTCTCGTATGCATGATTGTTTATTTAACTTAGAGCCCATATCACTTTGTCTTCTCTCTTGAATTGAATGCTTGCAGATTCCAGCTTAGTCCAATGCACGTGCACTATTATTATTATACACATCGTTTGGTCGTGCAAGTGAAAGGCAATAATGACGATATATGATGGACTGATTGAGATGAGAGAAGCTGGTATGAACTCGACCTCTCTTGTTTTTGTAAATATGATGAGTTCATCGTTCCTGATTCAGCTTATTATGAAGTAAACATATTTACAATGACATTTAGAGATTATAGTTGCTTCTGCCATGCTTAATTAGCTATGAGTTATAATGGTTTACCTTGCGTGCCAACTGCTATTAAAATGATTGTGATGTGGTATGATGGGATGGTATCCTCCTTTGAATGAATTGAGTGACTCGACTTGGCACATGTTCACGCATGTAGTTGAAACAAATCAACTTAGCCTTCATGATATTTATGTTCATGGTAGATTATATCCTACTCCTGCTTGTACTCCGGGTGAATTAATTTTAATGCATGATCATGACTGTTGTCGCTCTCTCAGTTGGTCGCTTCCCAGTCTTTTGCTAGCCTTCACCTGTACTAAGCGGGAATACTGCTTGTGCATCTTAACTCCTTAAACCCCAAAGTTGTTCCATATGAGTCCACCATACCTTCCTATATGCGGTATCTACCTGCCGTTCCAAGTAAATTTGTATGTGACAAACTCCAAACCTTCAAATGAAATTTTGTTTTGTATGCTCGAGCAGCTCATGTTTCAACTAGGGTTGCCTTTATCTTCCATGATAGGTGGGTTATTCTCAAGAGGAGTGGACTCCGCTCCTCATTCACGAGAAAGGGACGGTAACCGGGATGCCCAGTCCCATGATCCAAAAAGATCAAAGGAAATCAAAATAATTAAACAAAACTCCCCCATGGCTGTTGTTAGTTGGAGGCACTCGTTGTTTCGAGCAAGCCATGGATTGATGCTTGTTGGTGGTCGGGGAGTATAAACCTTTACCATTATGTTTGGGAACCGCCTATAATGCATCTAGTATGGAAGATATTGCCATCTCATAGTTGTTGCGTTGACAGTGAAAGTATGCCGCTCAAAATGTTATTCATATCTATTTTAAAATCGAGTTCTGGCACCTCTACAAATCACTACTTCCCTCTGCGAAGGGCCTATCTATTTACTTTTATGTTGAGTCATCACCTTCTTATCAAAAAGCACCCGCTGGAGAGCACACTGTCATTTGCATTCATTATTATTGGTTTATATTGGGTATGACTTGAATGGATCACTTTTACCATGAATTACAATGTTTAGTCGGTCCTTGATCTTTAAAGGTGCTCTGCATTTATGTTTTGCGGTCTCAGAAAGGGCTAGTGAGATACCATCTTGTTATATTATATTATGATTGTTTTGAGAAAGTGTTGTCATCCGAGTTTTATTATTATTGCTCGCTAGCTGATTGCCATTGATATGAGTAACTGTGAGACCTAAGTGTTATTGTGAGTATGGTTAGTTCATAATACTTGCTGAAAACTTGAATGCTGGCTTTACATATTTACAACAACAAGAGCAAACAGAGTTGGAAAAGTTTTTCTTTATCACTTTTAGTTTATCAACTGAATTGCTTGAGGACAAGCAAAGGTTTAAGCTTGGGGGAGTTGATACGTCTCCAACGTATCTACTTTTCCAAACACTTTTGCCCTTGTTTTGGACTCTAACTTGCATAATTTGAATGAAACTAACCTGGATTGATGCTGTTTTCAGCAGAACTGCCATGATGTTATTTATTGTGCAGAAAATAAAAGTTCTCGGAATGACCTCAAAATCCACGGAGATAAGTTTTGGAAAATATAAAAAATACTAGCGAAAGAATGAAGGCCAGGGGGCCCACACCCTGTCCACAATGGTGGGGGCGCGCCCTCCCCCCTGGATGCGCCCCCCTGTCTCGTGGGCCCCTGACGCTCCACCGACCTCAACTCCAACTCCATATATTCTGTTTCACGAAGGAAAAAATCGGAGAGAAAGTTTCATCGCGTTTTACGATATGGAGCCGCCGCCAAGCCCTAATCTCTCTCGGGAGGGCTGATCTGGAGTCCGTTCGGGGCTCCGGAGAGGGGGATTCGTCGCCGTCGTCATCATCAACCATCCTCCATCACCAATTTCATGATGCTCACCGCCGTGCGTGAGTAATTGCATCGTAGGCTTCCTGGACGGTGATGGGTTGGATAAGATTTACCATGTAATCAAGTTAGTTTTGTTAGGGTTTGATCCCTAGAATCCACTATGTTCTGAGATTGATGTTGCTATGACTTTGATATGCTTAATGGTTGTCACTAGGGCCCGAGTGCCATGATTTCAGATCTGAACCTATTATGTTTTCATGAATATATATGAGTTGTTGATCCTATCTTGCAAGTCTATAGTCACCTATTATGTGTTATGATCCGACAACTCCGAAGTGACAATAATCGGGATACTTCTCGGTGGTGACCATAATTTGAGGAGTTCATGTATTCACTATGTGCTAATGCTTTGTTCCGGTTCTCTATTAAAAGGAGGCCTTAATATTCCTTCGTTTCCACTAGGACCCCGCAGCCACGGGAGGGTAGGACAAAAGATGTCATGCAAGTTCTTTTCCATAAGCACGTATGACTATGTTCGGAATACATGCCTACATTACATTGATGAACTAGAGCTAGTTCTGTGTCACCCTATGTTATAGCTATTACATGAGGAATTGCATCCGACATAATTATCCATCACTGATCCAATACCTACGAGCTTTTCACTTATTGTTCTTTGCTTATTTACTTTTCCATTGCTACTGTTACATCTACTACAAAACTATTTTCTTTACTTTCGCCACTGTTACCTTTGCTATCATACTATTTTGCTACTAAATACTTTGCTCAGATACTAAATTTTCCAGGTGTGGTTGAATTGACAACTCAATAGCTAATACTTAAGAATATTCTTTGGCTCCCCTTGTGTCGAATCAAAAAATTTGGGTTGAATACTCTACCCTCGAAAGTTGTTGCAATCCCCTACACTTGTGGGTTATCAGCAAGCCGCCGCCGCCCTCGCTTAGAGCCGCCGCCGAGCCGCAAGTCGCTGCCGCCCGTGCATCCGCCGCTGCTGCTGCTACATGCCGCCGCTGCTGTTCGCCGCTGCTACCGCCGCCCGCCCCGCCGAGCCGCCGCCATCGAACCTCGTTGACCAAACCGGTAAAACCGCCGGTCTTTTCGGTTTTTTTTGTTTATTAGATCAGATTGTTTTTTTATTTTAGTTTGCTAATTAATGAATGTTCACCCAATTAGTTCTGTTAACGAACGAATTCAGTCGTTAGTCTTTGTTAGCGGACGTTCGTCCGATAGATTTTTCTTTTCCTGTTTATTTTCGGTCAGGGACCTATCCGTGAATAGTTTTATCGCAGATTAGCCCCTGGTCATCAAACTGCGTAACTTTTAGCTCGTTTGTCCGAATTAGATGAAACCAACCCCTAAATCTTCATAACGATCCCCTATTTCTAGGTAAACAACTTGAACATGATTTTAATAATTTAAAATTTGAGTTCAGTTCAGATTAGTATTTGAGCTTGTTTTGTTCGTTTTTGGAGTTTCGTAGCTCCGTTTGAGTTGATTCTATTTGCAAATCATAGCTAATCACATGTACCTACTGTAAAGATCTAATTGTGAGGACCCCGACTCAATGCCACATCGATCTAGCATGTAACACCTCATATCACTTTGCGGCCTCACGCACGGTATTCCCACGGGTGTGGCCTTACCTTTGCCCGGGACCGTTTGCGCCTTTTGGCACACGTATATGATAGTGTCGCTAGCATCCATATGATAAGGAGCCCGGGCTGACATGGCTAGTCGTAAACCCAAAGTGGCACAAACTTACAGGGACAGGCATCCATGACCCAGCATCGAACGTGTCGGTCATCAGCGAGTGAATCCAGGCTGTAGCACTGGGCTAGCAGGACTCCGGTGAACCGGGCTGTAGCGGGCTAACAGGACTCCGGTATTCATCACGTGACATTTCCCCGAAGGGACAGACACAGGAACGAAGAAGGACACATGCCGGCCAGCCTAAGTGTTCCAGAGCAGTAGCAAGCTACCATGGCTCAGTGGAAGCACTAGGAGACATTTCCCGGTAATAGAGGCTACTAAGGATAAACAACTAGATAGTCAGATCCCACACATACCAAGCATTTCAATAACATACACACAATATGCTCGATATGTGCAAATACAACATGGCATCACAACATGACTCTACGACTCAAGTATTTATTCAATAGGCTCCGAGGAGCGAGATATTACAAACATGGGTCTCACGACCCAACATTCAGAGCATACAAGTCAAAGCACAAGCGGAAGCTCAACATGTCTGAGTACAGACATCTACAAATGAATAAGGGCTAAGAAGCCTGACTATCTACCAGATCCTGCCCAGGGCACAAGATCATAGCTGAGGTAACAAGCTAAACGTCAAAGTCCACGTGAAGCTACTAGTGAGACGGAAGTCTCTGCAAAAACGTAAAATAGGCAAACGCGAGTACAAATGTACCCAGCAAGACATACATCAGAACTAACTACATATGCATCATTTTCAACAAAGGGGATGGTGGAGTTTGACTGCAGCAAGCCAGCTTTGACTCGGTGGCTATCCTGAACTACGACTGCAAGTAACTCTTTTGAGGTGGCGCACACGAGTCCACATATTCACCATATCAATACTCCACTATGGATCCGCTCCCGTCTCCCTACGAGAACGCCATCCATAGCACTCACGCTTATCTTGCGTATTTTAGAGTATCCACTTTCACTTGTCTATGAACTATGCAAGGGGTCCAAGTTTCCATATCCGAGGAATCCGGCTATTCGAATAGATAATGATAACCCTGAAGGGGTGTACGTCTTCACACACGCTCTCGCCACTTATCGCCCTGTACACGTCATGTACCTCGGCAACCTTCAAGCGGAAGCCGGGCGAGGGAGTCGGCCACGGCCTACCTAAACACTCAAGTCTCTCGTCCAGGTTTATCGCCTATTCGGGTTCCATCCGGAAGGAGATCCGGCCGGGGTGTCACGCACGGCCCCAAACGATGTGAGCAGGGTTCCCAAGCCCACCATCCGGGTGCCACTTGGTACACCGTGCCACTGTGCCTAGTCTGTCCCAAGCCCACCTGTACCGGGTGCCACTTGGTAGACTACTAACACTACCTACAAACACCAGAAACTAGTTGCAACTCCTGGACAGAGATCAGGTTGATTAATAAGTCGAGAGGGGCACTTAAGCATTCCAATGCGTGGTAGTAGCTGTTCATGGATCACAAACACAGAACTCAGTTCCTGAGGACGGCTGCAATGAGACAACCCACCATGTACTCCTACATGGCCTCTCACCGCTACCTTTACCAAATCGTGTTCACACACTTAGCTCACACACAGTAGGACATGTTCACACACCTCCGATTCATCCCCGATGAATCAGACCTGACACAACTCTAAGCAATAGCAGGCATGACAACAAGCATGAATGAGTAGGCGGGCTCAAACAACTCCTACTCATGCTAGTGGGTTTCATCTATTTACTGTGGCAATGACAGGTCATGCAGAGGATAAAGGGGTTCAACTACCGCAGCAAGTAACAATTATATCGTTGTTGTCTTAATGCAGTAAAATAGAGCAGGAGCGAGAAAGTGGGATTGTATCAGAATGAACAAGGGGGTTTTGCTTGCCTGGCACTTCTGAAGATAATATAGTTCTTCATCAGTGTCATCGAACTCATCGTCGAAACACGTCTATCGAGAGGGAACAACCACCGACAAACAAAGAAGACACACAATCAATGCAATGCACAATATGATGCATGATCATGGCATGGCAATATGTTGTGATTTGGGCTAATGCAGCTAAGAACAGAAAGGTTTGAGCTTATTTGAACCAAAGATTCAAATTCAAACTATGAATTCATAAAGTGCATTATCATGTTTTGATATGAACAGCAAGGTTAAGTTGCTTAAACATGCACGAAACCAGTGCAGATGGATAGATTGTATTTTTCTGATAATTTTTCATATATAATTTGTTTGATTTGGAGCTACGGTTGATTTTCTATGAATTTTAGAAGTTTTGGTTATTTTCTGGAATTTCCTGATTTATTTTAAATCCAGAAAACAATTACTGCGTCAGCATGACATAGGTGTGACGTCAGCAGGTCAACTGGGTCGGCCAGGTCAAACCTGACCTGTGGGACCCATAGTCAGTGTCTCAGTCTGGTTTGGGTGTATTACAAGTGGGACCGGTCAACGATGACTGGGCCAGAGTCAAAGCTGACACGTGGGGTCCACGGCATTAACACTAATTTAATAGAAAAATTATATTAACCTAATTAAGCGTAGGGGCCCACATGGCAGTGGCTCTGGGGGTGTTTAGCGGGGTTATTAGCACTAATTAACCGGCGCCACGTCAGCAGGTGACGCCGGCGACCACAGCAGCGGCGGGAACTCGCCGGAGTTGGTCGGGGCGGCGCTACAGGCTGCGGCTGGGCACCCTGAGGGCACCAGGAGGGAGCCCGTGCTCCCGCGCGTCTAGGGGCGCATGCAGCTGGGCACAGGGAGGCCGGGGTCGACGGCGGCGACCAGAACGGCGGCGGCCGGAGCTACGGGTTCGAGCGGCGTAGCGCTATGGTGCACGAGAGGACGAGCTGGTGGCGGCGTTAGCTTGCTGCAGAGCTCCTGATCACTAGCCAAGCTCGGGCACGAGCTTTGCTAGCTCTGGCTACGACAGTGTCGAGAACGGCGGCGGCCGGCTCTCGGCTCCGGTGGAACCACGATCTACAGAGAGCAAAAAAGCGCGGGGAGAGAGAGATTCGGCGCAGAGGCTCACGATGAGGTCGAAGAGCGGGTCGGCGTGCTCGGGGAGACGGCGGAGACGGTGAATCGGCGGCGGCATCCGGCGGCCGTGGACGGGGAAGAAAAGTCGCGGCGTCGTCTTGGGGTCCTCCGGCCTTGCGTGGGTCGGTGGAGAGGTGCTCGGGTACTAGGCGGAGCTCGTGGGCTGGTCAGAGAAGCGAGGGGGAGGCGGTGGCCGTGGCAGCAGCAAGCGGCGGCGACGGCAGCGCTCGGTGGTGCTCATGAGAGAGACAGGGAAAGGGGAGAGAGGGCGAGGAATGCTCGAGGGGACTCTGCGGGGATGGCGTGGCGTCTCCAGGCGCATCGGGGCAGCGGTGGAAAGCAGGAGGTGGCACAGCGCGTGTGCGCGCATGGCGGCCACACGCCCTCGTCCTTCTGGCGCAAGGAGGAGGACGACTGGCATGGCCAGATGGGCCGGCTGGGCTACACAGGTAAGTGGGCTGCCAGGTACGACTCCCTCTCTCTCTTTTATTTTCTGTTTCCTATTTTTTAACTCTGTTTTTATTTGATTTTTAACCCAAATCATTTTCTGAGCTTCTGTAAATTGTTGTATGGACTAGTGACATTAATATAAAGCCCCACAACAATTTCCAGAATTATTGGATCATATTTGAAATATATCAAATATAAATTCAATGCAAATAATTATTGAATTAATTCCAAATGCCCAAAATAAATATTTATGGGCTCCTGAAAATATTGGTTTGAATTTTAGCTCTCCCCAATATTTTCAAAGAGTAACATGAACATTTTCTTGGACCCATTTGAAGCAATTTTTATCTTGGTCTTTTTCAGAAATGATTTCTGAGGCTTTCACATGTCCCCATTTCAAATACATTGAAATTTAAACATGATGCACACATGACTAGGTAGTCTAGGTCATACCAGAACTAGGGATGTGACAACTCACCCCTACTAAACAAGAATCTCGTCCCGAGATTCAAGCGTAGGGTAAGATGGAAGGGGGACACAAACTATCACAAACTTCAGGATCCAACTTGCACTTCATAGGAACGTTGATTCGGTCACCATCATTGACTCAATGCCTTGCTCTGAGAACTCCAACTAACATGACGAGAGGAAAGGAAAAAACTCTAGAAGAATCGATCTTCTCGAAGATCAAACAACTCAGGATCAACTCATGGGATTAGACATTGAAACATCTCTTGAGCTCAGACACAAGACCAAACATTTGGAATGAGGAAAGGTAGCAGATGACAAAGGTTCAATTTGGTAGGCAACATCTTCACGTTGGAGTAGGATGGTGCATGGTTTCAAAGTGGCGGGGAGATAATTGCCATGATTCCATAGCGGGACACCCTGGGGAAGGTGACTCATGGAACTATTCCCTTAAGTGGCAAAAAGAATTACTTTTGATTCAAAGATCATTGCAACTCTCTATACCAGCCTAAGGCAATCACAAACGATCGTCTGAACGAATTCGAAGGAATGGCATACTCACACCAGAATGGATGATGTGGACTACCTTGCTGAAGACAACGCAATGGATGATTTTACTTATCATCGAGAATGGATGGGACCCAAGGTAGAATGGCACAATGGCGGTGCAAGCTGGGAACAAAATGCAAATTCCGGGAATGTTCCAACCATCATATCTGCCTGAGATTCAGATCTAGTTGGAAACAGGATATTCCAGACAGCATGTCTGGGAAAGAAAGTTTGCAACACAAAACGACGAGACGGAGTTGCGAGATTCTCGGGAATGAACTACGATAGCAAGCTCCAAAGCATGAGCTGGTTCTGCTACATACATGTGAACACATTGTCCCAGACAAGCATGACCACGTAGTAGTCTTACAACAAAACACTACCGAGTTCAGGTGGGAACCATCATTGCGGATAACGGAGTCCTTGATTAAGCCCGGGTTAGCTCTTATAAAGAAACTCCTTCTCCTTGAACAAATCAATCAGTGGCTTGGTGTGCTAGGGACACACATAGAATGGAGGTAGCGAGCCTATCAAACCATAGCATACTTCGCACATGCATGACTGACTTGAGATGGTTCCAGAGGAGGCAACATTGACTTTCTCGAATTCACGGCGGAAACTTGCATCAAATGCACATGAATTAGAGGTGGTCACTTCTTTCATCCGGACATATGCTCCATGAGCGGTTATGAAGATAATGCTTATAAAAGTTTCCAACACTAACCTAGATGTTCAGCATGAATCATGGACAAAATGGAAATCTGGTCAATGGGCTCAACAACAATCCATCCAGGCTTCCATATAAGTGGAATTCCACAATTTATGTGAACAAGGTGATAGCATTGGTCAGACCAAAGGATACAATGGTGTATGCTCGAGGAATCAACCACGAGTAAGACAACATTGCGAACATCATTGGTTCTGATTTGATTTGAGGTTAGCCCATACTCAAATCAAAGATTGGTTAAGATGATAGGTCCATTAACTGAACACGAGGGTCAATCAATGAAGATACCATCTTTCTTCAACACGCACGCACCGGGATATCCCTTTGGAATGAACTAAGTCAGACAAGCTTTTATCTTCCAACTCTCTAAGTTGTCGTTTAGCTTAACCAACTAGCTCAGGGGTATCCAACATAGATTCTTGGAGAAGGGGTGGTTTACAAGAAACCATCTTGATCACGAACTCAACATAGCGGTCAGGTGACAACCTGGTAATACTTCCGAGAAGATATTCGGAAAATCACAAACCACCGATATGTTACTAAGCTCGAGAACAACCTTGCTTTTCAGGGCAAGACGAAATGATCAAATAAGCAAGGGATTGACACAATCCTAACTCATTGATCGAAGAGTGCACCGGAAATAAGGACTAGGTAGCACGATTAGCCTTAGGGTGATGATTCAATAATCAACACGCTAAGAATGAGGTTGTTGTCCATTTAACTACCAAGCAACGGAGTTGCTAGGGCAACGGAGTTGCTAGGAGTATAGATTTCACACATCACGAATCACTTGTCGGCATTCCGGTTGCGACAACACAGAACCGAGGAATGAGTAATGATGGCGAGAAGTATCACTACGTCAAGAATTCACAAGAGCCAGTGCAATTCTCATGAAAATCCTGACATAAAGACGGTAATACTTCAGGGTAGAACAGAATCAAAAGCTGGGTTGGCATTTTGATCTGCGGAGCACAACTATTTTGACCCAATCCTGGATATGGATGAGGTACTGGAGTTTGTTTCTCCTAGTCATCCTGAATAGAATGGCTTGACGGACCACTAGAGTAATAGGCATCGATGAACGAATGCACGCATACTCTTGACTATCAATTGATAGACAAGGTCAGAAGACAATTAAAGAGGGACAACCCAAAAGATCATATGATTTTCTGAGTTGTGGATGCATGGACTATCATGTCGAACGAGTTCAACATATTTCTTCCAGATAACCCATGCAGAACGGTTGAACTGGCAGAGTCACAATATAGAATGGAGAACTCATTGAGAGCACTCTTGTTGTGATCTTTTGGTTCAGAAAGACTACTGCCATATTGGTTCATGGTATTGGAAGAATGATATACCACGGACCTCGAGGACTATCGCAAAGGTTACTAATATCCTAAGGAACTAGCAAACACTATCAACACGAGGTAAGTAGGGTGAATCTCGGGTTCAAAACCCAAGGAGTAGAATACCTACTACTAAGTGGCATCATGGGATGCTTTCGAGAAGGAAGGCCAGAATCATCACACTGGGAACACAAAACATGGCTAGATTACCTGGCGATCCTCTAAGACACCTAGGGTCATAATACTAGCTCCAACATATATGTCGAGGCAATAGAGTACCTCAACTCACCGATTAGTGTGCTTAATCTGGCCCAAAAGGACATCAGGAACGAGAGGAAGGGATTTGCAAATGCTTCAGACTATTTAGAAACCTGGGATGACTCGGACAGCATAACGGCTGTAAATGCTCGAAAAGATTGGAGACATGCTACAAAAATGGTGGCATAGCCACTCAGAAGCACAATATCAAGGTTTCGAGATCAACAGTTAACATACGGAAGTAGTAGGAACTGAACTGAAGCTTAAATCCATCAATCCTATAAGTCTACGGATTAGTAACACGTGATCCTAATAGAAAGAAGAGAAGGCCTAGTTCCTTAATCCCCGTAGAAAAGAAGAGGTTGACTCAGATCAGAAGGGCATAAGGTATAAGGAGTAAAAAGAGCCTTACGTTCCATCCCACAATCAATTCCCTTATATAACTAAAGCATTTCTAGACACAACTTCGACCAGTTTGGCTTGGTAATCCTACAGGCAGTCAAGCTCTGATACCAAAGCTGTCAGGACCCCGACTCAATGCCACATCGATCTAGCATGTAACACCTCATATCACTTTGCGGCCTCACGCACGGTATTCCCATGGGTGTCGCCTTACCTTTGCCCGGAACCGTTTCTGCCTTTTGGCACACGTATATGATAGTGTCGCTAGCATCCATATGATAAGGAGCCCGAGCTGACATGGCTAGTCGTAAACCCAAAGTGGCACAAACTTACAGGGACGGGCATCCATGACCCAGCATCGAACGTGTCGCTCATCAGCGAGTGAATCCAGGCTGTAGCACTGGGCTAGCAGGACTCCGGTGAACCGGGCTGTAGCGGGCTAACAGGACTCTGGTATTCATCGCGTGACATTTCCCCGAAGGGACAGACACAGGAATGAAGAAGGACACATGCCGGCCAGCCTAAGTGTTCCAGAGCAGTAGCAAGCTACCATGGCTCAGTGGAAGCACTAGGAGACATTTCCCGGTAAGAGAGGCTACTAAGGATAAACAACTAGATAGTCAGATCCCACACATACCAAGCATTTCAATAACATACACACAATATGCTCGAGATGTGCAAATACAACATGGCATCACAACATGACTCTACGACTCAAGTATTTATTCAATAGGCTCCGAGGAGTGAGATATTACAAACATGGGTCTCACGACCCAACATTCAGAGCATACAAGTCAAAGCACAAGCAGAAGCTCAACATGTCTGAGTACAGACATCTACAAATGAAAAAGGGCTGAGAAGCCTGACTATCTACCAGATCCTGTCGAGGGCACAAGATCGTAGCTGAGGTAACAAGCTAAACGTCGAAGTCCACGTGAAGCTACTAGTGAGACGGAAGTCTCTGCAAAAACGTAAAATAGGCAAACGTGAGTACAAATGTACCCAGCAAGACTTACATCAGAACTAACTACATATGCATCATTTTCAACAAAGGGGATGGTGGAGTTTGACTGCAGCAAGCCAGCTTTGACTCGGTGGCTATCCTGAACTACGACTGCAAGTAACTCTTTTGAGGTGGCACACACGAGTCCACATATTCACCATATCAATACTCCACTATGGATCCGCTCCCGTCTCCCTACGAGAACGCCATCCATAGCACTCACGCTTATCTTGCATATTTTAGAGTATCCACTTTCACTTGTCTATGAACTATGCAAGGGGTCCAAGTTTCCATATCCAAGGAATCCGGCTATTCGAATAGATAATGATAACCCTGCAGGGGTGTACTTCTTCACACACGCTCTCGCCACTTATCGCCCTGTACACGTCATGTACCTCGGCAACCTTCAAGCGGAAGCCGGGCGAGGGAGTCGGCCACGGCCTACCTAAACACTCAAGTCTCTCGTCCAGGTTTATCGCCTATTCGGGTTCCATCCGCAAGGAGATCCGGCTGGGGTGTCACTCACGGCCCCAAATGATGTGAGCAGGGTACCCAAGCCCACCATCCGGGTGCCACTTGGTACACCGTGCCACTGTGACTAGTTTGTCCCAAGCCCACCTGTACCGGGTGCCACTTGGTAGACTACTAACACTACCTACAAACACCAGAAACTAGTTGCAACTCCTGGACGGAGATCAGGTTGATTAATAAGTCGAGAGGGGCACTTAAGCATTCCAATGCGTGGTAGTAGCTGTTCATGGATCACAAACACAGAACTCAGTTCCTGAGGACGGCTGCAATGAGACAACCCACCATGTACTCCTACATGGCCTCTCACCGCTACCTTTACCAAATCGTGTTCACACACTTAGCTCACACACAGTAGGACATGTTCACACACCTCCGATTCATCCCCGATGAATCAGACCTGACACAACTCTAAGCAATAGCAGGCATGACAACAAGCATGAATGAGTAGGCACATCAGGGCTCAAACAACTCCTACTCATGCTAGTGGGTTTCATCTATTTACTGTGGCAATGGCAGGTCATGCAGAGGATAAAGGGGTTCAACTACCGCAGCAAGTAACAATTATATCGTTGTTGTCTTAATGCAGTAAAATAGAGTAGGAGCAAGAAAGTGGGATTGTATCAGAATGAACAAGGGGGTTTTGCTTGCCTGGCACTTCTGAAGATAATATAGTTCTTCATCGGTGTCATCGAACTCATCGTCGGAACACGTCTATCGAGAGGGAACAACCACCGACAAACAAAGAAGAAACACAATCAATGCAATGCACAATATGATGCATGATCATGACATGGCAATATGCTGTGATTTGGGCTAATGCAGCTAAGAACAGAAAGGTTTGAGCTTATTTGAACCAAAGATTCAAATTCAAATTCAAACTATGAATTCATAAAGTGCATTATCATGTTTTGATATGAACAGCAAGGTTAAGTTGCTTAAACATGCATGAAACCAGTGCAGATGGATAGATTGTATTTTTCTGATAATTTTTCATATATAATTTGTTTGATTTGGAGCTACGGTTGATTTTCTATGAATTTTAGAAGTTTTGGTTATTTTCTGGAATTTCCTGATTTATTTTAAATACAGAAAACAATTACTGCGTCAGCATGACATAGATGTGATGTCAGCAGGTCAACTGGGTCGGCCAGGTCAAACCTGACCTGTGGGACCCATAGTCAGTGTCTCAGTCTGGTTTGGGTGTATGACAGGTGGGACCGGTCAACGATGACTGGGCCAGAGTCAAAGCTGACACGTGGGGTCCTCGGCATTAACACTAATTTAACAGAAAAATTATATTAACCTAATTAAGCGCAGGGGCCCACATGGCAGTGGCTCTGGGGGTGTTTAGCGGGGTTATTAGCACTAATTAACCGGCGCCACGTCAGCAGGTGACGCCGGCGACCACAGCAGCGGCGGGAACTCGCCGGAGTTTGTCGGGGCGGCGCTACAGGCTGCGGCTGGGCACCCTGAGGGCACCAGGAGGGAGCCCGTGCTCCCGCACGTCTAGGGGCGCACGCAGCTGGGCACAGGGAGGTCGGGGTCGACAGCGGCGACCAGAACGGCGGTGGCCGGAGCTACGGGTTCGAGCGGCGTAGCGCTATGGTGCATGAGAGGACGAGCTGGTGGCGGCGTTAGCTTGCTGCGGAGCTCCTGAGCACGTAGCCAAGCTCGGGCACGAGCTTTGCTAGCTCTGGCTACGACAGCGTCGAGAACGGCGGCGGCCGGCTCTCGGCTCCGGTGGAACCACGATCTACAGAGAGCAAAAAAGCGCGGGGAGAGAGAGATTCGGTGCAGAGGCTCACGATGAGGTCGAAGAGCGGGTCGGCGTGCTCGGGGAGACGGCGGAGACGGCGAATCGGCGGCGGCATCCGGCGGCCGTGGACGGGAAGAAAAGTCGCGGCATCGTCTTGGGGTCCTTCGGCCTTGTGTGGGTCGGCGGAGAGGTGCTCGGGTACTAGGCGGAGCTCGTGGGCTGGTCAGAGAAGCGAGGGGGAGGCGGTGGCCGCGGCAGCAGCAAGCAGCGGCGACGGCAGCGCTCGGTGGTGCTCATGAGAGAGACAGGGAAAGGGGAGAGAGGGCGAGGAGTGCTCGAGGGGACTCTGCGGGGATGGCGTGGCGTCTCCAGGCGCATCGGGGCAGCGGTGGAAAGCAGGAGGTGGCACAGCGCGTGTGCGCGCAAGGCGGCCACACGCCCTTGTCCTTCTGGCGCAAGGAGGAGGACGACTGGCATGGCCAGATGGGCCGGCTGGGCTGCACAGGTAAGTGGGCTGCCAGGTACGACTCCCTCTCTCTCTTTTATTTTCTGTTTCCTATTTTTTAACTCTGTTTTTATTTGATTTTTAATCCAAATCATTTTCTGAGCTTCTGTAAATTGTTGTATGGACTAGTGACATTAATATAAAGCCCCACAACAATTTCCAGAATTATTGGATCATATTTGAAATATATCAAATATAAATTCAATGCAAATAATTATTGAATTAATTCCAAATGCCCAAAATAAATATTTATGAGCTCCTGAAAATATTGGTTTGAATTTTAGCTCTCCCCAATATTTTCAAAGAGTAACATGAACATTTTCTTGGACCTATTTGAAGCAATTTTTATCTTGGTCTTTTTCAGAAATGATTTCTCAGGCTTTCACATGTCCCCATTTCCAATTCATTGAAATTTAAACATGATGCACACATGACTAGCTAGTCTAGGTCATACCAGAACTAGGGATGTGACACTAATCCACATAAAAACAATGATGTTAGAATTCATTTGCTGTTTAGTTTAGTTGTTTCGTTGCTTTCGAGTTTTATTTGGATCTTTTCTCGTTTTCTTTTTGCATAGTTTGTTTGATTGCTTATGTATGCTATTGTTTGTCTACGCTAGATTTTCCGGAGTGCGGAGCTTGTTACTATGAATCTCTAGAGTTTTCTGATCGTCAGCAAGGCAAGTTACACTTTGATCATACTCTTCTATACCCAGTTTTTACTATGCATTAGTTTTGCCCTAAAATATTTGCATGAGTAGGATTGGGAACATGTGGTTTGGTTTTAGTACTTGAGGTAGGAACCTATTACCTTGATCACCCCGGGAATATATGTTATGCTCATTTATTGCTTAGACATGCTCGTAGACAGGGATTGGATCATGATGTACATGGAAGTTGTGAGAGATAATAATTTTTGGATAACATTAAGGTGGCAACTTTAATACACATCTGGGTGGATTGCTTGGGGCACCTGGAGAAACCAGTGTTTGCCCATTTGGGAAATCCCAGAGTACCCATGTGATTTTTCCTCGGTTCGCCACCCAGGCTCCAAGGGATCATATGATATTTCAGGACAAGAAACTTCCGTGTGCAGACACAAGTCATGATGGGCTCTAGCATAGTTGAGTAAGTTGTGTGAGCTCTTGAAGAGGTGGACTAGCAGATGTAGGGGAAAGTAGGTGACCGGTCTACCCAGAGTAGAGAGTTAATGCTTTAGAAAGACTATGTCTCAATCTTCCAATCATGGATGCGGTCGACTCTTGTGGGGAAAAGTGTGTAACCTCTTCAGAGTGTATAAACTAATCATGGTTAGCCATGTCCCCGATTATGGACATCTTGATTATCTAGAAGTGGATATTATTGTTGATCTCATCACTCTTTAATTAATGAATTGGGTGTAATGATGATACTTCATAAATGTTGGGATTTGAGTTGGAGGAACCTTCTCAAGTATTGGTTTAACTTTGTAGTAAATAAAATGTAATCCTTTGTTGTAGGGAAAAATTAGCTTTATGCAAAACATTAAACTTAGAGCCTCCACCAGCCAAATATGCATGTAGATATAGTTTCTTGCATTCATTTGCTCTACAGTGCAACTCTGCCAGCATATTCCATGTGCTGACCTACACGGCTGCAACGTCTCATGTTGCAGACTTTTCCGACAAATAATAAGGTGCGATAGGTCGTTGTCATGCACTCAGCTATGCCGTTGGAGTTGATGGACTCATTTATCTTCGAAGCTTCCGCGGTTATTTAGTTTAGATGGCCTTCAGCCATATTATTTGTGTAATAGATACTCTTTATGAGGACCTCGATGTAATAAGTGTGTGATTGAACTCTGTTATAATTCCTCGAGTACTGTGTGTGTCAGCATACTGATCCAGGGATGACAATTAAGAACAGAGACTTCGTTCCATTGGGATCATGGTCGCTACAAGATCGAAGCCCTCATCAAGTCCTACAAGCGATCTTCCTCATCTTTGATCAGATGCTCAAGAGCACATCCTTCTGAGCTACCATCTCCGACAAGATCACATCGGCATCGACACCATCACCAACAAGAACGTGAAGGTCAAGAGCTTAACACCAACTACCTCTCAACGACTTCACCATCTCCCTTGGCATCTTCACCAAGCGACTTCAAGGCATCTTCGCCTACGGACATACGACATCTTCGCCAATAAGCACCCCAATACTATGCTCAAGAGAAGCTCCCCAAGCTCAAATCCGTGACTTCCATGAGCTACTACGACCTCGACACCGACCACGAGATTCCTTTCTATGGGACTCTAGAACCCGAGGAGTATCTCGATTAGGAGCCTTGATGGACGACTACCTCAAGCTACATCAGGTCCCTTCCAAACATCAAGTTAAGTGCGCCACAAGAAACTTCCTAGACTACGCCTCGACATGGTGGCTTCATACACCTTCGGAGAGCTACGACATGAGTTGGCCCAAGATGAAGAGAGCTATGCGGTGAGAGTTAGTGCCTCCAACCTACACAGAACAACTTCTACGCCAATTGGAGAACACCACCTGTCGGTGTCAAAACCGGCGGATCTCGGGTAGGGGGTCCCGAACTGTGCGTCTAGGTGGATGGTAACAAGAGACGAGGGACACGATGCTTTACCCAGGTTCGGGCCCTCTCGATGGAGGTAAAACCCTACGTCCTGCTTGATTAATATTGACGATATGGGTAGTACAAGAGTGGATCTACCACAAGATCAAGGAGGCTAAACCCTAGAAGCTAGCCTATGGTATGATTGTTGTAATGTATGTTGTCCTACGGACTAAAGCCCTCCGGTTTATATAGACACCGGAGGAGGCTAGGGTTACACAGAGTCGGTTACAATGGTAGGAGATCTACATATCCGTATTGCCAAGCTTGCCTTCCACGCCAAGGAAAGTCCCATCCGGACACGGGACGGAGTCTTCAATCTTGTATCTTCGTAATCTTGGAGTCCGGCTGATAATGATAGTCCGGCTGTCTGGACACCCCCTAGTCCAGGACTCCCTCAGTAGCCCCTGAACCAGGCTTCAATGACGATAAGTCCGGCGCACATAATGTTCGGCATTGCAAGGCGGGTTCCTCCCTTGAATAATCCAGAGAAGATCATAAACACCAGGATAGTGTCCGGCTCTGCAAAATAAATTCCACATTCCACCGTAGAGAGAATAAAATGTACACTTAGTTCAATCCGCTGACGTATTATGCGGCGTGACATCACACCGCTACCAAGCCTTTGTTTGAATCATTTTTTACCATACCACCTCAGCACGTTCAGCGAAGCGGTTTCCTTGGCACGTCTTGTCGAAGCAGAGATCGTGTTCCCCTTATTCCGGGATTCTCATCAATACGTGCGTGGGTAACCCAACCGTTCTCGTCGCCACGCCTCCTCTATCGAAGGCGAATCCCAAACGGTCACGGAGACGGCCCTTGGTATTTCGCCCCCTTTATAAGAGGACCAAGGCTCGTCCTTGTCCTTCAATCTCGCATCGAATCTCTTCCCCGCTCCCAGTTCCAACACCCAGAGCCTCAGATTCGAGCGCTTCGGATCCTCAACCATGTTCGGCTCCGACCTCCAGGACCGGTGGATGCCCTCCTCCGTCACGGAGGAGGACATATTGAAGTTACATGAAGCCAAGTACCTGGCCTCCGAGGTTTCGCACAGGTTGCCTGCCCAAGGGCAGCCGTGCCCACCCCCGAGCCCGGTGAATACGTTGTCTTCGGATCCCACCTCCGTCGGGGTTTAGGCTTCCCGACGGACCCCTTCGTGAGAGGGCTCCTATTCTACTACGGGCTGGACTTTCACGACTTGGCTCCGGAGTCCATCCTCCATATCTCCGCATTCATTATCATCTGCGAAGCCTTCCTCCGCGTCACTCCCCACTTTGGCTTGTGGCTGAAGACCATCAAGGTGGAGCCGAAGATGATCGGGGGGTGTCAAGCGGAGTGCGGCGGGGCGACCATAAGCAAAAAGGCCGATGCCCCGTGGCCCGAGGGTTCCTTCCAAGAGGAACTCGGACTGTGGGAGCAGGAGTGGTTCTATATCACCGCTCCGAAGGCAGCAGGCAAAAGCCGCGGCCTTCATTCCGCCCGGGACCTCCACGCCAGCTAATGTCGTGGGTCAACCAAGGGCTCAACTGGGGGCCGTCCGAAGACGTGCCCTCACTGCAGGGCCGGATTCGAGATCTCCAAGCGAGGGAGATCGACCTGATCAACGTGATGCAGGTTATGCTAATCAGGCATCTTCTGCCCTGCAAACGCCGTCCTCTCCATCTATGGGAGTTCAACCCGGAGGGACCTCGGATTCTCCAACACTTTATGGGTGCGACACCCGTGGAGATGTACAAGTTGTTCTTCGGACCGCAGGTGGCGTGTGCGGAATTAGCCGAGGACGCAGGCCTAAACCGCAATCGCCTGGATACTCAGGTAAAAAGCTCAGAGTCCGGACATTCTGTTTATATGCCTCTCTAGAGTTCGCCTCCTGACCCGTTACTTTTCACAGGAATGGGTGGCGCGATCGAGGCTGATAAGGTGTCCGGCCCCCCTCCCAGAGACCGCACTGGAGCCCGTGCTGGTCAGAATGTTGGAGGTCGTGCCCACAGAAGGGGGCGAAGGGGAAAATAGAGGAGCTAGTATTTCGCCCAAAGGGGCGACTGAAGAGGGGGGAACCAAGAACCCCTCCCCTCAGGGGGAGAAGAGGACCGCCTCCGAAGATCCGGAGGCCAAAGCCCCTAAACGTGGGAAGAGATCTTCCCCGGGGGGTCCGGCGTCCGGAGAGAATCCGGACGCACAATCATCGCCAAAGGATCGGCCCTCCAGCGAGCCGTGAGTATGAAAGAGGGAGTTAATTAGTAAGGAAATACCTTCATTTGTGCTTCTGTGGGTAACCGAAATATTTATATTTGCAGTTCGGATCTGCATCCTTCTCAGATGAGTTCATCTTCGGGGGACCTTCTTCCGGAGATGATGGAGAGCGAAACGCCTCCGTCTGTGGCGCCGTCAGATAAGGCGGGCGAGCCTGAAGTATCGTCACAGAGGGTATCCCCGAGTCCGGAGGGGCCAGAGAGCTCGGCACCCACTAGTATCCGGCCGGGAGAACTGAAGAATCTGCTCGAGAGGGCGTCCATTTCAGAAGATCACCGTGAGTTGATTCGTAGGGTGGTTGGAAGGATTTCGTCCGCCGAGAGCGGATTGCGTAATGCCGCCATGAGTTTGCTGGCGGGATTTGAGGTATGCAAGAATGACGCGTCCTTTTGTCTTTTAACAGTTTTGCACATAAAAATGCGCCCTGTATAGATAGTAGCCCCTGGGACTCGGTAGGTTGTCGGGAACGACAGCGTGCCGAGGATCGAAATCTCAAGTAATGAATACCGCTGTTCCTATGCAGGTGGCGGATAGTCCGAGGGCCAGTCGGACTAATGAGTTTGCCGAGTTAAGTCGGCAACTTGACATGGCGGATGCGGACATCGCACTTGTCAACCGGCGACTTGACGAGTCGCAAGGTAAATAAATTCTCCGCAGTCGCTTTATTTTAGGGGGTCGAAGCCCTCCTCTGATAAATTTTATGCTGTTGTATAGACGGTGCTGCTGCTGTGGAGAACCTTCGGGCCGAACTTGCTCGAGCTAAGGAGCAAGCCCGAAGGAGTGATGCGGCTGCCTCGAGGGCAGCCGAGGAATTGAAAGCCGAAAGGGCTGTGCACTGCCGAAGCAGGGCAGAGGTGGCCGAATTGGCCATGAAATTAAAGGATGCTATCGACAGCAATGAGGCTCTTGAAAAGGAGCGCTTATCGGAGCGGGAAGACCTGAAGAAGGCCACCGCCGAAGCCAAGGATGCCCGCTCTGCAATGCGGGCTATGAAGGAGGAACTGCGCCAGGCCGGAGAGATCGTGGCTGGCAAGCCTTTTCTGCTGCGTCTCCGGTTTATGGATGGAAAGTATGCTCAGTTTGAGCGGCTGTGGAGTCCGGAGGATCCGTATATGGACTTAGCTGCAAGTGCGGCCGATGCTGTTAAGCACTTCCGGAGCCAGGGGGATCACGAGACGGAAGAGCTATATTGGTCTCAATTCCACAGTCCGGATCGCTCACTTCCGTTGACAGACCGGTTGGCCGAATGGGCCGAGCTAAATAGATTGTCCGGACTTGCCATGACTGACATCGTGGCCCATGTCTGGCCAGAGAGGTCCAAGGCGACGAGCTACTTCAGCTTACTACAGCAATTCCTTGGAGCGGTGCCGCATATAAAGGACATGAAGCGGTCGGCCTGCATCGAGGGCGCGCGGATGGCTCTTGCCCGTGTGAAGGCGCATTGTTCGGAGATGGATGCCACCGCTGTTGCTGCCCAGGGTTCGGATGAAAGCCGGCTCCCTACCGAGCACTACTTCGGGGAAGTTATGCGTGGCGCTCGTGTAAGAGAGTCGCAGTGCTCGAAAAATATCACGTTTAAATGAACGTATTAGCTTGTAAATCGATGATTATGTTACAACTGCTTTTTATACTTGTGCGTCCCAAGTAGTAAAACTTCTCATGTGCGGCCGTTTGCATATACATTTGTATAACTTGAAAGATTGCAGTCTTCGACTTCAGCCCCCACGCACAGGGTGCGGGGGTGTTCGCAAAAATAGCGCGTTTTCACACTTAACCTGACGTCTCGGTCCTGTTTAAGGAGGTGGTAGCGTAGCGAACTAGGCAATCCAGACTATAATGCTTTATCACTTTCACTTAGCCAGTGGAGCTCGAGGGTGGGGCTACGATATAGCCCCTGGTGGCACCGCACATCTCCGAATTCGGGGTGCGTATGTGCCTGACCGGGAAATGGTCCTTCGTCAAAGCGGGGAATTCTAAACATTCCGGTGGTCGATCGAGTGGTTGACCAGTCTCTCACTGTATCATGACAGTCAGTTTTCGGCTTTCTCTACTGAGGTGCTCGCCCAGCCGAACTGGGGCACAATCGCAGTAGTTCTCCTGGTGCCGCATTAGCCAGTGATACGGAACGTAAGGCAACAAAACACAGGAGCCGGGCAAACCCAACATTTGACCAAAGACATGATTCGGAGCTGATGCACATAATGCCTAACTCGAGACGCCGAACACTCCCTAAGGTGTTCGGTCTTTATAATAATGGGCAGGATGATGCCCTAAGCCCCTAGTGTCCAGGTACGGGCATGGTCTTCTGACGCGGCCGATGCCAAAGCGTCAGGCTCCGCTTTGGCTATAGGAAGGAACCAAGGGAGAATAACAACAAGAGACAGTAAAAAAGGTTTACGCAGGGTCTTAATCTGAAAAGAATCCTCACAACGGGTCCCTACTGCACGTCTGCGCCTGTGTCTCCGTTGCGCCGTTATCCTGGACGGGTATGCACGTTGTTCATCTGTAGAAAGAGAGGAAAGTTTAGTTTTAGAAACAATTCGTGCGAAAAATATGTGTAAAATAAGAAATATAAATAATTAAAGCGGGGTTTGTATAAACCCGTGGTTGTTTGTGCGCGCAGCCCCCTGTGAAGGGGTATGCGGCTAGGGAGCCCCTAGCCTGCTGAGGTCGGATTCGTCTATCCGAGTCCGGGGTCCTTAAGTGACCCTCGCACTGAAATGGCGCCACGCGGACCGAGCATCTTGAGTGTAAGAGACGCGTAATACGGTATGGCGTTGAAGCGGACAAAAGCCTTTCGTCCCAAGAGTGCTTGATATTCACTTTTAAATGGGACGATGTGAAAAATTAATTTTTCGCGTCGAAAATTGTTCGGCGATCCGAACACGACTTCTAGTAATATAGAGCCTGTGCACTTGGCGCAAGGGCCTGGCGTCACTCCTTTGAAGGAAGTGCGGCTGTGTCGGATTTTGGTAGGGTCTATCCCCATCCTACGGATTGTGTTTGAATATAGCAGGTTTAAGTCACTGCCTCCGTCCATTAGGACGTTAGTAAATTGTAATCCGTCTATTATGGGATTCAATATCAGGGGAGTCCGTCCCGCATTTTGAACGCTTCTGGAATAGTCCAGGTGGTCGAAAGTGATTGGTTTTGATATCCAATCTCTACGGTCTGCTGGGTTGGACCGCGCGAAGCTCTTTTTAGAAAGTGTCGCATTATTTTTCCGTATTATCACATGAAGTGAGTTTACTGCTTTGACCCCTTGTGGGAAAGTCTTTTGTTTTCCGGTGCTCTGCTAGTGGGGTTTATCTTCTTCGCTTGACGCGTCGAGCCCCTTGTGTTTGGCATTTAGTCGGCCGGACTGTTTAAAAACCCAACAATCCCTGTGGGTGTGATTTGCAGGCCTTCCGGGGGTACTGTGGATTTGACATATCGGACCCAAAATCTTGTTTAAGTTGGACAATTCGTCACTGTCATCCTTAAGAGGCTGTGTTTTATTATTGGGCCGCGAGCTTTTGAATCCGGCGTTGACTGCCACGCTCTATGGGCTTTTCTCTTTATTCCGGCGCTGCTCTTTTTTGCGCCGTGATTTTCCGTTTCCATCTCTTATCTCGGATGTACTTGGGTCGCTGGTGCTGCATCTTGCTAACCAGCTATCCTCTCCCGCACAGAAGAGGGTCATGAGGCTTGTTAGTGCGGACATTGTCCTCGGTTTATCTTGGCCGAGGTGCCTGGCGAGCCATTCGTCTCGGACATTGTGCTTGAAAGCTGCTAAGGCTTCGGCGTCCGGACAGTCGACTATTTGGTTCTTTTTCGTAAGGAATCTGTTCCAGAATTTCCGCGCCGACTCTCCGGGTTGTTGAGTTATATGACTTAGATCATCTGCATCCGGAGGACGGACATAAGTCCCTTGAAAATTTGCTCTAAACGCGTCCTCGAGCTCTTCCCAACTTCCAACAGTGTTTTCTGGGAAGCTTTTAAGCCAATGACGAACTGGCCCTTTGAGCTTGAGGGGTAGGTATTTTATGGCGTGGAGATCGTCTCCTCTGGCCATATGTATATGTAGCATATAATCTTCTATCCAGACTCCAGGGTCTGTTGTTCCATCGTAGGCCTCTATGTTTATGGGTTTAAACCCTGCTGGAAATTCATGGTCCAACACCTCATCGGTGAAACATAGTGGGTGTGCGGCGCCCCTATATTTGTGTGTGCCGCTATCATCGGGCACGTGACGTGTTGCCTTGCTTCTTGGGGCCTTCTCCTTTGGCCCGTAGATGGACCTAGCTGGGCCATCTATCCTTCCAAGTTCGTTGGTTGGTTTATGTGTGGCGCCGCTGTCAGAATTTGGCCTATCATCTGGCCGTCTAGCCAACCAGGCAGCCCCTTTATTTTTGGACGATGGAGGCTCTATGGCCTCCTCGTCGAATTCTGGTAGCAGCTTGCGCTTCGGGTAGCTCTTTGATTGGCGGCCATTGCCGTACTTATCTGCGGTTTTGAACACTTTGCTCCATATCATTCTTAGTGTGTCCTCCGCTGTATTGAGCCTCCGTCTTTACTTCTTTAGGCTTCTTGCAGTACTGACGAGTCTTTTCCGAAGGTTCTTACTCTCCGGCGGCGTATCCGGCATGAGGTCGTCCGGACTGTTATTTTCACCGGGCCTGGACTGGTTATCTGACTTGTCATGTTCGGACGGTTGCTTGTCTGCATGTTCGTCGTCCGCTTGTGAGCCCTGCCGTATTGCGGGCTCCTTCGGAGCGTTGTTGTCGTCGAGGCGGGACTTAGGGCGGCGTCTGCGGCGCCGTTTTGGTCGTTTATCAGCGGGGTCATCTTCTGCCGCTGCCCGTTGGTTCTCGTTATCACTCTCCTTTGGGGTGTCCACCATATATATGTCATGCGACGAGGTGGTCCTGTCGTGCTGTATAAGCTCTGTTTTTTCTTCGTCTCCGGCATCGTTGTCCATAGCGTCGATGTCTTCGGAGTCGTAGTCTAGCATGTCGGTTAGATCGTCGATAGTGGCTACAAAGTGGGTGGTGGGTGGGCTCTGAATTTCTTCGTCGTCCGTACCCCAACCATCCTGGCCATAGTCCGGCCAGGACTCTCCTGATAACGAGAGATGTTTTAATGAATTCAGGATATCGCCAAAAGGCGAGTATTGGAAGATGTCCGCGGTAGTGAATTCCATAACCGGCGCCCAACCCGGATCGATTGGTAGGGGCGCGGGAGGTTCGGAGTCCGGCGCCTCGGAATCACGAGTTTCGCAGGGGACAAGATTAGTGTTCAGCTCCATCGCCGTGGATGTTGAAGCCCCCAGGGCGGCGTCTATCCACCGGCCCTCGATCTGGGCGATCGGCTCCGGGTTGATGGCCGAAGCGGATCCGTGTGCGGCCACAAAGGCACTGTTCGGTGGCAGAGCTAGATCATGCCCGTTGTCACAGTGCGGCGCGCTTGGCTGTGGCTCGAGTCCGTCGAAGATAAAGTCTCCGCGGACATCGGCCGTGAAGTTTAAGCTTCCAAATCTGACCTGACGGCTAGGGGCGTAGCTTTCGATCTGCCCCAGATGGCCAAGTGAATTGGCCCGCAGGGCGAAGCCGCCGAATACGAAGATCTGTCCGGGGGGAAAAGTCTCACCCTGGACAGCGTTGCTGGTTGAAGATGCCATCAAGCCTATCGGTGACGACACAGAGGAACTCTCAATGAAAGCACCAATGTCGGTGTCAAAACCGGCGGATCTCGGGTAGGGGGTCCCGAACTGTGCGTCTAGGCGGATGGTAACAAGAGACGAGGGACACGATGTTTTACCCAGGTTCGGGCCCTCTCGATGGAGGTAAAACCCTACGTCTTGCTTGATTAATATTGACGATATGGGTAGTACAAGAGTGGATCTACCACGAGATCAAGGAGGCTAAACCCTAGAAGCTAGCCTATGGTATGATTGTTGTAATGTATGTTGTCCTACGGACTAAAGCCCTCCGGTTTATATAGACACCGGAGGAGGCTAGGGTTACACAGAGTCGGTTACAATGGTAGGAGATCTACATATTCGTATTGCCAAGCTTGCCTTCCACGCCAAGGAAAGTCCCATCCGGACACGGGACGGAGTCTTCAATCTTGTATCTTCGTAATCTTGGAGTCCGGCTGATAATGATAGTCCGGCTGTCCGGACACCCCCCAGTCCAGGACTCCCTCACCACCGAAGGGTCCAAGTCCATCGATGCGTACTTCAAGGAGATGAAGATTCCCTTGCGACGGGCCGGCATGGACGACCCCATTTCGATGAATTTCCACTTCATGTTGGGATTGTACAACGACATCTCCAAGACTATCTTCCTCAAGAACTATGAGTCCCTTGATGACTACTACATTGGTGCTCTCTCGGCGGAACAAGAACTCATGAAGGCCAAGGTTTCTCCACCCCAACTCACTTCACGACGACCAAGCTCCATGAGAATGAGCATGAGGATAGCACCACCAAAATGTCCAAGCCCGATGAGCTCCAAGACGGCGCTCCCAAGTTCGACTCCACCGCCATTCCTCCTTGTGGAATTGATGATGCCGAGTCTACTTTGACTCTTTTTCAAGACGGTGTGGCGACGAGTACAACTACGGAGACCCTCTGTCACATCCTAGCTAGACCATGCATTAGAGTATTGCATCATGTTTTCCTTTCATCAGAAATTTGAAATGGGGAAGACAGAACCCCCAGAACCCTCCGAATCCAACTAGGGTCTACTAAAAATATTTTCAATGAACCTGAAATGCCCTTCTAAAATGTTCATCACCTTTGCCTTGGTCCTAAACCACTGTCAGAAGTGATGCACAGATTTCTAGGTCACTCTAAGGTCACTGGATTAAATCTCTAACTATTTGAATTTGGGCATTTAAATTATATAAAATATTTCAAATGCTCAAATAATCCCAAACTAAAATGTTCCATGCTGGAAATATTCCATCTAAGGACCAAGTGCAGTTTGGTGATTTTTGGAAGTGCATAGGTATTATTAATAAAGCCCTTAAAATTTACAGAATAATAGAAAACTGTAATAAATAGAAAAAGAGAGAGAGAGAGAAAGGATCCAGCCACTTACATGGCGCAGCCCACCTGGCGGCCCACTGGCCGGCCCAGCACTGTGCTGGCCTGGTGCCAGTCATCCCCAACCTCTGCCAGTAGGCAGAGGAGGGACAGCGCACGGCGCGCGCGCGGGCGCCACGCCACCAGGCTGCCTGCCTGCGTCGCCTGGCAACCGCGACGCCTCGCGTCTTCTCCTCGGCGCTGCCTCGACCCCCTGGACATCACTCTCCCCTCCTCTGGCCTATCCCTCGTCCTCTCCCGCTACGACCGACGCGTCCGTCGCCGCCGACGAGCACCGCCGTGGCCACAGCCACTTCCTCGCCTCGTCGTTGCGCCCAGAGGCTCCGCCTCGACCCCCTCTTCCTCTCCACCAACCCACGCCCCGCCGGACACCCTCGAACGCCGGCCACGCCGTCTTCTTCAACCTCGGTCCGCCGAGATCGCCTTCGCTGCCCCGTCTGCTCCGGTCATCCCCCGAGCTCGCCGTCCACCCCACGACGATCACCGTGAGCTTCTGCCTATCCTCCCCCTCTCCGTTCGCCTTGCCGTGCACCGTAGCAACCACACCGCACTCACCCGGACGCGCCGTCGCCCGCACTCATCGCCGGTGATGCTCCGGTGACCATTTGGTCCCGGGCATCGCGTCAACACGCTCCCCGCATCGCATAGAGCCTCCGTGGCACCTCGCCGCGCTCGTTTGCGCACCGCAGCCCCATCCCCACTTGCACCCGAGCTTCGGCCGCCGCCAAGCTCGTCGCCGGCGCCACTCCGTCCACTCGCCGGCCACGAGCGTCCGCATCCCATAGCTGTGCTCCGCGCGCCAAACGGCGCCCTGTAGGCGAATTCCGCGCCGCTCCACCGCGCTTGGACTCGCCGGCGACTAGACGCCGACGGGTTTGACCCGCTGACCGTTCACTGGGTGGGCCCAGTTTGACCCCTGGGTCAATGACATGTGGGCCACCCTTGCTAATTTTTGTTAGATTAGTTTAGCGCTAATTAACTTGGATTAGTGACTAACCTAACACTAGCTAACCCTGTTTAGTTAGTCAACTAACCACTGACATGCGGGCCCAGGCCCATTGACAGTTTAGTTAGTATTAACTTTAATCCTGTTAACCAGTTGTTACACTGACATGTGGGTCCCAGCGTCAGGTTTGACCTGGGCTGGCGCCTTTGACCTGATGACGTCACCCCGACGTCATGCTGACGCAGTAATTTAATTACTGGAATTATTCTTCTACAGGAAATTCCAGAAATTAGTATAAACTTCAAAAATTCATAGAAATTAATCTGTAACTCCAAATCAAACAAATTATATATGAAAAATGATCAGAAAAATCCAATCTATCCATCTGCACTGGTTTCATGCATGTTAGAGCAACTTAACCCTGCTGTTTAGATGAAACAAGTTAATGCACCTTTATGACTTCATATAATGGGTTTGCATTTGAATCTTTGGTTCAAATGGACTCATTTCAATCTGTTCTAGCTTGCATTAGCCCAAAACACATTCATATTGCCATGTCATGAGCATGCATCATATTGTGCATTGCATTGATTGTATTTCTTCTCTGTTGCCGGTATTGTCCCCTCTCAGTAGACGATGTTCGACGATGTGATCGATGACACCGATAAAGAACTATATTATCTTCAGAAGTGCCAGCCAAGCAAAACCTCCTTGTTCATTCCGATACAACCCACTCTCTCGCTCCTGCTCTCTTTTATTGCATTAGGACAACATCGATTCAACTGTTACTTGCTGCGGTAGTTGAACCCCTTTATCCTCTGCATGACCTGTCATTGCCACAGTAAATAGATGAAACCCACTAGCATGAGTAGGAGTTGTTTGAGCCCTGTTGTGCCTACTCATTCATGCTTGTTTGTCATGCCTGCTATTGCTTAGAGTTGAGTCAGGTCTGATTCATCGGGAATGAATTAGAGGTGTGTGAACATGTCCTACTGTGTGTGAGCTAAGTGTGTGAACACGATTTGGTAAAGGTATCGGTGAGAGGCCATGTAGGAGTACATGGTGGGTTGTCTCATTGAAGCCGTCCTTAGGAACTGAGTTCTGTGTTTGTGATCCATGATTCAGCTACTACCATGCATTGGGCCCTGAAATATGACCCCGCTCGACTTCTTATTCACCCTTGTCCTCTGTCCAGGAGTTGCAAGTAGTTTCTGGTGTTTGTAGTATGCTGGAGGCCGTGCGCAGCGCTGACCGTAGGGGTGGGCTGTGATGCGGTAGGCACGTGGAATGGTGTACCGGTCGCCCGTTTGGTGTCTCGGGAACCCTGCTCACATCGTTTGGGGCTGTGAGCGAAACTTCGGCCAGATCTCCTCATGGATGGAACCCGAATAGGCGATAAACCTGGACTAGAGACTTGAGTGTTTAGGTAGGTCGTGGTCTACACCCACGTCGGCTTTCGCTTGAAGTCTGCCGAGCACATGTCGTGTGCAGACGCTAAGTGGTGGAAACATGTATGAAGAAGTACACCCCTGCAGGGTTAATATCATCTATTCGAATAGTCGTGTCCGCGGTAAAGGACTTCTGGGTTGCCTATAACAGTTCATAGACAAGTGAAAGTGGATACTCTAAAATGCACAAGATAAGCGTGAGTGCTATGGATGGCGTTCTCGTAGGGAGACGGGAGCGGATCCATAGTGGTGTATTGATATGGTGAATATGTGGACTCGTGTGCGCCACCTCAAAAGAGTTAATTGCAGTCGTAGTTTAGGATAGCCACTGGGTCAAAGCTGGCTTGCTGCAGTTAAACCCCACCATCCCCTTTGTTGATAATGATGCATATGTAATTAGTTCTGATGTAAGTCTTGCTGGGTACATTTGTACTCACGTTTGCCTATTTTATGTTTTTGCAGAGAGACTTCAGTCTCACTAGTAGTTCCACGTGGACTTTGTCGTTTAGCTTGATACCTCAGCTACGATCTTGTGCCCTCGGCAGGATCTAGATGATAGTCAGGCTTCTAAGCCTTTTTCATTTGTAGATGTCTGTACTCAGACATGTTAGCTTCCGCTTGTTCTTTGATTTGTATGCTCTGAATGTTGGGTCATGAGACCCCTGTTTGTAATATCTCGCTCCTCGGAGCCTAATGAATAAATACTTGAGTCGTAGAGTCATGTTGTGATGCCATGCTGTATTTGCACATATCGAGCATATTGTGTGTATGTTATTGAAATGCTTGGTATGTGTGGGATCTGACTATCTAGTTGTTTTTCCTTAGTAGCCTCTCTTACCGGGAAATGTCTCCTAGTGTTTCCACCGAGCCATGGTAGCTTGCTACTGCTCCGGAACACTTAGGCTGGCCAGCATGTGTCCTTCTTCGTTCCTGTGTCTGTCCCTTCGGGGAAATGTCACGCGTTGAGTACCGGAGTCCTGTTAGCCCGCTACAGCCCGGTTCACCGGAGTCCTGCTAGCCCAGTGCTATAGCCCGGAACTTACTCGCTGATGACCGACACATTTGATGCTGGGTCATGGATGCCTGTCCCTGTAAGTTTGTGCCACTTTGGATTTACGACTAGCCATGTCAGCCCGGGCTCCTTATCATATGGATGCTAGCGACATTATCATATACGTGTGCCAAAAGGTGCAAACGGTCCCGGGCAAAGGTAAGACGACACCCGTGGGAATACCGTGCGTGAGGCCGCAAAGTGATATGAGGTGTTACATGCTAGATCGATGTGGCATTGAGTCGGGGTCCTGACAGCTTTGGTATCAGAGCTTGACTGCCTGTAGGATTATCAAGCCAAACTGGTCGAAGTTGAGTCTAGAAATTCTTTAGTTATGTAGGGGAATTGATTGTGGGATGGAACGTAAGGCTCTTTTTACTCCTTATACCTCATGGCCTTCTGATCTGAGTCATCCTCTTCTCTTCTACGGGGATTAAGAACTAGGCCTTATCATCTATCTATCAGGATGACGTGTTACTAATCCATAGACTTATAGAATTGTTAATTTCAAATCTCAGTTCAGTTTTACTACTTCCGTATGTTCATAACTGTTGATCTCGAAACCTTGATATTGTGCTTCGGAGTGGCTATGCCACCACTTTTGTAGCATGTCTACAATCTTTTTGAGCATTTACAGCCGTTATGCTGTCCGAGTCATCCCAGGTTTCTAAACAATCTGATGCACTTGCAAATCCTTTCCCTCTGGTTTTGATGTTCCTTTGGGCCAGGTTAATCACACTAATTGCTGAGTTGAGGTATTCTATTGCCTCGACATATATGTTGGAATTATTATTATGACGTAGGTGTTTTAGGGAGTCACCTGGTAATCTAGCAATGTTTAGTGTTTTCAGTGTGATGATTCTGGCCTGTATTCCCGAAAGCATCCCGTGATGCAATTTAGTTAGTAGGTATTCTATTCCTGGGTTCTTGAACCCGAGATTCACCCTACTTACTTCATGTTGATAGTGTTTGCTAGTTCCTTTAGGTTATTAGTAACCTTGCCATAGTCCTCGAGGTCCATGGTATGTCATTCTTCCAAATACCATGAACCATCCTTGACAGGAGTTCCTTTGGACCAAAAGATCACAATAAGAGTGCTCTTGATGAGTTCTCCATTCTATATTGTGACTCTGCCAGTTCTACTTTTCTGCATGGGTTATCCGGAAGAAACCTGTTGAACTTGATTCGACATACTAATCCATGCATCCACAACTCAGAAAATCATATGTTCCTTTGAGTTGTCCCCCTTTAGTTGTATACTGACCTTCGTCTATCGATTGATAGTCAGGAGTAGTCGTGCATTCGTGTTCATTGATGCCTTTTACTTCTATGGTCCGTCAAGCCATTCTATTCGGAGTGACTAGGAGAAACAAACTCCAGTACCTTGTCCATTTCTAGGATTGGGTCAAAGCAGTTGTACTCCGCAGATCAAATTGCTAATCTAGCTTTTGCTCTGTTCTACCTTGGAGTATTACCATCTTTATATCAAGAATGTCATGGGAATTGCACACCATCCTATGAACTCTTGATACAGTGATACTTCTTGCCATCATTGTTCATTACTCGGTCTCCATGTTATTGTAACCGGAATGCCGACAAGTGAATTGTGGTGTGTGAAATCAATACTGCTAGCAACTCCGTTGCTTAGTAGTTAAAGGACAATAACCTCACTCTTAGCATGTTGATTTTTGAATCATCACCCTAAGTATGATTGTGCTACCTAGTCCTTATTTCCGGTGCACTCTCCGATCAAAGAGTTAGGATTATTCAATCCCTTACTTATTTGATCATATCGTCTTGCTCTGGGAAGCAAGATTGTTCTCGAGCTTAGTAACATATCGGTGGTTCATGATTCTCCGATTGTCTTCTCGGAGGTATCACCAGGATGTCACCTGACCGCTATGTTGAGCTCGTGATCAAGTTGGCTTTTTGAAACCACCCTTTCTCCAAGAATCTGTGTTGGATACCCCTGAGCTAGTTGGTTAAGCTAAACAACAACTTGGAGAGTTGGAAGATAAAAGCTCACCTGACTTAGTTCATCTCCAAGGGATATCCTTGTGTGTGTTTGTTGAAGAAAGGTAATATCTTCATTGATTGATCCTCGTGATCAGTTGTTGGACTTATTGTCTTGCCAAAACTTTGATTTGAGTATGGGTTATCATCAAATCAAATCAGAACCAACGATGTTCGTAATGTTGTCTTACTCGTGGATTTTCCTCGAGCATACACCATTATGTCTTTTGGGTCTGACCAATACTATCACCTTGTTCACATAGTTATGGAATTCCATCTCCATGGGAATCTGGATGAATTGTTGTTGAGCCCATCGACAACACCCTTGTCTCCTCCATGATTTTGTTGAACATTAAGCTAGTGTTGGAAACTTCTATAAGCATTATCTTCAAGTCCCGTTCATGAAGCTTATGCTTGGATGAAAGAAGTGACTTTCTCCAAGTTCACGTGCATTAGGTGTAAGTTTCCGCCATGAATTTGAGAAAGGTTTGTTTTGTTTCCCTTGGAATCATCCCAAGTCAGTCATGCATACGTGCGAAGTATTCTACGGTTTGGTAGATTAATTACCTCCACTCCATAAGTGTTCCTAGCACACCAAGCCACTGATTGATTTGTTCAAGGAGAAGAAGTTCCTTCGTAGGCTCGAGACTTATGCAAGGACTTCGATATCCTCGATGATGGTTTCCCTCCTGAACTCGCTAGTGTTTTATTATAAGACTACTATGTGGTCATGCTTGTCTTGGACAACGTGTTCACAGGTTTGTAGCAGAACCAGCTCATGTTTTGGAGCTTGCTATCGTAGTTCATTTCCCGAGAATCTCGCGACGTCATCTCGTCGATTTGTGTTGCAAATTTTCATTTCTCTTTCTGGACTTGATGAGTCTGGAATATTCTGACACCAACCAGATCTGAATCTCAGGCAGAGATGATGGTTGGGACGTTTCCCAAGAACTATAATATTGGTCTCTTGATAACCGGTAAAGAGAATGTCGTGGCCAACACACCCCCCGCCGGAAGACCTACTATTGTAGTATCTTGATTGAAGAAGTTGGTCACCTCCCCATAAGGACTTCGTAGGATTTACTCCTTAGTTGTTCCTTATGTATTCTTGAGCTCCCGAAGTCCGACCTGTTACTTGATGTTCTAGATTTTAAACCATTTCAATGAATGGGATAGACTAGCACATCAAGGAGAACATTAGAAGCGGAGTGCTAAATGTCTCTCGGTCGATCATCCAGATTTTGTTTCCTTGGCCTCGCTAAGGTGAAATCTGAGAAGGTGTTATCTTCCTTTGCATCTGCATCGTCCATCGCTATTCATCATGGTAGTATGTTGTGTTGCCAGGATCCTTGACACGGATGTTGGTAAAACCTTGATGATTATGGAAATGCTCAAGTTCTTGAGAGCACGCACAAGCGCTAGGTGTTATCATCGGCACTAACTGGGATTGCTCTCAGTTTCCTCGGTTATGCTATAACCAATCCAATAGTGGATTCACTCTCTACTGTTGAGCTTCTCCCCAGTTACTAAAATCATCCATTGTGTTTTTCCTCAACAAGGTAATCCACATCATCCATTCTGGCCCGAGAATGTCATTCTTTCGGACTCCTTAAAATGATCGATTGTGAATTGCCTTAGGCTGGTATAAAGAGTTTCAATGATCTCTGAATCAAAGGTAATTCTTTTTGCCACTTAAGGTAATAATCTATGATTCACCCTCCTCCAGGATGTCTCGCTGAGGTATCATGGCAACTCAACTCCTCACTATGTTGACAACCGTTCACCACTCTCTTAAGTGTGTAATTGTTGTCTACCTAGTGAACCCTCGTCATCTGTTCCACTCCATTCCTCTAGATGTGTGCTTCGTGTCTCAGCTCGAGAGATGTCCTATGTCTTACTCCGTGAGTTGATCCTGAGTTGCTTGATCTTCGAGAAGATCGATTCTTTTAGAGTTTCCCTATCCTCTCATTGTCATGTTAGTTGAAGTTCTCAGAGCAAGACTTCGAGACAATGATGGTGACCGAATCAACGTTCATTTGAAGTGCAACTTGGATCGTGAAGATTATATTAGTTTGCGCTTCCCTTTTATCTTACCCTACGCTTGAATCTCGGGTCGAGATTCTTGTTTAGTGGGGGTGAGTTGTCACATCCTAGCTAGACCATGCATTAGAGTGTTGCATCATGTTTTCCTTTCATCAGAAATTTGAAATGGGGAAGACAGAACCCCCAGAACCCTCCGAATCCAACTAGGGTTTACTAAAAATATTTTCAATGAACCTGAAATGCCCTTCTAAAATGTTCATCACCTTTGCCTTAGTCCTAAACCACTGTCAGAAGTGATGCACAGATTTCTAGGTCACTCTAAGGTCACTGGATTAAATCTCTAACTATTTGAATTTGGGCATTTAAATTATATAAAATATTTCAAATGCTCAAATAATCCCAAACTAAAATGTTCCATGCTGGAAATATTCCATCTAAGGACCTAGTGCAGTTTGGTGATTTTTCGAAGTGCATAGGTATTATTAATAAAGCCCTTAAAATTTACAGAATAATAGAAAACTGTAATAAATAGAAAAAAAAGAGAGAGAAAGGATCCAGCCACTTACCTGGCGCAGCCCACCTGGCGGCCCACTGGCCGGCCCAGCACTGTGTTGGCCTGGTGCCAGTTATCCCAACCTCTGCCAGTAGGCAGAGGAGGGACAGCGCACGGCGCGCGCGCGGGCGCCACACCACTAGGCTGCCTGCCTGCGTCGCCTGGCCACCGCGACGCCTCGCATCTTCTCCTCGGCGCTGCCTCGACCCCCTGGACATCACTCTCCCCTCCTCTGGCCTCTCCCTCGTCCTCTCCCGCTACGACCGACGCGTTCGTCGCCGCCGACGAGCACCGCCGTGGCCACAGCCACTTCCTCGCCTCGTCGTTGCGCCCAGAGGCTCCGCCTCGACCCCCTCTTCCTCTCCACCAACCCACGCCCCGCCGGACGCCCTCGAACGCCGGCCACGCCGTCTTCTTCAACCTCGGTCTGCCGAGATCGCCTTCGCCGCCCCGTCTACTCCGGTCATCCCCTGAGCTCGCCGTCCACCCCACAACGATCACCGTGAGCTTCTGCCTATCCTCCCCCTCTCCGTTCGCCCTGCCGTGCACCGTAGCAACCAAATCGCACTCACCCGGACGCGCCGTCACCCGCACTCGTCGCCGGTGATGCTTCGGTGACCATTTGGTCCCGGGCATCACGTCAACATGCTCCCCGCATCGCGTAGAGCCTCCGTGGCACCTCGCCGCGCTCGTTTGCGCACCGCAGCCCCATCCCCACTTGCACCCGAGCTTCGGCCGCCGCCAGGCTCGTCGCCGGCGCCACTCCGGCCACTCCCCGGCCGCGCCACCACCACGGTTGGATGCGGACGAGCGTCCGCATCCCGTAGCTGTGCTCCGCGCGCCAAACGGCGCCCTGTAGGCGAATTCCGCGCCGCTCTGCCGTGCCTGGACTCGCTGGCGGCTAGACGCCGGCGGGTTTGACCCGCTGACCGTTGACTGGGTTGGCCCAGTTTGACCCCTGGGTCAATGACATGTGGGCCACCCTTGCTAATTTTTGTTAGATTAGTTTGCGCTAATTAACCTGGATTAGTGACTAACCTAACACTAGCTAACCCTGTTTAGTTAGTCAACTAACCACTAACATGCGGGCCCAGGTCCATTGACAGTTTAGTTAGTATTAACTTTAATCCTGTTAACCAGTTGTTACACTGACATGTGGGTCCCAGCGTCAGGTTTGACCTGGGCTGGCGCCTTTGACCTGATGACGTCACCCCGACGTCATGCTGACGCAGTAATTTAATTACTGGAATTATTCTTCTACAGGAAATTCCAGAAATTAGTATGAACTTCAAAAATTCATAGAAATTAATCTGTAACTCCAAATCAAACAAATTATATATGAAAAATGATCAGAAAAATCCAATCTATCCATCTGCACTGGTTTCATGCATGTTAGTGCAACTTAACCCTGCTGTTTAGATGAAACAAGTTAATGCACCTTTATGACTTCATATAATGGGTTTGCATTTGAATCTTTGGTTCAAATGGACTCATTTCAATCTGTTCTAGCTTGCATTAGCCCAAAACACATTCATATTGCCATGTCATGAGCATGCATCATATTGTGCATTGCATTGATTGTATTTCTTCTCTGTTGCCGGTATTGTCCCCTCTCAGTAGACGATGTTCGACGATGTGATCGATGACACCGATGAAGAACTATATTATCTTCAGAAGTGCCAGGCAAGCAAAACCTCCTTGTTCATTCTGATACAACCCACTCTCTCGCTCCTGCTCTCTTTTATTGCATTAGGACAACATCGATTCAACTGTTACTTGCTGCGGTAGTTGAACCCCTTTATCCTCTGCATGACCTGTCATTGCCACAGTAAATAGATGAAACCCACTAGCATGAGTAGGATTTGTTTGAGCCCTGTTGTGCCTACTCATTCATGCTTGTTTGTCATGCCTGCTATTGCTTAGAGTTAATTCAGGTCTGATTCATCGGGAATGAATCAGAGGTGTGTGAACATGTCCTACTGTGTGTGAGCTAAGTGTGTGAACATGATTTGGTAAAGGTATCGGTGAGAGGCCATGTAGGAGTACATGGTGGGTTGTCTCATTGAAGCCGTCCTTAGGAACTGAGTTCTGTGTTTGTGATCCATGATTCAGCTACTACCATGCATTGGGCCCTGAAATATGACCCCGCTCGACTTCTTATTCACCCTTGTCCTCTGTCCAGGAGTTGCAAGTAGTTTCTGGTGTTTGTAGTATGCTGGAGGCCGTGTGCAGTGCTGACCGTAGGGGTGGGCTGTGATGCGGTAGGCACGTGGCACGGTGTACCGGTCGCCCGTTTGGTGTCTCGGGAACCCTGCTCACATCGTTTGGGGCTATGAGCGAAACTTCGGCCGGATCTCCTCATGGATGGAACCCGAATAGGCGATAAACCTGGACTAGAGACTTGAGTGTTTAGGTAGGTCGTGGTCTACACCCACGTCGGCTTTCGCTTGAAGTCTGCCGAGCACATGTCGTGTGCAGACGCTAAGTGGTGGAAACATGTATGAAGAAGTACACCCCTGCAGGGTTAATATCATCTATTCGAATAGCCGTGTCCGTGGTAAAGGACTTCTGGGTTGCCTATAACAGTTCATAGACAAGTGAAAGTGGATACTCTAAAATGCGCAAGATAAGCGTGAGTGCTATGGATGGCGTTCTCGTAGGGAGACGGGAGCGGATCCATAGTGGTGTATTGATATGGTTAATATGTGGACTCGTGTGCGCCACCTCAAAAGAGTTACTTGCAGTCGTAGTTTAGGATAGCCACTGGGTCAAAGCTGGCTTGCTGCAGTTAAACCCCACCATCCCCTTTGTTGATAATGATGCATATGTAGTTAGTTCTGATGTAAGTCTTGCTGGGCACATTTGTACTCACGTTTGCCTATTTTATGTTTTTGCAGAGAGACTTCAGTCTCACTAGTAGTTCCACATGGACTTCGACGTTTAGCTTGATACCTCAGCTACGATCTTGTGCCCTCGGCAGGATCTAGATGATAGTCAGGCTTCTAAGCCTTTTTCATTTGTAGATGTCTGTACTCAGACATGTTAGCTTCCGCTTGTGCTTTGATTTGTATGCTCTGAATGTTGGGTCATGAGACCCCTGTTTGTAATATCTCGCTCCTCGGAGCCTAATGAATAAATACTTGAGTCGTAGAGTCATGTTGTGATGCCATGTTGTATTTGCACATATCGAGCATATTGTGTGTATGTTATTGAAATGCTTGGTATGTGTGGGATCTGACTATCTAGTTGTTTTTCCTTAGTAGCTTCTCTTACCGGGAAATGTCTCCTAGTGTTTCCACCGAGCCATGGTAGCTTGCTACTGCTCCGGAACACTTAGGCTGGCCGGCATGTGTCCTTCTTCGTTCCTGTGTCTGTCCCTTCGGGGAAATGTCACGCGTTGAGTACCGGAGTCCTGTTAGCCCGCTACAGCCCGGTTCACCGGAGTCCTGCTAGCCCAGTGCTACAGCCCGGAACTTACTCGCTGATGACCGACACGTTCGATGCTGGGTCATGGATGCCTGTCCCTGTAAGTTTGTGCCACTTTGGATTTACGACTAGCCATGTCAGCCCGGGCTCCTTATCATATGGATGCTAGCGACATTATCATATACGTGTGCCAAAAGGTGCAAACGGTCCCGGGCAAAGGTAAGACGACACCCGTGGGAATACCGTGCGTGAGGCCGCAAAGTGATATGAGGTGTTACATGCTAGATCGATGTGGCATTGAGTCGGGGTCCTGACACCCTCAAGGACCAAGCTTTGGAGGCGAGCGACAAGGTGGCAAGCAAGGATGATGCTTCCATCTTTGGAGGCGAGAGTGATGAGGGGATCGAATCCTTTCCAAGCAGAACACCCACCACCACAAGAAAACCTCTCCCCGCGAGGCTGTTCTTCCTCTGTACTGTTCATCATCAGCCCAAGAGGCAATCCACCACACCACACACTGGATTAGGGTATTACACCACAATGGTGGCCCGAACTAGTATAAACCTCGTGTCTTTGTGTTGTTCATTGTTCTAGCTTAGAATCGCGGCGAGGTTGTGGGCGTGAATCGGTAGGGAGAAGATCTTTGTGCGCACCCCAGAGTTTGAACCTTAAGGGTTTTGCCGAAACCCGATATCCGACATTTGACGCGCCAGGTAGGGGTGCGCCGAAATCTTCTTTCCGCCGATCTACGTTCCACTGCTTCGTCGCATCCATGTCCGGCTACCCGATGACCAACGCCGACCGCTGGGTGGCATGGCCAGCTCATGCCGCACCGCCTACCCAAATTGACCTCAACCCCGCGCCTCAAGCAGCCTGCGCTTCGCAGAATGGTGTGGGGCGCGGGCGACGCGGTCAAGCACCGTCTGCGCTGACTCCATGGCAGGTGCGATTAGCCGCAAGGGCCTCAAACCACGCTGCAGCCATGGCGCCGCACACCCGACGGGAACAAGGGAACATGAGGGCCGCACTCACTGTGGCTCGGGAGCTGCTGCGGTGCAGGTTGAAGGAGAGAGGCCGAGACGTGCTGCTGGAGCGTGTTGCCGAACTCCTGGATGCCGCAACTTTGGGGGCGCCTCCCTTCTGTGTCTAGCTTCCACCCCAGACCCCGGTCGGGTCAAGCGGCGGGCCCATCCGTGCTCGTGCGCCCATAGGCGCGCCCCAGGGCTTCATCGACATCAGCTCAACAATCAGCATCGGGCGTCATGCTACACCAGCACCACCCCCAGTGAGCGAGGGCATGTGCATCGCCGCCTACGGCCTGGCGGCCCGCCGCCCTACCATCCCCAAGACGGTGCGCTAGGCTAGGCCACATGGAGCGTTGGGCACTATGGAGAAGTCTTCGGGGCAGCAACCTCAGAGGCTTACGTGACCCACATGGTGGATTGGGAATACGGGCTAGAAGACGACCCCGGCTCAGTTCTCTGGTCAGGCTGGGAGGAGGAGATGCCAGAAGTCGAGCCTTTTCAGGAGCCCCAAGGAATCCTCACCAACCGCGCTGGCAGCAGCAGCTATCGGGTACCGCTAATTCCTCAGGAGCAAGCTTATGCTAACCATGGGTCGCAGGAAGTTTAGGTCACTGCAGCGGAAGGCTGCCCCAGCTCAGCGGCCTCCCTTTCGCTAGGAGGGGTGCACTGGGGGCTGCAGGATAGGGGTCGGGAGCCAGGCCCCTCCCCATGGTGCACGGAGCAAGGTGTTTCTCGGAGGTAGGCCCTCTGCCGGGGAGGTGCTGCAAAGCCTGCCCCCGGCAGAGGACCCGTGGTCGCCGGGGGCGTCCCCTTTACCCCATTGGCGTCGTCCTTGGTCTCCGGCCGCCGCCAATGGTGGTCGAGGGTGGCAAAAGGTGGGGCCCTCATCTGGCGATATAAAGCAAGGCCGGTACCTGTGAAGAAGGCCTAGTGCCTGTGAAGCTCGCCGCCTGTGACACTCTCACGTAATAATGAGTTGGGGCTGTACACGCCCCGGAGTCTCCGGAGAGCTGCCCTTGGGCCTTGGGGGCTCCCACCCACACCCAGTGGCAGCACTTAGCTCCACGCTGGTGAGAAGACGTCGATGACTAGACTAGGTGCCGGACGCGGCCTTTTGCTTTTTTGCTCCCCTTTCAGTGGTCGAGCTTCCTTACTTCGGATTTAAGTTGAAACTGAATTTGCATTTGTGTGTGCGGGGGAGGGGGGGTCTTGTCTCGTTCGTGTGTTTTCTCGTGTTCTGGTTTCTGCCCTAGTACGAAGTTCGCACTAGCTGCCTCCCCCTCGCGAGCCTCTCGCGGGTGGGGCTGGGCTAAGTGCATGCGCGCATGCCGTCCCGCGGCCGGCACTCGCTCTCGTGAGGCTCTCACCACATGGTCAGCACGTCCCTCGGAGGACCCTCAGAGGATCACGACCTTGCAAGCCTACTCAAGGCTTTTCCGGGCTAATGGTAAACCACAACAACTAACCCATCGTAGGGCCCATAATATCATGCAGGCGCACATTCGGCGTCACTCCTAAAAGCATGTGGACAACAATCTTTTTACATGAGGGGCCTCCCCTCCCAAAATGCTCTTACAACCTTCAGGGCCATGCCCGAGCTTTTTGTGTGCAGGAATAACAGCAAAGGAACACAGGATCAGTCAGACATATCGCTCACAGCGCCCTCTAGGTCGCCTCCAGAGACATCACTAGTGTCGGATGTTGGGTTCCGGCAGACCCTTAAGGTTCAATCTCTGGGGTGCGCACGAAAATCTCTCCCCTACCGACCTACGTCCGATCGCCTCGTGAGATCTAAGCTGAAAACGACGAACAACACAAGGGACACAAGATTTATAATGGTTTGGGCCACCGTTGCGGTGTAATACCCTAGTCCAGTGTGTGGTGTGGTGGATTGCCTCAGGGGCTGATCATGAACAGTACAGGGGAAGAACGGCCTCGTGAGAGGTGTTCTTGAGCTGATGCGATGAACTGCTTGGGTGAGTTCGATCGCCTCTCTCTCTATCTAGTCTTCCCAAAATCTGGATCCCTCTCTACTGTGGTGGCTAGTCCTATTTATAGAGGCCCTGGGCCTCTTCCCAAATATTGAGTGGGAAGGGCGCTAATAATGGCCATTTTGAAGGGGAATATCCAGTACAAGTTATCCTGACTAAAGTTGATCTTCGGCTGCCAAAAGCACTGGCGATGATGCCGTCTTGGGCTCCACGGTGACCTCCATCCTGCCGCTCCGCTGGTCTTGGTCTCGTTGCACTGAAATTGCAAACTTTGCCTGATGCCTCGGTACTCCACGTCTGTGCTTGCCCCCTTTGCACCAAAGTGGAAACAAGGACACTGCTCAGGTCGGCGCCCGCCTGGCCTCGATCGTCATGGCTTGCATCACGAGCACCTCGCGATGTACCCTGCCTTGATCTCTCCACCTCCTCGCGAGCCTGCTTGGCGAGGCCATCCCTGAGGAAGCCTTGCGTCATCCGCCCCGCGAGGCCTAGCCCCTTGTGAGGGTCTTGAGTCTTGTGCTGATGAAGACGGGCCGTACTGGGCCACCACTAGAGCCACGCCGCAGGCCGTAGGCAGGAAAGTCTGGGGACCCCCGTTTCCAGAACGCCGACAGTAGCCCCCGGGCCCAAGGCGCGCTCGGACTTGGCTTAGTGGACAAGCGAAGGGGCAAGTGCGGAGCACCGCGGGCCCCATCAGCCTGCGGCCTTGGGCACCGCATGGCGGTTGATTGGACGTGGGCGTCTCCGCTTCCCCACGCTGTCTCGGCAACCGCTTGACTTGAAAAGTCACTACATGCAGAAACGGGTCATGATTACCTGCGAACATGGAGGCCGACGGTTGGCTTCCTTCCGGTTATAAATGCAGGAGGGCGCAGGCCTCCGCTGCGCATCTCCCTCCTTGCCTCCTTCTTTCTCCCCATCCCAGCTACTCGCATCTCCCATGGCGCCGCAGAAGAGGTTCTCGGCCGTAGAGAAGGGAAAGGCTCGTCGGGAAGGGCCTGACTCTCCCCCGGCCAAGCGCGGCCGGGCCGTCCACGCAAGCATCATGTGGCTCCCGTATTGCCTTCCCGCGGTCGTGGAGGCGATCCCCTGCGCGGCAATGGGTGCCAGGTAGTCGAGGGGGGGCGCGCCATGACTGCGCGGCCTCCCAGGCCGCGCTTCCACTCGGCGGAGGTGCTGCCGGAGTTCGTCGTGTGGTCGGCAGACCCGACCAGCACCTGGCTCCAGCTTCCCCGCTTCTTTGTAGGTGAACTTCCGGCTGGCGCTCCGGGTGGCCTCTGGCTTCAAGAGGACGGTTGCTGCAGCAGGGCCTCCTGGGCTTTGCTGGAGGTCTCCGTCGCCGGGAATGTGGCCCTGACCTGCGGCTGGCAAACGTTTGCCTGCGCGCGTGGCCTGAGCCAGCGGTGCACCCTGCACTTCAAGTTCGATGGCGTCGTCACCTTCTATGTGAGGGTGTTCGGAGAATACGGTCGCCGCGCTGGGCGCTGCCCCGAAGACAATGACCGCGGCCGGGTACCCAGCCCCGGCGATGATCTGGATGAAGATGATGGCAGGCGTGCGGTCGGCGGCGCTAGTGATTCGCCAAGCTTCGGCGGCTCCCCTTCGGACAGCAGCTCCTCCAGCGGTGGACGCGACCAGCCTCCACGCCGTCGCGCCCTCCTTGAGGGAGGTAGTGGGTCAGCCCACCGTCGCGCCTTGGTGAAGCGTGAGGAGGAGTCTGATTGAGCTCTGGAGGCAGTATGAGCCCTCGCGGCGAGTTGGCGCCGAGCAAGTCGTGTCTATTTTGTTTTTCTTCCTTCCCTACGCAAAGAGAAAGTAGTGTAGGGCCCCGTGGGGGCGTGTTGGACTGTTGCTATTAATTACCATGCTGTTTCCGCTATTTCGGTGTTGTGTTTTTGTGCCGCATGCCCGCGTGCAGGAATTACTTAGCTCGGGGGGACTTGTCGCGGTCTTCTTTTCCCGAGGCTGAGGACTTGCCGCGCACTTCATGTCCTGCAAGGATTAGTCAGGAGGGGTAGCTTCCGGTCTCGGTTGTGGAGGCGACCGACCCAGGTCCTGTGTTCGCGCCGCGATACCCGTGGGGCACGGACTGGGAGGGATGCTCCCGTAGTGGGCTTGGATAGGGAAACCTCAAATGACTGGGGCAGAAAACAATCGTGAGGGTGCCCGTGTAGCCCCCTCGTGAGACTTGCGCGAGAGAAAACGAGGCAAGTGGGCGAAAAAGACAAAGAGTCACAAGCTAAGGACGGCAACAACTCCAATAAAACTGCAAATAGGAACGAACAAGCCAACTGCAGAAAGCAAATGAAAAAGCCGCGTCCGGCACCTAATCTAGTCTTCGACGTCTTCTCACCAGCCCGGAGCTAAGTGTTGCCACTGGGCGTGGGCGGGAGCCCCCGAGGCCCGAGGGCGGCTCTCCGGAGACTTCGGGGCGTGTACAGCCCCAACTCATTATTACGTGAGAATGTCACGGGCGGTGAGCTTCACAGGCATTGGCCTTCTTGACAGGCTCCGGGCCTTTCTCGGGAAAATGAGCTTTACAGGCGTTGTCCTTCTTCACAGGCACCGGGCCTTTCTTGGTTCGTCTAGATTCACAGGCGTCGGTCCTTCTTTACAGGCTCTGGCCCTTTCTTCAAGGGTAGAACTTCCAGAGATGCTGGATGTTCCACGCGTTCGGGATGGGCACCCCCTCCTGAGTCTCCAAGCATGCAGCGCCGGGCCTAGAGACATGAACAACCTTGAACGGGCCCTCCCACATGGGCGAGAGCTTGTGTAGCCCCTCCCTGGAGATCACCCGTCTGAGCACGAGGTCACCTACCTCGAGGGTCCTGGGGCGGATGCTGCGGCAGTGGTACCGCCGCAGTGCTTGTTGCTATCTCACAGCCCGAAGCGCAGCCTCCCAACGACGTTCCTCCCCAAGCATGAGGTCCACCCGCCGCATGGCATCCTGCTGTGCTTCGTCGAAAGCCAGGACCCGCGTGGAGCGATGCCTGACCTCGTGAGGAAGGACCGCATCAGCACTGTAGACGAGGAAGAACGGGGTTTCGCTGGTCGACTTGGTAGCAGTAGCACGGACGGACCATAGCACAGACTGAAGCTCATCGTGCCAGCCTCTGCCGCAGGCCTCGAGCTTCTTCTTGAAGGTTTGGGTTTTGAGGCCCTTCAGGACCTCCGCGTTGGCGTGCTCAGCTTTGCCGTTGCTCCAAGGGTGTGCCACCGAAGCGTAGCATATCTGCGTTCCAATGTTAGCACAATATGTTTTGAAGAGATTGCTGGTGAACTGCGAACCGTTGTCGGTGATGATGCGATTGGGTACCCCAAACCGGCTCACGAGCCCCCTGATGAACTTGACCGCTGAGCCAGCCGGGATGGTGCGGACAACTTCCACTTCGGCCCACTTAGTGAATTTGTCGATGGCGATGTAAAGGTAGCGATAGCCCCCTGGCACTCGAGGAAATGGGCCAAGGATGTCCAGTCCCCAAACAGCGAATGGCCACGAGAGGGGAATGGTCTGAAGGCCCTGAGCTGGTTGGTAAATCTGCTTGGCGTGGAACTGACAGGCTTCACAAGCCTTCACCAGCTCGATTGCATCATTGAGTGCTGTTGGCCAATAGAAACCGCTGCGAAACGCCTTGTCGATGAGTGTGCGCGAAGACGAGTGGTGCCTGCAGTCTCCACCATGAATGTCTGCCAGCAGTTCTTTTCCTTGCTCCCTAGAGATGCAACGTAGAGTAACGTCATTCGGCTGCTTTCGGTAGAGCTCTCCATCTTGGATGCAGTAGGTCGTGGCCTGCCACGCCACACGCTCCGCGTCCTCCTCCTTCTCCGGCAGGGTCCCTTGCATCAAGTAATCCTTGAACTCCGCGGTCCAACATCCCTCCCGAGGCTCCAGCGCCAGGAGCAAGCGTGCCCCTGAGGTTGGGCCACAGGCCGGGGCTCTCGAGGCAGGCGGTTGAGGGAGCTCCTCCCTAGGCTGTGTTGTGCTTGATAGTGATGGCGCCGCCGAGGGTTTGAAGAGTCGCTCCTCGAAGACGCCAGGCTCCTAAGGTAGCCGCCTGGACGCCCTATTGGCGATGTCATCAGCCTCTTGATTGGTTCCACGAGGCACGTGTTGCAACTCCAGCCCCCAAAACTGTTTCTCCATCCTGCGGACCTACGTGAGATACGCTTCCATGTGCTCGTCCTTCGGCTCGTATACCTTGTTGGAGAAGTTGACGAGGAGTTGTGCATCACCCTTGATGATGAGGCACTTTACCCCCAAGGCGACTGCAGCTTTCAAGGCCGCTATCAGGCCCTCGTACTCTGCTATGTTGTTGGAGACCTTCTCTCCATGCTGGAAGAAGAGTTGCACAACATAGTAGAGCTTGTCCTGAGTGGGGGGATATGAGCACTGTGCCAGCCCCCGCGCCCTGTCGCGAGAACGCTCAGTCGAAGTACATGACCCAGCCGTCCGGTGCTTCACTTCTTGGGGAAAGCGACCGGTCCTCGCCCGCTTTGAGCCCCGGTGCCTCTTCCCATTCCGCCACGAAATCTGCAAGTGTGGCTCCCTTGATGACCCTGGTCGTCCTGAATTCCAGCTGAAACACTTGCAGTTCGATGTTCCATTCAGCGACTCTCCCAGCTGAGTTGGGGCTCCTGAGTACCCTTTCCAAGGGGTATGATGAGACGACCTTGATAGGATGGCCTTGAAAGTAGTGCCGCAGCTTGCGCAAGGCCACTAACAGTGCGAGGAGGAGTTTTTGGGGCATGGGGTACCGCGCCCTCGCGTCCCGTATCACTGTGCTGACGAAGTAGATAGGGTGCTTGATGAGGTTGAGGGTGCTGGCGCAGCCCACATCCTCCGGAGGTTGAGGCGCCTCTTGAGATGACGGAGGCCCCAGCGCTTGGTCGCTTGGAGAGGCCTCCTCCGTTCTGGGTGCGCTCGCCTGCTGAGGTTGATCCTTTTCTGCTGCAGTCGTGGTATTCGCGAGGCCTTCTTGGCCTTGCTCTACTTCGACCGGGACGGCAGCTGCGGCCTTGGTCTGGCGCTCCTCTCTAATCGCCACCAGGGCTGCGCTGGCGGAATAGGGGGTGGCTGCAAGGTAAAGCACCAAGGGCCCCCGAGGGCGCGGAGCTACCATCACTGGAGGGCTGGTAAGGTACTTCTTGATATCTTGGAATGCCTTGTCAACCTCTTCTGTCCACACGAATGGGCCCTTCTTCTTCATCATCTTGAAGAAGGGAGTGCCCGCTCCCCCAGCTTGGAGGTGAAGCATCCTAGCGCGGTTACACGCCCGGTGTGCTTCTGCATTTCTCTGAGGGTCTTCGGCGGGCTCATGTCTTCGACTGCCTTGACCTTCTCTGGGTTGGCCTCGATGCCCCTGTGGGACACGAGGAAGCCCAAGAGCTTGCCCGAAGGGACCCCAAATACGCACTTCTCCGGATTGAGCCGCAGATCTACTTCACGGAGGCTCGCGAAGGTTTCTTCCAGGTCCTGTATCAGGGTTTTCGCCTCCCAAGACTTCACCACAATGTCCTCGATGTAAGCTTCAGCGTTTCTCCCAAGATGCCGGCCCAAGGCGATGTGCATTAGCCCCTGAAAGGTCGCTCCTGCGTTGCGCAGCCCAAACGGCATGCAGTATAGTAGTACACTCCGCACGGGGTCAGGAAGGCCATTTTCTCCATGTCTTCTACCACCATCTTGATCTGGTGATAGCCCGAGAAGGCATCCAGGAAGCACAATAGGTCACACTCAGCGGTAGAGTCAACGATCTGGTCGATACGAGGGAGCAGGAATGGATCCTGCGGGTAGGCCTTGTTGAGGTTGGTGAAGTCGACACACATGTGTTCCTTTCCTCCCTTTTTTTGCACGACAACAGGGTTGGCCAGCCAATCAGGGTAGCGGACCTCGTGAATGACTCCTGTTGCCTCTAACTTGCGGGTCTCTTGGACAATGAAGGCCTGCTTTTTAGTGGACTGCCGCATTGCCATCTACTTCACGAGGCGCACGTTGGGGCACACGTTGAGAAGATGTTCAATCACATCCCTTGGGACCCCTGCCAGCTGATTAGGCTCCCATGCAAATGCCTTCTTGTTTGCGCGCAGGAACTTGACCAGGGCCTCGTCCTGCTCAGGCTCGAGGTTGGCGCCTATGCTGAAGGTGGCGCCAGTGGATCCATCCTCATCGACCGGTACCTGCTTGGTCTCCGCCTTGTCTTGGCTGAATAGCTCCTTCTTAGTCGGCGCAGCCCCCTTGAGCTCGAGGGCATCTGCGCTGGCGGGCTGCGTCACCGCAGCTGTCTTGAAAGCAAGCTTGAGCGCCTGCAGCGCATCCCTTGTGTCTCCGGACACGGTAAGGACGCTGCTGCTCCCGGGCATCTTCATGAGGTTGTACGCCGGGTGAGTCGCTGCCATGAACTGGGCCAAGGCTGGGTAGCCGAGGATTGCGTTGTACGGGAGGCCGATGGGGGCGATGTCAAAGTCGATCAGCTCCGTGCAGAAGTTGTCATGGGTGCCGAAGGTCACCAGGAGGCGGATCTGCCCGAGGGAGCCGACGGAACCACCTCCGACGCCCAAGAAGGGCCTGCTGGGTTGAAGCCTCTTTAGCGGCACGTGGAGGAGGCTGAAGGCCTCCACCGAGAGCACGTTGAGGCCGGCACCACCATCGATGAGGGTCCTGGTGACGGCCACTTAGCAGATGGTGGGGGTGCATAGCATTAGGAGCGCGCTCGAACAGGCGGTGTTGGAGGGGTGATCATCCGAGCTGAAGGTCAAATCGGCCTTGGGTGCCACCCAGCCCGGGAGTGTTTCTCGGCGCTTGAGGGCGGCGCCGATCTGGCAGACGAATGGCTTGACGTGGTGGCTCAAAGGTGGTGCCTGTGATCCGCCCAGGATGGCCGCGACGACTGGGGGTGCCGGCGCAGCATGATGGTCGAGGAAGAGGTTGCGCAAATCCTCCCAGGAGGCCACAGAAGCCGCTGGCAGGTGGAGCAGCCACATGCGCGAGACGCTGGTGAGGGCCATGGGCAGCCAGTTCGCCATGACCTTGTCGTCACCCCCGGCCTTGAGGACGACTTCTTCATATGCCAGCAGGAAGGCCTGCGGGTCGGCCGTGCCGTCGTAGCGCGATGGCATGTCCGGCTTGAACTTGTGCGGCCACTGCACCTGTCGCAAGGCGGAGGCCAGGGATCGGAGCCCCCTGGTCTGCGCGCCGGCGTCGACAGCTTCGAACTCTGGGGTCAGCGACGGGGTGGCGGTGCGGCCTTCCCGCCGCACCGAAGGATGCAGAGACGAAGCTTGTTGCTCGTTCCCCGCCGGGCTGGTGGCGGCGTTGGCGGCAGGCGACGGGGAACGATAGGGGAACCCGCTGACGCTCGGTGCGAGCCCGACGAGCGTCAGCCATGGACACGATGGAAGATCGAACGCGAACAGCGGAAGAAAGATTCCAGCGCACCCTTACCTGGCGCGGCAAATGTCGGATGTTGGGTTCCGGCAGATCATTAAGGTTTGAACTCTGGGGTGTGCATGAAGATCTCTCCCCTACCGACCTACGTCCGATCGCCTCGTGAGATCTCAGCTGAAAACGATGAACAACACAAGGGACACAAAATTTATATTGGTTCGGGCCACCGTTGCGGTGTAATACCCTACTCTAGTGTGTGGTGTGGTGGATTGCCTCAGGGGCTGATCATAAACAGTACATGGGAAGAACGGCCTCGCGAGAGGTGTCCTTGAGCTGATGCGATGAACTGCTTGGGTGACTTAGATCGCCTCTCTCTCTCTCTCCCTCTCTCTCTCTAGTCTTCCCAAAATCTGGATCCCTCTCTACTGTGGTGGCTAGTCCTATTTATAGAGGCCCTGGGCCTCTTCCCAAATATTGAGCGGGAAGGGCACCAACAACGGCCATTTTGAAGGGGAAATCCAGTACAAGTTATCCTGACTAAAGTTGGTCTTCGGCTGCCAAAAGCACTGGCGATGACGCCGTCTTGGGCTCCACGGTGACCTCCATCCTGCCGCTCCGCTGGTCTTGGTCTTGTTGCACTGTAATGGCAACCTTTGACTGATGCCTTGGTACTCCACGTCTGTGCTTGCCCCCTTTGCGCCAAAGAGGAAACAAGGACACTACTCAGGCCGGCGCCCACCTGGCCTCGATCGTCATGGCTTGCGTCATGAGCACCTCGCGAGGTACCCTACCTTGATCTGTCCGCCTCCTCGCGAACCTGCCTGGCGAGGCCGTCCCTGAGGAAGCCTTGTGTCATCCGCCTTGCGAGGCCTGGCCCCTTGCGAGGGTCTTGAGTCTTGTGCTGATGAAGACGGGCCATACTGGGCCACCACTTGAGCCACGCCGCAGGCCGCAGGCAGGCAAGTCTGGGGACCCCTGTTTCCAGAACGCCAACAACTAGCGCTGCTGTCATTGTCACATTCATCACCGTCTCCATCGTTGGCGCCGTCTTCACCGCCATTGTCTACATTGCCTTCATCCGCGGCAACTATCACCCCTTCGTTATCAGAAGCAAAGGCCCTAACAAGCGAATCCATGTTGTCCTCTACCCACCACGCCAGGTCGCCCCGGATGGCCTCCGGCACTGAGGCGATGACGGCGTTGAATTCGAAGTGGGAATTTGCGTTCTGAAGGTGGCTGAAGACGTGGGATAACACACGCCCGAGCAGGCTGCGGCTCCTCTCCTCGACAAGCTGGCGAGCTCTCTCGAAGCGATTCTCTAGGTGCGTCACCACATCAGTGAAGAATTGGAGATGGACAACATAGTTGGTCAGGTGAGGATGCGGAGCGTCCGCATCGTAGATATTGCCTAGGGCCGTGTTGGCCCTGTTCCTGAGCTCTTGGAGCATGGGGCCGTGCATGTGCTCCAGCATCTGTCGTTGAAGAATTTCTTATTTGTTCTGCCATGCAACAGACTCGGCGTCGTTGACCCGCTATTGAAGAAGAAGCAGCTCGGCATGGGTGGAGGCCAACTCAGTCTGTGCCGAGAGCAGGGCAGCTGTGGCGGCCTCCGCGCGTTGCCCTATTTCAGTCAGCTTGGACCTGAGGGTGGCAGTCCTGCCCGCAGCCTTGGCTTCAATCAGCTCCAGCCTCTAGTTATACCTGCGCTCAAGATCCGCGCAAGCTTCCGCCACGCGGCGGTCGACCTCCTCCTAGATTCGAGCCTTGCGCGTGGCAACCTCGTCCTCCGCCTGTGTAACCTAGCGCTCCCTTGTCTCCAACCGCTCAAGGTCAAGATTGCGCTCAGTGGCCTCCAGTGTCAGCACCTCCTCGCGCCTCCGGAGCTCCTCCTCCTCGATAGGCGTCCCCTTTAGTGATGCGAGGGCGACCTGACGCAGCTCCACCTGCTGCTCCAGGGAAGTGCTCTAGGCTTGGAGCTCGCACGCGTGCTTCTCCGCGATCTCGCGTCGATGGTCTGCTTCCTGAGCCTCCTCCATAGCTCGGGAGCAGGCCTTTTGCGAGGCTGCAAGGGACGCTTCGGCCTTCGCGTTGTCAAGCTCGCGCTGATGACGCGCGAGGTTGATTGCCACCTTCAGCTTCCGTCACTCCTCAATCAGCCGCAGGCCCTCAGCTTCAAGACACACGTCCACATCTGCGAGCTCTCCACCAAGCTGGCCCATCACGTCCATCGCCCTTTGGAGGAACTCTCAGCGAACGGCGCTTCGCTCTCGCGCGCGCTCGAGCACACTGTCAATGTCATCCTCCGTCACAAGCACTGTCGGCGGGCCCTGAAGCGGTTCGCCCCCTCTCGGCAGGGGGCTGGGGGCTGGCGCCCCCATGATTGCCGAACGGGCTCTGCAAGGGACCCTAACCGGCGCAGGTCCGTCCCTAGAAGAAGAGCCAAGGACCAACGCCAACCACTCGCCGTCCACGATCAGAGGAGGAGTCCTGGGCGGGCTAGTCACGCCCCAGGCAAGGTCGCAGAGGAAAGGCGCAAGGGCACGGGCTCAAGGCACCCTGCGGGTCGTCTTACTTCTCCGGCTGAGCCCGCGTCAGGGTCAGCACACAAGCTCGGGACGCTCAAGGCCAGCGATGAAGGCAAGGCTGGAGGAAGTTGCTTCTTGGGAGACTCCGCAGGCTTGGCAGGGGGGATCCTGAAAGGCCGCAGTCAAGAAAGGGAGCAGCGACTGAGGAATTGCAAGAATGAGGTACTTACTCATCTATGGCAAAGAACTTCCTGTGCTTCAACGGTCGGAAGGGGCGCCCACTGCAACTCGAAGACTCCTTCCTATTTCGGAGGGCGGCGAATTACACACGAAACTGACCCAGGCGCTCAACATGAGGACCAGCGCGCAGCGCGGATGAAGAAGCACTCAGGCAGCCAACCTCGGGGGCGCCAAGATAGGAGGAGCGATTAGGCACCACCTCCTGATGACCTGCGGAGGCCTTGGGGGATCCGGCCTCGGAAGCCGCAGATTGCGTCCCCCATCGATGACCGCCTCAGGGCGGGCTTCACAAGCTCCGGAGGATGACGCTTCGGGAGCCCCGTGCGATGTCAGCGCCATGATACCCGAGCCTCCAGCCTCAAGCGATGCTTGCCTCCCCGCACCCGCTCCTGGGGCAAGATCGGTGCTGGCGGCGAGGAAGGGGGCCACAGCGACAGGATTCTCATGAGGATCCGTAGGCCAGGCGGGCGCAACCCCCATTCGTTGAAGAGAGGCATCTGTCTCGCGAACTCAGCCCTGCCCGAGCAGAGATACAGGAGGCTACCCCCGTGCCAAATATCGCCCGACGAGGGGTCACCAGTCAAGACCTCAAGCACCTTCTTCAGCGTTTCGGGTGCCAGCTCCATCTCCTGGAGCCTCATGCGGACCTGGTATCCAGTCAGGGCCCACATCGGTCGGGAGTGGCGCTGAAGAGGAGCAATGCGACACTGGAGGAACTCCTTCACCACCCGGGGCGTAGTCATGTCGAGCTCTCTCAACCTCCTCAGCCGGTGCCAGACGAAGGAGAGCCAGGGGCTCACGAGTCTCTCATGGCCCCAGCTGGGGTTGGGGACTGCAGGCAACATCGGAGGCGAGAGAAAAGGGTTGAGCACTCCGACATCCATGTACAGCCACCGCATCCAAAACCCACTCATGGAAGGCAGGAGGCCAAAATCAATCCCCGAGGCGGCCGTCTTTGGCACGGCCTGGAAGCTCACGCACCCCAAGCACTGCAAGGGGTCAGTTAGGCGCAAGGAGAAGAAGTGGCGCAAGAGGGCAATGGAAGGAGCAATGCCCACCATGGCTTCACAAACAAAGGCGAAGACAGCAAGAAGGGTAGTGGATTGATGATCAAGATGCATCATATGGATCTGATAGTGGGAAAGCACGGCATTGAGGAAGGCGGAGAAAAGGGGAACTAGGCCAGCCCACAAGGCGTCAATGAAGAATCGAACCTCCATGACGCTCCTGTAGACGGAGGCATGGGACGCAGGCCAAGCCATCGTATTTTCTCACTCGTTGAAGCTGGAGGCGAGCGCGGGGCAGACCTTGCCCAAGGCCTCCAGATTGAGCACCAGCGACCAGCCGACGGCGGGCTCGATCATGGCGGACAAACTAGTCGGGGACAGGGGCTTCTTCCCTTTCTCCTTGCTAGTTGGCGCCATGGCAATGGTGGGAGCAGAACTCAAGTTGGATTTGGAGTGGAAGCAGAGATTCGAGGAAGAAAGGGGAATAGGGAGCACGCGGCCAGCGAGGAGGAAATAATTGTGTAAAGCTTCGTGCCCGCCTAGCTAGGCGGATATTGGGGGAGCATGGGGAAGCGGAGACGCCCACGTCCAATCAGTCGTCACGCGTCGACCAAGGTTGTAGGCTGTTGGGGCCCGTGGCGCTCCGCACATGCCCTTTGGCTTCGCTGCTAAGCCAAGTCCGAGCATGCCTTGGCCCCGGGTGTCGGCATTCTGGGAACGGGGGTCCCCAGACTTGCCTGCCTTCAGCCTGCGGCGTGGCTCAAGTGGGGGCCCAGTGCAGCCCAGCTTCATCAGCTCAAGCTCAAGACCCACGCGAGGGGCCAGGCCTCACGGGGCGGACGACAGGGAGCTTCCTCAGGAGGAGCCTCATTAGGCAGGCTGGCGAGGAGGCGGAGAGATCAAGGCAAGGGCACCTCACGAGGAGCCCGTGATGCAAGCCATGACGATCGAGACCAGGCGGGCGCCAGGCGGGCGCTGGCCTACGCAATGTCCTTGTTTCCCCTTCGATGCAAAAGGGGGCAAGCACAGGCCAAGGCATCAGGCAAAGGTTACCATTTCGGTGCAACAAGACAAGGACAAGCAGAACGGCGGGATGGAGGTCATCGTGGAGCCCAGGACGGCGTCATCGTCAGAGCCTTTGGCAGCCGTAGACCAACTTTAGTCAGGATAAGTGTACTAGATGTTCCCCTTCAAAATGGCCAATTGTTGGCGCCCTTCCCGCTCATTATTTGGGAAGAGGCCCAGGGCCTCCCTCTATAAATAGAGCTAGCCACCACAGGGCAAAGGGGAGATCAATCAGAGAAAAAGAGAGAAATAGAGAGAGAGAGAAGCGACTGAACTCACCCAAGCAGTTCATCGCACCAGCTCAAGAACAGCCCCTCACGAGGCTGTTCTCCCTTTGTATTGTTCATCATCATCCCCAGAGGCAATCCACCACACCACACACTGGAGTAGGATATTACACCACAATGGTGGCCTGAACCAGTATAAACCTCGTGTCTCTTGTGTGTTCTTCTTTCTAGCCTAGATTCCTTGCGAGGCTTCGAGACGCGAGTTGGTAGGGGAAAGATCTCCGTGCGCACCCCAGAGTTCGAACCTCAAGGGTCTACCAGAACCCGAAATCCGACATTCGGCGCGCCAGGTAGGGGTGCACCGGAATCCTTCTTCCACCGCCTCGCGTTCCGTCACCTCACCGCCGTGATGTCAAGCGACCCGACTGCCAACACCGACCGCTGGGCAGTGTGGCCCGCCCACGCAGTGCCACCGGCCCAGGGCGACCTCAACCTTGCGCCCCAGGCAGCTCGTGCTCCGCAGCGCGCTGCAGGGCGCGGGCGACGCGGCCAAACGCCGCCTGCCCTCACACCACGGCAGGTGCGGTCAGCAGCAAGAGCCTCAAGCCACGCCGCGGCCATAGCGCCGCACACCCGACGGGAGCAGGCAAACTCCAGGGCCGCGCTCACGATGGCCCGAGAGCTGCTAAGGTGCCGGCTGCTGGAGGGCAGCCGTGACGTGTTGTTAGAGCGAGTGGCCGAGCTCTTGGACGCCGCCGCCTTGGGAGCACCTCCTTTCTTCGTCCAGGTGCGGCCCCAGATCCAGAGCAGGCCGTATGGCGGCCCCATACGCGCCCACGCTATGCTAGGCGGGCTCCAGGGCCTACTCAACGCCAACCCGGCTAGCAGCACCAGACGACAAGTCGCGCCGACCCCATCGCCGGCCGGCAAAGGAGTGCATGCCACGACCTTCGGCCTCGGTGGACCACCACGCCACCACCCTCAAGACAATGCTCCAGGCCGGACTGCGTGGCATGTGGGGCACTACGGCGAGGACTGCGGGGCGGTGGCCCCAGAAGCTTATGTGCCCCACATGGTGGATCGAGAGTGCGCACTAGAAGAAGACCATGGCTCGTTCCTCGGGCCAGGCTGGGGCGAGGAGACACCAGAAGCTGATCTCTTTCAGGAACCCCAAGAGGGCCTCGACGACCGCGTCGGTGGCAGCAACTATCTGGTACCACTGATTCCTCAGGAGCAAGCTTATGCTAACAATGGGTCGCAGGAGGTACAGGTCGCCGCGGCAGATGGCTGCCCTGATGCTGCAGCCCCTTACCTGTGGGGACCCTGACTCATAAGTCGAGATCACCGAATGCACGTGTATAGTGATCCCAGAGATCAATTCTCACTGAACACACAGAAGCTGAATAACAAGAGTCTTACATCCATACATACCGTCTTACACAAATTATGACCATTATGGTCAAGTCTTACATCGATAAAGCCTTAAGGGCTGAACATCAAATGAAACACAAGCAGCGGGAATCTTCGTCGATAAGTAGAACCCATGCCATCTACCTTAACCCTACAGGCATTCTGACTGGGAAACGTCCTAGTTCGCATGTTCGTCTCCAAAGAACTCTTCTTCGAACTCCGGTTCTTCCATGCCTGGTCAATTAAATAACCAGTGGCAAGCCAATGAGTACTTTGAATGTACTCGCAAGCAACCCATGTTTTGGTTCAAGATACAACAATGCATGATATAGGTAAATTTCTGCAGAAAGCTAGTTTTGAGTGCAATGACAGGTTCAACATCTTTGTAAGGCATGCATCAAGAGAATTCAAGTAACCATGAGGACAGGTTACAGATATCAACATAAATAGAGTGGGCACCAACCCAACTCAATCATGTCAAGTCCTTTGACTTGACCCAAGTAGATTTATCAGCTCACACACATGGTTGCAAAACTCCGGACATAGTTTAAACAGCACCGCCCAACCGTCCTTGACCGTGGACACGGCTATTCGAATAGTTTTACACTCTGCAGAGGTTGCACACTGTACCCACTAGATCCGGGGAACTTCCGTGTCATCCACGACCCGCAGTACCTCAAGTACCCGGGGTAAGCACCCGATCACTACCTTTCCCTAGACGACACTAACATGGAGTCCACTCGATTGGCAGTAACCCCCGTGCCCAACATTTCACATAACACTTTCATGGAGCCTTGCTCCCATATTTATCACATACCACTGGCACGGGGTACCAACGGTGTGTCCGGTGCCCTGTGAAAACAGTCATGGCCGCCCTACCTGGCACGACCCCATCCCGAGAGAGCGCACCAACGACTCTCCCGTCACTAGTAATGCGGGCTCCAAGCTAGTATCGGTCTAGGTAATCAATAATGCCCTTTCCCATATAAGGGTAGAGTGGTTGCGCATGTAAGGTTGGGACAGTCATCAAATCTTAAATCTAATCCGTTTTCGAAATCAACACTCACACTTGCCTCGGTACACCACTTTGTCATCAAGTGGTTACCCATCTCATCATCTCCCTCGGGCATAAGTGGCACCCGATGAGGTTTTCGAAAAGTCTTTTGAAAAAGCTTTGTCTCCTTCACCATGCATAGACCCGGCCCTTTTGCGTAGCATCTACTTTAGCATCCTATCTACTCCCACCGGCATAACCCTTATAAGAAGGTAGGGTCGTGCACAATGCAAGTATCAACGAAGAAGTAACAGAGGCAACCAACCCACGTGGTTCACCATCTCATCATGATTCCGATGCAACAATAATAAAGAGCTATATGACATGGATAAAAAGGGTTTCATAGACATGGTCAAAGGGCTGCTTGCCTTGGTTGGCTTGGTCTTCAAAGTCTTCAGGCCCTTATCCTCCTTGTTCTTCAGCTACCTTGTCAAATACGGGATCTAACGTTGCAAGAAAATAACGGGAAAATAAGACAATAATAAAAACAGAAAAGTCAAAGTGCTCAGAAAAATGTCAACTTATTTTTGTAAAATACTAGGAGGAAAACTAGGAAGGGGAAAATTCTTGGTTTTGGATTTGGAGCTAGGGAAATAGAGTTGTGGATTTTCAAACAGAGATTCTATTGTTCAAATTTGAATTTAAATTTGAACAGAGCAGAAAAATGTAATGGATGTGCATGAAAGTTATATCAATAAATAGGTGGGATTATTCTGAGATTTTAGGAGTTGGAAATATTTCATTTGGATAAATATTTTGCCCTGTGGAATTTTTGGGAGGGAGACAGAAAAAGAAAAAGAAAAGTGGCGCTGTGCCACTGGGCCAGAGAGGCCACGGGCAGCAGGCCCGGGGGGGAAACCAGCCCATGCGGGCCGCCACGTCGAAGGTGTAAAGGCGAAATACGGCTTCAGCCGACGGGCGAACTGGTGCGCGCGCACGCGCGCGTTTTAAACCTGACGGGTGGATCCCACCCGTCAGGGCGTGAGGTTGACGGGTTGGCCCCACGGCCGTCATCGTCTACCTCCGTCCAGAGGTAGCGACAAGCTCGCTGGCGGTGATACAAAGCACGGGGAGGTGTGCGGGTGGTACCGTTGGACTCGGGGAGGTGTCGCCGTTCGGGTGGTGGTGTAGACGGTCGCCGGAGCAGCCTGGTTCGCCGGCGACGAGGTCACGCGGCGGAGGTGCTTCGGGCGTCGATGGTTCCGGCTGTTCCCGGCTGCAAAACGAGTGGGGAAGAGAGGGGAAAAGGTCAGCGACGCCTTGCGGTTCCAGATCGAGAGAGAACGGGGGCGGAGGAGGCCTGTACCGCGCGAACGCCGACGAGCCGAGGCGTCGGAGCTCGAGCTCGATCTCGAGCTCGGGCGGCTCTGGAGATGAATGGGTGGTACGGGAGGTGGATTAGGAGTGTGGGGAAGCGATAGGGGGTGAAGGAGGGGCTCGGGGTTGCCTTATATAGGCTGGCCGAGGTCCACCGTAGGCGTGGCCTACGGGTGTCCGTGGGATCGGCTCGGGTGGCCGTTAGAGAGGGAATGGAGGGCTCGGGGGTGTTCGTGGGAGTGGCGTAGGGTGCCAGGGAGAGAAAGGAGGAGCGGGGCGAGTTGCGCGCAGGCTAGAGGAGTGGCGCGAGCATTGGCCGAGCGGGGCGGCGCTCTGGCGCGAGCTGCACGAGAGAGAGGAGGGCGCGGGAGCAAGTGGGTGGCCTGCTGGCGTGGAGCGGACGTCGAGGGGCATTGAGTGGCGCGGGGGAAGCTCGAGGTTGTCGGGTGACGCGGCGTCAACGGTCGGGTGTCCTGCCGGGCGCTCCAGAGCGCGACTTTGTCCGGCATCCGCGGTTTTCCCGCGTCCGCGCGCGTCCAGTTGTGTCTGGAGGCTGCAGGGGGCGTGGGCAAAAGCTGTAGCGGCCTTGGATGCTCTGGAGAGCTGAGGGGAGAGAAGGAGGCTGAGAGAGAGGGGAGAAGCTGCTGTCCAGAGAAGACAAATGGGGTTTCCCCCTCCCTCATCATTGCTTCCTCGGGCAGAAAAGCATCCAAGTGACAGAGGAGAACGAGGAGGGGTTGTGGTAAAAAGATGGGCTCAAGGAGATTAGTGGAAGAGGCTGGAATTGGCATTTCAAAATACTGCCAGAAGGTGTTTGATGATGGTTTGGGCAAGTTAATAATTTCCACTTGCCATGAGACTCCACTGGGTGAGATGTCACACATAATTAGGGCCTTCCACCCATTTTGAGCTTATTTGGAAAAAGTTGCCAATGCAACTTTTGCAAACCCTAAAAATTGGCAGGAATGGACTTGTGTAGATCCAGTTGAGTAGATCACTTCTCCTTGATGCACCACTTGGTGTGGTGGCCATATTTAGTCATGTGATCAAGCTCACAAAAGTTGGGGTCATGGAGAAAAAGTTGGTAGTACAAAGTAGTTCAAATTTGATTCTGGTCAGAGAGGGTTTTGAGGCACTTTGAGCAAGATATCTTTTTCTCCAACCCGTGTCATTTGGTCTAGATGCATTATTAGACCACTGGAGCATGTGCACCAAGTTTGAGAACATTTGGGCATGTTTGGCAATGTAAAGTTGCTCAAACTTCAAAATGGACAGAAATGGTTTTGAGGGGATTTCATGGGGTTATACTATTCTCCATGACATGATACTTGTCAAGATCATCAAGTATGTCATATGTGACATGATACAATTTTATTGGAATTTTTAGAGAATATTTCCTTTGTAAATATTTCAAAAGCTTGAAATATCTAGAAAGGGTTTTTGAGGGGTTTAACCAATATTTTGAACATGACCATGTGTTGAAACTCTTTTATATGGAAAATATATGTCCACTGAGTTTCCCTAATTTTTGTCAAATATTTTTAAAACAATAAAATAGTTTTTCCCTATTAAAGACCATTTCCGGCCTTAAGAAAAAGCTTTTAAATAAAATAGTAAAATAACTTTTAAAATTATATTTTTGTGGTTTATGGGAGTACTACATCTAATAGGATTCAAATATACCTTTTGAAATATTTTTCATAACCCAAATCAAGTACTTGCAGTGCAAACCTCAACTCAGGGGTTTTTTGGAAAACTAAATTTAGAAAATAATTTTTGGCCAAATTATTTTTGTAAGAAAATTCTATATTGCACTATACACATGGCATGGTCATTGGGCAGAAGTTTGGGGCAAGGAGATGAAATATAGAAGGTGGAGTAGTTGACTTTAAGGAGCACTTGAAAAAAACACAGAGGGAAAACCAATTCCAAATAAAAGCAAAATAATGCAAAAGTTTTTGTTGGTCCAAATTTTCATGCTTTAATAATGCAAATGAAATGTTACAAAATGCAGGGTGTGACATTACCCCTCGGGAGGAGGGCACCGGGGGCTGCAGGAGAGGGGCCGAGATCCGGGTTCGTCCCTGTAGCGCTCGGCGCAAGGCGTTCTCAGGAGGTAGGCCCTCTGCTAGGGAGGTGCCTCAGGGCCTGCCCCCGAAGAGGACCCATGGTCGTCGGGGGAACCGCTGGTGACCGCTCTACCCCATTGGCGTCGTCCTTGGTCTCCGGCCGCCGTCAATGGCGGTAGAGCGTGGCGCAAGGCGGGGCCCTCGTCTGGCGATATGAAGCAAGGCCGGTACCAGTGAAGCTCGCCGCCCGTGACACTCTCACGTAATAATGAGTGGGGCTGTACACGCCCCGGAGTCTCCGGAGAGTCTCCCTCGGGCCTCGGGGGCTGCCGCCCACGCCCAGTGGCAGCACTTGGCTCCGCGCTGGTGAGAAGACGTCGAAGACTAGACTAGGTGCCGGACGAGGCTTTTTGCCTTTTGCCTTTTCCTCTGTTATCAAGGTTCTTCGATTTGAATTTAAGTTGGATTTGAGCTTGAGACTTGCGTGTGTTTGGGGGAGGGGTGTTTTAGTCTCGTTCGAGCAATCTCACGTGTTCTAGTTTCGGCTTTGCGTCCAAAGTTAGCGTCAGCTGCCTCCCCTCGTGAGCCCCTCGCGAGCCGGGCCAGGCCGAGCACGTCTACAATCTGAATCGTTGTCGCCGCACCCTCTCCGGAGGCTCTCATCGCGGGATCAATGGGTTCACCCAGAAGACACTCGAGGCGCTGCGGCCCCCACAGGCCCGCTCGGAACTCGTCGGGGTCAAAAGGGTAAACAGCAGCGACATACGATCAGTCGGACATATCACTCACCGCGTCTTCTGGGGCACTTCCAGAGGCGTCACTGGCATCACTGACATCATCACCACCGCCAACACCTCCGTCAGCGCCAGGCTCGTCCACAACGCCGCCTTCATCGGCGGCCACAACCACGCCGTCATCATCAGATGTGAAGGCCCTGACGAGGGCGTCCACGTTGTCCTCCACCCATTGCACCAGGTCGCCCCGGATGGCTATGGGCACAGGTGCGATGGCGGCGCCAACATCGAAGTGGGGGTCCCTGTCCTGTATATAACTTAGGACACGGGAGAAGGCACACCCGAGCAAGGCTCAACTCCTCTCCTCGACAAGCCAACGAGACCCCTCAGAGCGGTTCTCCAGAAGCGTCACCACGTCAGTGAAATACTGGAGGTTGCTGGCGTAGTTGGTCTCATGCGGCACCTCGGCGGCGGCCTCGCAAATGTTGCCCAGGGCCGTGTTAGCCCGTTCCCTGAGCGTTCGGGGCATGGGGGCGTGCTCGTGCTCCCGAATCCGCCGCTGACGGATCTCGTCCTTGTTCCGCCGTGCGATGGCCTCGACACCATCAACCCTCTGTTGGAGAAGAAGTAGCTCGGCGCGGGAAGAGGCCAGTCCGCCTGCGCTGCGCCAAGGGCGGCTGCGGAGGAGTCCGCACCCCGCGTCACTTCAGCCAGTTTGGCCCTGAGGGCCGCGGTCCTACCCTCAGCTTCGGCCGTGATCAACTCCAACCTCACTTCGTATTGGCGCGCGAGATCCGAGCGAGCTTCTGCCACGCGGCGGTCGACCTCTTCTTGGACTCGGGCTTCACGCGCGGCGACGTCATCCTCCGCCTGAGTCACCAGGCACTCCATCGTCTCCAACCGCTCAAGGTCAAGGTTGCGCTTGGCGGCCTCCAGCGTCAGCGCCTCCTCGCGCTTCAGGAGCTCCGCCTGGTCGACGGAAGCCCCCTTCAGCGACACAAGGGCCGCCTGGCACAGTTCCACTTGCTGCTCCAGAGAGTTGCTCAAGGCTTGGAGCTCCCATGCGCGCTCCTCCGCATCTTTGCGCCGTCGGTATGCTTCCCGGGCTTCCTCGACGGCTTGGGAGCAGGCCTCCCGCGAGGCCGCCAGCGACACTTCGGCCTTCGCATTGTCAAGGTCATGTTGATGACGCGTGAGGGCGATAGCTACCTTCAGCTTGCGCCTCTCCTCAGTGAGGCGCAGGCCCTCGGCCTCAAGGCGTGCATCCTCGCCAGCAAGCTCCGCCCCGATCCGGCTCACTGCATCCGCCGCCCCTTGGAGAAACTCTTGACGAAGGGGGAGATGTCCGTGAGCGCGCTTGAGCACGTCTTCCGCGTCGCCCTCTTCCACTGGCATATGCGGAGGGCCCTGAGGCGGCATGCCCTCTCCCGACGTGGGTTTGGGGGCTGGTGCCCCAGCAATCGCCGGACGGACCTCGCCAGGAGCCCGGCCTGGCGCCGGTCCGTCCCCAGAAGAGGAGCTCAAAGAATGACTTCAGCCAATCACCATCCACGATCAAGGAAGGAGCACAGGGCAAGCTGGCTGTGCCCCAGGAGAACTCGTGAAGGGAGGACATCAGGCGCGCAGGCTCGAGGTGCCCAGCGGGGTGGGCCACTCCTCCGACCGGCCGAGTGGCAGGGGCGCCGCTCGAGCTCGGCGCGCCAAGGGTCAGTAGCGAGGACAAAGCTTGGGGGGATGGCCCCTTGGCCATCTCCGCGAATTCGGCAGGAAGGGCCCTGAAAGGCCGCGGTCAGCTGCAAGAACAGAGAGGTAAAGGAGCAAAGAGAGAAGAGGACTTACTCATCCATGGCGAAGTACTTCCTGCGATTTGTCACATCCCTAGTCCTGGTATGCAGTAGGCTAGCCCTTCATGTGTGCATCATGTTTAACTTTTGAATGAACTTGAAATGGGGATTGCTCAAACCCTAGCATTAAAGGAATTCACTAGGTTCACCTAAAATATTTTCAGTAAGTCCAAATGGCTTTCAAAAATGTTCATCATTTTTGAAAAAGGTGAAAACCTCTACCAAAAATGATGCCAATATTTTTAGGCCATTCTGGATTTTTGAATAATCCATATTGTATTTGAATTGGGGCATTTAAATACTATTAATATTTTTAAATGCTCCAACAATTCTAAAAATAGTTAAGGGCCTTTGTAATAATTTATTTAATGCGCACAATTATTTTCAGGATATATTAAAATGATTTGGGCTATAAACTAAATCAAAACAAATAGCAAAAATAGAAAAGCAGAACAAATTATTAATAGAGAGAGAGAGAGAACTGACCTGGCGCCCACTGGTTCGGCCCAGCACGGCCGAGTCCATCTGGCTGTGCCAGTCGTCCCCTTCCTTGGGACAGAAGGACGCCGGGCGTGTGCCCCTTGCGCGCGGCCACGCGTCTCGGCCACCTCCTGCTTGCGCGTCCCCGACATTGCTCTGGACGCCCTGGACGTCGACACGCACCCCCGACCCCTCCCACTCTCTCTGAACCCCTTCCCCCTCCTCTGCTCTTCCCCGCAGCACCACCGAGCGCGCCTGTCGCCGCCGTTCGCTGCCACCACGGCTACCACACTCCCCTCGCCTTGCCGCTGATCCCAGATGCACCGCCGCGTCTTCCTCGTCCTCTCCACCGAGCTACGGGACGCCGGGAGGCCCTGCTTCGTCGTCACCATGCTCGTCTTCAACCTTCGGCACCATCGGCCGCCGGCGTTGATTCGCGGGATACAGCGCACCCCCGACCTCTCCTTCGTCTCCGTTCGACACCTAGTGAGCTCGCCCCTCTTTCCCCTATGTTCTGTCGCTCGATTTCGAGTTGTAGCATGATGCCCGTGAGCTTCTACGCCGCCGTCTGCCATGGCCGCCGGGAACCTCACTGCCGAGCTTCGCTGCTCGAACCACCGAGCCCCGCGTGCTCCTAGAGGAAAGTGGTGCCCTCCAAGCATCTAACCCTACTCGCTAACGCACTCCAGTGCCGCGCCAGTGCAAGCCCGACTTGCTGCCGCTGCAAACCTCATCGCCGACGTTGATTCCAGTGACTCCGCGACCTGCTGCTGCCTCCACTAGATGCGCGGGATCAAGGGCTATTGCCTGGTGCCATCGGCACATTCATCCGATGCCCACAGCGCAATTCCGGCGAGCCGCCGCTGCACTGTGAGGTCGCCGGCGTCCAACTCCGGTGACTGGTGATGTGGCACCGTCAATAGCGCCTAACCAACCTCCTAGTGTCGCTGACGTGTGGGCCCAGCCCTGCTGACACTTTAATTAAGGTTAGCTTAATACTAATTGACCCAGTTAACTAACTGTGCCATTGACATGTGGACCCCACACGTCAGGTTTGACCAGGGCCGATTCAGTTGACTGCTGACGTCACAGTGACGCAGTGCTGACGCAATAAGTCATTTTCTGGATTTATTTTAATTCTGAAAATTCCAGAATTTGTCCAAAATTCTAAAAATCATAGAAATTCAATCGTAACTCCAAATGAAATAAATTATATATGAAAAATGATCAGAAAAATCCAATCTATCCATCTGTACCATCTTCATGCATGTTAGAGCAAGTTATAGTTGCTGAATAGGGCAAATCATATGTTTGGCATTTAAATATTCACATATGGAGTTTGAATTGGAATCTTGGATTCAAACCAACTTTATTTAATCTGGTTGCTAGTTGCATTAGCTCAAACCACAACATATTGCCATGTCACATTCATGCATCATATTGTTGCATTGCATTGATTGTGTTCTTTCTCTGTTGTCGGTGATTGTCCCCTCTCGGTAGACGTTGCTTCGACGATGTGATTGATGACACCGATGAAGAGCTATACTATCTTCGGAAGTGTCAGGCAAACAAAACCCCCTTGTTCATTCCGATACAATCCCACTCTCTCGCTCCTGCTCTCTTTTACTGCATTAGGACAACAACGACATATTTGTTACTTGCTGCGGTAGCTGAACCCCTTTCCTCTGCATGACCTGTCATTGCCACAGTAAATAGATGAAACCCACTAGCATGAGTAGGAGTTGTTTGAGCCCTGATGTGCCTACTCATTCATGCTTGTTTGTCATGCCTGCTACTGCTTAGAGTTGAGTCAGGTCTGATTCATCGGGGATGAATTGGAGGTGTGTGAACATGTCCTACTGTGTGTGAGCTAAGTGTGTGAAAACGATTTGGTAAAGGTAGCGGTGAGAGGCCATGTAGGAGTACATGGTGGGTTGTCTCATTGAAACTGTCCTCAGGAACTGAGTTCTGTGTTTGTGATCCATGAACAGTTACTACCACACATTGGGTTCCGGTAACTCGACCCCTCTCGACTTATTAATCAACTCGATCTCTGTCCAGGAGTTGCAACTAGTTTCTGGTGTTTGTAGGTAGTGTTAGTAGTCTACCAAGTGGCACTCGGTACAGGTAGGCTTGGGACAGACTAGACATAGTGGCATGGTGTACCAAGTGGCACCCGGATGGTGGGCTTGGGAAGCCTGCTCACATCATTTGGGGCCGTGAGCGACACCCCGGCCGGATCTCCTTGCGGATGGAACCCGAATAGGCGATAAACCAGGACTAGAGACTTGTGTGGTTAGTCAAGTCGTGGCCGACTTCCTCGCCAGTCTTCCGCTTGAAGGTTGCCGAGATACACGACTTGTACATGGTGGTAAGTGGCGAGAGCGTGTGTGAAGAATTACACCCCTGTAGGGTTAATATGATCTATTCGAATAGCCGTGTCCGCGGTAAAGGACTTCTGGGTTGCCTGTACAGTTCATAGACAAGTGAAAGTGGATACTCTAAAATGCGCAAGATAAGCGTGAGTGCTATGGATGGCGCTCTCATAGGGAGATGGGAGCGGATCCATAGTGGTGTATTGATATGTAGAATATGTGGACTCGTTTGCGCCACCTCAAAAGAGTTACTTACAGTCATAGTTCAGGATAGCCACCGAGTCAAAGCTGGCTTGCTGCAGTTAAACCCCACCACCCCTTTGTTGATAATGATGCATATGTAGTTAGTTCTGATGTAAGTCTTGCTGGGTACATTTGTACTCACATTTGCCTATTTTATGTTTTTGCAGAGAGACTTCAGTCTCACTAGTAGTTTCACGTGGACTTCGACGTTTAGCTTGTTACCTCAGCTACGATCTTGTGCCCTCGGCAGGATCTAGTAGATAGTCAGGCTTCTCATTTATAGTTGTCTGTACTCAGACATGTTAAGCTTCCGCTTGTGCTTTGACTTGTGTGCTCTGAATGTTGGGTCATGAGACCCATGTTTGTAATATCTCACTCCTCGGAGCCTATTGAATAAAATACTTGAGTTGTAGAGTCATGTTGTGATGCCATGTTGTATTTGCACATATCGAGCATATTGTTTGTATGTTATTGAAATGCTTGGTATGTGTGGGATCTGACTATCTAGTTGTTTATCCTTGGTAGCCTCTCTTGCCGGGAAATGTCTCCTAGTGCTTCCACTGAGCCATGGTAGCTTGCTACTGCTTCGGAACACTTAGGCTAGCCGGCATGTGTCCTTCTTCGTTCCTGTGTCCTACCGGAGTCCTGTTAGCCTGCTACAGCCCGGTTTACCGGAGTCCTGCTAGCCCAGTTGCTACAGCCCGGATTCACTCACTGATGACCGACACGTTCATTGCTGGGTCATGTATGCCTGTCCCTGTAAGTTAGTGCCACTTTGGGTTCACGACTGCCATGTCAGCCCGGGCTCCATGCATATGGATGCTAGCGACACTATCATATACGTGTGCCAAAGGGCGCAAATGGTCCCGGGCCTGGTAAGGCGACACCCGTGGGAATACCTTGCGTGAGGCCGCAAAGTGATATGAGGTGTTACATGCTAGATCGGTGTGCCATTGAGTCGGGGTCCTAACATGCTTCAACAAGCGGCAAGGGCGATCGTCACCGCCCAAGGCCTCCTTCCTCTTGCGGAGGGCCTCGAAGTCTACATGGAACCGGCCTAAGCGCTTGGCGCAAGGGTCGGTCTTTGGCATGGAAGAGGCGTCAAGGTGATCAGCGCCAAGGGGACCGGCCTGGGGGACGCCACCAGGCGCCGCCTCATGAGGATGGCCGGGGCCTCGGGAGCCCCAACCTCGGGAGCCGTAGGCCGCAAATCCTCGCCTGCCACATCATCCCCTTCAGCTCCAGGCGGTTCTCGTCTCCCCGCTCCATCGCCTGAGACAGAGCTGCTTTGGGCGACCGGAAGAGCAACCACAGCGACTGGGTTCTCGCGGGGCCCCGTGAGGCCAGTCGGGCACAGCCCCCACTCGTCAAAGCTGGGCATCTGCCTCACAAAATTGGCCCTGCCTGAGAAAAGATACAAGAGGGCAGCATCATGTCAAAGGCTGTCTGGGGAAGGATCGCCACTCAGGACCCTGAGCATCGTCCTCAGCGCTTCAGGCGCTAGGTCCTCCTCCTAAAGCCTTATGCGGTCTTTGTGCCCCGCAAAGTCCCACATCCGGTGAGAGTGGAGCTGGAGAGGAGCAATGCGATGCTGGAGGAACTCCTTCACCACCTTGGGCGCCGTCACGTCGAGCGCCCTCAAACTCGGGAAACGGCGCCAGACGAAGGCAAGCCGGGGGCTCGCGAGCGTCTCATGATCCCAGCCTAAGTTGGGAACAGCAGGCAAAGTTGGGTGCGAGAGCAGGGGGCTGGGCACCCCAACAACCACATACAACCACCGCTCTGAACCCGGCCTCAGGGGGAGGAAGGCCGAAATCGATCCCTAAAGCAGTTGTCTCTAGCACGGCGAGGAAGCTCACACACCCCGAGCATTGAGTGGGGTCGCTCAGGTGCAAAGAGAAGAAGTGGCGCAGCAGGGCAACGGAAGGAGGAATGCCCACCATTGCCTCGCAAGCAAAAGCGAAGACAGACAGGACAGTAATGGACTCAGGCCCGAGGTGCATCATGTGGATCTGATAATGGGAGAGCACCGCATTGAAGAAAGCGGAAAAGGTGGGAACCAGACCCGCCCACAGGGCATCGGCCAAGAACCGGACCTCCGTGACGACCCTATCGAAGGAGGCATGGGACACAGGCCAGACCGTGGTCCTGCCGCACTCGTTGAAGATGGTGACAAGAGCAGAACGGACCTTGCCCAAGGCCTCGGGGTTGAGTATGACAGACCGGTCAACGGCGAGGGCCATCGCCGGAGGCGAGCGGGGTGAAGGCGCGGGCCTCTTCCCTCTTTCCTTCTTCGTTGGCGCCATGGCAATGGGAAGGGGGGAGAGTTCGAGTTGGATTGGAGGCGGAGGTTGGAGCCTGAGGAATGGCAAGAAGCACGCGGGCTGCGGAAGGGGAATGGCTGTGTGCAACCATGGGTCCGCCTAGCCGGGCGTGTAATGAGGCATCATGGGGAAGCAGAGACGCCCACGTCCAATCAATCACAACGTGGCGCCCAAAGCCGCAGGCTGTTTGGGCCCGCGGCGCTTCGCACTTGCCCCTTCGCTTCTCTACTAAGCCAAGTCTGGGCGCGCCTTGGGCCCGGGGGCTACTGTCGGCGTTCTAGGAATGGGGGTCCCCAGACTTGCCTGCCTGCGGCCTGCGGCGTGGCTCAAGTGGGGGCCCAGTGCAGCCCAGCTTCATCAGCTCAAGCTCAAGACCCCCACGAGGGGCCAAGCCTCGCGGGGCGGACGATAGGGAGCTTCCTCAGGAGGAGCCTCATCAGGCAGGCTTGTGAGGAGGCGGAGAGATCAAGGCAAGGGCACCTCGCGAGGAGCCCGTGATCCAAGCCATGACGATCAAGACCAGGCGGGCGCCGACCTATGCAGTGTCCTTGTTTCCCCTTCGGTGCAAAGGGGGCAAGCGCAGGCCAAGGCATCAGGCAGAGGTTACCGTTTCGGTGCAACAAGACCAAGACCAGCAGAACGGTAGGATGGAGGTCATCGTGGAGCCCAGGACGGCGTCATCGTCAGAGCCTTTGGCAGCCGTAGACCAACTTTAGTCAGGATAAGTGTACTAGATGTTCCCCTTCAAAATGGCCAATTGTTGGCGCCCTTCCCGCTCATTATTTGGGAAGAGGCCCAGGGCCTCCCTCTATAAATAGAGCTAGCCACCACAGGGCAAAGGGGAGATCAATCAGAGAAAAAGAGAGAAAGAGAGAAAGAGAAAGAGAGAGAGAGAAGCGACTGAACTCACCCAAGCAGTTCATCGCACCAGCTCAAGAATAGCCCCTTGCGAGGCTGTTCTCCCTTTGTATTGTTCATCATCAGCCCCTGAGGCAATCCACCACACCACACACTGGAGTAGGGTATTACACCACAATGGTGGCCTGAACCGGTATAAACCTCGTGTCTCTTGTGTGTTCTTCTTTCTAGCCTAGATTTCTTGCGAGGCTTCGAGACGCGAGTTGGAAGGGGAAAGATCTCCGTGCACACCCTAGAGTTCGAACCTCAAGGGTCTGCCAGAACCCGAAATCCGACACCGGGGGCTACTGTCAGCGTTCTGGGAACGGGGATCCCAAGACTTTCCTGCCTGCGGCCTGCTGCATGGCTCGGCAGTGGCCCAGTACGGCCCATCTTCATCAACAAACGCTCAAGACCCTCGTGAGGGGCCAAGCCTCGTAGGGCAGAAGACACAAGGCCTCCTCAGGGGCGGCCTCACCAGGCAGGCTCGCGAGGAGGCGGAGAGATCAAGGCAAGGGATACATCACGAGGTGCTCATGATGCAAGCCATGACGATCAAGACCAGGCGGGCGCCAGCCTGCGCAGTGTCCTCGTTTCCTCTTTGGTGCAAAGGCGGCAAGTGCAGGAGCAGAGTACCGACGCATCAGGCAAAGGTTTCCATATCGGTGCAACGAGACCAAGACCAGCAGAGTGGCAGGACGGAGGTCACCATGGAGCCCAAGACGGTGTCATCACCAGTGCCTTTGGGAGTCGAAGACCACCTTTAGTCAGGACAGCTTGTACTAGCTGTCCCCTTTCAAAATGGCCGTTGTTGGCTCCCTTCCCGCTCGATATTTGGGAAGAGGACCAGGGCCTCTATAAATAGAGATAGCCACCACAGTAGGAGGGGATCGAATCCTTTCCAAGCAGAACACCCACCACCACAAGAAAACCTCTCCCCGCGAGGCTGTTCTTCCTCTGTACTGTTCATCATCAGCCCAAGAGGCAATCCACCACACCACACACTTGATTAGGGTATTACACCACAACGGTGGCCCGAACCAGTATAAACCTCGTGTCTCTTGCGTTGTTCATCGTTCTATCTTAGAATCGCGGCGAGGTTGTGGGCGTGAATTGGTAGGGATAAGATCTTCATGTGCACCCCAGAGTTCGAACCTTAAGGGTTTTGCCGGAACCCGATATCCGACACCTACACCACACGAGTGGAATGAGAACGGTATCATAGGTGATGGTGACGCTCTAGTCCCACTAGTGGACATTCTTGACATTGATTGATTGCATGATGTTGATCAACCTAGTACCATCCTTCATGCTAGTATGATTTCCCCATGCGATGATTTGCCCATTTATGATGAGTATGATGATTCTCATGTGGAGTCTCTTAGTTGTGATGCCATGTTACAAAGGATTTCTTGTGACAATTCTTTAGGTCACATCATGTTTGACAATCCGCTTGACTTGTCATACGCTATGCATGAGATCAACCGTATGTCTTATTTGCAATCTCTTCATAATGACTATGCATATGCCATTAAAATAAACCCAATTTGCACATATGGCATAGATGACAAGCCCTTGGTTATTGGCATTTGTTATTCTTGTGATGATATTGATATGCTCCCTTTGTATCATTTATCTCATATGACATGCCATGACCACCTAGCTTCGGATATGCATTGTTTTGGATGTTGACCATTTTCTCCATATGATGTTTCCGATATTGCTCATGAGGAGACCCCCATAGTTTCCTCATACATTTTAGGAGATTTTGATCCATCCCATTCATTGCATGATCCCAATACTTGTATGCACCATATGCTCTCCATCAACAAACATGCTATTGATGTGCCATATACTTGCATGCTCAATTTGTGTCCCCATCGTGTCATACACAATATGTTATGACCGGGCAGACTTATGCCCGTAGGAGGCCCACCAGGCAGGTTTAGTTAGGGGCTTGGCCCACAAGTTATCTTATTTTTAGAATCACGGTTATATATACTAGCTGTAAGACTATTTTGAGATCAAGCAATAAGAATAATATATTGCCCGGCTCCCAGAGGAGCCAGACCCTAAACCCTAGCCGCACCTCTTTCTCTCTCTCTCTATCTATCTATCTATCTATCTATCTATCTATCTATCTATCTCTCTCTCTCTCTCTCGCAGCCGCCCTTCCTCCCGATCGCGATGGCGCCCACACGCCGGCCGCCGCGTCCTTGCCCCCGGCAACCTCCTGTCTTCCCCTACAACCTAAGGAGCAGGTCCGGTAGGACCCTAGGTTCTACCAATTTGGTATCCAGAGACTCGGGATCAATCATGTCGTCTTCACCGCCAACGCCGCAGCTGCCGACCACCTCCACTCCGCAGGCGACCATCACCACCGACGGGGCAATCCTGCCGGCCCCAGTCACCCCGCTGCGTCCTCACCCGCCGTCTCTACGCCGGAAGAAGTCATCGGCACCTTGTGGGATCTCATGACGGCTGTCCAGGGCATCTGCCTATACTTGGCCAGCCCTCCCGCGCCTCCGCCGGCTGCGACGACCACCGCCTACAGCCATCCCCCACTGCTGTGGCTATCCCAAGGCGTCCCTGCACTGAGCGGAACACCGCTGCTGCTGTTCTAGGAGGGGCGCCTAGGGATGGCAATGGGGACAATCCCCTGTGGGTATACCTAGAACATCCCCATCCCCATCCATTCCCCATCATCCCATCCCATCCCCATTTCCATGACTGGGATAATTTTCCCCATACCCGTGACCCACTAGGGAACGGGGCCCCATTAGGGTCCCCATCCCCATAAACAAATGCTCATATACATAATATGACATACTATAATCAACAAATATAAATGGTGTTGTTCGTGTTATGCTAATATCGATCTAAATTGTACCGACTTCTTGGTTATGGTGGCAGCTGAGGTGAGGACGTGGGTTAGGTTTAAGGTTTTCTTCAGAGTTTTTTTGTTTTCACAAGTTTGTTTGTGAATATTTTAAGGTTGACCGCAATGTCATAGTTAGAAAGAAGATCACGATGGGTATTGGGTATGGGGAATAGAATATCATCCCCATCCCCGTTTTACCCTACGGGGAATAAATTAGTTTAGTAAATATCCCCATGGGGAAGCTTTTCGCCCGTCCCCACCCCCTAATAGATGAAATCGCATGGGTTTGACGGGTATGGGGCCCCATTGCCATCCCTAGGGGCACCCCAGCCGGCCATCGCCATAGATGCTGCAACTGCAGCCACCCCCACCCGCGGCCCCCCTCTGGCCGCACTGGTCACCGTCTGCGGCCACCACTCCCGGCCAGCAGCAGCTGCAACTCCAGGCGCCTTCTCTTCCCAGCTCCAGCCTGCCGTCACCCGCACCGGCCGGCCTGCCGATACAGCAGATCCGGTTCCCGCCATCCCCGTCGCCAATATCGGCTTGGGCGGCCGGGTCTTCGCCACCGCCAATCTACACCACGGCTCTGGAACAGCCAACTCCGTCCTTGCAGTTCGGCGGGCCATCTGGCGCCCTACCCGGGGTACTCCGACCAGGCGCCGCAAGCCTCGCTGCTCCGCACCTCCGAACCAGTTGGACACAGTGCCCCGACCCAAACACCACCGCAGTTCGCTAAAATTGACTTCGCCACTTATGACGTCACGGAGGACCCCCTCAACTAGCTCAACCAGTGCGACCAGTTCTTTCGAAGGCAGCACACCCTCGCATCGGAGCGTACCTAGCTCGCCTCTTACCACCTCCGCGGCGCGACACAAACCTGTTACTACGCTCTCGAGCGGGATGAGGGCAGCATGCCCCCTTGGGAGCGCTTTCGCTAGCTCTGCCTCCTTCGTTTTGGGCATCCGATCTGTGGGAGCCGCTTGGCAGAGCTCGGCCGCCTACCTTTTACCTCCATGGTGCAGGACTTCACCGACCATTTTCATGCCCTGGCGTGCCACGTGTCGGGCGTGACGATGCAGCAGCGGGCCGACCTCTTCGTCGGTGGCCTTCCGGATCACATCCGCGTGGACGTGGAGCTTCGGGGGCCCCAGGATCTCCAGACGGCCATGTATTACGCCCGCCCCTTTGAGTGTCGCACCCAGGCCATGTGCTACCTCTTAATCACTGTGTTGGTTTTCCCTTGAAGAGGAAAGGGTGATGCAGCAAAGTAGCGTAAGTATTTCCCTATGTTTTTGAGAACCAAGGTATCAATCCAGTAGGAGGCTCCACAGAAGTCCCTCGTACCTACACAAATAAACAAGAACCTCGCAACCAATGCGATAAAGGGGTTGTCAATCCCTTCATGGTAACTTGCGAAAGTGAGATCTGATAGAGATATTAAGATAAGAAAAGTATTTTTGGTATTTTTATGATATAGATTGGAAAGTAAAGATGCAAATAAAAGTAGATGGGAAACTTATATGATAAAAGATAGACCCGGGGGCCATAGGTTTCACTAGTGGCTTCTCTCAAGATAGCATAAGTATTACGGTGGGTCAACAAATTACTGTCAAGCAATTGATAGAAAAGTGCATAGTTATGAGATTATCTAGGCATGATCATGCATATAGGCATCACGTCCATGATAATTAGATCGAAACAATTCTGCATCTACTACTATTACTCCACACATCAACCGACTCTTGCCTGCATCTAGAGTATTAAGTTCATGAAGAACAGAGTAACGCATTAAGAAAGATGACATGATGTAGAGGGATAAACTCATGCAATATGATATAAACCCCATCTTTTTATCCTCGATGGCAACAGTACAATACGTGCCTTGCTGCCCCTGCTGTCACTCGGAAAGGACACTGCAAGATTGTACCCAAAGCTAAGCACTTCTCCCATTGCAAGAAAGATCAATCTAGTAGGCCAAACAAAACTGATAATTCGAAGAGACATGCAAAGATAACCAATCATACATAAAAGAATTTAGAGGAGATTCAAATATTTCTCATAGATAAACTTCATCATAAACCCACAATTCATCGGATCTTGAGAAACACACCGCAAAAAGAGTTACATCGAATAGATCTTCAAGAAGATCGAGGAGAACTTTGTATTGAGATTCAAAGAGAGAGAAGAAGGCATCTAGCTAATAACTATGGACCCGAAGGTCTATGATAAAATACTCACAACTCATCAGAGAGGCCCTGGAGATGATGTAGAGGCCCTCCGTGGTCGATTGCCCCTACGACGGAGCGTCGGCGAAAGCTCCAAGATGGGATCTCGCGGATACAGAAGGTTGCGGCGGTCGAAATAGTTTTTGGTGGTGCTCCTGAATGTTTTCAGGGTATGTGGATATATATATATAGGCGAAGCAGGTAGGTCGGTTGAGCCACGAGGGGCCCACGAGGGGGGGCGCCCACCCCCCTAGGGCGCGCCCTCCTGCCTCGTGGCTTCCTTGTCTGCTGCTTGACGTCCACTCCAAGTCTCCTGGATTGTGTTTGTTCCAAAAAGATCGTTCCCAAAGGATTCATTCCGTTTGGACTCCGTTTGATATTTCCTTTCTTCGAAACACTGAAATAGGCAAAAAAACAGCTATTCGGGCTGGGCCTCCGGTTAGTAGGTTAGTCCCAAAAATGATATAAAAGTGTAAAGTAAAGCCCATAAACATCCAAAACGGGTAATATAATAGCATGGAACAATCAAGAATTATAGATACGTTGGAGACGTATCAAGCATCCCCAAGCTTAATTCCTGCTCGTCCTCGAGTAGGTAAATGACAAAAACAAAAAATTTGATGTGGAATGCTACCTCGAATAATTCTCAATGTAATTTTCTTTATTGTGGCATGAATGTTCAGATCCAAATGATTCAAAATAAAAGTTCATATTGACATAAGAAATAGTAATACTTCAAGCATACTAACCAAGCAATCATGTCTTCTTAAAATAACATGGCTAAAGAAAGTTCATCCCTACAAAATCATATTGTTAGGCTATGTTTCATTTTCATCACACAATATACTCCCATCATGCACAACCCCAGTTTCAGCCAAGCAATTGGTTCAACTTTTTAACGCGCTTCAGCTTTTTTCAACTCTCACGCAATACATGAGCGTGAGCCATGGATATAGCACTATGGGTGGAATAGAATATGATGATGGAGGTTGTGTGGAGAAGACAAAAAAGGAGAAAGTCTCACATTGACGAGGCTAATCAACGGGCTATGGAGATGCCCATCAATTGATGTCAACATGAGGTGTAGGGATTGCCATGCAACAGATGCACTAGAGCTATAAATGTGTGAAAGCTCAACAAAAGAAACTAAGTGGGTGTGCATCCAACTTGCTTGCTCATGAAGACCTAGGGAATTTTGAGGAAGCCCCTCATTGGAATCTACAAGCCAAGTTCTATAATGAAAAATTCCCACTAGTATATGAAAGTGACAACATAAGAGACTCTCTATATGAAGAACATGGTGCTACTTTGAAGCACAAGTGTGGAAAAGGATAGTAACATTGTCCCCCTTTTTTATTTTATTTTGGGCCTTTCTTTTTTTTTCTTTTTTTTGGCCTTTCTTTTTTTTCCTTTGGCCTTTTTTTGGCCTTTCTTTTTTTATAAGGGACAATGCTCTAATAATGATGATCATCACACTTCTATTTATTTACAACTCATGAATTACAACTCAAAACTAGAACAAGATATGACTCTATATGAATGCCTCCAGTGGTGTATCGGGATGGGCAATGAATCAAGAGTGACATGTATGAAAAATTATGCATGGTGGCTTTGCCACAAATATGATGTCAACTACATGATCATGCAAGGCAATATGACAATGATGATGCGTGTCATGATAAACTGAACGGTGGAAAGTTGCATGGCAATATATCTCGGAATGGCTATGGAAATCCCATAATAGGTAGGTATGGTGGCTGTTCTGAGGAAGATATAAGGAGGTTTATGTGTGATAGAGCGTATCGTATCACGGGGTTTGGATGCACCGGCGAAGTTTGCACCAACTCTCAAGGTGAGAAAGGGCAATGCATGGTACCGAAGAGGCTAGCAATGATGGAAAGGTAAGAGTGCGTATAATCCATGGACTAACATTAGTCATAAAGAACTCATATACTTATTACAAAAGTTTTATTAGCCCTCGAAGCAAAGTACTACTACGCATGCTCCTAGGGGGAGGTTGGTAGGAGTTAACCATCGTGCGCACCCGACCTCCACACATAAGGAAGGCACTCAAAAGAGCACTCCATGCAATAAATTTGTTACACAACTTTTACCATACGTGCATGCTACGGGACTTGCCAACTTCAACACAAGTATTCCTTAAATTCACTATTACCCAACTATCATGACTCTAATATTACCACCTTTATATCTCAAAACAATTATCAAGCATCAAATTTATCATAGCATCAAATTCACTTCCTATGATAGTTTTTATTATACCCAACTTGGATGCTCATCATTATAGGACCAATTTTATAACCATAGCAAATACCATGATGTTCTAAAAGACTCTCAAAATAATATAAGTGAAGCATGCGAGATTAACAATTTCTACAAAATCAAGCCACCGCCGTGCTCTAAAAAGTATAAGTGAAGCACTAGAGCAAACCTATCTAGCTCAAAAGATATAAGTGAAGCACATAGAGTATTCTAATAAATTCTGAAATATGTGTGTCTCTCCCAAAAGGTGTGTACAGAAAGGATTATTGTGGTAAACTAAAAAGAAAAATTCATATCATACAAGATGCTCCAAGCAAAACACATATCATGTGGTGAATAAAAATATAGCTCCAAGTGAAGTTACCGATAGACAAAGACGAAAGAGGGGATGCCTTCCGGGGCATACCCAAGCTTAGGCTTTTGGTTATCCTTGTATTATCTTGGGGTTCCATGGGCATCCCCAAGCTTAGGCTCTTTCCACTCCTTATTCCATAGTCCATCAAATCTTTACCCAAAACTTGAAAACTTCACAACACAAAACTCAACAGGAAATCTCATGAGCTCCGTTAGTGCAAGAAAGAAAAACCACCACATAATGTACTGTAATGAACTCATTCTTTATTTATATTGTGTTAAACCTACTGTATTACAACTTCTCTATGGTTCATACCCCCCGATACTAGCCATAGATGCATCAAAATAAGCAAACAACACACGAAAAACAGAATCTGTCAAAAACAGAACAGTCTGTAGCAATCTGTAACTTTCGAATACTTATGGAACTATAAAAATCCTACCAAAATAGGAAGTCCTAGAAAATTTGTCTATTGATCTACTTCAAAAAGAATCAACTCAGAAGCACGTTTCTGTGATTTATTAAAATTATTTCCGTGCGTGTAGAAGTTTCTGTTTTTCAGCAGAATCAAATTAACTATCACCCAAGATGATCCTATAGGTTCTACTTGGCACAAACACTAATTAAAACATAAAACCACATCTAAACAGAGGCTAGATAATTTATTTATTACTAAACAGAAGAAAAAAGCAAGAAACAAAAACAAAATTGGGTTGCCTCCCAACAAGCGTTATCGTTTAATGCCCCTAGCTAGGCATAAAAGCGAGAATAGATCTAAGTATTGCCATCTTTGGTATTCAACTCATAAGTGGCTCGCATAATAGATTCATAAGGTAATTTAACTTTCTTCCTAGGAAAGTGTTCCATGCCTTTCCTTAATGGAAATTGGAATCTAATATTTCCTTCCTTCATATCAATAATTGCACCAATCGTTCTAAGGAAAGATCTACCAAGCATAATAGGACATGAAAAATTGCAATCTACATCAAGAACAATAAAATCTACGGGCACATAATTCCTATTTGCAACAATATGAAATCATTAATTCATCCCATAGGTCTCATAATAGTGGAATCCGCAAGGTGCAAGTTTAAAGAGCTATTATCAAAATCACGGAAACCTAGCACATCACATAAAGTTTTTGGAATCGTGGAAACACTAGCACCCAAATCACACAAAGCATAGCATTCATGATCTTTAATTTTAATTTTTATAGTAGGTTCCCACTGATCATAAAGTTTTCTAGGTATAGAAACTTCCAATTCAAGTTTTTCCTCATAAGATTGCATCAAAGTATCAACAATATGTTAGGTAAAAGCTTTATTTTGACTATAAGCGTGAGGAGAATTCAACAAGGATTGCAACAAGGAAATATAACCTATTAAGGAACAATTATCATAATTAAATTCCTTGAAATCCAAAATAGTGGGTTCATTGCTATGTAAACTTTTGACCTCTCTAATCCCACTTTTAGCAAATTTAGCATCAAGATCTAAAAACTCCTTATCATTGGGACACATTTTAACTAAAGTTGACTCATCTCCAGTCCCATCATTATCAAGATTCATATTGCAAAACAAAGATTTAATAGGAGACACATCAATAACTTTTAGATCTTCATCATTATTTTCATCTAACCCTTCTGGTTTGGCAGCCATCTTATTAACTAAAGTGGCTTACTTATCAGTAATTTGGGTATAGATTTTTCTAGACGAGCAATCTGAGATTTCAAACCATAAAATTCCATAGACATATCATCAAGCTCTTTATTAATGTAACCCATAAAGCTTTTTTGTTCTTTACGCTCGTTTCTAAAGAAATTATTGTGCTCAGATTGTAAAGTCATAAAGCTTCTAATGTTTAATTCAATCTCTTCCAACCTTTTAAGATGAAGATCAACGTTCTTAGGCAAAGCCATAAGGGCAAATAGGCACACAAGAGGCAAGCGAAAAAGAGAGGCAAACGGAAAAGAGAGGGCGAATAAAACGGCAAGGGTGAAGTGGGGGAGAGAAAAATGAGAGGCAAATGGCAAATAACGTAATGCGAGGGAGATGAGTTTGTGATGGGTACTTGGTATGTCTTGACTTGAGCAAAGACCTCCCCGGCAACGGCGCCAAAAATCCTTCTTGCCACCTCTTGAGCACTGCGTTGGTTTTCCCTTGAAGAGGAAAGGGTGATGTAGCAAAGTAGCGTAAGTATTTCCCTCAGTTTTTGAGAACCAAGGTATCAATCCAGTAGGAGGCTCCACAGAAGTCCCTCGTACCAACACAAACAAACAAGAACCTCGCAACCAACACAATAAAGGGGTTGTCAATCCCTTCACGGTAACTTGCGAAAGTGAGATCTGACAGAGATAATAAGATAAGATAAATATTTTTGGTATTTTTATGATATAGATTGGAAAGTAAAGATGCATATAAAAGTAGATGGGAAACTTATATGATAAAAGATAGACCCGGGGGCCATAGGTTTCACTAGTGGCTTCTCTCAAGATAGCATAAGTATTACGGTGGGTGAACAAATTACTGTCGAGCAATTGATAGAAAAGTGCATAGTTATGAGATTATCTAGGCATGATCAGGTATATAGGCATCATGTCCGGACAAGTAGATCAAAACGATTCTGCATCTACTACTATTACTCCACACATCGATCGACTCCTGCCTGCATCTAGAGTATTAAGTTCATGAAGAACAGAGTAACACATTAAGAAAGATGACATGATGTAGAGGGATAAACTCATGCAATATGATATAAACCCCATCTTTTTATCCTCGATGGCAACAATACAATATGTGCCTTGTTGCCCCTGTTATCACTGGGAAAGGACACTGCAAGATTGTACCCAAAGCTAAGTACTTCTCTCATTGCAAGAAAGATCAATATAGTAGGCCAAACCAAACTGATAATTCAAAGAGACTTGCAAAGATAACCAATCATACATAAAAGAATTCAGAGGAGATTCAAATATTTCTCATAGATAAACTTGATCATAAACCCACAATTCATCGGATCATGACAAACACACCGCAAAAAGAGTTACATCGAATAGATCTCCAAGAAGATCGAGGAGAACTTTGTATTGAGATTCAAAGAGAGAGAAGAAGCCATCTAGCTAATAACTATGGACCCGAAGGTCTGTGATAAACTACTCACAACTCATCAGAGAGGCCTTGGAGATGATGTAGATGACCTCCGTGGTCGATTCGCCCTCCGGCGGAGCGCCGACAAAGGCTCCAAGATGGGATCTCTCAGATATAGAAGGTTGTGGCGGTGGAAATAGTTTTTGGTGGTGCTCCTGGATGTTTTTAGGGTACGTGGATATATATAGGCGAAGGAGGTAGGTCGGTTGAGCCACGGGGGCCCACGAGGGTGGGGGGCGTGCCCACCCCCCTAGGGTGCGCCCTCCTACCTTGTGGCTTCCTCGTCTGCTGCTTGACGTCCACTCCAAGTCTCCTGGATTGCGTTTGTTCCAAAAAGATCGCTCCCGAAGGTTTCATTCCGTTTGGACTCCGTTTGATATTCCTTTTCTTCGAAACACTGAAATAGGCAAAAAAAACAGCAATTCGGGTTGGGTCTCCGGTTAGTAGGTTAGTCCCAAAAATGATATAAAAGTGTAAAGTAAAGCCCATAAACATCCAAAATAGGTAATATAATAGCATGGAACAATAAAAAATTATAGATACGTTGAAGACGTATCACCATGCAGCAGGCAGCCCCGGCTCGAGGAGGCCGACAGACCACCAGACCGCCCCCTATGTCAGGCCGCCCACCCCCGGCCGCTTCGGTGACGACCACCCCGGCCGTGTCACGGCCCTTCCGTCGTCTCTCTCAGGCGGAGCAGCTCGAGCGTCGGCGCCAGGGGCTTTGCTATAATTGCGATGAGCCCTACGCACCGGGCCATGTCTGCCCAAGCCTCTTCTACTTGGAGACAGCCGACTACATCTAGGAGGACGCCCCTGCAAATGGGCTCGACATGCTGCCGCCCCCAGCGGCTGCTGAGGCTGCCCCCACGACCGCCCCGGCGACGACACTCGTGGTCTCTCTCCATGCACTTGCCGGCATCCGTAACGAGCGGACCATGCTCTTACTAGTGACGATTCACGACTAGCACCTGGTGGCCCTCCTGGATACGGGCTCCATCCACAACTTCCTACCTGAGGCTACGATGCGGCGCTTAGCACTTCAGCCGACAAGCGGGGAGCAACTTCGGGTCACCGTGGCTAACGGCGACCGCCTACGGTGCCATGGGCTTGCACGGGACGTGCCTATTACTATCGGCGACAAGCACTTCACCATCACGTGCGCCGGCATCGACTTGGGCTGCTTCGACTTCATCCTTGGTGTCAACTTTTTGCGGACTCTCGGCCCCATCCTATGGGACTTTGACACTTTGACGATGACCTTCTGGCACCTCGGCCGCCACGTTCGTTCGGAGGGCCTTGGCGGCGCCTCGCTAGTGACGCCCCAGCTCCAGGTGGCCGCGAGCATCTCCGAGGCCGAGCATCCTCTGTTGGACCACCTTCTGCAGCAGCACCATGACCTCTTCGACAAGACGCAGGGCCTTCCTCCGGCCCGGGTCTACGACCACCGCATTCATCTGCTACCGAGCTCGGCATCGGCGACAGTCCGGCCCTACCGGTATCCTCAGCTGCAGAAGGACGAGCTAGAGTGGCAGTGCGCGCTCATGCTCGCCTTGAGCATCATCCGGATCTCCACATCACCGTTCTCGGTGCCGGTCCTCCTCGTCCGCAAGTCGGACGACAAATGGCGCTTCTGCATCGACTACCGTGCTCTTAATGCTCTCATGCTGAAGGACAAGTTTCCTATTCCGGTGGTCGATGAGCTCCTGGACGAGTTACATGGGGCGCGCTTCTTCACCAAGCTCGATCTCCGGTCGGGCTACCACCAGGTGCACATGCAACCTGATGATATCGCGAAGACGGCGTTTCATACTCACCACGGCCACTTCGATTTCTTGGTCATGTCGTTCGGCCTCTCCAATGCTCCGGCGACGTTTTAGGCTCTGATGAACGACGTCCTCTGCCCCTACCTGCGTCGGTTTGTGCTCGTTTTCTTTGATGATATTCTTATCTATAGTGCCTCGTGGGCGGAGCACCTTCAGCACATCGCCATCGTCTTCAACGAGCTTCGAGCACACCATCTTCATCTTAAGCACTCGAAGTGCTCGTTCAGGACGCCTTCTGTCGCCTACCTTCGTCACATCATCTCAGCCGAGGGGGTGGCCATAGACGGCGACAAGGTGGCGAATGTCACCGCCTGGATGATTCCGCATTCACCGCGGGATCTTCGCGAGTTTCTTGGCCTCGCGGGGTACTACCGGAGTTTATCCGGGAGTTCGGCCTCATCGCATCCCCGCTCACACGCCTCCTCCATCGCGATGCCTTTGCCTCGAATGAGGAGGCGACCACGGCATTCGAGGCCCTCAAGGGGGCCCTCATGATGGGCCCCGTCCTTCAGATGCCTAACTTGGATCGCCCGTTCGTCGTCGACTACAACGCCTCTGGTGCAGAGTTCGGCGTGGTCCTTCATCAGGGAGATGGATCCCTCGCCTTCTTCAGCCGTCCCTTTGCCGCGCGCCATCTTAAGCTCGTGGCCTATGAGCGCGAGCTCAATGGCTAGGTGCAGGCGGTGCATCACTGGCGGCCCTATCTGTGGGGTCGGTCTTTCCGGATACGTACGGACCACTACAACCTCAAGTTCCTGCTAGATCAGAGGTTGTCTACCATCCCGCAGCACCAGTGGATCAGTAAGCTCTTTGGCTTTGACTTCACCATCGAGTATCGTCCGAGCCGCCTTAACACCGTCGCTGATCCCCTGTCTCGGTGCGACGCCGATACCGCCACCGGTGACTCTGAGGGGGCAGCACTCTGCATCCGTTCGGGGCCCTCCTTCGCCCTCTTCACCGACATCCGCTGGGAGACAGCGTCCGCATCAGACATGCTCCTCCTTCAGCAGCAGCTGGCTGCGGGTGAGCTGGAGGAGCCTTGGCACCTCGCCGACGGGGCTGCTACTACATGGGCACTAGGTCTTCGTTCCGGCGCATGACAATGTCCGTCACCATGTGCTGTTGCTGGCACACTCGGCGGGCCATGAGCGTGTGCAGAAAACCCTCCATCGTCTCCGCGCCGACTTCTACATTCCCGGTGATCGGGCCATGTTTCGTGAATAGGTGCGGTCTTGTGTGACGTGCCAGCGTAACAAGACGAAGACGCTGAGGCCGGCTGGTCTACTCCAGCCATTGGAGGTGCCGTCTCAGGTTTGGGCGGACATTTCCATGGACTTCATCAAGGTCCTCCCCAAGGTGGTCGGCAAGTCGGTCATTCTCACGGTCATCGACCGCTTCTCCAAGTATGCTCACTTCATCGCGCTCGGTCATCCCTACACGGCAGCGTCCATGGCCCGGGCCTTCTTCGACGGTATCGTCCGCCTCCATGGGTTTCCCTCTTCATCATTAGTTATCGGGATCCCGTGTTCACGGGGCATGTGTGGCGCAATCTCTTTCGGATGGCGGGTGTGAAGCTCCGCCTAAGCACGGCCTTCCACCCTCAGACGGACGGCTAGTCCGAAGTCGTCAACAAGGTGATTGCCATGTATTTGCGTTGTGTCACAGGTGATCGTCCTCGTGCATGGGTGGACTGGCTCTCATGGGCGGAGTACTGCTACAACACCTCCTATCACTCCGCCCTACGCGCCGTGCCGTTTGAGGTGGTTTACGGTCGGCCACCCCCGGCAATTCCTCCTGTTGATCCGGCCATGGCTCGGACCGAGGCGGCCGGGGACCTTCTGCGGAGCCGTGACGAGATGCTGGCGGAGGTCCGGCGATGCCTCCTTCAGGCCCAGCAGTTGGCCAAGCACTACTACGATAGCTTCATCGTGAGGCAGAGTTCGCGGTGGGCGATTGGGTGTGGCTATGTCTTCTTCACCGCTCTACGCAGTCACTAGACCCACGCGCGAAGAAGAAGCTGGGTCCTTGCTATGCTGGTCCTTTTGCTGTCCTGGAGCGCATTGGGAAGGTGGCTTATCGCCATCAGCTTCTGGCGGGTGCTCACATCCACGACATCTTCCATGTGGGGCTGCTCAAGACCTTCCGTGGGGAGCCACCCGCGGTCCCTCCCGCGCTTCCTCTGACCGCCGGTGGGCGTCTTCTTCCAGGACTGGTGAAGGTCTTGTACGCCCAGCTACATCGAGGAGTGTAGTACGTGTTGATTTGATAGGCTGGACTTCCGGTGGAGGACGCCACTTGGGAGCAGCACGAGGAGTTCCGCCAACACTACCCAGAGTTTCAGCTCGAGGACGAGCTGTTTGCGTAGGTGGGGAGAGATGTTATGACCGGGTAGACTTATGCCCGTAGGAGGCCCATCGGGCAGGTTTAGTTAGGGGCTTGGCCCACAAGTTATGTTATTTTTAGAATCGTGGTTATATATACTAGCTGTAAGACTATTTTGAGATTAAGCAATAATAATAATCTATTGCCCGACTCCTAGAGGAGCCGGACCCTAAATCCTAGCCGCGCCTCTCTCTCTCGCAGCCGCCCTTCCTCCCGATCGCGACGGCGCCCACGTGTCAGCCACCACGTCCTCGCCCCCGGCAACCTCCTGTATTCCCCTACAACCTAAGGAGCAGGTCCAGTAGGACCCTGGGTTCTACCACAATAACTGTTCTTTCATGATGGATGACATATTCTTATACCATGCATCAAATTTCTTTGAGCGATGCTTATATTGTGCTAACTCACATGTGCACATACACATCATGATGGATGATGTGAACATTTACCACACGCACAATTTCTTCGGTTTGTGTCTCTTTTGTGTAGGTACCCATGAATACTAGTCAACCTCACAATCCCATGAGTTGACAAAACGAGCTCTTGAGGCAATGAGGACTTGGGATCCCATGGGTTGTCTTTCCCACCGCTCTCTTCACGCAAAGACTTCGTGCATTTATTCTACATGGCTCTCACATGGTTATGGCTTATTGTCCATTGTGTCTCATTTTGCCCATATTGCCATGTTCACTTTGCATGATATGCTCATTACTATGCGTTTGACATGCACTTGCGACCCATGCTTTGCATTACACGTGATGATTGATTCGAGTACTTGTATGTGTATTTGCACGCTTGGTGGAGATATCACTTGTTATTGCCATGTTTGCTTTGTGCCCCATGCCTATGATGATACTTTCATCTCTCTTTGTGCTCGTGCTTGCGATATGTCATGTGGATTGTCTATGCCTAGTATTTACTCACATGACATGATTGCCATGATTTATTCTAGGGTGTTGCATCTTCGCTCCACTAGTTTGCACGACTTGATCACTATGCTTTATTGCCTTGTTGCATCACCAATGATTCATACTTGCTCATTTCATGCGGTTGATGACAACCATCTCCATGCTTTGCACATGATTGTTATTGCTTCTTGTCATATATCTCCATGTGTTGCTTCCCTCATGCTAGATAATTTGCCATGTATTGAGTGCAACAATGGTTCTCGTCTTGCTCATGAGATTGCCCCCATAGTATTCTCGCATATATTTGGAGACTTTGACATAATTCTTGTGAAGCATGCTTGCCTTCCTTCTTTGCACCATATGCCTAGTGCCATGAATATAGCCATTGTTGCATCATATTCTTTATGCCTTTGTTACTCTAATGGTTATGTGCAAAAGAAGAGAACCATCATGATGGATGATGTGATTATCTATCATGCGCATATGTTCTTTGTTTTGTTGTGTGCATGTGTAGGAAACTTGGATTTTGTGTCGACTTCCACTTCACGTGAGTTGACCATTCGAGCTCTTGAGAGTGAGCCACCTTCTACCACGACGTTTCTACATCATACTTGCTTTTACTTCGGCATTGTGAAGGATGCACAAGGACATGCTTTCAAGGTGATATCCTTCTCTTCTGAGAACCCCCAAACCATGAGCATGCATATTGTGGATCATACTACTTGTGTTGCTTGCACCATGAGACTTATTTGTCATCTTGGACACCTTGATTGCACGCACATTAGTGATATTGCTTCCATTCACGATTTTCACATTCCCATGCATCATGATATATATGCCTTTGTGTGTTGCATCCAATTCTTGGACTACTTGCTACTATAATATGTTTGGTTGCAACAATGTCATCACTTCACATATGCCATGTCCCATTGATTGCTACATGCTTGACTTGATTGTCTCACACATGATGAACACTTTCTCTTTCTATTGTGTTGAGTGCCATACTATCTTCACTACAACCTATGCACATTATGCTTGGATTGTCTTGCACTTGACCCATGTGTTTAGACATCTCATTTTATTCGGTGTTGTGAATGATTCTTATGCCTACCATAGAAATTTCATTGATCAATTTGTGAGTGATTGCTATGAACTTGAGGTAGATGTTTATTCTCTTGTCACACATATTTGCATCTCTGCCTCACATTTACATGCTTGTTTCCATGATGACCTTGATTTTGCTCCATTCATATGCTTACATGTGATGACACAATCCTTTGTCAAACCATATGCTTTACATGATGATGACACTTGTTGGGTGAATCACCACTTGAATGCTTGGTTTTGCACTAACGCTAACCACATTTGTTTTTCCAAGTGTTTGTTGTACTTGCTCCTTTTGAAGGAATCACGAGGCGATGCGACATTGGAGAGTGCCCATTTCGATCTTCAAGATGACGACAACTTGGTGATCGACCACTTCTACACAGCGACACCATCTCTTTCCCATGGTGATTTGGATGCGGAGCATCCTACGGACATCACCATGTCAAGAGCCCATTTGGTAAGTGACACGTGCGATATCAACTTCACACACACAAAGGTGAATCATCTCCTTTACACGTGCTCACTTGACCCCTTCGAGGATGGTATACTACTTGACACTTCTCCCATGTACATGCATAGGTATTGTTGGAACTTCACGGACGACAAGGAGGAGTGCAAGCGCCAAGGAACGACTACACCATCCGCGAGGGAAGCATGGAAGAGAAGACGGAAGAAAGGAGAAGAAGATGGAGCGGCTGCTGGAGCCAAGCCGGACGTCCGGACCGCCGTTCGGATCACCCGGGCTCAGCCGAATCATCCAGACCCCACCCCGAATCATCTAGGTAACTGCGCTGAAGACACTCATAGGCTTCCACCTGAAGCCAGATCATCCGGGACTCCGTCCGGATCATCCGGACCCCCAACACCTGGATCATCCGGGACCCCGTCCGGATCATCCGTCCTTGCCCGCGTGCATGACTTGGGCCGAGGCCCATGTACCCATTCCACCGCCTCACTTACCCCTTCATGGCTTAGACTATAAATAGACCTCCTCCTCCCCATTTTTAGGGTAAGCAAATATGATAGCTCATTTGTATGTGAGCTTTGCTCCTACCTATCTCTACTCTTGAGAGAGAGAGACTACCACTCCATTGGAGGCCAATACATCCATCTAGGAGAAGTCCTGCGGGATATCATCAAGACCCCCTCACGGGAGGACCCCCCATCAAGACCTCCTATTGGAGATGAACCTTACCTTGTATCTTTCCTTTGTTGTTCATGTACCCTGTGGATCTTGTGTGTTTGATTGTCTAGTGGATGTGTGATTGGACTTGTTCTTGAGTGTTTCCCCTTGTGATTTCTCTCCGTTCTTCCCTGTGTTCTTCGTGTTCTTTGTAGGATCCCCTCCAATCGTGAAAGATTGAGCATCTAGAGTTCTACCCTACATCACCTTATCTCCAGCAAGTTTATATTTAGCATTCATACACTTAATGTTTTCCTTAGTTAACTCATGCATTTTTTAAATCAATTCAACACGTTGGTTAGCATTAAAATTAATCTTCTCCGAAGATGGATGAGGCAACAAATCAATAGGAGGAAACCATACACAATTTCAAAACGGCACATACTAGCAGTAGAATACAATGAACGGTTATAACCAATTTCAATATGAGGCAAGCATTCTTCCCTCATTTTCTTATTATTCTTCAAAACAGCCCTAAGCATAGTAGACAATGTTATATTTACTACTTCAGTTTGTCCATCAATTTGGGGGTGACAAGTAGTATTAAAAAGCAGTTTAGTCCCCAACTTAGCCGATAAACATCTCCAAAAGTGGCCAAGAAATTTAGTATCATGATCTGAAACAATAGTATTTGGCACACCATGCAAGCGAATAATTTCACGAAAGAGCAAATCAACAACATTAGCAGCAGCATCGCTTTTATGACATGGCATTTGCCATTTTCGAGAATCTATCCACGACAACAAATATGCTATCCCTCCCCTTCTTTGTTCGAGGTAAACCTAAAACAAAGTCCATAGATATATCTTCCCAAGGAACACTAGGTACAGGCAAAGGCATATATAAACCATGAGGATTGAGTCGTGACATAGCTTTTTTCCATGTAGTGCAGCGAGCACTAAACGCTTAACATCATGTCTCATCTTTGGCCAAAAGAAATGTGTAGCAAGTACATTCTCCGTCTTCTTCACGCCAAAGTATCCCATTAATCCTCCTCCATGCGCCTCCTACAACAACAAAAGACGAATGGAGCTAGCTGGAATGCATAGCTTGTTAGCACGGAACACAAATCCATCATTAACGACGAACTTGTTTCATGTTCTTCCTTCTTTATAATTCTACAATACATCTTTAAAATCAACATCATGCGCATATTGATCTTTGATGGTCTCCAACCCAAATATTTAGAAGTCAAGTTGTTAAAGCATAGTATAGCGACGAGACAATGCATCAGCAATAACATTTTCTTTACCCTTCTTGTGTTTAATGACATAAGGGAAAGTCTCAATGAATTCAACCCATTTAGCATGTCTATGATTCAGTTTAGCTTGACTTTTAATATGCTTCAAAGATTCATGATCAGACTGTATAACAAAAATTTTTGGGCCACAAATAATGTTGCCATATTTCCAAACTCTAAACAAGAGCATATAATTCTTTATCATAAGTAGAATAATTCAGACTAGGCTCACTCAATTTTTCAGAAAAGTATGCAATAGGTTTGCCATATTGTAATAACACACCTCCTAATCCAATTCCACTAGCATCACATGTAAGCTCAAAAGTCTTATTAAAATCAGGAAGTTGGAGTAAAGGAGCATGTCTCAACTTATCTTTCAATACCATGTAGGCTTCTTCCTCTGTGGTACCCCAAATAAAAAGGCACATCCTTCTTTATAAGCTCATTGAGAGGTGCAGCAATGGTGCTGAAATCTCTCACAAAACGCCTATAGAATCCAGCTAGGCCAAGAAAACTCCTCACTTGTGTGACCGTTTTGGGTTGCGGCCAACTCTCAAAAGCTTCAATCTTGGCTTTATCAACTTCAATTCCCTGTGGAGTAACAACATAGCCAAGAAAAGATACTTGGTCGGTGCAAAAGGTGCACTTCCCAAGGTTACCAAACAAACATGCATCACGTAGAGCAATAAAAACAACACGTAAATGTTCCAAAATGTTCCTCCAAAGATCTGCTATAAATCAGTATAAAATCAAAATAGACTACCACAAATCGTCCAATGAAAGCACGTAAAACGTCATTCAATAATCTCATGAAGGTACTAGGTCCATTAGTTAACCAAAAAGGCATGACTAACCACTCATATAAACTAAACTTAGTTTTAAATGATGTTTTCCATTCATCTCCCAATTTCATACGAATTTGATGGTATCCACTACGCAAATCAACTTTGGAGAATATTCTAGAGCCACTCAATTCATCAAGCATATCATCTAGCCTAGGAATAGGATGACGATATTAAATAGTAATATCATTAATTCCTCTACAATCAACACACATACGCGACGTACCATCCTTTTTTGGCACTAGTATAATAGGAAAAGCACAAGGACTCGGAGATTCGCGTATATAACCATTGTCGAGCAGCTCCTGTACTTGACGCATAATCTCCTTCGTCTCCTCTAGATTGGTACGGTATGGTGCACCACGGTTGGGTAGTGATGCATCAGGAATTAAGTCAATCTGATGCTCAATCCCTCAAATTGGTGGTAATCCCAGTGCCACGTCTTGTGGAAAGACATCAGCAAACTCCTGCAAAATGTTAGTGATAGCAGGAGGCAAAGAGGAAGGCACGTCCTCAAATCAAAATAATGCCTCTTTGCACAAAAAAGCATAGCAAACAGATTTGCTGCAATCTAGATCATCAATGTCAGATTTGGTGGCAAGTAAACATCCACTTTTCCATTTAATTTCAGAAGCAATACTAGATTGTTTATTATTAGGTTTCATTTGTTGCTCAAATTCTTTTGCCACTATCTGATTTTCACTCTTATTTTGTTCCTCTTTTGCTTTACTAGCTCGATTAATATCATTTTTCAAAATGGAATCAGGAGTCATAGGAAGCATAGTAATATGTTTATCCTTATGAACAAGAGTATAGTGATTGTTTCTACCATGGTACAAAATTTTTATCGAATTGTCAGGGTATACCAAGTAATAAGGAACATGCTTGCACGCGTACCACATCACAATCATCAAAATTAGCAAATGTAGCGATACTAAAATGCACACGAACAGGACGTGTTACCTTAACCTAGCCGCTTTTGTTGAACCATTGGATGTAGTAAGGATGTGGATGTGGTCTTGTGGTGAGAGATAGCTTCTCCACTATCTCCATGCTAGCCAAGTTGTTGTAGCTCCCTCCATCTATGATGACGCGAACAGAACATTCCTCCACAACTCCCTTTGTATGGAACAAATTATGCCTCTGATTTTGCTCAGCTTGTGTGACCTTTACACTCAAAACACGTCGTGCAACTAAACTTTCATACATGTCAGCGTCTTCAGCAGCCATGTATTGCGTCTCATGTTCAGAATCATCTCCATCGTGATCTTCACTTGTAATAAGAGCCAAAGTCTCCTCATCATAGTCACTAGCAGACTCATACCCACCATCTTCAGTAGCAACCATCACACGCTTATATGGGTATTCTCTCGCATAATGACCTCCACCCTTGCAACGATGACAAATAATATCATGTGTTTGCCCTGTTGATGCCATGGATGAAGAAGTGTTGTGTGCGGAACCAAAAGTTGTACTCCTGGCAGATGGTGGTGGTGGTGCTTGTTTTCTTGTATCTCAGTTGAAATTGGTGGCTGAAGTCATTGGTGCTGCAGTAGGACATGTGGGAGTAGAGGATGTACGTTCTGTCCATGATGAAGATCGACCAGGAGAAAAATTAGTTCTCGCCAATGCGTGTCAATCCTGCACTTCACATTCAGCTTTACAAGAAAGATGGAATAAACGAGTGATATTATTCTACTCCTTATACTCTAGAATGGTCTGAATCTCTTTATTTAATCCACCCATAAAACATGCAATGATAGCTTCATTATGCTCAACAATACCACATCTAATCATGCCAGTTTGTAATTCCTGATAATACTCCTCTACAGAATTTTCCCTTGTCTCAAATGCTGCAGTTTTGGAAGTAATTCATGTTGATAATATGGTGGAACCCAACGAGTATGCATAGCAGTTTTCAAAGAAGCCCAAGTAGCTGGAATAAGATATAATCTACAATGTTCAGACCACCAAACAGAAGCAAATCTAGTGAATTCACAAACAACAACAGCAACACGTCTATCCTCAGGATATTGTAAGCATGTGAACCGTTGTTCAGTTTCTAACTCCTAAGTAAGATAGACATCAGGAATGTATCGACCCTCAAATGGTGTTCAATTGTTCCTTAGGAACATGGTCATATTCTCGTACCTAAGCTGGTAGTGCAGCCCTACCATTGCAATTTTCTCAAACTTCATCCTCGTAATCGCCCGCATAATCGTCATCCTCCCCGGCACCACCAGCAGCAGTAGCAGGAGCGAAAGAAGTGTCAACACTAGGTACAATAGCACCAAAAGTTTGGCCATCCTCAATAGGAACGCGCTTCGCTCATCCTAACTGATTCGGAAGGGGGCGTTGTTGTTTTCATTGCAGAGGTGCGACAGGTGCAGCCGGTGGTGGTTGGGGAAGACGCATGAGAAATTCATTAAACTTGTTATCCAGCTTTGTCTCGAATGACTTCTCCATGCCATCTATATTCTGCATGGCCTATTCAAATATGTTTAGCACATCTCCCACCTGGCCACTCATCATTTGCTGAAATTTATCATGGAACTCCTTGTTCGTCATGTTCTCCCAGTCAATCTCGCCGGCTTGTGGTCCTGCCATGGTTAGCAGCAATAGAATCACACAAGAATATGATACTACAAACTACTAGAAAATGACGGGGTGTCACAAGTCCATCAAGCAAACCTCAAATTCTTACAAGTTCTTACACAGCAGCAGGTGGTGATGGGCAACCGTTGTAGTCAAAACTCTCAAACTTGGACAGAGCGATTGCCAGGTGGTGTCAAACGCACGACGTAGATGTATGTGGAGCTAGGAAGGCTTATGATATGGTAGCAAAAATGTCAGCAATAATCGATACAGAGATGCAAAGTTGAATACATGCTCACCAACGGTACTGTGCTGGTCCTAGGCTAGACCGTGCTAGAGACGCGAGCCTAGAACACTAACAAAATCACGACGCAGCATGGAAACAAGGGAAAAGCACACTTAAAATATTTATTTTGCGCTCTTTTTTGCGAAAATTCATTATAATGCCGAGTGTCTCAAAACTCTTCCCAAGTCAAAGTAACAGGATAGGCACAATTTTTTTGACTATTTGTTTTTTCGGAAATCAGGGCAGTGACGATGAAAAAGTGCGACAAAATCACTATGATGGCGAGTGTCTCAAAACGCTCCTTTGGACCTAAAAACAAGATAGGGAAAAAATATTTTCGGTCGCCAAAATTTTGGCCTATAAACTGCTCGGGGGTCTCCAGACTTTTTTTCCAAAAGCTACTCAGGCAAGGAAACACGAATAGGAAAATAGATGGATCTCGAAAACAAACCTAGGATGAAAAGAACTCGGATTGGTGGTGGATATATGGTGGTAGTATATGGCAGCAGTGGTGGTATATGGATACAGATTAGTGGTGGTATATGGATACGGATTCAGAGCGTTGGTGGATAAGTGGTGCTGGTAGATGCCAGGGGCGATGATCATGGTGCGGCGGTAGCATGACAACTTATGACCAAAACTCAAAACACTAAAAGACTAGACGCTAAGACCAGCAACTTGACACGACGATGCAACCGCAAATTCAACAAAGCAAAATACTGAAAAGATTATGCAAAGGCTCAGACTGGTTCGGATATGATCAACTAACCCTAATTTTTTGTGGCTTTTTCGTGGACAGTAGGTATGAAGAACAGACTCAATCTAAACTACGAAAGACTATAAAATCTCACTGAGCAACCTGGAAATCTGATAACACTTGATAGAGGCGGAGGTATTCCAATGTTTTGATGAGATGGTGGCTATCGTTTTCTGTGGGAGTCAACCTTGACGATCCGACTACAAACATGCGAGAAGTTGTGCCTTAGCAATCGCTAAACCAACTTCCGAGGGGTTATTGACTATGCCGGAGCATGATCAACCTAACCACGAGGGTCTGTTTTCCTGCGAGCAAACGAAGAAACCAGTAAGAAATTGAGGTCTTGGCCGAGCTGTCTTACAAGCCATTCATTCTTGACACTATGCTTGAGAGCGGCCAAGGCTTCGACATCCGGACAGTCGACAATCTGGTTTTTGTTTGTCAGGAATCGGTTCCAAAATTGTCGGGCACATTCTTCGTCTGTTGTGTGATGAGATTTAGGTCGTCAGCATCGGGAGGCTGGACATAGGTGCCCTGAAAGTTCGCTTGAAAGGCGTCCTCAAGATCTTCCCAACAGCCTATAGAGTCTTCGGGAAGGCTATTCAACCAGTGTCAAGCCGGACCTTTAAGCTTTAGTGGCAGATATTTGATGGCGTGGAGGTCATCTCCTCGCGCCATGTGAATGTGGAGGAGGAAATCCTCTATCCATACGGTCGGGTCTGTGGTTCCATCGTATGGTTCAATGTTCACGGGCTTGAAGCCTTGTGGGAATTGGTGTTACATTACCCTCTCTATGAAGCACAGGGGGTGTGCGGTGCCCGGAACTCGGGATGCGTCACGTTGGAGATCTTCAGCCATCCGAGTCCGATGGTGCTCCCGGATTCTATCGTTTCGGTTCGGCCAGTCGTAATATTCTTCTCGGTGAGTGGGCGGGTATTCCCTGGGTCCGTAGATGGACCTGGTACGGCATCCTCGAGCATCTAGATCATGACGGAGGTCGTGCTCGTACATGGGCCGCATTTGATCCTTGCCATAACGGCGAGGTGGGTGGCGGGGTGTTCAGCCTCGTCAGCTTATCTGTCCCGCCGTTTAGGGGGGCGGTCCAGCTGTTCGGCGCGTGTGTATGTTGGACGTGTGGGCTCTACGTCCTCATCGTTGAATTGTGGCAACAATCATTGTTTGGGATAACTTTTGATTGGCTGCTCGTGGCTGTACCCTTCTTCTGCGGCTAGGACTTTGGTCCATCAATCGTTGAGGGTGTTCGGCCTTGATTCTGTGTTTTTGTTTCTTCAGACTACGGACGGTGGTTAGAAGCCTCCGTTTGAACCACTCCTACTCTAGAGGGTCTTCGGGGACCATGAAATCATCATCCTAGAGGCTGGCTTCTTCTTCAGAGAGTGGGAAGTAGTCACTGTCTTTGGAGTCATCCAGGTTTTCTTGGATGAGCGGGTCCTCCTACCCCGCAGGGTCATCTTGATGATGTTTGTTGGCTGCGGCTCCGGCGAGGTCATCCGTATTATTTGCGTTGCCATTCTCCGCAGAGTTCATGTTGCTCGCATGGCTTCGACGTGGCTTTGATCGACGATGATGTCTTCGATGCTTGGGCGGCTCATCTTCGGGCTTGTCTTGGTCCTGATTGGGAGTGCCATCGCCGTCCTTGAGGGTGTCCACCATGTAAATATCATAGGTGGACATGGCCGACCAGTAGCCGGTGACGGGGGGAAACATCGGTACTAGTCGTGGCTCCGCTATGCTCGTCCATGTACTCGGCATTTTCTGAATTATAATCTAGCATATCGGTTAAATCATCGATAGTGGCCACCAAGTGGGTGCTGGGTGGGACGTAAAATTCCCCTTGGTGCGCCTCGAAGGATTGATGATTGTGGGCAGAGGGCAAGTCCTCCTGGATGGTCATTTTCTGGATTCGGTCTAGCGCCTCGTTTAACATAGCGAAGGTCGCCGAATTTGAGGGCTCTAGGCCAAATTCCGTTGTAACGGGGTGGGGAGTGCCCTGGCTGGTCCATGGTTTCCACAGGCCGAGCTAAACTCGGGGTGCGGTGCTTGATCCTTGCGAGGGTCCGTATTGTCACTGGGGACTGTCGGATTTCGGGTTCCGGCAGACCCTTGTGGTTTAAACACTGGGGTGCACGTGGAGATTCAACCCTCTACCATCTCGCACCTCGCCGAATCGCTAGGACCTAAACTACCAAACTAAACAACACAAGAGACACAAGATTTATACTGGTTCGGTCCACCATTGTGGTGTAATACCCTACTCCAGTGTGTGGTGTGGTGGATTGCCTCTTGGGCTGATGTTGAACAATACAAGGAAGAACAGCCTCGCGAGGGTCTGTTCTTGGCTGGTGCGATGAACTGCTTGGAGGGGTTCAGTCGCTCTATATACTGGTTTCTTGATGAGGATCCAGATTCTCGGTGCCTCTCGCTGCCAGATGCCTCTACCCTGGGGGTGGCTAGTCCTATTTATAGGCAAAGGCCCTGGGCCTCTTCCAAAATATTGAGCGGGAACGGCGCCAACAATTGGCCATTCTGAAGGGGAACATCGGGTACACTTATCCTGACTAAAGTTAGTCCTCGCCTGTCAAAGGCTCTGGTGATGACGCCGGCTTGGGCTCCACAATGACTTCCTTTTGGCCGTTGGGCTGGTCTTGGTCTTGTTGCACCAAAATGGACGCCTTTGCTTGATACTCTTGCCTGCGCTTGCTCTCTTTGCACCAAAGAGGAAAGGAGGACACTGGGCGGGCTGGCGCCCGACTGGCGCCCTTGGACGTCATGGCTTGTGTCATGGGCACCTCGCGAGGTACTCCGCCTTGAACTCTCCGCCTCCTCATGAGCCAGCCTGACGAGGCCGTGCCTGAGGAAGCTCCTTGTCGTCCGCCCCATGAGGTTTGGCCCCTCGCGAGGGTCTTGAGCTTGTGTTGATGAAGATGGGTTGTGTTGGTCCTCCTTCGAGCCACGCCGCAGGCCGCAGGCAGGCAAGTCTGGGGACCCCCGTTCCCAGAACGCCGACAGTAGCCCCCGGGCCCATGGCGCGCCCGAACTTGGCTAAGTAGAGAGGCGAAAGGGCAAGTGCGAAGCATCGCGGGCCCTAACAGCCTGCGGCCTTGGGCGTCGCGTGGCAGTTGATTGGACGTGGGCGCCTCTACAACTGCGCGAGTTGATAAAGGAGCGGCATCTCCCTTGCCTCCCTTACTTCCTCCAGTTGCTGCCCAGATCCCCTTTCTTGCGCTTCTCCTCCCTGCTTCCAAAATCTTCAGATCTACTCCGCCTGCGTGCCCTAGCCAGTCATGGCGCCTCGCCAAGCCCCGGCCGGAGCGTGGTACTCGCCTGCCTTGGACCCGCCAAATGTGTCAGGGGCGAGCCTTGCCCTGGTGCGCCGAATGGCGGAGGCGCAGGGCATCGACGGGGCGAAGGCGTTCAAAGCTGGCTCTGCTGTCCCTAAAGGTCGAGGGAGCACCTTCTATCCGCTCTTTGTGAGCGCCATCGTCGCCGGTCTGGTGCCTCCTTTTTCTGAGTTCTTCTTCTCTGTCCTCCGCCACTACAATATTCAAGCTTTGCACCTCCATCCCAACTCCGTCCTTCTCCTGGCGATCTTCGCCTACTATTGTGAGGCTCACGTAGGGGTGCAGCCCTCGGTGGCCTTGCTACGCCACTACTTCTCCCTCCGAACGTCCCGTGGTTCCGCCTCCGCGTGCATGAGCTTCATCGCATATGGCGGTGCCATCGCCATTTCAAACCCTGGGAAGAGGATTGAGGGCTTCAGGAGCAAGTGGGTCTTGGTTGATGCTGGGCGCATCCATCCTCGTCTGATCCTGCCCATGGAGCACCTCGCGAGCTCCGATGACTGGTCCCGAGTGGAGCTCCTAGATCCCTGCGCAAAGCTGGTGTTGGAGAAGATGGACACATATCTGAGGCCGGCCAGCGTGGTGGCGGCGAAGCTGACCGGTGCGTTGCTGCTGAGGGAGTTCCTGGAGCATTAACTGGCTCCGCTCCATCAGTACTCGCTTCCGATGTGGAGGCCTCACTCGAACCCCGTGGTCTTGGCCGACGAGGATCTGGCTGCGGTCCTCCAGTCCTTGGTTGGGGGCGACGTGGCAAGGCTGGAGGGGGCTCCAACGCCCTTGTTCCTTCGCGAGGATTGGGAGCAGGTAGTGGGGTCCATGCCTGTCTTCAGCGGGGACGGGCCCATGCCCGTGGAGGCTCCAGAGGACCTGGTGGACGTGTCCTCCGACGACTCCAGCGAAGAGGAGGAAGAAGGGGAGCAGGAAGAGGGGGTTGACTCAGAGGCGGAGTCAAGAGCTCCTAACCTTCGGCGCAGGTCCCGCACTCTCTTCCTCCCCCAGAGTGATGACGACGAGGACGAGGGTGAGCAGGGCGGCGGGAGACTGCCTCCAATCCCGAAGAAGGACCGGACTGGGCTGGTCCCCCGTGGGTCTGCCTCGGCCCCAGGGCGATCCACAGGTGCGCCTCCTGCTCCCGAGCCCCTTGAAGCCGACCCTTGCAGCCGGCTCTCGGGCTTTAAGTTCGGCTGGAGGTTGCTCGAGTCCACCGACGATGACCTGTAAGTGCCTGCTTCCCGTCTTGATTATTGTTCTGTCGGCGAGATCTGATGCCCATATCCTTCGACCAGGCTGGCGCCCGCGGCAAAGAAGCCGAAGGGAGCTCCTGAGGTCCCATCCGTGGCGGTGCCTCTGCCCGAGAAAGAAGGTGATTGCGACGTGCAGGCCTCTCCTGCCCGGGCGTCCTCGCGAGGCCAGGCTGAGCCCGCTGGGGCGAGCTCAGCCCCCTTGACCCAGGCGACTCCCGAGGTGCCCCTGCTTGACGCTGCCTCCACTGTCGTCGTGGCGCCACTGGTTCCGCCTCAAGGCACAGTGGTCCCACAGTCGTCTTCTCCTCCTACTCCACCGACTGCTGCTTCTCCGAATACTGTTTTGGATCGCGCCATTGCCGGACTGGACCGTCTACGGCAGGATCTTCTGGGCACCGACCCTCGTCTGATGGCCGGGCGCCTGGAGCTGGCTTCTGGATGGATTCGCTCCGATGCTTCGATACGGGCGGCGCTGGTCCAGACCTCGACGGCTTGCGACGAGGAGAAACAGGCCGTCCATGAGGCGAAGGTTGCCCGCGATGCTGCTCTGGGGGAGACAGCTAGCGTCCAAGGTCGCTGTGAGACACTGGAGAGTGAGCTGAAGGGCCTACAGAACCAGCTTGCCGAGGAGGCCCGCCTTCGCCAAGAGCAGGAGGAAAGCATGAAGGTTCGTGAGGCGGCCGTCAAGGACCTGGAGGCCAAGCTCAAGAGGCGCCGTGGCCGCCTAGGCGTGATGGAGCAAGAGCTGGAGGCGAGGAAGGTTGAGCTGGACGGCAAGGCCCGGGTTCTCGCCAAGGATCACGTGGCCTTCACGGATATGGAAGAGAAGGCTCGCACTTCGCTGAAGACGCTTTACGACAGCGGCCTTGAGAGCCCGCTGGCCGGCGAGGAGGATGGCCCCGCCAAGCTGCTTCCCTTCCTGGTTCGCGCTCTTAACGACGTCACCCTTGGCCTTGGCCCTACGGCTGAGGCCGAGGCACGCATCTTGTCTTCTGCAGCGCTGACGCGGGTCTTCACCCACATCTATCTTCGCGACGCCAACATCGACCTCGACAGCCTGCTGGAGCCAGTGAGCGGCGAGCGTGCCGCTGCCGCTACTGAGGCTGTGAAGGGTCGTGCGGAGGCTCTGCTGGGGAAGTTTCGGGCCTTCAGTACTAGGCCGAAGCGGAGCGCTGCTAGCCCTGCTGCTCCACAAGGCGAACCTACTCCACGCGGCTCGCCCGTCGGCAAGTGACTCCGCCATGGCTCCCGTCCTGTTTTTAATTCCTGCGCATGTACCATGCCTCGGGGAGGCGTTAAAACTTATGTTTGATGCTGCGATAACAGCATGGACTGTAATATTTGCTTTCGAATTCCCTTAAATTTGCATTATTCCTTCCTGCTTGCTTATGTTCTACATCGGCAGAGCCCGGCCCCGCGCATTTCTCAGCTGCCGTTGGCCCCGACCGGAAACCAGGACGGGACCAAGGAGTGAGGGGCTACGTGACAAGTTAGGCTCCTGAGTCGCGATGCTGAGGAGTCCCCCTTGGCGCTCGAACAGCAAGCAGGGAGGTGAGATGTGGGCGGATCTGCCGTTCTGCGTTTGCAGGGCCCGGCCCCGCGCATACCTCAACCGCCGTTAGCCTTTCGGAACTAAGGAGTGAGGGGCTACGTGACCAGTTAGGCTCCTGAGTCGCGATGCTCAGGAGTCCCCCTTAACGCTCAAAAAGCCTTCGTACCTTGGCTCCGCTCGGGAAGGGACGTGCGACGAACCAGGCCCGAGGAGGCCTGGCAAGGTGGGGTGCGTCTGGGCGAAACCCAGGCACAGCCCCCGTGCCCAGCCCCTTCGCGCGGCACTCCCGAGGGGAGGCGTTGCGACAAGGCCAGACACTGAGCTCCGGGCTCCCTGAGGTTGATGCGGCCCGGAGGCCACCCTCAGTTGTTTATCACCAGCGCGGAGCATAGCGCTTCCGTATGCGTACGGGCATAGCCGCTCCTCGGCAGTGTCGTCAACCAGCGCGGAGCATGGTGCTTCCACTGGTACGTGGGAGGGGGCTCCCCTCCGGGAGGAGCCCCCGGGGCGTATACAGCCCCGCCCTGACACGTGGCTGGCACGGTAGGGCTGGACGAGGTGTATCTGGGCACCCGTGAGCCAGCGCGGGACTCACGGGGCCCTACCCCAAGGCAGGTTGCGCCTGGCTCTGGGCCTTATCTTCGAGTGTGTTCCTGCAAATTTGGCCAAACGCCGGTGCTCTACGTCTTCGGGTCCCGGCTCTCGGGCTGGTCTCAGCCGTCGCTGGCATGCCAGGTCGCGATGCCATGGACAAGACCAGAGGGTGAGGGCCGGAGAGCTGGTAGGTGCCCTGAGTCGCGATGCTCAGGCACCCTCCCTTTAACGTGCAAGCTGGGTTAGATGACGAAACTCTACGTCCTCGGGTCCCGGCTCTCGGGCTGGTCTCAGCCGTCGCTGGCATGCCAGATCGCGATGCCATGGACAAGACCAGAGGGTGAGGGCCGGAGAGCCGGTAGGAGCCCTGAGTCGCTATGCTCAGGCACCCCCCCTTTAACGCGCAAGCTAGGTTAGATGACGAAACTCTATGTCCTCGGGTCCCGGCTCTCGGGCTGGTCTCAGCCGTCGCTGGCATGCCAGGTCGCGATGCCATGGACAAGACCATAGGGTGAGGGCCGGAGAGCCGGTAGGAGCCCTGAGTCGCGATGCTTAGGCACCCCCCCCTTTAACGCGCAAGCTGGGTTAGATGACGAAACTCTACGTCCTCGGGTCCTGGCTCTCGGGCTGGTCTCAGCCGTCGCTGGCATGCCAGGTTGCGATGCCATGGACAGGACCAGAGGGTGAGGGCCGGAGAGCCGGTAGGAGCCCTGAGTCGCGATGCTCAGGCACCCCCCCTTTAACGTGCAAGATTCCGACACCCAGGAGGAAAAGGCACCAAATAACAAGCATGGTGGATCAAAAGCATAGTCCTAAGATAAACGCAAGAAGGATACATGCCGCTGGGACAGGCCCGAGCGGCTTGGGGATGATGCAGCCCGAGGGGCACCCCCAATAAGATAAGCTAAGGACATGAAATAAAAGGGATACATGCCGCAGGGAAGGACCCACGCGTCCTGGGAATAATGCGGCCCTGAAGGCGCTCCCAGCCAGAAACGAAACTTAAAATATGTCACCTGATGATGTTGGGGACGAAGGGGTGTTGGTGTAGCAGACTCGGTGGGCTGCGGGAGCCGATCCTCATGAGCCCCCAGGCCCAGGGGCCTCGGGAGGCTCCGGAGGCGCCGGCGGCTCCTCGCGTGCCATCTCCATCTCCGCCAGGGCTGCGGCACACCTGACCTCTTGAGCCTCCAAGATCGCCCTGATGAGACGCTGGTGCGCAGCAGCCGTGTTTGGCAGGCCGTAAGGCATGCACACGTAGCTGTGGGGCGCACCCTCGCAACGTCCCACTCGCGAGGGCCAGAGGCGCTCTTGAGATGCGGCTCGGTTGAGCCCTGGTATGTCGATGCAGACGCGCAACCCACCATCCTCGCCTGGATGGGGGGCCACAGCGGGTAGGCGGCGGCTGCCTCTCATGACCCTTGACTCCTGTAACTCCTGAATGGCCTTGCTGACGAACTCCTGAGGGTTTGGCCCTCGTTGCCTCGCTCCTTCTTGAGGGAAACATGCTTCGAAGCACGCCTCCACATGGTGCCCAAGCGCCTCCCTCGTGACCTTGGCGAGGTCGGCGGCCCTCCAGGGGAGAGCCCCCGAGCCCTGCCTGAGGAGGGCGCCGGGCGCGCTTCCCTATGCGATGGAAGGAGGCTCCTCCTGGACAGGCGCGGGCCCTGAGGGGCCTGCCTCCTGAGGAGCCGGGCTGGTTGATGTCTTCTTCTTCTTCGGGGCGGCCTCGGGAAGCCTCCTGCCTCCGCGGTCTGGGTCTTCCAGTGATGCGGCCTGAAAGGCTCGCTCCAGGGAGCACACTGCGTCTCTCTCTTCGCAGGGCACCGTGATGACCCCGCCGCTTCCTGGCATCTTGAGGACGTTGTAGCCGTGGTGGGTTACGGCCATGAACTTGGCCAGTGCCGGGTACCCGAGGATGGCGTTGTACGGCAGGCGAATGTGGGCGACGTCAAAGTCAATGAGCTCGGTGTGGTAGTTGTCGCGAGCCCCGAAAGTGACAGGAAGGCGGACCTGCCCTATCGGGACCGTGGAGCCGTCGGTGACTCCGGAGAAGGGCTTGGTTGGCTGAAGCTGACTGTAAGGCACTTGAAGATTGTTGAATGTTTCCACAGACAGGACGTTGATCCCTGCCCCGCCATCGGTGAGGGTCCCGGTGACTAGCACGTTGCTGATGATTGGGGAACAAAGCATCGGGAGGACTCCTACTGTGGCCGCGCACTTGAGCTGATCCGCTGAACTGAACGTGATGGCGCACGCCGACCACCTGAGAGGGCGCGTGGCCTTGAGCTTGGGGAGGACTGCATTCACTTCGTGCGCGAACTGCTTGAAGATGCGCTGAGAGGCTGGGGCTTGAGCTCTGCCCAGGATGCAGGCGATTGCACGCGGTTCCTGGAAGCCCCCAGCCCCCTCGTCCTGATGACGGTGTTCATTCCTTCTTGGCTGCGGCGGCAGCGGAGGGAGGCCTGCATTCCCTTGTGGGCAATCCTCGCGAGGCTGATCCCTCCAGCCTCCCTCGCGAGGCGGGTCCTGCCAGCGGTCCTTGCGAGGTTGGTCGCGCCACCTTTGGCGCGGGCCGCAGTCTTCCCAGCATCCTGCATTCCTTCCTCCTCCTCGGCCGTAGCCCCGGTCGCTGCGGTCGGGACGTCTGCCGACCCTTCCTTCGCGCACGGCCCGGAGCTCTTGGCATTCATTTGTGTTGTGGGTGTGGAGGTCGTGGTACACGCAGTACCGACTGCCCTTGGAGGATTCGGGCTGATCTCTGCCCCGCTTGGTGTCTGGCTCGGCCGAGAGCACGGCAGCCCCCTTGCGCTTCACGTCCTTGGCCTTGGGCTTCTTCTCTTCGGGGTCCGCGGCAGGTAGCTCGAGGAGGGAGAGGCACCCCTCCTCAGCCCTGGCGCACTTGGTCGCCAAGTTGAACAGCTCCAAGGATGTGTACAAGTCTTCATGCATCGCCAGCTCCTCCTTCATCTTGACGTCGCACACACCGTCGAAGAAGGCAGAGATGATGGCCTCCTCCGTTACCCTAGGGATCTTGAGGCACGCGTTGTTGAAGCGCTGGATGTACTTCTGCAGGGTCTCCCCTGGCTGCTGCTTGATACGGCGCATGTCGCTCACGGCGGGTGGCCGATCGCGAGTACCCTGGAAGTTGGCGATGAAGCGGGTGCGCATCTCGTCCCAGGAAGAGATCGTGCCTGGGGCCAGATTCAGGAGCCAGGTGCGGGCTCTGTCCTTGAGCGCCATGGGAAACCAGTTCACCATGACCTTTTTGTCTCCGTTGGCAGCTTCGATGCCCAACTCGTAGAGTTGGCAGCTTCTCGTGGGCGAGGGACTTCTTGGCAGCTCTGCTCTTGCCGCGTCGGCGCCCGGCAGAGCGGCTTCCGCCGAGGGGCCGCGCGCCTTGGGGCCAGGACGCCATCTTGAGGAGGAGGCGGCTGAGGCGCCCAGGAGCTTCATTGCCCGCGCAGGGCGGGGAGCGGTGCAGCGAGAAGGATGGTGCGGGGGCGCCTCCGGCGGCGCGGACGAGCTCAGTGACTCGGTCGAGCCATTCTTCGTAGACGTCATCGATGGGGCGGTAGCGCAGGAGCTCATTTGCCGCGATGAGCGCAGCTCGGGCCTCCATGGCCGCACGGGGCGCGCGCGACGAAGAACCAGCGGGGGTGAGCGAGGGCGTGGCGGTGCGGCCGTCCCGCCTCATGGACGGATGTTGGGACAATGCTTGCTGCTCGTTCCCCGCCGGGCCTGTGGCGGCATTGACGGCAGGTGATGGGGAACGACGAGGGCGCTCGCCGACGGGAGCTGTCTGGGCGACATGGGAGGCGAGGGCGGCTCGGCGCTCGGTGCGAGCCCGACGAGCATCAGACATGGTTGCGGTGGTCGGGGAGGAACAAGACGGCGGAAGGTAAATTCCGGCGCACCCCTACCTGGCGCGCCAAATGTCGGATTTCGGGTTCCGGCAGACCCTTGTGGTTCGAACACTGGGGGTGCGCGCGGAGATTCAACCCTCTACCGTCTCGCACCTCGCCGAATCGCTAGGACCTAAACTACCAAACTGAACAGCACAAGAGACACAAGATTTATACTGGTTCAGGCCACCATTGTGGTGTAATACCCTACTCTAGTGTGTGGTGTGGTGGATTGCCTCTTGGGCTGATGTTGAACAATACAAGGAAGAACAGCCTCGCGAGGGTCTGTTCTTGGCTGGTGCGATGAACTGCTTGGAGGGGTTCAGTCGCTCTATCTACTGGTTTCTTGATGAGGATCCAGATGCTCGGTGCCTCTCGCTGCCAGATGCCTCTACCCTGGGGGTGGCTAGTCCTATTTATAGGCAAAGGCCCTGGGCCTCTTCCCAAATATTGAGCGGGAAGGGCGCCAACAATTGGCCATTTTGAAGGGGAACATCAGGTACACTTATCCGGACTAAAGTTGGTCCTCGCCTGTCAAAGGCTCTGGTGATGACGCCGGCTTGGGCTCCACAATGACTTCCTTCCGGCCGTTGGGCTGGTCTTGGTATTGTTGCACCAAAATGGACGCCTTTGCTTGATACTCTCGCCTGCGCTTGCTCCCTTTGCACCAAAGAGGAAAGGAGGACACTTGGTCGTCATGGCTTGCGTCATGGGCACCTCGCGAGGTACTCCGCCTTGAACTCTCTGCCTCCTCATGAGCCAGCCTGACGAGGCTGCGCCTGAGGAAGCTCCTTGTCATCCGCCCTGCGAGGTTTGGCCCCTCGCGAGGGTCTTGAGCTTGCGTTGATGAAGATGGGCTGTGCTGGGCCTCCTTCGAGTGACGTCGCAGGCCGCAGGAAGGCAAGTCTGGGGACCCCCGTTCCCAAAACGCCGACAGGGACTAAGGACGGACCTTGGTTTTTGCGTGTGGTTTCCATGCCGGGATTCGAGATCGAGCTGCTTTGGGCTGGGGTTGACCCCTGGCCATCGGTTGGCGGCTCGTCGTAAGGGCTTAAGGACAGATGAGTGTTGTGATGGAAAGGTTCGGCCGAGATTGACTCTTGGCCTCTGCCTCCTGGTTCTGCCTCGAAGATCGAGGATAGGCCTTCCGCAGACCTAACGGATCCTACCGATGGTGGAGTCTGGCCCCCACTGAAGCGGAGCCCTCCTGGCCCGAAGCTGTTCGGAGGGCGGGGGCCGATCTATAGATCAGATTGGAGGGGGACTCCAGAGCGGGCATGGCGAGGCCTGCGAGGGTGCAGAAGGGGGTAGTGAATTCGGCGAAGACCATATCGGCCTGTGTGTCCGCAACATATTCCAGATTACTGAATTGAATTTGGTGTTCAGGAGAAAAGTTGTCGATCTGATGCAAAGACTAGTTGGGTCAGCGTGTAGCATGATGCTGCTGAACGTGAAGAGTTGACCGGGGACAAAGAAGTCCCTGGATCTGATGCCTTCTCCTATGATCAGACGAGCCATCGATCCTTTGGGCAACCACACAGCGGAACTCTCAATGAAAGAGCCAATTTCTGTGTCAAAACCGGCAGACCTCGGGGTAGGGGTTCCCGAGCTATGGATCTAGGATCGATGGGGAACAAGGGACGATGAACACGATCTTTACCCAGGTTCGGGCCCTCTCGAAGAGGTAATACCCCACGTCCTGCTTGTTTGTACTGGATGTATAGTATGATTGACATAGTAGATCTACCTCGAGATCAGGATGAGCTAAAACCCTAAGGTGGTGAGGTTATGAATATAGCTCCCCCTCTAAAGACTACAACCCTCAGTTTATATAGACACCAGTAGGGTTAGGGTTACCGGAGATAGATTACAATAAGGAGAAAAGAAATCCTGCCTATCCTTGACTTGGAGAGCACACCACGGTTTCATAGATCCCCCGTCGTTATTCGGCTTCAACAATCCGACCCATATTCAATGGGTCGGCACCCCGAGGACCCCTTAGTCCATAAATCCCTCACCCATCGTATTTTGGGTCAAAGTTTGACCATGTACTATATTTGATAAGCAAAATGTGAATGCATGTCATCAAAAATCATATCATTGGATTAGTATCTGAATGTACTTTCCAATTATATTATTTTTGCAATGTACAACATATATTTTATTTATTAAAACATGGTCAAAATAGGAGGCAGAATATACAAGGGAGGCTAGTTAGTGTGGGGTCGCTTCTTAATTGAAGGGTAAATTGATTTAGACAGTCATAGCATGTCGCCCCTCTCGTCCAATCATAAACCGCCATCGCACGCTCCTCTCCCTCTTATCCATTGCAAAACCTCCACCTCTCCATCTTGTCCATTCCAAATCCACCGTCTTGCCCCACCCTCTTCTCCATTGCAAAACCACCCCCTACCCTCTCCATCTTCTCCATTGCAAAACCACAGTCTCGCCTCTACCTCTTCTCCATTCCAAGACCACCATCTCTTCTCTCATCTTCCAAAGCAAGCACCACACCTCTCAAAAGCACATCTATGGAGAGGATGTAGAAGTGAATCATGCAGATCGCCAGCGGCGACCAGGCGAAGTTAGCCAGGTTAAGGAGATCCTGACTTGGTTTCACAACGAGTGGGAGATTTCGAGGACGGTGAGGCCATGTAGCAATGTATGATAAAGAGGGAGATGACAGTGATGAGGGCGGCGATGTACTCCTCGGCGGCAGTCATGCCGCAGTCGTTCGAGTTCATTGAGTATCTCTGGGTGATGGAGCATACAAATTCGCCTGAGGCAAAAGTCATGCAGAGCTGGTGGGCGTGCAGTTCGAAGGTCGAACATCCAGAGAATGACAAATCGGTCAAGTATGGTGTGCCATTCATGAGGGTGCAGTGCCAGCTGGGACCACCAGAGTATTCCGTCTCCAACAACAAGAGGAGGAGGTCGGATGGCACAATGTTGCTTGCCCCCCGTTCTCCATGGTTCCCTCGCCGCTCACCTCGTCTCAACGGCGGCGGTAGGGTTTAAGATAATATTCACACTAGACCTAATCTTCCATATGCTATGCTTACAATTAGTGTCACGGCTAATAAAAATCATATGGGTAAGTACTGGGTAGTACTCCGAGTACAACGTCAATCACCCTAAAAGAGCTCTAGAACTAAAACAAAGTTGTGAGAATGTGTACAAATAAAGAAAAATTGACCGGTCCTTCTTTCAGGAAAAGGTACTCCCTAGAAAAGTGCTAATATAAGCTATTTAATTGGAGGATTTGCTGCAACACCGAAACAAGTAAAGTACATGTCAAACACTAGCAGATTAAAATGTTCTGCAGGGTCCACAAGATCTGGAGAGGATGAGAGTGTGTGAAGAAAGCAACACTAGCAAGCGTGAAGGCTCTTGTCTATATAGTGGACTAGTTTTCTTTTTCCTCTCCATAAAAACAATCATTTCAAATGGCATATGTGTCGGGTCGCACTTTGTAATATTCACTTCTGGTCACTGGCCCTTGATTAATCGAACAACCACACGGTTCAAATTATCACGGGTGAAAGTATAGAATGAACAAGCCTGAACTCATTTTAAATTGAGATGTGGATGGCAGCGTTTGAACACATTGCATCTGTTGACAAAGTAGTTCGAATTTGAGGTAATGTGTGGCTTTTGCAATTCACATCTAAATGGAGGCACACCATATATTTTGTTTGATTACCACGTTATACATATAAAGCATGCATAATTTACATTTCAAATAGCTAGCTACAACTTCAAATGTATTTTTTCAACATGGGAGGGCCTGGCTTAATAGGAATGATAGACTACTCATATCAACAAGGAATTCCTTCTTTTCTAGGAGCCCATTCGAAAAGAACTACGAAGTCAAGCATGCTTGGCCTGGAGTAATTCTAGGATGGGTGACCGACCGGGAAGTAGCTCCCGAGTGGACACGAGTGAGGAAAAAGTGCGCAGGAAAGACTAGTGTTGGTCTGTGGGGCCAATCTTGACCCCGTCGAGCATAATAGGGTGTTACATTTGGTATCAGAGCGGACCCTCGCAGTTACACGGACATGCACGGGTCAGGTACATGGGTATATGGCCCGTTGTGGCACATGGCATGGCACATGTGTTGGACTGGACGCGCATACGTGTGCCAAGAGGGAACGTTCCTGATGGGCCGACGAGGACGTCATTTCCTTTAGTGGGGGCAGTATGCGAGAGCCTGGCTTGATAGGAATGATAGACTACTCATATCAACAAGGAATTCCTTCTTTTGCAGGAGCCCATTCGAAAAGAACTCCAAAGTTAAGTGTGCTTGCCTTGGAGTAATTTAGGATGGGTGACCAACCGGGATGTAGCTCCTGGGTGCTCACGAGTGAGGCAAAGTGCGCAGGAAAGACTAGTGTTGGTCTATGGGGCTAGTATTGATCCCGCTAGGCCTAACAGGGTGTTACACAACAAAAAGTGAAATCAAAATTTAGAAAATTCGTGATCTTTGGCTTTTGCAAAAAAAGTAAAGGGACGTCAATCTTTGTTTTGCTTTTGGGCATAAACTATATGCAACCTTTTTTTAATGACCGGGTCTATTATTATTGTTTGCCAGTGGTACAAGCGCCTTTGGTGAAAAATACATCGAGATTCGAAGACGACCAAATGACCAACTACAGTCGGAATGAGTCGTCAACACATTGCTATCGATGTTATTCCACCGGAGCCGGCTTGACCTCGCCAATCACTGTCGAGAAGTCTTCATGCACATGCCCCTAAGGAGCACCACCTCGGAGGCGCAAGTATCATCATTTTGATCTAAAGCACCAGATTGACATAACACCCAAAGAAATGCCACATGACAAGAAACCCTAACCTCACTGCCCCAAGGAGACAAACTACACTAGAGCTCCATCGACTACGTCCCGACGGTCAAACTAGATGAGGATAATAGCTCAAATTAAAGAGAAACTCGTAGAAAAGGCATCAATTGATGTCTTAACATAGCCGGATTAACCTAGATGGCAACCGACTAGTCTTCATGCATGTGCCCCCAATGACCAGCGCCCTGGAGGAACGCAGTTGTCGCTGTTTAACCCTCGCAGTGATCCGGAGCATATGACACATAATCTTGCGAGATGACAAGAAACCTTAACCTAACCACCCCAAAGGAGACTACACGAATCTACGCTGGAGTGCCATCGACTATGTGAACACGAACGAGCTCAAGGAGGATCGGAGCCAGAAAGAGAAACACAGAGAAGGCGCGCCGACATCTATGTGAGCTCTGCGTGAGCCAGGACTAAAAACCCTAACATAAACTAATAACCCGAGCAGAGGGACCAGGATTCCCCTCCCCGCTGCTGGCCGATGGAGCGGTGGGAAGAGGGGAGAGGCGAATCCACGAGCTCACTTGTGAAGCATGGAGGGGAGAGGTTGCCCTAGCCGACTATGGTGACTAGAGTAGATTTGTATTTATACTGAAAATGGACTCAAATTTTATTGCTAATGTTATATACCTGGTGCTCCTTTTTTGAGATTTCTCATCAGAACTACAGCTCGGTACAACACAGCCTGCATGATATGTATATGATAGCCAATCCAACTGTCTACTGGAGTCTGCTCACATGCATGGACGAACTGATCTCCCATGTCATGCAGGGATTGTCCAGGCAACAAAGTGTGTACAACACTGCTCCAGTACTATCACTCGTCTCTGTCTTCTATTAACTTAGCCGACTTGCGAGGACGGGGGAGTGTGCCTATGGTCGGTTCTCAATTGCAGTCCCACATTTGTGTGCAAACGCAATATCACGCGCGTTCCATTAGGTGAGCGGAGTGCCAGACCGACCGATCATCTAGGGTGTGACACGAACGTGATGCGCGTGTTGTATACATGTGTACCGCTGTTTTATTCTGGCTTTGCTCCATGGTGCAATCCATGTACAAAGTTATATTTAAAAGTCGAGGACGGGGATTTTCCCGTGCGTTATGCGGGGCAGTTCCGCCTAGTCGGTTCGACAAAGAGGCGAGAAGATGAGGGAGTAGCGGATTCAACTTACTATTGGAAATGCAGGGTTGTGTGATTTGACCGCTCGTTACCTCTAGACAGGTGGGTCCCAGTGATCTGAATGGCCAATATCATTATTACTGTGGCGCTATGACCGGGGTGAGTCTCCCCTGATCCCCTCCAAGGCATACAGGTGCTAAGAACAAGTACCCTACAATAATGGGCTTATAGCCCACTTACATGACACTTTTGCTTATATGTGGAGGAGCGAGACATGAAAAAATGTTGGGAGTGGCCTCTCGTGCAAGACCCTAGTTACTTACTCCCTCCGTCTTTGAAAGAGTGTACTTCCAACTTTGATGGAAAGTCAAACTTTTTATGTTTGACCATATTTATAAAATAATAGAACAACATTTACGCCATCAAATCAGTAGCATTAGATTCATGATAAAATATGTTTTTGTCATATACCTATTTGTTTTCACAAGCATTGATATATGTTTGCACAAACTCGGTCAAACTTTGAGATAGTTTGACCCTCCAACAAAGTTTGAAGTACACTCTTTCAACTTTCAAGGACGGAGGGAGTATATATGTACTCCTTGGCAAATGCAATAAATACATTTCTACGAAGAAAGAGATACAGAGAAGTAAAAAAATTGTTACAGAGAACCTTATAGCTAACCTTGTTGTATCAGTGAGTATAAGTGATGACTATGTATGACATGGCAACATCACATAGCCTAACGCATCTCGATAGAGGAAGTAATTTCATGCGTGCGAAGTAGGCAAAAAAACTGCTCATTTATAGCCGTCTGAAATCTCCAAGGGCGCGACCATGCGAGTGAGGCGACACTTGTGGTAGGCGTGACCATGATACAGGCCGCTAAGAGCCCTTGTATATGAGATCGAAAGGTCGCATGCTAAGTTGTTGAAAATTTGCAGAAAAACCATCCATGATGTGATATTCTCCATAGGTCTAGAATCACGCTATGTAACCGTTCGATCTCAGATCCAAGGCCTCTCGGAAGCCCGTATCATGGGAGCATGGAAAGCTTCATATCACCTGAAATTTTCACGACGCTTCATGTGCAAACACGTAGATGCTATATTGTCAAGCCTACGAAATGGGTCTAGTAGACATGACATCTAATTGGGCCCCCATAGTACTGTGCATGAAGCCATTTATCCCCCGGGCAAGCCACTATGCCGCCGTTCTTACACACCAATCAACATTTTTACAATCGAGAAACCGCTAGCAGTACGCTCCTACTCGTCCTGACTTCCTTTAACATTACAACAGTTCGCTCCCAGTCGTACTGTCCTTTCACATTACAACTGTCCTATTGGTGCAATATCTGCATACCTTGTGTTTTGGAGATTGTTGACAGAAACAGGTATGGACTAATTTGCTTGCTAGTGCATACAGAGAGAAAATTCCATACACAACCGAAGAGAATGTTGTCTTCGATGCTGAGTTCGAGGAACTTCACCAAAGCATATCCGAGCTGCAAAGAAGAACGAGCTATATTTTTTGAAGTGATAGAGTCAAGAAGATTAATGTGAAGAAATCGACCCCTCGAAAGTTTATTGGTGAAGCAAAGCTTTTGTTTTTATACTGTCATCCAAAGAAATTGACTGCACCAATTGAAGTCGAAGACAAAGTGAAGACGTATCATTCATTTCATTTTTCTTCTTTCAGTCTAACGAGTCATAGGACCTCCGTATATTAAGAGGGGTATAGGTTCTAATGCTTAGATTAGCTGTGGTGCTTAGCCACAACCTATGAAAGATGCGAGGGAAATCTCTTTGTGCTCCGAGCAAATACTTGTCAGCAAGAGACTGTGATCTTCTTTGCCACAAGAGATTTGCCTCGGACCGAGGTGTTAGCATTTCTTGCTCCTCAAGAAATGTAACTGTTGTGCTCAAATCCAACCATTGGAATCGTATTGTTTGGCCATTAGCTAAGGCCGATGTCCAATTTGGTCATTTCCCTTGTGGGAAGGCTGCGGCTATAAATAGCCACCCTGATCCAACTTTGAACGTTGGCTGCTCTGCTTGAGATCTCTGAGAAGATTGAATTGAGTAACCCCTCTCCGAGTGATTTCATTTTAAGATCCACCGAGAGTAAAGCAAGATCCCAAACTTAGACAGTGGTTTAGCATCATAGCAGTTCTGAGTAAGAGTTCTTGTACCTATTACTCTAGAGCTACACACTCTCTAGACGGATAGGTTTGGCTTCTAGTGTTAAAGAGTTGTTGTCTTCACCGAGCTTGATCTTTAGCAACCAAGAGTGATTGTGGTTCGCGAAGGTCGACCGAAGGTTTGGAGATCGCCGACAAGGATCTACAATGAGTGAAATCAACCTGAGTCTGATCAGCTCTGCTTTGAAGGAGCATAGGGTGAAGAGAGTTTGTCTTCCGTGTTAAGTCACAGCCCCTCCAACCAGACGTAGCCCTTTGGCAGAAGGGTGAACTGATCTACCAAATCTCTTGTCGCCATCGAGCACCACTGGTTAAATCTACTCTACTGCATTTCATTCAGTAGTTTTCATTCATGCTCTGTGCCGATAGATTACCTGATCATTTATCTTGTTCTGTGGCCCTCATCCTATGTATGTGTATTTATCCCTATCATTATCCTTGACTATATTCCTTTGTTGCCAGTTGGTACCTTTGTTTTACTTGTGTAACCTTTCAGTTGCTTTTCTATCTGATTCAGCTATGTTATGTGTCATTCTGTTACATCTGTTTGCTTGTTGTATAACCCTCACAGTAGTTGAACCTATAATCTATCAAGCTCATTCTGTTGTAAATGCCTTCCTCGTTGAATATTCCTCTGACTAAGCTCTCGAAGGAAATTGATACTTCATCGTCTTCGACGAGACTAGTCACTGACGTGAAAGCCAGAGCAGTCATCGAATCAAATATGAAAATGATGTCACAACTAAATAGAGTGTATGCAGATTTGACAGTAGAATCTGAAGATGAAGCCATAGACACTGAATCCGATGAAGAAGAATTCTACAAAAGGATTGAGAGAATGATGTAGGGTAGAACCCTAGATGCCCGATCTTTCACGATTGAAGGGGATCCAACTAAGAACATGAGAGAAAACACTCAAACCCACAAGATTCGATTACACATGTGCTAGATTCTCAAAACACAAAGAGATACATGATCCAAATCCAACAAAGGATGATACAAGTGGAGGTAGTTCTTCTCCATGAGGAGGTCTTGAGGGGTCTTCCCGTGATGGGGTCTTGAATCCGCTTGGGGGATATTCTCCGATGAGGCCGTGGACTCCAATGGAGAAGTGACCAAGTGGATGAGCAAAGCTCTGTCTCTCAAATGAGCTTATCCTTTGCTAACCCTAGAAACAGGGAGGAGAAGGAGTATTTATAGTCTAAGTGGATGAAGGGGTACATGGGCTAAGACCCAACATGTTGTTAACACACAGGTGGCGGACGTTTGTCATTCACCGGTCGTTCGATGGCTCGCGAGGGTCCGGATGTCCGATACTTGTCTAAAGTCCGACGTTTCAGCTCTGGTCAAGTTGCATCGGTCGTCCGAGCAGGGTCAGACGTCCGAGACATCGGTCGTCTGGAGGCTTCCATACTTCCGACGTTTTCGCTCAGTGATGGTGGTGTCGGTCGTTCGGTGGTGCTCAGTCATCCGGGCATTGGGAGGTGTCGGGTGTCCGGTGTGTGTGGGTCGTCCGGCCACTGGAGTGTTCCCTGGCTGGGACTTGTCTGGCTGGCTGATGCCCCAGGCGTCGGACATCCGACAAGCCTCGGTCGTCCGATGGCTGGAGATTTTCTGGCAGCTCCACTTCTTGACCCTTGTACTTGGTGTCCTCACCGTCTTGTCCGTTGGCTGTAGCTGCTCCATGGCCTTGCTCTAAGTACCTGATCACACATAGGGTCTCCGCTCGAGGTAGTAGCCATGTCTCATATGTAGAAAGTGGTAGTTCGGGGAGGAGCGAGTTCACCTTATATTTGATAGCCTTTGCTCGAGCTCTTGTCATTGGTCCAAGTGGTGTCGTGGGAGACGTAGGTAGGTCCATGGGGATGACCTTGGGATGCTCTGCATCATCTCCCCCCCCCCCTTGGAAAATATCTGACCTTAGATTGAAATCCTCATCACCATGGTAGGGAGAGAGATCCTTGATGTTGAAGATGTTGCTCACGTTGTACTTGTCGCGTGGGAGATCGGTATTGTATGCATTGTTGTTGTAGCGTGCTAGCACCTTGAAGGGTCCGTCGGCTCGAGGTAGAAGCTTGGACTTGCGTTTGTTGGGGAAGCGGTCCTTGCGAAGGTGTATCCACACGAGATCTCCAATGTCAAATATAATGGGTTGCTTGTTGATGTTGAGCTTGGCCGCGAGACGTTGTACTTGGCGCTCGACAGTGTGTGTTGTAGGGTGGAACCCTAGATGGAGATCTTTCACGAATTGGAGGGGAAATCCCCAAGAACAAGAAGAACACAAGGGAGAAAACAAGAGGAACACTCAAGAACAAGCCCAAATCACACATCCACACAGGTACATGAACAACAAAGGGAACTTAGCACAAGGTAGATGATGTAGGGTAGAACCCTAGATGCCCGATCTTTCACGAAATGGAGGGGATCCTACGAAGAAAACGAAGAACACGAGGGGAAATGCAAGGGAAATCAAGAGAGGAAGCGAGAGGGAACACTCAAATCAACAAGATATGGTCACACATATGCTAGATCAATGAACACAAAGGGATACACGATCCAAATCCAACAAAGGATGATACAAGTAGCAAGTTCATCTCCACGAGGAGGTCTTGAGATGTATTCCCATGAAGGGGTCTTGAATCCAAGGTGGATCTTCTCCGTAGAGGCTGCGATCTCTCTCGATGGAGTAGATCTGTATGGATGAGCAAAGCTCTATCTCTCAAAGGAGCTAAACCATTGCTAACCCTAACTAGGAGGAGGGGGTGTCCTATTTATAGTCATAGTGCAATTGGGGGTGAACTGAAGGGGTACATGGGCCTCAGCTCGATACTCTGCACATAGACAGGCGTCGGACGTCCGACGGTTACTGGATGTCCGGTGGCTCGCGAGGGACCAGATGTCCGAGAAGCGTCGAAAGTACGATGTTTTGGCTCGGGTGTGGATTTGTCAGTCGGGACTGGTTGTCCGGGCGCTGGAGGATGTCAGACATCCGGTCGGTGTCGGTTGTCCGACCGCTGTAGGTCTCCTTGGCTGGGACCTGGGCTGGCTAGTGAAGACTCCAGGCGTCGGACGTCCGGTAATGGTCAGTCTTCCGGTGACTGTCGGACATCCGAGAACTGTTGCTTCCTGGCATATCTTCCTCTTGTTCCTCGCGCTTGGTGTCCACGCTGTCTTGTCCAATGCTCGTAGCTGTTCCATGGCCTTCCTCTTGGTTCCTGGTCATGCATAGCACATATGTTTGAGGTAGTAGCTATGTCTCACATGTGGAAAGTGGCGATTCGGAGAGGAGTGAGTAAACCTTGTGTCTAATGGCGTATACTTGAGGTCTCGTCTTATGTCCTCTTGGGGCTTGGAGAGTACACGTAGTGTACATGGGGATGATCGTAGGATGCTCCACATCATCTCCCCCCTTGGGAAAGATCCGACCTAGGATCGTGATCCTCATCACCATTGAAACGGTTGTCCTGGACGGACTTGTAGTTGGACAGAGTTGAATACATTGTGCAATCCAAGTACTCCAAGGTGTCGTCGGAGTGGTATACATGCAAAAAGAGCAAACACAAATGACACTGGAAATACAATGGTTAGCACACATAGAGTGTCCATCAAGTAAGTATGAGTCCGTGCGGCGAGATTGTTCATGATAAAGCACATGAAGCTTATGAAGATGATGTAGAATGATATGTAAAGCATTCATGAGGGCAAATTCATTCATTGTCGTGCACACAATGATGTGGTACTTGTCATGGTGCACAAAGCTACAAATTCTACCATTGTGCAAAATGATGTCATAATGAGACGGTGTATCAAAAGCATGAACATGGTAATTGGTGCTCAATGTGTCTATGTGATCATGCAAATGATAGTGGGCAATATGATACACCCTCCCCCCATGGTGGTGGCTAGGTCCTATATATAGTGGCCTTGGTCATCTTCCCAAATGAAGACGGGAAGAGATCCCACAACAGCCAAATTCGAAGGGAGACAACTAGTACAAGTTATCCTGACGAAAGTAGTCTTCGCCTGCAAAAGCCTCTGGTCGTGACGTCGTGGTGGGCTCGGCGATGACCTCTGTCCTACTGTCTCAAAGTCTTGGTCTCGTTGCAGGAGAATGGAAACCTTTGGTTGATTCCTCGGGACTCCGCGCCTACGCTTGCCTCCTTAGCACCAAATAGGAAACTGGTACACTGCGCCCACTGACGCCCGCCTGGCCTTGGTTGTCATGGCTCACGTCACCCGAGCCTCGCGAGGTGAGGCTTGCATGGAAATCTCCACTCCTCGGGATCCAACCCGAGGGGGCTCCTCCCTTTGGAGGTCTTGGTGTCGTCCACCTTGCGAGGCTTGGCCCCTCGCGAGGGTCTTGAGTTGTCATTGTCAAAGCTGGGTCATACCAGATCACTGATGGAGCCACGCGGTGGGCCGCAGGCAGGCAAGTCTGGGTACCCCTGTTCCCAGAATGCCGACACACTTGCCGGTGCATGGCCACTTGCTCAAGGGCTTCCATTTCCTCTTCACTCATGGAGTCATAGGTTCCTTCGTCGTTGAGGATCATGGTGTGCTTGTTAGTGCACACGAAGGACTTGTGGCCTCGGCCACCGCATGTGAAACACTTGATGGAACTTGTCTTGATTGTCTCATCGGTTGGAGTAGATGATGATGACGCTCTCGGCTTGAAGTTGCTTGTAGTAGGAGGACAACTTGAAGTCGTCGAAGTCTTCTTGTAATTGGACTTGTCGCCTTTGCTTGGTGAAGCTTTTGTTGAGGTAGGAGTCATTGTAGTCGTTGAAGCGTGGTTGTAGGAGTAGCCGTAGCTCTTGGAAGAGTACTTGGCGTACTTGAAGTCATCTTGCACTTGCAATTCCGCCTTGGTAGCTTGATGCACTAGCTCTATGAGGTTGGAGTAAGGATGGAAGTCAGCAATCTTCTTGATAGGATGGTTGAGTCCATTCAAGAAATGGGCCCAATTTTTCTCATCATCTTCCATGACATTGGATCGTATCATGGCAATCTCCATTTTTTGTAGTACTCTTCAACTATCTTTGTTCCTTGCTTGAGGAGTTGGAGTTTCTTGAAGAGGTCGCAGTTGTATTATGTTGGCACAAAGCACGCTCTCATGACATCCTTCATTTGAGCCCATGTTGTGATGAGTGGCTCGCCTCTTGCCTCGCGGTGCTCGATGACTTGTTCCCACCATATGAGTACATAGTCTTGGAACTCAAGGGATGCCATGGTGATCTTCTTCTATTCCTCATAGTTGGGCAAATGAAAGATCTTGTCGACCTTCAACGCCCATGAAAGGTACTCTTTGAGATCATTTCTTCTGGTGAACTTGGGCATGGTGAACTCGAGCTTGCTGTAACGTTGCTCTTCATTGTGTTGGGGTTGAGGGTGATGATGTCGCCCTTGACGTGGAGGGTTATCAACCTCATTTTGCTCTTTACGAGCTTGAGGTTCTTTTCGAGCTTGTGGGACTTTTCGATGTACTCTTGCTTCATAGTTCCTCTCTTGTATTTCTTTGTGAAGCGGTTCTTGTTGCTCGCGCGTTTGACCATTGCGGTCGGCTATGGCGCTACTTGGTTCGTGAAGGGCACGTTGAGCCTCAAGTGCTTGGGCTTCACGCCATTATTGTTGTTGTTGTCGGAGCGCTTCAACATCTTGCTCTTCTTGGTGTTGGAATGCTCGCTCTTCCTCTTGTTGGCGTAGACGTTGCCTTTCTTGTGCTTGCGCGAAAGTAGCTTGATTTTGACGATGTCGATGCTCTTGCGCTAGAAGTTGCTCTTGAGGATTGGGGCCATGTAGAGAATTGTTGTTTGCTTGACGTTCTTGGCGCATGGCTCGACGTAGAGTGTTCAATGTCGATGTACTTGAGCCGGAGATGGTGTCGTTGAAGTGTCGACACAAGCAGCTCTGTCTCGAGTATGACGAAGTGGTAGAAGAGCGGTTGACCAACAAGGCACGAATCTCGTCCATTCTTGCATTGCTCTATTGTTATTGTTCGTTGAGCTTGTTATCAAAGTAGTCTCTTGTTTGTTGCTCGGAGAAGCGTAAGTCGGTGGCAAGATTGTCTATGTGGTTGCTCATTGCTTGTTGTTCTTGATGCAAAGCTCATTGTGCACCGAAGAGGGGCTCTTGGTGACGTAGGAGGTCATGTCGTCGTCTTGCTCGATGAAGAGTGGTTTGGTAGAATAACTTGGCCTATCCATTATTCCAAGCAAATATGTGAGTGGGAGAAAGAGAAGAACTTATACCAAATGTACCTTGACCAAAGTTGAAGATGGATCAATGATCACTCAAATGTGTAACAAGGAAATAGCACAATTAGTACCAATTCCTGTCGGTTCTCACATCTACACAAATAAAGCCTTTGGGTGGAGCTTGGTGAGGATGGTGGCACAAAGTTTGATGCAATTGTTAGTAAGGCACTCAATAATGTTGAAAAAGATTCACAAATTTGCAAATGCAACAAGTAGGCCAATAGCAATATGTGGCACACGGAAACACACACTCAAATAGATAAATGGGGTTGTGCAACCAAAAATGAGTTCAAAATATGGAATCCATGGAAAATACTCTTGTTGCACAACACTAGAGAGACGCTAGCATGATTGCACAATAGGAGTATACGAGACTTGTGCACAACCTACTAAGAAAAGATGCAACAACTTCTATCCCAAGTATGCTATATGTATGGTATTCCTATGATATGATCCAAGATGATCGAGTATGACAATCTTAATGTTGTATGATGCTATAGTTCTTGCTTAAAAGCTCTTTGCTTATCTTCCTCTTTTGCTTAAAAGCTTGTTTGTCTCTTTATCTTTTGATCTCTTTTGATGACCACTTATGCAAAATTTCACGAACCAAGATAGCAATTGTGTATATGCTATGGAAACCTTGTGACACAAGAGATGATACCAAGATATGAACACCACGATGATGATATATGCTATGATCACTAATGTACACAAGTAACGTTGCCGACAATACTCAAATGGCTAGTCTCGATAGGAGAGGTATGCAAAAATGGGCTATGGGGTTATCAAAGCAATGGCAAGGAGTACACAAAGTGTCGTCGAGGTTACCGTCAAGGTTAGTTCTTTGTAAGCAAGGATGGATGACGGTGAGGCGGTCAAAATTGTTGAGTGGTCGATGTTGATGAAGAATATGAGCGGCGGTGATTGCAAAGTCGAACCGTCCCTAAGTAGCCAAAACACATTAGGAAACAAAAACTGCAACTCAAATTCTGAAAGAAAAAGACATGTCAAAATTGTGTCAGAGTGCGGAGCATGTAAGCGATGGTGGTTGCGGAAAGCGGTGGTGGCATGCAAGTGCATAAGCGGAAGTTGGTATCGGGGTGCATATGCGGAAGTGGTGGTGGAACAGTGGTAAAAGCTGAACTAAAAAAATCAGTTTTGTCAGGGATTATCGGACGTCCGGTGGTGTTGGGATGACCGTTACTCACCGGGCGTCCGGTCGCTGTCGGACATCCGGTGCCTGGGTGATTTCAGACACGGGATGAACTTGAGGGTTCGTGATGGGGAGGTAAAATTTGGGCAAAATAGGGCGATTTGTGGATGAAAAAGTGGAGATGATGAGGGAAAGCTAGATCCACTCGAGGCAAAGCAACTCCACAGATCAAATCCAACAAAACTTCATCAAACCAACAAATCACAAAAAAATTGCAGCTATTGTTGGGGATTTTCGAAATTAGGGAAGAACACAACAATTAGGCTAGAAAAAGAGGGGTAGGGGCTCCAAAATCATGATCAACGTGGATCATGACACCAAGATGATGTAGGGTAGAACCCTAGATGTCCTATCTTTCAGGTTTGGAGGGGATCCTACGATGAACGCGAGGGAAACACGAGAGGAAACACTCAAACCAGCAAGATTCGATTACACATGTGCTAGATTCTCGAAACACAAAGAGATACACGATCCAAATCCAACAAAGAACGATACAAGTGGTGGTAGTTCTTCTCCGTGAGGTCTTGAGGGGTCTTCCCGTGACAGGGTCTTGAATCCGCTTGGGGGATCTTCTCCGAAGAGGTCGTGGACTCCAATGGAGAAGTAACCAAGTGGATGAGCAAAGCTCTATGTCTCAAATGAGCTTATCCTTTGCTAACCCTAGAAAGAGGGAGGAGAAGGAGTATTTATAGTCTAAGTGGACGAAGGGGTACATGGGCATCCGGTACTTGTCGAAAGTCCGGACGTTCGGTATTTGTCAGAAGTCCAATGTTTCGGCTCTGGTCAGGTTGTGTTGATCGTACGGTCGGGGTCGGACGTCCGAGACATCAGTTGTCCGGATGCCTCCATACTTTCGATGTTTTGGCTCGATGATGGTGGTGCCAGTCGTCTGGTCGTGATGGGTGTCCGGACACTGGGAGGTGTCGGGCGTCCGGTCTGCGTCCGTCGTCTGGCTGCTGGAGCGTTCCCTGGCTGGGACTTGTCTCGCTAGCTGATGCCCCAGGCGTCGGACGTCCGACAAGCCTCGGTCATCCGATGGCTGGAGATTTTCTGGCAGCTCCACTTCTTGACCCTTGTACTCAGTGTCCTCGCCGTCTTGTTTGTTGGGTGTAGCTGCTCCATGGCCTTCCTCTAAGTACATGATCACACATAGCGCCTCCGTTTGAGGTAGTAGCGATGTCTCATATGTAGAAAGTGGTAGTTTAGAGAGGAGCGAGTTCACCTTATCTTCGATAGCCTTTGCTCGACCTCTTGTCATGGGTCCAAGTGGTGTCATGGGAGACATAGGTAGGTGATGCAGGGTAGAACCCTAGATGCCCGATCTTTCACAAAATGGAGGGGATCCCGTGAGGAACATGAAGAACACGGGGGGAACCGAGAGGAACACTCAAGAACAAGTCCAATCGCACATCCACTAGACAATCAAACACACAAGATCCACAAGGTACATGAACAACAAAAGTAAAGATACAAGGTAAAGTTCATCCCAAACCCAAAGGAGATGGGGGCTTGATGATCTAAAAAGATCCTTCCTCGAAGGGGTCTTGATATCCCTCGGGATCTTCTTCGAGGATGTCTTGGCCTCCAATGGAGTAGTCTCTCTCTCTCAAGAGGAGAAGGTAGGAGCAAAGCTCACATACAAATGAGCTATAACTTTGCTAACCCTAGAAAGAGGGAGCAGGAGGAGTATATATAGTCTAGGTGGGCGAAGGGGTACACGGGCCTTGGCCCTTCACTGTGCACAGATAGGCGGAGCCGGATGTCCGGGCCTTCATGAGGAGCTAGATGTCCGGGCTTGCGAGCCGGATATCCGGGCTGGCGAGGTCGGCCTCGGTGCTCTCTGGATAGGGGGCGCCAGATTTCCGGGCTTCTGGCCGGATTTCCGGGCTAGGGACGGATGTCTGGGGCCTGTAGGTACTTGGCAGCTAGGCGAATGATGTGGGTGATACTCCAGGGGCCGGATGTCCGGGGCTGGGGCCAGATGTCCGGGTCCTGGGAGCTGTCTCCATCTGCTTTTGTCGTCACTTCCATGCTTGCCTCGCGGATGGTGTAGTTGTTCCTTGGCAGTTGCACTCATCCTCCTCGTCCGTAAAGCTCCGGCAATACCTATGCATGCACACGAGAGGAGTGTCAAGTAGTATACCATCCTCGAAGGGGTGAAGTGAACACGTGATAGGAGAAGATTCACCTTTATGTATCAGAAGTAGAGGTCGTTGTCAGATTAAGGGATCCGCAAACCCTTGAGGGGTTCGAACTCTGGGGTGCGTGCGGAGATCTCAACCTACCCAGCCTGCCTACTCGCGATCCTCCTAAGCCTAGTGTGTCAAGCTCAAAGAGACACGGAGACACAGCAGTTTATCCTGGTTCAGGCCACCTTGCGGTGTAATACCCTACTCCAGCGTTTTTGGTGGATTGCGTCAGAGGGTTGAGGTTGAACTAGTATAGTGGATGAACTGGCCTCAGGAGGTGAGGTGTTCTTGAGCTGGTGTGGTGTGTTCTAGTTCTACCCCTCCCCCTTCTATGGTGCTGGCTAGTCCGATTTATAGTGGCATTGGTCCTCTTCCCAAATGTTGGTGGGAAGGGATCCCACAATGGCCGGATTTGAAAGGGGACAAGTAGTAAAGCTTATCCTAACAAAAGTAGTCTTCGCATGCGAAAAGCCTCTGGTCGTGACGCTACAGTGAGCTTGTCGATGACCTCCGTCCTGCCGTCCTAGTGGTCGTGGTCTCATTGCACCAGAATGGAAACCTTTGGCTGATTCTTCGGGACTCCGTGCCTGTGGCTTTCCTCCCTTGCACCGAAGAGGAAACCTATCCTCTGCACCCGCCTGGTGCCCTCCTGGCCTTGGTCGTCATGGCTCAAGTCAGTTGAGCCTCGTGAGGTAACCTTGCATAGAACTCTCCGCCCCTTAGGAGCCAGCCTGAGTGGGCCGATCCCCTCAGGGGTCTTGGCGTCGCCCGCCTCGCGAGGGTCTTGTGTTGTCGATGCTGAAGCCGGGCTGTACCAGGCCATCAATGGAGCCACGTGGTGGGCCACGCGCAGGCAGGGCTGGATACCCCCAAATCCAGGACACCGACAGTAGCCCCCGGGCCCAAGGCGCGCTCGGACTTGGCTTCGAGGCGAAGCCAACGGGTAAGTGCGGAGCGCCACGGGCCCTAACCGCCTGCGGCCTTGATGACGCATGGCGATTGATGGGACGTGGGCGACTCCGCTTCCCCATGCTGCCTCAACAACTGCTCGACTTGACAACTGCATGCTGCATGCAGAGAGAATCGTCATTACTGGAAATCATGGGAGGCCGACGATTTACCTTCTCCTCGCTATAAATGCGCGAGTGGGCGGAGCCCTTTCCCATCTCTCTTTCCTCTTGCTCCCACCTGCTTCTTCCCTTCTCCATCTTGCTCCCATGGCGTCGCCGATAAGGTTTTCGGTGGCTGAGAAGGGAAAAGCTTCTAAGGAGGGGGTAGCCTCTCCACCGCCTAAGAGGGGCTGCGACCGTCCCTGCAAGCACCCCACGGCTCCTGCGGCAGCTTCTAGGGGGCGCGGGCGCGCACCCCCCAGAGGCGGCGTTGCTCTTGGCGCACGTGATGGCACCTTTTCACACGGCGGGGGCCACCAGCTTCAGAGCAGCCCCCATGACGAAGGGAGGCACGCCGTCATCGTGTGCCCACCTTGACCGTGCTTCTCCTCGCTGGACGTGCTCCCTGAGTTAATGGTGTGGTCGGAGAGCCCGGTCGGCACCTCGCTCCGACTTTCGCGCTTCTTCTCCGGCGAGCTTCCTTCCTCGGGGCTCGATGGCCTCTGGCTGCATGCTGATGGGTGCTGCAGCAGAGCTTCGTGGGTCGGGACCGAGGTTGCCGCTTCTGGCAGCGTGGTCCTGACTCGTCGTTGGAAAACATTTGCCCGCATGCAAGGCCTAGGCAGAAGGCGCACTCTTCACTTCAAGTACGACGGCCTGACGACCCTCTACGTGAGGGTGTTCAGGGAGGACGGCTGTCGCGTGGGGTGCTAACCGGATGATGGTAGCGACGATGATGGTGGCGACGGCGAGCTTGGCCTTGGCGACGCGCGCTCCTCCTCCCACGATGGCAGCTCTTCCTTGGATGAGAGATCGAGCAGTGGTAGCTACGACCGGCCCCCTCGTCGTCGCGCTCGGGTCAAGGACGTCGGTGGTTCGTCCTGCGGCGGTGCCCCGATGAAGCTGGAGAGGAGCCCGGCGTGAGGCTGGGGACCGGTGAACTTGGACTCAAGGCCGGTGGCCCCAGGTCACCCATGGGAGAACTGGTGAAGCGTCGGGCCACCTTCAGGCGCTGCTTGAGGATGCGGCGCTGGTGCCGAGCTCGTGCGCCTTTGGGTCCTCTTTGTTTAGCCTTTCCTTTCTCCTGTAATTCGAAAAAAAAAGATGTACCCCGCGGGGGCATGTAATGAACTATGGCAGTTATGCCCTTTATGCTATGCTTGCTATCTTGATGTTGTGTTGTGATATTTGTGGCCTGGATAGGCAAGGGTAGGATAACTTAGCTTGGTATGTGCGTAGAAGTTTTCCGCCTCATGAGGACTTGGCCTCAGGTACATGATAGGGCCCCCTTCTCGGGGGCCGGGGGGTCTCAAGAGCTGTCGCGGGGCCGTCGCAGGGCTGCTCTCAAAAGAAAAAGAAAAAACTGACAAGCGGCTCACTCCTTCTTTCATGAGCCCCCCTGCCATAGATTAGCTCAGACTTGATGCACCGTGTCGTGCTGCCCGGGGGGCACGGACTTGAGGGGTGCTAGTGCCCGTGAGCTTGATCAAGGGCTCCTCGCGAGGATGAAGCTGAAATGCTAGGATTCGGCGCGGTGCGTGCGCACAAGGGCAGGCCTGATGCGCACACACCTGCCTAGCCCCACGCGTGAGGCACGCCACCTCTCTCATGCCCTTAGGCCAAAAACAGCTCAGGAGAAGGAAACAGCTCGAGGAACTGGAGTTCGAAAATACCAAATCCATTGAAATTCTACTAAAAAACTGCAAGCAACTTCGGAAAGCAAATGAATAGCCGCGTCCGGCACCTAATCTAGTCTTCTCACCAGCGCATGGCTAAGTGCTGCCACTAAGACGTGGGAGGGAACCCCCATGAGGCCCCAGTGCGACTCTCAGGAGACTCCGAGGCGTGTACAACCCCACTCATTATTACGTGAGAGTGTCACGAGTGGAGACCTTCACAGGCCGGAGCATTTCTTCAGGGGTAGAACTACCGGAGGTGCTGGATGTTTCAGGCATTCTGGAGGGGGACCCCGTCCTGTGTCTCCAGGCGCGCGGCGCTAGGCCTGGAGACACGGGCAATCCTAAACGGGCCCTCCCACATGGGAGAGAGCTTGTGCAACCCCTCCCTGGAGAGCACCCGCCTCAGGATGAGATCACCCTCCTCTAATGTCCTGGAGCGGACGTTGCGGCAGTGGTACCGCCGCAGCGCCTGCTGGTACCTCGCCGCTCGGAGCGAGGCTTGATAGCGGCGTTCCTTCCCCAGCACGAGATCCATCACCCATGTGGCATCCTGTTGCGCCTCGTCGAACGCTAGGACCCGCGTGGAGCGATGCTTGACCTCGTGAGGGAGAACCGCTTCTTCTCCATATATGAGGAAGAACGGTGTCTCCCCCGTTGGCTTGGTCGCTGTGGTGCGGATGGACCACAGCACGGACTGCAGCTCGTCGAGCTAGCCCCTGCCGCAGGCCTCGAGCTTCTTCTTGAAGGTCCTGGTCTTGAGCCCCCTCAGTACTTCTGTATTGGTCCGCTCGGCCTGGCCGCTGCTCCATGGGTGTGTTACTAAGGTGTAGCATATCTGCGTTCCAAGGTTAGCATAGTATGTTTTGAAAAGGTTGCTGGTGAACTGCGAGTCGTTGTCGGTGATGATGCAGTTGGGGACCCCGAGCCGGCTCATGATTCCCTTGATGAACTTGACGGCTGATCCAGCTGGGATAGTGCGCATGGCTTCTACCTCCGCCCACTTGGTGAACTTGTCGATGGAGACGTAGAGGTATCGGTAGCCCCCTGGCGCCCGAGGGAACGTGTAGGACCTTGAAGTATGTCTAGAGGGGGGTGATTAGACTACTTGACAAATTAAAAACCTAACCTTTTCCCAATTTTAGACTTTGGCAGATTTTAGCTATCTTTGGACAAGTCAAGCAATCTTCACACAATTCAAGCAAGCATGCAAACAGTATATGAGCAGCGGAAATTAAAGCATGCAACTTGCAAGAATGTAAAGGGAAGGGTTTGGAGGATTCAAACGCAATTGGAGACACGGATGTTTTTGTCGTGGTTCCGATAGGTGGTGCTATCGTACATCCACGTTGATGGAGACTTCAACCCACGAAGGGTAACGGTTGCGCGAGTCCACGGAGGGCTCCAACCACGAAGGGTCCATGAAGAAGCAACCTTGTCTATCCCACCATGGTCGTCGCCCATGAAGGACTTGCCTCACTAGCGGTAGATCTTCACGAAGTAGGCGATCTCCTTGCCCTTACAAACTCCTTGGTTCAACTCCACAATCTTGTCGGACACTCCCAAGTGACACCTAGCCAATCTAGGAGACACCACTCTCCAAGAAGTATCAAATGGTGCGTTGATGATGAACTCCTTGCTCTTGTGCTACAAATGATAGTCTCCCCAACACTCAACTCTTTCTCATAGGATTTGGATCTAGTGGAAAGAAGATTTGAGTGGTAAGCAACTCGGGGAAGGCTAGAGATCAAGATTCATATGGTAGGAATGGAATATCTTGGCCTCAACACATGAGTAGGTAGTTCTCTCTCAAAAATGGTAAGTTGGAAGTGTAGGTTTCTTCTGATGGCTCTCTCCACGAATGAAGAGGAGGTGGAGGGGTATATATAGCCTCCACACAAAATCTAACCGTTACACAAAATTTACCAAACTCGGTGGGACCGAATCGAGCAACTCGGTCGGACCGATTTCGCAAATCTAGTGACCGTTAGGATTTTCGGTGGGACCGACATGCAACTCGGTAGGACTGATATGGTTAGGGTTAGGGCATAACGTAATCTCGGTGAGACCGATTACACAAACTTGGTGGGACCGATTTTGGTAATTAGCTAACCAGAGAGTTGGTCAGGTAAACTCGGTGGGACCGATTCTCTCTATTCGGTGAGACCGAAATGTTATGAAAGGGAAACAGAGAGTTTACATTGCAATCTCGGTGGGACCGATCGCTCACTTCGGTTAGACCGAAATGTTACGAAGGGAAACAGAGAGATTACAATCCCATCTCGGTGAGACCGAGATCCCTATTGGTGAGACCTATTTGCCTAGGGTTTGTGGCAGGGGCTATGACATTTGAACTCGGTGGCGCCGGACAGAAAGAATTGGTGGGACCGATTTTGACATTGGGTTTAGGTCATATGTGGATGTGAGAAAGTAGTTGAGGGTTTTGGAGCATATCACTAAGCACTTGAACCAAGAGGCTCATTAAGCAACACCTCATCCCTCCTTGATAGTATTGGCTTTTCCTATAGACTCAATGTGATCTTGGATCACTAAAATGTAAAATGAAGAGTCTTGAGCTTTTGAGCTTGAGCCAATCCTTTGTCCTTAGTATTTTGAGGGATCCACTTTCATCATCCATGCCATGCCATTCATTGAGCTTTCCTGAAATATTTGTCTTCGAATAGCATTAGCTCAATGAGCTATATGTTGTGATGAATTACCAAAACCACCTAGGGATAGTTGCACTTTCAATCTCCCCCTTTTTGGTAATTGATGACAACATATAGATCCAAGCTTCGACAAATGATAATAAGATTGAAAAAACATCGTCGCTTTGAGAAGTATGTGATAAGCAAGAGCTCCCCCTAAATTTGTGCATAGTTTAAGATTTGCTTTGGACTGCAAATGCACAAGGAATTAGGCTCATGGGTTACTCTTCCATGTCACATACATCTTGGTGGAGCGCTCAAAATAATAAAGATTGAATACATGCACTCATCACCAAGCAAAGTGAATGATCATATAAGGATAAGTAAGGTAATATCATCTATCAAGCATAAGTGTAGCTTATGATCAAACACATGATCATCAATGTCTCACAGATAATAGCATAGTATCTCAAGCAATCAAAAGTTTAACCACCAAAGCAAGAGAGAACAAAAAAGGCAAACTCTCTCTCTCTCTCGAAGCCTATGATCTATACATTTTTCTCCCCCTTTGGCAACAAGTTACCAAAAAGTTCCTAGAAAATGCATAGTACTATATCATCTCTCAGGCTTGGTCTTCAGGTGGTGGTGTAGAGATGGCTCCTTGGACGAAGACTTCAATTGATGTGCATGGAGCTGGAGGTGTAGGTGCTGGAGCTGGTTGCACTGGAACTGTAGGAGCTGTAGCTGGTGCAGATGAAGTGGCTCTGGTGTCTGTCACTGGCACTGCAGCTGATCTTTGAGCTCTAGGCACTTTGGCAAATGCATTTGTGGTTGTCTTTCCTTTCCTCTCCTCCATGTCATCCTGAAGCCGCTCAACAACAGACTGGATCTCAGTCACCTTCACATCTAGATTATAGAACTTATGCTCCATGATCCTCTCCAGACTCTCCTGGTTCTGAGTTAAGGTGGCCAACCCCTTCTTAATCCTCAGAGTGGATGCTATCAAGTAGCCTAGTTGATCCAGTTTTCTTTTCAGAAAGTGCTGAGGTGCCTCTTCCATTGTTGGCATCTTGGTAGCCTTCTCTGTCCTTGCCTTCTCCTTCTTGGCTTGTAACATCCCAAATTTCCAATTTGGAATGTTATACGTAGATCATCATGCATATCATATTTTTATTTCATTGTTGGCTCGATCCTAGAAATTCTACGCAACTCAAGGACCCTCGGAGAGAGTTGGGGATTTCGTTATTTTCATATTTGGGGTTTTTCTCAAATTTTGAAAATAGGATCATTGATTTTATTTATTTTATCTTCAATTATTTCTACTACCAAAAATTCAGAGAGGGAATAAAATGACTTTCCCAAAATAAAGAAATAATGAAGATTTAATAAAAAAAATCAAATAAGGTTTATTTTGGAGTTTTTCGCTTTTATTTGAATTTAGGAAAAATGCGCATTTTTCAAAATTGCATTTAGGTCCCAAATAAATGTTCATCTAGTCTGTCTTGATTTTAGAAGTCGGGGAAAATTTATTTCGGAATTTCTGGAGTCAGTTTAGTATTTCTTTTTATTTTTCAACCGAGCGTAATGTTAAAAAAAACCGCGCACCGACTCCGGGCCGTACCCGAGCGGGACTCCGCTCGGGGGTGCTTTATAAAGCGCGGGACCCCGGCGCCCCAGCCCGCCAGATCGCCCCGCCACCAGCCCAACCCGCCGCCGCCGGCCCACCCGCAAACCCTAACACTAATCCGCCGCCACCGCCGCCGCCGCCAGTCGCCGCCGCCGCCCGACGCCGCTGCCGCCGGAGCCGCAACCCCGCCGCCCCGCATCCCGAGGTTCGCCTCCGCCTCGAATCGCGTGCCGCCGGTTTTCTTAAAAACCGGGCGGTTTTTCTTTACGGTTTTTTTTCGGTTTTTTTTAGATTCGTTTTATTTTAGTTTTCGGTTTTTTCGGTTTAGGTTAACTAGCGGACGTTCGTCCGTTAGATCGTCTTAGCGAACGCTTTTCGTCAGATTCGTTAAATTAACGAACGTTCGTTCGTTAATCTGTTCGTCGTTTTTTTCTTTTTCTCGGATTTTCCGCGGTTATTTTCTGATCGTGATTTCTGATCCGATTTTCGATTTAGTATAACTTTTCGCTCGTTTATCGGAATCAGGCGATTCAAGCGCCTGGAGTTTCGTCTCGAAACCCTATTTCCGAATAATCTACTTAAACAAGTTTTTGCTTCTGCAAAATTTAACTTAGATCCAGATTAGTAAAACGAAGCTGTTTTCTTTCGCCGTTTGACTTTCGTTGCTTTATTCGATTTGATTCTTTTTGCAAACCGGAGTTCTTAAGTTGAACATTCTGGTTGGATCTTTTGTTCGAGTTTTACCTGTGCATTAGATGAGTACTTATTGTATGCTTGTTTGTTTGTCTGCGATAGAATACCCGGAGTGCGCCGCCTGTTACTTCGAGTCTCTAGGTTTCGCGGATCATCGGCAAGGCAAGTAACACTTGATCATACCTTTTCTACTACCCAGTTTTTATGCATTAGATCTATCCTCAAACATTGCATGAATAGGATCTAATTAAATTGCGGGAGGGGAAGTAGATGAGGTAGTACCTATTACCTGTTTTATTATCAAACCTTTGGGAGTTACTTCTACGTTTGCTTATTATGCCATGCTATGCTAGTAGACATGGATTGGGTGAGTGAATATCCATGACAGATGTGAGATTGCTAATCAATGGTTTATTTAAGGTGGCAACTTAAACACACATCTGAGTGGATTGAGGCACCTGTTTTCTAGCAGGACTTGCCTGTATTTCTTCGGACCGCCACCCAGGCTCAAAGGGATCATGAGATTATTCAAACAAGAAACTTACGTGTGCAGCCACATGCTATTATGGGATCTAGCATAGTTGACTAAGTTGTGTGAACTCTTACGGGGTGGACTAGCAGATGTAGGGGATGTAGGTTGGTACGGTCTACCCCTCATGTAAGGTGCTAGTGCTTCTAAAAGACTATGTCTTGGTCATCCGTTTCTCAAACACCATGTAGTGCGAGAAATCAAGCGGAGCCGATCGAGTCATGTGGGGAAAGTGCACAAACCTCTGCAGAGTGTATAAACTAATCATGGTTAGCCGTGTCTCCGGTTATGGACATCTTTAGTGTCTAGTATTTGATTATCATGTGAATCTCATCATGTTACTTTAATTAATATTGTTGGGTTTAATGAGTACTTTTTAATTGGGATTGAGAATGCTGTCAACCATTCTCAATGTTTAACAACCACCATGATAGTTAAATAAATTTATTCCTTTGCGGTAGGGAAAAATTGGCTTTATGCAAAAAAAACTGTAACCATAGAGCTTTACCACCAGCCAAATATGCATGTAGTATAGCCAATCTCCATTGTTATTCTCTATGTGTTACATTGCCAGCATATTCCATGTGCTGACCCGTTTTCAGGCTGCAACGTTTCATGTTGCAGACTTTTCAGACGACAAGTAAGGTGCTTTTAGGTCGTGGTTCTATACTGAGTGATGCCGTTGGAGTTGATGGACTCGCTTATCTTCCAAGCCTTCCGATGTTATCGTTTTAGATGGCCTTAAGCCATATTTATTTCAATAAGTTCTCTTTTGAGACATTCGATGTAATAAGTGTGTCATTGCTACTCTGTTATAAATCCTCCAAGTACTGTGTGGTGTCAGCATTACTGATCCAGGGATGACACTGAGCACAGAGATCAGACTGTTTGAGGTCTGGTCGCTACAAGGTGGTATCAGAGCACACGCTTACTATAGGACACGACCACTAAGCTTAAGCCCTAGATCACTACTCTTTCTTCTCATTTCTGACTTCTCATCTTTTCTATTCTTTAGGAGGGCGGATGCAAGGATCAAGTTCGCGCAACCAGATGAGGATTCACCTTTTGGATGTCACTTGAAGGAAGCCGCTAGATACTTGAACATAGGAGTACCAAGCTTCACTGGAACTTTCAACGCCACTTTACCTGAAGAGGAGCGCTGGAGGATTCAAGTCTACATTCCAGGAAGGACGTTTGCACCAGTCACGGAGCCAATAGAGTTTACCTTTGATGTACCGACATGGAGCCTAGGAAAGAGCATGGCAGCTCACATCGTCATGGGACGAATTGGAGAAGTTTATCGCAACAATCTCAAGAATACTATCTACCAGATTTGTGGGTGCTGAGATGAGCATTGGGAGATGATCGCCACCAGGAGGGACAGATCCATCGCAGCTTACATTCAGGAGTTAAACCAACACATCCGACGCCAGGAGAACCAGATGTGCGCAGATATGGAGGAGCTATAGAAGGCTATGACCAGGATCAAGGAGCTAGAAGCAGAACTCAAGGCTACGCGTAAAGACTATATGGAAGAAATCGTCGCTCTAGTAAGACAGAATGGTGACCTTAAGGAGAAGATTGGAGTATTCATGGGAGGTTCAACACCCAAAGGAGAAGAGGATGAACCTACTTGTCCAGATAATTATATCATCATCGACGACACCGACTCGGATCCCAATGATAGCGATGATGACTATGTTGATGAAGCTGGAGCAGATATCATGGAATCTGCATCGGAGCAGTTTTTCTAGTTGACCACCATAACAGTAGTAGAATTTTCCACCATTTAACTAGTTTTAGTCCAAGCACTTTTGTAACGATAGTTAGACCGTTGTATGCCCTTGTTTGAATTGATTGGAATGATATTGTGTGCTTTTGTCTCATGTGCATATGGGTAGTCTTGTCTCACTAGATCTCATTCTATTCTTAACTCTCCCCTTTAAACCCTCAGATGCCTCCGAGACACGACCCCGAGTTTGTTTTCCCGCCAGAGATCACTCAGTTGATTCAGCAGCAGAATACCTTGATTCAAACATTGGTACAGAACCAAGGCAGCAACAACAACAATCCACCACCACCACCTGTTGACCATCTGGCACGTTTCTTAAGGTTGAACCCGCCGGTGTTTTCTAGTAGCACTGAGCCAATAGTAGCAGATGATTGGCTCCGTAAGATAGGAAGGGAGTTGACCACTGCAGGATGCACAGATGGAGAGAAGGTGAAGTTTGCCGCGCATCAGCTTGACGGACCCGCAGCAGCATGGTGGGAGAATTTTACAGCCACTTACCCTGTAGACACTGTCACATGGAATCAGTTTCAGCAAGCTTTTCGTACTGCCCATGTTTCAGCCGGAGCTATGGCCATGAAGAAGCGTGAGTTTTGCAACTTACGCCAAGGAGGACGGACAGTTGGCCAGTATGTGGATGATTTTAGTAAACTAGCACTTTATGCCCCAGATGACGTTGCTACGGATGCAGCTAAGCAGGAGAAGTTTCTAGAAGGACTGAATGATGAGATGAGCATGCAGTTGATGGTAGCCACTTTAAATAACTACCAGGAGTTAGTAGATCATGCTCTTATGATTGAAGGGAAGCAGCAGCAGATTGATAATCGTAAGAGGAAGTATGCACAGGGGAAGTATAATTCTGGAGCTCAGCAGAAGCCACGCTTTACCCCAAAGACAGGAGGACATTTTTAGCATACTCATGGAGGAGGCAGCTCGCACAATCACAATGGCACAAAGAATGGGAACGGGAATGGAGGAAGCAATGGACAAAGCCGCACCACCCCGTCAACACCATCCAAAGCAGACCTGAGCCATATCACCTGTTATAAGTGCCGCAAGACGGGGCATTATGCAAATGATTGTCCTGAAGGCCAAAATGGAAATGGCAATGGAAGCTCAGGAAAGAAGCCGAACCCTTTCAACAGGGGGCAAGTGAACCACGTTACCGTGGAGGAGGTTGAAGCTCAGCCAGATGCAGTAATAGGTAAGTTTTTGGTTAAGGCATTTACTACAGTTGTTCTTTTTGATACTAGTGCATCGCATTCATACATATCAAGGGGATTTGTGGATAAATATAAATTGCCAACCCAAGCACTTAGGTCACCCATGCTAGTAACCTCACCCGAAGCAGAGTATACGGCTAGTAAATGGTGTGATCGACTGCCATTAAGGATTGGACACCATGTATTTCCCTCGGACCTAATAGTTTTGGAATCGCAAGGTTTGGATGTGATATTAGGCATGGATTGGTTATCAAAGTATGGAGGGAACACTGATTGCTCTAGTAAGACAATTTTGCTTACAACACCAGAAGGGATAAGGATCAAGTATGTATCACGGCATGAGCCGAGGAGAGCACATGTAAATTCCTTATCAGGAGTTGTGCAGGAGGAAGTACCAGTGGTAAGGGATTTCCCCGATGTATTTCCAGAGGAGTTGCCAGGCATGCCACCAGATAGGGACATTGAGTTCTTAATTGAGCTACTGCCAGGCACTGGGCCAATATCCAAGAGACCATACAGGATGCCAGCCCAAGATTTGGAGGAAATCAAGAAGCAGATTAAGGAGTTGTTGGATAAAGGTTTCATTCGCCCAAGTTCTTCACCTTGGGGATCGCCAGTACTTCTAGTGGAGAAGAAGGATGGATCGTTAAGAATGGTTGTTGATTACCGCGGATTGAATGAAGTAACAATCAAGAACAAGTACCCACTACCAATGATCAATGATTTGTTTGATCGGTTGCAAGGAGCTAAGGTGTTTTCCAAGATCGATTTGCGATCAGGGTACCATCAGTTGAAGATTCGGGAGCAAGATATACCAAAGACGACTTTTACCACCAGGTACGGGCTGTATGAGTATACCGTTATGTCATTTGGTCTGACTAACGCCCCAGCCTATTTTATGAACATGATGAATAAGGTGTTTATGGAGTTTTTGGATAAGTTCGTCGTGGTGTTCATTGATGATATTTTGGTTTACTCGAAGAATGAAGAGGAACACAAGGAGCACTTGCGATTAGTACTCGAGAAGCTCAGGGAACATCAGCTATACGCCAAGTTCAGCAAGTGTGAGTTTTGGTTGAAGGAAGTTGGATTTCTCGGACGTGTTATATCCGGAGAAGGTATCGCAGTAGACCCCACTAAAGTAGTCACTGTGACAAACTGGGAAGCACCAACCACAGTTGGAGAGATCAGGAGTTTCCTTGGACTCGCAGGATATTACCGAAGATTCATTGAAAATTTCTCGAAGATTGCGAAGCCTATGACAGAGTTGTTGAAGAAGGATACTAAGTTCATTTGGACTGAGGAGTGTGAGGCTAGTTTCCAAGAATTGAAGAAACGTTTGGTTACCTCACCAGTGTTGATTCTGCCAGATCAGACTAAGGATTATGAAGTGTATTGCGACGCTTCATGACAAGGACTTGGAGCAGTGCTTATGCAGGAGGGTAGAGTTGTTTCGTATGCTTCACGACAGCTTAAGCCCCATGAGTTGAATTATGCTACTCATGATTTGGAGTTAGCAGCCGTAGTGCATGCACTGAAAACGTGGAGACATTTTCTCATTGGAAATCATTGTGAGGTGTACACGGATCACAAGAGTTTGAAGTACATCTTCACGCAGAAGGAATTAAATCTCAGGCAGAGGACATGGTTGGAACTTATTAAGGATTATGATATGAGATTGCATTATCACCCCGGGAAGGCTAACATTGTAGCAGACGCGTTGAGCCGCAAGAGCCATGTCAATACTCTAATGACGGGAGAAATACCCAAGGAGTTAGCCGAGGACCTTCGAGAGCTATGTTTGGAAATAGTTCCGAGAGGCTATGTAGCAGCATTGGAGATTCAGTCTACGTTGATGGATAAAATCAGAGAAGCTCAAAAGGCAGATACGGAGGTTGCCACTATTAAGGAACGGATGAGCAAAGGAAAGGCTAAGGGATTTTGTGAGAATGAGTATGATACCCTACGATTTGAGGACCGTGTTTATGTGCCCAATAACCCGGAGATCAGGAAGTTGATTTTGCAAGAGGCACATGAATCACCATATTCGATTCACCCGGGGAACACAAAGATGTATTTGGATTTGAAGGAAACATTCTGGTGGACCGGAATGAAGAAGGATATCGCAGAGTATGTAGCAGTTTGTGATGTTTGTCAGAGGGTGAAAGCAGAACATCAGAAGCCAGCTGGATTGTTGCAGCCATTGCCTATACCCGAATGGAAGTGGGACAAACTAGGCATGGATTTCATCACGGGACTGCCCATGACTCGTTCAGGCTATGACTCGATTTGGGTTGTAGTTGATCGTTTGACGAAGGTAGCTCATTTCATCCCAGTAAAGAGTACCTACAGCAGTGCCAAATTGGCTAAGATATACATGACGAGGATCGTATGTTTGCATGGAGTTGCGAGGAGTATCGTATCAGATAGAGGAACCCAATTCTCCTCTAAGTTCTGGAAGCAGTTGCACGAAACATTGGGGACCAGGCTGGAGTTTAGCATAGCTTTCCACCCACAAACAGATGGACAGACCGAGAGAGTCAATCAGATTTTGGAGGATATGCTTAGAGCTTGTGTTTTGGATTATGGATCAAGTTGGGATGACAACTTGCCATACGCGGAGTTTTCTTACAACAACAGTTATCAGTCCAGTTTGAAGATGGCCCCTTTCGAAGCCTTGTACGGAAGGAGGTGCAGAACCCCGTTGTTGTGGGATGAGGTTGGAGACCGCCAGTTGTTTGGACCAGATTTGATTAAGGAGTCTGAACAGAAAGTAAAGTTGATTCGCGACAGGCGCAAGATAGCTCAGTCAAGGCAGAAGAGCTATGCAGATTCGAAACGCAAGGAGACAGAATACGAAGTCGGAGACAGAGTTTATCTTCGAGTATCTCCACTTCGAGGAGTTAAGCATTTTGGAGTTAAAGGAAAGTTAGCGCCACGTTTTGTGGGGCCATACAAGGTTTTGGAACGCATGGGAGAAGTAGCATACAAGTTGGAATTACCTGAGGGATTGTCAGGAGTTCACAATGTGTTCCATGTTTCACAGTTGAAGAAGTGTCACGCAGAGATGGCTGATATACCACTGAGAGATACAGTGCCATTGGAAACGATTCAGTTGAAAGAAGATCTGACCTATGAAGAGAAACCTGTCAAGATTTTGGATTATGCTAGCAGAGTTACCCGCAGCAAGGTTATCAAGTTTTGCAAAGTTCAGTGGAGCCACCACACCGAGGAAGAAGCCACCTGGGAACGAGAAGAAGATCTGCTCAAGGACCACCCTCACCTATTTGCTAGCCAACCCGAATCTCGAGGGCGAGATTCATCTTAAGGGGGGTAGGTTTGTAACATCCCAAATTTCCAATTTGGAATGTTATACGTAGATCATCATGCATATCATATTTTTATTGCATTGTTGGCTCGATCCTAGAAATTCTACGCAACTCAAGGACCCTCGAAGAGAGTTGGGGATTTCGTTATTTTCATATTTGGGGTTTTTCTCAAATTTTGAAAATAGGATCATTGATTTTATTTATTTTATCTTCAATTATTTCTACTACCAAAAATTCAGAGAGGGAATAAAATGACTTTCCCAAAATAAAGAAATAATGAAGATTTAATAAAAAAATGAAATAAGGTTTATTTTGGAGTTTTTCACTTTTATTTGAATTTAGGAAAAATGCGCGTTTTTCAAAATTGCATTTATGTCCCAAATAAATGTTCATCTAGTCCGGCTTGATTTTAGAAGTCGGGGAAAATTTATTTCGGAATTTTTGGACTCCGTTTAGTATTTATTTTTATTTTTCTACCGAGCGTAATGTTTAAAAAAAACGCGCACCGACTCCGGGCCGTACCCGAGCGGGACTCCGCTCGGGGGCGCTTTATAAAGCGCGGGACCCCGGCGCCCCAGCCCGCCAGATCGCCCCGCCGCCAGCCCAACCCGCCGCCGCCGGCCCACCCGCAAACCCTAACCCTAATCCGCCGCCGCCGCCGCCGCCAGCCGCCGCCGCCGGAGCCGCCGCCCCGCATCCCGAGGTTCGCCGCCGCCTCGAATCGCGTGCCGCCGGTTTTCTTAAAAACCGGGAGGTTTTTCTTTACGATTTTTTTTCGGTTTTTTTTAGATTCGTTTTATTTTAGTTTTCGTTTTTTTCAGTTTAGGTTAACTAGCGGACGTTCATCCGTTAGATCATCTTAGCGAACACTTTTCGTCAGATTCATTAAATTAACGAACGTTCGTTCGTTAATCTGTTCGTCGTTTTTTTTTCTTTTTCTCGGATTTTCCGCGGTTATTTTTTGATCGTGATTTCTGATTGGATTTTCGATTTAGTATAACTTTTCGCTTGTTTATCGGAATCAGGCGAATCAAGCAACTGGAGTTTCGTCTCGAAACCCTATTTCCGAATAATCTACTTAAACAAGTTTTTGCTTCTGTAAAATTTGACTTAGATCCAGATTAGTAAAACGAAGCTGTTTTCTTTCGCCGTTTGACTTTCGTTGCTTTATTCGATTTGATTCTTTTTGCAAACCGGAGTTCTTAAGTTGAACATTCTGGTTGGATCTTTTGTTCGAGTTTTACCTGTGCATTAGATGAGTACTTATTGTATGCTTGTTTGTTTGTCTGCGATAGAATACCCGGAGTGCGCCGCCTGTTACTTCGAGTCTCTAGGTTTCGTGGATCATCGGCAAGGCAAGTAACACTTGATCATACCTTTTCTACTACCCAGCTTTTATGCATTAGATCTATCCTCAAACATTGCATGAATAGGATCTAATTAAATTGCGGGAGGGGAAGTAGATGAGGTAGTACCTATTTCCTGTTTTATTATCAAACCTTTGGGAGTTACTTCTACGTTTGCTTATTATGCCATGCTATGCTAGTAGACGTGGATTGGGTGAGTGAATATCCATGACAGATGTGAGATTGTTAATCAATGGTTTATTTAAGGTGGCAACTTAAACACACATCTGGGTGGACTGAGGCACCTGTTTTTTAGCAGGACTTGCCTGTATTTCTTCGGACCGCCACCCAGGCTCAAAGGGATCATGAGATTATTCAAACAAGAAACTTACGTGTGCAGCCACATGCTATTATGGGCTCTAGCATAGTTGACTAAGTTGTGCGAACTCTTACGGGGTGGACTAGCAGATGTAGGGGATGTAGGTTGGTACGGTCTACCCCTCATGTAAGGTGCTAGTTCTTCTGAAAGACTATGTCTCGGTCATCCGTTTCTCAAACACCATGTAGTGCGAGAAATCAAGCGGAGGCGATCGAGTCATGTGGGGAAAGTGCGCAAACCTCTGCAGAGTGTATAAACTAATCATGGTTAGCCATGTCTCCGGTTATGGACATCTTGAGTGTCTAGTATTTGATTATCATGTGAATCTCATCATGTTACTTTAATTAATATTGTTGGGTTTAATGAGTACTTTTTAATTGGGATTGAAAATGCTGTCAACCATTCTCAATGTTTAACAACCACCATGATAGTTAAATAAATTTATTCCTTTGTAGTAGGGAAATATTGGCTTTATGCAAAAAAACTCTAACCATAGAGCTTTACCACCAGCCAAATATGCATGTAGTATAGCCAATCTCCATTGTTATTCTCTATGTGTTACATTGCCAACATATTCCATGTGCTGACCCGTTTTCGGGCTGCAACGTTTCATGTTGCAGACTTTTCAGACGACGAGTAAGGTGCTTTTAGGTCGTGGTTCTATACTGAGTGATGCCGTTGGAGTTGGTGGACTCGCTTATCTTCCAAGCCTTCTGTTGTTATCGTTTTAGATGGCCTTAAGCCATATTTATTTCAATAAGTTCTCTTTTGAGACATTCGATGTAATAAGTGTGTGATTGCTACTCTGTTATAAATCCTCCAAGTACTGTGTGGTGTCAGCATTACCGATCCAGGGATGACACTGAGCATAGAGATCAGACTGTTTGAGGTCTGGTCGCTACATGGCTTGAGCATGCACAGAAGATGGTTCATTCTCATTCATGACAACTTGATTGTCCTCAAAGTCTGGATAGAGAACAAAGTGTTCCTTATCCAACAGATATGTTCCTGTGCCCATCTTTGAGTTAATCAACTCCTGAATTTGTGGGGCATATCCACAACTTCTCTTCTGGTCTGCTGCTGTCCTCTTGATAGTCTCAACCATGAGGCTCATGACCTTGAATTTTTGTGGCACATCAAACAAGTGTAGCAAGTTAATATCATGCCCTCTGATCATGTTGTGGTCACCTGACTTGGGCAAAAGAGTGTGCCTTAGGATCCAGTTGATCGTTGGCAGCCCTGACAGAAGATAATGCACAGATCCAAATTTATGTGTCTCAACTGCAGCATCTGGGATCTCCTTGTGCATGTGAGCCACGGAATTGTGATCCATCTTCTTCTTGGCATAGGCATCCAAGTCATCTTCACTCTCCTTTGGGGCATTGATCAGATTTTCCCATTCCTCAATAGTTGATTGGTATCTCGTACCTTCAGACATCCACACTATCCTGCCATCTGGGTAGAAGTGTGCTGTGGAGTAGAATTGCATGATGAGCTCATCATTCCACTTTGTGAGCTTCTGCCCAACAAAGTCTACAACTCCACAAGCAATGAAACTGTCTTGCACTCCAGGATAGTGTTCCTCATTCTCCTTCATGTAGGTCCAGTCGACCCATCTCATATCACACACTATAGGCTTCTTGTCCAACAACGCTGTCTCATAGAAATCCTGTTGTTCCTTTGTGTGGAACCTATAATCAACAGCAGTCCTTCTCCTGATAGCATAGGGATCATACAACCTCCACTGTCTAAGTCCTGCATCCTTCCTTAGCTTCATGTTATCAGCCACAGGATGAGCATCATTGTGGTCTGGAATCTTGGGTTTAAGCTTTCTCAACACATGCTCTTCATCATCTTCTTCAGCAGCAACTTCAGGCACTGGGGACTTGTTCTTCTCAGTAGCAGGTATACTCTTGGTATTCCTCTTCGATGCATTCTTGGGCTTGGGGGCAGCTTTGGGTGCTTCTTTGGGCTTTGATGTTGCAGCCCTTGACCTTATAGCATCACCCATCAGCTTTTGTGCCTTGGGTGCTGGTGCAGCAACCTCTCCTTCCTCTTCTTCAGAGTCTCTCCTCATAGAGGGATTGCCAAGAAGTTTGGCAGTGGTGGTTCTGACTATCTTCTTCTTCTTGTATTGACCAGCAGCTTCATCTTCTGACTCAATAGTAAACTTCATGGTTTCTCAAGTGGCAACCTTCCTGGGTTTGGAAGTGGGAATCCTTCTTGCAGGTGCCTTCTTCTGCATAACTGGCTTAGTGGCTGCAGCAGAACCATATTCTTTCTTGACCACCTTCTTCTTGGAAGTGGCCTCATCCTCTTCTGCCATATAATCCTCATCCTCAGATTCTGAGGTTCTTTTCTTCCTTGTCTTGGTGGCAGCTTTGGGCAGATTGCTTGGAGTGCTTCTGCTGCCATCATCTAAAGTGCTCAAGGGACTAGTGCCCTCACTCGTGTGATTGTGCTCTTCTGACTTGTTCTGACTGTCACTTTGGTCTGACATGCTGCAAACACTGACTGCTGACCCTGTGAATAGTTATAGATGAGATAGAGTTGATGAGCATCACAAAATACAGAGATTTTTGCAAAAGAATGATTCAAAAAACTCAGTTTTAGTTTTCCACAGAAAGCATTTCGGATCAACCGATTTTCAAACTCGGTGATACCGAAGCAGTTTTGGAACCTAAACTAGTGAACTCGGTCAGACCGAGTCACAGTTTGGTGGCACCGAGACTGCTAGGGTTTCACAAAGTTCTAAAATCGATCACACCGATTAGCAATTCTCGGTCAGACCGAGAGTTACTAGTGCAATGGCGTTAGCTGAATCGGTGGGACCGAGTTTTTTAACTTGATGAGGACATCAATACCATTGTTACACCCACAGCCCCTACTGCTATACATACTGGACCAATCATTAGAGCTCGCGCACGCCAACTAAATTACCAGGTACTTTCGTTTCTTGGTAATGATTCTAATGTTCATGAGAATATGATGCTGCCTAAATTGGATACATTTGTTTTGCTTACAAATGAAGGGCCTAGCTTGGAGAAGGATGAGCATTGGAGCAAGAACAAGCATGGAGATGATGGCATGCGCAAGGGGAACAAGAACGGAGTTACAAGTGATGATTACAGGACTTTGAAGCCACCATAATGAGTGCATGAAGCCTTGGACGAAATATACAAGATGCCACTTCATAAATTTCGTCCAGAGGCTATTCTAGGTGCTGCGTCACCTTATTATTGGGCCAGGCCCATGTAATTTCGAAATACATAAGTATAGGCTATTTTTAGAGTCCGTATTTGTGGGGACACAAGAGATAGGGTTAGTTTCGGACCCCTTCACCAAGGGCCACGAAATTCACCCCCTCTTCCTCCATATATACGGCCCTTAGGGCACCGTTTAGACTTTGGGTTTTGTTTAGACTAAAGTTCGCCATAGCTGCAACTTCGCGTACTTCGTTTGTGTTCAACGACCAGACAAAGGCGTCACAGAACCCCACCTTGATCAATAAAGCTTTCATCTTATATTCGCAATATCCAGATTGCAATCTTAGTTTCTTGCTTGTTCTTTGTTTGCTCACAGGAAACAGACCCTCGTGGTCAGGTTGATCGTGCTCCGGCGTGGTCAATAACCTCTCGGAGTTGGTTTAGCGATTGCTAAGGCGCGACGTCCTCGCACGTTCGTAGTCGGATCGTCAAAGTCGACTTCCACCAAAGCGAAATCCACCATCTCATCGAAAGACGGGACACCTTTGCCTCTATCAAGTGGTATCAGATTTCCAGGTTGCTCGGTGAGATTTTACAGTTTTTCGTAGTTTAGATCGAGTCTGTTCTTCATACCTACAGTCCACGAAAAAGCCACAAAAAAAATTAGGGTTAGTTCATCATATCCGAACCAATCTGAGCCTTTGCATAATCTTTTCTGTATTTGCGTTGTTGAATTTGCGGTTGCATCGTCGTGTCTAGTTGCTGGTCTTAGAGTCTAGTCTTTTAGAGTTTCGAGTTCTGGTCATAAGTTGTCACGCCGCCGCCGCACCATCATCATCGCCCCTGCCATCTACCACCACCGCTTATCCGCCACCGCTTCGAATCCGAATCCATATACCACCGCCGCTATCATATACCGCCACCGCTGCCATATCCTACCACCATATATCCACCACCAATCCGAGTTCCTTGCATATTAGGTTTGTTTTCGGGATCCATCTAATTTTCGATTCGTGTTTCCTTGTCTGAGTAGGTTTTAGATTCCAGCAATCTTTTGTCGTCCGTAGAAGAGGTTGGTTTCCAAAAAAAAAAGAGTCCGGAAACCACCCTCCGATTAGGTCCAAAATTTTCCGAAAACGCACTTGACAAAAAAAATTCTGGCTATCCTATTTTTAGGTGTTTCTAAGCGTATTGAGACAGTCGCCATTATAGAAAGTTTTTTTTGACCCGTTTCCAGTTTTTGGGTCCAGGCAGTCGAAAAAAAAATTTGGTCGAAAAAATTTCGTGCCCATCCTGTCAGTTTGACCTGGGAAGAGTTTTGAGACACTCGCCATTATAGTGATTTTTCGCAAAAAAAAAAGAGGAGCGCAAAAAAAGCAGCGCAAAAAAAAAGGAGCGACAAAGAAAAATTCCAGAGTGTGCTTTTCCCTTGTTTACGTGCAGCGCCATGATTTCGTTAGTGTTCTAGGCTCGCGTCTCTAGCACGGTCTAGCCTAGGACTAGCACAGTACCGTCGTTGAGCGTTTATTCAACTTTGCATCTCTGAATTGATTATTACTGACCTTTTTTTTGCTACCATATTATAAGCCTTCCCAGCTCCACATACATCTACGTCGTGCGTTTGATTCTCCCTGGTAATCGCTCTATCAAGCTTTGAGAGTTTTGACTACAAGGGTTGCCGATCACCACCTGCTGCTGGGTAAGAACTGGTAAGAATTTGGGATTTGCTTGACGGGTTTGTGATACACCACCACCACTTCTTAGTAGTCTGTAGGATCATATTCTTGTGTGTTTCTATTTGCTGCTAACCATGGTAGGATCACAAGCCGATGAGACTGATTGGGAGAACCTGACGAACAAACAACTACATGATAAATTTCAGCAAATGATGAGTGGACAGGTGCAAGATGTGCTAAACAGATTTGACGAGGCCATGGAGAAGATAGATGGCATTGAGAAGACGTTTGAAACAAAGCTTGATAGCAAGTTTAATGAATTGCTCGCGCGTTTTCCACAACCACCGCCGGCTGCACCTATCGCACCTCTGCAACAACAACAACTACGCCCCCTTCCGAATCAGTATGGACGAGCTCAGCGTGTTCCTATTCAGCCAGGACAAAATTCTGGTGCCGCTGCTACTGCTATTGGTGCTTCTTTGGCTCCTGCTACTGCTGCTGCTGGTACCGAGAAGGAGGATGAGTATGCGGGCGATTATGACGATGAGGTTGATCAAAATCAGAACTACGTGCAGCCACCAGCACCACCACCAGCAGGTCGACCTCAGGTATATATTCGTAATGGTAGGCCTGCACAACCACCTCGGGTACGAGATGATGTCCATATTCCTAAACTGAAATTGAATATTCCACCATTTGAGGGTAGATATGTTCCTGATATATATCTTACTTGGGATTTCGAAACTGAACAACGTTTTACATGTTTACAATATCCCGAGGAGAGACGGGTTGCTGCTGTTGTTTGTGCTTTCACTAGTTTTGCATGTGTATGGTGATCTGAACATTGTAGATTATATCCTATTCCCGCTACTTGGGCTGCTTTGAAAACTGCTATGCGTACTCGTTGGGTTCCACCATATTATCAACGTGAATTGCTTCAAAAATTGCAGCGTTTAAGACAAGGAAAAAATTCTGTAGAAGAATATTATCAGGAATTACAAACTGGCATGATTAGATGTGGTATTGTTGAGGAGAATGAAGCTATGCTTGCATGTTTTATAGGTGGATTAAATAGAGAGATTCAGACCATTCTAGAGTATAAGGAGTATACTAATATCACTCGTTTATTCCATCTTGCTTGTAAAGCTGAACGTGAAGTGTAGGATCGACAAGCATTGGCGCGAACTAACTTTTCTGCAGGTCGACTTTCATCATGGACACCGCGTGCATCCTCTACTTCCACTACACCAGCACCTCCATCAGCTGCTACCTCCAGCCGTGATACAAGAAAGCAGGCACAACCTCCACTATCTGCCAAGAGCGCACCTGCCGGGCCTACACAGAGCTCTTCTTCTTCCATGGCATCAACTGGGCACACAAGTGATATTATTTGTCGTTGTTGTAAGGGAAGAGGTCATTATGCGAGAGAATGCAAATCTCAGCGTGTGATGGTTGCTACTGAGGATGGTGGGTATGAGTCCGCTAGTGACTATGATGAGGAGACGTTGGCTCTTATTACACGTGAAGAACACGGTGGAGATGATTCTGATCATGAGACGCAATACATGGCTCCTGAAGATGCTGACAGGTATGAATGTTTAGTTGCTCAACGTGTTTTGAGTGTGCAGGTCACACAAGCTGAGCAAAATCAGAGGCGCAATTTGTTCCATACCAAGGGAGTTGTGAAGGAACGTTCTGTGCGCGTCATCATAGACGGAGGGAGCTGCAACAACTTGGCTAGCATGGAGATGGTGGAGAAGCTTTCTCTCACCACAAGACCACATCCACATCCTTACTACATCCAATGGTTCAACAATAGCGGCAAGGTTAAGGTAACACGTACTGTTTGTGTGCATTTTAGTATCTCTACATATGCTGATTATGTTGATTGTGATGTGGTACCTATGCAAGCATGTTCCTTATTACTTGGTAGACCATGGCAATTTGATAAAAATTCTGTACACCATGGTAGAAACAATCAGTATACTCTTGTTCATAAGGATAAAAATATTACTTTGCTTCCTATGACTCCTGATTCTATTTTGAAAGATGATATTAATAGAGCTAATAAAGCAAAACAGGAGAAGAATAAGAGCGAAAATCAGATTGTGGCAAAAGAATTTGAGCAACAAATGAAGCCTAATAATAAACCATCTAGTGTTGCTTCTAAAATAAAATTGAAAAGTGCATGTTTATTTGCCACCAAATCTGATATTGATGAGCTAGATTTCAGCAAATCTGTTTGTTATGCTTTTGTGTGCAAAGAGGCATTATTTTCATTTGAGGACGTGCCTTCCTCTTTGCCTCCTGCTTTCACTAACATTTTGCAGGAGTTCGCTGATGTCTTTCCACAAGACGTGCCACCGGGATTACCGCCAATTCGAGGGATTGAGCATCAGATTGACTTAATTCCCGGTGCTTCACTGCCAAACCATGCGCCATACCGTACCAATCCAGAGGAGACGAAGGAGATTATGCGTCAAGTACAAGAGCTGCTCGACAAAGGTTATATACACGAATCCCTTAGTCCTTGTGTTGTTCCTATTATTCTAGTGCCGAAAAAGGATGGTACATCACGTATGTGTGCTGATTGTAGAGGCATTAATAATATTACTATTCGTTATCGTCATCCTATTCCTAGGCTAGATGATATGCTTGATGAATTGAGTGGCTCTATAATATTCTCCAAAGTTGATTTGCGTAGTGGATACCATCAAATTCGTATGAAATTGGGGGATGAATGGAAAACAGCATATAAAACTAAGTTTGGATTATATGAGTGGTTAGTCATGCCTTTTGGGTTAACTAATGCACCTAGTACTTTCATGAGATTAATGAACGAAGTTTTACGTGCTTTCATTGGACGATTTGTGGTAGTTTACTTTGATGACATATTGATTTATAGCAGATCTTTGGAGGAACATTTGGAACATTTACGTGTTGTTTTTATTGCTCTACGTGATGCACGTTTGTTTGGTAACCTTGGGAAGTGCACCTTTTGCACCGACCGAGTGTCTTTTCTTGGTTATGTTGTTACTCCACAGGGAATTGAAGTTGATAAAGCCAAGATTGAAGCTATTGAGAGTTGGCCGCAGCCCAAAACAGTCACACAAGTGAGGAGTTTTCTTGGCCTCGCTGGATTCTATAGGCGTTTTGTGAGAGATTTCAGCACCATTGCTGCACCTCTCAATGAGCTTACAAAGAAGGATGTGCCTTTTGTTTGGGGTACCGCACAGGAAGAAGCCTTCACGGTATTGAAAGATAAGTTGACACATGCTCCTTTACTCCAACTTCCTGATTTTAATAAGACTTTTGAGCTTGAATGTGATGCTAGTGGAATTGGATTAGGAGGTGTGTTATTACAAGATGGCAAACCTGTTGCATACTTTTCTGAAAAATTGAGTGGGCCTAGTCTGAATTATTCTACTTATGATAAAGAATTATATGCTCTTGTTCGGACTTTAGAAACATGGCAACATTATTTATGGCCCAAAGAATTTGTTATACATTGTGATCATGAATCTTTGAAACATATTAAAATTCAAGCTAAACTGAATCGTAGACATGCTAAATGGGTTGAATTCATTGAGACTTTCCCTTATGTCATTAAACACAAGAAGGGTAAATAAAATGTTATTGCTGATGCATTGTCTCGTCGTTATACTATGCTTTCACAACTTGACTTCAAAATATTTGGTTTGGAGACCATCAAAGATCAATATGTGCATGATGCTGATTTTAAAGATGTATTGCAGAATTGTAAAGAAGGAAGAACATGGAACAAGTTTGTCGTTAATGATGGATTTGTGTTCCGTGCTAACAAGCTATGCATTCCAGCTAGCTCCGTTCATCTTTTGTTGTTGCAGGAGGCGCATGGAGGAGGACTAATGGGACACTTTGGCGTGAAGAAGACGGAGGACGTACTTGCTACACATTTCTTTTGGCCAAAGATGAGACGGGATGTTGAGTGTTTTATTGCTCGCTGCACTACATGTCAAAAAGCTAAGTCACGACTCAATCCTCATGGTTTATATATGCCTTTGCCTGTACCTAGTGTTCCTTGGGAGGATATATCTATGGATTTTGTTTTAGGTTTACCTAGAACAAAGAAGGGGAGGGATAGCATATTTGTTGTCGTGGATAGATTCTCGAAAATGGCACACTTTATACCATGTCTTAAAAGCGATGATGTTGTTAATGTTGCTTATTTGTTCGTTCGTGAAATTATTCGCTTGCATGGTGTGCCAAATACTATTGTTTCAGATCGTGATAATAAATTTCTTAGCCACTTTTGGAGATGTTTATGGGCTAAGTTGGGGACTAAACTTCTTTTTAGTACTACTTGTCACCCCCAAACTGATGGACAAACTGGAGTAGTCAATAGAACATTGTATACTATGCTTAGGGCTGTTCTAAAGAATAATAAGAAAATGTGGGAGGAATGCTTGCCTCATATTGAATTTGCTTATAATCGTTCATTGCATTCTACTACTAAGATGTGCCCTTTTGAAGTTGTGTACGGTTTCCTACCTCGTGCACCTATTGATTTGTTGCCTCTTCCATCTTTGGAGAAGGTTAATTTTGATGCTAAAGAACATGCTGAATTGATTTTAAAAATGCATGAGTTAACTAACGAAAACATTGAGCGTATGAATGCTAAATATAAACTTGTTGGAGATAAGGGTAGAAAACATGTTGTGTTTGCACCTGGAGATCTTGTTTGGTTACATTTGCGTAAGGATAGATTTCCTAATTTGCGCAAATCAAAGCTAATGCCACGTGCTGCTGGTCCCTTTAAGGTGTTGGAGAAAGTAAATGATAATGCATATAAACTTGAGCTGCCTGCAGATTTTGGGGTTAGTCCCACTTTTAACATTGCATATTTGAAGCCATATTTGGGTGAGGAAGATGAACTTCCGTCGAGGACGACTTCATTTCAAGAAGGGGAGGATGATGAGGACATCAATACCATTGTTACACCCACAGCCCCTACTGCTATACATACTGGACCAATCACTAGAGCTCGCGCACGCCAACTAAATTACCAGGTACTTTCGTTTCTTGGTAATGATTCTAATGTTCATGAGAATATGATGCTACCTAAATTGGATACATTTGTTTTGCTTACAAATGAAGGGCCTAGCTTGGAGAAGGATGAGCATTGGAGCAAGAACAAGCATGGAGATGATGGCATGCGCAAGGGGAACAAGAACGGAGTTACAAGTGATGATTACAGGACTTTGAAGCCACCATAATGAGTGCATGAAGCCTTGGACGAAATATACAAGATGCCACTTCATAAATTTCGTCCAGATGCTATTCTAGGTGCTGTGTCACCTTATTATTGGGCCAGGCCCATGTAATTTCGAAATACATAAGTATAGGCTATTTTTAGAGTCCGTATGTGTGGGGACACAAGAGATAGGGTTAGTTTCGGACCCCTTCACCAAGGGCCACGAAATTCACCCCCTCTTCCTCCATATATATAGCCCTTAGGGCACCATTTAGACTTTGGGTTTTGTTTAGACTAAAGTTCGCCATAGCTGCAACTTCGCGTACTTCGTTTGTGTTCAACGACCAGACAAAGGCGTCACAGAACCCCACCTTGATCAATAAAGCTTTCATCTTATATTCGCAATATCCAGATTGCAATCTCAGTTTCTTGCTTGTTCTTCGTTTGCTCGCAGGAAACAGACCCTCATGGTCAGGTTGATTGTGCTCCGGCGTGGTCAATAACCTCTCGGAGTTGGGTTAGCGATTGCTAAGGCGCGACGTCCTCACACGTTCGTAGTCGGATCGTCAAAGTCGACTTCCACCAAAGCGAAATCCACCATCTCATCGAAAGATGGGACACCTTTGCCTCTATCACAACTCGGTGGATCCGAGATGGTTTCGACGGAAACCTAACCCTAAATTTTCAAATCGCATCTATTCTAAGGATTGTTTTGACTGGATAGAGGTGTTTCAATCGTGGCAAGAATCATAATGAACACAATGTGCTAAGAATCAGATGAGGATAGCACTGTGATCGAGTCCATACCCTAGCTTGGCGATGAACTCGCTACGGCGGCAACGGCGAAGACAAAATCCACTGACGGCGGCGGAGACCAGCGACAGGAGGCGGCTGGCGACAAAGTCGACGATCCGGAGACCTAGAAGGCATAGCGAGCTATGCGCGGGCGAAGAGGTTTGGAGAAAGTTTTCCAAATTTTTGCCCGTGAGAATATATAGCCCGACCTGTCGGTGTGACCGAGTGGAACGACTTGGTGGCACCGAGATGCATAACTGTTGACAGCTACAGCAACTCGATGTGACCGAAAAGTTCAAATCGGTTGCACCGAGATTGAAAACCTAGATCGACTTATTGATCTCGGTATAACCGAAATGGAGGAATTGGTCAGACTGAAATGCACAAAGAAGTTTTGGAAGTTTAAGGCTATGACGAATCGGGGACTCCGAGTGCTCCTCACACAGAGTGGTTCGAATCTGACTTGATCAAATTTTGTGATGTAGCATGAATAGAGTTTGAGACGAGAAAAGCATAGATAGCTAGAGAAGGTTCTTAGGCATTCTTGTCCATCCACTTGGCCAAAGAAAAAGAAATCAATCAATCAAAACAACAAGTGGATGTCCTCGAATGAGTAAAATATGCAACCAACAAGCTCACACAATAAAATGGCAAATGAAATATGTGGCAAAGCATGCACAACAAATACTAGCATCTATCAAACAATTGGCGATGACTAGGTCATCTATATATGAGTATATTGACTTAGGAGTCAAATGAGAACATTTGATCATAGGTCATACTCATCGTTTAAGCTCAAGTGGGGTTACCACTTTTACATAATGCATTGATGTGTTCACATCATTAGAGTTGCTTTGACTCAATTCTTAGAGTTAAGCTCCCCCTAGATGTGAGATCCCCTCTTAGAGGGATGAACTAACCTTGGGTTTTGTCGATGATGACTTCATGTAGGTGTTGAAGATATGGATGCTCAATGTTGACATAGATCATTTGGAGCAATCCTTTGGAGTGAGTTGCACTTTCAATACCTACATGGGTTAGTCCCACAAGGAACAAACAAGAATATCCATAGACATAGAGTGATGCACACACAAATGATGTCCATGAAAACAGTAGGTTACCTTGTCCCTTGCCTTACTAACATGAGGGTTTGTGACTCCTTGAACTAGTGCAAGATATGGAAGTTGATTGCACTTGTCATTGCCATAATGATATGAGTGAAGAATGTTGGCGGAGTCACCCTCAAGAACTCTCTAGTTCTTCTTCTTCGGGATCCACATCATCTTGATGGGAATCCTTGGAGTTGTAGTTGTACTTGATGAAGTAGAACTTGACGTAGTCTTGGGAACCCACTTGACCAAGGCCTTAGGTGCTTCTTCAAATGCATCAATCTCCTCTTGAAGCTTGTCCTTGCCTTTGTTCTTGTGGTCTTGTGGTGGAAGATCATCTTGTGCTTGTGTTCCCTTGAAGGAAGTAGGATCATACTTCTCTTGTTGAGGAACAAACTTCGTCTTGGGGTATTGATCTTCTTCCCACTCAACTCCATTGGCATTGAACTTTCGTTCAAAACCAACACCTTGATTCTTCCGGTTCCTTCCTTGCTTGCGTACAATTTCCTCGAATTGCTTACTCTCGGCAAGGCTCTTGTATACACCTTTCTCTATAATTCCCTTCAATAAGCTATTTTCTTGCTCAAGTGTAACTTGGCTAAGAGAATCATTAGTTGAATCAAGAGAACTACTAGAAGCAACAATATTGGATTTAGCATTATATTTGTTACTACTAGAGGAAAAATCTTTCTTGTTCTTGTTACTAGACTTGACTTGAGGCATGTAAGTAGACAAGAGTAAACGCTTGGTAATGTAAGAAGAACTTTTCTTATGGAGATCATCATTGATTGCCTTTAAGAACTCATGCTCTTGCTCAAGATTGAGCTTTTCAAAGCGTAACTTCTCATGAGCCCTTAAAAGTTCTCGATGATCTTCGAAGATAGTTTCATGAGCTAACTTAAGAGTGTTTAGTTCTTTAGTTAGACGCTCAATTTTCTCCTTATCATTGTCATTCGTTTTATCTTGATTAGCATGATTAATTGACGTTTCATCATAGTATTCATTACTAGAGTTGTCAATAAGTAAATCATCATCACCTAACAAGTCATCTTCATCACTATTAAAATAAACATACTCGGGGTATTTTACCTTAGGACCTTTGGCCATGAAGCATCTTCCAATTCCTTCATTTGGTGAATCAAATATGTCGTAGGAGTTGGTTGACACAAGTGCTAGACCGGCAACACCTTCATCTTGAGTATATTCGGAGTCGGAGTGATAGCTTCTCTCGGAGTGATTGTCGGAGTCGGAGCCGGATACCCATTCACCAACATGAGCTTGATGTCTTCATTTTGTGTAGCTCTTTGATGACTTGTCCTTCCTTTCTGAATCCTTGCTTCTCCGTGAGGATCTTCGTTCATAACGATCATCTCTACTCCTTCTCTCTCTTGGAGGTGATTCTTCTCTTCTACTTCTTCTTTTTGGAGAATCTTCTCTTCTTTTGTAGGGTGCCGTACACTCATTGGAATAGTGTCTGAGTCTCCCACAATTGTAGCAATTTCGCTCTCGACTAGAAGATCTTTTGTCATTGTAGGACCTTGACTTAGAGCTTCTTTCCTTGCTTCTACTCTTGTAGAATTTGTTGAAGTTCTTCACCATTAAGCTCAATTCTTCATTGAAGGTTTGTTTCTCACTTGATGATGTGGGGGCTTCACATGAGGCTTTGTAAGCACCACTTGACTTGTTGTGAAGTTCCTCCTTATCCTTGAGTGACATCTCATGAGCAACAATTCTTCCAATGACTTCCGTTGGCTTGAGATCTTTGTAGTTTGGCATCATTTGGATCAATGTGCACACGGTATCATACTTTCCATCCAATGCTCTTAGGATCTTCTTGATGATGAATCTGTTGGTCATCTCTTCACTTCCTAATCCGGCAATCTCATTTGTGATAAGAGCAAGCCTAGAGTACATTTCAGCAACACCTTCACCATCCTTCATTTTGAACTTGTCAAGATGACTTTGGAGCACATCCAACTTGGATTCCTTGACGGAGTCGGTACCTTCATGCATATCAATCAAAGTATCCCAAATTTCCTTTGCATTCTCAAGACGGCTGATTTTGTTGAATTCTTCGAGGCACAATCTGTTGAAGAGGATATCACAAGCTTGAGCATTGTATTGCAGCATCTTCAACTCTTCCGCGCTAGCTTCACGGTTCGGCTCTCTCCCATCAAAGAATTCACCTTGCAAGCCAATACACACAATAGCCCAAACGGCGGGGTTATGTCCAAGAATATGCATTTCATCTTATGCTTCCAACTAGCAAAATTAGTAACATCAAAGTAAGGACATCTACGGTGATAATTTCCCTCACTAGACGTCATACTCTCCTAGGTTGTGAAACCAAGGCTATGACCACCAAAAGCTATGGAAATCAAAGCAAATGGAGACCAAAGCTCTGATACCACTTGTAGGACCTTGAAGTATGTCTAGAGAGGGGGTGATTAGACTACTTGACCAATTAAAAACCTAACCTTTTCCCAATTTTAGACTTTGGCAGATTTTAGCTATCTTTGGACAAGTTAAGCAATCTTCACACAATTTAGGCAAGCATGCAAAGAGTATATGAGCAGCGTAAATTAAAGCATGCAACTTGCAAGAATGTAAAGGGAAGGGTTTGGAGGATTCAGACGCAATTGGAGACACGGATGTTTTTGTCGTGGTTCCGATAGGTGGTGCTATCGTACATCCATGTTGATGGAGACTTCAACCCATGAAGGGTAACGGTTGCGCGAGTCCACGGAGGGCTCCACCCACGAAGGGTCCACGAAGAAGCAACCTTGTCTATCCCACCATGGTCGTCGCCCACGAAGGACTTGCCTCACTAGCGGTAGATCTTCACGAAGTAGGCGATCTCCTTGCCCTTACAAACTCCTTGGTTCAACTCCACAATCTTGTCGGAGGCTCCCAAGTGACACCTAGCCAATCTAGGAGACACCACTCTCCAAGAAGTAACAAATGGTGCATTGATGATGAACTCCTTGCTTTTGTGCTTCAAATGATAGTCTCCCCAACACTCAACTCGCTCTCATAGGATTTGGATCTAGTGGAAAGAATATTTGAGTGAAAAGCAACTTGGGGAAGGCTAGAGATCAAGATTCATATGGTAGGAATGGTATATCTTGGCCTCAACACATGAGTAGGTAGTTCTCTCTCAGAAATGGTAAGCTGGAAGTGTAGGTTTGTTCTGATGGCTCTCTCCATGAATGAAGAGGAGGTGGAGGGGTATATATAGCCTCCACACAAAATCTAACCGTTACACACAATTTATCAAACTCGGTGGGACCAAATCGAGAAAGTCGGTCGAACCGATTTAGCAAATCTAGTGACCGTTAGGATTTTCGGTGGGACCGACATGCAACTCGGTAGGACCGATATGGTTAGGGTTAGGGCATAACGTAATCTCGGTGAGACCGATTACACAAACTCGGTGAGGCCGATTTTGGTAATTAGCTAACCAGAGAGTTGGTCAGGTAAACTCGGTGGGACCGATTCGCTCTATTCGGTGAGACCGAAATGTTACGAAAGGGAAACAGAGAGTTTACATTGCAATCTCGGTGGGACCGATCGCTCACTTCGGTTAGACCGAAACGTTACGAAGGGAAACAGAGAGATTACAATCCCATCTCGGTGAGACCGAGATCCCTATTGGTGAGACCGATTTGCCTAGGGTTTGTGGCAGTGGCTATGACATTTGAACTCGGTGGCGCCGGATAGAAAGAATCGGTGGGACCGATTTTGACTTTGGGTTTAGGTCATATGTGGATGTGAGAAAGTAGTTGAGGGTTTTGGAGCATATCACTAAGCACTTGAAGCAAGAGGCTCATTAAGCAACACCTTATCCCTCCTTGATAGTATTGGCTTTTCCTATAGACTCAATGTGATCTTGGATCACTAAAATGTAAAATGAAGAGTCTTGAGCTTTTGAGCTTGAGCCAATCCTTTGTCCTTAGTATTTTGAGGGATCCACTTTCATCATCCGTGCCATGCCATTCATTGAGCTTTCCTGAAATATTTGTCTTGGAATAGCATTAGCTCAATGAGCTATATGTTGTTATGAATTACCAAAACCACCTAGGGATAGTTGCACTTTCAGAATGGCCCCAAGATGTCCAGCCCCCAGACCGCGAACAGACATGTGAGAGGGATTGTCTGGAGGCCCTGCGCGGGCTGGTGGATCTGCTTGGCGTGGAACTGGCATGCTTCACAAGAGCGCACCAACTCTGTGGCGTCGTTCAGCACGGTGGGCCAGTAGAAGCCGCTGCGGAACGCCTTGCCCACCAGAGTGCGTGACGAGGAATGGTTCCCGCAGTCCCCGCCATGTATGTCCGCCAGCAGCTCGAGCCACTATTCCCTGGAGATGCACCGCAACAAAACGTCATTGGGCCTATTGCGATATAACTCACCATCTTTGATGCAGTACATGGTGGCTTGACGGGCCACGCGCTCGGCGTCTTCCTCCTTCTTTGGCAGGGTCCCTTGAAGCAAGTACGTCTTGAACTCTTCGTTCCAGCACCCCTCCTGAGGTTCGAGCGCAAGCAGCAGGCGGGCTCCCGAGGGGTGGCCACAGGCTGGGGCACCTGTCTCGGGTGCCTGTGGAAAGTCCTCTTGAGGCGGTGTTGGAGTCGTGGTGTGGGGGGTCGCAGATGGCTTGAAGAGCCGCTCCTCGAACACTCCTGGCTCCTGAGGGAGCCCGTGGGAGGTTCTCTTGGCGATGTCGTCTGCTTCCTTGCTCGTCTCGCACGGCACGTGCTGCCGCTCCACACCCATGAACCGCTTCTCCATCCTGCGCACCTCCTCTAGGTACGCCTTCATGTGCTTGTCGTTCGGCGTGTACTCCTTGTTGGAGAAGTTGATGAGAAGCTGAGAGTCGCCCTTGATGGTGAGGCGCTTCACTCCCAGCACGGCCGCGGCCCTGAGTCTGGCGAGCAAGCCTTCGAATTCTGTGATGTTGTTGGGGACCTTCTTGCCCTGCTGAAAGCAGAGTTGCACCGTGTAACAGAGCTTGTCCTTGGTGGGTGAGATGAGGATGGCCCCCGCTCCTGCGCCTTGTCATGCAAATGCCCCATCGAAGTACATAATCCATCTGTCCGGCTCCTTGTCTCCTGGCAGGAGGGAGCAGTCCTCGCCTGCTCCGTGGTCAGGAGTGTCAGTCCACTCGGCCACGAAGTCCGCGAGGGCCGCACCCTTGATGACCCTGGTGGTGCTGAACTCAAGATTGAATTCCTGAAGCTCGATGTTCCATTCAGCAACTCACCCAGCTACACTCGGGCTCCGGAGTACCCTCTCCAGTGGGTATGCTGAAACAACCTTGATGGGGTGGCCTTCAAAGTAGTGGCGCAGTTTCCTGGAGGCGACCATGAGCATGACCATGAGCTTCTTAGGCATGGGGTAACACGCCCGGGCCTCCCTCAGTACTGTGCTGATGAAGTAGATAGGGTGCTCGACGAGGGGGGAGGTATCAGCAGATTCTTGTTCTTCGCGAGGGCACGGGTCCTCCATGGCCTCATGAGGCTCGTCCTCAGGAGCCTTGGTAGCCGCGGGGTCAGTCGTGGCCTCAGGAGGAATGCTGACCACCGGGTCGAGGCCCCAGATGCATTGTCCTGAGGGTGTTGTGCCTTGCTTGATGGTTGTGCATCCTACTGAGGTTTCTTGATTGGGCGTTCCTTCCTTAGTGACACCAGGGTGGCGCTGGCTGAGTGAGGGGTAGCTGCCAGATAGAGCACCAAGGGCTCGAGAGGGCGCGGTGCCACCATTACTGGCGGGCTGGTCAAATATCTCTTGATGGAAGGCTGCGTCCGCCTCTGGGGTCCACTCGAATGGCTCCTTCCTCTTCATCAGCTTGAAAAATGGGAGGGCACGCTCCCACAGCTTGGAAATGAAACACCCAAGTGAGGTTACGTAGCCCACCAGCTTCTGCATCTCTTTCAGGGTCTGTGGAGGGCTCATGTCCTCTATCGCCTTGACCTTCTCTGGGTTGGCCTCAATCCCCCTGTGCGACACTAAGAAGCCTAGCAACTTGCCAAAGGGAACCCCGAACACACACTTCTTGGGGTTAAGCCGAAGAACCACCTTGCACAGGCTGGCAAACGTCTCCTCTAGATCTCCTATCAGGGTCCCGGCCTCCCGAGACTTCACCACTATATCATCAACATAGGCCTCTACGTTCCTCCCGAGCTACGATCCTAGGGCAATATGCATCAGTCGCTGGAAGGTTGCCCCGGCGTTAAGCAGCCCGAAGGGCATGCAGGTGTAGCAGTACATCCCGTAGGGGTGAGGAATGTCGTTTTCTCCACATCCTCCATGGCCATCTTGATCTGGTGGTAGCCTGAGAAGGCATCCAGGAAGCACAACAGGTCGCATTCGGCGGTGGAGTCGATGATCTGGTCGGTGCGAGGGAGCAGGAAGGCATCTTGCAGGCAGGCTTTGTTGAGGTTGGTGAAGTCGACACACATGCGCTCCTTCCCTCCTTTCTTGGGGACGATGGCAGGGTTCGCCAGCCACTCCGGGTATCGTACCTCTCTGATGACCCCTACGGCTTGTAGCTTGCAGGTTTCCTGGATGATGAAGGCCTGCTTCTCGGTGGACTGATGGCGAGCCTTTTGCTTTAGTGGCCGCATGTTGGGGCATACCCTCAGGTGGTGCTCCATTATCCCCCTTGGGACCCCAGCCAGGTGTTTGCGTTCCCAAGCGAATACATCCTTGTTGGCTCGCAAAAAGTTGATCAATGCCTCCTCTTGATCCCGAGGGAGGCCAGCACCTATGGTGAAGGTGGCGCTGGCCGCCCCGTCCTCATAGACTAGCACTTGCTTTGTCTCGGCTCAGTCCTGAGAGAACAACTGCTTCTTCTTGGCTGACGCTGCTTCTAGGGCCTCCTGACCCCCCTTCTCGTCGGGCAGTGTGGACGCGGCTGACCTGAAGGCGAGCTTGAGGGCCTGCAGCACGCCTTTGGTTTTCCCCGCCACCGTGAGGACACCGCTACTGTCGGGCATCTTCATGAGGTTGTACGCAGGGTGAGTCGCAGCCATAAACTGGGCCAAGGTCGGGTACCCTAGATTAGCATTGTACGGCAGGTCAATCCTGGCGATGTCGAAGTCGATGAGCTTGGTGCGGTAGTTATCGCGGGCCCCGAAGGTGGCAGGGAGGCGGATCTGCCCTAGGGGGCTGGTGGAGCCGCCTACCCGGGAGAAAGGCTTGGAGGGGCGGAGCCAGCTGGGCGGCACATGCAGCAGGACGAACGCCTCTGGGGAGAGCACGTTGAGGCCGGCTCCACCGTCGATGAGGGTTCTAGTGACCGCCACATGGCAGACGGTGGGGGTGCAGAGCATTGGGAGCGTGCCTGCTCCCGTCGTGGCGACAGGATGATCCTCAGGGCCGAAGGTGAGGTCGGCCTTGGGCGCCGCCCATCCCGGGGGAGCCCCCGAGCCCGCCTGGGTGGCACCTACTCGCCGGTAGAACTGCTTGATGTGGCGGTCGGATGGTGGTGCTTGCGAGCCACCTAGGAAGGTTGCAACGACTGGGGACACCAGCGCCGCGTAGTGGGCGAGGGAGAGGTCGTGCAGCTCTTCCTAGGAGGCCACAGAGGAAGCCGGCAGGTTGAGCAACCAGGCACGTGGTGCGCCTACGAGGGCCATGGGGAGCCAGTTGGACTTCACCTTGTCGTCTCCGCCGGCCGCCCAGACTGCCTCCTCGTACACTTGAAGAAAAGCGGCTGGATCCGCCGCGCCGTCGTAATGCGGCGGCATCTCCGGTCGGAACTTGGGCGGCCACTGCACCTGCCGTAGGGAGAGGGTGAAGCAGCACAGCTCTGGCGCATCTTCGAGAGCGTGTGTCGACCAGGCCGGCGGAGGAGCGCCCGCCATCGGAGTCAGTGTCACGATCTGGCGGTCGAGGTAGAAGATTCTGACGCACCCCTACCTGGCGCGCCAAATGTCAGGTTAAGGGATTCGCAAACCCTTGAGAGGTTCGAACTCTGGGGTGCGTGCGGAGATCTCAACCTACCTAGCCTGCCTACTCGTGATCCTCCTAAGCCTAGAGCGTCAAGCTCAAAAAGACACAGAGACACAGCAGTTTATCCTGGTTTGGGCCACCTTGCCGTGTAATACCCTACTCCAGCATTTTTGGTGCATTGCCTCGGAGGGCTGATGTCACGCCCAATATGTGACCCTATCCTAAAGGAACTCGAAGGTCCCACCAAGGATAGAAGCGCATATTGGAGACGCTTTTGCAAGGTGGATATCATTACATTGTACCATTACATAGAAGTAGGGGATACATACAAGAGGCATAGAATGCCACACGAATACAACATCATCTTACATAAGAGCACCATCCGACTATGGATGAAACACAAACAGAAACTAAAACGACATCCACCCTGCTAGCCCAGGCTGCCGACCTGGAACCTATCCCCTGATCGAAGAAGAAGCAGAAGAAGAACTCCAAAACAAGCAAACATCGCTCTCGCGTCATGATCATCGCAAAATATGTACCTGCAATTGTTATTGTAGTAATCTGTGAGCCACTAGGACTCAGCAATCCCATTACCATGGGTATCAAGACTAGCAAAGCTTAATGGGTAAGGAAGGGGTAAACTGGTGAGGTTGCAGCAGCGACTAAGCATGATATGGTGGCTAACATACGCAAATAAGAGTGAGAAGAGAAACAATGGAACGGCCGTGAAGCTAGCAATGAACAAGAGGTGATCCTGAACTCCTACTTAGGTCAAACATAACTCAAAACCGTGTTCACTTCCCTGACTCCGCCGAAAAGAGACAATCACGGCTACACACGTGGTTGATGCGTTTTAATTCGAATTTGTTGTCAACTTATCTACAACCGGATATTAACAAATTCCCATCTGCCACATAACCACGGGCACGGCTCTCGAAAGTTTATACCCTGCAGGGGTGTCCCAACTTAGCCCATTATAAGCTCTCACGGTCAACGAAGGATATTCCTTCTCCCAGGAAGACCCGATCAGTCTCGAAATCCCGGTTTACAAGACATTTCGACAATGGTAAAACAAAACCAGCAAAGCCGCCCGATGTGTCGACAATCCCGATAGGAGCTGCACATATCTCGTTCTCAGGGCAACACCGGATGAGACAGGCTACGAGTAAAACCAGACCTCAACTTTCCCTGAGGGGGCCCTGCAGGCGGCTCGGTTCGGACCAGCACTTAGAGAAGCACTAGCCCGGGGGGGCTAAAATAAAGATGACCCTCGGGTTGGCCGACCCAAGGGAAGGGTATAGGTGGTGGTGAGGCAAATGGTAAAACCAAGGTTGGGCCTTGCTGGAGGAGTTTTATTCAAAGCAAATTGTCAAGGGGGTCCCATAAATCACCCAACCGTGTAAGGAACGCAAAATCAAGGAACATAACACCGGTATGACGGAAACTAGGGCGGCAAGAGTGGAACAAAACACCAGGCATAAGGCCGAGTCTTCCACCCTTTACCAAGTATATAGATGCATTAATTAAATAAGAGATATTGTGATATCCCAACATAATCATGTCCATCATGGGGCAATCTTCAACTTCACCTGCAACTAACAATGCTATAAGAGGGGCTGAGCAAAAGCGGTAACATAGCCAAGCAATGGTTTGCTAGGAAGGGTGAAAAGGTTAGAGGCTGACATGGCAATTTGGGAAGGCTTGAAGAACAAATGATAGGTAGCGCAGCATAGTGATAGAACGAAGCAACTAGCATAGCAATGATAGTAGTGAGATCCAAGGTGACGGTCATCTTGCCTGAAATCCCGCAAGGAAGAAGAATGAGTCCATGAAGAAGATCAAGCCATGAAGACGAACCAAGAGTAGACGAAGGAATCCTCACGATCGCAACAAAACGGGAACTATCGAGAAGAAGCACACAACATGGTAAAGACACCACACATATACATGACATGATGCTCAACCAATTATGATGCAAGGCAAGACTACATGAAGCTACTCATGGCAAGAGATGATGCATACAAGAACACACATCAAAGCAAGGTTAAATGAGGCCGGAAACAACATATAACACTTCCAGTAAGTCCTCATATGCAAATTTAGAAATTAGTCCAGAACTGAATAAACCTTATGTTCAAGTTGTTAAACAGCAAGTTAAGATGCACCAAGATGATCTACACGAGATTCTAGTCAAGTTACATATAAAGTTCATTTAATTCGGAGCTACGGCCTAGAAGATATGAGCAAAACAAGTTAAACATGGCATTGATGCAAAATGCATACAAACATCAAGCAAACACTCTCAAAACATGGACGCAACATGATAATATGAAACTTCATGCAAAATCAAGCATGTTTCATATAGAGTGCACTCAAAATGGAGCAACGGTTCAACACATACACATGAAACAAGTTTAAAGGACAAGCTGTCCAAAACAGCAACTAGGCATCTAGCAAGCATCAAAACAATATCCTACAGCACCTCAACATAATAAAAAAAGGTATGGGCATGAATTATAGGTAAAGCATGACAAAACATGAACACTGAGCTATCTCCATAACATACTATAACATGCTCAAAAGGACATGGCAAGATTGCAAATAATAACAGTTTACAGACTTAGCAAAAATAACATCAGGTTGCAATGTTTAGAGCTATCAAACAACATACTACAAGAACTTAACATGTAAACTAAAGGCATGGAATGTTAATACCAAAGACAAAGAACAAAACTCCCTTACTGAACTAATTCCAAAGATCAACAGAAAAGATGGTAGAATCCATGCAAACATGGCAAGTGATATGACAGATTCAGACATGGTAGGAACAACGATAAGTAGGCATGTTGGTGAGCTTGTACAACTCACCACAGAGCAATAAATGGCAGTACAAGGTGACCAACCGTAAGATGGCATAATTATGAAGCTAAACATGGAAATAGCATGGTCATAGGGTGCATGGATCACTAGCAAAACTCATGGCAAAACTGAACTTAATGTTAACAGGCTGACAGCAACATTATTTAGCAATTTGAGAGCAAGATTACAACAAGCTACATCAAGCTATAAATGCAACCAGGGGCATGAATTGCTAGAGAATTACATTTATAACAAAACACCCTTAGTGAATATCTCCAGATTATGCATAGAATGACTTGTAGCAGCAGGTTTACATAGCATCATGATATAGCCGTTTTAGACAGGCAAAATTGTAACAGCAAGTACTCTACTTCACGAGCTTGATGCATCCACCACAAGGCACACAAAAATACATGGATGGAACCAATGTAAAGATGGCATGATGTATCTCAAAACACATGTAGACATCAAGCTCATAGGATGCACACGCAAAATGCAATGAAAAAGACAAATCACCAAGTTCTGTTAACAAACAGCAGTCAACATCATTTACCACTCTTGCAATGATGATTTAGGCATCAAGATGAACTCAAACAAACATGGCACAATGGAACACAATGAAGAGCATCTCACAATGAACATTTTGATATATTATACATGCAAAACGGAGCAATATGCAACAAGTTATGGCATGATGAACATGGGTACAAAATGTAGCAGATCTGGGACTTGGTGGGAATATACCCTCGCGAAAAGTCAACCCGGGACAGTGGCGTGCGGGACGAGGAGATCCGGGCGCAGCGGGGAGGCGTTTGGTTCGGATCCCGGTGGATCTTGTCTCACGTGGACGGATCTGACCGGATCCAAACTCCGGCGAGGGCGGCGGCCTCCGGCGAGGGCGGCGCTTGGAGGAGGCCGGCGAAGGGCGGCGCGGTGATGAGGAGGCAGCGGCCGGCGAGGCGCGGGGCGGCGGCTGGGTGGCACTCCGGTGATGCGCCGACGCAATCGGGGCCAGCCGCCGCGCGGGCGGGCCGAGGCGGCGGTGGAGCGGGACGCCGGCAAGGTGGAGCTGGCGGTGGAGGGTGGCACGCGGCGGCAGGGAGGCGCCGGCGGGCTGAGCCGTGGGCGGCGCGCGGGCGCGGGCCGGGGAGGGCCCGACCCGGGCCTCGGCGGGCCGCGGCGGGTGCGAGAGAGAGAGAAGGCGACGTGGCGGCGCGTGAGTGGAGGAGGGAGGCGGCGGTGCTGACGTGGCCTCCCCGGATTGGTTCGGGCGACGGTGGACATGTCCGGCGTGGGGTTGGACGTGTCCGGCGGCGCGAGGAAGAGGAAGGCTAGGGTTAGACCGAGAATTTCGTTGGAGGGGGAGTTTATATACGTAGAGGGAGCTCGGAGAGTCCAAATGGGGAGCGGTTTTCGCCCACACGATCGTGATCGAACGGCCGAGAGCATGGAGGGGGTTTGGATGGGCTCATGGGCTGTGGTGAAGAGGGGCTGGGCTGCAAAGAGAGAGGGGTTTCGGGCTACGCGGTTAACCGTTGGGGCGTCAAACGGACCCCGAATGCGACGAAAATTGACAGGCGGTCTACCTACTCTAAAACAACACCGCATGCCAAGTTTCATCCCATTCCGAGAAATTTTTTCTCCCGCTCATGAAACAAGGTCTGAGAGGGGCGACGGGCACGTGCGAGGAGTGTTGGGTCGCGAAATGGACAACGGGGAAAAGGACCAGATGCATGTTTTGAAAACCATGAGGATGCAATGCAGATGATGACATGGCAAAATGCAACACGCAAGCAAATGACATTGCAACAACGACGAATAACTGGAACACACCTGGCGCATCAGATTCGGGGCGTTACAGCTGAGGATGAACTAGTACAGTGGATGAACTGGTCTCAGGAGGTGAGGTGTTCTTGAGGTGGTGTGGTGTGTTCTAGTTCTACCCCTCCCCCTTCTATGGTGGTGGCTTGTCCTATTTATTGGTCCTCTTCCCAAATGTTGGCGGGAAGGGATCCCACAACGGCTGGATTTGAAAGGGGACAAGTAGTACAGCTTATCCTGACAAAAGTAGTCTTCACCTGCGGAAAGCCTGTGGTCGTGACGCTGCGGTGGGCTCGTCGATGACCTCCGTCCTGCCGTCCTAGCGGTCTTGGTCTCGTTGCACCAGAATGGAAACCTTTGGTTGATTCCTCGGGACTCCGTGCATGTGGCTTGCCTCCCTTGCACCAAAGAGGAAACCTGCGCTCTGCACCCGCCTAGCGCCTGCCTGGCCTTGGTCGTCATGGCTCACGTCAGCTGAGCCTCGTGAGTTAACCTTGCATAGAACTATCTGCCCCTCAGGAGCCAGCCTGAGGGGGCCGATCCCCTCGGGGGTCTTGGCATCGCCCGCCTCGCAAGGCTTGGCCCCTCACGAGGGTCTTGTGTTGTTGATGGTGAAGCCGGGCCGTACCAGGCCGTTGATGGAGCCACGTGGTGGGCCGCAGGAAGGCAGGGCTGGATACCCCCAAATCCAGGACGCCGACAGTCGCACGTGTCACTTCCCAAACGAACTCTTGACATGGTGATGCCCGTAGGATGCTCTGCATCATCCCCTCCCCCTTGGAAAAGATCCGACCGCGGATCAAAAACCAAATCACCATGAGAAAGATATGGTGGTGCCGTGTCGAAGTGGTCGATCACCAAGCACTCATCATCTAGAAGCTTGAAATGGGCACTCTCCAATGTCGCATCGTCTTGTAATACCTTCAAAAGGATAAAATAAAACAAACACTTGGAAAAATAAATATAGTTAGCGTTAGTGCAAAACCAAGCATTCAAGAGGTGGTTCACCAAACAAGTTTTGTCATCAAGTATAGCATATTGTTTGACAAAGGATTATGTCATGACATGTAAGCATATGAATTGAGCAAAATCAAGGTCATCATGGAAACGAGTATGTACATGTGAGGTAGAGATGCTAATATGTTTGACAAGAGAACAAGCATATACCTCAAGATCATAGCAAACATGCATAAAGCGCTCGACAGTTGGTCGACGGTAGGCATAGGAATCATTCACAACACCAAATAGAATGATATGTCTAAACACATGGTGCAAGTGCAAGAAAAACCAAGCACAATGTGCATAGGGTCTAGTGAAGATATCGTGGCACACAACACAATAGAAAGAGCAATTGTTCATCATGTGTGAGGCAATCAAGTCAATCATGTGACAAACAATGGGACATGGCATATGTGAAGAAATGATATTGGTCCAACCAACCATATAATAGTAGCAAGTAGTCCAAGAATTGGATGCAACACACAAGGTATATATGTCATAAGGCATGGAAATGTGGCAGTTGCAGGTAAAGAGTGTTGTGAGGGATTTCATTTGGGCATTAAGGGCAGTTTCTCTTATAGCACTAGAAATATGTGCCTTTAGTCGAATGCTCGGAATGAAAGAATGACAATTAAAGCACTGAACTAATTAACAAAAAAGAAATATAGTTTTTATTAAAACAACAGAAGGTATTTTTCATAAACTTTTACTAGCAAAAAGAAACACATTAAAAACTATTTTAAAACTCTAGCTAAGATTAAAACAAAACAAGTAAGAAAAAGAAATAAACATCTTATTTTCATGTAAATAAAAGTTCACCCTCTATAACTATAGAAACTAATCTGAAATAAAATATAACAAAGGTGAAAAGAAAATTTTAAAATAATTAAAACACCAGAAAACAGCGGCAAGTTAAAATAACTAGAATAGGCTTGATTTCGTGTAAAACTAATTTAATAAAATCAATGAATACCCAAATTAATCCTACTGCTAGTAAAAGTCAAAACAAAGCAGTAGCAAAAAGAATCACTAAAAAACAAATCCTAGCACATTTTATAGCAGTAATACTAATCTGAATAAGACTCAAATAAAACAATTTTTTTAAAACTACAAACATGGCTGAAATTATTTTCTACACAAACTTTAGGAAATTTGGAAACTAGGGAAAAAATAATCACATTAAAATAATAAATTACCTAAGAGAAATTATTTTTACAAAATTGGAACTATTCTGTTAAAAACAGAACTAAAAGGAAACAAAAAAATAGGTGGGCGCTACTGGGCCTAAGAGGGGGCGATAACCCTTCGGCAGATCTAATCTGGGATGTACATGGAAGATCTGACGGTGGGGAGGGATCCGGCGGCTTACAGCAGTGGTCGGTGGTGAGGTGGCTCGGGCGCGACGGCGGCGGCTGCTCCGATGGTCCAGGGTGGTGGTGATGACATCGAGGCAAAGTGGAGGAGCGCGGCGGAGATGGTGCTGGAGTCGGCGGAGCTCAGGCATGACCGGAGACGACGAGGTTATGACGGTGATGCTCGGGCGCACTGCAGCTCCGGCAACGGGCTTCGATCTCGGGGTCATCAGTGTCGGTGGGTCCTGGACGAAGAGAAGATGTCCGGCGGGTGCGGAAGGTCGAGAGGTGGGGATGGCGGGGTTTGGTGGCAGGGGGAGGCTCACTGGCGTCGGGCAGTGAGGATGAATGTCGGCGGCCGAACGAGATCGGGATGGTGGTGGTGCAGGCTACGTAGGGTTTTAGGGGGGGTCGAAGGAGGAGGAGGCTAGCTACTTATAGGACGTGAACTTGGGTGAGGGGTCGCCTTCAGAGCGCGTCAGCGGAGAGATCGGAGCCGTGGCGGTGCTCGGGCGCGCTCCAGCTTGGCAAGATGTGGGCGAGGGGTTAGGGTAGGTGTGGGTCCTGCGGTCTGAGAGAGACAGTAGAGAGAGGGCGATCGAGCGACCGAGAGAGAGAGCAGCTTTGGCGCGTGCATGCTGGGGCAGGCCGGCTCGGCGCTGGTGGGCTGCAGCTCGGGCGCTGGCTGGGCCGATTGGCCTGGCTGGCGCCTGGGTTTTTTTTCTATTTTTTTAATTAAGGCAGAGGCAAAAATATAATAAAAAGGGAAAAAAATAGCTTTATATAGGATATATATATATATATCAAAATAATCAGAAAAATAAATCCTAAAAGATGAACATATTTTCAAAGGCAAATAAATTCCACAAAAATTTAAATAAAGCAAAGAGTGCTACTGTTGCAATAAAACCCAATAAAAAATCATTTTTAAAATACCAAAATGATTTCAAATTTATTTTTCTCCACTTTTCTACTGTAGAGAATCATTTTTACCCTATTTTCCATGTATTTTATTTTTGGAGAAAAATAATTTGAATATCCAAATAACTCCAAATTGAAAGGGCGTTTCAAAATACTTCCAAATGACTTTCAATTTGATTCTTTTTAACTTCCAACTCATATTTCATATAATTGAAGAAGCCATTTTATCTTCACTCCTAAATATCATTGAGTTGCATAAAGTTTTGAATTTGAAATATTTTCAGACGGAATTCAAATCTTTTCAAAACCCTTTTCATTTTTAATGGAAGAAGTCATATCATCTTCACTCTAGGGTTTTGTGAAGAAATGAATTTGAATTCATGGACATCAAATTGCAAAGATGAAAGTTTTGGGAAAGTCCATTTATTCCCTCTCATTCAACTTTCAAAAAGTTTCAAATTCCACTCATTTCACACAATCAATCACACAAACAATCATATTTAATTAATTAATATAACATTCCAAAATTTAGAATTTTGGGATGTTAGAAACCTACCACACTTAAAATGAGTCTCGTCCTCGTGATTCGAAGAGGCTAGAGAGAAGGTTAGGGTTGGAGGGTCTTCTAGCAAATCCATTAATCGGAAAGGTCTGGGGTCCTACCACACTTACAAGCAGGGTTATGATTCCAAAACTCCTGTACTCCCTCCTTTGGGTCGACGATGTCGGTCTTCTCATATTCTCCGGGATAATTCTTTCACTGGTGCTCTCCCGATAAGGGGATAACTTTTTCTTCAAAATCTTGTATCTCTTCTTCATGGTAAGGTTGGGTCTTCTTATCTAACGGGTCTGTCGCCAATACTAAACAACTATCGATATCTCATGGTGGTCAACCATTACAGGTTTCTCCTGCATGAAAATGGTCGAGGTTGAATCTCACTGTATATCCTACGGTTGGCAACGGTTGCCTCTACATGGATCAGTCGTCCTACCATTCTAAGGTTTAAACAAGGTATTGATATCATCGTCTCTCTACTATGGGTAAGTCACTCCAGATTTACCACTCCATATAGCAAAGGCGAATAATAAGAGTAAGTCGGCATGGTGATCAATCCATTCCACACCCAAATCATTACCCTGTATAAGGTTTAGCGAATCTCGCAGTTCTAACACTCGGACATCCTCCCAAGAATTGCAGAATTTCTCTTGTCGACGAACTAAGTTCGGATAGAATCACATTAATTATGCATGCTGAACAAGACATATATCGTTTCTTCACCACTCTTGGGTTTTGCGTAACCTCCTATGAAACGTATGCTGATCAAATCATAGCTTCTTCCAATATTTCTTCTTCCACGGAGTTCTTGATCCTTACTACTTTCCTAGGCCTGTGGGTTATGGACCCAATTCAACACATGGATGCTTTAACTCATCATGGAAGTTACAATTGTTCCATATTCCAACATTACACCTACTATAATTCCAACAGCACTTCCTTCCTTCATATCCATCATATCAAAAACAAAACTCCAACACATTTTGTCCAAACTCCACTCTGTGGAATATCATTATCATTTCCATGGCTCAAGTGTCCTCATAGGGCACTACCACCCTTGAAATGCACAAATTCTTCCATAGACCATATTTTCCTCATATCCTCGAAAATGGTCAAAACTCTTTGTTCATGGAGTAACAACTCATCAAATTTAACATATGAAATCCTGACGCATTAACTTAGATTTCATGAATTCATTACAATCTATGAGCACCCATTACACAACTTAACTCATTGTACTCAGGAAAATAAATTTGCTTCCTACTACACTTATTAGCAACATCGGAATTCCAACTACTCAGCTCCACTTTCATCTTGTTGGGACATTTAGTAGCATAATGTCCTGCTTCCCTGCAACAAAAACAAATAACTTCTGACAAGTCCCGTGGCTTCTTGGGGATGGTGTATGCTCTTTGGGTTCTTGGCTTCTTCTCTGTACATTTATCTGCGTAATGACCTAAATCCTTGCACCTGTAACAAGTGATATTACTCAGGTCCTTCTCTGCAGAAATTTGGGTTGTTCTGGGGATGCCTTCGTTTTCTCTTTCTGGATTTGTCCGTAATGATCGGAGCTTCTATTTCCTGAGGTTCAAACTTCACTTCTGCTGTCGAGAAGTCTCCGAGATACTCTTCTCTTTCCTTTGTGCAATACTGGGATTAATGTCCTTCTTCTCCATATGAATAACAGGCATGAGCGTAAAACCTGTTTAGGCATTCTCGATCAGGGTCTTCAACAGCTTCCTTCATCACATGTTCTTATAAACTTTCCCTGAGGGTTTCTTTCTACTGCTCGGTAATTTCTTGTACTTTGGGGTAAAAGTGACACTCAGCAGGGTAGTGCGTAGTTCCTTCACACAGGAAACAAGTAACCTGCCAAGTCGGGCATTCTTCGGTTGGGTTATCGTCCTCACAATGCGGGCATCCATCCTCGTGTTCTTCCTGGGTATGTCCTATTTCTCTGCAAGTCTTGCAGGCACAAGGTTTCTTCATCGGGTTATCACAGTGCTTTCGGATGAGACGTGATCTCAAAAAGTCTTCTTGAATTCCTCCCAAGTTCTTGCTCCGTTACATCCTTGTATGGCTTGATGCATTTCCCACCAGGTTGTAGCACTTTTTGTTAAGTACTAAAGAGCATATTGAACCTCATAGTTCCTTGCAATCAATTTTTTCCGGAAGTGATCCTCCATGTTTTGTATGCATAGCTCTGCCTCCAACTGAGTTATTGGTCCAGAGAATAGCAGTCCATCTTCCTTCATCATCTATTGGGTTCAAGGGTTTTGTGATGAGATACGAGAGAAGGATGGAGGGAGATACAAACAATAGTTTTGAAGAAACGGGTTTTTATTTTGTGGCTGTCGGGAAAACATCAAACAAATGATAGCTCACAAATCACCGCAACTAATGTAAGTGTATAATAGGGGTTTGGTCTTCTAAAGGTCAAATCAATCTTCAACTTCTTCAAATTCTTGAATTCTTTAGAGTCTTCAACTGTTGTAGCTTCAACTCTTCTAATGTACGGTGAAATCCTCTTTACTCTGAAGAGGCCATCAGTTGTCCAATATCTTGTCCTTCTTGAAGCGGCTTAAGTTGATCCTCTTTGTGATAAAGAGGGAAAGGGGTATATTCTAACTATTTAAGGTAAGAGGAAATATTTGATAAACTCAGAAAAGATGAGAAGTAGATGATCTCTTTGAAAAATAAAGTTCTAGAGATATTCTGTCCTAAGGGCTTTCCAGTTTCTAGGGTCACGTCCTACAGTCAGCATGTGCTCTGATACCATATCTGTAGCGACCCAACCTCAAATGGTCAAGTCTCTGTGTATCTGTGCCATCCCTGGATCAGTATGCTGGCACACGCAGTACATCAATGTATATATCAAAGTGCAATCACATGTATAAATAATGTAAAACTGATATATACCTTATACATCTAAACGGAAACAAACAATCGGGCGTGGAGTCCCATCAACTCCATTGGCAAGTTGAGCATAGACCGTAACCCTATATCATACTCTTACTTGTCGAAGAAATCCTGCAACATGATACGTTGCAGCCGTGTAGGTCAGTACATTCAATGTACCGGCAAGATCACAATAAGAAAAAAAACAGATGATAAAACTATACTATATGCAATATGGTTTTGTGGCTCTGTGTCTGAGTTTTGTTTGTGTAAAAGCTGGTTTTATTTTCCCTACATCAAAGAAAATAACCGGAGTCTAAACTATGGAGTTCTCTATCATGACATGGTTCCGCCAACCGATGTCTCATAGCCCAAATCATCATAAGTTGCCCACAATTAAGTTATCAGTCCGGTGTTGAGATAGATCCAAGTCCAGATGCTCAAATTGTCCGTAACCAGGGACATGGCTAATCGATTAGGTTTTAACCCTCTGCAGAGGTTTGTACACTTTACCCGCAAGATTCGATCCCTCTTTTTACGTTCTCGCACTTCAGGGTGTTTGAGAACAAGACGATCAAAACATGGTCTTCCGAAGAGTTTCCCTGACCACTGTCTGGTGGTCATCCAATCCTACCATAGTTCTACATCTGCAAGCACCATCCCAGCCACAGTCACAACTAAGGTCAACCAAGCCAGAGCCCATAATGACTTGCGGTTGCACAGGTAAGCTTCCGGGCATGAAGTATTCTTCCGTCTCTTTGAGTCTGGGTGAAGCTTTCCGCAAGATGTCATGGCGCTTCTCCATGCGTCCCAGCCATCCACTGGTTGCTCCAGGGTGCCCGTCAACCGTCCTCCACCCAGTAGTGTGTATTGAATTCTTGTCCCGAGTCTGGGGTCTTGAAGATGCAGTCCTTGCAGATGCCATCATGAAGTTGTCATCATTGACGTAGAGTCCTCCATTCTCACACCACTTCCGAGCACTCATACCAAACCCCGTCTACATTAGCATAGCATTAAAACTATATAACGTCCTGAGCTTGATAACAGGGAGATGGGTTCCTACCTCATGCATTCTAGTCAACTACAAGGAATCAATATCACTACTGGAGGGATTATTGAAAGGGTGCTACTACATGCAAATAAAACATAGGTATGAAAAACATGGTCAAAGTGAACTTGCCTGGTATTACTTGATGAAGATTATGTCGCTCTCGGAATAAAGACTTGGTAGAACTATTCGTCACTCAATTGAAAATCTATATTAAGCAGACATAGCATTCATATAAGCAAACATCCTAGCAAACAATTCTAGCACTCAAAATAACAATCAAAGCAAAAAAGAAACTCAATAATAAAACTCAAACAAATTCATAAGAACCCTCGAATAAAACTAGAAAGAAAAACTATTAGGGAAAGTCTAAGACTTTACTACAAAAAACTAATATAGTTTTGCCTTAAGAAAAACTTAACAGCAAAAATCACTAAACTCATTAACAGAAAAGAAATATAGTTTTTACTAAAATAACAGAAATATAGTTTTTATTAACATAACTAGTAAGATAAAGAAATAAACATTTTTTATGTAAATAAAAGTTCACCCTCTATAACTACAGAAACTAATCTGAAATAAAATATAAAAGAGATGAAAATAAAATTTTAAAATAAATAAAACAACAGAACACAGCAGCAAGTTAAAATAACTAGAATAGGCTTGTTTTCATGTAAAACTAATTTTAATAAAATCAATAAATACCCAAATTCATCCTACTGCTAGGAAAGGTCAAAACAAAGTAGTATAAAAAAGAATCACTTAAAAAATAAGTCCTAGCTCTTTTTATAGCAGAAATACTAATCTGAATAAAACTCAAATAAACAATTTTTTTAAACTACAAACATGGCCAAAATTATTTTCTACAGAAACTTTAGGAAATTTGAAACTAGGGAAAAAAGAATCACATTAAAATAATAAATAACCTAAGAGAAATTAATTTTACAAAAATTGGAACTATTCTGTTAAAAACAGAACTAAAAAGAAACTAAAAAAACAGGGGGGGCGCTACTTGGCCTAAGAGGGGGCGATATGAAACTAAACAACGCTTCAGCGTATTACAATTAAAACGCATACGGCTAAAACAGAAAAATCGATCAGCTAAACTGACAAGACCTAAACCGATCTAGACCGAAACTAATAAAGGAAAAACCTAACCCTTCGGCAGATCTAATCTGGGTCGTACATGGAAGATCTGACGGTGGGGAGGGATCCGGCGGCTTACAGCCATGGTCGGTGGTGAGGTGGCTCGGGCGCGACGGCGGCGGCTGCTCTGGTGGTTGATGACCCCCAAGTGTATGGGGTCAATTGTAGCCCTTTTCGATAAGTAAGGGTGTCGAACCCAACAAGGAGCAGAAGGAAATGACAAGTGGTTTTCAGCAAGGTAATGTCTGCAAGTGCTAAAATTGTAAGTAGCAGAGTAGTTTGGTAGCAAGATAATTTGTAACGAGCAAGTAACAATAGTAATAATAAAAGTGCAGCAAGGTAGCCCAATCCTTTTGAGTCAAAGGACAGGACAAAACGGTTTCTTATGATAAGCAAAGTGTTCTCGAGGGTACACGGGAATTCATCTAGTCACTTTCATCATGTTGGCCTAATTCGTGTTCGGTACTTTGATAATTTGATATGTGGGTGGACCAGTGCTTAGGTGTTGTTCTTATCTGAGAAAACCTCCTACTTATGATTAACCCTCTCACAAGCATCCGCAACTACGAGAAAAGTATTAAGAATAAATTCTAACCATAGCATTAAACTTTTGGATCCACTCGGTCCCTTATGGAATAGCGCATAAACTGGGGTTTAAGCTTCTGTCACTCTCGCAACCCACCATGTAATAACTACTCCACAATGCATTCCCTTAGACCAAAATATGGTGAAGTGTCATGTAGTCGACGTTCACATGACGCCACTAAGAGAATGGCAACATACATACCATCAAAATATCAAACACATATTAAGTTCACATGATTACTTGCAACATGATTTCTCCCGTGACCTCAAGAACGAAAGTAACTACTCACAAATGATAAACATGCTCAATATAAGAGGGGTATTGAATAGCATAATGGATCTGAACATATAATCTTCCACCAAATAAACCATATAGTAATCAACTACAAGATGTAATCAACACTACTAGTCACCCACTAGCACCAATCTATAGTTTTGATACAAAGATTGAACACAAGAGATGAACTAGGGTTTGAGAGGAGTTGGTGCTGTGAAGATGTTGATGAAGATAGACCTCCATAAGATGGGAGAATTGTTGGTGATGATGATGACGATGATTTCCCCCTCCGGGAGGGAAGATCCCCCGGCGGAATCGCTCCTCCGGAGGGCAAAAGTGCTCCTGCCCAAGATCCGCCTCGAGGCGGCGGCGCTTCGTCCCGAATGTCCACTCCTTATTTTGTTTTCTAGGTCAAAATGACTTATATACCAGAAGATGTGCACCTGAGGTGGGCCGAGGAGGGCAGCACCCACCAGGGCGCGCCTGGGCCTAATGGCGCGCCCAGGTGGGTTGTGCCCACCTGGTGGCCCTCCTCTGGTACTTATTTGCTCCAATATTCCTTAAATATTCCATAAAAAATCCTTGGGGAGTTTCAGCTCATTTGGAGTTGTGCAGAATAGGTAGCTTGACGTAGCTTTTTCAGGTCCAGATTTCCAGCTGCCAGAATCCTCCCCCTTTGTGCATACCTTGCATATTATGAGAGAAAAAGCATTAGAATTGCTCCAAAAAGCATTATTATATAATGCTACAACATAAATAACAATAGGAAAACATGATGCAAAATGGATGTATCAGTGGTCCGGGCAGCGGCGGCGATGACATTGGGACGAAGTTAAGGCGCGTGGCGGAGATGGTGGTGGAGTCAGCGGTGCTCGGGGATGACTAGAGACGACGAGGCGATGACAGCGACGCTCGGGAGCACTGCAGCTCCGGCGATAGGCTTCGATCTCGGGGTCGTCAGAGTCGGTGGGTCCTGGACGAAGCAAAGATGTCCGACGGGTGTGGAAGGTCGAGGGGTGCGGATGGCGGAGTTTGGTGGTAGGGGGGAGGCTCCCTGTCGGCGGCGGCGAGGGTGAACGGCAGTGGCCGAACGAGTTCGGGACAGTGGTGGCGTAGGCTACAGTGGGTTTTAGGGTAGGGTTATAGGGGGGTCGAAGGAGGAGGAGGTTAACTACTTATAGGACATGAATTTGGGTGAGGGGTCGGCTTCAGAGCGCGTCCCCGGAGAGATCGGAGCCGTGGCGGCGCTCGGGCGCGCTCCAGGTTGGCAAGACGTGGGCGAGAGGTTAGGGTAGGTGTGGGTCCTGCGGTAAGAGAGAGAAAGGAGAGTGAGGGCGACCGCGCGATCGAGAGGGAGCGGCTTCGGCGCGTGCGTGCTGGGGCAGACCGGCTTGACGCTGGTCGGCTGTGGCTCGGGCGCTGGGTGGGCCGACTGGCCTCGCTGGCGCTTGAGTTTTTTCGTTTTTTCAGTTAGGTAGAGGCAAAAATAAAATAAAAAGGGAAAACAAAATAGTTTTATATAGGACATATATATCTATATATCAAAATAATCAGAAAAATAAATCCTAAAACATGAACATATTTTCAGAGCCAAATAAATTCCACAAAAATTTAAATAAAGCAAACAGTGCTACTATTGCAATAAAACCAAATAAAAAATCATTTTTAAAATATCAAAATGATTTCAAATTTATTTTTCTCCACTTTTCTACTGTAGGGAATCATTTTACCCTATTTTCCATGTACTTTATTTTGGGAGAAAAATAATTTGAATAAAATCCAAATAACTCCAAATTGAAAGGGGGTTTCAAAATACTTCCAAATGACTTTCAATTTTATTCTTTTTAACTTCCAACTCATATTTCATATAAATGAATAAGTCATTTTATCTTCTCTCCTAAAAATCATTGAGTTGCATAAAGTTTCAAATTTGAAATATTTTCAGATGGAATTCAAATCTTTTCAAAACCCTTTTCATTTCAAATGGAAGAATCATATCATCTTCACTCTAGGGTTTTGTGATGAAATGAATTTGAATTCATGGACATCAAATTGCAAAGACGAAAGTTTTGGGAAAGTCCTTTTATTCCCTCTCATTCAACTTTCAAAAAGTTTCAAATTCCACTCATTTCACAAAATCAATCAGACAAACAATTATATTTATTTAATTAATATAACATTCCAAAATTTAGAATTTTGGGATGTTACAGTGAACGTCCTCCTCATTAGGAGCAGTAGGAGCGATAGAAGCATCAACAGTAGGTGCAGCGGCACCAGAATTTTGACCAGGCTCAACGGGAAAGTGCAGTGCTCGTCCCACTTGATTTGGAAGGCAACGTTGTTGTTGTTGTTGTTGTTGTTGTTGTTGTTGTTGTTGTTGTTGTTGTTGTTGTTGTTGTTGTTGTTGTTGTTGTTGTTGTAGAGGTGCGACACGTGCAGCCGACGGTGGTTGTGGAAGACGCGCAAGCAATTCATTAAACTTGTTATCGAGCTTTGTTTCGAACGTCTCCTCAATGCCATCTATCTTCTCCATGCCCTCTTCAAATATGTTTAGCACATCTTGCACCTGTCCACTCATCATTTGCTGAAATTTATCATGTAGCTGTTTGTTCGTCTTGTTCTCCCAATTAGTCTCATCGGCTTGTGAGTCTGCCATGGTTAGCAGCAATGGAAACACACAAGAATATGATCGTACAAACTACTAGGAAGTGGTGGTGGTGGTGGTGGTGTGTCACAAATCCATCAAGCAAATCTCAAATTCTTACCAGTTCTTACCCAGCAGCAGGTGGTGATCGGAAACTGTTGTAGTCGAAATTCTCAAAGCTTGGATAGAGCGATGGCCAGGGAGTTTCAAACGCATGACGTAGATATATGTGGAGCTGGGAAGGCTTATGATATGGTAGAAAAAAGGTCAGCAATAATCAATTCAGAGATGCAAAGTTGAATAAACGCTCAATGACGATATTGTGCTTGTCCTAGGCTAGGCCGTACTAGAGACGCGAGCCTAGAACACAAACAAAATCACGGCGCTGCATGTAACAAGGGAGGAGCACTCTTTGAATTTTTTCTTTTTTTGCACTTTTTCCTTCTCTTTTTTTTTGCTCCACAACAAAAAAAATTCGAAAAAGTCTATAAATGGTCTAAAAACTGCCTAGCCAAAAAATTTCAGACTTAGTTTTTTTTTGAAACTGGAACTATTTTTCTACTGTGGGTAGCATGGAAATTCGGGAGTCCTACTCTGTCATGACTCCGAGTATGGCGTGATCTGGAAATCGACAACAGAGTAATAAATACTAGACTCAGACTCGGACTGGTGGCGGAGATGAATCTGGTGGAACTCGGACTGGTGGCGGAGTTGAATCTAGTGGAACTCAGACTGGTGGCGAATATATATTGCAGGTGGACTCGGATTGGCACGATGGCGGCGGATAGGTGGTAGCATATATGGACTCGGATTGGCAGCGAATATGTGGTGGTGGTATATGGTAGCTGCGATGATGATGATGCGGTGGTGATATATGGCAGCGGCGACGTGACAACCTATGAATAGAACTCGAAACTCTAAAGGACTAGGCGCTAAGACCAGCAACTCGACATGACAATGCAACCGTAAATTCAACAAAGAAAAACTCTAAAAAGATTATGCAAAGGGATTGGTTCGGATATGATGAACTAACCCTAAATTGTTTTTTGGCTTTTTCGTGGACTATAGGTATGAAGAACAGACTCGATCTAAACTACGAAAAAACTGGAAAATCTCACCGAGCGACCTGGAAATCTGATACCACTTGGTAGAGGCAAAGGTGTCCCATCTTTCGATGAGATGGTGGTTATCGTTTTTGATGGAGTAGACTTTGACGATCCGACTATGAACCTGCGAGGACGTCGAGCCTTAGCAATTGCTAAACCAACTCCAAGAGGTTATTGACCACGCCGGAGCACGATCAACCTAACCACGTGGGTCTATTTCCTACAAGCAAGCAAAGAACAAGTAAGAAACTAAAATTGCAATCTCGATATTGCTAATAAAAGAGGAAAGATTTATTGATCAAGGTGGGGTTCTGTGACGTCTTGGTCTGGTCATTGAACACAAACGAAGTACGCAAAGTTGCTGCTATGGTGAACTTTTAATCTAAAAAAACCAAAGTCTAAACGACGCCCTAAGGGATGTATATATGGAGGAAGAAGGGGAATTTCGTGGCTCTTGGGGAAGGGGTCCGAAACCAACCCTATCTCTTATTTCCCCACACATACGGACTCTAAAAACAGCCTATACTCTAATATTTTGAAATTACATGGGCCTGGCCCAATAATAAGGCGACGCAACACCTATAATAGCCTTTGGATGAAATTTAGAAAGTGGCATCTTGTATATTTCGTCCAAGCCTTCATACACTCATTATGGTGGCTTCAAAGTTCTGAAATCATCACTTGAAACTCTAGTCTTGTTTCCCTTGCTCATGCCATCAACTCCATGCTTGATCTTGCTCAAGTGATCATCCCTCTTGTCCATGCTAGGCCCTTCATTCGTAAGCAAAACAAACGCATTCAATTTAGGTAGCGTCATATTCTCATAAACATTAGAATCATTACCAAGAAATGAAAGTGCCTGATAATTTAATTGGCGTGCGTGAGCTCTAGTAATTGGTTGAGTATATGTAGCAGTAGGGCGTAACAATGGTATTGATGTCCTCATGATGTTGAAGACGTATCAATCCCCTCTCTGTCTCTCTCTCTCTCTCCTGTGAGCGCCCAAGAACGCAGATGAGTACCATCGCAGCCACCGCCTCCCCCATGTTCCCTCTACTTGTCTACGAGCTCCACCTTCGTCGCCTACTTCGTCTCCGCCAAACCACGCGATCGGAAGAGCCCTGAAGCGCCGTCCTCGACGTCTTCTTCCTCCTCGGGTCGTCGATATCACCGGCGACCATGCGCCCTCCCCGAGCGCGCCGAGCCCTGCAGAATATTCACTATGAGCCCCGCCTACTTTCCCCATGTTTCCCCCTCACGCTCGACCTCTAGCCGTGCCTGTTGCCGAACCCGAGAGCTCCCCGCCGCCGGCACCGTCATGGCTAGGGCTTGTTCCAGTCACGCCCGAGCACATCTTTGAGCTCCCGGACTCCCGACGACACAACCGTGTACCTAGCTTGCTTCCCCGTGCACCACAGTGTCATTCCGCTAGAAGCCGTGGCTCCGCCACCTCGGGAGCTCGACGGTCGACGTTCTCGGCCGTCCCCGTGGCACCTCAGGCCATGGTTGGATGCGCACAAGTGATGGCCTCCGCCCGGTGCCCTTTTCTCGTCCAGCCATCGCTCGTAGTGCCACTTCGGCAACCCTCCGCCGCGACTTTAGGTCGCGGGTGACTAACACCGACGGCTACTGATGTGGCGCCATTGTTAGGCGCTAACCACCTGTAAGTGCATCTACTGCCACCCCTAGTTGGTTTTGGAGTATTGACGACAAACGTGGTTGAGGGACTAATGTGTTTGTGAGAATTGCAGGATAATACAGGTAGTGTCCCTCATCGACTCGGTTTACCTACCAGAGATGACCCCTAAAAATGTGTGAAGACATTGAAGACAATGGTGGTTCGTGAAGACATTCACGATGAATATTATGACACGTGAAGCTATTCACTTGAAGACTATGGATTGCGAAGACATAGTTGTTTCGTAGTTTCCTCTTCTTCTTATTGAGTCATAGGAACCACCGTACTGTTAAGTAGGGTCCAAGTGAAAAAAGTTAGAGTGAATGAAGTGATGCTCAACCAAATCCTATGTCTTCGAGTGAAGACAATGAGAGCAAATGTTATCCCGAGCTGGATGAGTCAGCTTTGCTTGTAGCCCAAGCCAAGCTGCCGCGTGTGTTTGAAATCTGACCATTGGACACATGTGAGTTTCTTAGTGACCCAGGGTCATTTCGGACATATCAGGTCGGGTTGCCTCCTGGCTATAAATAGTCCACCCCCTACACAATAAATTGGTGGCTGCTCGGAGTTAGAGCACGGCTTTTGTCGTTTGAGAGCAACCCACCTCCAAAGCATTTGAGAAAGAAATCCTTGCAAGGACAAAGCCCAAAACACGCAGAGCCAAAGAGTGTTAGGCATCACTGAAGTCTTCTTGTCCGCGTGATCTGAAGACTTGTTACACTTGAGGACTGTGAATCCTCCAGCCGGTTAGGCGTCGCGTTCTGAGCATCCAGGAGTCTTGTGGATTGTCGGTGAACGAAGTATGTGAAGGTTTGGAAGTCTACCTCGAAGAGTTACCAGAGTGATTGGGCAAGGACTGAGTGTCCTTGCCTCAAGGGGAATAAGGTGAAGACATGGTCTTCTGAGTTAAATCTCAGCCTCCCTAACCAGACATAAAGTTGTCACAGCAACTGGAACTAGTCTACCAAATCTTTGTCTTCGTTAAGCTACTGGTTCTATCCTCTACTCTCCTTACTTTACAGTTGTCTTCGTGAAGTCATTGCTCGCCTATCTGATCTGTTTGACTTCACACGATGAAGACTATTATCTGTTTAGCTTCGTACTATCTATCTTTCTGATCCTGTTTACCTAGTTGCAATTAGTCTTCGTGTTTTCATTATATTGTATGTCAAACTAATGCTTGCCTAGTGTAGCTTTCATTCCGTTGCTTACTATATAGGCTCAGTTTACCTGTTTGTCTTCAAAGCCATCATGTTTTGAAGACTTTCATAAAAATCGCCTATTCACCCCCTTCTAGTCGATAACTAGCACTTTCAATTGGTATTAGAGCAAGGTACTCCCTTGTTCCGTGTGATTCAGTTTAACCACCTGAAGTTTTGGCTATGTCGACTGCAGGGATAATCAAGGTCTTCGCTGCATGTCCTATTTTTAATGGTCAAGATTATCCCAAATGGAAAGTAATGATGAAGAAGCACCTCCTTGCCATGAATAGTGAATTGTGGACCGTCACAAAGATTGGTCTCGTCGATTTATGCAAGATGGCAAATGTTGACAACATTCGAAAGTACACTCGCCTGGATATCACGACTAAGGATATCATATGCTCATGTCTATCCAGTGACGAGTTCAGGCGCATCATGCATCTTTGCAATGCGAAGCATATCTGGGACCAGATTACTGATGTCTATGAGGGTCGTCAAACTCGTCAAGACCCGTGGTTCTGCGAGTTCAAAGAATCTCTTAAAACGATGTCTTTCGAACTCGAGCCATCTGATCAAAACTACTGCCTCATGGCACGTAGTGTCAAGGTAACCTCTGGTGATTCCAAACCTAGCTATAAGACACTTGCTAAAATTGCAACTGAGCAACAAACTGCTATGGAACATATTCAAAAGCTACTAGACAAAAGCGATGACCTGTTGGACGTTAAGTACGAAGATATTGAAACTCGTCATGAAACTCTCTCGGCCTCTCATGAGAAGCTCTCCTACGATTATCTTCAAAGGAAGGAGGATCTAGAGAAACTGAGAGCGTCTCATGAAGATCTTCAAAAAGAGAATGATTCACTACTCACCCAACAAATCAGTACTGCTCAGGTAGAATTTGTTCCACCATGCTTAAAGTGTCTTGAGCGCGATAATGTTGTCTCTATTGCTGAATGTTCTACTGCTTCTGATGTTGCAATATCTTCAACTCCTGATGTGGTAACTAACAACTCTACTGAGGATGCCACTACTATTGCTGATGAGAATGCTAGGTTGAAGACATTGCTTGAGGCCGGCATATACAAAAGCCTCAAAGGGCATCAAACTTTGTGCGATGTCCTCAAGAAACAGATTCTAAACCAAAACCCTAGGAAAGAGGGTGTTGAGTTCGAGAGGAAAACGAACGTTGATGGTTCATATTGGACGCCTAAGCAGTACCCCAAAACAACCTGCGTTGCTGCTAAGGATCCTTCAGTGGACCCATCTACTTTATCTGGCTTCACTTGTGCTAACCCAATTATCATTGATGAATCCTTTGATGCAAATTATAAATTGTTTAAGAATCAGAATGGTGAAGTGTTTGCCAGGTACATTGGTATTAACTGCAGGAATGGGTCACCCCGGAAGAAGATCTGGGTGCCCAAAAGTTGTCTTGAGAAGCTTCCCATGAATGTCATCATGACACCACCTGGGAAGAAGACAAACCCCCGACCAAAGGTGTCATATGGTCCAAAGGCTTCATACAGACAGAGGACCTCTCATGGTCACCCTAACACCAATGTTTTGCAGGAGAATCGCTATGAGACTCATGAATATGAGCGTGTTTCATCTAACCGCTATCTTCACAAAACTAAGAACTTTTCTGCATATTCTTATGAGTATTACTAGCACATATGCCCGTGCGTTGCAACGGGGGATAATATAGTATGCATCTAAAGTCAGTGGGAATTATATGTGCAAGCAAAACCCTATGTGCACATGAAAAAAAGGAACATTTAGCTTCTCAATTTCGCCGCATGTGAAGGAATCAGTCCGCAATTTTTTCATTCATTGATCGAGAGCATTTAAGAGTTTTGTTACGTCATCGTACGCCAGAGAAGACCCATGAGTTATTGAATCTATTTTTCCTTTGAATCCTTTCAATCGAGGGGGTTTTAAGGTATGAAGTTTCTGAATATTCTAGGAAACATCAACCATTTTTTTAATCCGGAACAACTTTTTGAAAATTGTGTACACTTTTGGAAAAACGCAACCAAATATGAAAGGGAAAATATTTTTAAATTCACAAACATTTTCTGAAAACACCAGCTTTTTAATACATTAACATTATTTGACTTTGTGAACATTTTTTAAAAATGGGAACATGTGCTGAAAATACATAAGGTCTTTAGAAAATATGTATCTTTTATACAACACATTATTTTTAATTATGAAAATTTCACTAAAACACGAAGAATTTGGAGCATTTTTGAAATGCCGTTTTCTTTCTGGATATCTCGAACAATTTTGGAAGACAATATTTTTTTTGAAAAAATGGGATTTTTTTGTAAGTTTCGAATAGTTTTCAAAATAGCAAACAAATCTTGGGATTCTTACCATTTTCAAAAATTTGTTTTCTTAAGTCCGAACTTTTTTGAGAATTTTTAATTTACAAAATAAACTCTAAAAGAAAAACAAACTTGGAAGCGAAAAAAGATAGGGAAAGGAGAATAAAAATAGAAGTAAAACACGGAAACAAAAAAAATGGGCCAGCCCATTATTGGTTGTCCTATGCGAACTCCGAATAAAAAACATGAACATTATTTGAATTTGCGAACATTTTTAAAAAATGGAAACATGTGTTGAAAATCCATAATATTTTTTAAAAATGTGTATCTTTTGTACATCAACATTATTTTTAATTTTGAATATTTCACTAAAATAAGAATATTTTTTGAATTTGGAGCATTTTTATAATGCCATTTTCTTTTTAGACATCTCAACAATTTTGAAAAACAATATGTTTTTGATAAAATGAGAAACGTTTTGCATTTTCCAAATATTTTTCAAAATTGCAACAAAAGTTTGGAATTCTTAACATTTTCGAAACATTATTCTTTTATTCTAAAAGTTTGTTGGGGATTTTTAATTTACAAAATAAATTCTAAAAGAAAAATAAACTTGTAAGGCAAAAAATAGATACGAAAATACTAATAAAAGTATAATTAAACCACAAAAACAAAGAAAAATGGGCCAGCCCATTATTGGTTGTACTGAGCGATATTCGACTATTTGTCGCCCTGTGCGGAAAATAGACTTTCCAATCTACTTGGGAAAAAAATAAGTGGGCTGGCTTCGCTGAGCCATAGCGTGCGGCCCACGTATGAAAATTCTTTTTCTTGCAGCCAAACACATAAAAATTAGTACCACCTCGGATAAAAAAAATTCTTTTTGGTGGTGAACGGATGAAAAATTTGACGAAACGCACCTTGCTTTATTAGTAGGTATAGATTCTCCTCCTGCGAAGCTATTTGCTAGGGCTCCCAAGCCAAAGTTCTCAGATGCTGCACTTAGACTCATTGCTTCTAAGCCATCCCTGAAGATGTGGGTGGTTTAGAAGAATTAACTTCTCTTGCAGGGAAGGTCTCCATCCAGAAAGCAAAATCTTCTGACGAAAATGTTGGAGACCTAAAACATCTTGTGGGACGCAAGATAAAATGCTCCAATGGTCTTATCATCTATTTCGTCCCAGGGTTCCTTGGCGAGCATCCTATCATGCCTAACCAGAATCTAAACTTTGATAATATGCTTGTCGCTACATGGTTCTGCTTCACAATACTCTTGGTGAAGCCTATCCCGCTAACTTCACTGTAGGGTACAACTCCGAAAGCCACTGAATGGATCATAGATAGTGGCTGCACCAACCACATGACTGGTGATCGAAGTCTTCTTATGGATTCAACCCTATGTCCATCTACTAAGAGCCACATCACGTTCGCTGACACTGGTAAAAGCAAGGTATTGGGTCTTGGTAGAGTTGCTATCTCAAAGGATCATCACATGGATAAAGTGATGCTTGTTGAATCCCTTGGTTACAACTTAATGTCTGTGTCAATGCTTCGTGATCTGAACATGATTGTGATATTTGGAAAATATCGTTGTCTTGTGCTAATGGAATCTGACAAATCCCCTAGTATTCGAAGTCTATCGAAGAGGTGACCTGTATATGGTAGATTTCTCAGTAGGACCACAGCCTGTCGTATGTCTTCTAGCAAAGGCTTCAGAATGTTGGCTATGGCATCGACGGCTAGGACATGCGGGCATGAGGAACCTGTACACTCTCGCAAAGAAGAAGCACATCATTGGCATCGAGGGCATCAAGTTCAAGAAGGATCATCTGTGTGGTGCCTGTGAAGCTGGAAATGATGAGAGCCAAGCATCCCTAGAAGACAATCATGACTACCTCACGCCCCTTCGAGCTGCTTCACATGGATCTATTTGGCCCTACTCACTACTCTACTCTTACTACTACTACACATCTCTATGGCTTCGTCATTGTTGATGATTACTCAAGATACACCTGGGTGCACATAATTCTCTATAAGACTAAAGTGCAAGATGTCTTCAGACGCTTCACAAACCGGGCCATGATGAATTATGGCATCAAGATCAAGCACATTCGGAGATACAATGGCACTAAGTTCAAGAATGTTGGCCTCGACATTTATCTTGATACTTTGGGCATCACACATGAGTTCTCTGCTCCTTACACACCTCAGCAGAATGGCATCGTGGAGCGCAAGAACAGAACACTCATTGAGATGGCACGAATGATGCTCGATGAGTACAAGACTCCAAGAAAATTCTGGCCTGAAGCTATTGATACTGCATGCCACATCATCAACAGAGTATATCTTCACAAGTTCTTCAAGAAGACATCTTATGAACTTCTGACTGGTAAGAAGCCAAACATCAGTTACTTCAAAGTCTTTGGTGCTAGGTGCTGGATTAAAGATCCACATCACACGTCTAAATTCGCACCGAAAGCACATGAAGGTTTTATGCTTGGTTATGGAAAGGACTCGCACACCTATAGAATCTTCAACCTCTTTCACTATAAAGTGGTTGAAACTGTAGATGTGTGGTTTGACGAGACTAACGGCTCACAAAGAGAGCACCTGCCAAATGTGCTAGATGAAGCTACACCAGGTGAAGCTATCAAGTTGATGGGTACTAGAGAAATCATACCCACAGAGGAACGGGCTGAGGATGAGATTATCATTTCTACACCTAATCAACTTGAAGACAACGCTCAGTCCGAAGCCAATGCTGAATATGAAGACAACAGTCAGTCAGATCAAAATCTTCGTCCAGCTCATCCTCGGGTTGCAAATGAAGTCCAGATTGAGAAGATCATTGACAGCATCAACGCTCCTGGCCCTTTCACTAGATCAAGAGCTACACAACTAGCAAACTTGTGTGGTCACTTTGCCTTTGTCTCTATATCTGAACCCAAGAAAGTCGAAGAAGCCTTCTGGAACCTGAATGGATTCAAGCTATGCAAGAAGAGCTTCAACTGTTTGAGCTGAATAATGTCTAGAAGCTTGTCAAACGTCCTGATCCTTGCAAGCACAATGTCATTGGCACGAAATGGATCTATCGCAACAAACAAGATGAAATTGGACAGGTTGTCAGAAACAAAGCTCGCCCCGTTGCTCAAGGTTACACACAAGTGGAAGGAGTAGACTTCGATGAAACCTTTGCTCATGTGGCTCGGCTTGAAGCCATTCGCGTACTATTGGCTTATGCCAACCATCACAACATTCTTCTGTACAAAATGGATGTGAAGAGTGCCTTTCTCAATGACAAAATCGAAGAAGAAGTGTATGTTGCTCAACCGCCTGGTTTTGAAGATCCTAAGCATCCTGCTATGGTGTACAAGCTCAACAAGGCACTATATGGCCTCAAACAAGCACCTCGCGCTTGGTATGACACACTTAAGGAATTCCTGAAAAGCAAAGGCTTCAAACCTGGTTCACTAGATCACACTCTCTTCATGAAGACATATGATGGTGAACTATTTGTGTGTCAAATATACGTAGATGATATTATCTAAGGATACACCGATAAGAGATACGGTGACAAGTTTGGATACATGATGAAAGAGCAATATCAGATGTCCATGATAGGGGAACTGAAATTCTTCCTTGGTCTTAAAATCCGTCAACAACGCAATGGCATCTTCATATCGCAAGAAAAATACCTCAAAGATTGCCTGAAAAAGTTTGGAATGCAAGACTGCAAAGGGTACACGACGCCAATGCCAACCAAAAGTTATCTCATCCCTGAGGACAATGGTAAAGAGTTCGATCAAAAGGTATACCGCTCCATGATTGGTTCTTTGCTCTATTTATGTGCATCTAGGCCTGATATTATGCTTAGCGTTTGCATGTGTGCCCGATTCCAAGCGGCACCAAAGGAGTCGCATCACCTAGCGGTGAAGCGAATACTTAGATATTTGGCTCACACTCCAACACTAGGATTATGGTATCCAAAGGGCTCAGCATTTGATCTGGTTGGATATTCTAATACTGATTATGCTGGTGACAAGGTTGATCGCAAGTCCACTTCAGGAACATGTCACTTTCTTGGACGATCTCTTGTCTGTTGGTCTTCAAAGTAGAACTGTGTATCACTCTCCACTGCTGAATCTGAATACATTGTTGCTGGATCGTGTTGTGCTCAGCTTCTCTGGATGAAGCAAACTCTCAAGGACTATGGCATCAACACGAAGAATGTGCCACTCTTCTGCGACAATGAAAGGGCCATCAAGCTTTCTAAGAATTCAGTTCAGCACTCGAAGACAAAGCACATCGAGATTCGCCATCACTTTCTCAGAGATCATGTCAACAAGGAAGACATTGATATCATTCACGTCAGCACTGAAGAGCAACTGGCTGATATCTTCACTAAGCCCCTGGATGAGAAGAGGTTTTGCAAGCTGCCGTGTGAGCTAAATATCTTAGAATCCTCAAATGTCCACTGAATGGACACACATCCTAACGCTTATGCATATTGATGGCTTAGATGTGCAACACACGAAGTAACGTATTTCTTCAATCAATGAAGACTTACCCTCTGAGTGTGAATACATTAACGTGGAATTTGACTTCGGAGCGCCACGATAATTGTGCGCCATGTTTGGGTCTAATACTTCCTATACGGTGGGTAACGCCACCACCAAAACTTTTCGAAGATTTTTATTTGGCGTCATGACTGCATTATCTTCGCAATTGGATTGTCTTCAACATTGGTTTATCTTTAAAATCTATATCTTCACAATGTTGTTTTGTCTTCAATGATAATTATATATATACATGCCTATGTGTTCTATCCACTACAGCATTCCTTATAGCAATGTTTTCATGTTTTGTTTTACCTAAGTGAATGTGATCGGACCCTAATCCTTTATGTGCTACTCCCTCAAATTCTTTCTGTCTAAGTCATGTGCATTATGTTAACACTTGTCGAATATCTTCTCCGCGTCCTTGTCAGCAGAAGATACAGAGACACACATTAAAAACTGCCTTTACTGTTCTATCCTTTACCTGAAAATCGGAGAAGCCGAAACGACCACCCGACAATCCAGGCGTGCGTGGGAACATAGTGAAGGAAATATGCCCTAGAGGCAATAATAAAGTTATTATTTATTTCCTTATTTCATGATAAATGTTTATTATTCATGCTAGAATTGTATTAACCGGAAACATAATACATGTGTGAATACATAGACAAACATAGTGTCACTAGTATGCCTCTACTTGACTAGCTCGTTTATCAGAGATGGTTATGTTTCCTAGCCATGGACAAAAGAGTTGTCATTCGATTAACGGGATCACATCATTAGGAGAATGATGTGATTGACTTGACCCATTCCGTTAGCTTAGCACTTGATCGTTTAGTATGTTGCTATTGCTTTCTTCATGACTTATACATGTTCCTATAACCATGAGATTATGCAACTCCCGTTTACCGGAGGAACACTTTGGGTACTACCAAACGTCACAACGTAACTGGGTGATTATAAAGGAGTACTACAGGTGTCTCCGAAGGTACATGTTGAGTTGGCGTATTTCGAGATTAGGATTTGTCACTCCGATTGTCGGAGAGGTATCTCTGGGCCCTCTCGGTAATACTCATCACCTAAGCCTTGCAAGCATGTAACTAATGAGTTAGTTATGAGATGACGCATTACGGAACGAGTAAAGAGACTTGCCGGTAACGAGATTGAACTAGGTATTGGATACCGACGATCAAATCTCGGGCAAGTAACATACCGATGACAAAGGGAACAACGTATGTTGTTCTGCGGTTTGACCGATAAAGATCTTCGTAGAATATGTAGGAACCAATATGGGCATCCAGGTCCCGCTATTGGTTATTGACCAGAGACGTGTCTCGGTCATGTCTACATTGTTCTCGAACCGTAGGGTCCGCACGCTTAAGATTTCGATGACAGTTATATTATGAGTTTATGTATTTTGATGTACCGAAGTTTATTCGGAGTCCCGGATGTGATCACGGACATGACGAGGAGTCTCGAAATGGTCGAGACATAAAGATTGATATATTGGACGGATATATTTGGACACCGGAAAGGTTCCGGAAGAGTTTGGGAATATACCGGAGCTCCGGGAGGTTACCGGAACCCCCCGGTAAGTATATGGGCCTTATTGGGCCCTATTGGAAGGGAGGGAGAAGGAGCAAGGGAGGGGGCGCGCCCCTCCCCCCCAAGCCCAATCCGAATTGGGAGGGGGGCCAGCCCCCCCTTTCCTTCTCTCCTTCCCCCTCTTCCTTCCTACTACTACTACTCCTTCCTTTCCCCTCCATCTTGGATTAGGAAAAGGAGGGGAAACCTACTTGGAGTAGGTTTCTCCCCCCTATGGCGCGCCTCCCCCTTGGGCCGGCCACCTCCTCCCTCCCTCCTTTATATACGGGGGTAGGGGGCACCCTAGACACACAAGTTGATCATTGAGATCGTTCCTTAGCCGTGTGCGTTGCCCCCCTCCACGATATTACACCTCGGTCATATTGTAGCGGTGCTTAGGAGAAGCCCTGCGACAGGAGAACATCAATATCGTCACCACGCCGTCGTGCTGACGGAACTCCCCCCGCGCCTCTGCTGGATCGGAGATCGGGGTGCGTCATCGAGCTGTACGTGTGTCAAGAACTCAGAGGTGCCGGAGTAATGGTGCTTGGATCGGTTGGACCGGGAGGACGTACGACTACTTCCTCTATGTTGCATCAACGCTTCCGCTTCGGTCTACAAGGATACGTAGACAACACTCTCCGCTCTCGTTGCTATGCATCACCATGATCTTGCGTGTGCGTAGGAAATTTTTTGAAATTACTACGTTCCCCAACAGTGGCATCCGAGCCTAGGTTTTATGCGTTGATGTTATATGCACGAGTAGAACACAAGTGATTTGTGGACGATATAAGTCATATTGCCTACCAGCATGTCATACTTTGGTTCAGCGGAATTCTTGGATGAAGCGGCCCGGACCGACATTACGCGTACGCTTACGCGAGACTGGTTCTACCGACGTGCTTTGCACACAGGTGGCTGGCGGGTGTCAGTTTCTCCAACTTTAGTTGAACCGAGTGTGGCTACGCCCGGTCCTTGTGAAGGTTAAAACGGAGTCTATTTGACAAACTATCGTTGTGGTTTTGATGCGTAGGTAAAAACGGTTCTTGCTAAGCCCATAGCAGCCACGTAAAATTTGCAACAACAAAGTAGAGGACGTCTAACTTGTTTTTGCAGGGCATGTTGTGATGTGATATGGTCAAGACGTGATGCTATATTTTATTGTATGAGATCATCATGTTTTGTAACCGAAGTTATCGGCAACTGGCAGGAGCCATATGTGTTGGAAATATGCCCTAGAGGCAATAATAAATTGATTATTATTATATTTCCTTGTTCATGATAATTGTCTTTTATTCATGCTATAACTGTATTATCCGGAAATCGTAATACACGTGTGAATACATAGACCACAATATTTCCCTAGTAAGCCTCTAGTTGACTAGCTCGTTGATCAATAGATGGTTACGGTTTCCTGACCATGGACATTGGATGTCATTGATAACGGGATCACATCATTAGGAGAATGATGTGATGGACAAGACCCAATCCTAAGCCTAGCACAAAGATCGTGTAGTTCGTATGCTAAAGCTTTTCTAATGTCAAGTATCTTTTCCTTAGACCATGAGATTGTGCAACTCCCGGATACCGTAGGAATGCTTTGGGTGTACCAAACGTCACAACGTAACTGGGTGGCTATAAAGGTGCATTACAGGTATCTCCGAAAGTGTCTGTTGGGTTGGCACGAATCGAGACTGGGATTTGTCACTCCGTGTAAACGGAGAGGTATCTCTGGGCCCACTCGGTAGGACATCATCATAATGTGCACAATGTGATCAAGGAGTTGATCACGGGATGATGTGTTACGGAACTAGTAAAGAGACTTGCCGGTAACGAGATTGAATAAGGTATCGGGATACCGACGATCGAATCTCGGGCAAGTATCGTACCGCTAGACAAAGGGAATTGTATACGGGATTGATTAAGTCCTTGACATCGTGCTTCATCCGATGAGATCATCGTGGAACATGTGGGAGCCAACATGGGTATCCAGATCCCGCTGTTGGTTATTGACCAGAGAGTCATCTCGGTCATGTCTGCATGTCTCCCGAACCCGTAGGGTCTACACACTTAAGGTTCGGTGACGCTAGGGTTATAGAGATATTAGTATGCGGTAAACCCGAAAGTTGTTCGGAGTCCCGGATGAGATCTCGGACGTCACGAGGAGTTCCGGAATGGTCCGGAGGTAAATAATTATATATAGGAAGTGCTATTTCGGCCATCGGGACAAGTTTCGGGGTCATCGGTATTGTACTCGGACCACCGGAAGGGTCCCGGGGGTCCACCGGGTGGGGCCACCTGCCTCGGGGGGCCACATGGGCTGTAGGGGGTGCGCCTTGGCCTACATGGGCCAAGGGCACCAGCCCCAAGAGGCCCATGCGCCAAGAGAAGAGAAAAAGGGGAGAGTCCTAAAGGGGGAAGGCACCTCCGAGGTGCCTTGGGGAGGATGGACTCCTCCCCCCTTGGCCGCACCCTTTCCTTGGAGGAAGGGGCAAGGGCTGCGCCTCCCCCCTCTCCCTTGGCCCTATATATAGTGGGGAAAAGGAGGAGCAACCATACCTAAGGCCTGGCGCCTCCCTCTCCCTCCCATGACACATCTCCCTCCTCCCGCAGCGCTTAGCGAAGCCCTGTTGGAATCCCGCTACTTCCACCACGCCGTCGTGCTGCTGGATCTCCATCAACCTCTCCCTCCTCCTTGCTGTATCAAGGCATGGGAGACGTCTCCGTTCCGTACGTGTGTTGAACGCGGAGGTGCCGTCCGTTCGGCGCGAGGATCGTCGGTGATTTGGATCACGACGAGTACGACTCCATCAACCCCGTTCACTTGAACGCTTCCGCTTAGCGATCTACAAGGGTATGTAGATGCACTCTCCTTCCCCTTGTTGCTGGTTTCTCCATAGATAGATCTTGGTGACACGTAGGAAAATTTTGAATTTTTGCTACGTTCCCCAACAGTGGCATCATGAGCTAGGTCTATTGCGTAGATTCTATGCACGAGTAGAACACAAAGTAGTTGTGGGCGTCGATATTGTTCAATATGCTTGCCGTTACTAGTCTTATCTTGATTCGTCGGCATCGTGGGATGAAGCGGCCCGGACCAACCTTACACGTACGCTTACGTGAGACCGGTTCCACCGACAAACATGCACTAGTTGCATAAGGTGGCTGGCGGGTGTCTGTCTCTCCCACTTTAGTCGGATCCGATTTGATGAACAGGGTCCTTATGAAGGGTAAATAGCAATTGGCATATCACGTTGTGGTCTTTGCGTAGGTAAGAAATGTTCTTGCTAGAAACCCATAGCAGCCACGTAAAACATGCAAACAACAATTAGAGGACGTCTAACTTGTTTTCGCAGGGTATGCTATGTGATGTGATATGGCCAAGAAGAATGTGATGAATGATATGTGATGTATGAGATTGATCATGTTCTTGTAATAGGAATCACGACTTGCATGTCGATGAGTATGACAACCGGCAGGAGCCATAGGAGTTGTCTTTATTTATTTATGACCTGCATGTCAACTTAAACGTCATGTAATTACTTTACTTTATTGCTAACGGTAGCCATAGAAGTAGAAGTAATAGTTGGCGAGACAACTTCATGAAGACATGATGATGGAGATCATGGTGTCATGCCGGTGACAATGATGATCATGGAGCCCCAAGATGGAGATCAAAGCAGCTATATGATATTGGCCATATCATGTCACTATTATTTGATTGCATGTGATGTTTATCATGTTTATACATCTTATTTGCTTAGAACAACGGTAGTAAATAAGATGATCCCTCATTAAAATTTCAAGAAGTGTTCTCCCCTAACTGTGCACCGTTGCTACAGTTCGTCGCTTCGAAGCACCACGTGATGATCGGGTGTGATAGATCCTTACGTTCACATACAACGGGTGTAAGACAGATTTACACATGCAATACACTTAGGGTTAACTTGACGAGCCTAGCATGTACAGACATGGCCTCGGAACACGGAGACCGAAAGGTCGAGCATGAGTCGTATAGTAGATACGATCAACATGAAGATGTTCACCGATGATGACTAGTCCGTCTCACGTGATGATCAAACACGGCCTAGTTTGACTCGGATCATGTGATCACTTAGATGACCAGAGGGATGTCTATCTGAGTGGGAGTTCATAAGATGAACTTAATTATCTTGAACATAGTCAAAAGGTCTTCGCAAATTATGTCGTAGCTCGCGCTTCAGTTCTACTGTTTAGATATGTTCCTAGAGAAAATTTAGTTGAAAGTTAATAGTAGCAATTATGCGGACTAGGTCCGTAAACTGAGGATTGTCCTCATTGCTTCATAGAAGGCTTATGTCCTTAATGCACCGCTCAGTGTGCTGAACCTCGAACGTTGTCTGTGGATGTTGCGAACATCTGACATACACATTTTGATAACTATGTGATAGTTCAGTTAAATGGTTTAGAATTGAGGCACCGAAAACATTTTCGAAATGTCGCGGAACATATGAGATTTTTCAAGGGCTGAAATTGGGATTTCAGGCTCGTGCCCACGTCAAGAGGTATAAGACCTCCGACGATTTTCTTAACCTACAAACTAAGGGAGAAAAGCTCAATTGTTGAGCCTGTGCTCAGATTGTCTGAGTACAACAATCATTTGAATCGAGTGGGAGTTGATCTTCCAGATGAGATAGTGATGTTTCTCCGAAAGTCATTGCCACCAAGCTGCTAGAGCTTCGTGATGAACTATAATATATCAGGGACATATATGATGATCCTTGAGATATTCGCGATGTTTGACACCACAAAAGTAGAAATCAAGAAGGAGCATCAATTGTTGATGGTTGGTGAAACCACTAGTTTCAAGAAGGGCAAGGGCAAGAAGGGATACTTCATGAAACGGCAAATCAGCTGCTGCTCTAGTGAAGAAACCCAAGGTTAAACCCAAACCCGAGACTAAGTGCTTCTGTAATAAGGGGAACAACCACTGGAGCAGAATTACCCTAGATACTTGGTAGATGAGAAGGCTGGCAAGGTCGATAGAAGTATATTGGATATACATTGTGTTAATGTGTACTTTACTAGTACTCCTAGTAGCACCAGGGTATTAGATACCGGTTCGGTTGCTAAGTGTTAGTAACTCGAAACAAAAGGCTACGGAATAAACGGAGACTAGCTAAAGGTGAGCTGACGATATGTGTTGGAAGTTTTTCCAAGCTTGATATGATCAAGCATCGCACGCTCCCTCTACCAAAGAGATTGGTGTTAAACCTAAATAATTGTTATTTGGTGTTTGCGTTGAACATAGACATGATTGGATTATGTCTATCGCAATACGGTTATTCATTTAAGGAGAATAACGGTTACTCTGTTTATTTGAATAATACCTTCAATGGTCTTGCACCTAAATTGAATGGTTTATTGAATCTCGATCGTAGTGATACACATGTTCATGCCAAAAGATAGTAATGATAGTACCACCTACTTGTGGCACTGCCACGTAAGTCATATTGGTATAAAACGCATGAAGAAGCTCCATGCTGATGGATCTTTGGGCTCACTCGTTTTTGAAAGGTTTGAGACATGCGAACCATGTCTATTGGTGTATATGCATGAAGAAACTCCATGCAGATGGACCGTTTGAACTCACTTGATTTTGAATCACTTGAGACATGCAAATCATACCACATGGGCAAGATGACTGAAAGCCTCGGTTTCAGTAAAATGGAACCAGAAAGCAACTTGTTGGAAGTAATACATTTTGATGTGTGCAGTCCAATGAGTGCTGAGGCATGTAGTGGATATCGTTATGTTCTTACTTCACAGATGATTTGAGTAGATGTTGAGTATATTTACTTGATGAATCACGAGTCTAAATTATTGAAAGGTTCAAGTAATTTCAGTGTGAAGTTGAAAGATCGTCGTGACAAGAGGATAAAAGATCTATGATATGATCATAGAGATGAATATCTGAATTACGAGTTTGGCACACAATTAAGACATTGTGGAAATTGTTTCACAACTAATACAGCCTGGAACACCATAGTGGGATGGTGTGTCCGAACATCATAACTGCACCCTATTAGATGTGATGCATACCATGATGTCTCTTATCGAATTACCACGATAGTTTATGGGTTAGGCATTAAAGACAACCACATTCACTTTAAATAGGGCACCACGTAATTCCGATGAGATGACACCATATGAACTATGGTTTAGGGAAACCTAAGCTGTCATTTCTTAAAAGTTTGGGGCTGCGACGCTTATGTGGAAAAGTTTCAGGTTGATAAGCTCGAACCCAAAGAGGATAAATGCATCTTCATAGGACACCCAAAACAGTTGGGTATACCTCCTAATTCAGATCCGAAAGCAATAGGGATTGTTTCTTGAATCGGGTCCTTTCTCGAGGAAAAGTTTCTCTCGAAAGAATTGAGTGGGAGGATGGTGGATACTTGATAAGGTTATTGAACCGTCACTTCAACTAGTGTATAGTAGGGCACAAAGAGTTGTTCCTGTGGCACCTACACCAATTGAAGTGGAAGCTTATGATAGTGATCATGAAACTTCAGATCAAGTCACTCCCAAACCTCGTGGGATGACAAGGATGCGTACTACTTCAGAGTGGTACGTAATCCTATCTTGGAAGTCATGTTGCTAGACAACAATGAACGTACGAGCTATGGAGAAGCGATGGTGGGCCCGGATTCCGATAAATGGCTCGAGGCCATAAAATCCGAGAGAGGATCCATGTATGAAAACAAAGTGTAGACTTTCGCAGAACGACTCGATGGTCGTAAGGCTGTTGAGTACAGATGGATTTAAAAGGAAGACAGACAATGATGGTAAGTGTCACCATTAAGAAATCTCGACTTGTCGTTAAGATGTTTTCCGACAAGTTCAAGGAGTTGACTACGATGAGACTTTCTCACTCGTAGCGATGCTAAGAGTCTGTTGGAATTATATTAGCGATTACTGCATTATTTATGAAATCTTGCAGATAGGATGTCAAAACATTGTTTCCTCGATGTTTTTTGAGGAAAGGTTGTATGTGATACAAACCGGAAGGTTTTGTCAATCCTGAAAGATGCTAATAAGTATGCAAAGCTCCAGCAATCCTTCTAGGGACTGGAGTAAGCATCTCGGAGTTGGAATGTATGTTTTGATGATGATCAAAGATTTTGGGTTTATACAAAGTTTATGAGAAACTTGGATTTCCAAAGAAGTGAGTGGGAGCACTATAGAATTTCTGATGAGTATATGTTGTTGACATATTGATGATCAGAAATGATGTAGAATTTCTAGAAAGCATATAGGGTTGTTTAAAAGGTGTTTTTCAATGGAAAGCCTGGATTAAGCTACTTGAACATTGAGCATCAAGATCTATAAGGATAGATCAAAACACTTAATGGTACTTTCAAATGAGCACATACCTTGACATGATCTTGAAGGTGTTCAAGATGGATCAGTCGAAGAAGGAGTTCTTGCCTGAGTTGTAAGGTATGAAGTTAAGACTTAAAGCTCGACCACGGAAGAATAGAGAGAAAGGACGAAGGTCGTCCCCTATGCTTAAGACGTAGGCTCTACAGTATGCTATGCTGTGTACCGCACCTGAAGTGTGCCTTGCCATGAGTCAGTCAAGGGGTACAAGAGTGATCCAAGAATGGATCACAGGACAGCGGTCAAAGTTATCCTTAGTAACTAGTGGACTAAGGAATTTTCTCGATTATGGAGGTGGTAAAAGAGTTCATCGTAAAGGGTTACGTCGATGCAAGCTTAACACCTATCTGGATAGCTCTGAGTAGAGATACCGGATACGTATAATGGAGCAACAATTTAGAATAACTCCAAGTAGAACAGTTATTTGGAATAGCTCCAAATAGAACGTGGTAGCTACATCTAGGAGATGACATAGAGATTTGTAAAGCACACACGGATCTGAAAGGTTCAGACCCGTTGACTATAACCTCTCTCACAAGCATAACATGATCAAACCCAGAGCTCATCGAGTGTTAATCACATGGTAAATGTGAACTAGATTAATTACTCTAGTAAACTCTTTGGGTGTTCGTCACATGGGGATGTGACCTTGAGTGTTAATCACATATCGATGTGAACTCGATTATTGACTCTAGTGCAAGTGGGAGACTGTTGGAAATATGCCCTAGAGGCAATAATAAATTGATTATTATTATATTTCCTTGTTCATGATAATTGTCTTTTATTCATACTATAACTGTATTATCCGGAAATCGTAATACACGTGTGAATACATAGACCACAATATGTCCCTAGTAAGCCTCTAGTTGACTAGCTCGTTGATCAATAGATGGTTACGGTTTCCTGACCATGGACATTGGATGTCATTGATAATGGGATCACATCATTAGGAGAATGATGTGATGGACAAGACCCAATCCTAAGCCTAGCACAAAGATCGTGTAGTTCGTATGCTAAAGCTTTTCTAATGTCAAGTATCTTTTCCTTAGACCATGAGATTGTGCAACTCCCGGATACCGTAGGAATGCTTTGGGTGTACCAAACGTCACAACGTAACTGGGTGGCTATAAAGGTGCATTACAGGTATCTCCGAAAGTGTCTGTTGGGTTGGCACGAATCGAGACTGGGATTTGTCACTCCGTGTAAACGGAGAGGTATCTCTGGGCCCACTCGGTAGGACATCATCATAATGTGCACAATGTGATCAAGGAGTTGATCACGGGATGATGTGTTATGGAATGAGTAAAGAGGCTTGCCGGTAACGAGATTGAACAAGGTATCGGGATACCGACGATCGAATCTCGGGCAAGTATCGTACCGCTAGACAAAGGGAACTGTATACGGGATTGATTAAGTCCTTGACATCGTGGTTCATCCGATGAGAGCATCGTGGAACATGTGGGAGCCAACATGGGTATCCAGATCCCGCAGTTGGTTATTGACCGGAGAGTCATCTCGGTCATGTCTGCATGTCTCCCGAACCCGTAGGGTCTACACACTTAAGGTTCGGTGACGCTAGGGTTATAGAGATATTAGTATGCGGTAAACCCGAAAGTTGTTCGGAGTCCCGGATGAGATCCCGTACGTCACGAGGAGTTCCGGAATGGTCCGGAGGTAAAGAATTATATATAGGAAGTGCTATTTCGGCCATCGGGACAAGTTTCGGGGTCATCGGTATTGTACTCGGACCACCGGAAGGGTCCCGGGGGTCCACCGGGTGGGGCCACCTGCCCCGGGAGGGCACATGGGCTGTAGGGGGTGCGCCTTGGCCTACATGGGCCAAGGGCACCAGCCCCAAGAGGCCCATGCGCCAAGAGAAGAGAAAAGGGGGAGAGTCCTAAAGGGGGAAGGCACCTCCGAGGTGCCTTGGGGAGGATGGATTCCTCCCCCCTTGGCCGCACCCTTTCCTTGGAGGAAGGGGCCTCCCCCCTCTCCCTTGGCCCTATATATAGTGGGGAAAAGGAGGAGCAACCATACCTAAGGCCTGGCGCCTCCCTCTCCCTCCCGTGACACATCTCCCTCCTCCCGCAGCGCTTAGCGAAGCCCTGTTGGAATCCCGCTACTTCCACCACGCCGTCGTGCTGCTGGATCTCCATCAACCTCTCCCTCCTCCTTGCTGGATCAAGGCATGGGAGACGTCTCCGTTCCATACGTGTGTTGAACGCAGAGGTGCCGTCCGTTCGGCGCTAGGATCATCGGTGATTTGGATCACGACGAGTACGACTCCATCAACCCCGTTCACTTGAACGCTTCCGCTTAGCGATCTACAAGGGTATGTAGATGCACTCTCCTTCCCCTCGTTGCTGGTTTCTCCATAGATAGATCTTGGTGACACGTAGGAAAATTTTGAATTTCTGCTACGTTCTCCAACAATATGGTTGTCGCTTTATTGTATGAAATGCAAACGCCCTGTAATTGCTTTACTTTAGCGATAGTCGTAGAAGCAATAGTTGGCGTAACGACAATGATGCTATGATGGATATCAAGGTGTCACGCCGGTGACGATGGTGATCACGACGGTGCTTCGGAGATGGAGATCACAAGCACAAGATGATGATGGCCATATCATATCACTTATATTGATTGCATGTGATGTTTATCCTTTATGCATCTTATCTTGCTTTGATTGACGGTAGCATTTTAAGATGATCTCTCACTAATTATCAAGAAGTGTTCTCCCTGAGTATGCACCGTTGCGAAAGTTCTTCGTGCTGAGACACCATGTGATGATCGGGTGTGATAGGCTCTACGTTCAAATACAACGATTGCAAAACAGTTGCACACGCGGAATACTCAGGTTATACTTGACGAGCCTAGCATATACAGATATGGCCTCGGAACACGGAGACCGAAAGGTCGAGCGTGAATCATATAGTAGATATGATCAACATAGAGATGTTCACCATTGAAACTACTCCATCTCACGTGATGATCGGACATGGTTTAGTTGATTTGGATCACGTGATCACTTAGATGACTAGAGAGATGTCTGCCTAAGTGGGAGTTCTTTAGTAATATGATTAATTGAACTTAAATTTATCATGAACTTTGTCCTGGTAGTATTTTGCAAATTATGTTGTAGATCAATAGCTTGCATTGTTGCTTTCATATGTTTATTTTGATATGTTCCTAGAGAAAACTGTGTTGAAAAATGTTAGTAGCAATGACGCGGATTGGATCCGTGATCTGAGGTTTATCCTCATTGCTGCGCAGAAGAATTATGTCCTTGATGCACCGCTAGGTGACAAACCTATTGCAGGAGCAGATGCAGACATTATGAACGTTTGGCTAGCTCAATATGATGACTACTTGATAGTTTAGTGCACCATGCTTAACGGCTTAGAATCGGGACTTCAAAGACGTTTTGAACGTCATGGACCATATGAGATGTTCCAGAAATTGAAGTTGATATTTCAAGCAAATACCCGAGTTGAGAGATATGAAGTCTCCAACAAGTTCTAAAGCTAAAAGATGGAGGAGAATCGCTCAACTAGTGAGCATGTGCTCAGATTGTCTGAGTACTTCAATCGCTTGAATCAAGTGGGAGTTAATCTTCCAGATAAGATAGTGATTGACAGAATTCTCTAGTCACCATCACTAAGTTACTAGAACTTCGTGATGAACTATAGTATGCAAGGGATGACGAAAACGATTCCCGAGCTCTTCGTGATGTTGAAATCGACGAAGGTAGAAATCAAGAAAAGACCATCAAGTGTTGATGATTGACAAGACCACTAGTTTCAAGAGAAGGGCAAAGGAAAAGAAAGGGAACTTCAAGTGGAAAGACAAGCAAGTTGTCACTCCTGCGAAGAAGCCCAAAGCTGGACCATAGCCTGAAACTGAGTGTTTACACTGCAAAGGAAATGGTCACTGGAAGCGGAAATGCCCTGAATATTTGGTGGATAAGAAGGATGGCAAAGTGAACAAGGGTATATTTGATATACATATTATTGATGTGTGCCTTACTAGTGTTTATAGTAGCCCCTGAGTATTTGATACTTGTTCGGTTGCTAAGATTAGTAACTCGAAACAGGAGTTACAAAATAAACAGAGACTAGTTAAGGGTGAAGTGACGATGTGTGTTGGAAATAGTTCCAAGATTGATATGATCATCATCGCACACTCCCTATACTTTCGGGATTAGTGTTAAACCTAAATAAGTGTTATTTGGTGTTTGCGTTGAGCATGAATATGATTTGATCATGTTTATTGCAATACGGTTATTCATGTAAGTTAGAGAATAATTGTTGTTCTGTTTTCATGAATAAAACCTTTTATGGTCATACACCCAATGAAAATAGTTTGTTGGATCTCGATTATAGTGATACACATATTCATAATATTGAGGCCAAAAAAATGCAAAGTTAATAATGATAGTGCAACTTATTTGTGGCACTGCCGTTTGGGTCATATCGGTGTAAAGCGCATGAAGAAACTTCATAAAGATGGATTTTCGGAATCACTTGGTTATGAATCATTTGATGCTTGCGAACCGTGCCTTTTGGGCAAGATGACTAAAACTCCGTTCTTCGGAACAATGGAACGAGCTACCGACTTATTGGAAATAATACATACCGATCAATGAGTATGAAGTTTCGTGGCAAGTATCATTATTTTCTAACCTTCACAGATGATTTGAGCAGATATGGGTATATCTACTTGATGAAACATAAGTCTGAAATAGTTGAAAGGTTCAAAGAATTTCAGAGTGAAGTGGAAAATCATCGTAACAAGAAAATAATGTTTCTGCGATCTGATCGTGGAGATGAATATTTGAGTTACGAGTTTGGTCTTCAACTAAAACAATGTGAAATAGTTTCACAGTTCACGCCACCTGGAACACCACAACATTATGGTGTGTCCGAACGTCGTAATCGTACTTTATTAGATATGGTACGATCTATGATGTCTCTTATCGGTTTACCGCTATCTCTTTGGGGTTATGCATTAGAGACAGCTGCATTCACGTTTAATAGGGCACCATCTAAATCCGTTGAGACGACACCGTATGAACTATGGTTTAGCAGTAAACCTAAGCTGTTGTTTCTTAAAGTTTGGGGCTGCGATGCTTATGTGAAAAAGTTTCATCCTGATAAGCTCGAACCCAAATCGGAGGAGTGCGTCTTCATAGAATACCCAAAGGAAATTGTTGGGTACACCTTCTATCACAGATCCAAAGGCAAGATATTCGTTGCTAAAATGGATCCTTTCCAGAGAAGGAGTTTCTCTCGAAAGAAGTGAGTGGGAGGAAAGTAGAGCTTGATAAGGTAATTTGTACCTTCTCCCGAATTGGAAAATAGTTCATCACTGAAATCAGTTCCAGTGATTCCTACACCAATTAGTGAGGAAGCTAATGATGATGATCATGAAACTTTAGATCAAGTTACTACAGAACCTCGTAGGTCTTCCAGAGTACGGTCCGCACCAGAGTGGTACGGTAATCCTGTTCTGAAAGTCATGTTACTAGACCATGATAAACCTATGAACTATGAGGAAGCGATGATGAGCCCAGATTCCACGAAATGGCTTGAGGCCATAAAATCTGAGATATAATCCATGTATGAGAACAAAGTATGGACTTTGATTGACTTGCTCGATGATCAGCAAGCCATGTTAAATAAATGGATCTTCAAGACGAAGACGGACACTGATAGTAGTGTTACTATCCACTAAGCTTGACTTGTTGCAAAAGGTTTTCAACAAAGTTCAAAGGTGTTGAATACGATGAGATTTTCACACTCGTATCAATGCTTAAGTCTGTCTGAATCATGTTAGCAATTGCCACATTTTATGAAATCTGGCAAATGGATGTCAAAACTGCATTCCTTAATGGATTTATTAAAGAAGAGTTGTATATGATGCAACTAGAAGGTTTTGTCAATCCTAAAGGTGCTAACAAAATGTGCAAGCTCCAGCGATCCATCTATGGACTGGTGCAAGCATCTCGGAGTTGGAATATACGCTTTGATAAGTTGATCAAAGCATATAGTTTTATATGGACTTACGATGAAGCCTGTATTTACAATAAAGTGAGTGGGAGCACTACAGCCTTTCTGATTAGTATATGTGAGTGACATATTGTTGATCAGAAATGATGTAGAATTTTTTCTGCAAAGCATAAAGGAGTGTTTTAAAGGAGTTCTTCAAAAAGAAAAGACCTCAGTAAAAGCTACTTACATATTGAGCATCAAGATCTATTGAGATAGATCAAGACGCTTGATAAGATTTTCAATGAGTACATACCTTGGCAAGATTTTGAAATAGTTCAAAATGGAACAGTCAAAGAAAGAGTTCTTGCCTGTGTTGCAAAGGTATGAAATTGAGTAAGGCTCAAATCCTGACCACAGCAGAAAATAGAAAGAGAATGACAAGGCATTCCCTATGCCTCAGTCATAGGTTCTATAAAGTATGCTATGCTATGTACCAGACCTATTGTATACCTTGCTCTGAATTTGGCAAGGGAGTACAATAGTGATCTAGGAGTAGATCACTGGACATTGGTCAAGAATATCCTTAGTAAGGACTAAAGAGATGTTTCTCGATTATGGAGGTGATAAAAGAGTTTGTTGTAAAAGTTACATCAGTGCAAACTTTTACACTGATCCAGATGACTCTAAGTCTCAACCTGGATACATATTGAAAGTGGGAGCAATTAGCTAGAGTAGCTCCGTGCAGAGCATTGTGGACATAAAATATTTGCAAAATACATACGGCTCTGAATGTGACAGACCCGTTGACTAAGCTTCTCTCACGAGCAAAACATGATCACACCTTAGTACTCTTTGGGTGTTAATCACATAGCGATGTGAACTAGATTATTGACTCTAGTAAACCCTTTGGATGTTGGTCACATGATGATGTGAACTATGGGTGTTAATCATATACAGATATGAATATTGGTGTTAAATCACATGGCGATGTGAACTAGATTATTGACTCTAGTGCAAGTGGGAGACTGAAGGAAATATGCCCTAGAGGCAATAATAAAGTTATTATTTATTTCCTTATTTCATGATAAATGTTTATTATTCATGCTAGAATTGTATTAACCGGAAACATAATACATGTGTAAATACATAGACAAACATAGTGTCACTAGTATGCCTCTACTTGACTAGCTCGTTTATCAGAGATGGTTATGTTTCCTAGCCATGGACAAAAGAGTTGTCATTTGATTAACGGGATCACATCATTAGGAGAATGGTGTGATTGACTTGACCCATTCCATTAGCTTAGCACTTGATCGTTTAGTATGTTGCTATTGCTTTCTGCATGACTTATACATGTTCCTGTAACTATGAGATTATGCAACTCCCGTTTACCGGAGGAACACTTTGAGTACTACCAAACGTCACAACGTAACTGGGTGATTATAAAGGAGTACTACAGGTGTCTCCGAAGGTACATGTTGAGTTGGCGTATTTCGAGATTAGGATTTGTCACTCCGATTGTCGGAGAGGTATCTCTGGGCCCTCTCGGTAATACTCATCACCTAAGCCTTGCAAGCATGTAACTAATGAGTTAGTTATGAGATGACGTATTACGGAACGAGTAAAGAGACTTGCCGGTAACGAGATTGAACTAGGTATTGGATACCGACGATCAAATCTCGGGCAAGTAACATACCGATGACAAAGGGAACAACGTATGTTGTTGTGCGGTTTGACCGATAAAGATCTTCGTAGAATATGTAGGAACCAATATGGGCATCCAGGTCCCGCTATTGGTTATTGACCAGAGACGTGTCTCGGTCATGTCTACATTGTTCTCGAACCGTAGGGTCCGCACGCTTAAGGTTTCGATGACAGTTATATTATGAGTTTATGTATTTTGATGTACCGAAGTTTATTCGGAGTCCCGGATGTGATCACGGACATGACGAGGAGTCTCGAAATGGTCGAGACATAAAGATTGATATATTGGACGGATATATTTGGACACCGGAAAGGTTCCGGAAGAGTTTGGGAATATACCGGAGCTCCGGGAGGTTACCGGAACCCCCCGGTAAGTATATGGGCCTTATTGGGCCCTATTGGAAGGGAGGGAGAAGGAGCAAGGGAGGGGGCGCGTCCCCCCCAAGCACAATCCGAATTGGGAGGGGGCCGGGCCCCCCTTTTCTTCTCTCCTTCCCCCTCTTCCTTCCTACTACTACTACTCCTTCCTTCCCCCTCCATCTTGGATTAGGAAAAGGAGGGGAAACCTACTTGGAGTAGGTTTCTCCCCCCTATGGCGCGCCTCCCCCTTGGGCCGGCCACCTCCTCCCTTCCTCCTTTATATACGGGGGTAGGGGGCACCCTAGACACACAAGTTGATCATTGAGATCGTTCCTTAGCCGTGTGCGGTGCCCCCCTCCACGATATTACACCTCGGTCATATTGTAGCGGTGCTTAGGAGAAGCCCTGCGACAGGAGAACATCAAGATCGTCACCACGCCGTCGTGCTGACGGAACTCCCCCCGCGCCTCTGCTGGATCGGAGATCGGGGTGCGTCATCGAGCTGTACGTGTGTCAAGAACTCAGAGGTGCCGGAGTAACGGTGCTTGGATCGGTTGGACCGGGAGGACGTACGACTACTTCCTCTATGTTGCGTCAACGCTTCCGCTTCGGTCTACGAGGGTACGTAGACAACACTCTCCCCTCTCGTTGCTATGCATCACCATGATCTTGCGTGTGCGTAGGAAATTTTTTGAAATTACTACGTTCCCCAACACATAGATCAACTCCTGATAAGTTGCATGCACGCCACGTGTTCCTCAGATGTGAACCGCCAGGGGCACTTGCGTAATTGCGTTGCGCCGCCCTCCTCCTTATAAATACACACCCTCGCGGTCAATATTCTTTCTTCCACCTCGCCACCTCGCTCAAACCCTAGCGCCTCCGCTAGCTCGCGTCGACGCCGGAGACGAAGCGCTTAGTTGCCTCGACTTCTTCGACGCCGTCCTCACGGCGGCCGCGGACCTCTGCCTCTCCACCGCCGCCATAGGTGTCTTCCGCCGCCAAGTTAGGGCGCGGGAGATTGGACTGCTCGGCCTCCGGTCTACATCGTCTAGCAGTTCATCTGTGGTAATTAAAACTTACTTTTTACAGTCTTTTTGATCTGTCAAATCCATCCACTTCAACCAAAAGTGGTTTATACACTTCCAAATCTGGAACTGTCTCTTTCTGAATCTCATATATTGCAAGTATGTTCACTTATGCTACAAAACTAGTTAGATTCCTCACTTGTACATATTCGTGGATTCGTACAAATCTGGAACCAACTTCCTTCAATAAGTGAATGTCTTCGCACTATGAGGTCAATGTCTTCTAAACTGATTTATCTTTAAAATCTTCTAAGAATGCATATGACCTCTTCCCCTTCCCTCCCATCTCTAATGCTGTCATAGGTACATGTCCATGGGAGGATCCCTTGGTTCTCATAGTTTGCATTCATTTGCAGAATTCTTACAGCGTCACATCGAATCTCCTGAAGCTAGTTCTTGTCTGACCAGCAGATGTAAGCCTTCCACTGTATTGAAGCCAATCAGACTGAACATTATGGGTTCAGAGAAGTCTGCACGAAAAGGAGGCAGGCAACATCGTCGCAACACTGCACTTGATTTGCTTGAAGATCTTTATGAACTCTACAAGTCTGACCCAGAGGAGAGCTACACCCAGCGCAAGAACCAGATCCAGTGGATCTGAAGATATTGGGCAGAGCAGTGGTTCAAGTACAGGTTTCTAACACATGAATATGCTGAGAAGAATGACATCAAGCGCTTGTGGGGTGATTGTCTGTATCGCAACTTAGTACCGAAGAGTAAGGCTGAAGCTATTGAACAGGGGTTCTATCCCTGTATGGTCAGAGGACCACAGCCTGAGAATGCCGACCCATCATCTCTCCTATGGTGTCGTGAAGACAATCTTTTCAAGCGCAACTTTCAGTTCGCAAAAGATTCAGCTGTTAAGATCCTGAAGGAGTTTAGCCTCAGCTTCAATCCTGGCCCCTCCGCTCCAAGATCGGATGGAACTCGTGAAGCCAATAAGAACAGGAATGGCCCCTTCGCCAACTTCGACGGGCTTCTGTCTCATATTGCTGCATAGAGAGCTGTTGTGGAGCAACCTTCTAAAGAAGCTGATTCTGATGATACTTCATCACCACCAAAATAGAAGAAGAAGTCAAAAGCTTCAACGACATCTGTCTCTGCTGTTCCAAAAGCTTTAACCAAGAAGTCACTGAAAACTGCACTGCCTGAATCCAGTGTGCACTCTAAAGATTTGTCTCGGGTGTCCAAGAGGACCAAGAAGCCATTGCCCAAGAAGGCCACTAGGCAACCCCTCACTCCTGCTGCCGTTCTGTGCAACGAGGATGACACCATTGATCTGTCAAGCGATGAAGATCTTGGTGATGAAGCCCTAGAGATGCCGATCAAGAGCAAGCAAGAGGAGGTGATCTTCAGTGATCTGCCCCTCTTTGATGTTGACATCTTGAACAATTTCATTGATGAGTGGTTCGACGACCAGAACATCAGCATTGACAGTCTACAGCTGCCAGTGGGCATCAGCGTCATGTTCCACGGAGCTATTGCTAATGAGCTGGCCCTGGCACAGAAAATCGTCAAGCTCAAAAACAAGATTGATTATGAGAAGGCCCATTTCAAGAAGAACATGTACAAGCTTAGTGTGGCAGATGTGCCAATCTTCAAGAAGATGTTGCATGACCTCAAAACTGAATTTCACAAGAAGCGTGAAGAAGCTAAAGGCTCTCGAGAACGTATGAAGTCTTATACTCAGAAATGTGTGCAAGCGCACAATGAAGCTGAAAAGAGGAAAGCTCTTGGGTGTCCTAGCATTGATCCCAGAATGGCTGCTAGAAGAGTAAGAAGCCTGCTGAAGCTAATCCTGATACTACAAGGCAGGGACAACCTAGAATTGTCTTCCCTGCCAGCATGACTGGCTCGAAGCCAAAGGTCCCCTCAGCTGCTTCTGAGATCAAGAAGACCAGGCAGGCTGAAGCAGGAGCCAGGAAGAGGAAGCACAAGGATACATCTGATGATGCCCCTTCCAAGAAAAAGATGAATACAAAGGGCTCTAAGGAAAGAGCGTGATGCTGCCCCAGAGCCCCTCGTTGTTGAACCCGTTTCTGTTGCATACCCTGCCTCTACTAATCGTGAACATCGTCTCATTGTTCATGAGCCTGCTACCACAGAGGCACCAGAATCAGAAGAGTTCCAGCTGTTGACCCCAACGCAGCTGAAGACATTGGTCATGAAGACAATATACTTGATGACGAAGTCCTTCCTTAGCTCGAGCCCCAGTTGGTATCATCGCCTACTCCTACGAGCAGTGAATACATTAGAATTGGTCGTCCATTGACGCCAATTGCTCAAGATGACTCATGGGCTGAGCGCCAACAAGAAGACACCCTAGTTCAAGATGAGACACCTCATACTCCACCAGCTCAAGTCACCTATCCGGTACTTGATGATGACAATTACATGGAGACCACTCCATCTCCAAAGGCGTCGCCAGTGTTTCGCAGGCTTCGCAAAGGTCTAAAGCCATCCGTCTCCATATCCACCATTCCAGAAGAAGATTCACAACAATCCAGCCCGGTGGCACGTCAAGTGTTCCCTGAAGAGAATCCTTCTGCGACTGTTCAAGCGTCTGAAGCTAATGTTGCTGAAGACATTCCGGGTGCATTAGCCAAACAAGAAAGAGAAGCCACACCCCCTTTTGTTGATCAAGTCATTCTTGAAGAGAATGTAATCGTGCCTGACCCTCCGGTCGTTGACCAAATGGAGGTTGAAAACAATGAGGCTGCCACCAACACTGCTACTGAAGCCAATGACCTGTCATGGCTGAAGACAATGTGGAGCCTGAAGCCAATGCGAATGCTAAAGCTAATGTGACGCCAGTCATCACTGATGGTGTTGTCCCTCCACCACGGCCTCACACCATGGAAAGAGCTTTCAATCGTGACGGTCAGCTTGTCATTGTTCGTTGGCCTATTATGCTTCCTCCGACTGCTCCAGGACCCCAATATGATTATCATGTGGAGCGAAGGCCTCAAGTTCAGAAGCCAAAGCCACGTCTACCGAGGCTTCAAAGTGTTGTAACTACACAAGGCTCATTTAGCGTGCTCAGCTTCCGAGAAGACAATACATTCTTTGACAGTGCCAAGAACCCTTACAAGAAGCCAAAGATCTCCTCTGATAGATTTTGGAGCCATCAACTGTGAAGCTATTACTCTTGCATTCTGTACAATCAAGACCGGATTTTTTCGCACAAGCGTCTGGATTGTGATGCTATAGCTGGGCTGCCATGTCTGGAAGAAGCCCTTGATTGATTTAGGGATGTTGGTCTTCTGGCCTTCATCACTGATAAAGAGCACTGGAATGAAGAGCTCCTCCTGCAGTTCTATGCCACCTTACACATTCAAGGCTACAACAGGGATCCGAAGACTTGGATCCTTGAGCGGATGACAAGTGATGTGCATCACGAAGCCAAAGCTCGGGATATCATAGAGCTGACCTCCCTGCCCACTCCAGGTGAGTTATACGAACCTGGTTGTTCGCTTTATCAGAATGAACTGCAGAGCATATTTCAGAAGTTAGAGCCAAACATGAGCCAAATGCTTAGCATGATGAAGCCTTTGGCCCAAGATGCTGAATATCCAAAGGAATTCTTGGTTAAGGACTTTGAGTATCTGCCACCCACTGTATATCACATTCTGAGGAATACTCTCTGGCCCATCAAAGGCCATTCATCTAAAGTCAAACTTGAAGGTGTCATGAAGATGTTAGTATTCTATATCATCAATGGCATCAGATTCAACACCCAGGATTTCTTCATCAGACAACTTGCTGCTTTCGGGATTAATCTGTTTGGTCTGAAGTTTCATGATCCATGGGTGATGCGCTTGATTAAGCGTCATTCGATTGTTGACTATCAGCCATCAGCGCGCAATCACATTGTCTTCTTGCCTGTTGAAGCCATCTACCCTGAGCCTGCCAAGAAACCCCTCTACCTTCAGAATGATGAGTTCCAGAGCTTCACACAGCCCATTGATGGTGTTCATGTGCCCAATGCTGCAACTCCTGCCTATCCTTTGGCTAGTAATCTGCGCCTATCGCATCGTGCAAATACCGAAGCCACTGCAAGAACCATTGCACAAAGGCCTCAGAAGCGTCCTCGTGTATTTAATGACCGTGAGCTTCTAGTGGCTTTACATCAAAAGCAGGACAAACATCATGACTGGCTAAAGTGTCAGATGCAGAGTATCTTGGTTGATGTCAATCGCATTCGCAACTTAGCCACCAAGAACTCATTTGTTGCTCATGAAGCATGTCACGGCTCTTGGAAGAGTCTCACCATGCTCTGCACGAAAGATGAACTTCGCGCGGATGGCTTCACTGAAAATTTCAAGTTTGACTCCAGGCCTCCTAAAAATGCAAGTTGGCGTCGCACACCCTCCATTGAATATTCTGAGTGCTCATCTTCGGATGCAACTGTTGTTGCGAGAGTCGTCGATGAAGAAGATGACGCCACTTCGCCGGTTCTCACTGCACTGCATGATGATGATGCACAAGGACCGTCTGCACCACCAAACTCCAACATCGACCCTACTGCTCCAACTTCGTCTCCACCTGGGAACGAGTAGATACTCTATGTCTTCAAACCTTTTTGGTCATTACTGACAAAAGGAGGAGAAGCATATGAGTTGATAGTCTTCAAGCGGGTCCATATGGGCGGCTGCTTAATTTTTTGCTAAGTTCTTACAACTCTCATTTTGAAACTTTTGGCTTTTGAGTTGTAACACTTAAACTTGGTGGTCGTCTGTTACTTTTGCTGCCACTTTATGATGCAATGATAAATTCCGCATGAAGTCATTCTGCAGTCGTCCATTTTCCATTATGCATATCATTATATTCATTATCTTTTTATATCCATGATGAATTGTCTTCACACTTTGAAGATGGCCTCCACAAAGCAAAACTTATCATGTGCATTTGCATTCAAAAGCAAACTATTTATGAAGCCAATACTCACAACACTAAACTTTCACATACTTTTATCCCCATTGAAAACTTCAACCAGTTTGTCATCAATCATCAAAAAGGGGGAGATTGTAAGTGCATCTAGTGCCACCCCTAGTTGATTTTTGAGTATTGACGACAAACATGGTTGAGGGACTAATGTGTTTGTGAGAATTGCAGGATAACACAGGTAGTGTCCCTCATTGATTCGGTTTACCTACCACAGATGACCCCTAAAAATGTGTGAAGACATTGAAGACGTGAAGACATTCACGACGAAGATTATGACACGTGAAGCTATTCACTTGAAGACTATGGAGTGCAAAGATATAGTTGTTTTGTAGTTTCCTCTTCTTCTTATTGAGTCATAGGAACCACCGTACTGTTAAGTGGGGTCCAAGTGAACAAAGTCAGAGTGACTGAAGTGATGCTCAACCAAATCCTATGTCTTCGAGTGAAGACAATGAGAGCAAATCTTATCCAGAACTGGATGAGTCAGCTTTGCTTGTAGCCCACGCCAAGCTACCGCGTGTGTTTGTAATCTGACCGTTGGACATGTGTCAGTTCCTTAGTGACCCAGGGTCATTTTGGACATATCAGGTCGGGTTGCCTCCTGGCTATAAATAGCCCACCCCCTACACCATAAATTGGTGGCTACTCAGAGTTAGTGCACAGCTTTTGTCGTTTGAGAGCAACCCACCTCCGAAGCATTTGAAAGAGAAATCCTTGCAAGGACAAAGCCCAAAACACCCAGAGCCAAAGAGTGTTAGGCATCACTGAAGTCTTTCTGTTCACGTGATCTGAAGACTTGTTACACTTGAGGACTGTGAATCCTCCAACGGGTTAGGCGTCGCATTCTGAGCGTGCAAGGGTCATTGTCGATTGCCAGTGAACAAAGTCTGTAAAGGTTTGGAAGTCTACCTCGAAGACTTACCAGAGTGATTCGACGAGGATTGAGTGTCCTTAGCTCAAGGGGAATAAGGTGAAGACACGGTCTTTTGAGTTAAATATCAGCCTCCCTAACTAGACGTACAGTTGTCACAGTAACTGGAACTGGTGTACCAAATCTTTGTCTTCATCAATCTACTAGTTCTATCCTCTACTCTCCTTACTTTACAGTTGTCTTTGTGAAGTCATTAGTCGCCTGTCAGATCTGTTTGACTTCACACTGTGAAGACTATTATCTGTTTAGCTTCATACTATCTATCTTTTTGATCATGTCTACCTAGTTGCAATTAGTCTTCATGTTTTCATTATATTGTATGTCAGACTAATGCTTGCCTAGTGTAGCTTTCATTCCGCGGCTTGCTATATAGGCTCAGTTTACCTGTTTGTCTTAAAAGCCACCGTGTTTTGAAGACTTTTATAAAAATCGCCTATTCACCCCCCCCCCCCCTCTAGTCGATAAGTAGCACTTTCACACCACTAACCCCCCCTCCCCTAACGCACATTGACAGTTGGGCCGCGCCGGCTTAATTAACCAGCTAACTAAATTAGTTAGAGTTAATTTAAACCAAGCGGGACCCACACGTCAGAGTTGATTGTACTGACATGGTCGTTGACCGGACCCACGTGTCTATGACACTAAATGACACTAGGTCACTGACCAGTGGGCCCCACTGGTCAGGTTTGACCTGGACCACGTCTATTGACCTGCTGACGTCACAGTGACGCACTACTGACATCATAAATAATTTTCTGGATTTTAAATAAATCAAAAATGATTTATTAATTTCGGAAAATACCTAAAACTTCTAAAAAACATAGAAAATAATTTGTAATTTAGATGAAAATAATTTATATATGAATAATTATCAGAAAAATGTGAAGAATATGTTTATGGCATTTCCATGCATGTTTAAACAACTTGTACCTGCTGATCAGGTCAAATTCAAATAAGGGCATTTAAAATGCTTATGTTTGGAGTTGCACTTGAATCCTTGAGCTTCATTTAAATTATTGCTAGATGCATTAGTGCAAATCATAGCATTCTTGACATGTCATCATCATGCATCATATTGTTGCATTTGTTTGTGTATTGATTGCCAGCACCGTCCTTCTCGATAGGTTCTGCTCCGGAGGCTGCTCTAGAGTACCTTTCTAAGGAGCAATGCTCTCTTTTACTACATTAGGACAACAAGGATTCAACTGTTACATGTTGCAGTAGTTGAACCCATTCCTTTGCATGAGCTGTCTTTGCCACAGTAATTAGTAAAAAAACACTAGCAAGAGTAGGAGTTGTTTGAGCCATGATGTGCCTACTCATTCATGCTTTCTTGTTATGCCTGCTATGCTTAGAGTTGTGTCCAGTCTGATTCATCTGGGATGGATTGGAATGGTGGTGAACATGTCCTACGGTTGAGAGCTAAGTGTGTGAACACGATTTGGTAAAGGTAGCAATGAGAGGCCATGTAGGAGTACATGGTGGGTTGTCTCATTGAAACCGTCCTCAGGAACTGAGTTATGTGTTTGTGATCCAAGATAGTTACTACCACACATTTGAATGCTTAAGTGCCCCTCTTGACTCATTAATCGCCTCAATCTCTGTCCAGGAGTTGCAACTAGTTTATGGTGTTTGTAGGTTGTGTTAGTAGTCAACCAAGTGGCACCCGGTACAGGTGGGCTTGGGACAGACTAGGCACCATGGCCCAGTGTACCAAGTGTCGCCCGGATGGTGGACTTGAGAACCCTGCACACATCGTTTGGGGCCATAGTGGAAACCTCGGCCGGACTTCCTTCCGGATGGAACTCAAATAGGAAATAAACCTGGACTAAAGTCTTATGTGGTTAGTTAGGTCGTGGCTAACACCCTCGCCAGGCTTCCGCTTGAAGGTTACCGAGATACATGTGTGTACATGGCGGTAAGTGGTGAGAGCGTGTGTGAAGAAGTACACCCATGCAGGATAATATTATCTATTCGAATGGTCGCGTCCACGGATATGGACTACTTGGAAATTTATATGGTTCATAGATAATTGGAAGTGGCTACTCTAAAATTCGCAAGATAACTTTGAGTGCTATGGATGGTCTTCTCGTAGGGAGACGGGAGTGGATCCATAGTGGTGTATTTTTATGGTAAATATGTGGACTCGTGTGCGTTTTCTCATCCCAAATAAAATACTAGTAGTCGTAGTACAGGATAGCCACTGAGTCAAAGCTGGCTTGCTGCAATCAAACTCCAGCACTCCCTTTGTTGATACAGATGCATAAGCAGATAGTTCTAAGTAAGTCTTGTTGGGTACATTTGTACTCACGTTGCTTAATTTATGTTTTTGCAGAGGAGACTTCGGTCTCACTAGTAGTTCTACATGGGCTTCGACAATTAGCTTGGGAATCCCAGACAAAGGTCTGGCTCTTATGGAGGGTCTTGTAGATAGACAGGCTTCCTAGCCTTCTTTCTTTTCAGCTGTCTGTACTCAGACAGGATTAGCTTCCACATGTGATTGCTGCTTGCATGACTTGTACGTTGGTCATGAGAACCATGTTTGTAATATAATGCTATGTATGGCTCCTCGAAGCCTTTTAATTAAATACTTTGAGTCGTAGAGTTATGTTGTGACACCATGTTGTATCTACACGTATCGAGCGTATTGTGTGTATGTTATTGAAATGTTTTAGTATGTGTAGGATCCGACACCTAGTTGTTTATTCTTGATAGCCTTCCTTATGGGGAAATGTCTCCTAGTGTTTCCACCAGAACACATTGATTGATCGGCATGTGTCCTTCTCTGATCCTGTGTCTGTCCCAATGGAAAATGTCATTCGATTCTTACCGGTGTCCTGATAGCTTGCTACAGCCTGATTATACTCGCTGCTGACCGACACGTGCATTATTGGGTCATGTATGCCTGTCCCTGTAAGTTTGTGCCACCTTGGATTTACGACTAGTCATGTCGGCCTGGTTCTCTATCATATGTATGTTAATTACACAATCATATACGTGAGCCAAAAGGTGCAAACGGTCCCGGTCAAGGTAAGGCTGCAGCTATGGAAATACCATGTGTGAGGCCGCAAAGTGATATGATGTGTGTTGGGGAACGTTGCATGGAATAAAAAATTTCCTACGTTCACCAAGATCAATCTATGAATTCATCCAGCAACGGGAGAGGGGAGTGCATCTACATACCCTTGTAGATCGCGAGCGGAAGCGTTCAAGAGAATGGGGTTGAGGGAGTCGTACACGTCGTGATCCAAATCACCGGAGATCCTAGCGCCGAACGGACGGCACCTCCGCGTTCAACACACGTACGGTCAGCATGACGTCTCCTCCTACTTGATCCAGCAAGGGGGAAGGAGAGGTTGATGAAGATCCAGCAGCACGACGGCATGGTGGTGGATGCAGCAGGGATCCGGCAGGGCTTCGCCAAGCGTCTGCGGGAGGGAGAGGTGTAGCAAGGGGGAAGGGAGGCGCCAAGATGCAGGGTGCGGCTGCCCTCCCTCCCCCCTCTTTATATAGGGTCCCCAGGGGGCACAGGCCCTAGGAGATAGGATCTCCTTGGGGAGGCGGCGGCCAAGGGGGAACCTGCCCCCCAAGGCAAGTGGAGGCGCCCCCTCCCCTAGGGTTCCCAACCCTAGGCGCAGGGGGGCCCAAGGGGGGGTGCACCAGCCCACCAGGGGCTGGTCCCCTCCCCACTTCACCCCACGGGGCCCTCCGAGATAGGTGGCCCCACCCGGTGGACCCCCGGGACCCTTCCGGTGGTCCCGGTACAATGCCGGTGACCCCCGAAATTCTCCCGATGGCCGAAACAGCACTTCCTATATATATTTCTTCACCTCCGGACCATTCTGAAACTCCTCGTGACGTCCGGGATCTCATCCGGGACTCCGAACAACTTTCGCTTTGCTGCATACTAATATGTCTACAACCCTAGCGTCACCGAACCTTAAGTGTGTAGACCCTACGGGTTCGGGAGATATGTAGGCATGACCGAGACGCCTCACCGGTCAATAACCAACAGCGGGATCTGGATACCCATGTTGGCTCCCACATACTCCTCGATGATCTCATCGGATGAACCACGATGCCGAGGATTCAATGAACCCTGTATTCAATTCCCTTTGTCAATCGGTACGTTACTTGCCCGAGACTCGATCGTCGGTATCCCAATACCTTGTTTAGTCTCGTTACCGGCAAGTCACTTTACTCGTACTGTAATGCATGATCCCGTGACCAGACACTTGGTCACATTGAGCTCATTATGATGATGCATTACCGAGTGGGCCCAGAGATACCTCTCCATCATACGGAGTGACAAATCCCAGTCTTGATTCGTGCCAACCCAACAGACACTTTCGGAGATACCCGTAGTGCACCTCTATAGCCACCCAGTTATGTTGTGATGTTTGGTACACCCAAAGCACTCCTACGGTATCCGGGAGTTGCACAATCTCATGGTCTAAGGAAATGATACTTGACATTTGGAAAAGCTCTAGCTAAACGAACTACATGATCTTTGAGCTATGCTTAGAATTGGGTCTTGTCCATCACATCATTCTCCTAATGATGTGATCCCGTTATCAATGACATCCAGTGCCCATAGCCAGGAAACCATGACTATCTGTTGATCGACGAGCTAGTCTACTAGAGGCTCACTAGGGACTTGTTGTGGTCTATGTATTCACACATGTATTACGATTTCCGGATAACACAGTTATAGCATGAATAATAGACAATTATCATGAACAAAGAAATATAATAATAACCATTTTATTATTGCCTCTAGGGCATATTTCCAACAGTCTCCCACTTGCACTAGAGTCAATATTCTAGTTACATTGTGATGAATAGAACACCCATTGCGTTCTGGTGTTGATCATGTTTTGCCCTAGGGAGAGGTTTAGTCAACAGATCTGCTACATTCAGGTCTGTATGTACTTTGCAAATATCTATGTCTCCATCTTGAACATTTTCACGGAAGGAGTTGAAGCGATGCTTGATGTGCCTGGTCTTCTTGTGAAACCTGGGCTCCTTGGCAAGTGCAATAGCTCCAGTATTGTCACAGAAGAGTGTGACCGGCCCCGACGCATTGGGTATGACTCCTAGGTCAGTGATGAACTCCTTCACCCAGATTGCTTCATGCGCTGCCTCCGAGGCTACCATGTACTCCGCTTCACATGTAGATCCCGCCACGACGCTCTGCTTGCAACTGCACCAGCTTACTGCCCCACCATTCAAAATATACACGTATCCGGTTTGTGACTTTGAGTCATCCAGATCTGTGTCGAAGCTAGCATCGACGTAACCCTTTACGACGAGCTCTTCGTCACCTCCATATGCGAGAAACATGTCCTTAGTCCTTTTCAGGTACTTAAGGATGTTCTTGACCGCTGTCCAGTGTTCCTTGCCGGGATTACTTTGGTACCTTCCTACCAAACTTGCGGTAAGGTTTATATCAGGTCTGGTACAGGTCATGGCATACATGATAGACCCTATGGCTGAGGCATAGGGGATGACACTCATCTCTTCTTTATCTTCTGCCGTGGTCGGGCATTGAGCCGAGCTCAATTTCACACCTTGCAACACAGGCAAGAACCCCTTCTTGGACTGATCCATATTGAACTTCTTCAATATCTTATCAAGGTATGTGCTTTGTGAAAGACCTATGAGGCGTCTCGATCTATCTCTATAGATTTTGATGCCTAATATGTAAGCAGCTTCTCCAAGGACCTTCACTGAAAAACACTTATTCAAGTAGGCCTTTATGCTGTCCAAAAGTTCTATATATCATTTCCCATCAAAAGTATGTCATCCACATATAATATGAGAAATGCTACAGAGCTCCCACTCACTTTCTTGTAAACGCAGGCTTCTCCATAAGTCTGCATAAACCCAAATGCTTTAATCATCTCATTAAAGCGAATGTTCCAACTCCGAGATGCTTGCACCAGCCCATAGATGGAGCGCTGGAGCTTGCATACTGTCATGCCCAATATGCGATACTATCCTAAAGAGACTCGAAGGTCCCACCAAGGATAGAACCGCATATTGAAACGCTTTTGCAAGGTGGATATCATTACAACAACATTACATAATAGATGGGGATACATACATCAGGCATACAATGCCACACGAATACAACATCATCTTACATAAGAGCACCATCCGACTACGGATGAAACACAAACAGAAACTCACCAACATCCACCCTGCTAGCCCAAGCTGCCAACCTGCAACCTATCCCCTAAACAAAGAAGAAGCAGAAGGAGAACTCCAAAACAAGCAAACATCGCTCTCGCGTCATGATCATCGCATAACCTGTACCTGCAACTATTGTTGTAGTAATCTGTGAGCCACGAGGACTCAGCAATCCCATTACCATGGGTATCAAGACTAGCAAAGCTTAATTGGAAAGGAAGAGGTAAAGTGGTGAGGTTGCAGCAGTGACTAAGCATGATATGGTGGCTAACATACGCAAATGAGAGCGAGAAGAGAAACAAAGGAACGGTCGTCAACTAGCTATGATCAAGAAGTGATCCTGAACTCCTACTTACGTCAAACATAACCCAGAAACCGTGTTCACTTCCCGGACTCCGCCGAGAAGAGACCATCACGGCTACACATGCGGTTGATGCGTTTTAATTCGGATCTCGTGTCAAGTTATCTACAACCGGACATTAACAAATTCCCATCTGCCACATAACCACGGGCACGGCTCTCGAAAGTTTATACCCTGCAGGGGTGTCCAAACTTAGCCCATGATAAGCTCTCGCGATCAACGAAGGATATACCTTCTCCCAGGAAGACCCGATCAGTCTCGGAATCCCGGTTTACAAGACATTTCGACAATGGTAAAACAAGTCCAGCAAGACCGCTCGATGCGCCAACAATCCCGATAGGAGCTGCACATATCTCGTTCTCAGGGAAACACCGGATGAACACTTCGTACAACTAAAACCAGACCTCAAGTTTCCCCGAGGTGGCGCTGCAAGTGGCTCTGGTTCGGACCAGCACTTAGACAAGCACTAGCCCGGGGGGGCTAAAATAAAGATGACCCTCGGGTTGGCCGACCCAAGGGAAGGGTATAGGTGGTGGTGAGGCAAATGGTAAAACCAAGGTTGGGCCTTGCTGGAGGAGTTTTATTCAAAGCGAACTGTCAGGGGGGTCCCATAAATCACCCGACCACGTAAGGAACGCAAAATCCGGGAACATAATACCGGTATGAAGGAAACTAGGGCGGCAAGAGTGGAACAAAACACCAGGCATAAGGCCGAGCCTTCCACCCTTTACCAAGTATATAGATGCATTAATAATATAAGAGATATTGTGATATCCCAACATAAACCCTGTCCACCATGGAGAAATCTTCAACTTCACCTGCAACTAGCAACGCTATAAGAGGGCTGAGCAAAGCGGTAACATAGCCAAGCAATGGTTTGCTAGGAAGGGTGTCAAAGGTTAGAGGTTCATGGCAATTTGGGAGGCTTGAAGAGCAAATGATAGGTAACGCAGAATAGCGATAGAACGAAGCAACTAGCATAGCAATGATAGTAGTGAGATCCAGGGTAGCGGTCATCTTTCCTGAAATCCCGCAAGGAAGAAGAACGAGTCCATGAAGAAGATGAAGCCACGAAGACAAACCACACGTAGACGAACGAATCCTCACAATCGCAACGAAAATGGAACTATCGAGAAGAAGCACACAACATAGTAAACACACCACACATGAACAAGACATGATGCACAACAAGTATGATGCATGACAAAGCTACGTGAGGCTACTAATGGCAAGAGATGATGCAAACAAGAACAACACATCAAGGCAAGTTTAAATGAGGCCGGAAACAACATATAACAATTCCGGTAAGTCCTCATATGCAAATTTCGAAATTGGTCCAGATCTGAATAAACATTATGTTCAAGTTGTTAAACAGCAAGTTAAGATGCACCAAGATGATCTACACGAGATTATAGTCAAGTTACATATAAAGTTCATTTAGTTCGGAGCTACGGCCTAGAAGATATGAGCAAAACAAGTTAACCATGGCATTGATGCAAAATGCATCCAAACATCAAGCAAACACCTCAAAACAAGGATGCAACATGATAATATGAAACCACATGCAAAAACAAGCAAGTTTCATATAGAACACACTCAAAACGGAGCAACGGTTCAACACATACACTAGTCATAGCAACAATCTGTCCAAAACAGCAACTAGGCATCTTGCAAGCATCAAAACAACAAGCTACAGCACCCCAACATAATAACAAAAGGCATGGGCATGAAGTATAGGTAAATCATGACAAGACATGAACACTGAGCTATCTCCAGAAACAACTAGAACAAGCTCAAAAAGACATGGAAAGATTGCAAATAATAACAGTTTCAGGCTTAGCAGAAATAACATCAGGTTGCAATGTTTAAAGCAAGCAAACAACATATTACAGGAACTTATCATGACAAACAAAGGCATGGCATGAATCTACAAATTGCATAGAACAAAAGACCCTTACTGACCATGAGCCAAAAGGGCACAGAAAATATGTTGGCACTCATGTAAACATGGCAAGTTATATGACAGATTCATACATGGCAGGAACAACAATAAGTAGGCATGTTGGTGAGCTTGAACCACTCACCACAGAGAAATACATGGCATGGCAAGGCAACCAACAGTAATAAGACATGTTTATGAAGCTAAGCATGGCAAGAACAAGTTCATAGGGTGCATGGATCACTAGAAAAGCACATGGCCAAAACTGAACTTCATGTTAACAGGCTGACAGCAACATTATTTAGCAACTTTGGAGCAAGATAACAACATGATACAGCAGGCTATAAATTCAACCGGGGGCATGTATGGATAGAGCATAACCATATGTTCAAAACATCCTTACTGAAGTATCTCAAAATAAGCATGGATCTCTTTGTAGCATCAAGTTTACATGGCATAAAAATAACAGCAGAACAGGGACTGAAATCAGCAACATCACGAGGCCTAGTTTACATGCTTGTGCTAGTCACCACATTGATCACAAAAATACATGGCATACACCCCTGGAAAGATGGCATGGCATAGATCAAAACACATGTAGACATCAACCTCATAGGATGCACACATCAATCATGGCAAAAATGGCAAATGAGCATGTTATAACAGTTCCAGCAGATTAACATCAACATGCACTCTACCAACAGCATTTAGGGCATCAAGATGACCTCAAATGAAAATGATGCAATGGAATTAAATGAAGTACTCGTCGAGGCGAACAATTTGACATATTACACGCACGAAACGGAGCAGTATGCAGCAAGTTATGATACGATGAACAAGGCATGATAATGTCAAAAATATTCGGGACAATGAAATTTTACCCTCCGAAAAGTCAACGGGACGACGCGGTGCGGGACGGAGGGATCCGGGGGGTTGGAGGCGCGTTTGGTTGGAGGGACCGGTGGATCTCGTCCCGATCCACCAGATCCGACCGGCGACGGGTCCGGCGAGCGGCGCGGCGGCCGGAGGCGACGATGGCGGAGACCGGCGACGAGACGAGGTGGCGGGGCGTCGCCGGAGCGGAGACCGGGCGGCGCGGCCGGGACGCGGGGGCGGCGCTCGGTCGGAAGAGCAGGGGAGGCGGGGTGGAGCGCACCAGCGCGGCCGGGAGGCGGCGGCGGTCGGCGGCGGGAGACGGCCGGCGCGACGGAGAGGCAGGCGCGGCCGCGCGGGGCAGCGCCCGCGGGCGGTGGCGGCGGGACGGGCCACGAGGGCTTCGGCGGCGGGCGGCGGAGGAGATCCCGGGCGGCGGCGGCGGTCCGGCGAGGCCCGGGAGGCGGACGGCGGAGGCGAACGGCGGCGGGGGCGCGCGGCGGTGCGACGCGTGGGCCGGGCGGCGGCGCGGGATGGGCCCTGCGGGCCCCAGATGGGCTCGGCGGGCCTCGGCGGAGGGAGGCGGCGGAGGGACACGTGGCGCGATGCCAATGGCTGCGGGGAGCGGCGGCGGACATGTCCGGCCGTCAAGGACATGTCCGGTGGCGGTGGGAGGAAGAGGACTAGGGTTAGACCGGGATTTCAGGGGAGATGCACATATTTATAGGTAGAGGGAGCTAGGAGAGTCCAAATGAGGAGCGGTTTTCGCCCACACGATCGTGATCGAACGACTGAGAGCATGGAGAGGGCTTGGATGGGTTTTGGGCCACTTTGGAAGGGGTGTTGGGCTGCACACAAAAGAGGCTTTTACAGTTCCCCGGTTAACCGTTGGAGTACCAAACGACCTCCAAATGGCACAAAACTTGACAGGCGGTCTACCGGTGATATACCAAGGCCGCTTGGTAAACCTAAGGCCATTCCGAGAAAGTTTAACACCCGCTCACGAAGAGAGGCGAGAAGGGGACGCCGGATGACATAGGAGTGCCGGATCGCAAAACGGACAACGGGGAAAATGCTCGGATGCATGAGATGAACGCGTATGCAAAATGAAATGCACATGATGACATGATATGAAATGCAGATGATGACATGGCCAAAGTGCAACACACAAGCAAATGACATGGCAATGACGGCGAATAACTGGCAGACACCTGGCGCATCGAATCCGGGGCGTTACAACACTCCTCCACTAACAAGAGATCTCGTCCCGAGATCTTAGGACCGAGACGGAAGGGAAAAGGGATGAGGTGAAACAAGAACTCAGGAGAAGAATTAAAGAATCGAGAGCACTCGAGAAGAAGAGAGGAACGACGAGAAAGACGAGAATCGAAAGCTCACGGAATCAGATAGACTGTGAAACCACTCTTGTTAGAACGAGATAAGAAACAAATAAGATTGAAAGGATTTAGGCAGCACTCCGGCTGAAAATGGAAGGAATAGAACAAGAACTAGAGAGGATGGAATGATACTTGACGAGAGGAGCAACACAAAGCCTCCGACAGAATTGGAAGAGTTGAATAAAAAGAATGGAGAAGGAAATGACAACTTGTGCCACGAATGAAATAGAAAGCATCTTTAGAAGAAAGGATTGAACAGAGTTGTTGAGAAAATCAACAACGAAAAGAATAAGCTTGTTGTGGACTTATCAAAAACAACTCAAAACTTGAGGTGAAATTATACCACAACTAATGTCTGAATAGCTGAGAAGAACGAAGAAATGCAAAACTCCACTTCAGAAGAATACGAAGAATTAATTGCACTTCGAAACGCGAGAAGAAAAGATACTTGAATTCCACCAACAAGAATCTTGATGAACACTTGAAGAATGAATTAAATCATGAAGAACCACCATGAAGAACTCCGGTGACAAAAGGACGATGAGATTGAATGAAGGATGAAAGAATAAGACTAATGCCTTGCTATGATTTAGATGGAGGTTCCGACGAGATGGCCGAGGAAATAATTGAACTCCAGAAAAGAAAAGATGAAAATACTTGGAACTAGAATTTATTCCTCAAGAACAAACTCCGAAGAAAAGGAAGGGATTACTCGCTTGTATGAAATAAGAATAAGATTTATTGTATGCTTATCCTTCATCAATTTAATTGATGATAACCAAATTTTGCATACTACTTATTCTTGTTGAAAAGAATTAAGGGGGGTATAGCAAAAAACTTGAGAAAGTCTTCATGAACCACCGGTAGGATTGGAAAGAACGAATGAATTAATATGATATCAAAGAAAAAGAATCTTGAACGAACCACTGTAAGAATTCGAAAATGACTGATGAAAGAGAATGAATCACCGGGAAGAATTAGAAGAACAAATATGCTTGAGGGGATTTAGATGCAAAAGAACAAAGAGATCATGAGCTGATTAAAGAACACTTGAACGAAGCACCGGGATAATTAACGGTAGCTGAAATGTGAGGACGAAGAATTCCTCTGGAACGATGGCCTCCGGTGAAAAGAAACGAAAAAAAACAACTCCCGGCATACCCCGGATGGTTAAGAAAAGAATATCTGACAAATGGAATAATTCGAGAGGATAATATGAAACTAGAACCGCGAGTCTTCGAGAGAACGGCCAAGATTTAGAGGAAAAACTCTTCTTCGGTCTTCAAATGACGACGAAAACACCACCAAAATTACTGGGATACTCTGGTAGAATGAAAAGCAAAGAGGTTAGGCCGACGATGAAATGATTTGAAAGAGATCTTGGAGAAGGCAAGTGACTGATGGGATCCATTCTTACATCACACTTGAAAAGAATTGAAAATAACTCCGGGGGAATTAGAAGAGTCAGGTAAGATCCTGGGAAAAGACCTGTGGGTTAGGGCCCACTAAAAGAAGAACCTCGTTGGAAAGGGTTGTTGAACAGATAGATGATGCACCGGAACAATTAAAATATTTGAATGAGGTGACAACCTCGAATTAATTGGAACACAGACAACTCTCCTGAGATGTCTTGAGCACTTCGGAAGGATAAACTGGCGAGAGGCGAACGAGCAAGGGGAAAACACTTGAGCCGAGCGAAAGAATATAATCACTACCGAAAAATGGAATTGAATCCACCGGAAAAGAAAGAGATGTAGAATAATGAATGAGACGAGAATTCACCGGTTGAAATAATTGAGGGAAGACTGAAGAGGCTCCGCACGAACGAAAATTGATGCTCGAAAGAGACTCGGGCTCCAGGAAGAAAAGGGGTGGGAGGGCGGGAAAAACACAGGCAACTACAAGGGGAAATCGACGAATGACTTCGAGATGAAACACCGGTTGAAATCATTGAAGAAAAGAAAACAAAGACTTCGCACGAGTAGGATGGATACTCGATTACGGACTCCGGATTCGAGAAGAAGAGGGGAGGGCGGGTGGGAAAAACAAGGACAACTTCGGACAAGGAAGCAACATCGATCGAAAAGAGCTGAGGATTGATCTCCCAAAGAGAGAGAGGTTCGAATCAGCTTGACGAGGAATGCACCGGACAAAAGAGGATGGACAACGAATGAAAACTAATTGCGTGATCCTAAAGAAAAATTTGAAGGGGAAGAGGAGTAATTCAAAACACCTACGTCAAGACTCCTCACCAGAGCGACGAAGGGACTGAGGAGTAAAAAGAATTCCTACTCTCCGATATAACTAGACTCCAAAAATAGTTTTCTTCTAGACTCAACAACGGCCAAACTACACGATCAATCAAGGGGGGCTCCTAGGGTCGGTCGAGGCTCTGATACCAACTTGTCACGCCCAATATGCGATACTATCCTAAAGAGACTCGAAGGTCCCACCAAGGATAGAACCGCATATTGAAACGCTTTTGCAAGGTGGATATCATTACATCAACATTACATAATAGATGGGGATACATACATCAGGCATACAATGCCACACGAATACAACATCATCTTACATAAGAGCACCATCCGACTACGGATGAAACACAAACAGAAACTCAACGACATCCACCCTGCTAGCCCAGGCTGCCGACCTGCAACCTATCCCCTGAACGAAGAAGAAGCAGAAGGAGAACTCCAAAACAAGCAAACATCGCTCTCGCGTCATGATCATCGCATAACCTGTACCTGCAACTGTTGTTGTAGTAATCTGTGAGCCACGAGGACTCAGCAATCCCATTACCATGGGTATCAAGACTAGCAAAGCTTAATGGGAAAGGAAGGGGTAAAGTGGTGAGGTTGCAGCATCGACTAAGCATGATATGGTGGCTAACATACGCAAATGAGAGCGAGAAGAGAAACAAAGGAACGGTCGTCAACTAGCAATGATCAAGAAGTGATCCTGAACTCCTACTTACGTCAAACATAACCCAGAAACCGTGTTCACTTCCCGGACTCCGCCGAGAAGAGACCATCACGGCTACACACGCGGTTGATGCGTTTTAATTCGGATCTGGTGTCAAGTTATCTACAACCAGACATTAACAAATTCCCATCTGCCACATAACCGCGGGTACGGCTCTCGAAAGTTTATACCCTGCAGGGGTGTCCCAACTTAGCCCATGATAAGCTCTCGCGATCAACGAAGGATATACCTTCTCCCAGGAAGACCCGATCAGTCTCAGAATCCCGGTTTACAAGACATTTCAACAATGGTAAAACAAGTCCAGCAAGACCGCCCGATGCGCCGACAATCCCGATAGGAGCTGCACATATCTCATTCTCAGGGCAACACCGGATGAACACTACGTACAACTAAAACCAGACCTCAAGTTTCCCCGAGGTGGCGCTGCAAGTGGCTCTCGTTCAGACCAGCACTTAGACAAGCACTGGCCCGGGGGGGCTAAAATAAAGATGACCCTCGGGTTTGCCGACCCAAGGGAAGGGTATAGGTGGTGGTGAGGCAAATGGTAAAACCAAGGTTGGGCCTTGCTGGAGGAGTTTTATTCAAAGCGAACTGTCAAGGGGGTCCCATAAATCACCCGACCGCGTAAGGAACGCAAAATCCGGGAACATAATACCGGTATGAAGGAAACTAGGGCGGCAAGAGTGGAACAAAACACCAGGCATAAGGCCGAGCCTTCCACCCTTTACCAAGTATATAGATGCATTAATAATATAAGAGATATTGTGATATCCCAACATAAACCCTATCCACCATGGAGAAATCTTCAACTTCACCTGCAACTAGCAACGCTATAAGAGGGCTGAGCAAAGCGGTAACATAGCCAAGCGATAGAACGAAGCAACTAGCATAGCAATGATAGTAGTGAGATCCAGGGTACCGGTCATCTTGCCTGAAATCCCGCAAGGAAGAAGAACGAGTCCATGAAGAAGATGAAGCCACGAAGACGAACCACACGTAGACGAACGAATCCTCACGATCGCAACGAAACGGGAACTGTCGACAAGAAGCACACAACATAGTAAACACACCACACATGAACAAGACATGATGCACAACAAGTATGATGCATGACAAAGCTACATGAGGCTACTAATGGCAAGAGATGATGCAAACAAGAACAACACATCAAGGCAAGTTTAAATGAGGCCGGAAACAACATATGACAATTCCGGTAAGTCCTCATATGCAAATTTCGAAATTGGTCCAGATCTGAATAAACATTATGTTCAAGTTGTTAAACAGCAAGGTAAGATGCACCAAGATGATCTACACGAGATTCTAGTCAAGTTACATATAAAGTTCATTTAGTTCGGAGCTACGGCCTAGAAGATATGAGCAAAACAAGTTAACCATGGCATTGATGCAAAATGCGTCCAAACATCAAGCAAACACCTCAAAACAAGGATGCAACATGATAATATAAAACCACATGTAAAAAACAAGCAAGTTTCATATAGAACACACTCAAAACGGAGCAACGGTTCAACACATACACTCTATACAATCTGTCCAAAACAGCAACTAGGCATCTTGCAAGCATCAAAACAACAAGCTACAGCACCCCAACATAATAACAAAAGGCATGGGCATGAAGTACAGGTAAATCATGACAATACATGAACACTGAGCTATCTCCATAAACAACTAGAACATGCTTAAAAAGACATGGAAAGATTGCAAATAATAACAGTTTCAGGCTTAGCAGAAATCACATCAGCTTGCAATGTTTAGAGCAAGCAAACAACATGTTACAGGAACTTATCATGGCAAAAAAAGGCATGGCATGAATCTACAAATTGCATAGAACAAAAGACCCTTACTGACCATGAGCCAAAAGGGCACAGAAAATATGTTGGCACCCATGTAAACATGGCAAGTTATATGACAGATTCATACATGGCAGGAACAACAATAAGTAGGCATGTTGGTGAGCTTGAACCACGCACCACAGAGAAATACATGGCATGGCAAGGCAACCAACAGTAATAAGACATGTTTATGAAGCTAAGCATGGCAAGAACAAGTTCATAGGGTGCATGGATCACTAGAAAAGCACATGGCCAAAACTGAACTTCATGTTAACAGGCTGACAGCAACATTATTTAGCAACTTTGGAGCAAGATAACAACATGATACAGGAGGCTCTAAATGCAACCAGGGGCATGTATGGATAGAGCATAACCATATGTTCAAAACATCCTTACTTAAGTATCTCAAAATAAGCATGGATCTCTTTGTAGCATCAAGTTTACATGGCATAAAAATAACAGCAGAACAGGGACTAAAATCAGCAACATCACGAGGCCTAGTTTACATGCTTGTGCTAGTCACCACATTGATCACAAAAATACATGGCATACACCCCTAGAAAGATGGCATGGCATAGATCAAAACACATGTAGACATCAACCTCATAGGATGCACACATCAATCATGGCAAAAATGGCAAATGAGCATGTTATAACAGTTCCAGCAGATTAACATCAACATGCACTCTACCAACAGCATTTCGGGCATCAAGATGAGCTCAAATGAAAATGATGCAATGGAATGAAATGAAGTACTCGTTGAGGCGAACAATTTGACATATTACACTCACGAAACGGAGCAGTATGCAGCAAGTTATGATGCGATGAACAAGGCATGATAATGTCAAAAATATTCGGGACAGTGAAATTTTACCCTCCGAAAAGTCAACGGGACGACGCGGTGCGGGACGGAGGGATCCAGGGGGGGTTGGAGGCGCATTTGGTTGGAGGGGCCGGTGGATCTCGTCCCGATCCACCGGATCCGACCGGCGACGGGTCCGGCGAGCGGCGCGGCGGCCGGAGGCGACGATGGCGGAGACCGGCGACGAGACGAGGTGGCGGGGCGTCGCCGGAGTGGAGACCGGGCGGCGCGGCCGGGACGCGGGGGCGGCGCTCGGTCGGAAGAGCAGGGGAGGCGAGGCGGAGCGCACCGGCGCGGTCGGGCGCCGGCGGCGGCCGGCGCGGGCTGTGGCGGGAGACGGCCGGCGCGACGGAGAGGCAGGCGCGGCCGCGCGGGGCAGCGCCCACGGGCGGTGGCGGCGGGACGGGCCGCGAGGGCTTCGGCGGCGGGCGGCGGAGGAGATCCCGGGCGGCGGCGGCGGTCCGGCGAGGCCCGGGAGGCGAACGGCGGCGGGGGCGCGCGGCGGCGCTGGCGGCGCGACGCGCGGGCCGGGCGGCGGCGAAGGATGGGCCCCACGAGATGGGCCCCGCGGGCCCCAGACGGGCTCGGTGGGCCTCGGCGGAGGGACACGTGGCGCGATGCCGGTGGCTGCGGGGAGCGGCGGCGGACATGTCCGGCCGTCACGGACGTGTCCGGTGGCGGCGGGAGGAAGAGGACTAGGGTTAGACTGGGATTTCGGGGGAGATGCACATATTTATAGGTAGAGGGAGCTAGGAGAGTCCAAATGAGGAGCGGTTTTCGCGCACACGATCGTGATCGAACGACCGAGAGCATGGAGAGGGCTTGGATGGGTTTTGGGCCACTTTGGAAGGGGTGTTGGGCTGCACACAAAAGAGGCTTTTACGATTCCCCGGTTAACCGTTGGAGTACCAAATGACCTCCAAATGGCACGAAACTTGACAGGCGGTCTACCGGTGATATACCAAGGCCGCTTGGCAAACCTCGGGCCATTCCGAGAAAGTTTAACACCCGCTCACGAAGAGAGGCGAGAAGGGGACGCCGGATGACATAGGAGTGCCGGATCGCAAAACGGACAACGGGGAAAATGCTCGGATGCATGAGATGAAGGCGTATGCAAAATGAAATGCACATGATGACATCATATGAAATGCAGATGATGACATGGCCAAAGTGCAACACGCAAGCAAATGACATGGCAACGACGGCGAATAACTGGCAGACACCTGGCGCACCAAATCCGGGGCGTTACACATACCTTTTTAGCATTCTTAGGGTCGACAAAACATTCTGGCTGCATCATATACAGTTCTTCCTTTAGGTGACCGTTAAGGAATGCCATATTGACGTCCATCTGCCATATCTCATAATCATAGTATGCGGCAATTGCTAACATGATTCGGATGGACTTCAGCTTTGCTACAGGAGAGAATGTCTCGTCGTAGTCAATCCCTTGAACTTGTCGATAACCCTTAGCGACAAGTCGAGCTTTATATATGGTAACATTACCATCCGCGTCCGTCTTCTTCTCAAAGATCCATTTGTTTTCTATTGCTCGCCGATCGTCGGGCAAGTCTGTCAAAGTCCACACTTTGTTTTCATACATGGATCCTATCTCGGATTGCATGGCTTCAAGCCATTTGTTGGAATCTGGGCCCGCCATCGCTTCTTCATAGTTCGAAGGTTCACCGTTGTCTAACAACATGATTTCCAAGACAGGGTTGCCATACCACTCTGGTGCGGAACGTGTCCTAGTGGACCTTCGAAGTTCAGTAGGAGCTTGATCCGAAGTATCTTGATCATCATCATTAACCTCCTCTCTTGTCGGTGCAGGCACCACAGGAACATCTTCCTGAGTTGCGCTACTCACCGTTTCAAGAGGCAGTACTTCATCAAGCTCTACTTTCCTCCCACTTAATTCTTTCGAGAGAAACTCTTTCTCCAGAAAGGATCCGTTCTTGGTAACAAAGATCTTGCCTTCGGATCTTAAGCAGAAAGTATACCCTATGGTTTCCTTAGGGTATCCTATGAATACGCATTTTTCCGACTTGGGTTCGAGCTTCTCAGGTTGAAGTTTCTTGACATAAGCATCACATCCTCAAACTTTTAGAAACGACAGCTTAGGTTTCTTCCCAAACCATAATTCATATGGTGTCGTCTCAACAGATTTAGACGGTGCCCTATTTAAAGTGAATGTAGCTGTCTCTAGAGCGTATCCCCAAAATGATAGCGGTAAATCAGTAAGTGACATCATAGATCGCACCATATCCAATAGAGTGCGATTATGACGTTCGGACACACCATTTCGCTGAGGTGTTCCAGGCGGCGTGAGTTGTGAAACGATTCCACATTTTCTTAAGTGCGTACCAAATTCGTGACTTAAATATTCTCCCCCACGATCTGATCGTAGGAACTTTATCTTTCGGTCACGTTGATTCTCTACCTCATTCTGAAATTCCTTGAACTTTTCAAAGGTCTCAGACTTGTGTTTCATCAAGTAGACATACCCATATCTACTCAAGTCATCAGTGAGAGTGAGAACATAACGATATCCTCCGCGAGCCTGTACGCTCATTGGACCACACACATCAGTATGTATGATTTCCAATAAGTTGGTTGCTCGCTCCATTGTTCCGGAGAACGGAGTCTTGGTCATCTTGCCCATGAGGCATGGCTAGCATGTGTCAAACGATTCATAATCTAGAGACTCTAAAAGTCCATCAGCATGGAGCTTCTTCATGCGCTTGACACCAATGTGACCAAGGCGGTAGTGCCACAAGTATGTGGGACTATTGTTATAAACTTTACATCTTTTGGCATTCACACTATGAATATGTGTAACATTACGCTCGAGATTCATTAAGAATAAACCATTTACCAGCGGGGCATGACCATAAAACATATCACTCATATAAATAGAACAACCATTATTCTCAGATTTAAATGAGTAGCCATCTCGAATTAAACGAGATCCTGATACAATGTTCATGCTCAAAGCTGGTACTAAATAACAATTATTGAGGTCCAAAACTAATCCCGTAGGTAAATGTAGAGGTAGCGTGCCGACGGCGATCACATCAACCTTGGAACCATTCCCGACGCGCATTGTCACCTCGTCCTTCGCCAGTCTCCGCTTATTCCGCAGCTCCTGCTTTGAGTTACAAATGTGAGCAACCGCACCGGTATCAAATACCCAGGAGCTACTACGAGCACTGGTAAGGTACACATCAATTACATATATATCACATATAACTTTTGTTTTGCCGGCTGAAAGTACGTTATATCGACTAGAGGGGGGGTGAATAGGCGATTTTTATGAATTCTTCATTGAGGAATTTGCTGGTGAGGAAATTCCTTAGTGAAGAACTACTTGCAGCGGAATAAGTACTCAGAAGTAAACATAGCAGGATACAAACATAGTCCTCATGATGAAATGAAGACTAGCACAGAGTACAGAAAGCGTAAACACAGGATAACAAGATGAAGACGGACAGACTGAAGAAATTGAACTGAGGAATTTGTGAAAGTCTTCAGTGAAAGTCTTCAAGCACAGATATGAACAACATACAACACAGTAATGAGGAAATGAAAGAGTTGAGGAAATAGAACCAGTTAGTTGGTGAAGACAATGATTTGGTAAACCAGTTCCAATTGCTGTCTCGGTTGTACGTCTGGTTGGAGCGGCTGAGTGTTTAAACTCGAGGACACGCAGTCCCGGACACCCAGTCTCTGAGCCGCAACTCAGGACACCCAGTCCTCACCGTATTCTCCTTGAACTAAGACCACGCAGGCCTCGTCCAATCACTCGTGGTAAGTCTTCAGGTGACTTCCAAACCTTCACAGACTTGGTCACTCGGTGATCCACAATTCCTCTTGGATGCTCTAGACCTTGACGCCTAACCGTCTGGAAGAAGCACAGTCTTCAAAGGTAACAAGTGTCGGATCCACGCAGGATCAATTTCTTCAGTGATGCTCAATCACTTTGGGTTTGTGGGGGTTTGGTTTTGGATTTTCCTCACTTGATGATTTTCGCTCGAAGTTCTCGGAGGATGGGTTGCTCTCAGATGACAAGTGTCAAGTTCTCTCGGAGCAGCCAACCAACTAGTGGTTGTAGGGGGCGGCTATTTATAGCCTAGGGAGCAGCCCGACATGATAAGACATAAATGCCCTTCAATGATATGACCGTTAGGTGGATAAGATATTTTGGACAGCCGGTGCGCAGCACGGCAACGGTCGGAAATTTCACTCTCAAATTCCTCAGGGCTATCATGTTCCTCACTGTGTAGGCAATTCGCACTGGCGAATTCCTAACTCCTCAGTCAGAGCAAAGTCCTCAGTGACCAGAAGAACTGCGTCTCTGTCACTGAAGAAATTGACTGAACTGTATGAGATTTCCAATGGCTTCACTCGAAGGGATTAGTAGGTGTAGGATTTTGAGTTGAGCATCACATGGAAATTTTTCCTTAGTATTTCCTCGACCCCCTTTAACAGTACGGTGTTTCCTATGACTCAAGAAAGAGAAAATGAAACTACAAAAACAAAAGTCTTCACGCTTCATGTTCCTCAAGTGAATACCAAGTCTTCAAGGTCACACCAATTTCTTCACTTTCAAAGTCTTCAGAAAGTCTTCAAAATATCAAAGTCTTCAGTCGAAGAACTTCATTTTTAGGGGTCGACTTTCTCTGTAAATATCAAACTCCTCATAGACTTATAGACCTGTGTACATTCACAAACGCATCAGTCACTTAACCTATAAGTCTTCAATACACCAAAATCACTAAGGGGCACTAGATGCACTTACAATCTCCCCCTTTTTGGTGATTGATGACAACATAGGTTAAGTTTTCAACGGGGATAAACATATGAAGTGTAAATACTGATATTGAGGAATTTGATTGCAAGATATAGAAGAACTCCCCCTGAATATGTGCATAGTGAGGAATTTGCTTTTGAGGCAATGCACATTTGAAGAATTGAATCATGGAGATCTCCCCCTATATCTTGTAATTCTTACACACATTTGATATATAATATGAAGAATTTGAAATGCATGATGAAATATGGTGCCTGATGAGATTCAGCATGCGTGCAATAATATTAACGAGGAATAAGCATGCAGAATAACACATCAAAAGTATCAGAGCACAGTGCATCAAAGTCAGAGCACCATGCACCGTCCAAAAGTATCAGGGCACCATCGGTTTTAAGATTACAACTCGATCCAATAAAAAATTTCGGAAGAACGAGAGTTGTAAGTTAACAAAACGCCCATAATATAAACCCGCTTGAAGACTAACTCAGATTTCTCCCCCTTTGTCATCAGATGACCAAAAGGATCGAAACTGAGGACTAACGCCCCTGAAGAATTTCAAGTCGATGGAGGAGCGCCAGCGTTGTCGGGGTTGTTCGTTGAAGTAGGGCCTGCCGTAGTGTCGTCCAAATTTTCATGCTCATCAGTTTCACGCGATGAAGAATAAGAACTGGCCACCAGATCAGGAACTTTGACTCTCTTGAATTTCTTCGGAGGTGGTGCAGACCAGTCAAATGCTTCCTGGAGACCCATAGTCTTCAGTTCTTCCACAGAATATACATGAGTGAGAACAGCCCAGGTGCGGTTGAGGGTTTCATGAGGGTGATACTGATTTTTCTTCACTGCATTATGGGTTGAGGTCATGTTGTGAAGAATTGCAGCAAACTAACGCTTCACCCATTTGTGATTGCGATCAACCTTCTGATGAAGACTGAGGAGTAACTCACGGTCAGTCATCACCCTGGGTGCTGTTGCTTAAGGCTTTTGCTTGGCTGATGTATTTGCGGCAGTGTCATGTGTTGCAGAATCGTCATTGGTGGAGTAAGATGTAGCTAGACGGAATTGACCATCCAATGGACGAGTGCCTTCATCGATCACAGCAGCTGCCTTGCCCTTATCATCAGATGATGAAACTGGTCGCTTGAGGACTTCAATGGGCGGCAAGTAGCTACCATGGTTCAGAGTGTCAGCCTTGTAATTCAGTGAAGATCTTGCCCTTATGAATCTCATAATCCAAGGCGCATAGGGCTTCAGCTCAAAAGGTGACATAGCAACATTACACAGAGTCCTCATGAAGAAATCATGGAAGTTGACGGGAACGCCATGAATGATGTTGAAAAGCATGTTCTTCATTCCAATCATAGATATCAGTGTAGAAGTTCAGTAGTCCTGCATCGTGAATAACTCGGAGGACTGGCTCGAAGCACGGCAGAGATTCCATATCCACATGAGGAATATGTTCATGATCGAAGATTTTGTCCTTGTCAAAGAGCACTGAGGAATAGAAGTTGGCTTGAGTAGCAGTCCAGAAACGTCTCTTCCTTATCCGAGCAGAGTCATATGGATTGTAATCAGTGAAGAACACATGCTCAGAAAAGAAGTCTTCAGCCTTGAATTTTTTCTTACTAGAGAACGGATTCTTCGGTTTGGGCAGAGGAGTGTCAGTGATTTGCAGCACAACCTCAGGAATGACGATCTCAGGTGCTTCAGGCTGAGGAATTTCTGGTTCCTCTTCTTGTGCAATTTGGGGATCAGCAGCAGCAGGTTCTTCAGCACTAGCGGCTGGAATTTCTTCATGAACAGACGATGTGGGATGAGTTTCTTCAGAGCCCATTTGAACAGTTGTAGCCGGGGACTGAGGAATCTGTTGAATAGGAGTGAAGAGAGGAGTATTGGGATGCTGACTTTCCCAAAAGTCATCGTTCATCACTAGTGTAGTGCATCCAACATCCACATCTTCGTCTTCATTTTCAATTTCCTCAACACCAGCCTCTTCAGCTGTGAACTGAGGCATAGGTGAGGAAACGACTGGCGGTGAAGGGATTGCTTCCACTTCAATTTCTTCATCAAACTGCTCTGAAGTAGCAGCAGAATGATTTTCTTCATCAGATCCGCTGGGGATCTTGTAGTCTTCTCCATAAGGAACAATTTCCTTTGATGACATGGAGGAAATTGGAACAGCATCAATAGGATTTTCAAGAGAGCTGGTCATAGGCTTCATCTTCTTCGCAGCCGAAGAATTTGACACAGCTGATGCCTTCCTTTTCTTCACTGCAGCTCGCTCTGCAGCCTTGGTCTTCTTCACTTCATAAGCAGAAAGAAGAATTGGAGTTGGTGTTGGCGCGGGAGGAGCTGAGGACTGTGGTTCATTTTCTTCAGGCGCAACAGGTGCAGTTGCCCTGATCTCTTCAGTTTCTTCAGGCGCACCACTAGTGGATGCCCTGGGAATTTCTTCAGCGGCTGGAATGGAGTCATCAGCCCTGGAACTTGTATTCTCATCAGCAGGCTGAAAGTCATCAGCAGTGCTGGCATGTTCTTCAGCAGGCTGAGCAGAGTCTGCAGCCTGAGGATTTTCTTGTTGCGATGGGGCTGCAACAGTTGTCATTTTCTTCATCAAATTGATGAATCTCACTTTGGCTCCTTGCCAATCAGCATTGTATGCATCGAAATCTTTGCTGAGGGCTTGGATCTCAGATTGAGCCTTGAGAAGTTCTTCAGGTGTTAGTCTGACAACGTTCTTCTTCAGAAGCTTCTCCTTTCTAGCTTGTGCTCTCTTTATCTCACGAGCCTTTTCAAACTTCCATTTCTCTTGAGAGATGAAATGGGTCAGCATATGACTTTGACCAGGAGTCAGAGGCAGATCAGGCATTGGAGTGTTTGGATCCTTATGCCATAAGTCAATGTAGTCGAGGATCTTCTTCGGATCCAGAAGCAGAGGCACAGGTGTTCCTTTGGCTCTGGCGGCCTTTGCTTGTCTGTCTCTGATGATTTCTGCAAGTTCTTCATCAGAAGCCTCGTCATCAGAGGGCACTTGGAAAGCAACCTGTTTCTTTCTTGGACTTGGCCGAGGACCGCGTCCAGCTGTTGCTTTTGTCTTCAGCAGAGTGGGGCCTGATGAGGACATTGGTGCAGCTGAGGAACTTGCTGAGACACCAGAAGCAATTGAGAAACCCTGAGTCCTTTGACATGTAGCCAGATGCACAGGAGTTGAGGACTTGGAGGGAGCTGCTGAGGACTTTGGTGGAGCAGCAGTAGTTTGAGGAATTTGCCGTGAGGGCGCGGCTGAGGAACTGGGCCATGAGGGCGCTGATGGTGAAGCACTTGGCTTGCGAGTAGGCTTCTTCGGCATTGATTTCCTCGGCTTGACTGAGGTCTCAGCGGCAGCAGCAGCAGCAGAATCCTCATTGAATTTCCTCACTGCCTCCTTGGCTTGTCTTGCCAATTTTCCTTGGCGCCTAGCCCATTCCTCAGGAAAGTCTTCACCACTTTTGATGCTAGTGGGATCAGCGACTTGGCCAGGTGCCAATGGAGCTCTTGGGCATGGAGGATTTAAGGCGAATTTCTTCATGTACTTCGGAGTAACATATCGATATTCCCTCCATTCTCGTGCCCATCTTCGTTCAATCCTCTGAATGCGCACTTTGCGCTAATTCTTGTTTTCTTTGCCAAACTTGGCTTCATCAGGTGTGCAATAATCCTTGTATATTTCATCAGGGATCTCGAAAGCAGTCATGACCTCCGGTTTCTTTCCTCCTTTCTGCGGTCTCTTTCCTTCAGCCATTTTCTTCAGATGAGGAATTTGAACAATTGAACACTCTAAAGAAGTATGCAGTTTTTTGTCGAGGAACGCTACAAATGAGTTAAGCTGATGAGAACCTAGTGATTCAGCAGCGGACATGAATACCTGTGAATAGAGTGTAGGTGCGAGGAATTTGGAGAGGTCATATGCGTTCTCAGAAGATTTTTCAAAAAGACAAGTTTTGAGGAATTTGACCAGTTGAGCCTTGAGGAATTTCACTAAGCGTTCTTGTCTTAGGTTCCAGAGTTGTACAGATCGAAAATCCGCACAATTGAGGAATCTTGAAGAAATGAGTGCTTAGAGAGATGGATCAAGAGCATACAGTGTGTGAGGTGTTCATATGTGAAGATTTGAAGAATAAAACACCTTTGAAGATTTTCAGAAAAGTTTGAGAATCAAAGCGAGTAATAAAAGTGACTTTTAATTACCCGAACTGAAGAACACGACGAACTGAGATGAACAGCGGTGAAGTTCGTCAAGTTAGATCTCCCACGCCCTAACTTGGCAGAGGGAGACAGCTACAGCGGCGGCGGAGTGAAGATTTCCGCAGCCGGCGCGAGTACGACGGCGACGAGGTCGAGGCAGTGAAGCTCTTCCTCACCGGCGGCGATGGAGTAGCGGCGGCGCTAGGGTTTGAGTAGAGCTCGAGCGAGAGACAGCGACCGAGCGGAGTAAATGAAGTAAGGAAGGGGAGAGGGGTATTTATAGCCACGGTAAAAACTGTTCGCCCGAAGATTTTGGGACGAACATGCCCCTGCCCTTTCTTCTTCACGCGACATGTGTCACCCACGTACTGTGCAGATGAGATCGTGTAAGATCGTGGGTCAATAAACTAATGCATCGTGGGATGCGGAACGGTTTGAGCGGTAAAACCGAAAATCTGGATAAGATTTGTTTTAAAGTTTCGTTCGCAATTTCTTCAGCTGACAAGGACACAGTGAAGACTTTGAACGAGTTTCAATCAGAACGCACATGAAGAATTTGTGAATAGATTGGGTTGAGTATAGCATAGAGGGGGAAGGGTCCGATCACATTCACTTAGCAGAAATCACAACTTGAAGAAATAGCAATAAGTGAATGCTGTAGAGGACATAAACTCGTATATATATATAGCCAATGAAGAAAAACGACGGAAACAGTGAAGATTTTGCAAAGTTGAAGAATTTGAAAAACTGAAGAATTTCAAAAATGAGGAAAAACTCAAATTGAAGATTTTCAACTTTTGTGGTGGCGTGACCCACCGTATAAGAATGAAGATTTTAGACACCGCGTACAATTGTCGTAGGGTTCTGAGAATCAAATTCTTCATTAATTTCTTCACACTTAGAGTGTTATTCTTCATTGATTGAAGAAAAACGTTTCTTCATGTGTTGCACATCTAAGTCATCAATTCTGCATAAGGGTTAGGATGTGTGTCCTTTTCAAAGAACACTCGAAGATTCTAAGATATTTAGCTCACACTGCAACTTGCTAAATCTCTTCTCGTCCAAGGGCTTAGTGAAGATATCAGCTAGCTGTTCTTCAGTCTTCACATGCTCGATGGAGATGTCGCCCTTCAACACATGATCATGAAGAAAATGATGACGAATCTGGATGTGCTTAGTCTTCGAGTGCTGAACTGGGTTGTGAGCAATTTTGATGGCACTCTCATTGTCGCAGAGGAGAGGCACATTCTTCACGTTGACACCATAGTCCTTGAGGGTTTGCTTCATCCAAAGCAGTTGAGCACAGCATGAGCCAGCAGCAATGTATTCAGCTTCAGCAGTAGACAGTGATACGCAGTTCTGTTTCTTCGAGGACCAACAGACCAAAGATCGTCCGAGGAAATGACAAGTGCCAGATGTTGACTTGCGGTCCACACGATCACCAGCATAGTCAGAATCAGAATATCCAATGAGATCAAAAGCAGAGCCCTTGGGGTACCATAATCCTAGTGTTGGTGTGTGAGCTAGATATCGAAGAATATGTTTCACTGCCTTATGGTGTGATTCCTTCGGTGCAGCTTGAAATCGGGCACACATGCAAACACTAAGCATTATATCTAGCCTAGATGCACATAAGTACAATAAGGAACCAATCATGGAGCGGTATACCTTGTGATCGAAGTCAATACCATTTTCATCAGTGCATAGATGGCCATTTGTGGGCATAGGAATTTTGACGCCTTTGCAATCTTGCATGCCGAATTTCCTCAGTACATCTTTGAGGTATTTCTCCTGAGATATGAATATGCCATTGCGCTGCTGACAAATTTGAAGACCTAAGAAGAATTTCAACTCTCCCATCATAGACATTTGATATTATTCACTCATCATATAGGCAAATTCATCACTATAACGTTGGTCGGTACAGCCAAAGATAATATCATCAACATATATTTGGCACACAAACAGTTCACCATCATATGATTTAGTAAAAAGAGTAGGGTCGAGTGAACCGGGTGTGAAGCCATTCTTCACGAAGAATTCCTTCAATGTATCATACCACGCCCGAGGGGCTTGCTTGAGGCCATAGAGAGCCTTATTGAGTCTGAAGACTTTGTCAGGATTCTTGGGATCTTCAAAACCTGGGGGTTGAGCAACATATACTTCTCCCTCAAGCTTACCATTGAGGAATGCACTTTTCACATCCATTTGATATAAGATGATATCATGATGGTTAGCGTAAGCAAGTAATATGCGAATAGCCTCAAGTCTAGCAACAGGTGCAAAAGTTTCATCGAAATCAATTCCTTCAACCTGTGTGTAGCCTTGAGCTACTAGTCGTGCCTTATTCCTCACCACAAGGCCATTTTCATCTTGCTTGTTGTGGTAGATCCACTTTGTGCCAATGATGTTATGCTTGCGAGGATCTGGGCGATTGACCAATTCCCAGACTTTGTTCAGCTCGAACTGATGTAATTCTTCTTGCATAGCCTGAATCCACTCCGGCTCCAGAAATGCTTCATCTACCTTAGTGGGCTCTGTGATAGAGACAAAAGCATAGTGCCCACAAAAGTTAGATAAATGTGATGCTTTTGAGCGTGTGAGAGGACCTGGTGCGCTAATGTCATCGATGATCTTCTCCACTTGCACTTCTTTTGCAACGCGTGGATGAGTTGGTTGTCGCTGAGGATTTTGATCAGCATTTTCTTCAGCACCATTTTCCTCATCATGTTCTTCAGGTGCATCAGCTCGACGTTCTTCATGAACAGGAATGAATTCTTCAGCAGATTCTTCAGTCGGAATGACATCCTCAGTTGCCTTGAGCTTGATAGCATCTTCAGGTGCTGGTTCATCTAACACAAAAGGTAGGTGCTCTCTTTGCAAGCCATTAGTTTCATCGAACCGCACATCTACAGTGTCAACAATCTTGTGAAGAACAATGTTGAAGACTCTGTAGGTGTGCGAGTCCTTTCCGTAACCAAGCATAAAACCTTCATGTGCTTTCGGTGCAAATTTAGAGTTGTGGTGAGGATCTCTAATCCAACATTTAGCACCGAAGACTTTGAAATAACTCACATTGGGTTTCTTGTCAGTGAGGAGTTCATAGGCCGTCTTCTTGAAGAATTTGTGAAGATATACTCTGTTGATGATGTGGCACGCAGTATCAATTGCATCAATCCAAAAACGCTGAGGCGTTTTGTATTCATCAAGCATAGTGCGAGCCATCTCAACAAGAGTTCTGTTCTTGCGCTCCACGACGCCATTTTGCTGAGGAGTATAGGGAGCAGATAACTCATGAGTAATACCAAGTTCATCAAGATAGGCATCAAGACCGGAATTCTTGAACTCAGTTCCATTGTCACTTCTGATATGCTTGATCTTCACACCAAAGTTGGTTGAAGCCCTCGAGGAAAATCGTTTGAAGACTTCCTGCACTTCATGTTTGTAAGTAACAATGTGTACCCATGTATATCGAGAATAATCATCAACAATGACAAAACCATATAGAGATGCATCATTAGTGACTGCTAAGTAATGATTAGGTCCGAAGAGGTCCATGTGAAGCAATTCGAATGGACGGGTAGTGGTCATGATAGTCTTCGCTGGATGCTTGGCCTTGGTCATTTTTCCAGCTTCACAGGCTCCGCATAAGTGATCCTTGAGGAATTTGACATTCTCAATGCCAATGACATGCTTCTTCTTCGCAAGCGTGTTCAAATTCCTCATGCCTGCGTGACCAAGTCGTCGATGCCATAGCCAGCCTTCTGAAGCTTTTGCAAGTAGACACACGGCTGGTTGTGGTCCTGTAGAGAAATCAACAATATACAGATCTCCTCTCCTAAAGCCTTCGAAGACTTTGGAATTGTCAGCTTCCATAATCACAACACAGCGATATTTGCCAAAGACAACAACCATGTCAAGATCACAAAGCATTGAGACTGACATGAGATTGTATCCTAAGGACTCAACAAGCATGACTTTGTCCATGTGCTTATCCTTAGAGATAGCAACCTTACCAAGACCCAAAAACTGACTTTTGCCTTTGTCACCAAAGATGATATGCTTCAGAGGTGACGGTGATAAGGGAGCATCCATCAATAGATTCTTGTTACCAGTCATGTGATTTGTACATCCACTATCGAGGACCCATTCAGTGGTTTTGGGTTGATCATCCTGCAGATGAATTAGTGTAGCTTACAATCTCATATGCTTCATCAGTGAAGAATATGATATCAAGTTCATCAGATGAATTTCATCAAGCAGTAAACAGATATAGCAGTATGAGGACGTGTGAAATGAAAGTTCATTTCATCATGATTCGCCTGCGTCCCTTCAGGCATTTTCGTCAGGTCCCCAGCAAATTCTTCAGATGTTAAAGCACGTCTGGAGACCTGACCCTGCAGAAGAGATTAGTTCTTTTTCTTCACCACCCACATCTGGAGGGGTGGCAAAGAGTTCATCATTCTGCGAGCACCATATGAGAAAGGTGGCAAAGATGCCAAACCATTTCGTTTCACATAAGAGGGGTTAGGGTAAGCATATGAATAAGCAGAGTAATTCTTCGAGGACTTATGAACATAATGGTTTGAAGAATAATGCACATATTCATAGCCCTTAGCTCTACCCTGCGAGACAGAGTTGTTAGCACGATGATAATCATATGAGGACTTTGATCCAGTTGAGGAATTTGATCCATGTGAAGAATTTGGTCCATATGAGGACTTGGATCCGTATGAAGAGTTTGGTACATATGAAGAATTTGATTTGGGGTTCCTGTTCTTCACAGGTAGTGTCATGAGGACATTCACCTGAAGACTTTCAACACAACTTTTGGGAACCCAGATTTTCTTCATAGGGGAACCGTTCCTGCAGTTAGTGCCAACATATCTAGCAAATACTTCACCATTCTGATTTTTGAACAGTTTATAGTTGGAGTCAAATGACTCATCAGAGGAATGAGGAGATTCACATGTAAAGCCAGATAAGTTAGATGGATCAACTGGAGGTCCCTTTGCAGCAACCCATGAGGTTTTGGGGTACTGCTCAGGTTTCCAATATGTTCCATCAGCATTGAGTTTCCTCTCAAAGGCAATACCCTCTTTCCTAGGGTTTCTGTTGAGGATCTGCTTTTTGAGCACATCACAAAGTGTCTGATGCCCTTTGAGGCTTTTGTACATGCCTGTCATGTACAGTTCCTTCAGCCCTGCATTGTCAGTGATACTAGCAATGTCCTCAGACGAGGAATTAGTGATAGTAGAGGCAGATGAAGAATTTGTAACAGTTGAAGCATTTGAACATTCAGGTGAAGAATTAGCAGATTCACATTCAATGCACTTTAAGCATGGGGGAACACATTCTTCCTGAGAAGCGCTGATTTGTTGAGCTAGTAATGAATCGCGCTCCTTCTGAAGATCTTCATAACACACTCTTAGCTTTTCAAGATCTTCCTTTCTTTGAAGAGATTCAAGAGAAAGCTTCTCGTGATCTTGCTTTTCTTGAAGAAATTCATAAGAAAGTTTCTCATGATCAGACAAGAGAGCGTTATGATGACCTTGAAGGTTATCAAACCTAGACTGAAGTCTCTGAAGATTTTCAGTCAAGGCTTTAGTGCGATCCATTTCTTCACCCAACATATCGTCACTTTTATCTAGCATGTTTTGAACCTTTTCAAGAGCCCATTGTTGTTTCACAGCAATCTTAGAAAGTTTAGAGTAGCTGGGCTTGAGATCCTCATCAGATTCATTTTCACTAGATTCAGAGGAGTTGTATTTGAGTACCTTAGCACCTTTCGCCATGAAGCAATAGGTGGGAGCGTAGCCATCATTATCTTCATCAGGCTTGTCGGTGGAGTCCGTTTCTTCAGTGTGAAGATGGACTTGCTGACGAAGGCAGTAGCAACGGCCAGACTCACCACACCAGACTCAGATTCTTCAGACGCCTCCTCTTCATCATTTTCCTCAGATTCAGCTTCAGAGTCCATCTCCTTGCCCATGAATGCCCGAGCCTTCTTGGAGCTGCTCTTCTTGTGAGATGAAGACTTCGAGGATTTTGATGACAAAGATTTTGACGATTTCTTCTTCTTCTTCGCATCATCAGAACTGTAATCCTTGTATTTCTTCTTCTTCATTTCCTTTTCCCACTGAGGACAATCTTGAATATAGTGACCAGGCTTCTTGCATTTGTGGCAAAGCCTTCTCTTATAGTCACTGGATGAGGAATCATTGCTTCTTGAGGATTTTCCAAAGCGACCACGTCTTGTGAACTTCTGGAATTTCTTCACAAGCAGTGCTAGATCCTGGCTCAATTCTTCAGGATCACCAAGGCTACTACCAGAGTCCTCATATTCAGAATCAGACACAGCCTTGGCCTTCAAGGCACGTGGTTTGCCATAGTTTGAACCATAGAGATCTCTCTTTTTAGCAAGCTGGAACTCGTGAGTGTTTAGCCTTTCGAGGATATCAGCAGGATCAAGCGACTTGTAGTCAGCACGTTCTTGTATCATCAGTCCCAGAGTATCAAATGAGGAATCAAGCGATCTCAACAGTTTCTTCACAACTTCATGATCAGTGATGTCAGTGGCACCGAGGGCTTGAAGCTCATTTGAGATATCAGTGAGGCGATCGAATGTTTGTTGGACATTCTCATTGTCGAGTCTTTTGAAGCGGTTGAAGAGATTCCAAAGAACATCGACTCGAGAGTCATGCTGAGTTGAAACTCCTTCATTTACTTTGGACAGCCTATCCCAGATAAGCTTAGCAGTTTCCAAAGCACTCACTCTTCCATACTGTCCTTTGCTCAGATGACCACATATGATATTGTTCGCTTGAGAATCGAGTTGTTTGAATCTCTTCACATCGGTAGCGTTCAGTGAGGGAGTGACAGAGGGGACACCATTTTTCACAACATACCAGAGATCGTTATCAATTGCCTCAAGATGCATTCGCATCTTGTTCTTCCAGTAGGGGTAGTCCGTTCCATCAAAGGTAGGACACCCAGCCGAGACCTTGATCATACCTGCGGTCGACATAACTAAAACTCCAGGCGGTTAAACCAAAATCACACAGAACAAGGGAGTACCTTGCTCTGATACCAATTGAAAGTGCGTTATATCGACTAGAGGGGGGGTGAATAGGCGATTTTTATGAATTCTTCACTGAGGAATTTGCTGGTGAGGAAATTCCTTAGTGAAGAACTACTTGCAGCGGAATAAGTACTCAGAAGTAAACATAGCAGGATACAAACATAGTCATCATGATGAAATGAAGACTAGCACAGAGTACAGAAAGCGTAAACACAGGATAACAAGATGAAGACGGACAGACTGAAGAAATTGAACTGAGGAATTTGTGAAAGTCTTCAGTCAAAGTCTTCAAGCACAGATATGAACAACATACAACACAGCAATAAGGAAATGAAAGAGTTGAGGAAATAGAACCAGTTAGTTGGTGAAGACAATGATTTGGTAAACCAGTTCCAACTGCTGTCTCAGTTGTACGTCTGGTTGGAGCGGCTGAGTATTTAAACTCGAGGACACGCAGTCCCGGACACCCAGTCTCTGAGACGCAACTCAGGACACCCAGTCCTCACCGTATTCTCCTTGAACTAAGACCACGCAGGCCTCGTCCAATCACTCGTGGTAAGTCTTCAGGTGACTTCCAAACCTTCACAGACTTGGTCACTCGGCGATCCACAATTCCTCTTGGATGCTCTAGACCTTGACGCCTAACCGTCTGGAAGAAGCACAGTCTTCAAAGGTAACAAGCGTCGGATCCACGCAGGATCAATTTCTTCAGTGATGCTCAATCACTTTGGGTTTGTGGGGGTTTGGTTTTGGACTTTCCTCACTTGATGATTTTCGCTCAAAGTCCTCGGAGGATGGGTTGCTCTCAGATGACAAGTGTCAAGTTCTCTCGGAGCAGCCAACCAACTAGTGGTTGTAGGGGGCGGCTATTTATAGCCTAGGGAGCAGCCCGACATGATAAGACATAAATGCCCTTCAATGATATAACCGTTAGGTGGATAAGATATTTTGGACAGCCGGCGCGCAGCACAGCAACGGTCAGAAATTTGACTCTCAAATTCCTCAGGACTATCATGTTCCTCACTGTGTAGGCAATTCGCACTGGCGAATTCCTAACTCCTCAGTCAGAGCAAAGTCCTCAGTGACCAGAAGAACTGCGTCTCTGTCACTGAAGAAATTGACTGAACTGTATGAGATTTCCAATGGCTTCACTCGAAGGGATTGGTAGGTGTAGGATTTTGAGTTGAGCATCACATGGAAATTTTTCCTTAGTATTTCCTCGACCCCCTTTAACAGTACGGTGTTTCCTATGACTCAAGAAAGAGAAAACGAAACTACGGAAACAAAAGTCTTCACGCTTCATGTTCCTCAAGTGAATACCAAGTCTTCAAGGTCACACCAATTTCTTCACTTTTAAAGTCTTCAGAATATCAAAGTCTTCAGTCGAAGAACTTCATTTTTAGGGGTCGACTTTCTCTGTAAAATATCAAACTCCTCATAGACTTATAGACCTGTGTACACTCACAAACGCATCAGTCACTTAACCTATAAGTCTTCAATACACCAAAATCACTAAGGGGCACTAGATGCACTTACACCGGCCTTCTTGTCCGCTAAGTACTTGGGGCAGTTCCGCTTCCAGTGAGCACTTCCCTTGCAATAAAAGCTTGGGTCCATTGCTTGACTTCTTCCTGGCAACTGGCTTACCAGGCGCGGCAACTTCCTTGTCGTCCTTCTTGAAGTTCTTCTTACCCTTGCCTTTCTTGAACTTAGTGGTTTTATTCACCATCAACACTTAATGTTCCTTTTTGATCTCTACCTGAGCTGATTTCAGCATTGAATATACCTCAGGAATGGTCTTTTCCATCCTTGCATATTGAAGTTCATCACAAAGCTCTTGTAGCTTGGTGGGAGCGACTGGAGAATTCTGTCAATGACCGCGTCATCCGGGAGATTAACTCCCAGCTGAGTCAAGCGGTTGTGCAACCCAGACATCTTGAGTATGTGCTCACTAACAGAACTATTTTCCTACATCTTACAACTAAAGAACTTGTCGGAGACTTCATATCTCTCGACCCGGGCATGAGCTTGGAAAACCATTTTCAGCTCCTCGAATATCTCATATGCTCCGTGTTGCTCAAAACGCTTTTGGAGCCCCAGTTCTAAGCTGTAAAGCATGCCGCACTGAACGAGGGAGTAATCATAAGCATGAGACTGCCAAGCGTTCATAACGTCTTGGTTCTCTGGGATTGGTGCTTCACCTAGCGGTGCTTCTAGGACATAATCTTTCTTGGCAGCTATGAGGATGATCCTCAGGTTCCGGACCCAGTCCGTATAGTTGCTGTCATCATCTTTCAGCTTGGTTTTCTCTAGGAACGCGTTGAAGGTGGACATGAGCGTTGGCCATTTGATCTACAAGACATATTGTAAAGATTTTAGACTAAGTTCATGATAATTAAGTTCATCTTAATCAAATTGTTTAATGAACTCCCACTCAGACAGACATCCCTCTAGTCATCTAAGTGAAACATGATCCGAGTCAACTAGGCCGTGTCCGATCATCACGTGAGACGGACTAGTTAACATCGGTGAACATCTTCATGTTGATCGTACCTTCTATACGACTCATGCTCGACCTTTCGGTCTTCCGTGTTCCGAGGCCATGTCTGTACATGCTAGGCTCGTCAAGTCAACCTAAGTGTATTGCGTGTGTAAATCTGGCTTACACCCGTTGTATTCGAACGTTAGGATCTATCACACCCGATCATCACGTGGTGCTTCGAAACAACGAACCTTCGCAACGGCGCACAGTTAGGCGGGACACTTTTCTTGAAATTAGTGTGAGGGATCATCTTACTTACTACCGTCGTTCTAAGTAAACAAGATGAAAAACATGATAAACATCACATGCAATCATAATAGTGACATGATATGGCCAATATCATATAGCTCCTTTGATCTCCATCTTCGAGGCTCCATGATCATCTTCGTCACCGGCATGACACCATGATCTCCATCATCGTGATCTCCATCATCGTGTCTCCACGAAGTTGCTCGCCAACTATTACTTCTACTACTATGGCTAACGCGTTTAGCAATAAAGTAAAGTAATTTACATGGTGTTTCTCAATGACACGCAGGTCATACAAAAAATAAAGACAACTCCTATGGCTCCTGCCGGTTGTCATACTCATCGACATGCAAGTCGTGATTTCTATTACAAGAACATGATCTCATACATCACATATATATCATTCATCATTCATCATAACTTTGGCCATATCACATCACAAAACACTTGCTGCAAAAACAAGTTAGACGTCCTCTAATTGTTGTTGCAAGTTTTTACGTGGCTTCTATAGGTGATCTAGCAAGAACGTTTCTTACCTATGTTAAAGCTACAACGTGATTTGCCAACTTCTATTTACCCTTCATAAGTACCCTTTTCATCGAATCCGCTCCAACTAAAGTGGGAGAGACAGACACCCGCTAGCCACCTTATGCAACTAGTGCATGTCAGTCGGTGAAACCTGTCTCACGTAAGCGTATGTGTAAGGTCGGTCCGGGCCGCTTCATCTCACAATACCGCTGAAGCAAAATAAGACTAGTAGTGGCAAGAAAGTTGACAACATCTACGCCCTAAACAAATTGTGTCCTACTCGTGCAAAGAGAACTACGCATAGACCTAGTTCATGATGCCACTGTTGGGGAACATTGCATAAAATAAAAAAATTCCACTGTTGGAGTGCATCTACATACCCTTGTAGATCGCGAGCGGAAGCGTTCAAGAGAACGGGGTTGAGGGAGTCGTACACGTCGTGATCCAAATCACCGGAGATCCTAGCGCCGAACGGACGGCACCTCCGCGTTCAACACACGTACGGTCAGCGTGACGTCTCCTCCTACTTGATCCAGCAAGGGGGAAGGAGAGGTTGATGAAGATCCAGCAGCACGACGGCGTGGTGGTGGATGCAGCAGGGATCCGGCAGGGCTTCGCCAAGCGTCTGCGAGAGGGAGAGGTGTAGCAAGGGGGAAGGGAGGCGCCAAGATGCAGGGTGCGGCTGCCCTCCCTCCCCCGTCCTTATATAGGGTCCCTAGGGGGCACCGGCCCTAGGAGATGGATCTCCTAGGGGGGCGGTGGCCAAGGGGGGAACTTGCCCCCCAAGGCAAGTGGAGGCGCCCCCTGCCCTAGGGTTCCCAACCCTAGGCGCAGGGGGGCCCAAGGGGGGGCGCACCAGCCCACCAGGGGCTGGTCCCCTCCCCACTTCAGCCCACGGGGCCCTCCGGGATAGGTGGCCCCACCCGGTGGACCCCCGGGACCCTTCCGGTGGTCCCGGTACAATGCCGGTGACCCCTGAAATTCTCCCGATGGCCGAAACAGCACTTCTTATATATATTGCTTGACCTCCGGACCATTCCGGAACTCCTCGTGACGTCCGGGATCTCATCCGGGACTCCGAACAACTTTCAGTTTGCTGCATACTAATATCTCTACAACCCCTAGCGTCACTGAACCTTAAGTGTGTAGACCCTACTTCGGGAGATATGTAGGCATGACCGAGACGCCTCTCCGGTCAATAACCAACAGCGGGATCTGGATACCCATGTTGACTCCCACATACTCCTCGATGATCTCATCGGATGAACCACGGTGTCGAGGATTCAATGAACCCCGTATTCAATTCCCTTTGTCAATCGGTACGTTACTTGCCCGAAACTCGATCGTCGGTATCCCAATACCTCGTTTACTCTCGTTACCGGAAAGTCACTTTACTCGTATCGTAATGCATGATCCCGTGACCAGACACTTGGTCACATTGAGCTCATTATGATGATGCATTATCGAGTGGGCCCAGAGATACCTCTCCGTCATACGGAGTGACAAATCCCAGTCTCGATTCGTGCCAACCCAACAGACATTTTCGGAGATACTCGTAGTGCACCTTTATAGCCACCCAGTTACGTTGTGATGTTTGGTACACCCAAAGCACTCCTACGGTATCCGGGAGTTGCACAATCTCATGGTCTAAGGAAATGATACTTGACATTTGGAAAAGCTCTAGCTAAACAAACTACACGATCTTTGAGCTATGCTTAGAACTGGGTCTTGTCCATCACATCATTCTCCTAATAATGTGATCCCGTTATCAATGACATCCAATGCCCATTGCCAGGAAACCATGACTATCTGTTGATCGACGAGCTAGTCTATTAGAGGCTCACTAGGGACTTATTGTGGTCTATGTATTCACACGTGTATTACGATTTCCGGATAACATAGTTATAGCATGAATAATAGACAATTATCATGAACAAAAAAATATAATAATAACCATTTTATTATTGCCTTTAGGGCATATTTCCAACAATGTGTTATATGCTAGATCGGTGTGACTTAGGATCGGGGTCCCGACAAGCGTGTTCATATCCATGGTCCTGTGAAATTCAACATGTTCAAACGGTAAGATTTATGAACTTACTAGGGAGTACAGATGACCCTCATATTACAAGTTGACCATCACACACTGCTATAGGATAAGATGTATGAACTGTCAATCATTGATGCACGTGCATTCGTATAACTCTGGTGAGCTGAGAAATGAAAAAAATGACATGTTCATGAAGAACCACTCAAGAGCTTGCGGGCATATTTTTAATCACTATGGTTACAGGTTTTGTCAGCTCCAGTTATATTCAAACATTTTACAAATAAAGTTGTGCAGATTATAAGTTTTGCGTACAAGAGTTACCTAATAAAAATACAATGTTGGTAGGACTTCCACCGACCCGGTTTCTTGACCATTGAGGAACCCGGTTTATAGGCACAAATATCAGATGGATATGTACTCTTTTCAGTCCCATAAGGATAATTAGTGAAGTGCTAATGAAAGCATGAAGAACTATTCACCAAACATCAAATAGGAAAATAACCAGGCCTTAGAACAATACTGTCATAGCTAGAATTTCACAGCCATAATGAACAGGAGAAGAAGCATATACTGTAGGGTGCAGGCACACACAAATAGCAGAAAGGCGAAAGATAATATTGAACTGCGGGAGATGGTCACAAGATTTCTTGGATATGTACACGTGGTTAAAGCAAGCTAGATAGTTAGATAGGAGAGCCAATGATCAGCTGCTAAGCTAAGAAGTTGGCCATGAAATTTTATATGCATAAGAACAAGATGATCATAACATATTGGGAGAAAAATATACATACATTTACACCATTTACTGGAAGTAAAATATACTTCAAAACATACTCAAAAATAATGTCTAGATTATGCTAATACCTTGTCACAGATTGTGGTTTTCTTACCATCCTAACAAATACATACTCGACGATGGATTATCCACATAAAATGTAGTATATGGGATCTTCTAGACAAACAAATATAATTTAAATGTGGTTCAACCAAGTTGGTGATAAAGTTAGCTTAGAGTATTATCAAGTAAGACCTAAGTCTGATCCATGTACTGAGATATTAACACAACACAAAATTCATGTAACGAGATGCTCACTTGGGTAACAAATACTTTAACTAAAAGGTGAAGGAGAAGTATAACTTACTAACCATTGCTGATGACGCATCTAGAGAACTGCGAGATTTTGTACGTAGTGTTAGTATTATGGATATGAGAATATTACAAAGATGGACATGTGCTTTCCTGCTCCTAGACCATGATCTGAAGTGTTATAATTTGCTTCTTGTTCCTTCCTTGGTCCTGCATGGAACCAAATATTATTCATAATCCTTTTTTACGCAACTAAAATAAACATTCAAACAAAAGTCTGAACAACTTCACACAAATAAGATTTTAATGAAACAAATTCAGTCAAAATTGTTCTCACTGGCGAGCACGTCAATATAAAATGGAAAGTGTCAATCGTTTGTCATCCTTTGTCAATCAACTACTGTTTGGTGAGGACTGCTACAATTAACTCTTTTTTGCAATGCATGAAATTGTTCGTTCATTCATCATAATCTGCGCTGGTAGACATGATACTTCAAAATGCGGAAGTGACAAATCAACGCCGGTCCACTCTCGGTGATATCTCTAATTTTCATCATCATTCCAGAATGACTGCAGTGGCAGCACCAGGTAGGATAATTTTCACCTAATTGGAAGAGATCTGTAGTATAGGTCCATACATATGGCTGATCTGGTTGTAAATTGACAATTCCAGCAGTGGCCTCACAAGAGTTGACCCTGATTGGATCTCGCTACGAAAGTGTAAAGCTTACTAAAGAACTGAGAGCACGAGAGAAATGAAGCGGCTAGTGCGACAAATGCCTGCCGACGTCCTCTTGGTGATATCACCAACGTTGATTAACCCCCCCCCCCCCCCCCCCCAATGGAGTCTAGGTATATATCATCAAAATGAGTTGAATGAAGGAGACACACTGCAATTGATTTCTTATGCCTGATTATATTACTTTCCAGTCAATACTATGACTGGTTTTAGTAGCAGCTCTACTCATTTAAACAGATATTGCTCAATAATCGGATTCACAAGCTAGCCCCCATGCACCTACAAGCTTGTTCATAGGTGAAATGACAATCCCTTATAGCTCCAACTATGCACCCTACACTGCTGACAACACTGCAGGTGAAACGACATTCCCTTCTCCAAGCAATCTCACACCTGCTTTTCCAGTCAGATCAAGATTGTAGTTCACACGTTAGGAGCCATTTGCCTTAGCTAAGTATAATTATTAGTATTTTAACTACAAACCATATCGAGGTTGAACTTGATGACATGATGCCAGGTACGAGGGAACATGATGGGGAGCGTAAAAAGTCCATATCAAAGGAACAAAGGGGCATTAGAAATGCGCGGAGACGAGCAACTTATCGAAAGAAAAGGGAAGAGGAAATGAACTTTGGTGATGTCTTATACCAAGAAAAGAGGGATAAGATAAACACACAGAGACGAGCAGCTTACCAGGAAAAAAGGGAACACATAAATGCACAAAAACGAAAACAGATGGTCGACGGCGACATAACTTAACACCCGAGCATAATGGGGAGGTGAGTGCTCAACGCAGCCACCGAAGGAAGGCTCTGTTGAGCATCCCATGTGCTGAATCGATCGCCATGCCTCGTCCAGATTTGGGTGACTCGGTGTCAATGAGCACAATTGGACACACCTTCAGAACAAACAATATTTCTCCCATCTCTACTCCACATTTTATGTATGTATGCAATAAACCAATTTTATAATAGCTCTGCATCGGTGCAGCCGCCTACCATTGCATTACGATGGACGGTAATGTTGAACTTATGGATCTTGGGCAACAATCCAATGGTCAACAAATAGATGGCACTCGTACCGTCATGTCGGCACCCACATACAACTGCATAATCGAAATCGATGGTAATTCTCCCATAAACATCCAACTTCCATTTTGTAGGCGATTGAACAGTTATTTACTGAATAACTCGAAAATGGTGTAGGTGCCCACCTCAGCAGAACCTTGGGTGATAGTGTCGTAGAGGGAAACGTCAATGAAATCAATGACCACCTAAAAATGCTAGGGGTATGATAAGGTTTTTGGTGGCAAAGTGGAGCATACACATGTGTACGTATATGTGTAAAGTTAGTTGTCCTACTTTATGATGACTTTCATTCCTACTCGAAATGCTAATGTAGCACATGTAGATCATCTAACATGATGGATTTCAGTTTTAGTTACAACCAATCAAGCTAACATCAGTACAGAGGTTGATTTCCCAGTTCAAAGCAATAGTTGGTTGATTTCCAGTTAAATTATACTCCCTGCTTGGCAAACTGAAACTATGATTGTCCTAAATCCTACTTCTAGAGTTGCTGCAGATCAACAGCTACTCTGAGTACAAGAACTCTCCCCCTATCTGCAAGATCAGTAGTACAAGTAGTACATTTTTGGAGTATTTTTTTTTAGAACTTTTTGGAGTATATTTTCAAAGTACTTCAAGCAAGATTATTGAAGTTACTGAAATTTTACTAAAACTGTGCCTACGACTACATCTCCTACTCATAATATGTACCCATACTCATACAAATAAATTGTACCCTGCCCCTAATCTGTACCCAAGCACCACTCCAAATTTATAGAGAGGAGACAGGGGAAGCTCACCATGCAATGGAGATGTTGGCGAAGAGGAGCATCGTTGAGCAGGATGTCCTCGAGCAGATGTTCGTCGTCAAGCATCACCTGTTCGCCTCTCGGTCCTGGGCGTAGTAGGCGTAGGCAGGGACGCCGGCGTGGTCATGCGCGAAGGGCTCGGCGCCGGCGGGGTCGCGCACGGCCATGTGGACCACGACAACACAAGTGTGTACCGCCTACAACCGTTGTCGGCTGTGTGCTCGGAGAAGACGCTGCGGGAGGTGAGCAGGCAACGGGCGGGTCCAGGTGGCCCAGCGGGAGCAGCTCCGCGGCCGAGAGCAGTGCGTTGGTGCTGCTCGCCCACACCGCGGTTGTCGCTTGATCTAACGCGAAGGGAGGGGTGAGAGGGGGCGGCGGCGAGAGGAGAAGTCGCCGGTTATGGCGGCTGTGGGGGTGAGGGCGAAGGCCGCCGGCGATGCGAGGGAAAGGAGGGGGCGACGCGGGGGAGAGAAGTGGACTAGATGTAGTGAGGGAGAGGCGTGGACTGGGCTAGTGATAAGGATAGGTGGAAATCTTTCCAGACAAAGTTAGGTGAAAAATGAAAAAAACCCTTTTTTACAAACTAGTAACAGTGCACGTGTAACACACGTGTAGTCGAATAAATTTCCTCGTTCATCAGGTTTTCAACCAGTCAATATGGGATGAAAACAATGAATATCTAGAACCACATTGTATGACATACATGTGCTCATTCTTGGTCGACATAATCATCTTCCTTTGAACAAATACACAAGTAATATTCCAAACACATAACAAATTGATACTTGTACATTATTGACATTACATGACTTGGGCACATAAAACTTACATCTACACTGTCAGCAACATGTATATATGAAACCTCATGAACTACCCAACGTAGTATGTCGACACCAAAAAATATGGTAAGCTTATCTAGATATGAGATCGAGAAAGATGAAAAACATGAAACCCATGGTAGTACGGTCAGAGCATAGAAAAGCAGAGATGAATCAGTCGTGGCAGAAGAGGAGCATAAGACGGATTGTTGGATGATGTAGAGCTTGATTTTATACTCTCTCTGCATCGTGCAAAGCAATAGTTCCAGTAGTAAGAAGTTATGTGTGCAAACGCTCTACATTCGCATCGTGGAAGTAGAAAGAGTGTTGCAATTCAACATAATAGAGTGGACAACAGGGTCGCATCAGTATAAAGAGTGTTGCAATTCAACGCGGCGTGCTACATGGACTCCGTCCGTCATGCCAGTCTAAGGGGCGTCCTATTCGTCGGTCTCCTCGAGTCACCACCCGTGATGGACACCTAGACGTACACACGCAGCAACCCCACGTCGAGGACGTGCACACCCATCTCCATGGTGGTGGTCGGCTGAGCCAAGCTGTTGTTGTCAAACCGCTGCAAGCCGATTAGCTGATAACTGATTCTAGTTTTCAAACCTATTAACTGAATTAGGCCATGTGGCTGTAGCATTCCACTTGTACATTTTCAGACGTGATAACTGAATTTTGTTTAGCAAAAGAGATTAAGCATTCCATTGCCTTGCACAAATAAATTGGCATGACACAACCTTCCCATCAGTGGATATTTTGTTTGTGTACCTTTTCCGGACCCCAAAGCCCTTTTGACAACCATATAGCTAAGCAAAAATGCCCAAGCTTCATCCGAATTTTTAAAGAGAGGCAAGAGCTCGTGCTTGGGGATGCCCAAGGCACCCCAAGTAAATATTCAAGGAGACTCAAGCGTCTAAGTTTGGGGATGCCCCGGAAGGCATCCCCTCTTTCTTCAATAAGTATCGGTATGTTTTTGGATTCGTTTCGTTCATGCGATATGCGCAAGTCTTGGAGCGTCCTTTGCATTTAGTTTTCACTTTTCTTTTATGCACCATGCTGGTATGAGATAGTCCTTGGTTGATTTATATAATGCTCTTTGCACTTCGCTTAAATCTTTTGAGTATGGCTTTATAGAATGCTTCATGTGCTTCACTTATATCTTTTAAAGTTTGGATTGCCTGTTTCTCTCCACATAGAAAACCGCCATTTGTAGAATGCTCTTTTGCTTCACTTATATTTGTTAGAGCATGGTCATATCGTTTGTAGAAAGTATTGAACTCTCTTGCTTCAGTTATATCTATTTAGAGAGATGATGGGAATTGGTCATTCACATGGTTAGTCATAAAATCCTACGTAAACTTGTAGATCGCTGAATATCATATGTTTGATTCCTTGTAATAGTTTTGCGATATAAAGGTGGTGATATTAGAGTCATGCTAGTGGGCGACTGTGGATTAGTAGAAATACTTGTGTTGAGGTTTGTGATTCCCGTAGCATGCACGTATGGTGAACCGTTATGTGATGAAGTCGGAGCATGATTTATTTATTGATTGTCTTCCTTATAAGTGGCGGTCGGGGACAAGCGATGGTCTTTTCCTACCAATCTATCCCCCTAGGAGTATGCGCGTAGTACTTTGTTTCGATGACTAATTGATTTTTACAATAAGTATGTGAGTTCTTTATGACTAATGTTGAGTCCATGAATTATATGCACTCTCACCCTTCCATCATTGCTAGCCTCTTCGGCACCGTGCATTGCCCTTTCTCACCTCGAGAGTTGGTGCAAACTTCGCCGGTGCATCCAAACCCCGTGATATGATACGATCTATCACACATAAGCCTCCTTAAATCTTCCTCAAAACAGCCACTATACCTATCTATCATGGCATTTCCATAGCCATTCTGAGATATATTGTCATGCAACTTCCATCATCATCATATACATGACCTGAGCATTCATTGTCATATTGCTTTGCATGATCGTAAGACAGCTAGCATGATATTTTCATGGCTTGTCCTTTTTTGATATCTTTGCTATGCTAGATCATTGCACATCCCGGTACACCGCCGGAGGCATTCATATAGAGTCATATCTTTGTTCTAGTATTGAGTTGTAATATTGAGTTGTAAGTAAATAAAAGTGTGATGATCATCATTATTAGAGCATTGCCCCAGTGAGGAAAGGATGATGGAGACTATGATTCCCCCACAAGTCGGGATGAGACTCCAGACTTAATGAAAAAAAGGCCAAAGAAGCCCAAATAAAAAAGGGGGCAAAAGAAGCCCACCAAAAAAACGAGAAAATAAAAAAAATGAGAGAAAAAAAGAGAAGGGGCAAGGCTACTATCCTTTTACCACACTCGTGCTTCAGAGTAGCACCATGTTCTACATATAGAGAGTCTCTTGAGTTATCACTTTCATATACTAGTGGGAATTTTCATAATAGAACTTGGCTTGTATATTCCGATGATGGGCTTCCTCAAATGCCCGAGGTCTTCATGAGCAAGCAAGTTGGATGCACACCCACTTAGTTTCAGTTTGAGCTTTCATACACTTATAGCTCTTAGTGCATCCGTTGCATGCCAATCCCTACTCCTCACATTGACATCAATTGATGGGCATCTCCATAGCCCGTTGATTAGCCGCGTCGATGTGAGACTTTCTCCCTTTTTCTCTTCTCCACATAGCCCCCACCATCATATTCTATTCCACCTATAGTACTATGTCCATGGCTCACGCTCATGTATTGCGTGAAAGTTGAAAAAAGTTTGAGAATGTCAAAAGTATGAAACAATTGCTTGGCTTGTCATCGGAGTTGTGCATGATTTGAATATTTTGTGTGGTGAAGATGGAGCATAGCCAGACTATATGATTTTGTAGGGATAACTTTCTTTGGCCATGTTGTTTTGAAAAGACAAGATTGCTTTATTAGTACACTTGAAGTATTATCGTTTTTATGTCAAATGATAGACTATTGCTTTGAAGCACTCGTGTCTTAATATTCATGCCATGATTAGATTACATGATCAAGATTATGCTAGGTAGCATTCCACATCAAAAATTATTATTTTTTATCATTTACCTACTCGAGGACGAGCAGGAATTAAGCTTGGGGATGTTGATATGTCTCCGTGTATATATAATTTTTTTATTGTTCCATGCCAATATTATTCAACTTTCATATACTTTTTGGCAACTTTTTATACTATTTTCGGGACTAACATATTGATCCAGTGCCCAGTGCCAGTTCCTGTTTGTTGCATGTTTTATGTTTCGCAGAAACCCCATATCAAACGGAGTCCAAACGGGATAAAAATGGACGGAGAATTATTTTGGAATATTTATGATTTTTGGGAAGTAAAATCAACGTGAGACAATGCCCGAGGTGGCCATGAGGCAGGAGGGCACGCCTGCTTACCCTGGGCGCGCCCCTGACCCTCATGGGCCCCTCGTAAGGAGGTTGCTGCTCTTCTTTGGCCGCAAGAAAGCTAATTTTTGGAAAAATATCTGGGCGAAGGTTTCAATCCAATCGGAGTTACGGATCTCCGGATATAAAAGAAACGGTGCCAGGGCAGAATCTGAGAACGCAGACACAGAGAGAGACAGAGAGACAGATCCAATCTCGGAGGGGCTCTCGCCCCTCCCGCGCCATAGAGACCATGGACCAGAGGGGAAACCTTTCTCCCATCTAGGGAGGAGGTCAAGGAAGAAGAAGAAGGGGGGGGGGGGCTCTCTCCCCCTTGCTTCTGGTGGCGCCGGAACGCTGCCGGGGGCCATCATCATCACCGCGATCTATACCAACAACTTCACCGTCCTCATCACCAACCCTTCCCCCCTCTGTGCAGCGGTGCAACCTCTCTTTTACCTGTTGTAATCTCTACTTAAACCTGGTGCTCAATGTTGGAAATATGCCCTAGAGGCAATAATAAATGGTTATTATTATATTTCTGTGTTCATGATAATTGTCTATTATTCATGCTGTAACTGTGTTATCCGAAAATCGTAATACACGTGTGAATATATAGACCACAACAAGTCCCTAGTGAGCCTCTAGTTGACTAGCTCGTTGATCAACGGATAGTCATGGTTTCCTGACTATGGGCATTGGATGTCATTGATAACGAGATCACATCATTAGGAGAATGATGTGATGGACAAGACCCAATACTAAGCACAGCTCAAAGATCGTGTAGTTCGTTTAGCTAGAGCTTTTCCAAATGTCAAGTATCATTTCCTTAGACCATGAGATTGTGCAACTCCCGGATACCGTAGGAGTGCTTTGGGTGTACCAAACGTCACAACGTAACTGGATGGCTATAAAGATGCACTACGGGTATCTCCGAAAGTGTCTGTTGGGTTGGCACGAATCGTGTGACGTCCGGATAATTAAGTTACAGTTATTCCCTCCTAATGATGCCACATCATCATGATTACTGTTGTTAAACTCACGTTGGTTCGAAACCGGTTCAAATTTCAAATTCAAATCAAAGTCCAAAATTCAAATTGCCAAACATGAAAACTAAAATATTCAAAGTGTGGCAAATAATCCCTGGATATTTGTCATGTTGGAGCCAACCTCATTTGAGTTCCCAAAATGCCCCTAAGATTTTATCTTGTGGTCCAACAATAATTAAATTGGCCTTTCCAATTTAATAAAAATGGTTAGCCAACTCCTTCTGACCCCAAACTTTTTATGCAACTTCACTTTGTTCCTATCTATTTTTTTGTGCAAAGTGCCACATTTAACAAAAATAATTTAGTAGCTCTTTTAAATAGGAAACAGAGGCAAATCAAAAATAAGAAGAAGAGCAACCCCCCCCCCCCCCCCCCCCGGCTCCCCATGGGTATCGGCCCATCCCACCCCAACCGGCCCAGCCCCAGGCTATAACCCCACGCCCACAAAATATCTGGACCGAACCCCCCACTTCCCCCACGCACCCACGCTCCTCTCCCCCCCCCCTGATTCGGGATCTGGATCGGGCGATGCCCCGACCCCGCCACTCGCCTCGATCCCCTCCTCCCGCTCCCTCGCTCGATCTGACGCCCGCCCGCGGCCAAGGTGCCCGTCCCCGACGCCAGCCCCCGTCGGCCTCGTCCCGACCCCGCCGCCTCTCCCCAGCGACCGTGCCTTCCCACCCCTCGACGCCGGCGCCCACCCCGGCGACGCACGGACTCCATCAACGCCGACGCCTCCTCGCCCTCGCGTCGAACTGCCCCGACGTCGCGCCGTTGCCGCTCGTCGTCACCTCGTCGGCGTCGCCTTCCGGCCTCTCCCCCGACCGGCTTCCCCGAGCACGCCTTTGCACATCTACAGGGCCCTGTGAGCCCTCATCCCCTTCCTCTCCCCCTCCCGTCGCCGTAGGACGCCACCACCGACGTGCCTGAAACTCTCCATCCGCTCCCCGCGTGTGGCCTCGCCTGTCGTCCTCACCCTGCTCGCGCTGCCCCTGGCCGCGCTGTTCGCGACTGCGGCCCGCACCTGCGCCCCTGGCCTCGTCTCCGGCCGCCCCCACGCCAGCGCTACCCAACGCGCCCCGCCGCGCCGGTTTTCGTCGCCGGAAACGGCCGGCCGGCGAGCCCCCGCCGTGGCCACGGCCTCGCCCTCTCGCGTGATGTGTGCCTAGGTGCGCCCCGGCCCAACGTCCGTTAGCGCACCCGCTCCAATGGCTAGATGGGCCACTGACAGCGGGCCCCACAACCCCTTTCCTTTTCAAAAAAAAGGTGTTAAAAAAAGGATTTAAAATAAATAATAAATAATAAATATAATTAATTAATTAACTTAATTAATTTGGTTAGTTAAACTAATTAAAGTTAATTAGCTTAATAGCCTAATTAGACCAAATTAACTAGTTAGTTAACGAAATAGTCAATGACAGGAGGACCCCACCCCCTGTTGACCAGTCAAACATTGACTGGTCAACTGGGACCCCTGGACCCATTGGTCAGCCCCTGGGTGCACTGTGGGTGCACTACACCGGGTGCACTTAGCATTTTTGCTATTTTAATTCGAATTACTAATAAATCCAGAATATTGTATAAACTTTGAAAAATCATAGTAAATTAACCGTAGCTCGGATCGAAAAACTTTGTACATGAAAGTTGCTCAGAATGACGAGACGAGTCCGAATACGTGGTCCGTTCGTTCGCCACACGCCCCTAACATAGCAAACATGCAACCTTTCCCCTCCGTTTCGTCTGCCCGAAAATGCCTAACTCCGGGAAAACTTCCTGGATGTTATCCCCCTTCGCCGGTAACGTGTAGCACCGCGTTAGAACATGTCTAGCTCTGTCTGTTGTCTTGTTATGCTATGTTTGCGTGTATTTACTGTTTCCTCCCCCTCTTCTCTCCGGTAGACCCCGGACCGCTGCTGATGTCGCTGAGATCGACTACGTCGGCGACGACCCTCCTTCTTGTCTGAGCAACCAGGCAAGCCCCCCCTTTGATCATCCCGATATCGCCCATTCTATACTCTCATGCTTGCATTAGATTTTGCTACTGTTATTGTTTGCTCCTATCCTGATGCATAACCTGCTTTTGTACCTGTTATTGTTACCTACCTGCTTATCCTAAACTTCCTAGTATAGGTTGGCTAGTGATCCATCAGTGACCCCCACCTTGTCCTTGTTGCCCCTGCTTCATCATCGACGCCTCGATCGACGTGATTGACGACCAGAGCCCGACACCTCACATCACATCACGCCCCTTTAGTTGCTCGACTCTGCAGAACTACTATCGAGTGCCGAGGGTGATCCCTCTTAACGCACTCCTGATGATAATTCTGTAGTGTAGCTATTCGGTGTGGTCATCGAGGGTGGTTCCTCTTTCACCATTCCCGATACGGCTCTGTCGTGCAACGCCTCAAGTGTGAACCTCGAGGGTGGATCCTCTTATGTTCACCTTGATGATTACATCGAGTGGAATCCTCCGAGGGTGATTCCTCGGGTTTTCCCCTTGATGTGTGGACACACCATTACCTTGATTTTACTGGAGACCATTGTGAAAGTCGGGCGGGCCCGGAGAGCACCCGCAAGATGGTTACGAGGCACGGCCGGGCCGGCAGGCCGCCCCCGAGTGGGCTGGGCTAGCCCTTGCCGTATTTCCTCGAGACGGGGCGACGGGGTCACCTTATCGTGAGTTTCTGCTCGTCTCCGCAAGCTAATAATACACTATGGTTTGGGTATTTATTCTGAATTGGCCTTTGGCCTTTGCGCACCAACCACCACGTGAGAATAGTTATGGGCCTCGGCGTCGTGGTATCAGTCGAAGCTTTGTCGGACGTCCAGATCAGCAGTGCGGCACGGTCGGATCGTGCTGGCCATCCGAGGCGGTGCTAGTATCCACCCTGCTCGCAACGACCCGGAGTGCTGCGGGCGATGGGCCCAAGACCCCGGAGTGCTTAGGATGTAGACCGACGGGGACCTCTCTGCTGAGTCTAGGTAGGGCTGCGACGTGTTGATCTTCTGAGGCCGGGCATTGACCCCAAAAGGGTGTGTCCGGCCAACGTGATCGAGCGTGTTGGCAAACGTGGTGCACCCCTGCAGGGAAGATTATCTATTAATAGCCGTGTCCATGGTAACGGACGTTCAGACTTATATCCTGATCTTATACAACTACGAACGGATACTTGGATATGTGGCTCCGGGATTGCTTTCTCGTAGGGAGTTGAGGAAGGATCTCTGGGCATTAATGTTACAACATGCTTGTTAATTATAAACTGCTATTCTTTACTCTTCTACATGCTGCAAGATGCTCGGAGCTGCGTGAAGATGCTAGTCTTCGATAGGCTAGGCCTTTCCCCTCTATTCTGGCATTCTGCAGTTCAGTCCACAGATATAAACCTTCCATTTGATACCAGTGCATACTTAGTATAGATCTGATGCTTGCGAGTACTTTGGATGAGTACTCACAGTTGCTTTGCTACCCCTTTTCCCCCTTCCTTCTTCTTTCCGGTTGATGCAACTAGATGGTGGATCCCTGGAGCCAGATGCCACCGCCGATGGATGCTGCTACGTGAAGACCGCCGACGGCCAGGAGTAGTTAGGAGGTCCCAGGCAGGAGGCCTTGCCTCTTCGATCGTTGTTGCTTTTGTGCTAGCCTTCTTAAGGCATCCTTGTTTAACTTATGTCTGTACTCAGATATTGTTGCTTCCGCTGACTCTTGTGTATCGAGCTTGTATTCGAGCCCTCGAGGCCCCTGGCTTGTAATATAAAGCTTGTATTATTTTATTTGTGTCTAGAGTTGTGTTGTGATATCTTCCCGTGAGTCCCTGATCTTGATCGTACACATTTGCGTGTATGATTAGTGTACGATTGAATCGGGGGCGTCACAAGTTGGTATCAGAGCCGACTGCATGTAGGATCCCCTTTCCAACTCCTTGGCCGAAGTTGAGTCTAGTTTAAAAAAAGGTTTTACTAACATGGCTGTGTGGCTTACGGGCCCACGTCGCCATTGGGTGGTATTAGGATCTTTTACTCCTCGACTATACTCTGGGACTCTGATCTCTCTTCTATTCGGGCTAAATGGTTTTGTTAACTCTAACTCTAGGTTCTCGTAAATACTTTCTCCCGGAGAGCCCCTCACTCCAGATGATTTCTTGGTGCACCAGAAGATTCTGAAGATGCTCTCCGATGTTTTACCGAGACCCTTCTGCCCTTCGTCGTTACAATCCCTACCACCGGTAAATCCTTATGCATAACTACCTATGTTGTCGTTCATACCTTCATCCCCAGTTGCTTTTGTTATTACAAGATGTCCTGAAATACTCTTCGATGTTCCGAGGATCCTTTATGCTTACTGCCCTGCAGTCCTTGCCGCATGAATACCCCTTCGGTTGATTACTCGCTCTTATCGAGTATCCATTCACCCCAGTTATTCTTATGTCTCATAAGATACTTGGTAATATAATCCGAGCTTTCGATGACCTTTGTCGCCTATTGCTTTAGAAAGTCTTACCTGCCTACACTCTGGTTAATTCCATATGCCTAGCAGTATCCATTGACGTCCTTTGTCATTATCATCTTGAGTCTTTCGATTTGATATGTCTGTGTCGCAATCATCAGTTGATCCTTATTGATTATCTTTCCAGCTCAGACGTCTTCCCGAACATGAGCTGGTTCTCGGCCGAACAGATTGCCATCGATTGTGCCCTAAGTCTATTCAACTTAACCATCCTTGGTCAGAGCGTTTGCTTCTGATCCCTTGATTTTGGAAATCGTAATTCCCTTTGCATTTGGACTCTGAATTAGTCAGTTGCCTCTATAATCCGATATCATTGCATTTCTTTCTTCTTCTACCTGAGTATTGATACTCACATCAGATCCCTCGTGTACCACCAGATCCTTTGTGGGGTTCTATCCGACAGCGTCCTTCATATGTTCGTAACCTTGTGGGCTTCCTCGGATACATAATGCCTTTGGTAAATTGTATCCCCTGCTTTTGTCAACCATGCTCTATTTCCGAGCTTGAGTTATTTATTCCTAAACTTTGTGGTATGTGTTCCTAAGATGCCCCGATGGGTTGAACCTATGCCTTCCACAATCTGTGTTAACCCGGAAACTTCTACGGGTCATACTCTACTAGTGATATGCTAGATAAAATCTGAACACTACGGCTTTGTCGAAATTGAGAAGTGAATGAAAGGTTATGCATTAGAGAAGTGGGAGTCGACCTTGAACTTTGTGTTCATGCCCATGGACACGATGTAGATCCTATCATGGAAGCTTCTTGTTATAATAATTTTCCCATTGTGATAAGTTCATCTTGTATCTATAATTGGTCCTTTGCAACCGTGGTTCCGACCATATTATTCTTCTTTGATTTCATTTCTCGGACAAGTGGAAGTACTTGTCTTCTGCAGATCATTTCACCCGTCCAACCTCTGTTCTGCTATACCCTCGAGTATTACCCTCTGGTATCTCGAGATTATCACGGAACTACATAACTTCTTATGAGTTCTTCATCAACTATTATTTCTCGCTGATTCAAATTTTCCATGGGTTCTGAGTTGTTAGACACTCGAGAACACCGATAACTGATTCGAGTCTACACTTTCCTTTCCATTGTCTTGTTCAACCTTTCTTGTAACCTATCATACCTAAGCAGTGATAATTCCCTGCTTATGTAAACACCTCGGTGTACAAACCCTGTCAGTAAGACCTTATTACTATTGTTGATGACATTCCAGTAGCCACCGATGGACGAGAACTTTGCCTATTGGTCTGCCTCGTCTTAACGAGCAGGAAAATGGTTCTCTTCGTCCCTCGCCCTTGGTACCAGCATTGTTGCCGACATAACTGACAGGCTATCCTCTGACCTGCCTTGCTATCATGACCGTACAAAATGTTAGCACCCTTCCTGCTTTTAACCCACATGGTGGGCCCATAACCAACAGTTCCACAGGATCGAAACCTGACTCTCCTGTACAACCTTAACTCTGAAATATTCTTTGCACTTGGCTTCGAGTGTAAATCACAAGCCACCTTCCTAGTGATTTATTGTGGTATCAGACGAAATACTTATTCCCATTGCTTTGAACCCCTTACACCCTCTGTTTCAGGCAACGAACGATTGCCTGCACGCTTGAAACTTCTTATTACACCTTCTTACCTTGCTCTCGATGACTTTCTTAAATTTCCAACTCGAGAGATGCCCCTATGCCACCTTCACTAAGATAGCCCCTGGTACCTACCTTGTGTTGAGCTCCGTCCTTCCCGAGTCTTTCCCTCCTTACTCCCCCTTAAATCTCGGGACGAGATTTCTTGTAGTGGAGGAGAATTGTGACGCCCGGATAATTAAGCTACAGTTATTCCCTCCTAACGATGCCACATCATCATGATTACTGTTGTTAAACTCACGTTGGTTCGAAACCGGTTCAAATTTCAAATTCAAATCAAAGTCCAAAATTCAAATTGCCAAACATGAAAACTAAAATGTTCAAAGTGTGGCAAATAATCCCTGGATATTTGTCATGTTGGAGCCAACCTCATTTGAGTTCCCAAAATGCCCCTAGGATTTTATCTTGTGGTCCAACAATAATTAAATTGGCCTTTCCAATTTAATAAAAATGGTTAGCCAACTCCTTCTGACCCCAAACTTTTTATGCAACTTCACTTTGTTCCTATCTATTTTTTTGTGCAAAGTGCCACATTTAACAAAAATAATTTAGTAGCTCTTTTAAATAGGAAATAGAGGCAAATCAAAAATAAGAAGAAGAGCAAACCCCCCCGGCTCCCCATGGGCATCGGCCCATCCCACCCCAACCGGCCCAGCCCCAGGCTATAACCCCACGCCCACAAAATATCTGGACCGAACCCCCCACTTCCCCCACGCACCCACGCTCCTCTCCCCCCTCCCCCAGATTCGGGATCTGGATCGGGCGATGCCCTGACCCCGCCACTCGCCTCGATCCCCTCCTCCCGCTCCCTCGCTCGATCTGACGCCTGCCCGCGGCCAAGGTGCCCGTCCCCGACGCCAGCCCCCGTCGGCCTCGTCCCGACCCCGCCGCCTCTCCCCGGCGACCGTGCCTTCCCACCCCTCGACGCCGGCGCCCACCCCGGCGATGCACGGACTCCGTCAACGCCGATGCCTCCTCGCCCTCGCGTCGAACTGCCCCGACATCGCGCCGTTGCCGCTCGCCGTCACCTCGTCGGCGTCGCCTTCCGGCCTCTCCGCCGACCGGCTTCCCCGAGCACGCCTTTGCACATCTACAAGGCCCTGTGAGCCCTCATCCCCTTCCTCTCCCCCTCCCGTCGCCGTAGGACGCCACCACCGACGTGCCTGAAACTCTCCGTCCGCTCCCCGCGTGTGGCCTCGCCTGTCGTCCTCACCCCGCTCGCGCCGCCCCTGGCCGCGTTGTTCGCCACTGCGGCCCGCACCTGCGCCCCTGGCCTCGTCTCCGGCTGCCCCCACGCCAGCGCTACCCAACGGCCCCGCCGCGCCGGTTTTCGTCGCCAGAAACGGCCGGCCGGCGAGCCCCCGCCTTGGCCACGGCCTCGCCCCCTCGCGTGATGTGCGCCTGGGTGCGCCCTGCCCTAGCATCCGTTAGCGCACCCGCTCCAGTGGCTAGATGGGCCACTGACAGCGGGCCCCACAACCCCTTTCCTTTCAAAAAAAAGGTGTTAAAAAAAGGATTTAAAATAAATAATAAATAATCAATATAATTAATTAATTAACTTAATTAATTTGGTTAGTTACACTAATTAAAGTTAATTAGCTTAATAGCCTAATTAGACCAAATTAACTAGTTAGTTAACGAAATAGTCAATGAGAGGAGGACCCCACCCCCTGTTGACCAGTCAAACATTGACTGGTCAACTAGGACCCTTGGACCCATTGGTCAGCCCCTGGGTGCACTGTGGGTGCACTACACCGGGTGCACTTAGCATTTTTGCTATTTTAATTCGAATTACTAATAAATCCAGAATATTGTATAAACTTTGAAAAATCATAGTAAATTAACCGTAGCTCGGATCGAAAAACTTTGTACATGAAAGTTGCTCAGAACGACGAGACGGATCCGAATACGTGGTCCGTTCGTTCGCCACACGCCCCTGTCATAGCAAACATGCAACCTTTCCCCTCTGTTTTGTCTGCCCGAAAAAGCCTAACTCCGGGAAAACTTCCCGGATGCTATCCCCCTTCGCTGATAACGTGTAGCACCGCGTTAGAACACGTCTAGCTCTGTCTGTTGTCTTGTTATGCTATGTTTGCGTGTATTTACTGTTTCTTCCCCCTCTTCTCTCCGGTAGACCCCGGACCGCTTCTGATGCCGCTGAGATCGACTACGTCGGCGACGACCCTCCTTCTTGTCTGAGCAACCAGGCAAGCCCCCCCCCCCTGATCATCCCGATATCGCCCATTCTATACTCTCATGCTTGCATTAGATTTTGCTACTGTTATTGTTTGCTCCTATCCTGATGCATAACCTGCTTTTGTACCTGTTATTGTTACCTACCTGCTTATCCTAAACTGCTTAGTATAGGTTGGCTAGTGATCCATCAGTGACCCCCACCTTGTCCTTGTTTCCCCTGCTTCATCATCGACGCCTCGATCGACGTGATCGACGACCAGAGCCCGACACCTCACATCACATCATGCCCCTTTAGTTGCTCGACTCTGCAGAACTACTATCGAGTGCCGAGGGTGATCCCTCTTAACGCACTCCTGATGATAATTCTATAGTGTAGCTATTCGGTGTGGTCATCGAGGGTGGTTCCTCTTTCACCATTCCCGATACGGCTCTGTCGTGCAACACCTCAAGTGTGAACCTCGAGGGTGGATCCTCTTATGTTCACCTTGATGATTACATCGAGTGGAATCCTCCGAGGGTGATTCCTCGGGTTTTCCCCTTGATGTGTGGACAGACCGTTACCTTGATTTTACTGGAGACCGTTGTGAAAGTCGGGCGGGCCCGGAGAGCACCCGCAAGATGGTTACGAGGCACGGCCGGGCCGGCAGGCCGCCCCCGAGTGGGCTGGGCTAGCCCTTGCCGTATTTCCTCGAGACGGGGCGACGGGGTCACCTTATCGTGAGTTTCTGCTCGTCTCCGCAAGCTAATAATACACTATGGTTTGGGTATTTGTTCTGAATTGGCCTTTGGCCTTTGCGCACCAACCACCACGTGAGAATAGTTATGGGCCTCGGCGTCGTGGTATCAGTCGAAGCTTTGTCGGACGTCCAGATCAGCAGTGCGGCACGGTCGGATCGTGCTGGCCATCCAAGGCGGTGCTAGTATCCACCCTGCTCGCAACGACCCGGAGTGCTGCGGGCGATGGGCCCAAGACCCCGGAGTGCTTAGGATGTAGACCGACGGGGACCTCTCTGCTGAGTCTAGGTAGGGCTGCGACGTGTTGATCTTCCGAGGCCGGGCATTGACCCCAAAAGGGTGTGTCCGGCCAACGTGATCGAGCGTGTTGGCAAACGTGGTGCACCCCTGCAGGGAAGATTATCTATTAATAGCCGTGTCCATGGTAACGGACGTTCAGACTTATATCCTGATCTTATACAACTACGAACGGATACTTGGATATGTGGCTCCGGGATTGCTTTCTCGTAGGGAGTTGAGGAAGGATCTCTGGGCATTAATGTTACAACATGCTTGTTAATTATAAACTGCTATTCTTTACTCTTCTACATGCTGCAAGATGCTCGGAGCTGCGTGAAGATGCTAGTCTTCGATAGGCTAGGCCTTTCCCCTCTATTCTGGCATTCTGCAGTTCAGTCCACAGATACAAACCTTCCATTTGATACCAGTGCATACTTAGTATAGATCTGATGCTTGCGAGTACTTTGGATGAGTACTCACGGTTGCTTTGCTACCCCTTTTCCCCCTTCCTTCTTCTTTTCGGTTGATGCAACCAGATGGTGGATCCCTGGAGCCAGATGCCACTGCCGATGGATGCTGCTACGTGAAGACCGCCGACGGCCAGGAGTAGTTAGGAGGTCCCAGGCAAGAGGCCTTGCCTCTTCGATCGTTGTTGCTTTTGTGCTAGCCTTCTTAAGGCATCCTTGTTTAACTTATGTCTGTACTTAGATATTGTTGCTTCCGCTGACTCTTGTGTATCGAGCTTGTATTCGAGCCCTCGAGGCCCCTGGCTTGTAATATAAAGCTTGTATTATTTTATTTGTGTCTAGAGTTGTGTTGTGATATCTTCCCGTGAGTCCCTGATCTTGATCGTACACATTTGCGTGTATGATTAGTGTACGATTGAATCGGGGGCGTCACAAATCGAGACTGGGATTTGTCACTCCTTATGACGGAGAGGTATATCTGGGCCCACTCGGTAATGCATCATCATAATGAGCTCAATGTGACCAAGTGTCTGGTCACGGGATCATGCATTACTGTATGAGTAAAGTGACTTGCCGGTAACGAGACTAAACGAGGTATTGAGATACCGACGATCGAGTCTCGGGCAAGTAACATACTGATTGACAAAGGGAATTGAATACGGGGTTAATTGAATCCTCGACATCGTGGTTCATCCGATCAGATCATCGAGGAGTATGTGGGAGCCAACATGGGTATCCAGATCCCGCTGTTGGTTATTGACCGGAGAGGCGTCTCGGTCATGTCTGCACATCTCCCGAACCCGTAGGGTCTACACACTTAAGGTTCGGTGACGCTAGGGTTGTAAAGATATTAGTATGCAGCAAACCGAAAGTTGTTTGGAGTCCCGGATGAGATCCCGGATGTCACAAGGTGTTCCGGAATGGTCCGGAGGTGAAGAATTATATATAGGAAGTGCTGTTTCGGCCATCGGGAGAATTTCGGGGGTCACCGGTATTGTACCGGGACCACTGGAAGGGTCCCGGGTCCACCGGGTGGGGCCACCTATCCCGGAGGGCCCCGTGGGCTGAAGTGGGGAGGGAACCAGCCCCTAGTGGGCTGGTGCGCCCCACCCCCTGGGCCCCCCTGCGCCTAGGGTTGGGAACCCTAGGGGAGGGGGCGCCTCCACTTGCCTTGGGGGGCAAGTTCCCCCCTTGGCCGCCGCCCCCCCTAGGAGATCCCATCTCATAGGGCCGGCACCCCCCTGGGGACCCTATATAAAGAGGGGGGAGGGAGGGCAGCCGCACCCTGCATCTTGGCGCCTCCCTTCCCCCTTGCTACACCTCCTCCTCCCGCAGACGGTTGGCGAAGCCCTGCCGGATCCCTGCTGCATCCACTACCACGCTGTCGTGCTGCTGGATCTTCATCAACCTCTCCTTCCCCCTTGCTGGATCAAGAAGGAGGAGACGTCACGCTGACTGTACGTGTGTTGAACGCGGAGGTGCCGTCCGTTGGGCGCTAGGATCTCCGGTGATTTGGATCACGACGTGAACGACTCCCTCAACCCCGTTCTCTTGAACGCTTCCGCTCGCGATCTACAAGGGTATGTAGATGCACTCCCCTCTCTCGTTGCTGGATGAACTCATAGATTGATCTTGGTGAACATAGGAAATATTTTATTTTATGCAACGTTCCCCAACAGTGGCATCATGAGCCAGGTTTATGCGTAGTTCTCTTTGCACGAGTAGAACACAATTTTTTGTGGGCGTAGATGTTGTCAACTTTCTTGCCACTACTAGTCTTATTTTGTTTCAGTGGTATTGTGGGATGAAGCGGCCCGGACCGACCTTACACGTACGCTTACGTGAGACAGGCTCCACCGACTGACATGCACGAGTTGCATAAGGTGGCTAGCGGGTGTCTGTCTCTCCCACTTTAGTTGGAGCGGATTCTATGAAAAGGGTCCTTATGAAGGGTAAATAGAAGTTGGCAAATCACGTTGTGGCTTTAACGTAGGTAAGAAAACGTTCTTGCTAGATCACCTATAGAAGCCACGTAAAAACTTGCAACAACAATTAGAGGACGTCTAACTTGTTTTTGCAGCAAGTGTCTTGTGATGTGATATGGCCAAAGTTGTGATGAATGATGAATGATATATATGTGATGTATGAGATCATGTTCTTGTAAAAGGAATCACGACTTGCATGTCATTGAGTATGACAACCGGCAGGAGCCATAGGAGTTGTCTTTATTTTTGTATGACCTGCGTGCATTGAGAAACACCATGTAAATTACTTTACTTTATTGCTAAACGCGTTAGCCATAGTAGTAGAAGTAATAGTTGGCGAGCAACTTCATGGAGACACAATGATGGAGATCATGATGATGGAGATCATGGTGTCATGCCGGTGACGAAGATGATCATGGAGCCCCGAAGATGGAGATCAAAGGAGCTATATGATATTGGCCATATCATGTCATTATTATTATTGCATGTGATGTTTATCATGTTTTTCATCTTGTTTACTTAGAACGACGGTAGTAAGTAAGATGAACCCTCATAATAATTTCAAGAAAAGTGTCCCCCCTAACTGTGCACCGTTGCGAAGGTTCGTTGTTTCGAAGCACCACGTGATGATCGGGTGTGATAGATCCTAACGTTCGAATACAACGGGTGTAAGCCAGATTTACACACGCAATACACTTAGGTTGACTTGACGAGCCTAGCATGTACAGACATGGCCTCGGAACACGGAAGACCGAAAGGTCGAGCATGAGTCGTATAGTAGATACGATCAACATGAAGATGTTCACCGATGCTAGCTAGTCTGTCTCACGTGATGATCGGACATGGCCTAGTTAACTCGGATCATGTTTCACTTAGATGACTAAAGGGATGTCTGTCTAAGTGGGAGTTCATTAAATAATTTGATTAGATGAACTTAATTATCATGAACTTAGTCTAAAATCTTTACAATATGTCTTGTAGATCAAATGGCCAACACTCATGTCCACCTGAACTTCAACGCGTTCCTAGAGAAAACCAAGCTGAAAGACGATGGCAGCAACTATACGGACTGGGTCCGGAACCTGAGGATCATCCTCATAGCTGCCAAGAAAGACTATGTCCTAGAAGCACCGCTAGGTGAAGCACCAATCCCAGAGAACCAAGACGTTATGAACGCTTGGCAGTCTCGTGCTGATGATTACTCCCTCGTTCAGTGCGGCATGCTTTACAGCTTAGAACCGGGGCTCCAAAAGCGTTTTGAGCAACACGGAGCATATGAGATGTTCGAGGAGCTGAAAATGGTTTTCCAAGCTCATGCCCGGGTCGAGAGATATGAAGTCTCCGACAAGTTCTTTAGTTGTAAGATGGAGGAAAATAGTTCTGTTAGTGAGCACATACTCAAGATGTCTGGGTTGCACAACCGCTTGACTCGGCTGGGAGTTAATCTCCCGGATGACGCGGTCATTGAGAGAATTCTCCAGTCGCTCCCACCAAGCTACAAGAGCTTTATGATGAACTTCAATATGCAGGGGATGGAAAAGACCATTCCTGAGGTATATTCAATGCTGAAATCAGCAGAGGTAGAGATCAAAAAGGAACATCAAGTGTTGATGGTGAATAAAACCACTAAGTTCAAGAAGGGCAAGGGAAAGAAGGACGACAAGGAAGTTGCCACGCCTGGTAAGCCAGTTGCCAGGAAGAAGTCAAGCAATGGACCCAAGCCTGAGACTGGGTGCTTTTATTGCAAGGGAAGTGGTCACTGGAAGCGGAACTGCCCCAAGTACTTAGCGGACAAGAAGGCCGGGAAAACCAAAGGTATATGTGATATACATGTAATTGATGTGTACCTTACCAGTGCTCGTAGTAGCTCCTGGGTATTTGATACCGGTGCGGTTGCTCACATTTGTAACTCAAAGCAGGAGCTGCGGAATAAGCGGAGACTGGCGAAGGATGAGGTGACAATGCGCGTTGGGAACGGTTCCAAGGTCGATGTGATCGACGTCAGCACGCTACCTCTACATTTACCTACGGGATTAGTTTTGAACCTCAATAATTGTTATTTAGTACCAGCTTTGAGCATGAACATTGTATCAGGATCTCGTTTAATTCGAGATGGCTACTCATTTAAATCCGAGAATAATGGTTGTTCTATTTATATGAGTGATATGTTTTATGGTCATGCCCCGCTGGTGAATGGTTTATTCTCAATGAATCTCAAGCGCAATGTTACACATATTCATAGTGTGAATGCCAAAAGATGTAAAGTTGATAATGATATTCCCACATACTTGTGGCACTGTCGCCTTGGCCACATTGGTGTCAAGCGCATGAAGAAGCTCCATACTGATGGACTTTTAGAGTCTCTAGATTATGAATCATTTGACACGTGCGAGCCATGCCTCATGGGCAAGATGACCAAGACTCCGTTCTCCGGAACAATGGAGCGAACAACCAACTTATTGGAAATCATACATACTGATGTGTGCGGTCCAATGAGCGTTGAGGCTCGCGGAGGATATCGTTATGTTCTCACTCTCACTGATGACTTGAGTAGATATGGGTATGTCTACTTGATGAAACACAAGTCTGAGACCTTTGAAAAGTTCGAGGAATTTCAGAATGAGGTAGAGAATCAACGTGACCAAAAGATAAAGTTCCTACGATCAGATCATGGGGGAGAATATTTAAGTCACGAATTTGGTACGCACTTAAGAAAATGTGGAATCGTTTCACAACTCACACCGCCTGGAACACGTCAGCGAAATGGTGTGTCCGAACGTCTTAATCGCACTCTATTGGATATGATGCGATCTATGATGTCACTTACTGATTTACCGCTATCATTTTGGGGATACACTCTAGAGATAGCTACATTCACTTTAAATAGGGCACCGTCTAAATCCGTTGAGACGACACCGTATGAATTATGGTTTGGGAAGAAACCTAAGCTGTCGTTTCTAAAAGTTTGGGGATGCGATGCTTATGTCAAGAAACTTCAACCATAGAAGATCGAACCCAAGTCGGAAAAATGCGTATTCATAGGATACCCTAAGGAAACCATAGGGTATACTTTCTACTTAAGATCCGAAGGCAAGATCTTTGTTGCCAAGAACGGATCCTTTCTGGAGAAAGAGTTTCTCTCAAAAGAATTAAGTGGGAGGAAAGTAGAGCTTGATGAAGTACTACCTCTTGAAACGGTGAGTAGCACAACTCAGGAAGATGTTCCTGTGGTGCCTGCACCGACAAGAGAGGAGGTTAATGATGATGATCAAGATACTTCGGATCAAGCTCCTACTGAACTTCGAAGGTCCACAAGGACACGTTCCGCACCAGAGTGGTACGGCAACCCTGTCTTGGAAATCATGTTGTTGGACAATGGTGAACCTTCGAACTATGAAGAAGCGATGGCGGGCCCAGATTCCAACAAATGGCTTGAAGCCATGCAATCTGAGATAGGATCCATGTATGAAAACAAAGTGTGGACTTTGACAGACTTGCCCGATGATCGGCGAGCGATAGAAAACAAATGGATCTTTAAGAAGACGGACGCGGATGGTAATGTTACCATATATAAAGCTCGACTTGTCGCTAATGGTTATCGACAAGTTCAAGGGATTGACTACGATGAGACATTCTCTCCCGTAGCAAAGCTGAAGTCCGTCCGAATCATGTTAGCAATTGCCGCATACTATGATTATGAGATATGGCAAATGGACGTCAAAATGGCATTCCTTAACGGTCACCTTAAGGAAGAACTGTATATGATGCAGCCGGAAGGTTTTGTCGACCCTAAGAATGCTAACAAGGTATGCAAGCTCCAGCGCTCCATCTATGGGCTGGTGCAAGCATATCGGAGTTGGAACATTCGCTTTAATGAGATGATTAAAGCGTTTGGGTTTATGCAGACTTATGGAGAAGCCTGCATTTACAAGAAAATGAGTGGGAGCTCTGTAGCATTTCTCATATTATATGTGGATGACATACTTTTGATGGGAAATGATATAGAACTTTTGGACAGCATAAAGGCCTACTTGAATAAGTGTTTTTCAATGTAGGACCTTGGAGAAGTTGCTTATATATTAGGCATCAAAATCTATAGAGATAGATCGAGACGCCTCATAGGTCTTTCCCAAAGCACATACCTTGATAAGATATTGAAGAAGTTCAATATGGATCAGTCCAAGAAGGGGTTCTTGCCTGTGTTGCAAGGTGTGAAATTGAGCTCGGCTCAATGCCCGACCACGGCAGAAGATAAAGAAGAGATGAGTGTCATCCCCTATGCCTCAGCCATAGGGTCTATCATGTATGCCATGACCTGTACCAGACCTGATATAAACCTTGCCGTAAGTTTGGTAGGAAGGTACCAAAGTAATCCCGGCAAGGAACACTAGACAACGGTCAAGAACATCCTTAAGTACCTGAAAAGGACTAAGGACATGTTTCTCATATATGGAGGTGATGAAGAGCTCGTCGTAAAGGATTACGTCGACGCTAGCTTCGACAGAGATCTGGATGACTCAAAGTCACAAACCGGATACGTGTATATTTTGAATGGTGGGGCAGTAAGCTGGTGCAGTTGCAAGCAGAGCGTCGTGGTGGGATCTACATGTGAAGCGGAGTACATGGCAGCCTCGGAGGCAGCACATGAAGCAATCTGGGTGAAGGAGTTCATCACCGACCTAGGAGTCATACCCAATGCGTCGGGGCCGATTACACTCTTCTGTGACAACACTGGAGCTATTGCACTTGCCAAGGAGCCCAGGTTTCACAAGAAGACCAGGCACATCAAGCGTCGCTTCAACTCCATCCGTGAAAATGTTCAAGATGGAGACATAGATATTTGCAAAGTACATACGGACCTGAATGTAGCAGATCTGTTGACTAAACCTCTCCCTAGGGCAAAACATGATCAACACCAGAACGCAATGGGTGTTCGATTCATCACAATGTAACTAGATTATTGACTCTAGTGCAAGTGGGAGACTGTTGGAAATATGCCCTAGAGGCAATAATAAATGGTTATTATTATATTTCTGTGTTCATGATAATTTTCTATTATTCATGCTGTAACTGTGTTATCCGGAAATCGTAATACACGTGTGAATATATAGACCACAACAAGTCCCTAGTGAGCCTCTAGTTGACTAGCTCGTTGATCAACAGATAGTCATGGTTTCCTGACTATGGGCATTGGATGTCATTGATAACGGGATCACGTCATTAGGAGAATGATGTGATGGACAAGACCCAATACTAAGCATATCTCAAAGATTGTGTAGTTCGTTTAGCTAGAGCTTTTCCAAATGTCAAGTATCATTTCCTTAGACCATGAGATTGTGAAACTCCCGGATACTGTAGGAGTGCTTTGGGTGTACCAAACGTCACAACGTAACTGGGTGGCTATAAAGGTGCACTACGGGTATCTCCGAAAGTGTCTGTTGGGTTGGCACGAATCGAGACTGGGATTTGTCACTCCGTATGACGGAGAGGTATCTCTGGGCCCACTCGGTAATGCATCATCATAATGAGCTCAATGTGACCAAGTGTCTGGTCACGGGATCATGCATTATGGTACGAGTAAAGTGACTTGCCGGTAACGAGACTAAACAAGGTATTGGGATACCGACGATCGAGTCTCGGGCAAGTAACATACCGATTGACAAAGGGAGTTGAATACAGAGTCCGATGAGATCATCGAGGAGTATGTGGGAGCCAACATGGGTATCCAGATCCCGCTGTTGGTTATTGACCGGAGAGGCGTCTCGGTCATGTCTGCATATCTCCCGAACCCGTAGGGTCTACACACTTAAGGTTCGGTGACGTTAGGGTTGTAGAGATATTAGTATGTAGCAAACCGAAAGTTGTTCAGAGTCCCGGATGAGATCCCGAACGTCACGAGGAGTTCCGGAATGGTCTGGAGGTGAAGAATTATATATAGGAAGTGCTGTTTCGGCCATCGGGAGAATTTTGGGGGTCACCGGTATTCCACCGGGACCACCGGAAGGGTCCCGGGGGTCCACCGGGTGGGGCCACCTATCCCGGAGGGCCCCGTGGGCTGAAGTGGGGAGGGAACAAGCCCCTGGTGGGCTGGTGCGCCCCCCCCCCCCCTTGGGCCCCCTGCGCCTAGGGTTGGGAACCCTAGGGGAGGGGGCGCCTCCACTTGCCTTGGGGGGCAAGTTCCCCCCTTGGCCGCCGCCCACCCTAGGAGATCCCATCTCCTAGGGCCGGCGCCCCCCTGGGGACCCTATATAAAGAAGGGGGGAGGGAGGGCAGCCGCACCCTGCATCTTGGCGCCTCCCTTCCCCCTTGCTACACCTCCTCCTCCCGCAGACGCTTGGCAAAACCCTGCCGGATCCCTGCTGCATCCACCACCACGCCGTCGTGCTGCTGGATCTTCATCAACCTCTCCTTCCCCCTTGCTGGATCAATAAGGAGGAGACGTCACGCTGACCGTACGTGTGTTGAACGCGGAGGTGCCGTCCGTTCGGCGCTAGGATCTCCGGTGATTTGGATCACGACGTGAACGACTCCCTCAACCCCGTTCTCTTGAACGCTTCCGCTCGCGATCTACAAGGGTATGTAGATGCACTCCCCTCTCTCGTTGCTGGATGAACTCATAGATTGATCTTGGTGAACATAGGAAAAAATTTACTTTATGCAACGTTCCCCAACACTCAATGCTATATATTATTTCCCAATGATGTATGGCTATCTTATGATGATTGAGTAGATCTGTTTTGTCCTATGGGTTAATTGATGATCACGATTGGTTTGAGTTGCATGTTTTATTATTGGTGTTGTCCTATGGTGCTTGATAATCCCCAAGTGCAGGGAATCATCGTAGAAATTCCCAAAGGTGGAAGTGATAAGTACGGAGTGTCGAACCCACAAGGAGCTAAAGGTAAGATCAATATTCTCTCAAGCCCTATCTGCCACTGATACGACTCTACGTGCACCGAACGTTCGCTTCCAACTAGAAACAAGAAATAAAACTGTGTTGTGGGTATAAAGAGGATAACTTTGCATGATTTCGAAGAGCTAGAATATAAAAGTAGGTGCTGTTATCATAAAGTTAGAATATATTACTAAATAATATAAATAGCGAGTGTGGAATAATGGTGGATCGGTGTGCAGAATTGTCCTAGGCAATTGTTAACAAGATCGATAGTCGTCATTGCAATTTCATATGAGGGAGAGGCATAAACTAACATACTTTTCCTACATGGATCGTATGCTCTTATGATTGTAACTCTAGCAAGCATCCACAAATACTAGAAATTCATTAAGGTAAAACCCAACCATAGCATTAAAGCATCAAGTCCCCTTTTATCCCATACGCAACAACCCCCTTACTCGGGTTTAAGCTTCTGTCACTCTAGCAACCCACTATAAGCGAATTATGAACGTATTGCAACACCCTACAGCGGGAATCCCTCACGCTTGCGCGACACGGAGGGCACCATAGGACAGCACCAAGATAAAACATACAACTCGTACCAATCTTGATCATCAATCAACTCAAAGACAAAAGATATCTACTCAAAACATCATAAGATGGCAACACATCATTGGATCATAATATGTAGCATAAAGCACCATGTTCAAGTAGGGATTACAGCGGGGTGCGGGAGAGTGGACCGCGTAAAAGAGATGAGGATGGTGATGATGATGGTGATGTTGATGAAGACGATCACCGCGGGGATGATTCCCCTCCCGATGGCATTCCGGTGCCACCAAGAGAGAGGAGGAGAGGTTCTCCCCCTTGTGCTTCCTCCTCCATGGCTTTCCCCCTCTGGTCCTTGGCCTTCATGGCGATGATGACCCCTCCAAGATCCTCCTCCATGGCCTCCGATGATGATGGCCCCCTCCGGCAGGGTGCCAGAGAGGGCCTAGATTGATTTCTCGTGGCTACAGAGGCTTGCACCGGTGGAACTTCCGATCTAGGTTAATTCCCGAAATTTTCAGTATTTATAGGAATTTTTGGCGTTGGTTTCATGTCAACGGGGCCTCCGGGCTGTCCACGAGATAGGAGGGCGCCCGGGACTCCTCTGGCCCAACTCCGATGCTCTGTGGTCTTCTTTTGGTCCAGAAAAAATCCTCAAAAATTGGCACGTCAATTGGACTCCGTTTGGTAACCCTTTTCTATAAAACACTAAAACAAGGAGAAAACAGAAACTGGCACTAGGCTCTAGGTTAATAAGTTAGTCCCAAAAATCATATAAAATGACATATAAATGCATATAAAACATCCTAGATGGATAATATAATAGAATGAATACTTCATAAATTATAGATACGTTGGAGACGTATCAGCATCCCCAAGCTTAATTCCTGCTCGTCCTCGAGTAGGTAAATGATAAAATAAATAATTTATGAAGTGTGAATGCTAGCAGGTGCACAAGTTTGATAAATGATAGATCCAATCACCTTTTCTAGCATCAATATGTGTCATAATAGTAGCTTATCTCATAAAACTTTTCATGATCAAGTAACAATCTAGTCACAATGTCAAGCATGGTTCAGAAACTTCATTGAGAACTAACAAACTATAGTCTCAGTCATTGAAGCAATTGCAATTTATCATAACATTAGAAAGAGTCAAGAATAGAGCTTTTCAGCAAGTTCACATACTCAACTATCATATAGTCTTCTACAATTGCTAACACTCACGCAATACTTGTGGTTATGGAGTTTCAGCCGGACACTGAGAAAGATAGGGGCTTATTGTGCTGCCTCCCAACGTATTCATCTTTAGGTGATGTCAACAATAATAGCCTATGCCAACTTACATCCAATTGGATATATATATCCTGATCTTTCAAACACGAGGAGCTTGCCAAAGGATAAAATGAAAAATGGAAAGGTGAGAATCACCTTGACTCAAGCATAAAGTAAAAACATAAAGTAAAAGATAGGCCCTTCGCAGAGGGAAGCAGAGGTTGTCATGCGTGTTTAGGGTTGATGCACAAAATCTTAATGCAAAAGAACGTCACTTTATATTGCCCCTTGTATGTGGACCTTTATTATGCAGTCCGTCGCTTTTATTAATTCCACAACAAGATCGTACAAAGCTTATTTTCTCTGCACTAATAAGTCATGCATATTTAGAGAGCAATTTTTATTGCTTGCACCGATGACAACTTACTTGAAGGATCTTACTCAAGCCATAGGTAGGTATGGTGGACTCTCATGGCAAAACTGGGTTTAAGGGTAATTGGAAGCACAAGTAGTATCTCTACTTAGTGCAAGGAATTTGGCTAGCATGAGGGAGAAAGACAAGCTCAACATGTTTGGAAGGTCAATGACAATATACTTTAACTGAGATGTCGGAAAACATAAACCATTACGTTGTCTTCCTTGTCCAACGCCAACTCTTTTAGCATGTCATACTTAATGAGTGCTTCACAATCATAAAAGATGTCCAAGATAATATATTTGTATGTGAACCTCTATTTCCTTATTACTTCCTATTAATTGCAACGATGACCAAAACTACGTTTGCCAACTCTCAACAACTTTTATGCCTCATACTTTCTATGTGTGAAGTCATCACTAACCATGTTATAAGCATATGAAACATATATAAATTCAGATTTATGACATTCAATTCATTCCCCCCATTTACTCATAGGATATACATGAAGCACAGGAGTAAATGACAAACTACTCCAAAAGATACGAGTGAAGGATATTGAGTAGGCAAATAACTAACTAGCCATGGGAAGGTTCCTTTTCTATTCAAAATTTCAGATCCAATGATTTTATTCAAACAGCAAGTAAAACAAAATAAAATGACTTTGCAAAGATAGCACAACTCATGTGAAGAAGCAAAAACTTAGTTTCAACCGATACTAACCGATAGTTGTTGAAGAAGAAAGGTGGGATGCCTAACGGGGCATCCCCAAGCTTAGATGCTTGAGACTTCTTGAAATATTTATCTTGGGGTTCCATGGGCATCCCCAAGCTTGAACTTTTGTGTCCCTTAATTCATCTCATATCACGGTTTCTCTTTTCATCAAAAGCTTCATCCACGACAAACTCAACAAGAACTCGTGAGATAGGTTAGTATAAACCAATGCAAAACCTTATCATTTTCTACTGTAACAAATCACTATAATTATTATTCAACATTGCATACTAAATTCCTCTGCATATTTAATACTCCTATCCTCAAATAGAATCATTAAACAAGCAAACATATGCAAACAATGCAAAAATAACAGCAATCTGTCAAAAGAGTACAGCCTGTAAAGAATGCAAGAGTATCAATGCTTCCCTAACTCCAAAAATTATGAGAGAAAATTCCCACTATAGTATATTTATCATATCTCATTATGCAAAAGGTATCAACATTATATCATGCTCTGACTTTTCTAGGGAATTTTTGCAACACCGGTAAACTTTTCTGTTTTCAAACAGCAACATGTATACTAGCAAAATAAACATGGTAAAGGCTATCCTTGACATTTTTATTGAAAATAAAGATGCAAAACACTATTCTAAATAACAGAAAGCTAATACTAACAAAATAAAAATGACGCTCCAAGTAAAACATGTATCATGTGACGAATAAAAATATAGCTCTGAGTAAGATGTACCGATAGTTTTGAAGACGAAAGAGGGGATGCCTTCCGGGGCATCCCCAAGCTTAGGCGCTTGATTCTTCCTTAAATATTACCTTGGGGTGCCCTGGGCATCCCCAATCTTAGGGTCTTTCCAATCCTTATTCTCCTCATATCGATATCTCACCCAAATCTTGAAAACTTCAATCACACAAAACTTAATGGAACTTCGTGAGATAGGTTAGTATGATAAAGAGTAAACCATGCACTTTGGTACTGTAAAAGACAAGGTTCATAATTGTTTTAAAATAATTCTTACTGTACCATATCATTTCTACAATTTATATTGAGAAATATAAGCCATAGAAATTAGAAAACAAGCAAACTATGCAATGAAAACAGAATCTGTCAGAAACAGAACAGTCTGTAATGATCTGAACAATAACCATACTTCTGCTACTCCAACAATTATAAAATAAATTTGTGGACGTGAGGAATTTGTCTATTAATCTTCTGCAAAAATAATCAACTCAAAAGCACTCCTCTGTAAAAAACGACAGCTAATTTCGTTAGCGCAAAGTTTCTGTTTTTTACAGCAAGATCACATTAACTCTCACCCAAGTCTTCCCAAAGGTCTTACTTGGCACTTTATTGAAACAAAAGCTATAAAACATGATTAATACAGTAGCTTAATCATGTAGACACACAAAAACAGTAAGGATAAATATTGGGTTGTCTCCCAACAAGCGCTTTTTTTAATGCCTTTTAGCTAGGCATGATGATTTCAATGATGCTCGTATAAAAGAATAGAGTTGAAACACAAAGAGAGCATCATGAAGAATATGACTAGCACATTTAAATCTAACTCACTTCCTATGCCTAGGGATTTTGTGAGCACACAATTTATAGGAACAAAAGTCAACTAGCATAGGAAAGCAAAACAAGTATAACTTCAAAACTTTAAGCACATAGAGAGGAAACTTGACATTAGTGCAACCCCTACAAGCACATATTCCTCCCTCATAATAATTTTCAGTAGCATCATAGATAGCAACTTGTTCTCATACTCAATTGGAACCTCTTCCGAAATAGTGGAATACTAACTAAAGTTGACACTCTTCTAAATCCACTTTCATAAATATCGTACGAAGATTCAACACCCTCCAAGATAGTGGGATTACTAATTCCTAAAGTTGACACTCTTCCAAACCCACTTTAAATTATAGTATTATTCATACTCCAAAAGATATAAGTGAAGTTCATGGGGCATTCTACAAATCAATGAAGAGCTAACTCATACTAGCATGATTTAAAGAAAAAGAAAAACACAAAGGGCACAAACAATGTGAACAAAACAAAAACCGAGGTATACTGATATTTGTTGAAGAAGAAAGATGGGATGCCAACCGGGGCATCCCAAGCTTAGATGCTTTAGTATACTTTGGAATATTTACTTGGGGTGCCTTGGGAATCCCCAAGCTTGAACTCTTGTCTCTCTTTATTCTTCTCACATCGGTAACTCCTCGTTCTTCAAATACTTCATTCACAAAAACTTAAACAAAAACTTGTGAGATCCGTTAGTGTAATAAAGCAAACTACCACTTTAAGGTACTGTAATTAACTCATTCTTTGTTTATATTGGTGTTAAACCTACTGTATTCCAACTTCTTTATGGTTCATACCTCCACATACTAGCCATAGATGCATCAAAATAAGCAAACAACACACAAAAAAACAGAATCTGTCAAGAACAGTACAGTCTGTAGTAATCTGCAAGTTTAGTAAACTTCTGTAACTCCAAAAATTATGAAATACATTTGAAAATTCGAACAATTTTTACATAAGTAAAGTGCAAAAAGTTTCATACCCATTTGACTTTCCAGTAAAAAATGTAAATTCATGCACTACAGCCAAAGTTTCTGTTTTTGTTCTGCACAAAGTAAACAAGCAATCTAATCATCCTACAACCAAAGTTTGGCACATTATTTTTATAATACAATGGATATATACAAGGGGATAATTATTTACAGAGAAACTTCCATGAAAAATCCTACATTATTTCCGTGAGCATGAACACAAGTGCTCAAGGTCGACCCTCACTTCTTCAATGCATAACTTTAGGCGTGAGTAAATATTTTTTTGGTATTTTCAATCTTTTGAATTTTTTTTGTATGTTTCACCCACAACTAAACAGAAACAAAAAAGGAAAAAACAAAATCTACTAAGTAAATAAAGCAAACAAGCACACACGAGAATATCAACCCCACGCTATTGCTCCCCGGCAACGGCGCCAGAAAAGGGCTTGATAATCCCCAAGTGCAGGGAATCATCGTAGCAATTCCCAAAGGTGGAAGTGATAAGTAAGGAGTGTCGAACCCACAAGGAGCTAAAGGTAAGATCAATATTCTCTCAAGCCCTATCTGCCACTGATATTACTCTATGTGCACCGAACGTTCGCTTCCAACTAGAAACAAGAAATAAAACTGTGTTGTGGGTATAAAGAGGATAACTTTGCATGATATCGGAGAGCTAGAATATAAAAGTAGGTGCTGTTATCATAAAGTTAGAATATATTACTAAATAATATAAATAGCGAGTGTGGAATAATGGTGGATCGGTGTGCGGAAGATCGATAGTCGTCATTGGAATTTCATATGAGGGAGAGGCATAAACTAACATACTTTTCCTACATGGATCGTAAGCTCTTATGATTGGAACTCTAGCAAGCATCCACAAATACTAGAAATTCATTAAGGTAAAACCCAACCATAGCATTAAAGCATCAAGTCCCCTTTTATCCCATACGCAACAACCCCCTTACTCGGGTTTAAGCTTCTGTCACTCTAGCAACCCACTATAAGCGAATCATGAACGTATTGCAACACCCTACAGCGGGAATCCCTCACGCTTGCGCGACACGGAGGGCACCATAGGACAACACCAAGATAAAACATACAACTCGTACCAATCTTGATCATCAATCAACTCAAAGACAAAAGATATCTACTCAAAACATCATAAGATGGCAAAACATCATTGGATCATAATATGTAGCATAAAGCACCATGTTCAAGTAGGGATTACAGCGGGGTGCGGGAGAGTGGACCGCGTAAAAGAGATGATGATGGTGATGTTGATGAAGACGATCACCGCGGCGATGATTCCCCTCCCGATGGCATTCCGGTGCCACCAAGAGAGAGGAGGAGAGGTTCTCCCCCTTGTGCTTCCTCCTCCATGGCTTTCCCCCTCTGGTCCTTGGCCTTCATGGCGATGATGGCCCCTCCAAGATCCTCCTCCATGGCCTCCGGTGATGATGGCCCCCTCCGGCGGGGTGCCAGAGAGGGCCTAGATTGATTTCTCGTGGCTATAGAGTCTTGCGGCGGCGAAACTTCCGATCTATGTTAATTCCTGAAAGTTTCAGTATTTATAGGAATTTTTGGCGTTGGTTTCATGTCAACGGGGCCTCCGGGCTGTCCACGAGATAGGAGGGCACCCGGGACTCCTCTGGCCCAACTCCTATGCTCTGTGGTCTTCTTTTGGTCCAGAAAAAATCCTCAAAAATTGGCACGTCAATTGGACTCCGTTTGGTAACCCTTTTCTGTAAAACACTAAAACAAGGAGAAAACAGAAACTGGCACTGGGCTCTAGGTTAATAAGTTAGTGCCAAAAATCATATAAAATGACATATAAATGCATATAAAACATCCTAGATGGATAATATAATAGCATGAATACTTCATAAATTATAGATACGTTGGAGACGTATCAGTGCTCTCCGTGTCGCGCAAGCGTGAGGGATCCCCGCTGTAGGGTCTGCAATATGTTCATGATTTGCTTATGGTGGGTGGCGTGAGTGATAGAAGCACAGACCCGAGTAAGTAGGTTGTTTATGTATGGGATAAAGAGGACTTGATACTTTAATGTATGGTTGGCTTTTACCTTAATGATCTTTAGTAGTTGCGGATGCTTGCTAGAGTTCCAATCATAAGTGCATATGATGCAAGAAGAGAAAGTATGTTAGCTTATGCCTCTCCCGCAAATAAAATTGCAATAGTGATTACCGGTCTAGTTATCGATTGCCTGGGGACAAATAACTTTCTCGTGACAAAAAGCTCTCTACTAAACTAACTTTATTGCTTCTTTATCTTAACAGCCCCTAGTTTATATTTACGTTCTCTTTATTATCTTACAAACCTATCCAACAACACCTACAAAGTACTTCTAGTTTCATACTTGTTCTAGGTAAAGCGAACACTAAGTGTGCGTAGAGTCGTATCAGTGGCAGCTAGGACTTGAGAGAATATTTGTTCTACCTTTAGCTCCTCGCTGGGTTCGACACTCTTACTTATCGAAAGAGGCTACAATTATCCCCTACACTTGTGTGTTATCAGTGTGCATCCAACTTGCTTGCTGATACGTCTCCAACGTATCCATAATTTTTGATTGTTCCATGCTATTATATTATCTGTTTTGGATGTTTAATAGGCATTTATATGCTATTTTATATTATTTTTGGGACTAACCTATTAACCGAGGGACCGGTGCCAGTTTCTGTTTTTTTTGCCTATTTTAGAGTTTCGCAGAAAAGGAATACCAAATGGAATGAAACCTTCGCGATGATCTTTCTTGGACCGAAAGCAAACTAGGATACTTGGAGATGAAGTCGGAGACGCAACAAGGTGGCCACGAGGAAGGAAGGCACGCACCTACCTCGTGGGCCCCTCGTAGCTCCCTGACCTAGTTCCTTCGCCTATATATACTCTTATACCCTGAAAACATCCAGGAGAGCCACAAAACCACTTTTCCATCACCGAAACCTTCTGTACCTGTGAGATTCGATCTAGGGACCTTTTCTAGTGTCCTGCCAGAGGGGGATTCGATCACGGAGGGCTTCTACATCAACACCATTACCTCTCCGATGAAGCGTGAGTAGTTTACCACAGACCTTCGGGTCCATAGTTATTAGCTAGATGGCTTGATGCAGAGCATCCTACGTACATCACCATGTCAAGAGTTCATTTGGCAAGTGACACGTGTGGCATCTACTTCTCATACATAAAGGTGAATCTTCTCCTTTACACATGTTCACTTGACCCCTTCGAGGATGGCATACTACTTGACACTCCATTCATGTGCATGCATAGGTATTACCGGAGCTTCACGGACGACGAGGAGGAGCACAAGCGCCAAGGAACACCTACACCATCCGCGAGGGAAGCATGGAAGAGAAGACGGAAGAAGACGGAGCTGTCAGGGAAGCTACAGGCTCCGAACGACCGGCCCAGCCCGGACGTCCGACACCTTCCAGGCTCTGGACGACCGAACACCTACGGACGTCCGACGTCGTGGCAACAGAACCTAATCTATGGAAATCCGAGGAAGACCGGACGACTGGCGACCAGACGACAGGACACCTACGGACGTCCGGACCCCCGCGAGCCTCCGGACGACCGGCGTCTCACGGACGTCCGGACCCTGGTCGTGTCTAGTTACGGGCTGAGTCCCATATACCCCTTCACTTCGCCCATTTGCACTAAGACTATAAATAGACCTCTCCCTACTCCTTTCTAGGGTAGCAAATATGATAGCTCATTCTTAGGTAAGCTTTGCTCCTACCTTCTCCTCTAGAGAGAGAGACCACTCCCATGGAGTTCAAGACCTCCATGTGAGAAGATCCTGCGGGATATCATCAAGACCCCCTCATGGGAAGATCCGTCTAGGATACCATCAAGAACTCCTCTTGGAGATGAACTCTACCTTGTATCTTTCATTTTGTTGTTCATGTACCCTGTGGATCTTGTGTGTTTGATTGTCTAGTGGATGTGTGATTGGACTTGTTCTTGAGTGTTTCCCCTTGTGATTTCTCTCCATTCTTCTCCGTGTTCATTGTGTTCTTCGAGGGAGCCCACTCCAATCGTGAAAGATCGGCCTACACCGGGTTAGCCCCATATCATATGGTATCAGGAGCCACGTTGATCACATATTTGGAGTCCCTCCCACCGTTTTCTAGCCTTCTTTTGCTTGATTTCGTCCTAAATTTCAAAAATCCCCACCAAAAATAGGCCCAATTTTTTTTGTGATTTGTTGGTTTGATGATGTTTTGTTGATTTTGATCCATGGATTTGCTTGGTTTCGAGTGGATCTAGCATTTCTCCAAGTTTCCCCATCTTTCATCCACGAAATGTCCTCAATTTTGACCCCAAAATCCCAAAATTCTGCCCAAAATCGCGTCCCGGAGCTCGAATCAGACCCCCGGATGTCCGACCATTTGCGGACGACCAGAGCCTGCCAACAGAACAGAAATCACAGATTTCCGAGCCCTCCCAAACGTCTGACGATCGGACATCCGTCCATTTACGGACGTCCGTAACCTGTAGGTTCCCACTTCGGCAGATTTTTGTTTTGTCCATATCTAATTCATCCGAACTTCGATTTTGATGTTCTTTAGCGCGTTTTGAAGCTATTGACATCCCCCATCCCAAAAAATACCACCAACATAATTTGACTCCATCAAATTTTGTGAATTTTGGCATCTTTGCCTAGGGCTTCCACCACATCATCCGCATAGCAACCACCGACTTCCGCAACCTAACCCATTTTGTTCCCCATAGCATTAGTGGTTGCTTGAGTAGTGATTCGAGTCTCCTAAGGTGTTTCGGCTACTTAGGTACAGTTGCTTCTTCTTCAACCACCACCACCATTTCCGCATAACCTTGCCCACCATACACTTACCACCACCCCAACTTAACCCAATTGTTGTTTGAGCTTGTTTGAGTTGTGGCTTGTGTCTCCTAAGGTGTTTCGGCTACTTAGGGACGACAACTTCAACTCCGACACGTGTATATCCCATCTTTCCACTTCTGCATTGCCAAGTGCAAACCACCACCGCTTTCCGCTACCACCATTTGACATTTGCCTTTGGAGATTTTGAGTTTGTGGTTTTTCCATTTCCTAGGGTGTTTCGGCTAACTAGGAATGGGTCGACATCGGCAACACCGCCTCCCATCATCGCCAAGGATGGTAACATCAATGACATCATTGTATATTCCCCTTGCAAATTGCATTGTTAACCCCTAGCCCATTTTGAGTTACTTTCCTATTGAGACTAGCCATTGAGTATTTCCCGGCAATGTTACTTGTGCACATTAGTGATCTACACCTCCCATTGCATACATACCATATCATATTGGTATCATCATATCATCTCTTGTGTCACAAGATTGTTCCCGCATATACACTATTTCTATCTTGGTTTGTGCATTGTGCAAAAGTGGCCATAAAAAAATAAAGCTTTTAAGCAAAAGAAAGAGAGCAAAGAAGCTTGTAAGCAAGTGCCATAGCATCATACCACATTGCACATAATATTGTCATATCCGATCATCTTGGATCATCTTGAGAGAAATACCGGGAACCATAAATACATAGCATACTTGGGATAGAAAGTTTATCCATTTTGCATCTTATAGGTTGTGCACAAGTGTCGTATCCGCCTATTGAGCAATCGTGCTAGCATCTCTCTTGAGTTGTGCAACACGAGCATTTTCCATGGATTCAACATTTTGTGCTCATTCCTTGGTTGCGCGACCCCATTTATCTATCCGTGTGTGTGTTTCCATGTGCCATTCATTGCTATTGGTCTACTTGTTTCACTTGCGAATTTGTGAATCTCTTTCAACATTATTGACTCTTGCTAACATTTTGCATCAAGTTTTTGTGCCACTATCCTCACCAAGCTCTACCATAAGATTTACTTGATAGGTGTGAGTGAACAAGTCCGGTACCAATTCCACTATTCGTTCATTTCACATCGAGTGAAACGGGATACATCCTCAACTTTGGGATAAGGTAACTTGGTATTGTTTATCTCATTTCCTACTCACCTCTACTCGAGTCTTGTGATGGATAGGCAAGGCATTTCACCTTCGGTCTACAACAACGATGAGTTCGATGCCACGAAAAACAACTCCGACGCCAAGATGCAAGCTCAAATGGAGGAGATCAAAGCCCTCATCAAGTCTGATGAGCTCCAAGACGATGCTCCCAAGTTCGACTTCACCGCCATCCCTCTTTGTGGCATTGATGGTGCCGAGTCTACTTCAACTCTTTTTCAAGACGGTGCAGCGACGAGTACGACTACGGAGACCCTCAAGGACCAAGCTTTGGAGGCGAGCGACAAGGTGGCGAGCAAGGATGATGCTTCCATCTTTGGAGGCGAGAGTGATGATGCGCCATCTTCGGCCTTCATCCACGACGACGGTGACGAGATGATCGAGCATGAGATTTTCCCTTTGGTCATGGAGGAGAGTGATGATGCGTCATCTTCGTCCTTCATCCACGGCAACGGTGACAAGATGATCGAGCATGGGATTTTCCCTTCGGTCATGGAGGAGATCGATGATGTGCCATCTTGGCCTTCATCCACGGCGACAGTGACGAGATGGTTGAGCATGGGATTTTCCCTTCGACCACGGTGACGTATGATGACTTGAGTGACTTGTGCCATCATATTCAGAGTGAGAGTGACTTCACCACTAGCCCCATATATGATGTGTTGCCACAAATCCCATGTGAGGAGAGCCACAACCCCCACCACTTGAGTGAGATGAGTGACTCCACCATATGTGACTTCAAGTGCACCTACTTTGAGGGAGTGAGTGAACCACCACATAGAGAGAGTAAGATAGTTGATAGGTCTCCTGAGGCCATTTGCATTTCTAACAACTTGACCTCTACCTCTATTGTGTCTTCTCATTTGGTGCTAGGTCCCATTTATGATGACGCGCCGATCCTCGATGACTTCGTCCTCCCTTTGGACAAGACGATGGCCATGGTGGAATATGATGCACCCCCCACATGGTTCCATCAAGATGAAGATGACCACCATTTGGTCTTTCCCACCTCACCTACACCACGTGAGTGGAATGACAAAGGTAACAAAGGTGACGGTGATGCGCTAGTCCCACTAGTGGACATTCTTGACATTGATTGCTTGCATGATGTTGATCCACCTAGTACCATGCTTCATGCTAGTATGATTTCCCTATGCAATGATTCGCCCATCTATGATGAGTATGATAATTCTCATGTGGAGTCTATTAGTTGTGATGCCATGTTACATATGATTTCTTGTGACAATTCCTTGGTCACATCATGTTTGATAATCCGCTTGACTTGTCATATGCTATGCATGAGATCAACCATATGTCTTATTTGCAATCTCTTCATAGTGACTATGCATATGCCATTAAAATAAACCCAATTTGCACTTATGGCATAGATGACAAGCCCATGGTTATTGGCATTTGTTTTTCTTGTGATGATATTGATATGCTCCCTTTGCATCATTTATCTCATATGCCATGCCACGACCACCTAGCTTCGGATATGCATTGTTTTGGATGTTGTCCATTTTCTCCATATGATGTTTCCGCTATTGCTCATGAGGAGACCCCCATAGTTCCCTCATACAGGTTAGGAGATTTTTATCCATCCCATTCATTGCATGATCCCAATACTTGTGTGCACCATATGCTCCCCATGAATAAACATGCTATTGATGTGCCATATACTTGCATTCTCAATTTGTGTCCCCATCGTGTCATACACAATAACTATTCTTTCATGATGGATGACATGTTCTTATACCATGCATCTAATTTCTTTGAGCGATGCTTATCTTGCGCTAACTCACACATGCACATACACATCATGATGGATGATGTGTACATTTACCATGCACACAATTTCTTTGGTTTGTGTCTCTTTTGTGTAGGTACCCATGAATACTTGTCAACCTCGCAATCCCACGAGTTGACAAAACGAGCTCTAGAGAGCAATGATGCCTTGGGATCCCGTGGATTTTCATGCCCACCGCTCACTTGGCGCAATGACTTCGCGCATCTGTTCTACATGGCACTCACTTGGCTATGGGTTATTATTCATTACATATTATATGCCCATCTTGCCATGTTCACTTTGCATGATATGCTCATTACTATGCCTTTGCCATGCACTTGTGACCCATGCTTTGCATTACACATGATGATTGATTCTAGCACTTGTATGTGTATTTGCAAGCTTGATGGAGCCATTGCTTGTTATTGTCATGTTCCATTTATGAACCATTCCTATGATGATACTATGATCTTGCTTTGTGTTCGTGCTTGTGATATGTCATGTGCATTACCCATGCCCATTATTTTCTCACATGACATGATTGCCATGATTTACTCTAGTGTGTTGCATCTTCGCTCCACTAGTTTGCACAGCTTGACCTCTATGCTTGCTCATGTTGCATCACCCATGATTGCCACATTTCCATGCTTCATGATATATATACCTTGTGTGTTGCATCCAATTGTTGGACTACTGGCTACTATCATATGGTTGGTTGCACCAATATCATTTCTTCACATATGCCATGTCCCTTTGCTTGTCACATGATTCACTTGATTGCCTCACACATAATGAACAATTGCTCTTTCTATTTTGTTGAGTGCCACACTATATTCACTACACCATATGCACGTTATGCTTGGATTGTCTTGCACTTGACCCATGTGTTTAGACATTTCATTTTATTTGGTTTTGTGAATGATTCATATGCCTACCATAGACCTTTCATTGAGCGCTTTGCCAATGTTTGCTATGAACTTGAGGTAGATGCTTGTTCTCGTGTCACACATATTTGCATCTCTACCTCACAATTGCATACTTGTCCCCATGATATTTTTGCTTGTGCTCGATTGATATGCTTACATGCCATGTCACAATCCTTTGTCACACCCTATTCTATGCTTGATGACAACACTTGTTCGGTGAATCACCTCTTGAGTGTTTGGTTTTGCACTAACGCTAACCACATTTATTTTTCCAAGTGTTTGTTATCTTTTCCCCTTTTGAAGGAATCCTAGACGGTGCGACATTGGAGAGTGCCTATTTCGAGCTTCAAGATGATGAGTGCTTGGTGATCGACCGCTTCAACATGGCAACGCCATCTCTTTCCCATGGTAATTTGGCTTTCGATCCGAGGTCGGATCTTTTCCAAGGGGGAGGGGATGATGCGGAGCATCCTGTGGACATCACCATGTCAAGAGTTCATTTGGCAAGTGACACGTGCGACATCTACTTCTCATACATAAAGGTGAATCTTCTCCTTTACATGTGTTCACTTGACCACTTCGAGGATGGCATACTACTTGGCACTCCACTCATGTGCATGCATAGGTATTGCCGGAGCTTCACGGACGACGAGGAGGAGCGCAAGCGCCAAGGAACACCTACACCATCCGTGAGGGAAGCATGGAAGAGAAGACAGAAGAAGACGGAGCTGTCACGGAAGCTACAGGCTCCGGACGACCGGCCAAGCCCGGACGTCCGACACCTTCCAGGCTCTGGACGACCGGACACCTACGGACGTCCGACACCGTGGCAACATAGCCTAATCTACGGAAATCCGAGGAAGACCGGACGACCGGACACCTACGGACGTTCGGACCCCCGCGAGCCTTCGGACGACCGGCGTCTCACGGACGTCGGGACCCTGGCTGTGTCCAGTTACGGGCTGAGGCCCATGTACCCCTTCACTTCGGCCATTTGCACTAAGACTATAAATAGACATCTCCCTCCTCCTTTCTAGGGTAGCAAATATGATAGCTCATTCTTAGGTGAGCTTTGCTCCTACCTTCTCCTCTAGAGAGAGAGAGAGAGAGAGAGAGAGAGAGAGAGAGACCACTCCCATGGAGTTCAAGACCTCCATGTGAGAAGATCCTGTGGGATATCATCAAGACCCCCTCGCGGGAAGATCCGTCTAGGATACCATCAAGACCTCCTCTTGGAGATGAACTCTACCTTGTATCTTTCCTTTTGTTGTTCATGTACCTTCTGGTTCTTGTGTGTTTGATTGTCTAGTGGATGTGTGATTGGACTTGTTCTTGAGTGTTTCGCCTTGTAATTTCTCTCCGTTCTTCCCCGTGTTCATCGTGTTCTTCGAGGGAGCCCACTCCAATCGTGAAGATCGGCCTACACCGGGTTAGCCCCGTATCATGGCTTCTTCTCTCTCTCTTTGATTCTCAATACCATGTTCTCCTCGATGTTCTTGGAGATCTATTCGATGTAATATTCTTTTGCGGTGTGTTTGCCGAGATCCGATGAATTGTGGATTTATGATCAGATTATATATGAATATTATTTGGTTCTTCTCTGAATTCTTATATGCATGATTTGCTATCTTTGCAAGTCTCTTCGAATTATCGGTGTAGTTTGGCCTACTAGATTGGTCTTTCTTGCAATGGGAGAAGTGCTTAGCTTTGGGTTCAATCTTGCGGTGTCCTTTCCTAGTGACAGTAGGGGCAGTAAGGCACGTATTGTATTGTTGCCATCAAGGATAAAAAGATGGGGTTTTCGTCATATTGCTTGAGTTAATTCCTCTACATGATGTCATCTTACTTAATGCCTTACTTCGTTCTTTATGAACTTAATACTCTAGATGCATGCTGGATAGCGGTCGATGTGTGGAGTAATAGTAGTAGATGCAGGCAGGAGTCGGTCTATTTGACACGGACGTGATGCCTATGTTCATGATCATTGCCTTAGATATCGTCATAACTATGCGCTTTTCTATCAATTGCTCGGTAGTAATTTGTTCACCCACCGTAATATTTGCTATCTTGAGATAAGCCACTAGTGAAACCTATGGCCCCCGGGTCTCTTTTCCATTATATAGAATATCTTTCCCATATTATTTAATCTCGTTTACATCTTGCTAGTTTCTGATCTACTATTTTTCAATCTTTTACTTCCCGATCTATAAACCAAAAATACCAAAAATATTTACTTTACGATTTATCTATCTCTATCAGATCTCAGTTTTGCAAGTGATAGTGAAGGGATTGACAACCCCTTTTTCGCGTGGGTGCAAGTTGTTGATTGTTTGTGCAGGTATTCGGTGACTTGTGCGTTATCTCCTACCGTATTGATACCTTGGTTCTCAAAACTGAGGGAAATACTTATGCTACTTTATTGCATCACACTTTCCTATTCAAGGGAAAACGAACGCAAGCTCAAGAGGTAGCAAGAAGGATTTCTGGCGCCGGTGCCGGGGAGATTTACGCCAACTCAAGTCAAGATTTGTCTCCCGTCAACTTGCCAATTTCTGGCGCCGTTGCCGGGGATATCTACGTCAAGTCAAGCCATACCAAGTACCCATCATAAACTCTTCTCCCTTGCATTACATTATTGGACTTTTGCCTCTCATTTTCCTCTCCCCCACTTCTAAAATGATTTTTGAAAACCTTTGCCTTTTCTTCGCCCCTCTTTCTGTTCGTCTTCCCGTATGTCTTGTTGTTTGTGTTTCCATGTGCCTTCTATTTGTTTGCTAAAAATATATTGATATGGGTCCACTTAAAGCGTTCTACTTCGATCATCTTCGATCTATTTGTGCTCGTGCTGAAACCCTAACTAGTTTAGTTGAGGGAAAATCTTTAGATGAGCATGCTCATTTTGTGCATCACCGTTTGTCTGAATAAGGGAGACTCTTATGGAATCAAATAAACAATTTGCTGTGTTTGCTTGGAATCTTTGTGAAATTTATGATCTTACTTGTTTCTCTTAGAACCCTCAAAAACACCTTCCCTACCTATGTGAGTTTAATGATAATGAAATCATATCTTCTTATGCAAAGGGTGTTTATAGTTACTATGATATCGAACAAATTGAAGAATTTTTTGCTTTTAAGGGTGCTTATGAAGTTGCTTCTTTGATTGAAAAGTATGATATTACTCTCTACAAATCTGAAAATTTTGACATACTTAAATATTGCTATGAAAACTATGCTCATAATGTCTATGTCAAAGAATTTATTGAGAGAATGACCGTTGCTTTGGAAGAAAATAATGATATGCATGAATCTATAGATAATTATGATTCCGATGATTTGGTTGAAATATCCCTTGATCACCATTACAGAAGGATCGCTACCGAACTATGTCCAGCCCGCACTGGGGGCTGAGTGCAGGGAATTCTACGTCCCACCCACCACCCACTTCATAGCCACTATCGAGGATTTAACCAACATGCTTAATTACGCCTCCAAAGACATCGACGACACGGACGATGATGCCGGAGAAGACCAAGGCCAGAACCCGCCGTTCACCGGACGCTGGACGGCCACTTCTTTGTATGACGTATACATGGTGGACACACCCAAAGAGAACGACGCCAATGACGAGAAGATTCTAGAATATGAACCAGCTGAAGCACCCATGAAGCATCGACGTCAGCGGCGCCGATCAAAATCGCATCGCAAAAAAGACAACAATACAGGCACCGGAGACAACAATACTCCGGATAATGCCAAAGACCAAGAAGCCCATGTCGAGCCAACATGTGAACAAGATGATTGGGAAGGGGGGCAAGTCAACCCCGATGATCCTATCAGGGACGAGGGCTTGGATGATAGTAACTACCTGCCGACCTCTGAAGATGACGAGAGCCTGGGTGATGAGGACTTCATTGTACCAGAGGACCCCCTCGAACAAGAGCGCTTCAAGCGCCGGCTAATCGCCATAGCAAGAAGCCTGAAAAAGAAGCGACAACAACTGCAAGCCGATCAGGACTTACTCAATGACAGATGGACTAATGTCCTGGCAGCCAAGGAATACGGCCTCGAGCACCCAACCAAAAGTTACCCAAAACCCAGGTTGCTCTCCCAATTCGACGAGGAGGTTCCGGAGCCTATACCGACAGCACGTAATGCAGCTGACGGACCCGACCGACCACCTCATGGTCTGGATAGAGCGGCAACTCAAGCCGAACACCAACCTGCGCCACACTGACCTAGAGGCAGAGAAACAGTGGCCGCAGGATGCACGCACGACCTGCGACAGGACCTGGACAATAGAGTCGGTCATGCAAGATCAATTTATGGGTCATGAGGGCGTGCACCAGCACAGGAAGACGGACATCAAGCCTGGCACGACACACACAACCTCACACGGGCCAAAAACCACATACGGACTCCATCCAAACTGCGTCGTGACATCGCCCGATACAGAGGAGTCGCACACCCCCTATGGTTCACCGATGAAGTAATGGAACATCAGTTCCCAGGAGAGTTTAAACCCGTAAACATTGAATCATATGACGGCACCACAGATACCACAGTATGGATTGAAGACTTTCTTCTCCATATCCACATGGCCTGCGGTGATTACCTACATGCCATCAAGTACCTCCCCCTAAAACTTAAGGGATCAACTCGGCATTGGCTGAACAGCCTCCCTGAAAACTCTATTGGAAGTTGGGAAGACTTGGAGGATGCCTTTAGAGACAACTTCCAAGGTACCTATGTTCGGCCCCCGGATGTCGATGACCTTAGTCACATAATCCAGCAACCTGGTGAGTCAGTCCGGAAGCTATGGAACATGTTCTTAATTAAAAAGAACCAAATTGTGGATTGTCCAGACACCGAAGCCCTCACGGCCTTCAAACACAGTGTCCGAGACGAGTGCTTGCCCGACACCTCGGCCGAGAGAAACTGAAGTCTATGGCAGCCCTTACCGCACTTATACCCGCTTTTGCATGGGAGAAGATAGCAGGCTCGCTCATAGAAGCAATAACACCAGTGACCCAGGCACCTCTGAAGTCAGAGACTGCAATGGCAAACCACGACGCGACAAGAATAAGTGTCGAAGCAATACAGAAGACATGGCGGTAAATGCTGGATTCAGTGGCTCAAAATCCGGACAACGGAAGAAGCCATTCAAAGGAAACAAAGATGGTCCATCTAGTTTGGACAGGATACTTAATCGGCCTTGCCAGAATCATGGCACCCCCGATAAACCTGCCAATCACACCAACAAAAACTGTTGGGTGTTTAAACAGGTCGGCAAGCTCAACGTCGAACACAAGGGGAAAAGGCCGCCCAGCGAGGACGACGATCAAGAGCCTCGCCCACCGAACACAGGGGGCAGGAGCAATTTCCCCCCGAGGTCAAAATGGTGAATATGATCTATGTCACACACATCCCCAAGTAGGAGCGCAAGCGCGCATTAAGGGATGTCTACGTCGTAGAGCCGGTCGCCCCAAAATTCAGCCCATGGTCGGCTTGTCCGATCACATTCGATCGAAAGGACCACCCGACCGGTATCCGTCATGGAGGATCAGCAGCTCTGGTCCTCGATCCAATAATTGACGGATTCCATCTCACGCGAGTCCTCATGGACGGTGGCAGTAGCCTTAACCTACTCTATCAGGACACCATCCACAAAATGGGTATCGATCCGTCAAGAATACCCATGAAAACTACCTTTAAAGGAGTAATACCTGGCATAGAGGCCCGCTACTCGGGCTCCGTAATGTTGGAAGTTGTCTTCGGCTCACCCGATAACTTCCATAGTGAAGACTTGATCTTCGATATCGTACCCTTCTGAAGCGGCTATCACGCACTGCTCGGACGGGCCGCTTTTGGCCGATTCAATGCGGTGCCGCACTATGCCTACTTAAAGCTCAAAATGCCCGGTCCACGCGGTGTTATAACAGTCAATGGTAACACGAAACACTCCCTCTGCACAGAGGAGCACACCATACCTCTTGCAGCCGAGGTACAGAGCGGCCACTTTAAGCTGCACACCTCGTCGGTCACCAAACTGCCGGACCCTTTCAGAAGAGTCCGGACAGCTTCACTAGCTAGTGGTACGGTACATCTAGAGCTAGACTAGCAGTTCTGCCTCCACCGATCGCTGGGCACACCAGCGGAATTCGCACCACGCATGCATCATTACACACTCAAAATACCTTGGGCATCGGCGGAGGCACAATACGGGAAGGTCTATAGTGCGGCTCGACCCTATGTGATCTTCCACCTTTTTTTGCCACAGCTGCATTCGAGCCCATGTATCCTACGGACTTACAAGGACTCACTCCGAGCCCGATCCTATACGGCAACAAAGGACCGTTTCCTTCAAGGAACCCCTATCTACAAGAAGAAAGCAGCGCAGACGTGTGGCAGGATATCCGAAGGACTCTTCGGACCAAACCTTATTTACAAGGACTAGTACTGAGCTTTTCTCCTTGTTATTAGACGCCGGCATGTAAAATGATTTCTCTACTTATGGTACCTCTCTGTACAATCACATCTTGACGTGTCAATCAAATTCTAGTAGCGACAACTAGTAGCGACAATTTCTTTTTGGTATCTACTTTATTTATAAAACTGTAGTCCGTCTCTCCAGTTGTCGCACATACCTCGACACCCATTGCCAGGTGCTCCATACGTCCACTCACGAGCCACTAAACAAAAGCCTGAACAACTTTGAAGCAAACTTCGGCGTCCTGATCATGGCATTATATGCATCGGCTCTGAATCATGTCTTTGGTCAATAGTTGGGTTGCCCGGCTCCTGTGTTTACTACCTTATGTTCCATTTGTTCGTCTAGGGTAGTAAAGGTAGAAATACTGCGATTGTGTTTCTGGTTCATCCGGTTAAGCACCTCAGTAGAGAAAGCCAAACACTGACTGTCATGATGCGGCGAGAGCTGGTCAGCCGTTCGGTGACTTACTAAATCCTTAACTATTTTTCCGTTTTAAACGAATGACTGTTTCTTTCAGTCTTACACGTAACACATCCGCATTCGGATAATCAAATACGTACCAGGGGCTATTTTATAGCCCCATCGTCAAACTCCTATGGCTATGTGAGAGCGGTAAAGCCGTATAGTCCGATTGCCTAGTTCGACGCACTAACACCTCCGTCACAGACCAAGACGTTGGGTCAAGAGTGTTAATGTGCCTTTCCGAACACCTCCACGGTATCTACGTGGGGGTCGAAGCCGATGATTGGAAAACTCTCAGACATTCAAAAATACGGCCGCACAGGAGGAAACAATTTTAGATAATAGTGCAAATATATTACAAAGCATTAAATATCCATAATACACACGATCGGGTTGTTCGGATACATTCATTTAAATATGACATCCTTTGAGCATTGACCCTCTATCAAACCAGCACCCTCCAGTACGTCATTTAAATAACGTTCCGGTGTGCGGTGGTCTTTGCCTTCGGGAGGACCCTCCACTGCGACAACGATGGCCTTCATCTTGGCCCAATGCACTTTGACACGGGCGAAAGCCCTCTGTGCACCTTCTATGCACACCGACCGTTTGATGGCCTCAATACGGGGCACGGCATCAACGAGTCGCTGCACCGGGCCAAAATAAGAGCTCGGAACGGATACAGCCGGCCACAGCCGGAGTATAATCTCCTTCATGGCTGCTCAGGACATCTTGTGCAGCTCAGCCCATTGTGCCATCCGGTCGTTCAGCAGTGTCGAACGCTCCTGAGTCGCATATTGCGACTAGAATAGCTTCTCCGTCGTATGCCCCTCCTGGGCTCGGTAGAACTGCGGCGCGTCAGCCGCGCTCTTCGGTAGATCCACAAAGGAGTCTGGAGAACTCCATAGTCGATTAAGTAAGGCATACCTCTGATCGCCAAACTTAGACTATAAAAGAAAGGGCTTACCAGCCGCTATCTGTCCGGCCTGTCGGAGCTCCTCGCGAGTCGTGCGGGTTTCTGACCTTGCCTCTTGGGCATCTTGAAAGGACTTGGCGAGTTTGGCCGCCTTCGCTTTATTGTCCTCCTCGAGGAGCTCGCACTTACGAGTCGCGTCCTTGAGCTCTTGCTCAATCTTGGATACACGCTCCTCGAACTGGCTCCGTGTGGCCTGTTCCTCATACAAATCGGCATCCGCTTTCTTAGAGGCCGCATTGCTCACCCTTGCCTGCTCATTTGCACGGGCAAGGTCACTTTGGAGGGTTTCGACCTCCGCAGCGCCATCTGCCATTATGCATATAATAGCGCATGAGCCTCACTCCAGCATTTGCAAAACCAATTTTGGTGGAATATGGAGCACTTGAAACAAACCTTGCGCTTCATCAAGCCGCTTGTTAATCTGAATGTTGTCCTCCTCGACCAGCTTTAGCTTCCGCTGGAGTTCGGAAACTTCGGCAGCCTGAGCGGTCGCCGCTAATAGTTGTTGGGGAACGTAGTGATTTCAAAAAAATTCCTACGCCCACGCAAGATCATGGTGATGCATAGCAATGAGAGGGGAGAGTGTTGTCCACGTACCCTCGTAGACCGAAAGCGGAAGCATTAGAACAACGTGGTTGATGTAGTCGTACGTCTTCACGGCCCGACCGATCAAGCGCCGAAAGCATGGCACCTCTGAGTTCTAGCACATGTTCAGCTCGATGATGTCCCTGGAACTCTGATCCAGCCGAGTGTCGAGGGAGAGTTCCGTCAGCATGACGGCATGGTGATGATGATGATGTTCTACCGTCACAGGGCTTTGCCTAACCACTGCTACAATATTATCGAGGACTATGGTGGAGGGGGGCACCGCACACGGCTAAGAGATCAATGATCTGTTGTTGTGTATAGAGGTGCCCCCTGCCCCCGTATATAAAGGGGCAAGGGGGGAGGGGGCGGCCGGCCAGGGAGGAGGCGCGCCAAGGGGAGTCCTACTCCCACTGGGAGTAGGACTCCCTCCCTTCCTTGTTGGATTAGGAGAAGGGGGGAAAGAGGAGGGAGAGAGAGGAAGGAAAGGGGGGCGCCGCCCCCTCTCCTTGTCCTATTCGGACTAGGGGGGAGGGGCACGCGGCCCTGCCCTGGCCTCCTCTCCTCTTCTCCACTAAGGTCCACTATGGCCCATTAAGCCCCCGGGGGGTTCCGGTAACCCCTCGGTACTCCGGTAAAATCCCGATTTTACCCGGAACACTTCCGACATCCAAATATAGGCTTCCAATATATCAATCTTCATGTCTCAACCATTTCGAGACTCCTCGTCATGTCCGTGATCACATCCGGGACTCTGAACAATCTTCGGTACATCAAAACTCATAAACTCATAATATAATCGTCATTGAAACTTTAAGCATGCGGACCCTACGGGTTCGAGAACTATGTAGACATGACCAAGACATGTCTCCGCTCAATAACCAATAGCGGAACCTGGATGCTCATATTGGCTCCTACATATTCTACGAAGATCTTTATCGTTCAAATCGCATAACAACATATGTTGTTCCCTTTGTCATCGGTATGTTACTTGCCCGAGATTCGATCATTGGTATCTCAATAACTAGTTCAATCTCGTTACCGGCAAGTCTCTTTACTCCTTATTTTATGCATCATTCCGTAACTAACTCATTAGCTACATTGCTTGCAAGGCTTATAGTGATGTGCATTACCGAGAGGGCCCAGAGATACCTCTCCGACAATCGGAGTGACAAAACCTAATCTCGAAATACGCCAACTCAACATGTACCTTTGGAGACACCTGTAGAGCTCCTTTATAATCACCCAGTTACGTTGTAACGTTTGGTAGCACACAAAGTGTTCCTCCGGTAAACGGGAGTTGCATAATCTCATAGTTGTAGGAACATGTATAGGTCATGAAGAAACCAATAGCAACATACTAAACGATTAAGTGCTAAGCTAACGGAATGGGTCAAGTCAATCACATCATTCTCCTAATGATGTGATCCCATTAATCAAATGACAACTCATGTCTATGGTTAAGAAACATAACCATCTTTGATTAATGAGCTAGTCAAGTAGAGGCATACTAGTGACATTATGTTTGTCTATGTATTCACACATGTATTATGTTTCTGGTTAATACAATTCTAGCATGAATAATAAACATTTATCATGATATAAGGAAATAAATAATAACTTTATTATTGCCTCTAGGGCATATTTCCTTCAGTCTCCCACTTGTACTAGAGTCAATAATCTAGATTACACAGTAATGATTCTAACACCCATGGAGCCTTGGTGCTGATCATGTTTTGCTCGTGGAAGAGGCTTAGTCAATGGGTCTGCAACATTCATATTCGTATGTATCTTGCTAATCTCTATGTCTCCCACCCGGACTTGGTCCCGGATGGAATTGAAGCGTCTCTTGATGTGCTTAGTCCTCTTGTGAAATATGGATTCCTTTGCCAAGGCAATTGCACCAGTATTGTCAGAGAAGATCTTCATTGGTCCCGATGCACTAGGTATGACACCTAGATCAGATATGAACTCCTTCATCCAGACTCCTTCATTTGCTGCTTCCGAAGCAGCTATGTACTACGCTTCACATGTAGATCCTGCCACGACGCTTTGTTTGGAACTGCACCAACTGACAGCTCCACCGTTCAATATAAACACGTATCCGGTTTGCGATTTAGAATCGTCCGAATTAGTGTCAAAGCTTGAATCGACGTAACCATTTACGACTAGCTCTTTGTCACCGCCATAAACGAGAAACACATCCTTAATCCTTTTCAGGTATTTCATGATATTCTTGACCGTTGTCCAGTGATCCACTCCTGGATTACTTTGGTACCTCCCTGCTAAACTTATTGCTAAGCATACATCAGGTCTGGTACACAGCATTGCATACATGATAGAGCCTATGGCTGAAGCATAGGGAACATCTTTCATTTTCTATCTATCTTCTGCTGTGGTCGGGCATTGAGTCTAACTCAACTTCACTCCTTGTAATACAGGCAAGAACCCTTTCTTTGCTTGATCCATTTTGAACTTTTTCAAAACTTTATCAAGGTATGTGCTTTGTGAAAGTCCAATTAAGCGTCTTGATCTATCTCTATAGATCTTGATGCCTAATATGTAAGCAGCTTCACCGAGGTCTTCCATTTAAAAACTTTTATTCAAGTATCTTTTTATGCTATCCAGAAATTCTATATCATTTCCAATTAACAATATGTCGTCTACATATAATATCAGAAATGCTACAGAGCTCCCACTCACTTTCTTGTAAATATAGGCTTCTCCAAAAGTCTGTTATCTGTATAAAACCATATGCTTTGATCACACTATCAAAGCGTTTGTTCCAACTCCGAGAGGCTTTCACCAGTCCATAAATGGATCGCTGGAACTTGCACACTTTGTTAGCACCTTTTGGATCGACAAAACCTTCTGGTTGCATCATATACAACTCTTCTTCCAGAAATCAATTCAGGAATGCAGTTTTGACATCCATTTGCCATATTTCATAATCATAAAATGCGGCAATTGCTAACATAATTCGGACAGACTTAAGCATCGCTATGGGTGAGAAAGTCTCATTGTAGTCAACTCCTTGAACTTGTCGAAAACCTTTCGCAACAAGTCGAACTTTGTAGACAGTTACATTACCATCAGCGTCAGTCTTCTTCTTGAAGATCCATTTATTCTCGATGGCTTGCCGATCATCGGGCAAGTCAACCAAAGTCCATACTTTGTTCTCATACATGGATCCCATCTCAGATTTCATGGTCTCATGCCATTTTGCGGAATCTGGGCTCATCATCGCGTCCTCATAGTTCGTAGGTTCGCCATGGTCAAGTAACATGACTTCCAGAATAGGATTACCGTACCATTCTGGAGCGAATCTTACTCTAGTTGACCTGCAAGGTTCTGTAGTAACTTGTTCTGAAGTTTCATGATCAATATCATTAGCTTCCTCACTGATAGGTGTAGTCGTCACAGGAACTGGTTTCTGTGATGAACTATTTTCCAATAAGGTAGCAGGTACAGTTACCTCATCAAGTTCTACTTTCCTCCCACTCACTTCTTTCGAGAGAAACTCCTTCTCTAGAAAGGATCTGAATTTAGCAACAAAAGTCTTGCCATCAGATCTGTGATAGAAGGTGTACCCAGTAGTCTCTTTTGGGTATCCTATGAAGATACATTTCTCCGATTTGAGTTCGAGCTTATCTGGTTGAAGTTTCTTCACATAAGCATCGCAGCCCCAAACTTTAAGAAACGACAACTTTGGTTTCTTGCCAAACCACAATTCATAAGGCGTCGTCTGAACGGATTTTGATGGTGCTCTATTTAACGTGAATGTGGCCGTCTCTAAAGCATAACCCCAAAACGATAGTGGTAAATCAGTAAGAGACATCATAGATCGCACCATATCTAGTAAAGTACGATTACGATGTTCGGACACACCATTACATTGTGGTGTTCCGGGTGGCGTGAGTTGTGAAGCTATTCCGCATTGTTTCAAATGTAAACCAAACTCGTAACTCAAATATTCTCCTCCACGATCAGATCGTAGAAACTTTATTTTCTTGTTACGATGATTTTCCACTTCACTCTGAAATTCTTTGAACTTTTCAAATGTTTCAGACTTGTGTTTCATTAAGTAGATATACCCATATCTACTCAAATCATCTGTGAAGGTGAGAAAATAACGATACCCGCCGCGAGCCTCAATATTCATTGGACCACACACATTAGTATGTATGATTTCCAACAAATCAGTGGCTCGCTCCATAGTTCCGGAGAACGGCATTTTAGTCATCTTGCCCATGAGGCATGGTTCACAAGTACCAAGTGATTCATAATCAAGTGATTCCAGAAGTCCATCAGTATGGAGTTTCTTCATGCGCTTTACACCAATATGACCTAAACGGGAGTGCCACAAATAAGTTGCACTATCATTATTAACTCTGCATCTTTTGGCTTCAACATTATGAATATGTGTATCACTACTATCGAGATTTAATAAAAATACACCACTCTTCAAGGGTGCATGACCATAAAAGATATTACTCATATAAATAGAACAACAATTATTCTCTGATTTAAATGAATAACCGTCTCGCATCAAACAAGATCCAGATATAATGTTAATGCTCAATGCTAGCACCAAATAACAGTTATTCAGGTCTAAAACTAATCCCAAAGGTAGATGTAGAGGTAGCGTGCCGACCGCGATCACATCGACTTTGGAACCATTTCCCACGCGCATCGTCACCTCGTCCTTAGCCAATCTTCGCTTAATCCGTAGTCCCTGTTTCGAGTTGCAAATATTAGCAACAGAACCAGTATCAAATACCCAAGTGCTACTGCGAGCATTAATAAGGTACACATCAATAACATGTATATCACATATACCTTTGTTCACCTTGCCATCCTTCTTATCCGCCAAATACTTGGGGCAGTTCCGCTTCCAGTGACCAGTATGCTTGCAGTAGAAGCACTCAGTCTCAGGCTTAGGTCCAGATTTGGGTTTCTTCTCTTGTGCAGCAACTTGTTTGCCGTTCTTCTTGAAGTTCCCCTTCTTCCCTTTACCCTTTTTCTTGAAACTGGTGGTCTTATTGACCATCAACACTTGATGCTCCTTCTTGATTTCTACCTCCGCAACCTTTAGCATTGCAAAGAGCTCGGGAATAGTCTTGTCCATCCCTTGCATATTATAGTTCATCATGAAGCTCTTGTAGCTTGGTGGCAGTGATTGAAGAATTCTGTCAATGACACTATCATCAGGAAGATTAACTCCCAGTTGAATCAAGTGATTATTATACCCAGACATTTTGAGTATATGTTCACTGACAGAACTATTCTCTTCCATCTTGCAGCTATAGAACTTATTGGAGACTTCATATCTCTCAATCCGGGCATTTGCTTGAAATATTAACTTCAACTCCTAGAACATCTCATATGCTCCATGACGTTCAAAACATCGTTGAAGTCCCGGTTCTAAGCCGTAAAGCATGGCACACTGAACTATTGAGTAGTCATTAGCTTTGCTCTGCCAGACGTTCTTAACGTCATCAGTTGCATCTGCAGCAGGCCTGGCACCCAGCGGTGCTTCCAGGACGTAATTCTTATGTGCAGCAATGAGGATAATCCTCAAGTTACGGACCCAGTCCGTGTAATTGGTACCATCATCTTTCAACTTAGCTTTCTCAAGGAACGCATTAAAATTCAACGGAACAACAACACGAGCCATCTATCTACAACAAACATAGACAAGCAAAATACTATCAGGTACTAAGTTCATGATAAATTTAAGTTTAATTAATCATATTACTAAAGAACTCCCACTTAGATAGACATCCCTCTAATCATCTAAGCGATCACGTGATCCAAATCAACTAAACCATGTCCGATCATCACGTGAGATGGAGTAGTTTTCAATGGTGAACATCACTATGTTGATCATATCTACTATATAATTCACGCTCGACCTTTCGTTCTAAATGTTCCGAGGCCATATCTGTATATGCTAGGCTCGTCAAGTTTAACCTGAGTATTCCGCGTGTGCAACTGTTTTGCACCTGTTGTATTTGAACGTAGAGCCTATCACACCCGATCATCATGTCGTGTCTCAGCACGAAGAACTTTCGCAACGGTGCATACTCAGGGAGAACACTTATACCTTGTAATTTTGTGAGAGATCATCTTATAATGCTACCGTCAATCAAAGAAAAATAAGATGCATAAAGGATAAACATCACATGCAATCAATATAAGTGATATGATATGGCCATCATCATCTTGTGCTTGTGATCTCCATCTCCGAAGCACTGTCATGATCACCATCATCACCGGCGCGACACCTTGATCTTCATCGTAGAATCGTTTTCGTTTCGCCACCTATTGCTTCTACGACTATCGCTACTGCTTAGTGATAAAGTAAAGCAATTACAGGGCGATTGCATTGCATACAATAAAGCGACAACCTTATGGCTCCTGCCAATTGCCAATAACTCGATTACAAAACATGATCATCTCATACAATAAAATATAGCATCACGTGTTGACCATATCACATCACAACATGCCCTGCAAAAACAAGTTAGACGTCCTCCACTTTGTTGTTGTAAGTTTTACGTGGCTGCTATGTGCTGAGCAAGAACCGTTCTTACCTACGCATCAAAACCACAACGATACTTGGTCAAGTTAGTGCTGTTTTAACCTTCTCAAGGACCGGGCGTAGCCACACTCGGTTCAACTAATGTTGGAGAAACTGACACCCGCCAGCCACCTATGTGCAAAGCACGTCGGTAGAACCAGTCTCGCGTAAGCGTACGCGTAATGTCGGTCCGGGCCGCTTCATCCAACAATACCGCCGAACCAAAGTATGACATGTTGGTAAGCAGTATGACTTGTATCGCCCACAACTCACTTGTGTTATACTTATGCATATAACATCTATGCATAAAACCTGGCTCGGATGCCACTGTTGGGGAATGTAGTAATTTCAAAAACTTTCCTACGCACACGCAAGATCATGGTGATGCATAGCTACGAGAGGGGAGAGTGTTCTCCACGTACCCTCGTAGACCGAAAGCGGAAGCGTTAAAACAACGCGGTTGATGTAGTCATACGTCTTCACGGCCCGACCAATCAAGCGCTGAAAGCACAGCGCCTCCGAGTTCTAGCACACATTCAGCTCGATGACGTCCCTCGAACTCCGATCCAGCCGAGTGTCGAGGGAGAGTTCCGTCAGCACGACGGCGTCGTGACAATGATGATGTTCTACCGTCGCAGGGCTTTGCCTAAGCACTGCTACAATATTATCGAGGAGGCCTATGGTGGAGGAGGGCACCTCACACGGCTAAGAGATCAATGATCTGTTGTTGTGTATAGAGGTGCCCCCTGCCCCCGTATATAAAGGGGCAAGGGGGGAGGGGGCGGTCGGCCAGGGAGGAGGCGTGCCAAGGGGAGTCCTACTCCCACCGGGAGTAGGACTCCCTCCCTTCCTTGTTGGATTAGGAGAAGGGGGAAAAGAGGAGGGAGAGAGAGGAAGGAAAGGGGGGGGCGTCGCCCCCTCTCCTTGTCCTATTCGGACTAGGAGGGGAGGGGCACGCGGCCCTGCCCTGGCCTCCTCTCCTCTTCTCCACTAAGGTCCACTATGGCCCATTAAGCCCCCGGGGGGTTCCGGTAACCCCTCGGTACTCCGGTAAAATCCCAATTTTACCTGGAACACTTCCGACATCCAAATATAGGCTTCCAATATATCAATATTCATGTCTCGACCATTTCGAGACTCCTCGTCATGTCCGTGATAACATCTGGGACTCTGAACAACCTTCGGTGCATCAAAACTCATAAACTACATAACAACATACGTTGTTCCCTTTGTCATCGGTATGTTACTTGCCCGAGATTCGATCGTCGGTATCTCAATGCCTAGTTCAATCTCGTTACCGGCAGGTCTCTTTACTCGTTATGTAATGCATCATTCCATAACTAACTCATTAGCTACATTGCTTGCAAGGCTTATAGTGATGTGCATTACCGAGTGGGCCCAGAGATACCTCACCGACAATCGGAGTGACAAAACCTAATCTTGAAATACGCCAACTCAACATGTACCTTTGGAGACACCTGTAGAGCTGCTTTATAATCATCCAGTTACGTTGTGATGTTTGGTAGCACAAAAAGTGTTCCTCCGGTAAATGGGAGTTGCATAATCTCATAGTTGTAGGAACATGTATAAGTCATGAAGAAAGCAATAGCAACATACTAAACGATAAAGTGCTAAGTTAATGGAATGGGTCAAGTCAATCACATCATTCTCCTAATGATGTGATCCCGTTAATCAAATGACAACTCATGTCTATGGTTAGGAAACATAACCATCTTTGATTAATGAGCTAGTCAAGTAGAGGCATACTAGTGACATTATGTTTGTCTATGTATTCACGCATGTATTATGTTTCCGGTTAATACAATTCTAGCATGAATAATAAACATTTATCATGATATAAGGAAATAAATAATAACTTTATTATTGCCTCTAGGGCATATTTCCTTCAATAGTGAAGCGTGATGATTATCAAAAGGGCTAAAAATGTTATTTACTGCGGGTACCTATAGACCCTCTGTTCGCCCTCCTTCGTCAGCCAGACAGAGTCTCAGGGGCTATATCTATATATAGATGGATTTGTTATGAAAAGTGGCTAAAAGACATTACATTGCATACCTCGAAGCCTGTTAAGAGGCTTGTGAAGGCTTCATCCAGTCCACTCTTTTTTTTAGAGAAAAGGCGAGAGCCCGACTTTATAAATAAAGCCACCAGGCAGAGTATAAGACCAACAACCAGCACCCGACAGAGTATCACACGAGGAAGAAAAAGTATCATTACAGGCCAACGCCTCACATGGCACGCAGGCTAGACTAATGCAGATACCAAAAGAACATTCAGGAAGCAGTCCTCAATGAAAGCCGAAGAAGCTCAGACGTCGTAGATTTCATCTTGGATAGCATTGCGTCGAAGGCCTGGAGGTCCCCTTCTTTAGGCAATAATCTCCACTGCTGTAAGAAACCATTGGCTTTAAATAAGCAATTGACAGGATTAGCCGGAAAAATATGTCCAATCGCGAACTTATTCCTAGTAGTCCACAACGACCAACCAATCGCAGCCCATCCAACTAGGAATACTCTCTTAGAATGGCCAGGAAGCAGATTGACACAATGCCTCAGGTCGTCAAAGGAGGAAGGGGACCAGTTTACATGTAACCAGAGTCTGATGCAGCACCACAGAAGCTTAGCTAGAGAGCAGTGAAAGAAAATGTAGTCGGTGTTTTCCAATGCTCCACATAGCACACACCTGTCGGACCTCGGCCCGTTTCTTTTCTTAATCTGATCGGCCGCCGGAAGCTTACCCCGGACAGCTTGCCAGAGAAATATTTTGATCTTAGGAGGAATTCGAGCCGACCAGATATGCTTGAACTTGACCGGGCGCCCCCCAGGAATAAGTTTGGAGTAGGCAGATTTAACTGAAAAACACCCCGAAGAGGAGAGGGGCCACACCACGGCATCCTCTTCCTCCGAGAGCAGGGGGAAGCAAGCAGTAAGGCGCTGCCAATCTTCCAACTCTTCAAGAGAAAGAGAGCGACGAAAATCTAGAACCCAACCCCTAGCCGAGAGTTCAGAGATGGAAACCTCAGTATCATTGCAATAAGAAAAAAGGACCGGAAAAGCAACGGCCAGCATGGAGTCCCCGACCCACCAGTCAAGCCAAAACCGAGTAGACTTACCGTTCCTAACTACAAATTTCACAAGGGACCGAAAGATCGGCCGGACTTTAACCAATTGATGCCAAAATTGCGAGCCGCCCGCAGCCGACGCGAACATAGGACTCGAGGAAGGGAAATATTTAGCTTTTAGGATAGCAAGCCAGGGTGGCAATTCCTCAAGAGTCATAATCTTCCACCACCATTTGATCATAAGACAATTATTCATCACTCGCGTGTTGATAATGCCCAAACCCCCTTTGGCCTTGGGGCGGCATATGATGTCCTATCTGACCACCCTGTACTTACGTTTATTGTCCGCAGCGTTCCAATAGAAAGCACCCCTATGCTTGTCAAAACCATTATGAACCCCGCTAGAGAGAAGATAAAATCCCATCAAGAACATAGGTAACAAAGACAGACAGGAGTTAGTGAGGGCAACCTTGCCCGCTTGCGTATTATATCGCCCTCGCCATGGGAGAACTCTATTGCCAACTTTAGTAACCACCGGAGCGAAGTCTTTAGCCAAAAGTTTAAGCGGAGAAATGGGAAGGCCTAGATACTTAAGAGGATAAGATCCCAAAGAGCAGTTCAGAAGATGAGCCACCCGCAGCGCCTCTCCGTCCGAGACCCCAGTTACTACAACCTCACTCTTAGACAAATTGATTTTAAGACCTGAGAGCGCTTCAAAACAGAGCAAAAGGAATTTCAGATTGGTGAGACTGTTATCGTTAAGCTCCATCAGAATGATAGTATCATCCGCATATTGTAGATGAGAGATACCATTAGGAATAAGGTGAGAGCTCACCGGAGTTATATGGCCAGCCAAGGCAGCTTGAGATAGCATGCGAGATAAAGCATCAGCCACAAAGTTGAAAAGTAAAGGGGACGCTGGGTCCCCTTGCCTGAGGCCCCTACCATTGGCAAAAAACTGGCTAATTTGGCCGTTAACAGCCACAGCCGTGTGCCCCCCAGTAACCAATTGCATCAAGTGCTGCATAACAGGCCCCTCAAAGCCCTTAGCCAAAAGAACTTGCCGGAGGAATTTCCAGCTAACCGAGTCGTAAGCCTTCTCAAAGTCAAGTTTGAGGACCACAACCTTGGTCCCACGCACCCTCAGATCATGCACAATCTCATGTAAACACAGAACCCCGTCCAAAATGAACCTACCTTTGATGAAAGCAGACTGGAAAGGGCTAATGGTCCTATGTGCAATGGGAGATAGCCTAGTAGCCATGCCCTTTGCAGGCATCTTTGCAAAATTGTTGATTAGAGCAATCGGCCTAAACTGAGAGATTGTATCTGCACCCTTGACCTTAGGTATGAGGGAGAGAACCGCGTAGTTAAGTCTCGAGATGTCAACCGATCCCAGCCAATATCCTTGGATGACTGCAGAGATTAGACCTTTAAGTTGGGGCCAAAACTGTCTAAAGAACGGGATGGAGAAACCATCAGGGCCTGACGCCGCATTAGAATTAGCCATCCGAATAGTCTCAAAAATCTCCTCCTCGGAGGGGGGAATCAACAGAAGCTCATTCTCAGCCTGAGAAATCTTATCACGGGGAGCCCAGAAACCCGGGGACAGCGCGAATCCGAGGTTTGGTTTAGCCGAAAGCAGGTTAGAGAAGAACCGCACTATCTGACGAAGAATGATCGTTGGTTCCTCGACCCTAACACCATCAATAATGAGGCTGTTAATCAAACATCTACGACGTCTGCCATTCGCAATGGCGAAAAAGTAAGCCGTGGGAGAATCACCCTTGAGGGTCCAGTTAATCGTGCCCCTTTGCTTCCAATACACTTCCTCTTGGCGATGGATGGCCAAAAGCTCCTTCTCAAGGCCATATCGAACTTGCCACTCAGCAGCCGAGAGTCCACCGTTATCCGCATGGGAGTCGAGGGCACTAATTTGAGCACTCAGCCTAGTTTTGTCGCGCCTCGCCTCAGCAGAGTGATTTTTGGCCCAGCCTCTAAGAAACTTGCGCAAGGAGTAGGAAACATAATGCCAGTCATCCATAGGACCAAATGAACGATGAGGGAAGGTAAGAAAACCTAAGATCTTCTGAGCCAGCATCACAGGGAACCCCTCCACTAAAAGCCAGGACGCATCAAATTGAAATCTTTGGCAACCATTGGGGCAGAGACCATCGACAAGGATAAGAGGAGCGTGATCGGAGCCGACGATGGGGAGAGCCCGAAGAGAGCAGCGAGGAAAAAGACCATCCCAAGCAGGACATATAAAAACTCTATCAAGAACCGAACGAATGGGACAAGCCTGTCGGTTGGTCCAAGTGTATCGGGCCCCAACCCTCGGGATCTCACAGATAGCCGTGTCCTTGATGAAAGCATTAAAAGCCTCGGCTAGCACCCAGGAGAAGTTGGTCGAACTCTTATCAGAAGGATACCGGAGCAGGTTAAAATCACCCCCAACCAGGAGAGGCAGTTGGCAAGCATCAATTTTAGAGAAAATCTCATCCAAGAAAATATGTGACAAAGAATGATCAGCCGGACCATATACAACCATAAGTTCAAGGAGGGTGTTGTTGGAACGCAGGGAAACTACCATACTAGCCCAGTATACACCATGATCAAAAGCCACAAAATCAAAGGTGTCATTGTTGGTCCCCAGAAGAAAGCCGCCGGATTGTCCCACGGATGCCACGAAATTCCACCTAAATCTATCAATCCCAGCAATCGCCACAAGTTCAGAAGGAGAAAAGGAAGGTTTAAGAGTCTCAACAAGCCCGATAAAATCAATTCTTTCAGCGCGCATTAGGTCCTTCAGTTGGTCTCTGCGCCCCCTAGCGCAGAACCCTCTAATGTTCCAAAATAGAGCCTTCATCTTAGGGAAAGGTTTTTAATTCTCAGGCTCGACCTGCACGGAGCCTTGCAGGATTTAGCACGTTTCCCAGCCCCGCGCTTCTGCACCGGAGACCGCTGCCCCCCAGCAACCTCATCCGATTCCCCTCCGGCCACAACCAGAGGGGCATCCAACCCATTCCTGGCCTCCTTGGCCTTAGCGATATCAGCCTGAGCACGCTCATTAGCACGAACCAACTGTAACAAAGAGGAAGGAGAACCCACACTAGCATCTAGACAAATCCCCACATCAGCTAATATCGAAAGGAGGTGTTCATCGGAATGAGAGGGTAAAACTAACCTAACAGGAGACTGAGCCACAGGAGGGGAAGGAGATAAGGATGAATCCAAACCTGAGGGGGGAAGATCACGCGCCGCCACACGCCGAGCCGCCCGATCCACAACACGCTCGCCGCTGTTGGAGACGCGGCCACTCTTGCGGGCGGTCGAAGCAGGAGAGCGCACAGGGACCGGGGTGGCCCGACCAGGGGAAGCCGCCGAAGAAGAAGGGCCCGAAGCCGCCCCCAGGTCCACCTCCAGACGACGGCATAGCCCAGCCGCCGACTGCCTGGAGTCCCCCGAGGCCCGGCTCTTCGCGGAGAACTTCTTCACCGAGGACTTCTTCCTCTTCTTAGCCGCCGAAGGACCCACAGGAGGAAGATCTTCAATACCGGACAGCGAGGGGGAGGTGGGGCGCACGGGCATATTGGAGCAAGCCCCCGACAAGGGGGTGCCCTTCGAAGCAGCCGCAGTCGCAGGGCCAGCCACCAGATCAGGCACCGAGCCCTGAACCCCACCACTGACCGGAGCCGGAGCACAGTCCTTCATCAGCTCCTGTTCAGCAGGAGAAAGCCCATCCCAAGCAGACTGGGTGAAGCGGGGATCCGTGCCATTCAGCGAGTCCTCGGGGCCCTCCCCACCCTCCTGGCTCTTGTCATCGTCACCCGAAGCCGGGGGAGGAGGGGGGGAGGAGGGGCGGCCGCACCAGGAGCACCTTCCACACGAACACGAAGACGGAAACCATCAGCCGCCGGGAAAACATCAACGGAGCCACGGATGCAGATCGGGTCCACAACCCATACACAAATGCGAGCAGGGCCAAGAACCGACAACGAGGCGAGATCAACCTCAATAGGTTTTCTGATAAGCACCCCAAAGGCCATCAAGAAGGACGCAGTGCGTAAGCTGGGAGGCACATCATCAACGAGCACCCAGACATCAGATAGAGGAGGAATGTTCTTGGATCCATTGGAAGCCGCCTTGACCGACACAACAAGTTGGTTCACAGGGAGAGTGAAACTGGTACAGCAAGACATCATGCGGAGACTCTCTTTAGAGGGGAAAGTGGCCACAAATTCGGAATCAGAAAGCTGTCGGATCTGCCAGTCCCAACCACCTTCATCCCACAAACGGAGTTCATCAGAGAGGGCTTGTGAAGAGATGAGCTTGTCATGGACAGTAATGACACCCACGCTGGACAGGGAGGGGATAGGTGCGGCAGCGGGGACTTCCTTGTCCATGGCAAAAAAAGGAGCAACCCGGGAGGCCAATCCCATAATGGACGAAGGAGGGGGGCTTGATCCTACTCTGACAGTCCACCGTTAGGTGTCCATCTTCCCTACAAATGAGGCAGAAAGGGGGGTTCTCGCACCGCGACTGGAAATGGCCAGGGCGATGGCACGCGAAGCAGGTCAGAATGGGATTGGAAACCTGGGAGTGAGAGGAGTTACAGTTCACACCACGAGCCGGCGGCGGAGGGAGGATGCCATCTCCGGAAGAGCCACCGCCGGCACCCGCGCCGGCACCACGTCCCGCAGCAGGGCCAGCCGAACGCCGAGCCGGAGCCCTGGCACCACCACGAGGAATGAAACGGGACGGCCCGCCGCCGCCCGCCGCCGCCGCCCGCGGCGGCCCACCCAAGGGAGCAAGCGAGGAAGGAGACGAGGAGGGGCCCGAAGATCCTGCCCGGCTCCCCCGTGCCGCCTGTTCCCAAGGATCGACCACCGGCACCGGAGCAGCGGGCGCCATGGATGGGGAAGCCACCGGCCCGGAGCCAGAGGCACGCGGCGACGCGACGCCCGCCTCCGACCGCGAAGCCTGAAGCTTGGCGCGGAGCGACGCCTCGTACTCCAGATCCGCAGCGGCGTCGCCGGAGCCGTCCCGCCCCCGCTTAAGGCCGGAGACAGCCTCGCTTGAGGACCCACGGGAGCGGTCCATCGCCACCACCGACGAGTAGGGGAGGAGGAGGGGAGGAGGAGGGTTGGATCTGACAAAACGGCGGATAGGGAAGCGGCGCCGTCGCAGGTCAGCAGCGGAGGCAGGAAACCCTAGAAAAGGGGGAACCGACCCCTTCCGGACCCATAAATAGCCAGAGCAAGCCAGGCCGGTCTCAATCGAACGGGCCGGAGAGGAAGGCGGGCACAGCTGGGCCGACCTGGGCCCAACAGGAACAGACACGAGGGGGGAAAGTCAACCGTGGAATCCAGCAGAGGGGCCAAGACAGGCCCACCCGGCCCATCACCGACCAACGGGACCCGGCCCACAGTCCGGGGTACCAGCGCAAGACCCAATCCCAGATCTAGGGTTTGCACCGGCGCCGCCGATGACGGGGAGGGGAGAGGCCGGGATGGCGACGAGCCGGAGGGCACCGCCACCGGGGGGGAGGAAACGAGCGGGACCATGGCGACCACCCCCGGGCTCACCAACGAAGGATCCACCGCACAGGAGGCAGCGCGCCAGCGAGCATGGCCCACACGACGCCAACCATCATGGCCCGCATCGAGCACACATCGCCGGCCCCGACCCCCCGGGGCAAACTTGCGCAGACGACCCGCCACCAACATCGGTGGCATCCCAACCACCGAGGCCGCGCGAGAAGGAAGGGGGGTCTCAGGGTCAGAATCAGAGCCATAGTCGTCGGAATCAAGAGCCCAGAACTTGTTGGTCCGCAGCGCAGCCAAGGCCACCGAACAGGGAGGGGGGAACGCAGGTGAGAGGGGATCGGGCCCCGCCGCCGGTGGGAAGCCCGGAGAGGAGCACGAGGAGAGAGGGGGACTGGGGAGCGAACTGGACTTGGACGCCTGGGATGAGGGGGAGCCGCAAGCCGGCGGCGTCCCGCGGGGAGGGAGCGAGGGGGGAGAGGAGAGAGCCATCCCTGAGCCCCTTCCTCAAGCTACGGTTCTCGGCGCCTCATCCAATCCACTCTTAGCGGACTGTACTCTTTCAACCACCGTACCCATTAAAGTACAGTGCGCCTCCAAGACAGATGAACCTTGAAGTGCATCCATCAGCTTATTCAACGCCCCTGTATTGGTAGAGGTCACTGAGGGAGTCCTGATTAGGGGGTATCCGGACAGCCGGACTATATACTTTGGCCGGACTGTTGGACCGTGAAGATACAAGACTCAAGACTCCGTCCCGTGTCCGGATGGGACTCTCCTTTGCGTGGAAGACAAGCTTGGCGATCCGGATATTATATTTCCTTCTTTGTAACCGACTCCATGTAAATCCTAGCCCCCTCCGGTGTCTATATAAACCGGAGGGTTTAGTCCTTAGAGACGAATCATAATCATCATAGGCTAGCTTCTAGGGTTTAGCCTTTGCGATCTCGTGGTAGATCAACTCTTGTAATACCCACATCATCAATATCAATCAAGCAGGAAGTAGGGTTTTACCTCCATCGAGAGGGCCCGAACCTGGGTAAAACATCGTGTCCCTTGCCTCCTGTTACCATTAGCCTTAGACGCACAGATCGGGACCCCCTACCCGAGATCCGCCGGTTTTGACACCGACGTTGGTGCTTTCATTGAGAGTTCCTCTGTGTCGTCGCTATAAGGCTTGATGGCTCCTTCAATCGTCAACAGCATGGTCCAGGGTGAGACTTTTCTCCCCGAACAGATCTTCATGTTCGGCGGCTTCACAGCGTGGGCCAATTCGCTTGGCCATCTGGAGCAAATCGACAGCTGCGCCCCTGGCCGCCAGGTCAGGTTCGGAAACCTGAACTACACGACCGATATCCGTGGAGACTTGATCTTCAACGGGTTTGGGCATGCGCCAGGGGCGCCGGACAGTCACGATGAGCACGGCTTAGACCTGCTGTTGGACAATGCTCGGGATATCGCCCCTGCAGGAGCCCCGGACCTAAATCCGGAGCAAATTGCGTCGCTCGAGGACGGGTGGATGGACCCCGCCCCAAAGGCCGCACACTCATCGACGGTAGAGCCAAACACAGGCTTCACCCCTAAGGAAGCCTGTGACACCGGACCCTCGGACTCGTATCCCGCTGTAGGTGCCAGTCCATGCACTCCCGAGCCCGCCGAATCTGGTTGGGCTCCGGTAATGGAGTTCACCACTGCGGCTATCTTCCAGCACTCGCCCTTTGGCGACGTCCTGAACTTGTTAAAGTCTCTCTCTTTGTCAGGAGACTCTTGGCCGAACTATGTCCGGCTCGAGTGGGAAGCAGACGACGAAGGAATTCGTTGCCCACCCACCATCCACTTCATTGCCACGGTCGATGATTCACCCGATGTGCTTGACTTCGACTCCGAAGACATCGACGATGTGGACGACGATGCAGGAGAAGAACAGGAACCACCGCCCATGGGGCCGTGGACAACCACCTCCTCATATGATATATATATGGTGGACACTCCGAAGGAGACCAATGGCGATGAGGCAATGGAGGATAACCCCTCAGGAAAGCAAAGCATGGACGTCGTCGGCACCGCTCCAAGCCCTGCCACGGCAATACCAGCACAACAGTCAAAAACAATCCAGATAGTGTCGAAGATGAATACAACCCCGATCAACCTGCCTTCGAGCAGGCCAGACAAGCAACGGACGGATACTTGGAAAGGGACAACTACATGCCCCCCTCCGAAGACGAGGTGAGCCTCGGTGACGATGAATTCGGCGTGCCTGAGGATCCCATGGAACAAGTTCGCTTTAAGCGACGGCTTATGGCCATGGAGAAAAGCCTGCAAAAGAAGCAACAGCAGCTTAAAACTGACCAAGATTTGCTCACAGACAGATGGACCAAGATCCTGGCCACCAAGGAATACGGACTCGACCGCCCCGTCAAGGGGTACCCAAGACACAACCCGCTACCTCAACCTAAGAAGGAGAACCTAAAGCCCACACCCCGACATCAATATACCACGGCCCGGGACAATACGCAGGAAACACAAGGCAGCATCCACAAACCTCGACGCAATAGTCATAAGCATCAAGTCAAGGAAGTTGGTGCCGAATTCAGCGGCCCCCAGTCCGGTCAACGGAAAAAGAATAGCTCAAGCCCATCCGGCCCAAGCAACATACTCGATCAACCATGTGAAATTCATGGTACCCCTAGAAGGGCGGCCAAGCACACCAATAGAGAATATCGGATCCTCAAAGCAAAATGGCCGGTCGTGCGCCGGAAACAATGAAAGGAGGTTTTCAAACAACGAAAGACCAACCAAACATGGCGAAATCAAAAGAAGATCCTCCACAGTACAAAAGTACGGCCGATCTTCTCCGATCACATCGACCGTCTGGACAACATCAACCATAGCAATTTAATTGCACTCACTATCGACCCAATAGTTTGGGGCTCCATCCCATACGAGCCCCCGCGGGCATAAAACTATCAATAACATCTTCTAAAAGATGCCAGGTGCAATGGCCAAGTTTTACTGGACCACCACACTAATGGTTGTCTTCGGATCACCAAGCAAATACCACTCCGAAGACTAAGTCTTCAGCATTGTCCCCTTATACAATAATTACCACATACTACCGGGACGAGCTGTGGGGTACAATGTTAGGCCAATCCCGCGTGACATAGTCACAATTATGGGCATGGCCGAACCCCACCCTTAGAGTGGAAATCATACCACTGCTGGAATAGCGAGGCGTGCCTGTTTATCAAATTTTGATTCGGCAGCCAACTGAGGAGTCCGCGCTATTTTACGGCATGACAGCCTGGTTCAGCCAGGCTCCGATCAGGCACCCACGGTTCAACCACAAGAGGACATGCAGCTGCCTTCTAGCATTTGTCTTTACAGATTAACTTTGGCGCAGAACAGGACTGGCGACGTGGAATCAGCTCGGACGCACAAGGGCAGGAACACATAAGTAAATCCCCCCCCCCAAAGGAGGAAGTCCAGATACACTTCAGATCCACACACAGCCTCCTCTAGTCCAGCCACGACAGGTTCCACCAAAAACACCTCTTTTCATAATCATAAACCGTACTCATATGCATAGACATGTCATCCTACTACAGTGCGTAGACTTAAATAACACTTACCGGCTGTCATTCTTCATTGACGCCATTTTTGCCATAAACGGCACCCGTACATCGTATTATGCCCCACTATGCCAGGGGCTTCATAATACTCATAATACGGGAACAAAGTCCAGCCACCTCTTCGGTCGCTCGGCACCCCGAACTTATAGCATTATATGCATCAGCTCCGAATCATGTCTTGGGTCATTAGTTGGGTTTGCTCGGCTCCCATGTTTTGGTACCTTACGTTCCGCTCTATTGGCTAAGGTAGCGCTGGGAGAACTACTATGATTGTGTCCCGATTCTGCCGGATGAGCACCTCAGTAGAGAAAGCCGAAAACTGACTGTCATGATACGGCGAGAGCTGGTCAGCTATTCGATAGGTTGTAAAATCTTTAAAGATTTATTCCGCATAATGCCATTATAAATGCAAAGTGCGACGGATCGGTTTTCCGATCAGGCGCTGATACAACCCCTAGTACGTTCTTCCGAACACTAGGGGCTACGCCCACCATACTTGAATTCCATGGCTAAGTAAGAGTGATAAAGCCCTATAGTCTGATTGCCTGGTTCGTGGTGAGGAACACCTCCTTATAAGGCCCAACAATGGGATAAAGAGTGTTCATGTATGTCCCGAACACCCCCGTACTTTTCATGTGGGGGCAGAAGCCGACGACTGGCCAACTCTCAGGTTTTATATACACTAAACGGCTGCATAGAAAGAACAAATGTTCACATAAACAGGCAATAAATAATAAAAGTGCCATTATCCCGCATTACAAAGAATGGCACGACTGCCTTCAGGGAAATATAGTGTCTTTGGTACACTGATCCACCACAAGGTGGGCTCCTTTCAGGACACCTTCATAGTATAACTTGGGCTTGCGATGCTCCTTACCCTCCGGTGGTCCCTCAGTCATCAGCTTCTCAGCATCAAGCTTCCCCCGGTGCACCTTTGCATGGGCAAACGCCATGCGCGCACCCTCTATGCAAACCGATCGCTTAATGACATCGAGCCGAGGGCAAGCACCAACAGTCCGCTTCACGAGTCCGAAGTAACTGCTTGGAATTGGCTCCATGGGCCACAGCCGGACAACCAAGTCCTTCATGGCTAGTTCGGCCGCCTGGTGCAGTTCGACCAGCTGCTTTAGCTGATCGATAAAGGGCACCGGATAATTCGGCGCCAAATAATGCGACCAGAAATCCTTCTCCGCAGACTTCTTCTCCTCAGTCCGGTAGAATTGGGCAGCATCTTATATGCTGCGTGGCAGGTCCGCAAACACATCTGGAGAAACAAGAATTCAGCTTGTTTCTTAGAGCCCCCATTACTATGAAAAAATGTACTTGAGTACAAAAGGCCTTACCAGCCGCAACCTTCCGTGCCTCCTGAATGTCCTTCAGAGCACCTCGGGCTTCTTCCCGACCATCATCCGCGGCTTGGAGAGCTTGGGCGAGTTCGGATTCTTTCCCTGCTAAACTCTGCTCCAAGGCCTCACTTTTCTTCATAGCCTCCTGGAGCTCTCGCTTAGCTTCAATGACCCTAGCCTCGTGTTTCTCATGAAGAGCCTGCTCGGCGGCGGCCTTCTCGTTGGCTTCGGCCACAGCCTTCTTCAGTGCCTCCATTTCGGCACTCGCCCCTGGAGCATACAATACAAATATTTTCATCAAACACTTCTAATTCATGCTCAACTTAGCAAACAGCTTTTCGACATACCTTGCTTGTCCTCCAGCTGCTTCTTCACGCGGCCAAGTTCCTCTTCTGCCCCTTCCAGACGCTGCTTTAGTCCGTACACCTCCACACTATGAGCGGCGGTCGTGCCTGCAGACGCCTATTTTCAAACAAAGGGATATACATCACTAACTGAGTCTCCTGCAAAACGGAAATTTGATCCCCTGTCCGGCTCTCTCTATCTCTTCCCCGGACAGTGCATCAGGGGCTACTACTCATACTGTGACAATCTTCCAGAGGTTCCTAAAAACATACCTCAAAGCCTTTTATAAGGCTAAGGCAGGATTCATTCTGCCCGCTCTCAACGGACTGAATCTTCTCAATAACCGCACCCATGGGGGCGCGATGTTCATCGACGATGGACGCACTTTCTAGCGCTGTTGATAGACCGCTCGGCAACTCTGCTTGGACAGAGGTTGCTGGTGGAGCGGGCTGGCCTCCCTCCGTCAAGGGGGGCTGCTCGCCCGATCCTGGAGCTTTAAAGGCCTCCAGGACTGTGTCGGCTGCGGGTCAAATCCAAGATTGCCCCCGCCATTGACGTTCACGGGAACCGCTGCTCCCATGTATCCGGCCCCAGAGATATGTCCTCCCTGGCACAGGCCACGCTGAGACGACACCTTGTTGTTGTGCCTAAGCTTCAAGGAAGGGGCCTCTGGAGGCGTCTCGCTCTCCAGGGCATCTGAGCTCAGAAAATCCTCTAAGGAGGACTGTTCAGCGCGAGACCTCGCCGGGCTGCACAAAAGAATGGCGACAGTCAAAACTACTACATCCAAATAACCCCGGGCACGTATGCATGTTTGGATTTTGTATACTTATGACTTTGCCAGGGGCGGGACCCTGGGATCCCACTCCGGGCTGCTATCAGTAGCCGTGGAGGACACCTCAGGAAGGGAACCTTTCCCCCTCTTTGGTGATTCAGCCTCCAGGGATGAGGAAGCCGTCCTTTTCTTCCCTCCCCCTGCGGGGGACTCGTCTTCTTCCTCCTCCTCTTCGTCTTCGGAGGAGGGATGGTCGCTGGAGTCTTCGGATTTTGCATCCGAAGCATCGCGATAACGGAGGCCACTTCGGGTCTTCTTGACCTTCTTGGGGGCCTCTTTCTTCAGCGCCTCGTAAGGCGCTGGGACCAGCATCTTCGTCAGAAGAGGTCCGGCCAGTTCCTTCGGCAGCGGGGCAGGATAGTGTATCCGCTCCACCTTTTTCGTCCATCCCTGGGATTATTATAAAGCATGATAAAAGCGTCTCCCTCAGGACATGCCAGCTAAAACACGGATGGACAGAGCACGACAATGACTTACTGGACTTGCAGAGCGGGATAGTTGATACCCACGGTCCTCGGCGGAGTCTGGCCACGGTTTGCCGGACTTGAAGAGAACCTTCCAGATGTCCTTGTGGGAGGAGCCATAGAGCCCCCGTAGGGTCTAGTGTTCGGCCGGATCATATTCCCACAAATTGCAGGCTCGACGCTGGCATGGGAGAACCAGGCGAACTAACATCACCTTGACTATGTTGACGAGTTTGACATCCTTGTCGACCACGCTCTGGACGTGTGTTTGGAGCATCAACAGCTTGTCGGATGAGGACCAGTTCAGGCCCTTCTCGGGCCAGGACGTGAGCCGTAGTGGGGCTCCCGATCTGAATTCGGGAGCAGCGGCCCACTTTTTGCCGCGCGGTTCGGTGATATAGAACCACTGCTGCTGCCACTCCTGGACGGAATCATTGAAGGCGCCCGTCGGCCATATGACCTTGGGCATCTTGCTCACTATGGCGCCGCCGCATTCGGCGTGCTCGCCATTCACCACCTTGGGCTTTACGTTCAAATTTTCCAGCCATAAGCCGAAGTGGGGCGAAATATGGAGAAAGGCCTCACATACGACATTGAATGTCGAGATGTTAAGGAAAGAATTGGGGGAAAGATCATGAAAATCAATCCCGTAATAATGCATGACGCCACGAAAAAATGGGTGAAGGGAAAACCCAAGCCCGCGGACAAAATGAGGAAGAAACACGACCCTCTCATGGGGCTCCGGAGTAGGGACGATCTGTCCCGCCGGCGGAAGACGGTGGCCAATTTTCTTGGCCGGGTACCCGGCCTCTCGGAGCTTTTTGATGTCCCTCTCCCGGACGATAGAGGCCATCCATTTGCCTCCTGCTCCAGATCCGGACATCTTCGGAGGACCTCTCTTCGGTGGAGAAGAAGAGTGCTTGGGCGCTAGGGCTGAAACAGAGGGGAATGGAATAGCGGAAGGAAAAGGCGTGGGTAAAAAGGAAGAGACCTTATCTCTTTATAGAGGCGATAAAAGCTTTTGCGCCTCCCCACTTGCCTGGTGGAACCCGCTCGTTCCCCACTCGCCACAATTAACGGTGCGGTTGGGCTACCCATACCTGTATTGATGAGAATCCCGTAATAAGGGGACGTGATCTCTGTTTCGGCAAGATGTGCGGAGGAAACCGCCTTGCAATATGCGATGTGGCTGGTTGTGGGAAGACGGTTCGAAAGATGACCTGACCGTGGTGTTATGTCACGTTGTCTAAAGTTGCCCGCAGATTACATTCGTGAAATATCATTCTCTCTATGGTGGTATGTGAAGATCATCTTGCAGATCCGGACACGGTTTAAGTTTCGATAATTACTTTGGAGTATTCGGAGATGGAACCTGCCTTGCAATGCCGAAGACAAACTGTGCGCCGGAGTCATCGTCATTGAAGCCTGGTTCAGGGGCTGCTGAGGGAGTCATGGATTAGGGGGTATCCGGACAGCTAGACTATATACTTTGGCTGGACTGTTGGACCGTGAAGATACAAGACTCAAGACCTTGTCCCGTGCCCGGGTGGGACACTCCTTTGCGTGGAAGACAAGCTTGGCGATCCGGATATTATATTTCCTTCTTTGTAACTGACTCCATGTAAACCTTAGCCCCCTCCAGTGTCTATATAAACCGGAGGGTTTAGTCCTTAGAGACGAATCATAATCATCATAGGCTAGCTTCTAGGGTTTAGCCTCTGCGATCTCGTGGTAGATCAACTCTTGTAATACCCATATCATCAATATCAATCAAGCAGGAAGTAGGGTTTTACCTCCATCCAGAGGGCCTGAACCTGGGTAAAACATCGTGTCCCTTGCCTCCTGTTACCATTAGCCTTAGACGCATAGATCGGGACCCCCTACCCGAGATACGCCGGTTTTGACACCGATAGTCGCCGTCCCCCGTCCCCCCCCCCCCCCCCCCCCGCCTGCAGAGGGGGTGCCGACCCGATTCCAGGAGTATCTAGGTCTCTGGAACGGTATCCGGCTAAGGGCCAATGACCCAGGACCCCCATGGTCGGTCTCCATAGGGGTTGCGCCCCACATGTATTGTAGGGTGGAACCCTAGGTGAAGATCTTTCACAAATTGGAGGGGGAATCCCCAAGAATAAGATGAACACAAGAAGGAAAACAAGTGGAACACTCAAGAACAAGTCCAAATCACACATCCACTAGACCAACAAACACACAAGATCCACAAGGTACATGAACAATCAAAGGGAAACAAGATACATGGTAGAGTTCATCCCAAATCCTATGAAGGGGATGAGGGATTGATGATCCTATGATGGGGATCCTTCCCCAAGGAGGAGGTCTTGATGTTTGGTCACTCCAAGAGGAGGTCTTGATCTCCTAGTGGAGTGGATCCATGGAGCAAAGCTCACAAATGTCTATTAAATACTTTGCTATCCTTCCGAATGACCTAGGAGGTGTACTTATATAGTCTAGGGGCGACACAATGCAAGAAGAGAGGGGTACAAGGCCAAAAAGGCCATCAACGTGCGACTGGGCGAAGGGGGCCGGGCACCCGGACGACTCAGGGGCCGGCTGGCATGTGGCCGGGCACCCGGGGGCCCAAGTCCCGAGCACCCGGGGTGGCGCTGGAGAGGGCCGGGCGAGGCGGCCGGGCACCCGGGGGCCCAAGTCCCGGGTACCCGGGATGGCGCTGCAGATGGCCCAGGGCAGGCCGGGCACCCGAGGTGGGCTAGCGAGGCCCAGGTGACAGGCCGGGCACCCGGGGCCTTGGGGCCGGGCACCCGGGGCCGGCTGGGGCGCCGCCCAGGCTGTGGCCGGGCACCCAGGGCCTTGGCAGCCGGGCACCCGGGGAGTCCAGGGGCTGCGGCCTCTTCTTCTCCTCGGTCTTCTCTCCTCTTCCTTGCTCCATGGGTGCTCGAGACTCCGTCTTCTCCTTCTCTTGATCATATCCTTGGTATCCTAAAATGCATAACATGTCCTTGTGAGGTAGAACCCAATTCTCATGTGAATTCGAATGAAACTCGAAGAGGAGAGAGTCAACCTCGTTCTCGATGGCGCGAACACGTGCTCTTGTCATTGTTCCACTCGGTGGTGAAGGAGTGTCGGTGCGAGTAGTCAAAGGATGCTCTGCATCATCTCCCCCCCCCCCTTGGGAGAGATCCGTCCGCGGATTGTGATCTTCATCACCATGGGGAAGAGAAGGCGTTGTCGTGTAGAAGTGGACAACCACCAAGCACGTATCATGCTGAAGCTCGAAATGGTCACTCTCCAATGTCGCACCGTCTTGTAATTCCTTCAAAAGGAGCAAATATAACAAGCACTTGGAAAAACAAATGTGGTTGGCATTAAAGCAAAACCAAGCATTCAAGAGGTGATTCACCCAACAAGTGTTGTCATCAAGCATAGCATATGGTGTGACAAGGGAGTGTGGCATGGCATGTAAGTACGTAAATTGAGCAAAATCAAGGACATCATGGAAACGAGCATGTAAATGGGAGGTAGCGATGCAAATATGTGTGTCAAGAGAATAAGCATCTACCTCAAGATCATAGTAAACATGCATAAAGCACTCAACAAATGGTCTATGGTAAGCACAAGAATCATTCACAACACCAAAGAAGATGATATGTCTAAACACATTCAAGTGCAAGACAATCCGATCATAATGTGCACATGGTGTAGTGAAAATCAAGTGGCACTCAACACGATAGCAAGAGCAATTGATCATCATGTGTGAGGCAATCAAATCAATCATGTGATAAGCAATGGGACATGGCATAAGTGAAGTAACGAGATTGTTGCAACCAAGCATGTTATAGGACCAAGTAATCCAAGAATTGGATGCAACATGAGAAAGCATAGGAATCAAGTCATGTGAACTAGTGGAGCGAAGATGCAACACACTAGAGGAAATCATGGCAATCATGTCATGTGTACACGTAGTAGGCATGGGCAATGCACAAGGCATATCACAAGCAGGATTTCAAAGCAAGATATCATCATAGGAATGGATCACACAGGAAACAAGGCAAGAACAAGCAACATCTCCACCATGTTTGCAAATACCTATGCACGTAGTAGAATCAATCATCATGTGTAATGCAAAGCATGGGTCACAAATGCATGGCAAAGGCATAGGAATGAGCATAACATGCAAAGTGAACATGGCAATATGGGCATAAAGTGAGAAGTGGTAAATAACCCATAACCAAGTGAGAGCCATGTAGAAGAAATTCGCGAAGTCCTTGCGCGAAGAGAGCGGTGGGAAAGACACTCCATGGAATCCAAAGTCATCGTTGCTCTCGAGAGCTCGTTTTGTCAACTCATGGGATTGTGAGGTTGACAAGTATTCATGGGTACCTACACAAAAGAAACACAAATAAAAGAAATTGTGCGCGTGGTAAATGTACACATCATCCATCATGATGTGTATGTGCACATGTGAGTTAGCACAAGATAAGCATCTCTCAAAGAAATTTGATGCATGGTATAAGAACATGTCATCCATCATGAAAGAATAGTTATTGTGTATGACACGATGGGGATGCAAATTTAGCATAGAAGTATATGGCACATCAATAGCATGTTAATTCATGGGAAGCATATTGTACACACAAGTATTGGGATCATGCAAAGGATAGGATGAATCAAAATCTCCTAAAATGTATGAGGAAACTATGAGGGTCTCCTCATGAGCAATATTGGAAACTTCACATGGAGAATATTGACAGCATCCAAAACAATGCATATCCAAAGCTAGGTGGTCATGGCATGGCATATGAGATAAATGATGCAAATGAAGCATATCAATATCATCACAAGAAAAACAAATGCCAATAACCATGGGATTGTCATCTATGCCATATGTGCAAATTGGATTAATTTTAATGGCATATGCGTAGTCACTATGATGAGATTGCAAATAAGACATATGAGTGATCTCATGCATAGCATATGACAAGTCAAGCGAATTATCGAACATGATGTGACCAAGAGAATTATCACAAGAAATCCTATGTAACATGGCATCACAACTAATAGACTCCACATGAGAATCATCAAACTCATCATAAATGGGTAAATCATTGCATGGGTAAGTCGAACTAGAATGAAGCATGCCAATAGGTGGATCAACATCATGCAAGCAATCAATACCAAGGATGTCCACTAGTGGGACAAGAGCATCACCTTCACCTATGTTACCTTTCTCGTTCCACTCAAGTGGTGTAGGTGAGGTAGGAAAGACCAAAGCGTGGTCAACGTCATCATCGTGATGGAACCATGTGGGAGGTGCATCATAGTCCACCATGGCCATCGTCTTGTCCAAAGGAAGGACGAAGTCGTCGTGGATCGGCGCGTCATCATATATGGGACCTAGCACCAAAGGAGAAGACACAATAGAGGTAGAGGTTAAGTCATTAGAAATCATAGTGGCCTCGCATGCTCTATCAACTACTTCACTCTCTCTATGTGGTGGTGGCTCACTCACTCCCTCAAGGTAGGTGCACTCAATGTCACATATGGTGGAGTCACTAAAATCACTCAAGTTGTGGTGGTGGTGGCTCTCCTCACATGGAAATTGTGGCAACTCATCATATATGGGGTTAGTGGTGAAGTCACTCTCACTCTCTCTATGGTGGCAAAAGTCACTCAAGTTATCATACGTCACCGTGGTCGAAGGGAAAATCCCATGCTCAACCATCTCGTAGTCGTTGCCGTGGATGAAGGCCGAAGATGGCACATCATCACTCTCGTCGTGGATGAAGGCCGAAGATGGCACAACATCACTCTCGTCATGGATGAAGGCCGATGTAGGCGTACTCATCGTAAGTAAGCGGAGATGCCGTACGTCCAAAGGCGAAGATGCCTTGAGAACACTTGGCGAAGATGCCGAAGTGGTCGTAGTAGTCGTAGATCCATCTTGGTGGTGCTTTTCTCGCGGTCTTCTCTTGTGCTCATGAAGTTTGACCGTAGCTTGGTGTAGAGCTTTTTGGGACTTGTAGGTGTACGCATCACGAGCATCTTCATCTTGATGGTGTTGTAGTGCTTGAGCTCGATGACGTTTCGAAGATTGACCACTTGAGCGTCGCCGCCTTGAAGATGAAGAAGGGGAAGAAGACTTGTAGTTGGCCAACATGTCGCGTACTTGATCCCTTTCTTCGGCCAACTTGGTGTCGAGGTAGTCTCTTGTCTGTGCTTCAAGTTGATGAATGTTGGCGGTGAGTCGCTCAATGCCTCACGTTGCTCGTTGTAGTCCGAAGATGGGTATTTTGGTGATGTAGTTGTTCATGCCGTCGTTGTCGTGGAAGACCGGAGATGAAATGCCTTGCCTATCCATCACAAGACTCGAGTAGAGGTGAGTAGGAAATGAGATAAACAATACCAAGTTACCTTTTCCCAAAGTTGAGGATGTATCCCGTTTCACTCAATGTGAGATGAAAGAATAGTGGAATTGGTACCGGACTTGTTCACTCACACCTATCAAGTAAAGCTTATGGTGGATCTCGGTGAGGATAGTGGCACCAAAATTTGATGCAAAATGTTAGCAAGAGTCAATAATGTTGGAAAAGATTCAGAAATTCGCAAGTGAAACAAGTAGACCAATAGCAATATGTGGCACACGGATAGATAAATGGGGTCGTGCAACCAAGGAATGAGCACAAAATGTGGAATCCACGAAAAACGCTCGTGTTGCACAACTCAAGAGAGACGCTAGCACGATTGCTCAATAGGCGGATACAACACTTGTGCACAACCTATAAGATGCAAAATGTATGAGCCTTCGATCCCAAGTATGCTATGTGTATGATGTTCCCGAAGTTCTTCTCAAGATGATCCAAGATGATAGGATATGACAATCTTATATGCAATGGTATGATGCTATGGCTCTTGCTTACAAGCTCTTTGCTCTCTTTTCCTTTTGCTTAAAAGCTTATTCTCTTTTTTTTGAGGGAGTCCTAGACTAAGGGGTCCTCGGGCGTCCGGGCTATGTGATGTGTGCCCGACTAATGGGCCATGAAGATACAAGATAGAGGAACCTTCCCGTGTCCGGGTGGGACTCTCCTTTGCGTGGATGGCAAGCTTGGCATTCGGATCAAATATTTTCCTTCTTCTGTAATCGACTCTGTAAAACCCAAAATCCCTCCGGTGTCTATATAAACCGGAGGGTTTAGTCCGTAGGGCAAGAACACAATCATACATGCTAGATATCTAAGGTTTAGCCATTACGATCTCGAGGTAGATCAACTCTTGTAACCCCTATATTCATCATAGTCAATCAAGCAGGAAGTAGGGTATTACCTCCATTAAGAGGGCCCGAACCTAGGTAAACATCGTGTCCCCTGCCTCCTTGTTACCTTTGATCCTTAGACGCACAGTTCAGGACCCCCTACCCAAGATCTGCTGGTTTTGACACCGACAACCACCTGAGAAATTTTTGTACCAATCCAGAGCAAAAAAGAATCAGATCTAAAGCATGTTTCAATAAAATTCTGGAAATTATTTACTAGGCGCAAAGTTTCTGTTTTTCAGCAGGATCAACACAACTATCACCATAAGCTATCCTAAAGGTTTAACTTGGCCCAAACACTAATTAAAACATAAAACAAAATCTAACAAGAGGCTAGATGAATTATTTATTACTAAACAGGAACAAAAAGCAAGAAGAAAAATAAAATTGGGTTGCCTCCCAACAAGTGCCATTGTTTAACGCCCTTAGCTAGGCATAAAACACGAATAGATCTAGGTATTGTCATATTTGGTATGCAATTCTTCAATTGAACACATATAATCCTTAGGAGACTCTTTGGTTTTATTAATGATCAAACTCCTAGGCAATAAATCAAGAAATTCATTAGTGGCAAAAGGTTCCTTAATAATATCGAAAAGGTTGGGGTGAACACTTATTGATTTGAGATCTTCATTATCTTTTATAGAAGATTTACCCTTATTCTTTGGAACGTAAGTAAACTTGGCAACCTTAGTAGGAGGAAGATTTTGAGTAGTTTTAACGGAGGAAAAAGCGGAACCCAAGTTGGTAATAATATCTTCAAGTTTACCAATTCTAGTAGAATCTTGGTCTATCTTTTCATTAACTATGGGTTCTTTTTCTCTAAGATTCTTTAAAGTAACTCCTACTTTAGATCCATATTGAGAAATCTGATTATGAATCTTTTTATCCATTTTTTAGATCAACTCTACAATAGCAATTTTATTCTCGATAATATCAAGTCTTTGCATCACTTGTTCCAAGGTTAAAATAGTTCTGTTGATCAAAAGAGGTGGGGGCCTAGCAAATCTATCATGACATTGTAAGAATCAGAAGTATGACTCCCCAAGAAATTTCCCCCAGTAGTTGTATCTAGAACATATCTATTCCAAGGAGTAACACCCACATAAAAATTGCGAAGAAGAATGGCAGCTCATTGCTTTCGAATAGATCTATTTTAAGCATTGCAAATTCTATACCAAGCATCTTTTAGATTTTCTCCCTCCCTTTGTTTAAAGTTGAGGACCTCATTATCGGGAGTGTTAACAATGATGGGAGGACTAGCCATGAAACTGAATCAAGCGATCTAACACGAGCATACAAGAAGCAAGCAAAGAAAGACGAATGGAAGAGGGGCGAAGAAAAGGCAAATCTTTTCGAAAATTGTTTTAGAGGCAGGGAAGAGGAAAACGAGAGGCGAATGGCAAATAATGTAATGCAAGAGGGGGGAGTTTATGATGGGTACTTGGTATGGCTTGACTTGACGTGGATCTCCCCGGCAACGGCGCCAGAAATTCTTCCTGCTACCTCTTGAGCTTGTGTTGGTTTTTCCCTTGAAGAGGAAAGGATGATGCAGCAAAGTAGAGTAAGTATTTCCCTCAGTTTGAGAACCAAGGTATCAATCCAGTAGGACAACGCACAAGTCACTAAATACCTACACAAACAATCAACAACTTGCACCCAACGGGATAAAGGGGTTGTCAATCCCTTCACGGTTACTTGCAAAAGTGAGATACGATAGACATAGATAAACGGTAAAGTAAATATTTTTGGTATTTTTGGATTATAGATCGGAAAGTAAAAGATTTCAAATAGTAGATCGGAGACTAGTATGATGGAAAATGGAACTTATATGATGAAAAAGAGACCCGGGGGGCATAGGTTTCACTAGTGGCTTCTCTCAAGATAGCAAATAATACGATGGGTGAACAAATTACTGTTGAGCAATTGATAAAAGAGTGCATAATTATGACAATATCTAAGGCAATGATCATGAACATAGGCATCACGTCCGTGTCAAATAGACCGAAATGGTTCTGCATCTAATACTATTACTCCACACATCGACCGACTCCTGCCTGCATCTAGAGTATTAAGTTCATAAAGAACAGAGTAACGCTTTAAGTAAGATGACATAATGTAGAGGAATTAACTCAAGCAATATGATGAAAACCCCAATCTTTTTATCCTCGATGGCAACAATACAATACGTGTCTTGCTGCCCCTACTGTCACTAGGAAAGGACACCGCAAGATTGAACCCAAAGCTAAGCACTTCTCCCATTGCAAGGAAAACCAATCTAGCAGGCCAAACTAAACCGATAATTCATAAAGACTTGCAAAGATATCAAATCATGAATATAAGAATTCAGAGAAGACTCACATAATATTCATAGATAATCTAATCATAAATCCACAATTCATCGGATCTCGGCAAACACGTCACAAAAGAATATTACATCAAATAGATCTCCAAGAACATCGGTGAGAACATGGTATTGAGAATCAAAGAGAAAGACAGAGAGAAGAAGCCATCTAGCTACTAGCTATGGACCCATAGGTCTGTGGTAAACTACTCACGCTTAATCGGAAGGGCAATGATGTGGATGTAGAAGCCCTTCCTGATCGAATCCCCCTCTGGCAGGACGCCGGAAAAGGCCCCTAGATGGGATATCACGGGTAGTAGGTTGCGGCAGTGGAAAAGTGTTTTCGTGGCTCCCCTGATGCTTTTGGGGTATAAGAGTATATATGAGCGAAAGAATTAGGTCAGGAGAGCTCCGAGGGGCACATGGGGTAGGGGCGCGCCCTACCCCCCCGGGCGCGCCCTTCACCCTCGTGGCCGCCTTGCATCCCCGACTTCAATCTCCAAGTCCTCCTGGTTTGCTTCTGGTCCAAGAAAGATCATCACGAAAGTTTTATTTCATTTGGACTCCATTTGGTATTCCTTGTTTGCGAAACTCTAAAACAAGCAAAAAACAGAAACTGGTACTGGGCTCTAGGTTAATAGAGTAGTCCCAAAAATAATATAAAACTAGATCATCGATGGCGCGCGTTGCTGCGCCCATCAATTTTTTCGATGGAATGGTAGGAATTTCTACAAATATTCGGAGGCATGATCACTTCACATGTCTAAACCAATGAAACTCTCTATTGGTTAGAAAAATATGAAACCTATAATTTCATTGAAAATTCATTCATATAAACTACAAACAGATTTATAACAATGGAAGTCAATGGTTGTACATTTTCTTTTAGGTCCCTCTAATCAAGCGGAGCACAAATTCATACTCCCTCCGTCCCAAAATTCTTGTCTTAGATTTGTCTAAATACGGATGTATCAAGTCACGTTTTAATATTAGATACATCCGTATCTAGACTAATCTAAGACAAGAATTTTGGGACGGAGGGAGTACTACAAATTAGCTTGGGCAAATCCATCAAAACTTTCAATGACAATAGTATGATGCCTTGTTTTTTGCTTTTTCGGCTATCGCTGGGTAAAGCCCTGCATTGATTGGTGCTACAACCCCACATGCAAGAAGAAACACAACAAATAAATAAATCAGTAATCTACTATAGAAGAAAAAAATCCACTTAGAATCATGAGAATTTTGTGTTCTTTGGGGCACACACAAAATGAGTTAAAGGGAACGCGTGCAGCAATATTCCAAAGTTCAGGAAGAGCTGCCATGACCTTGTTACGTTTAAGATTTTTCTTTCTGATCAGCTGGGGATGTAGTGTATAATAAATTGATATACACTACATCCCTAGTTGATCAGAAAGAAAAATTACAGTCTCATTGGCATGTTGTCAGTCTAAGAAAATCTCTTACAGTTGTGAAGACTTGATATTATTAAAATTACAGTATTATTAACATGTTGTCAGACATACCTGTAGTGTTCAGCTGAACTGTACTATACTGACTTAAAAGGTTTAACCAAACACAAAGTTATTATAACTGTAGTAATACCTACACCCCGAATAGAAAAGATGGTAAATTTGAACTAATCTTGAAAGCACCTTTGGCAACGTAATCAAATCCAACATCTCAGCATCTATAGGGAATGCAAAATGCTTGTGGAATAGAAAAACAGAGCACGCCTTTGCAGAAATAAGGCACACGTTTCCTTACCTATAGGAAAAATGCAATATATTGTTTGTTTCCTGCAGGTCCTTAGCAGCCTGTAAACAAAATAAGAAGCCATGTTAGATGGTATGTGAAAGCGGATACATGAATGGTACTAACACGATATATTGTCTGCCCACAGCAAGTTATCAAGCAAGATCATCAAATATTTCTTTGCAGACCAGATGTGAGTGTTGTCAGCATTCTCGGGGGAATTACCTACAACCAAGCTGGAATACGAGGACTGACTAAGAAATACTCACATCACTCAAACTAAAATCCCGTGCACAAAATTTGAGATGTCCATTACTACTCTATAATGTAGCATCGGACTCATATTCTCTGAAATGGATATTAAATATATGATAACATAAACAACAATCCAAGAGAACTTATTTTGAAGGTTATAAGAGCGTAAGTAACAGCCTCAGAAAAAACATGATGTGAGTCCTTGCCTTAATTCAGATTGTTTGCTATAACAAAAAGGAGCAAAGGTTCAGAAGAAGAAGGTAGATTGATTGGCTCAAAGTAGCATACTGGTGAGGCAGTGTATCCATCCATGTAGGACAAATCCATCTATCTAGCAGTTTGATCTACTACTCATGATGCGGTAGGACAGAGTGAATACTCCGAACCGACTTAAACTTGTTTTAGACAATTCTTACTGTCAAGATGGGGAAATAAATAATACCTCTATCAGTGACTTTCGAGCATCTTTTAGCTCCCTCTTCTGTCCTATATTTGCAGACAATAGTGCAATGCTCGTAATTTGCCTGCATCAGAAAGGGAACAACTACAAATATAATTATAGGGCAATACAACATATAGCGGCGCTGTCCAGGCTTGCCTCCTCAAGCCATCCCCGCCCTGCACCGTCTGCTCCATTAGCATCTCCCTACCACCAGAGCGAAACCCCAACTACAGGTGCGTGCATTACGGCTACAATTTTTGTTAACAAATTTCAGCTTCAATCATCATGAGTTGATTCATTCAGCTATCCCGTGAACTGAAAAAAACCCAGATTAGTCACCAACACATATCCTGTAATAATACCAGCCGTGAATTTAAAGTATGGCGAGAAAGATTACCCTAGTTGGTGGAGCAGAAGCCAGAGGATGGTGATGAAGATGCGGGGAAGGCGGTGGTGGGAGCGACGGCTTGCGGTGGTGGCCCGGAGTTGGGCGTCGAGCGCCATGGCCTACACGCCAATATTGCAAGGCGCACGCTGTGGCAGCTGTGGAGGGAGGGGGGTGGAGGGGGCTCGACAGCGGGGTCCTTGAGCAGCAGCGCCGCCATTCGTGGATCGGCTCTACCCGGATCCCGCTCCTCCGGTCGCTGGGATCGACCGGACTCGATCCCATGATCCCTCAACTCAGGTGGACGGACGCACACCGGCTGTCTTCACTGGATGGAACCGGCCGCTCCTCTATGCGGCTCGATTCCGGAGTGGAGTCGACGCAGTATCGCTCCCCTCAGCCTCCATATGGATTGGATTAGGGTTCGAGACTGGATGGACCATAGTGGGGTCGATGCGATCTCGCTTCCCACCTCGATCAGGTTTGGATTAGGGTTCGCGAGTGGATGGACCAGTCGCTTGTAGGCCTCGCAATCCCCCCACTAGCGGGCCTCCTTCGAATGGGCTGGCGGCTGGAAGGCCCGATGCACCAGGGGCCTTCGTTTCGGTCCATGGAGCAGCAACCCACGGGACAGCTGGGCTATTTATTTTTCAGATGTTTTGCCTGGGAGATTGGAAGAAAGTTGTCCATGGGGTCCGTGGTTGTTCAGGGGGATGGGGATGCTGATCGAGGATTACGATGGTAAGCAAGATCCGGAATCCGTCAATTTCGATGGCCTCTTTGTCTGGGCACAGATACACAACATACCGGAGCTCTACCGAAAACTTGAAGTTGTTGATCAGTTAGCTCGACGGATTGGTCGGGTGAAGGAAACACAACTGTCTCCTAGGCTCTTCTATGAAGGTAACTACATTCGAGTCCGAGCTAGGGTTCTTGTGGACAAGCCACTCACGAGGGTTATTCCACTGAACGTGGTGGGTGAAGGCAGACGACTCCTCCCTGTCAAGTACAAGAAGATATCGTACTTCTGTCAAATCTTTTGTCTCATGGATCATAATCATGAGGAATGTGGAGATGGAGTTTGGGAGGCCAAGGACAAACAATGGGGAGGCTGGATGCTGGCACAGAGACGGGAGACAGTATCGGAGCAGCAAGGAGGTGGCCGAGCCCCGCAGGGTGGTCGCTTTGGAGGGAGGGGAAGAGGAAGAGCAGGAAGGAGTGCACCACCGCCTCGGCAGACTTCACCTGCGCGCAAGCGCTCGTCGCAGGAGGCTGGTTTGGACCCGAGGGCAGAAGATGGAGAGGAGGTGACTAGCCCACTGAAACCGGCTGCCGCAACGGAGAGGGAGCATGAAGGACAGGGTGCCCGCAGAAACCTGAATCCTGTTTTATCTGGTAATACCTTGGACAGACATCTGCAGCAACAGGGCGCATTTGAGAATTCTGAAACCGGTCGCGGGGTAGACCCGGACCTCGGCCTCGCACTCACGATGGTTCCCCCACCACCACCAGCATATGTGTCTCCCCGAGATGCCAAGAAAGCGAAGAAATCAGCATCACCAGTGAAGCAAAACCCTGACAAGATGGCGTTATTGGCGGGCTCCGATTCGGGGCGCCGCCAGGCCCAATGAAAATTTTATGCTGGAACTGTCGTGGGATAGGCGATCCCGCGACAGTTCATGAACTGCGTGATCTCTTGCAGATCAGTTCGCCATCTATCTTGTGCTTAGTTGAAACCCAGTTACAGAAGGGTCGTGTGGAAGGTTTACGTACGTTGTTAGGGTATGATTTCAGTTTTGGTGTCGGCAGTAGTGGTCGTAGTGGAGGTCTATGTATTTTTTGGAAAAACTCTTTGGATGTTTCAATAAAGAACTTTTGGGAGTATCACGTGGATGCTTGGGTCACTAAACCAGGGAACGAGCAATGGAGAGCGACGTGTTTCTATGGTGAAGCTACCAGGAGCCTTCGGTATAAAACTTGGGACACCATGAAGCGGTTGAGGGGAGAGAGTACACTCCCTTGGATATGCATTGGGGATTTTAACGAAATTTTAGGCCCCGAAGAGCAGCATGGGCCAAACGAGCGGGACAACGCGCAGATTGACGCGTTCCGAGAAGCCATTGATGTTTGTGGCTTAGCCGACCTGGGGTATCGGGGACTGGATTGGACGTGGGAGAAGAAGGTTGCAGGAGGTAGCTATTGCCGCGTTCGCTTAGACAGAGCTCTGGCCTCACCGTGCTGGTCTGCTCTGTTCCCCTTCGCTTATCTCGAGCACCTCACAGCTGCAAAGTCGGATCACTGCCCAATTCTCCTGGAGACCGAGCTGATTGATACAAGTATTCGCGCTAAACAAAAGCAATTCCGTTATGAATGCATGTGGGAAAGAGACCCAAGCTTTGGAGATGTGCTACTTGATGCATGGAACAATGCGGGGCGGGCCCAGAATGTTTCTGCGCTCTCTCAAAAGCTGATTGTGGTGGCTGGGAAGTTGCAAAGTTGGGGCCGGGCGTCTTTCGGCGCGGTACGATCTGAACTACGTCATCTCCGCTCCCATCTGGAGGATCTGCGGTCGCTACCTGGTCGCGCGGGGCCGTCAGCTGAGGAAGATAGGGTCGAAGCCCGTATGGTCGAGCTCTGTTTACGGGAGGAGATTATGTGGCATCAGAGGGCGCGTATCCAGTGGCTAGCAGAAGGAGACAGTAACACGAAATTTTTTCATCGCAAGGCTAGCGCGCGGAAGGCAAAAAACCGGATAGTGGAGCTGCAGATACCGGATGGTACCATGTGTAAGGATGAGCCTGAGATGGCTGGCATGGCTACTTCTTTTTATACTAATCTCTATGCCTCTGAATCCACGGTAGGCATTGAGGAGGTCCTTTCCCATATACCGACCAGGGTAGACGCACCTATGAACATATCTCTGGATGCACAGTACAGCAAGACAGAGGTGAAAGAGGCCTTGTTCCAGATGTTTCCGACAAAGGCCCCAGGACCGGACGGTTTCCCGGCACATTTCTTTCAGAGACACTGGGAGCTCTGTGGTGATGAGGTTACTGAGATGGTGCTTCGAGTTCTTAATGGAGAAGATTCTTCGGAGGAGATAAACAAAACGTTCATCGTTCTAATACCCAAGATTGCTAGCCCAAAAAACATGGCACAGTTTCGACCGATAAGCCTCTGCAATGTGATCTTTAAGATTGCATCAAAGGTGTTGGCTAATCGGCTCAAGCTTATTCTCCCCGAAATCATCTCCGAAGAACAGTCAGCATTTGTCCCAGGACGTCTCATTACTGATAATTTTATATCTGCTTATGAGTGTCTCCACTATATGAAAACCAGGAAGCTCAAGAGTAACAGGTTCTGTGCTTTGAAGCTTGATATGATGAAAGCTTATGATCGGCTCGAGTGGAATTATCTGGAGAAGGTCATGCTCAAGCTGGGTATCAGCCCACAGTTTACAAAGACAGTAATGAGGTGTGTATCCTCGGTATCCTTCTCTGTTATCTTTAATGGTGGTAAGCAGGAGGAGTTCAAACCCTCTCGTGGACTCAGGCAGGGCGATCCCATATCGCCATATCTATTCCTATTGGCCGCCGAAGGTCTCTCCTGTCTACTGAAATCCTCAACACCAGGTGAGAGCATCAATGGTATACGAGTGGCACCGGGGGCCCCGCAGGTAAACCACCTTTTATTTGCGGACGACAGTCTGCTATTCTTTGATTCGACAGCTGATATGGCCAACAGAGTTGAGAACCTTCTGCAAAAATATTGTCAAGCTTCCGGGCAACGTATCAATAAGGATAAGTCCTCAATATTCTTTAGCAAAGGATGCTCGGAAGGGGTCAGGCAGGATATCAAATGCATCCTCTCAGTCCAGAATGAGAAATTGTCTGAAAAATATCTTGGCCTCCCGGCGGATGTTGGCAGAGCGAAGGAAGGATCCTTCAAATATCTTAAAGATAGGATATGGAAGCAGGTGCAGGGCTGGATGGAGAAGGCACTTTCTGTGGGAGGGAAAGAGGTGCTCATTAAGTCAGTTGCACAAGCGATTCCGACGTACTCAATGGCTTGCTTCAAGTTACCACGAGGTTTGTGTCAGCATATAAACAGTCTCTTGAGGAAATTCTGGTGGGGATCCAAAAAGGGCGAGAGGAAGACAGCGTGGGTTTCCTGGGATGTGATGACACAGCCGAAGTTCATGGGAGGTATGGGGTTTCGTGATATCGAGCTTTTTAATCTTGCCTTGCTGGCCAGACAAGCCTGGCGGCTACTCCAGGAACCAAACTCTCTCAGTGCACGCATCCTCAAGGCAGTGTATTATCCTTCGGCTTCGATCCTTGAAGCTGAATTGGGGAAGAACCCGTCTCAGGTATGGCGCTCTTTGGTTGAAGGCAGAGACACGCTCAAGCTCGGGCTGATAAAACGGATTGGATCCGGAGCGGAAACAAATATCTGGACGGATAACTGGATACCACGTGACTTTAAACTGCGGCCGGTGTGCCCAAAAAGTTTGAACCCACCGCAACTTGTCTCGGATCTCATTAACCCTGTGACTTTCGCTTGGGATATAGAGACCTTGGATGAACACCTATACCCAATGGACAAGGAAGCAATCCTCAACATCCCACTTAGCTCTCGAGTTCGTCAAGATTTCTGGTCATGGCATTATGAACGAAAGGGTGTTTTCACAGTGCGTTCGGCTTACAAACTTCTGTCCGCCACCAAGCAGCAACGCACGGACTGGCTCGAGCACAATGATGGTCACTCACGGATTGAAGTAGACCGTGGATCCTGGGCGAAACTTTGGGGAGCTCCAGTCCCGGCTAAAGTTCGCGTTTTCGCTTGGCGCTTGGCCAAATGCTCAATTCCTACAGGTGAAGTCCGACACCACAGAAGCATGGCCGACTCAGCGGCATGCTCACTTTGTCATGCGGCGGTGGATACGTGGCGCCATTCCCTTTTTGATTGCCGCATGGCGCGGTGTGTTTGGGCTCTTGCTGATGAGGATCTCACGGATACAATCATCTCCAACAGGACAGAAGATCCGAAGCTATGGATGCTATCGCTGGTTGATACCCTAAGCACCGATGATCTGGCCCGGGTCCTTGTTACCATGTGGGCCATCTGGTGGACGCGGCGTCGAGCCATCCACGATGACCAATTCCAGAGCCTGCTATCCACTCACATCTTCGTAAACAAATACCTGGCAGAGTTGGAGATGTTGCCGAAGAAGGGTACCCAGCAGAAGGGGCGAACAGCACACTCGAGGGACCTGCATGTGAACTCTAGGGACCTGCATGCAAATACAAGAAGTCGGGCGGAGTCGATGGCTGGACCCAGGTGGCTCCCTCCCGTGAGCCATGATTTCAAAATCAACGTTGATGGGGGCTTTTCCAAGGTAGGAGACCGGGCTGCCTCAGCTGCTGTATGCCGAGACAAAGGGGGCAATTATATTGGCGCGTCGGCGATCATCCATGAAGGCCGTCTCGACCCGACAATTCTTGAAGCCGAAGCATGCAACGAAGCTCTGTCACTTGCTGCCGATCTTCATCTTCGATCTGTTTGTGTTGCAACTGATTGTCTTGAGGTTGTAACGAGCTTACGGGAGGAAGCTCCATGCCGATATTATCCCATCTTACAGGACATAGAACACCAAAGTAGGCTTTTTAGCGATATTAGCTTTATTCATGAAAATAGAAAATACAATGGAGAGGCCCATGCCTTGGCAAGGGCAGCTGCTTCTCTTAGTCCCGGGCGCCATGTGTGGCTTAGCATTCTGCCCGATATTATCTGTATCCCACTATGTGTGACAGTTTAATAAAAGGATGCGGATTACTCAAAAAAAAGACACAAAATCTGACGGCCAGAAACTCTCACATCAATAAAACGGACGGCCGAAAACCCAAATCGCTGTGAGGGCAGGGATTAGGTGCGGTTATACTGTCCTTAATAGCATATAAATGCATATAAAACATCCAAAACAGATAATATAAGAGCACGGAACAATAAAAAATTATAGATACATTGGAGACGTATCAGCCATTAATGGATTCCTCCTAGTTCGTGTTAGGGCCGGTCACCATCACATGTCGTTCAACCAATGCTCAAGCTCATGCGTTGTCAGGATTCCCTCCCACATGCTCGGATTGCTGGGTTTGACCGACACCGTACCTTGTGTATCTCGTCCTTAACTACCTGGCTTTCATTGTTGTTGTCTGTATCGAGAGGCAGGGACCACATCTAAATTGTACATTATTCTATATTGAAAACACACATCACCCCTTCCAACATACATCATTTTGGGCCGCGTGCAAGAGGTGCTGGTTTTGTGGTCCCTCTCGTGCGATTTTTTATGATGGTTCAATCTATTGGCCCAAGCGGTTTATCGACAACAAGAACTATCGTTTGACCAAGCGATGGATATATTGGTCTGTCTTATGGTAGGTCATGGCGACATGCATGTATGACCAAAGTATATATCATTACGTGCATCCGCCCCACGGACACGAAGTGGGAGGTGGGTCAAGCACCCTACCTAACTACGACATTATGTCATTATAGATATATCCAAGGGTGCTTTCGGGTTTGCGAGGCAGGTGCCACCAAAGTTGTGCATTGTGTATTTAAAGTTTTAAACATCACACCATATATTCCTACATATATTTGGCCACTTCTAGGTGGTTCTTGATATGTCTTCAACGTATCTATAATTTTTTATTGTTCCATGCTATTATATTATCTGTTTTGGATGTTTAATGGGCTTTACTATGCACTTTTATATTATTTTTGGGACTAACATATTAACCGGAGGCCCAGCCCAAATTGTTGTTTTTGCCTATTTCAGTGTTTCGCAGAAAAGGAATATCAAACGGAGTCCAAACGGAATGAAACCTTCGGGCGCGCCCTACCCCCTGGGCGCACCCCACCCTCATGGGCCCCTCGTGGCTCCCCTGACCGACTTCTTTCGCCTATATATACTCATATACCCTGAAAACATCAAGGAGCACAATAGCTCGGGAGTTCCGCCACCGCAAGCCTCTGTAGCCACCAAAAACCAATCGGGACCCTGTTCTGGCACCCTGCCGGAGGGGGGATCCCTCACCGGTGGCCATCTTCATCATCCCGGCGCTCTCCATGACAAGGAGGGAGTAGTTCACCCTCGGAGCTGAGGGTATGTACCAGTAGTTATGTGTTTGATCTCTCTCTCTCTCTCCCTCTCTCTCTCTCTCTCTCTCGTGTTCTTGATATGGCATGATCTTGATCTATCATGAGCTTTGCTGTTATAGTTGGATCTTATGATGTTTCTCCCCATCTACTCTCTTGTAATGGATTGAGTTTTCCCTCTGAAGTTATCTTATCGGATTGAGTCTTTAAGGATTTGAGAACACTTGATGTTGACAATGGGATATTCACGTGATTCACTTGATATACGTTTTGGTGATCAACTTGCGGGTTCTGTGACCATGTGAACTTATGCATAAGGGTTGTCACACGTTTTCATCTTAACTCTCCGGTAGAAACTTTGGGACACTCTTTGAAGTTCTTTGTGTTGGTTGAATAGATGAATATGAGATTGTTTGCTACATATCATATAATCATACCCACGGATACTTGAGGTGACATTGGAGTATCTAGGTGACATTAGGTTTTGGTTGATTTGTGTCTTAAGGTGTTATTCCAGTACGAACTCTAGGATAGATCGAACGGAAAGAATAGCTTCGTGTTATTTTACTACGGACTCTTGAATAGATCGATCAAAAAGAATAACTTTGAGGTGGTTTCATACCCTACAATAATCTCTTCGTTTGTTCTCCGCTATTAGTGACATTGGAGTGACTCTTTGTTGCATGTTGAGGGATAGTTATATGATCCAGTTATGTTATTATTCTTGAGAGAACTTGCACTAGTGAAAGTATGAACCTTAGGCCTTGTTTTGAAGCATTGCAATACCATTTACGCTCAATTTTATCATTTGTTACCTTGCTGTTTTTATAATTTCAAATTATAAAAACCTATATCTACCATCCATATTGCACTTGTATCACCATCTCTTCACCGAACTAGTGCACCTATACAATTTACCATTGTATTGGGTGTGTTGGGGACACACGAGACTCTTTGTTATTTGGTTGCAGGGTTGTTTGAGAGAGACCATCTTCATCCTACGCCTCCCACGGATTGATAAACCTTAGGTCATCCACTTGAGGGAAATTTGCTACTGTCCTACAAACCTCTGCACTTGGAGGCCCAACAACGTCTACAAGAAGAAGGTTGCGTAGTAGACATGAAGCTATTTTCTGGCGTCGTTGTCGGGGAGGTGAGTGCTTGAAGCTATGTCTTCAGATCTTGCAATCGAATCGCTTAGTTTCTTGTTTTATCACTAGTTTAGTCTATAAAAGAAAATTACAAAAAAAATGGAATTGAGGATGCCTCATATGCTTCATCTTTTTAATGTCTTCGGTGAAAATAAGGATTCCGAAAATTGTGCTCAAGTACTAGAAGAAGAAGTACATAGAATGCTTGGCATAAAATATGTGAATGATGAGCATGATTGCAATGTTGTTAGTATGAATTCTTTGAATACCCATGATGCTAATGATATGCAAAACCACAAGCTTGGGGATGCTATGTTTGATGAATATGATATTTTTTGTCCCCCAAGTTTTGATGAGAAAATTTATGATGATGAAAGCATGCCTCCTATTTATGATGATTATTGTGATGATACGTATGCCATAAAGAATAGACATAACCATGAAACTTGTCATCATGATCTTAATTTTCAATTGGATTATGCTTCACATGATAGTTATTTTGTTGAGTTTCTCCCACTACTATTCATGATAAGAAGTTTGCTTATGTGGAGAGTAGTAAAATTTATATGCTTGTGCATCATGAAAATAATGCTTTATGTGATGGTTATATTGTTGAATTCATTCATGAAGCTACTGAAAATTATTATGAGAGAGGAACATGTGCTTTTACATATTGCAATAATATCAAGTTTCCTCTCTATGTGTTGAAATTTTTGAAGTTGCACTTGTTCTGCCTTCGTATGCAAGTTGATTCTCGTTTCCATAAGTTGTTTGCTCACAAAATCCCTATGCATAGAAAGTGGGTTAGGCTTAAATGTGCTATTCACATTCTTCATGATGGTCTCTTTATGTTTAAATTCTTATCTTTTATGTGAGCATCATTGAAATCATCATTCCTAGGTAGGGGCGTTAAACGTAAGCGCTTGTTGGGAGGCAACCCAATTTTATTTTTGTTCTTTGCTTTTTGCTACTATTTAGTAATAAATAATTCATCTAGCCTCTGTTTAGATGAGTTTTTATGTTTTAATTAGTGTTTGTGCCAAGTAGAACCTTTGGGAAGACTTGGGTGAAGTCTATGCAATCTTGCTGTAAAAACAGAAACTTTTGCGCTCACGAGATTTGCTGCCATGTTTTACTGAAGAGTGATTTTGGGTTGATTCTTTTTGTAGATGATTAATAGACAAATTCCTCAGGTCCAACAATTTATTTCCGAATTTTTGGAGTTTCAGAAGTATACGTTTGATACAGATTACTACAGACTGTTCTGTTTTTGACAGATTCTGTTTTCTATGTGTTGTTTGCTTATTTTGATGAATCTATGAGTAGTATCAGAGGGTATGAACCATAGAGAATTTGGAATACAGTAGATATTACACCAATATGAATTTAGAATGAGTTCACAACAGTACCTAAGTGGTTATTTCTTTTCTTATACTAACGGAGCTTACGAGTGTTCTGTTGAGTTTTGTGTTGTGAAGTTTTCAAGTTTTGGGTAAAGATTCGATGGACTATGGAATAAGGAGTGGCAAGAGCCTAATCTTGGGGATGCCCAAGGCACCCCAAGGTAATATTCAAGGACAACCAAGAGCCTAAGCTTGGGGATGCCCCGGAAGGCATCCCCTCTTTCGTCTTCGTCTATCGGTAACTTTACTTGATACTATATTTTTATTCACCACATGATATGTGTTTTGCTTGGAGCGTCTTGTATAATTTGAGTATTTGATTTTTAGTTTACCACAATCATCCTTGCTATACACACCTTTTGGGAGACACAGACATGAATCGGAATTTATTAGAATACTCTATGTGCTTCACTTATATCTTTTGAGCTAAATAAATTTGCTCTAGTGCTTCACTTATATCTTTTTAGAGCACGGTGATGGTTTTATTTTGTAGAAATTATTGATCTCTCATGCTTCACTTACATTATTTTGAGAGTCTTTAGTACAGCATGGTAATTTTCTTTGGCTATAAAATTAGTCCTAATATGATAGGCATTCAAGATGGGTATAATAAAAAATTTCATATAAAGTGCATTGAATACTATGCGAAGTTTGATTCCTTATGATTGTTTTGAGATATGAAGATGGTGATATTAGAGTCATGCTAGTGGAGTAGTTGTGAATTTGAGAGATACTTGTGTTAAAGTTTGTGATTCCCGTAGCATGCATGTATGGTAAACCGTTATGTGATGAAGTCGGAGCATGATTTATTTTTTGATTGTCTTCCTTATGAGTGGCGGTCGGGGGCGAGCGATGGTCTTTTCCTACCAATCTATCCCCCTAGGAGCATGTGCGTAGTACTTCGTTTTGATGACTAACAGATTTTTGCAATAAGTATATGAGTTCTTTATGACTAATATTGAGTCCATGGATTATACGCACTCTCACCCTTCCACCATTGCTAGCCTCTCTTGTGCCGCGCAACTTTCGCCGGTACCATACACCCGCCATATACCTTCCTCAAAACAGCCACCATACCTACCTACTATGGCATTTCCATAGCCATTCCGAGATATATTGCCATGCAACTTTCCATAATTCCGTTTATTATGACACACTCCATCATTGTCATATTGCCTTGCATGATCATGTAGTTGACATCATATTTGTGGCAAAGCCACCTTTATAATTCTTTCATACATGTCGCTCTTGATTCATTATCCCGGTACACCACTGGAGGCATTCACATAGAGTCATATTTTGTCCTAAGTATTGATTTGTAATTCTTGAGTTATAAATAAATAGAAGTGTGATGATTTCCATTATTACAGCATTATCCCATGTGAGGAAAGGATGATGGAGACTATGATTCCCCCACAAGTCGGGATGAGACTCCGACTTTATGAAAATAAAAGAGGCCAAAGAAGCCCACCAAAAGAAAAAAATGAGAGAAAAAGAGAGAAGGGACAATGCTACTATCCTTTTACCACACTTGTGCTTCAAAGTAGCACCATGATCTTCATGATAGAGAGTCTCCTATGTTGTCACTTTCTTATACTAGTGGGAATTTTACATTATAGAACTTGGCTTGTATATTACAATGATGGGCTTCCTCAAAATGCCCTAGGTCTTCGTGAGAAAGCAAGTTGGATGCACACCCACTTAGTTTCTTTTTGATGAGCTTTCATACACTTATATCTCTAGTTCATCCGTTGCATGGCAATCCCTACTCACTCACATTGATATCTATTAATGGGCATCTCCGTAGCCCATTGATATGCCTAGTTGATGTGAGACTATCTTCTCCTTTTTTGTCTTCTCCAAAACCACCATTCTATTCCTCATATAGTGCTATGTCCATGGCTCACGCTCATGTATTGCGTGATATGAAACAATTGCTTGGCTTGTCATCGGGGTTGTGCATGATTTAAATATTTTGTGTGATGAAGATAGAGCATAGCCAGACTATATGATTTTGTAGGGATAGCTTTCTTTAGCCATGTTATTTTGAGAAGACATGATTGCTTTGTTAGTATGCTTGAAGTATTATTGTTTTCATATCAATATTAAACTTTTATCTTGAATCTTTTGGATCTGAACATTCATGCCACAATAAAGAAATTACATTGAGAACTATGTTAGGTAGCATTCCACATCAAAAATTCTATTTTTATCATTTACCTACTCGAGGACAAGCAGGAATTAAGCTTGGGGATGCTTGATACGTCTCCAACATATCTATAATTCTTGATTGTTCCATGCTATTATATTATCTGTTTTGGATGTTTAATGGGATTTACTATGCACTTTTATAGTATTTTTGGGACTAACCTATTAACCGGAGGCCCAACCCAAATTGTTGTTTTTTGCCTATTTCAGTGTTTCGCGGAAAAGGAATATCAAACGGAGTCCAAACGGAATGAAACCTTTGGGAGAATCGTTTATGGAACAAACGCAATCCAGGAGACTTGGAGTAGATGTCAGGGAAGCAACGAGGTGGCCACGAGGGTCCAGGGCACGCCCTACCCCCCTGGGCGCGCCCCCACCCTCATGGGCCCCTCATGGCTCCCCTGACCAACTTCTTTCACCTATATTTAAAACAATACAGAGGCTAGACAACTCGCTCTAAGAATGCTCCCCCGATCGCGTCCTTCGATGGCCATTCGATCATGGTCAACGAGGTTCTTCTTTCGCTGCTGGCCGTTGGATGCTCGCTAGAAATTGGTCTGTCTCGTTTTGACCGCGTGGTGACTCGTGGACAGGGTATGACCTGTGGGCTCGGGGTTGATCCGATTGGCTGGGTGCTAGTTTTTTGGTGCGTGGGGCAGCCTCTCCTGCCGCGCCGGGTGCGCGCTTTGCCCGCGTCGTGCGTCGCGGGGGAGCTGCGGAAGGGTCAGCTGTTGCATGTGCACCTGGCTTTTGTGCCCACACTTATGCTGTCTTAATGACAGGTGGGCCTATGCTTCTCCTGGTCCTGCTCATCAGCTGCGGTGGCTGCACATATGGTGTTTTCTGGTTTTCTCCGTCAACCGGTTCTGGCGCGGCGCTCCTCACACGTTAAAAAATCCCGCATCGTGCGTCCTGCGTCTGCTGCAGAGGGATGGGTCGACATATGTGCACTCGGATTGTGCACACCCATTGTACTAGCGCGATGACGGGTGGGCCGACGCTGCTCCCAGTCCCGCTCGTCGGTTGCTACTCCTATGTCTTGTGCGCGTAAACGCCCTGCAAGCTTTTCCTATGCGCGGTGTTGCATCTCATCTGTGTTGAGAGGAAAAATGAATCAACTATCTTCTTTACTAGATGGCATCTGCTATTTATACAAGGGAAAGGACACCATTGGAAAAGGTGTCTATTCAGAGGAGGTGCCTGTTCGGCAGGAACCGACGCGGCAGTTTTACAACTGCCTGCGGTTAGTACAAGCAGGGATTAATCCCATAATTAACACATGGTTAATTAATTCTAACACTCCCCCTAATCAATGCTTGATCTTGTGAGCAGACATCGTCTTGATAAAGTTTCCTCCAAAACCCTATGGGAAAAATGAGGATAGAGGTGTTTGATATGTTGCCAAAAACTCCTTCAAACCCAGTAGGAAAAATAAGGAGAAAATGCCGCAACATATAATGATTATTGTCTATTTAACTCAATATGAGAAAAACCCATAGAACTAAAGGACAATAAATATGTCGTATATACTTTCTTAAAAACCCCGGTGGGGAAAACAGAAAATATGACATATCGTCTTGTGTTGATATTACCTCATTAAAAACCTTCATGAGAACCTATAAAGTAAACTCATGAAGGGAAAAATAGTATAATATGATGCTTTTAACAGGAACAATTCAGGAAGATACTCCCCCTGATTCTTGCAAATTCCGAAGCCGTCATATACCAATTCCATGAACATATTTCCGGAATGTAGAAGTTGGTAGAGACTTGGTGAACAAATCAGTCACATGATTTGACTTACAAGATATGCAATATGGTGATATTGCTTATTATGTAACTTGTTTGCATCCGGGCAACACAAGCAACATTATCTTTGAGATAATGGTTGGTGATGTAGCCATGATGTCTGTTTCGAAGACTCTTCATGAGAGGGCTAACACACCTAGTAGGAACACTAAGCTTGTCTACAATCTGATATAGTGGGCATCTGATCGATGTATCCAATGATATCGGTGTTCACATTTCTATGAAACTGAAAAAACAGGACAAAATGTTTGATGCCTTGGATATATCAAAAGATATTCTTGAGTACCAACCAATTGTGTTTGGTCGATCCAATGGCTTATGGAACGTTGAGTCCCAATATCTCATTTCCATCATCTCTTGGTCTAAATCGATCTTTCTCTACGTCTAGAGAATGAACTACCATGAGAGTTATGGATGGATAAGATTTGTCCACAATGAATTTCTCCAATATATTTTGGATATAGACAACATAGTAAACCATAATGTATGAACGAAGGTGCTCAAGTTGTAGTAACGAGCGGTATTTTGGTTTACCCAAATCCTTCATTTTAAACTCCGTCATTTAGATGATTACATGTGTCATCATTGCAGACACACAAATATGGATAATCATCACTGTAGGAGTAATCCTTGTGCATAAGGAACCCACTACGTCGGTTATACCATATGTACCGACAACAATAAGTCGTATGGTGACTTACTGATTCTACACAATGTATGTTGCATTTTGTATTTCGATTCAGAATTGAGATTCCATCGGGAATCAATCATATATGTCTGAATCTAGTGATCCACATGTATATATAATCACTACATCTATCAACTGCAAAGATAGATGATTTTATGCTGCCAATGATATAAGTTATCAGAAAGAGATTCCACCTCTTGGAGAATAGTTGGGTATCTGCGTGAACCCTTGTGCTACAATACTTGCTCTATGTTTCACCACCTTGTTGTTCTCAATTCTGTTTTCAGAAGAAAACTGGTTTAGGTTTTGCTTATGAATACCTTCCCATTATTGAGCAAGATTATTTCTACCTAGATTATACCCTTTGCTTGAGTTCAGTCCGAGTGTTGTTCACACTTTGCCATGGCCATGGTCTTTTGATCTGAATCACTTGAAAGGTTTTTCAATCTAGTTGAGAAATGTATGTCGACAATTGTAGACTTCCGGTTCTATGTTTCTCCAGAATCTATATATCAATATATAGTTGATGGAAATATCATTATCCATGGTGACTGCTTGCGATTTCCCAATGCGATTGAGTCGGGTATTCCGATGTCCCGGTCATTGTGTGCACTATGACATGGGTTGGTGGAGGTTTCCCCTCCACTGGGTGTATACTACCCATTAGGCGTCTGTCAACGTGAAGTTGACTTGCATTTACTGATTCACATGCCTTGATATCCTTGCTTGCAAGAAGCTAAATCTTGATGTACTATTGCCATACATCTCCCCCTATTGCTTCGAACGGGGAGTGGAGTGATTCTTATTGGTACCTTCACTCTTTCAGGCATATTTTGCAGGATTGTAGAATTGTGTGACACCTTTATAGTCAGCAAATGAATCTGGCAGGTTATTTGCAATGTGTTACAAATGTTATGAACGCATGGTTCAGATCTTTGAGTACGTGGATTTGAGGCAGAAATGTGTTGAACATTCCACTAATTTCCTGGCATTCTTTATGGTACTTGAAATCTCCCCCTAATGCCTGGAAATGTTCCTCATTGAATCAGCATACCTGCCTTGAATAACTCCCCATGTGAGGGGCTTGAGGTATTGATGGTAATACAGTTATACCTCACATAGATCCCAACTATATGTTGAGGGGCCAATGATGTATGCCGGGTGGTGATATCGGTATGCAACCGAATTACCGCAGATAGAAAATACTTGGTAGGTATCCACATATCAAAGATAGAGGGAAATAATATTATGCAGTTCTGTCATGAGCGTGTAAAACTGCATGACTCCAACGTAAAGTTGGTAAGTTGCAATTACAAAGTAAAGATAATGCAATGAGCTTAACTCTTTAAATAGGATTCTACCAAACCATTTTGAGTCTAGACCTTAGGACAAATTGCTAAACTCAATCCAAGGGCCATAGAGAAGGCACTCAAGGAGAATTCTGCATTATTATCCATTCGATTTGCTTGAAATTAATGTCAGGATAATGAGCCAATGGTTTCGTGTGAATAAAGCACACACTTAAGACCATCATGTAGATATGTCTTATAGAACCATGGAATACCTGAATAGTCTAGTCAATGGATGGGAAGAGCCACTTACCTCAACTTGATGCATTCAAGGAGTCTGAGTGGTTCAGCGTAGAATTTAAGGTGCGCGAGCCTTAAAATTAGCTTTCCTGTGTCACTTGTAGTGCACATAAAATCCAAATGGTGTTATAATAATCATAAAATATTGGAATTGCTGATAGTTTCGGTTTCAACCCAATGTCTCGATGACCAAGGTGAGTATGCCAAGTTTTTCATGTACAAGACATTTTGGAAAACTATCTTGGGCGCAACATGTGCTACGGGTTTTGTAATATGTGTAGTACAATCCAGATGATACGTAGAAAATGTGCTTGCCATATACGTTGCATATGGTAAAGAGAATGTATTTCTCTTTCTTGTCGGCATAAGTTTCGCTATGGAAACCATTTTGACAAATATCTCTATAGCTTAGTAGGGTACGAGTTAAACTTGGGAAGCAATGAAGCATCCTGACGTTACTCAAGTACCCACGGGGATAGGAAATATGACTCGAGTTGAGCCAACAAATACCTCATCGCATCTAGCGATTTTAAAATATCTCCTTTCTCTCAATGAGAGTGGAAACATTGGACTTCCCTGAGTATAGAGTTTGTGGTGCATTTGCCCACAAGGCACATATCATTTTTCATCAGATTAACTCCCGTAGAAATCTATATATAGACATAAAGATTCTCAAGAAAATCACTGTTGGATATATAGAATACATAGAAATGAATTTGTATCAAAGTGCTGATACAATATATTGTGATATATAATATATGACGACAACACTAATCATGTTCTTATTAGAACATCATAAATGGACATAGATAAATAGATCACTAAGGAGACTAAGGGACTAAATGTATAGTCTCCAAACATGTCGGTTGATGCATATTCAACCATCATGCTCTCCATGCTCATAGGGTCTCGTGACAGCTTGATGGTGTCAGGTTGAGGGTTTGAAGTGAGTTTGAAACCATTACCCTTGAGGTCCTCTGCATCCCGGTGGCGTGGCTTGGATTGCACGCGCTATCCCATGGGATGCAAGACTGATGTTGATGTCCATGACCCGCTTAAGTAAGTTGTGGCCATTGAGGGCAAGTGCCTCAAATTGTTAGCCATCGATTACTTATAGGGGCAAGCCAGAGATAATTAATTTACAAGAAGTAAACTAAAAACCATCATGGTTTTGTAATAAGAATGCAAAAATTTGACTCAAGTGTATAACTTGAAAATGCTCAACCTCAATTGTGGGAACATAAACACATTGAAGATCATACAGATCTCACAGTAATAGAGATAGTCTACACATGGGCAGTAGATCCAACTCATCACCTTGTGTTTTCCTAATATAATGAGGGAGATGTTATTGTGAAAATTTTACAAGTTTGTTGTGCGGGAGAAATCAATCTCGACCGCTGTGACATGTTCATGAAGAATGACAATGTGGTAAACACATATAACATATCATTCCCGGTGAAAAACCGGTAATTTATTTATATTACAGATTGCGTAATATAAATACATCTTAAAGTTGCAAAACTAATAGATTTCAAGAAGGTGGCTCGAAATCATTAGTGTGAATCTCAAATTGCTAAGGATGACACCTTGAATTTTGCATATGTATTTGCAAGAAATTGAAAATCTCAATTGCAAATAGACGTAATTAATCTCGACATGTGGCAAACATGGAAATATATTACATCATAGGTAGATTCTGGAATACATATGATACTCAACAGAAAACACAACTAATGTAATGAATAATAATGATGTTGCAAACTTGATACTCAAGTGTAAAACTTGAATTGTATAGACCTCAAATTAAATGATATCAAGTTGCAAGATAATTCAGCAGGGTGAATTAGTATTTTGCGAGAGAAAATTAATCTCGATCGCAATGAGATTGCTTCGCGAGAGAAAGAAAAATATATTTCTCAATCGCGACAGATGCATCGTGCGTGCCTCACCTCCATCTGCAGTTGGAGAGAGATGGACTGGCAAAATATCTCCGCCAGCCCTTGGCCGCCTCCAATTTCCCTTTCCCTCTCTCCAATCTCCACCGCCGCCGCCGCCTCCTCTCAGTTTCTCATGCTGCCGCTCCGACGAAGAGCGCGCCGCTGGTGCTTAGATTCTGGGGACATCTCATGGTCTTCGTTGACGGAAGGAGGGGAAGAGCAGCCGCACCAGGCGGCATGCCTCGCCGTGCCGCGTGGCAGCCGCTGCCCCATGCTTTGCCGGTGCCGTCTCATCGTCTTCATAGACATGCACATCTCTGTCAGGACCGCGCGTCCATGCCTCCCATCTACTGGGCTGGAGTGGCCGCCTCCTGGTTGAGGCATCGAACGTCCTCGGCTGCTGCCGCTGCTGCTGGCCGGGTCCCTCCTCTCGCTCCTGCCGAGGTCGCATGTTCGTCGAGGCATCAAGGCGCCTCAGTTTCCTTTTCTTTTTCCCTATTTCTGATCTTGCACTTGTTTCTTCTTTTTGGACCTCTCTGTCCGCTGAAATTGCAGGCTGAGGTGAGCACCATGAAGATGATGTCAGTGGCTGATATAGAGAGCTCCTCGAACAGGGAAGTAGCAGTTCTGGAGGAACTTTAAGATGTCATGTTTCAGGTATGTTCACCGGAAGAGGGGTTACAATTTTAGCATGTCCAGTTGGTTCATGTAACCTTGCATCTTCGTCTGCTGGCATGTCTAGATTGCATACATGGTATTAATGTGTTGGTAAAGTCCTTTTAGATGAAAAGAAAGTGCCTTTTCTTACAATATAATTGACCTGTGAATAGTTATATTAATGAATGTAAGAGTTTTCTGAATTTTACCTTCTCATTTGCAGTTTTGATGTGAATCGCTACAACAACAATTAGAGGAGACCCTGCATTGCAGGTTCAGAACCAATTTATATGGGTATGTACAAGCTACTCGTTTCTATCTTGGTTTTAAATTGGTTTTACATTGGTGAATTAGCATAGCATACTGAGTGTTGAGCTTTATTTCATCTACATTTGGTTTTGAACATGTGTGCTTTTAAGAAACTTTGTATTCTTGTCTATTTTGAAGAGCCCACAAAGAGACTAAAAGAATGGTTGTAGGTTCCTTTCTATGGTTTATGAACTCTGGGACTAGGCCGAACTAACTTTGTTTAACAAATAACTTTCTCATCCCTAAATAAATCTGTGTTTGGCTGATTTCAAGATAAATGTTTGATCATCATTTTCAGATGATTGACATATGGATCTTAGCGAGATTCAAGGGAACGCGTGATGTGGTTGTGCCTTGTATAAGCAAAGCTGAGCTGTTGAGGTAATTATTCTGTAGGTGCCTTCTATAAACAGTTAAACACGCAACACATCCGTATGTTCTTTTCATATAGTTCCTTATATAAGTACATTTCAGTAATACGTGTCTTGTTTTACTTTTGTCCATGGTGACTATGGCATTCTTGGCTTCTGTTATTATGTTTGAGTGTAAAATTGGTTGTTGAACTGAGGAATATGCTAATTCATCATTTGTCTCATTCGTTCTTGTAAATAGTTTCTACTCCATGTGGTTATGAGCTGCTACATTTTTCCAGTTACAAGTGTCCTTTGCTTAATGGCTCAGTTTCTTTTGCTCGAGCCAGACATGCAAGCCCGATGTAAAACCCACCGCGTGCACCGTGTCGTGGCTTAGTCTCTTTGAGTTTCAGCGTTGACATCACGTTTCTCTAACTGGCTTGCTTAGCCATGGACAGTGAGACCACCCTTCATTGATTTCTTCATCTCTATGTTTATTCTAGGCATCATGTCTTTGTTGGCTGCACAATTGTTCAAACTCTATCCTAGCTGTAGGTTTATTTGAGGGAGATTGAGTAGGAGTGTTTATTTTCTATATATAAAATGGATTCAACATCCAACTTTAGTCAAGAACAAACCATTATTGTTTTTACGGTTTTATGAAATGTTGCAAGATTGATTTGAATTGTTCTCATTTATGGTTTTCAGACTATTCTATCCTGAAGTATTGGTTTATTACCGAGGAAGCCTTAAACAGAGAAGCTGAATGCAGTTTTTGTATCTTTCGTCAAAGTCCTGAACGGTCCAATGAAAATCTTGGTATGCACAGCTTCAGAGCTTCATCACATTATAGTAGGGAAAAATGGTATGCAGAATGTAAAAAGCTTCATTTTGGTCCATTAGATAGTTTATAGCCTTGGCACTGGAGCTGTGACAAAATAATCGCAGCTTGTGAAAATTATATACAACCATGAATGCTCCATAGTTTTCCATGCAACACAGCTACTAAATCTATAAGACATGCTTATTTCTGGCAGAATCTTAGTGGATAAATTAGCATTGTGTAAGATCTGCCATGATAGTTTTCTCAATACCATTTTGCATTTTGGGACTGTTTGAGCACTAAAGAATGTTAACAGGTTTACCATTTCTCATCTCTTTGTGATATCCGTAGGTATTCTGGTGTCTCAGTTAGTCCCCAGCCTCTTTCACTGACCCATAAATTATCTGTCTCTAGGTCTCCTCAATTGTATTCTGGTTTAGAACAACAAAGCTATTTTTGCCTCAGCTACTTTGTCGGTGTCGTGTACGTTGTCATGGATTTGATGTCATGTAGTTCCTGGTGTTTTATTATACTTCCAGTCTCAGTATATGACGGCATGATATGATGATATTACCCTAAACCTGCTCTCCCGCTCATTCAAATCAGGATGTCGGCGGACGCGTCTGCTGCGTGTCCCCATCCGTCCGCAACGTCTACAACTGTAATCACAGAATTAGCAGCATCCCGCGTACGCGACTTCTGACTGCTTGCTATGCCCGGCGGGCACATGCGGACGTCCGCATCTGCCTTGCAAACTCTGTATACATCAAGCATAATGCAATCCATGCTAGAAAATGACCAAAAAACATCTTTACTTGCAAATGAGGCCCAACATCATGTAGACATACATAAGTTGAATCTCATGTAAAAGCGTACACACGCTCAACCTCATGTACAGCAGTAATTTAAGAGTTAGCTCCACCTGTTATAATAGTTTTTTGACCAATCTGACTTTGGAATATCAAGACGAATTGCTCCCAACAAATTTGTGTTATGCTGACTTCTGTAAAAAAAAGTCTATGCTCAGTTGCATGAGTTAATCCAGTTTTAGGACTGAACAATAGATTAATACACACATATTTCGCTGTGGTTTGTGGCAATTTTGCGGCAGGTACACTGCTAAAAAAATCAATTTTTGTTCAATTTTATGGTCAAGATCTTAGGTTGATGATAACTTGATATGTGGTTCTCCTGTAGCATTAGTTATATTTTGGATTATCTTACCCAAAACTAACTACATGAAAAATGACTACTTTATTTTATACCATGTTAACTTAGGCCTGAAATATGGAAGTTACTTATCATACAAGAAGAGGCAAAATAACATTTGTACCATATTTGGTTCAAGTCTACCAGGTAAATAATTTCAAACGATCAGATTGAGTTGTTTTAGAAATGAAAAACGGAACTTGTCCTTGTTTATCTTTCCTTTTTGTGTTAAAATAAGAAGAATGATACACCACACACTGCCCTTTGGTTATTTTTGCCCTTGTATATTGCATGCTTCTTCACCTATGACCGGCAGAACACAATGTATAGGATGTTTGTACAAAGAGCTACAAGGAGAGCACTCTTCAACGATGGCAATATCCAATGAAGCTGCAAATTGTTGGGTGTATGTATATGTGTACCGAAGTTCAGTTGAATCCCTAAGGAAGAACCAAACATTTATTTCTATCTTATTATATGCTTTCTTAAATGCAAAAGTGTGAACTATGTTAACAACTGTTTCAGTATGATGTTTGGAAATGTTAATGATTGCAGTTTTTGCACGCTCAAGTATATATTTGTAAAAAAATCATCTCAGTTTTTCACTAGAGGGGTTTTCATTGATGCCCTAACTGGTTGCTCAAACCTTAAGTTACTACTCCCTCTGTTCACTTTTATAAGGCGTTGTAGATATTTTAAAAGTGAAGGAGAGAGTAAAAAATACACATATTTTCAATGTTGGTTTTAAATAGGATTTTGTGCCGTCTGGCGCAACGAGTCATATTTTTAGCGCCGCTGGGTCATTCTGCCATGTAATGTTCTTATACAAATATGTTTTTTTTTTCAAACTCAGATTTCTCAATGTGATAACCATATTTTCAACTAAAAAAATGTTTCCGTAACTGGTCCATACATGTTATACAAATTTGATTTTGTTTTCAAACTTAGATTTCTCAGGGTGATAAACATATTTTCAATATAGCATGATTTAACACATGTGCTTTCTACTACCAATATCGAATATGTTCTTGCAAAATGAAACTATTTTCATCGACAACATGGCTTTAGCGGGTCTCTGCGCCATTTGGCGCAACGGGTCAACTAGTATACTCATATACCCAGAAAACATAGAGGGGCACAATAGATCGGGAGTTCCGCCGTCACAGGCCTCTGTAGCCACCAAAAACCAATCGGGGCCCTGTTCCGGCACCCTGTCGGAGGGAGGATCCCTCACCAGTGGCCATCTTCATCATCCCTGCGCTCTTCATGACGAGGAGGGAGTAGTTCACCCTCGGGGCTGAGGGTATGTACCAGTAGCTATGTGTTTGATCTCTCTCGTGTTCTTGATATGGCATGATCTTGATGTATCGCGAGCTTTGCTATTATAGTTGGATCTTATGATGTTTCTCCCCCTCTACTCTCTTGTATTGGATTGAGTTTTCCCTCTGAAGTTATCTTATCGGATTGAGTCTTTAAGGATTTGAGAACACTTGATGTATGTGTTGCATGTGCTTATCTGTGGTGACAATGGGATATTCACGTGATTCACTTGATGTATGTTTTGGTGATCAACTTGCGGGTTCTGTAACCTTGTGAACTTATGCATAGGGGTTGGCACACGCTTTTGTCTTGACTCTCCGGTAGAAACTTTGGGGCACTCTTTGAAGTTCTTTGTGTTGGTTGAATAGATGAATCTGAGATTGTGTGATGCATATCGTATAATCACACCCACGGATACTTGAGGTGATATTGAAGTATCTAGGTGACATTAGGGTTTTGGTTGATTTGTGTCTTAAGGTGTTATTCTAGTACGAACTCTAGGATAGATCGAATAGAAAGAATAGCTTTGTGTTATTTTACTACAGACTCTTGAATAGATTGATCAGAAAGAATAACTTTGAGGTGGTTTCCTACCCTACAATAATCTCTTCGTTTGTTCTCCGCTATTAGTGACTTTGGAGTGACTCTTTCTTGCACGTTCAAGGATAGTTATATGATCCAGTTATGTTATTATTGTTGAGAGAACTTGCACTAGTGAAAGTATGAACCTTAGGCCTTGTTTCGAAGCATTGCAATACCATTTATGCTCACTTTTATCATTTGTTACCTTGCTGTTTTTATAATTTCAGATTACAAAAACCTATATCTACCATCCATATCGCACTTGTATCACCATCTCTTCGCTGAACTAGTGCACCTATTCAAATATTGGGTGTGTTGGGGACACAAGAGACTTTTTGTTATTTGGTTGCATGGTTGTTTGAGAGAGACCATCTTCATCCTACGCCTCCCACAGATTGATAAACCTTAGGTCAACCACTTGAGGGAAATTTGCTACTGTCCTACAAACCTCTGCATGGAGGCCCACCAACGTCTACAAGAAGGTTGTGTAGTAGACATCAGTTCTTCACTTCTGGCCCCTCTCATCGATCTTCGACGACGCGCCCAACCGTGGGCCCGCGCGGACAAAGTTGTGCGTTGGAATTTTGAACATCACAAACCACCCTTTTCACTCATATATATTTGGGCCACATGCTGGTGTGGTTGTCTTCTGACCCTCTCTAACATTTTTTTTGCTTCAAAGACTTTGATAACGCTCAACGGACACGAGTATAATGTCTTAACCATGCGTGATGCAAGTGCGCTTGAATCACCACGACTGCGCAAGCGCGAGCAAAGGTGGATGTACTGGCTCAACCGTGTGCGATGCAAGTGCGCTGTAAAATCACCACGACTGCGCAAGCGCAAGCCGATTCAAGTGCGTTGTAAAATCACAACGACTGCGCAAGCACGAGCAAAGGTGGAGGTACTGGCTTAACCGTGTGCGATGCAAGTGCGCTGTAAAATCACCACCTACGCAAGCTAAAGGCGGGTAGTTTATTTAGATGGAATTCCACCTCTGCGTCTGAAAATTAGGACGAACCATCTGCGATAGACCAACTAGCTAGAAATCTAAAAACAAACTACCTGCCTTCAGCGTTGCAAAAATCGGCGGTTCCGCCACTTTTCCTTATTATCATACACACATATTCTTATTGGACCATGCGCGATCTTGGGTACTCCCGCACCGTATCAATTCTTTTACCCAAATTTTAGTAGCCGTCGTACTTCAATTGTCGCCCACACTCCTCCAGCACGAACCTTATAGTAAAATTGTAGTAGTCGAGGCATTTGAACTGTTGCCCTCCCTCGTCCACCACCATCTCTACCCACCATTACTAAAACTTTCAGTAGACGCGGCGTATCTTCAAACACCACACCACCACCCCCCCTCCATAATCCCCCACCCGGCCCCCTCCCCTCCTCGAACCCTAGCTCACCGCTGCCCGCGCCAACCCCTGTCGGTCTGCTCGCTCCTCCTAGCTTAGATAATAAAGTTAAGGTTACCTAGTGATTCTCATACCGTCGCCCCACTCCCCTGAGTTTTTATATGAGGCATGCGGTGCCCCTCCCCGCCAGATCCACATCCCCTGCTCCAGAATGTCGCAGCCTATGCTCGACCACATATCCCGAGGAGCCTGACAAGCGTTCGGCCAAGAAGAGTTTTATCATGGCCTCTCTAGCGGACGTTGGGAGGTGGCCGCCGTTCGCCCCGACCTGTCGATCCCGGAGCAACACCTCGCCGTGGAAGTCAGCGAAGATGTTGACTGTGTTGCCATGCCGAAGGCTTCTCGTCAGCGGGCTAGCATATTACTGTATCTCAGGAAAGCTGGCTACGACATCAAGCTCGTCGACAGCGACGGCTTCACATGGGCCATGTCACAGGTTAAGTGATCCATCCCCAACCCCTCTGGTTCAACTACCGTCGATCTCTTTGATGGCCCTGCCTTTGATCTTCTCTGCCACGCGGTCAAGGATTTGTGATCCTTGTACGCCATCGAGCCCATTTTGTCATTCTTGAAGGACACGTTCGACGGCGGCGGCTTGGGATCCTCAATTGCCAACTCAGATCTCATCGACCACGACCACGAGGAGGGCACCCACAAAGGTTCTTCCGAGTTGAAACAACCCATCTGTGACATCAGAGAGTGCACCATGGGTATGTGCTCTTCCACCTGGAAGGATCCCGTCCATGACATGTGAGGCAACATCCTATCAGCAAATCTTACCTTTCCAGCTTGCCAACCCGTACCCTTTGTTGTAGTAGCATTTGCCGTGTGGTGTTTTAACTATGTCGTGTTTAATTATTTCAGTTATGCAAAAATGTATTGTTCAATAGGGCTATGTGATGTTTAAGTATGAATTGTCCACTTCAGTTTCAGGAATGGCTATATTTGGTAGTTTATAGTGAGTACATGCCTTGTTTATCTGTATTTGGTTGTTAGGTTGGTTATAGTGAGCATTTTTTCAGTTATCGCGCAGATGCCTTGTTTATATGTATTTGGTTGTTAGGTTGGTTGAAGTGAGTATTTGTCCAGTTATCAAGCAGATGCCTTGTTTATCTGTATTTCGTTGTTAGGTTGGTTGTAGTGAGCATTTGTCCAGTTTTCAAGCACATGCCTTGTTTATATGTATTTGCTTGTTAGGTTGGTTGCAGTGAGCATTTGTCCAGTTTTGAAGCATATGCCTTATTTATTTGTATTTGCTTGTTAGGTTGGTTGCAGTGAGACTCTGTCCAGTTTTCAATGGCTATATTTGGTTGTTATACTGATCATTTATGCCTTGTTTACTTCAGTCATGCACAATGTGATGTTCACTATGTGCAAGTCGGAACTGTGCCGCTCGATTGCATCAATACCAATTTGAACGGCTATATTTGGTTCTAGTTATGCCTGGTGCAGTTAACACATGCCCTTTATTTTAGTTTTACACATTTACCCAGTGTGATGTTTAAGCATTACCTATGTTCTATTCATTTTCAACAATACCAGTTTGAATTGCAATATTTGATGGCTGTTAAGCTTGATGTTGGTAATATTGCCTTCCATTTTATATCCGCTTTAACATCATGCTGAAACCAACACATTCAAGCTATCGCTTGGAGATAGTGTTGTTTACCTTTGCCGATGAGGAAATCAATACCATTGTTACAACCACAACCTCTACTGCTACATATACTGGACCAACTACTAGAGCTCGCGCACGCTAATTAAATTATCAGATACTTTCGTTTCTTGGTAATGATTCTAATGTTCATGAGAATATGATGCTACCTAAATTGGATACATTTGTTTTGCTTACAAACGAAGGGCCTAGCATGGACAAGAGGGATGATCACTTGAGCAAGATCAAGCATGAAGATGATGGCATGCACAAGGGAAACAAGATTGGGGTTTGAAAATGATTTCAAGACTTTGAAGCCACCATAATGAGTGTATGAAGACTTGGATGAAATATACAAAATGTCACTTCCTAAATTTCGTCCAGAGGCTATTATAGGTGCTGAGTCGCCTTATTATTGGGTCAGGCCCATGTAATTTCGAAATAGTAGAGTATAGGCTATTTTAAGAGTCTGTATGTGTGGGGAAACAAGAGATAGGGTTGGTTTCGGACCCCTTCCCCAAGGGCCACGAAATTCCCCCCTCTTCCTCCATATATACAGCTCTTAGGGCATCGTTTAGACTTTGGGTTTTGTTTAGATTAAAAGTTTGCCATAGCTGCAACTTCGCGTACTTCGTTTGTGTTCAACGACCAGACCAAGACGTCACGGAACCCCACCTTCATTAATAAGGCTTTCCTCTTATATTCGCAATATCCATATTGCAATTCAGTTTCTTGCTTGTTCTTCGTTTGCTTGCATGAAATAGACTTTCATGGTCAGGTTGATCGTGCTTCAGCGTGGCCAATAACCACTAGAGTTGGTTTAGCGATTGCTAAGGTGCGACGTCCTCGCACGTTCGTAGTCAGATTGTCAAAGTCTACTCCATAAAAAATGATAGCCACCATCTCATCGAAAGACGCGACACCTTTGTCTCTATCAAGTGGTATCAGATTTTCAGGTTGCTCGGTGAGATTTTTTAGTTTTCCATAATTTAGATGGAGTCTGTTCTTCATACGTATAGTCCACGAAAAAGCAAAAATAATAATTTGGGGTTAGTTCATCATATCGGAACCAATCTGAGCCTTTGCATAATCGTTTTAGAGTTTTGCTTTATTGAATTTACGGTTGCATCGTCGTGTCGAGTTGCTGGTCTTAGTGTCTAGTCCTTTAGAGTTTCGAGTTCTATTCATAGGTTGTCACGTCGCCACTGCCATATATCA